>CAMRHE010000183.1:2685000-4107359 GCA_947044405.1 Leptodactylus fallax
CAGACCAGTTAGACGCTCCTAATCAATTCGTTACCTGCATTAAAGATAACTCTCTTATATTGTCACCTGTATAAAAGACTCCTGTCCACAGACTCAGTCAGACTCTAACCTCTACAACATGGGCAAGACCAAAGAGCTTTTTAAGGATGTCAGGGACAATATCATAGACCTGCACAAGGATGGAATGGGCTACAAAACCAAAAGTAAGACGCTGGGTGAGAAGGAGACAACTGTTGGTGCAATAGTAAGAAAATGGAAGAAATACAAAATGACTGTCAATCGATATCGATCTGGGGCTCCATGTAAAATCTCAACTTGTGGGGCATCCTTGATCATGAGGAAGGTGAGAGATCAGCATAAAACTAAACAGCGGGAATATTTTAATTATCTCAAGGCAGCTGGGACCACAGTCACCAAGAAAACCATTGGTAACACATTACACCGTAATGGATTAAAATCCTGCAGTGCCCGCAAGGTCTCCCTGCTCAAGAAGGCCCATGTGCAGGCCCGTCTGAAGTTTGTCAATGAACAACTGGAAGATTCTGCGAGTGAATGGGAGAAGGTGCTGTGGTCAGATGAGACAAAAATTGAGCTTTTGGCATTAACTCAACTCACCGTGTTTGGGTCATAGGCAGCATTTCTCTTCCTCCAAAGAACACCGTCCCCACTGTCAAGCATGGAGGTGGAAACATTATGTTTTGGGGGTGTTTCTCTGCTAAGCGCACAGGACTACTACACTGCATCTATGGGAGAAGAATGGAGCCATGTACCATAAAATCCTGAGTGACAACCTCCTTCCCTCCACCAGGACATCAAAAATGGGTCGTGGCTGGATCTTCCAGCATGACAATGACCCAAAACATACAGCCAAGGCAACAAAGGAGTGGCTCAAAAAGAAGCACATTAAGGTCATAGAGTGGCCTAGCAAGTCTCCAGACCTTAATCCAATAGAAAACTTATGAAGGGAAATGAAGCTCCGAGTTGCCAAGCGACAGCCTCAAAATTTTAATGGATTTAGAGATGATCTGCAAAGAGGAGTGGAACAAAATTCCTCCTGACATGTGCGCAAACCTTAACTACAAAAAACATCTGACTGCTGTGCTTGCCGACAAGGCTTTTGCCACAAAGTATTAATCCTTGCTTGCCAGAGAGATGAAATACTTATTTCTCTCTGCAAAATGCAGATAAATTTATACAATGTGATTTTCTGGATTTTATTTTTAATATTCTCTCACTGTTAAAATTAACCTACCCTTAAAATTATAGCCAGTTCATGTCTTCCTTTGTCAATGGGCAAACTTACAAAATCAGCAAAGGATCCAATACTTATTTCCTTCACTGTATGTGTGTCTTTTTGGGAGTTACCAATTTTGCAAAACAAAAACCCATTTATGAAAAAATTATTTTTGCACCGCCCACTTCTGAGAGGTGCAACATTTATTTTTTTTGTTGACAGAGTTGATTGAGGGCTTATTTTTCTGTGGGGAAAGTTGTACTTTTTATTGGTACTGTTGTGGGGTATATATGACTTTTTGACCACCTTTTATACCATATAGAAAAATGAACACTTTTTTTTTAATGACTGACCAGGTTTCGAGTTTTATTGTAAGGGTTGCTACAGATGCGACAATAGCAAATATGGTTTTATTTTTAGTTTGGAATTAATTTTATATAGGAAAGGGCCAACACTTGATCTTCTGATCGCTGGTTCAGTAGTCTACACTGCAATGTGTGTGTATTTAGGCTCTGTACTGTCAGAAGAGCAACGTCAAGACAGAGTAGGCAAGAGGTGCAATTCTGAGGTCTGACAATGGCTGCCTCTGATTGGAGATCTGAACCACTGCCCACCTGACATTACAGAGCTTAGATTGCACATTAGGGATCAAAACTACCCGCGCTAATTTTTCTGCAACAGTGGAGGTTACAGAAAAGATTCCAACTGTGCTGAAGTCAGTGGAGCAGCAGCTATTAAAAGATATTAACAACTTGAATTGGTGGAGGTGATGAAAGGTCCTCTGAAGTTTTGCATGGCAAAGGAAAAGATAGAACCTGTTTATACAGTGGGGGAAAAAAAAAAAAAAAAGAAGTATTTAGTCAGCCACCAATTGTGCAAGTTCTCCCACTTAAAAAGATGAGAGAGGCCTGTAATTGACATCATAGGTAGACCTCAACTATGAGAGACTAAATGAGAAAACAAATCCAGAAAATCACTGTCTGATTTTTTAAGAATTTATTTGCAAATTATGGTGGAAAATAAGTATAAAGTATTTGGTCACCTACAAACAAGCAAGATTTCTGGCTCTCACAGACCTGTAACTTCTTCTTTAAGAGGCTCCTCTGTCCTCCACTCATTACCTGTAGTAATGGCACCTGTTTGACATTGTTATCAGTATAAAAAACACCTGTCCACAACCTCAGTCACACTCCAAACTCCACTATGGTGAAGACCAAAGAGCTGTGGAAGGACTCCAGAAACAAAATTGTAGACCTGCACCAGGTTGGGAAGACTGAATCTGCAATAGGCAAGCAACTTGGTGTGAAGAAATCAACTGTGGGAGCAATAATTAGAAAATGGAAGACATACAAGACCACTGATAATCTCCCTCGATCAGGAGCTCCACGCAAGATCTCACCCCATCGGGTCAAAATGATCACAAGAATGGAGAGCAAAAATCCCAGAACCACACGGGGGGACCTAGTGAATGACCTGCAGAAAGCTGGGACTAACGTAACAAAGGCTACCGTTAGTAACACACTACGCCGCCAGGAACTCCGATCCTGCAGTGCCAGACATGTGCCCCTGCTTAAGCCAGTACAGGCTGAAGTTTGCTAGAGAGCATTTGGATGTTCTAGAAGAGTAATGGGAGAATGTCATATGGTCAGATGAAACCAAAGTAGAACTGTTTGGTAGAAACACAACTCGTCGTGTTTGGAGGAGAGTGAATGCTGAGTTGCAAACAAAGAACACGATACCTACTGTGAAGCATGGGGGTGGCAACATCATGCTTTGGGGCTGTTTCTCTGCAAAGGGACCAGGAAGACTGATCCGTGTACATGAAAGAATGAATGGGGACATGTATTGTGAGATTTTGAGTGCAAAACTCCTTCCATCAGCAAGGGCATTGAAGATGAAACGTGGCTGGGTCTTTCAGCATGACAATGATCCCAAGCACACTGCCAGGGCAACGAAGGAGTGGCTTCGTAAGAAGCATTTCAAGGTCCTGGAGTGGCCTAGACAGTCTCCAGATCTGAACCCCATAGAAAACCTTTGGAGGAAGTTGAAAGTCCGTGTTGCCCAGCGACAGATCCTAAACATCACTGCTCTAGAGGAGATTCGCATGGAGGAATGGGCCAACATACCAGCAACAGTGTGTGCCAACCTTGTGAAGACTTACAGAAAACGTTTGACCTCTGTCATTGCCAACAAAGGATATATAACAAAGTATTGAGATGAACTTTTGTTATTGACCAAATACTTATTTTCCACCATAATTTGCAAATAAATTCTTTAAAAATCAGACAATGTGATTTTCTGGATATGTTTTCTCATTTTGTCTCTCATAGTTGAGGTCTACCTATGATGTCAATTACAGGCCTCATCATTTTAAGCGGGAGAACTTGCACAATTGGTGGCTGATTTAATACTTTTTTTTCCCCACTGTAACAACTTCTGTCTCAGTCATTAAGGTCATAAAAGGCCCAGTGTTACAGATTTAAATTTAGTCTACAAGGGTTGATTAAAGGGGTATTCCCATGAACATAATCATATCTATATTTGTAGAGAATTAAAAGTTAAACATTTTTGCAAATATAAGTAGTTAAAAATTCTGCAGCGTTTTAAAGATTTTCTCTAACTATCTTAGTAGTGACATCTGTTGTCTTGATCGGTTGCCAATGGATATGACCACAAATGAAGAAACTTTATATGGTCTGGGACTTGTCAAAAACCCAGCCATGATTTTCTTATTGTAGCTGTGTTATCAGGCAGGGACACTACATATATGAGAAGATATCCCGGTCACGATAAGGAAACCATTGCCGATTTTCTGGCCTTACAGAGATCCTGCATTCATGGTCGTATCCACTGGCAACCGATCAAAACAAGACTGTGACCACAAGATATTTAGAGAAAATCTTTAAAACTCTGCAAAATGTTAAATTACTTATATTTGCAAAAATGTTTAACTTTTAATTATCTACAAATTTAAAAACTGTTATGTTTAAGCCTTTTCAATCTGTAGAGTGGCAATACTGGTTTCTCATATTAGTCAATATAACTGACAACATCAAATTTCTCACGTGTAGGAGGAGTCTATAGAGCTGTGAGTATGTTCATAAATAAACTATATGGCAGCAACACAAAAAAAAAAAAAAAAAAAAACAAAAACACACACACACACGATACAAAGATGTCAGAAGCCGCTCCACTAGTCCAATCTTACAAAAACTACATAAAGAAAGTGCAAGTGTGTAAATATGATAAACCCACTGCTTACCTGCTAGAAGAGGTGGATTTTGTATTACTCTGAAAATCAGGGAAAGAATCAATGGATCCAGATTTAGAAGCATCTTGAAAATCTTGGAAATCATCATCATCATCTGCTTTGAAAAGCTATACAAGCGACAAGAAACACGTGTGAGAGGTTATCACAACTATTTCTTTGTTCTAAAGTATGTAAGATAAAGCAGCTTTGCACTAGGTCTTCATTTATTAATTAATGAATCTCCACACTAAGACAAAACACTTCTTTTTATGTGCCCCTTACTTCTTGCCATCCAACTGAATGCATATAGGGGACAGATGGAAGGAATGCCTACAAGATCACACTGTACAAGGCTTGATTTGTTGCATAGACCTGCCTGTTTGACGCAGAATAAAAAAAAAAAAAAAAAAAAAAAAGTTTAAAAATATTATCTAGCCACTTTTTTTTCACTTTTGCTACACCCTTGACACTTTCCAGAAAAGGGGCATGGGGAGGGGCACCAGATTTACAATCATTTATACCAGTTTACTGGCGTCGATGATCTCTAAGATGTACGCCAGCTTGATTTTGGAGATGACGCACAGTCTGCTGGAAGGTGGTCCCGATTTCTGAAGGTGTGTGAGAGCAGCTAAATTAAGGCAAAATTTCAATTAAAATTTACCGGGGGGTGTGTTTGGAGAGGGAAGAGGTTCTTGGAACAATGATCGCAATGACACTCAAATAACGGGATTCGGCAAGTAACACTTATTTTACTTCATTTTCTTTTACTACTCTTGAAATACCATTTTAATCATTTGGCAACCTATTGATGACTTTAAATGGTCACTAGCTTTCAGACAATTTACTCATTTCGTACAACATGTCATCATGGACCAAAATGTACTGCACTTTAAATTAAAAATAATGTCCCTGCTTGCCTGAAAAACCTCTCTAAAGTTCCTGCCACTAGGTGTCTCCCTTCTAGCTACTTTACAGTTCATTCTCTGTTGCTAGGCTAGATTCGGGTCCATAGATGTGATACGGATCAGAGAGTCAACTGACCAACCCCTCCACCTTCCACAATGAATGCAGATGGAAGGGGATGAGAGGCTGTATGGAAAGGGCTCGTCCTCTCCATACATGGGTGATGCTGGATATATTAAACAGCCAGTGACCAGAGTATCTAAAGTGCATGGGTGCCGCCATTTTAAGTGATAGCTGCCCTCTGGAATGTCATCAGAGGTCAGTGATCAGTTGCCATGACAGCCGGGAACCTACTGAAAGCTCTCAGGCTTGTCATTACTATAGGTCTATTACATGTTGCCTATGGTCAATTAACTTTGCTATATACTGCATGGGTGATCAGATTCCCTTGGGTTCAAGGTCCCTAGGGGGAGTCTGAAAATAAAAGTTAAAAAAAAAAAAAAAAAAAAAAAGTTTAAAAAAAGTATAAAATCTCACCACAAAAAAATCAAAATGCAAATAACCCCCCATTGCCTAGATCACATATAAAAACAAAACACTTTTTTTTATATTTTAATAGTTTAGGTATTCCCGCTCTCAAAAATGGCAAGACTCCTTACCCAGCTCCGTAAATGTAAATATTAAAAAAGTTAGGGGGCGTTCACACTACTGTTAGTAGTGTCCGTTGCTAGCATCCATTACAAAATGTTAACGCACACTAACAGAACAGTCAAATCCATTAAAAAATCCCATGATTTCAATAAGATTTTATCTGTTGTCCATGTACGTTCACACCAAATTCGTCACATGTCTTTTTTCGTGGACATAACGTGGGGTGCTGGACTTGTGTGTCCATTCAAAATAATGGACTTATGACAAAGGGCAAGCGGCCGTTATTTTTCACCATTAACGTCTACGGCTAATGGACAGGCATCCGTTATACTGTCCGTTTTTTTTTTTTTTTTTGGGGGGGGGAGGGGGTTTCTCTTATCTGTGCATGCTCAGAAAGCAGAAACAAAAAACAGACAGTATAAAAACTGACAATAACTAATGCTAATGTGTCAGTTTTTTATTTATTTATTTTTTTAAACGAATACTATCAGAACGGACATCCAATGGTAGTTTGAACGCCCCCTTACAGGTGTCAGAACATGGCGACAAATAAATTTTTCTATTTTGCAAATCTTTTCATTTTTTAAAAAGGCATCAAAACATTAAAAATACTATATAAAATTTGGTATTGCCATGCCCGTATTGACCCATAGAATACAGGTAACGTGTCATTTTTAACACAGTGAATGCTGTAAAAGACCCATAAGAAATTCCATCTTATTGTGAAATTTTTTCCAGGCTCCCAGTACATTGCACAGGATGTTGAATGGTGCTATTACAAAGTACAATTTGTCCCACAAACAATAAACCATCATGTGACTCTGATCAAAATTAAATTATTATGGCTCTTGGAATGTGGGGAGGGGAAAAAAAAAAACCAAAACAAAAACACACACACACACACCAAAAATGAAAACTGTCTCGGTCCTTAAGGAGTTAATTTTTACAGAGGGTTTACAGAGTAGAATATTTTTAGAAGATACTGAGCTCTGAAAAGTAGTCAACACAGAGGAGAATAGTGTAATATTATTAGAGGGATTTAGGGAAGCCGAAAAGCTTGAGAATGAAAATGGCAAATTAGTTTTAATGTGGATAAAAATTATGCACATGGGTGATGGAAACAAGTGTTACAATTATATATATATATTACATAATAAAACACTGGGTAAGACTACTGGGATATTGATGGACAGTAAATTTTAAAAACCAGTGCCATGCAGTTAATGGCAAAGCAAATAATATCAATGGCTGAATAAAAAAAAAAAAAAAAACAGATGAATATATGCTCACGACAAGGATATTTTTTGCTACTATGCAAATCACTAATAAAAGTCATATGTACAATACTGTTCATAATTTCAGGCACCAGTATATAGGAAGGATATAGCTGAACTGGAGCAGGTACAGATGAAGGCAACCAAGTTATCAAATTTGGGGTTGTTCAGTTCGGAAAAAGAAGAAAAATGGCAGCTTAAGCACAATATAATTACAATGCACAAATATATAAATGGACAGTACAGGATTAATTCCAATTATCTCTCTACACCTAAAAATTGTGCCAAGGGGCATTTGCCATGTCTAGAGAAAAAAAGGTTTTTCCATAATCATAGTTGGAGTTGCTTTACAGTAACATTTTTCATAACCTTTCTTGAGCAAGGTTATGGGAGCTAGAAATTCTTGGGATAAAATTCCCATATTTGGAGCTGGAGAGAAACTGGTCATCAGTCTTGTGGTTTTTTTTTTTTTTTTGTATTACTCTGGATCAGCTTGGTAAGTTTATATATTGGACTTAAGTTCCTTATATTATATGGAAAATGAAATGGTACCAAAGAAAAATCAAAAGCTTGTATGGCGAGACATGGAAACCATTAAAGGTGTTGTCCCGTTATCGATCACTTATTCCCTATCCACAGGACAGGGGATTAGTATCCGATCGCTGGGGCGATCAGGAGGATTAGGGCACTGAAGGTCAGGTGGACAACTAAGTCCCCCTAAGGCCTCCTTGTTAATGGAGTGCCAGCGCACTTGCGTGACCAGTGTTCCATTCACTTCCATGAAGCTGCCGGGACTATAATCTCTGGCAACGCCCACAGCCTCATAGAAGTGAATGCAGCGCCGCTAACGCAAGTGCACTGGTGCTCTATTTACAAGGAAGGCATAGGGCAACTTTGTCATCTACCTGATCACTGGTAAACCCAGTGATCAGACACTTATCCCTTATCCACAGGACAAGGTGTAAGTGTATAAAATCGGACAACCCCTTTAATGGGTTAAAATTGGATTTGTGTCTATCATTTTGAAAACAGTGTCTTCCTAAAATGTCATCACACACCATATTACTACAGGTAACACTGGTACCTACCGGCTGAGTGAATGAGGAAGGCATAAAAGTGTTCTGTGCAACATCGCCTGAAATCGCCGACACACTCTTCCGTGTGACTTTTGGTTGGCTAATTTGAAGAGGTTTAGCCACAGAAGGCCTTGATGGTGCTTTGTGTATTTCATCCACGTTGCTTGGAAAAGTTACTGAAAAGCTACTTAAAGTTGGTATAGGTGCAGATGTAAACTGATTCAGCATCTCCATATTCAAGGCATTTTCTCCCCTCTGAATGTAGAAATAAATTAAGAATTAATTAATGGGTATATAATATAGTAACCCCTTAAGGACCGGGCCTAAAAATTTGTTACTGACCAGGCCTCATTTTTCAAAACCGACATGTGTAACTTTATATGGCAATAACTTTGAGATTGTACTTCATGTTAGTGGTAAACATTGATCAATATTTTTGTATTTATTTAAAAAAAAAAAAAAAAAAAAAAAAAACACAAACAAAAAAACAATTTTTGAAATGTAAAATGCTCTGCTTATCAGACAGATCGTCATACCACTCAAATACATTAATAAATATTATCTATCATATCTCTGCTTTATATAGGCATCATCTTTTAATCGCCCTTTCATTTATTTTGGATGTTAGAAGGCTTACAAATGTAACAGCGATTTTCCAGATTTACAAGAAAATTTCCCAAACTAATTTCTTAAGGACTACTTCAGTTCTGAAGAGAATTATAAAGGCATAAATATTAGAAACCCCCATAAATGACCCCATTTTCAAAACTGCACCCCTCAAATAATGCAAAACAGCATTTGGAAGGTTTGTTAACCCTTTTAGCACTTCATGGGAATTAAAATAGGGAGGTGAAATTTAGACATTTCAGTTTTGTTTTTTTTAATACATTCATTTAGCCCAAAAATTAGCACATTCACAAAGGGTTAAATGAGAAAATGTATTTCACAGTTTGTCATGCAATTACTCGCAAGCAGAGAAATCTCCAACATGTGGGTGTAAACTGATGTTTGGGCACACGGTAGCGCATGGAAGGGAAGGAGCGACACTAGACGTTAGAAAAGAAGATTTTGCTATTACAGTTTTTGAGTGCCATGTCTCATTTACAGAGCCCCTAAAGTACCAGTACAATGGAAACCCCTAAAACATGACCCCATTTCGGAAACTACACCCCTTATAGAATTTATCAAGGGGTATAGTGAGCATTTTGACCTCACAGCTTTTCACATATTTTATTAGCATTGGGACCTAAAAAATGAAAAAAATTTTTTCCTATAAACCGCCCATTTAGTTTCAAATTTTTCATTCTTACAAGAGGTTAATTAAGAAAAAACACCCCACAGTTTGTAACCACATATGGGGTATTCCCATGTTCAGGAGAAATTGTGTAACAAACTGCTGTACAATGGAAATCCCCCAAAAGTGACCCCATTTTAGAAACTACACCCCTAAAGGAATTTCTCAAGGGATATCATTTTGAGCCCAAGAGTGCTTCTCAAAAATTAATGTACAAACAGAAATTTGAAATTTTTATAGAAATATGCCATTTCAGTGGGCAATATGTTGCGCCCACTTTGTGTCATCAGAGACATACACTCCTAAAACTATTAGGTGGGCTATCCCAGGGACAAAAAAAAATTGTATATATGGGCGTAAACTGTGGTCTAAAAGCACATAGGGCTCATTCACAAGTGTGCCCTGTTGTGTGCTCAAACAGCAGTTTATGCCCACATGTATGACACTGGTGTACCCAGGATAAGGTACTTAATGTCATATGTGGGTATAAACTGCTGTTTGGGCACAGCTAGGAAGAGCCATTTTGGTTTTTGGACGTCATGCAACACTTTCAGAGCCCCTGAATTGCCAGTAGAGTGGAATCCGCAGACATGTGACCCCACTTTGGAAACTACACCCCTCAAGGGATTTATCAAGTAGGGTAAGTGAGCATTTTTAACCCTTGAGCATTGCATTAATTTAATTTCCAGAAATGAATGCGCAGCTGAAAATTGCAATTTTTCCATAGATATGCCATTTCAGTGCCAAATATGTTGTACCCAGCTTGTGTCAGCAGAGACACACACACCAAAAACTGTTAAAGCGGGTATCCCGGGCACAACAGCATTTGGAGCATTTGTCTGATACAAGCCAGGCACAACATATTACACATGGAAATGACATATTCCTGGAAAAAATGTAGTTTTCACCTTTCACAGCTGCGTATTCATTTCTGTAAATTAAATTATAGCAACACTTGGGGGTTAAAAATGCTCACAGTACCCCTGGATAAATCCCTTCAGGGATGTAGTTTTCAAAATGGGGTCACATGTCAGGGGATTCCAATTTACTGGAATTTCAAGAGTTCTGCAAAAGTGTCATGGCATCTGTAAGGGTTAAAACATAACTTGCACTATATTCTATGTCACAGTATACAGAAAGCACAAGAGGGTGGAATGTTCTGCAGACAAGACTGCATAGTTTACAGATAGAATACAGACTTGGAGTCTGGGGAAGATATCAACAGTTCTGCTGATCTCAGCAGAACTGGTATTCTTAGGAAGATAAGAGGACATTCAGATAAGGTGAAAAGGAAACATCTAGGGTGATGGGAAAGTGAACAAATTTGTCTGGTAACGGAACTGGAAAGACCATATATGTATATTGATCACATGACTGTTATGTAACGGAGCTTGCTTTTAAAACTGTATTGAACTACGCAATAAAGTAGAAACTGTTCATACACAATACCTGTGTACATCTTGTTTCCCGAGCGCTCGAAACTGGTTATCTATTTAATTAGGCTTACGGTGACATCCATCCCGGGGGAGATTAACCCCCGACAGAAATTGGCGAACCATCGTGGGGCCTCGAGATCGTCTGATGTGCAGCCGATAGAGTGCCGACCCACTCACCGATCGCCTTGAGAACGGGACCAGAGGACCTCAGATAGATAAAAACAGTACTGTGTGAGGTAAGACCTTATCTTGCCAATTAGTATATCTGAGCTCCTATGTGTCTATTCTCTGTATCGATGAGTGAGGTAAGCTGCTGCATGCTTATATGACATCTCGATGCCAATTGTATAGTACGGAAGAACCTAAAAGGGACATGTCACCTGTAAATGATGTGGAAATTGTTTTCTTTGCTTTTTGTCTTACCTGTCTACTGATGTTTGCAAGTTACCTGTGTTATAAGATATATAAGGCTGCAAAGAATGGGGAAAAGTTCTCTATTCTTAACCCCTAGAGTCTAGAGTTGCGGACAAGGTTCAGAACTGAGAAGCACTGAGTTGCACAAGTAGCTCATAGAAGACAGAAGAGTCTGTCTGGGAGTTCTCACTAAGTAGTCATAAGTGACCCTCTATTGTCTCAAGGTTGCCCTAGAGGAGTGAGAGACTCATTGGC
Organism: Leptodactylus fallax; assembly: GCA_947044405.1. Classification (NCBI taxonomy): domain Eukaryota; kingdom Metazoa; phylum Chordata; class Amphibia; order Anura; family Leptodactylidae; genus Leptodactylus; species Leptodactylus fallax. The sequence goes on from CAMRHE010000183.1 coordinate 2,696,788, forward strand.
TGATTAGCTACCAGCCAAGATGGGGAAGGGACCATCTAAGATATGGTACACCCCATGTGAACTAATAGAGATAGGGGAAGGGAAAGAAGTAGCCGCACAGGTAAAGAAAATTCTGAAAAAGAGCAGGAATACACAAAACTGGGTTGGTAGACAGTAGATTTTGGGATCAGTGGAGATTAGACCATGCAGGATTGATTCAAGATAATAAGTTGCAAAGAGGCATATATGCCCTGATAGAAGGAAGCAATAGAATAGGATAAGGGGTGATAGTTCAGGAAATAATGAATCACCCCCACCTCACTCCGAGAATCAGGCTCGAAGGGAGACATCACCCTTCTCAGTATTATTGTTTAATATAACCCATCTTATCTCCCAGTTCTGTATGAAATATTACTTACTTTAACAAAACACTCAGAGAATCTGATATAGTGCAAAGAGAAAAACTGTCCAGCATCGGTATGATGTTTATTGGATTATGTATTTTATATATATATATATATACATATATATTATATATATATATATATATATATATTATATATACACACACACACACATATATATATATATATATATATATATATATATATATATTTATTTATTTATATCAATGCCAGGATTCAACTTTTATGCTTTTTGTAAAATTAAATCCGCTTTCAGGAAATGTCCCCTAAAAAAGAAGAAACTAGGATATTGTGATGTTCCACAGGGGTTCAACTTTTGGTTGGAATCCAGTGAAGAAAATTCTAAAGTCTGGCATTTTGCCCTTAAGGTAACCTGAAGTACAACTCAGGGGTTTTGAACACCTGTGGTAATGACAAAAGGTGGGATTTGGGAAATATTTGAAAATTGTACAAAAATAGTAATATGTAATTTTGGTGTCAGTATTAACTGCTATCTGCTTGAATTGTATTCCTGTATTCTGTTGTAGCGCTCTGCAGATGTTCTGCAGGGAATAACCAAAACATTAATTGACTGCCAAGTAGCTCCAAGGACGTTGTATCTGATGTGATGCGCACGCAGAAAATCACAAGCTGAACATGATGCTGTTACCCAGTAATGTTACATGTCAATTATTACAAAGTGAAACTTGGCTTTGGGCCTCTGGGATCCGCAGCCTGTGTATGATGACTATTTATGCCCAAAGGGAAAATATTTTGATAAAAGTGTTAGCCTAAGGTTAAATGGAAAAGTAAGGTACAATGACAATATATACATAATATTGTGTAATATATATGTGTAAAATATTCAAGAATAGAGAAGTTCCAGTTACAGAGATTGGTTTAAAGTAAAAGAAGATGCTGATGCAATGGAGAGGTACCAAGAAAGTGAGATAAGATAGTGAGACAACATAGAGGTTAAGAGACCACGGGTTAATAGATGGAGAATGCATGTGGCAGAAGGTGTCAGAGGAAGTGCAGGAAGGAGGGTGTAGAGAGACAGAAGGAGGTAATAAGTACTATTATCAGTGCTTTGATAGTGAGAATAATAGGGAAAAAGAGGAAAGTGATTCTAAGGAGAAGGAGTTGAAGAAAGTGATTCAGAAAAAGTGATTCAGAAAGAGCAACGAAAAGTAGTAAAATCTCCTAAGTACCCAGAGAAAACACCAGCAAACAGCAGTCTAGAAGGACCTGCAGAGATTGCGGTCAACAAAACCCTGATTGGAGAAAATTCTGTGCAGCTTGTGGAGTTCCCCAACCACACCTGCATCCTCCAAGAGCTGGTCTTTATCCTGTGGTAACATGGATGACCCGTCCGTGGTCTCTCAAGTGGACAAGGGTTGATTTAAGTCAATTGAGAACACATAAAGGATTTAGTGCCAATGTTTGTTTTGTATGCAGGAGGAAGCGCTTCAGCATCATCTTTGGTTTAAATAGACGGTTAACCAGCCGGCTGTTATCAGCTGTCCCTACTGGAACCACTTATTACAGCGCTGTAGATCTTTGCAATGTTTTTTTTTCGTTTTTTTTCTGTACCTTTGCACCCCGATTGCCAGTATTTGTTTGCATTCTCATTTAGGGGTAAACAGTACACTTGGACAGTACTACCACAAGGGGCGCAAAACAGTCCTAACCAATTCACAAGGTGTCTTACACTTATCATGAGTACTTGGTATTTTCCACATGATGATGTCATTTTGTTACAATATGTTGATGACCTTCTTCTTTATGCTCCAGACAAACCAACCTGTGAAGCAGCGACCATCAGCCTGTTGTGTTTCCTCTGCCAGAACGGCTGCTAGGCCAGCAAGGACAAGTTGCAATTTTGCAAACAAAAAGTGGTGTTTCTGGGACACTGTCTCGGCCAAGGTACCAAGCACCTGTCAGATGAGAGGACCAAGGTGGTGAGAGACATGCAGGTGCCAACCTCTCATGCTCAGCTACGTACCTTCTTGGGATTGGTATCCTACTGTAGGCCATGGATCAGATCTGCATCCCTGACCATGCAACCTCTGTACGATAGCCTCTCCTCAAAACCATTCAGCCTCACACCTGAGGCCTTGGATGCGTTTTACCAGCTGAAGTTGCAGATAGTCAGGTAGGCCTAGGGCCGGAGCACTGACTATCAGAAACCTTTTCAGCTCTACGTGACTGAGATGATGGGGCATGCAACTGCAGTTCTCACACAACAACACATTACAGCTCAAGGTTAGATGCTGTAGCCAGGGGGACCCCCTCCTGTGTGCGTGTTGTCCTCTCAATACAAGCATTGCTTGAGAAAAGCTCAGACATTGTCCTAGATCACATATTGGTTGTGTATACACCTCATGACATCCATGCTATCCTCACACAGGTGGACAGACGTCACCTTTCTTTGGCACGGCAGTGCAAAATGGAATTTGCTCTGCAGTCCTCCTCAAACATCTCTTTTCAACGCTGTTTAACTTTGAATCCTGTATCTCTTCTTCCTGTAGGAGTTCATGATTCAAAAGGGGGAGTGGAAGATGAGTTATATTTTAAATTCCCTCTCTGAAGAAGAACTGTTTGACAGCCAGCATGAACATGATTGTGTGGCTCTTATGTCACAGGAAACAGTGGGATTTGACCATGTCACGGATGTGCCATTACAAAATCCTGATTATGAGATGTTTGTGGACGGCTCAAGATATCTGACAGATGAAGGCAAATTTGTTACAGGGTATGCTGTAGTCACTGAACATGACATCATAGTCCAAGAGACTCTTCCACCACACGTCAGCCCAAGAAGCTGAGCTTAAAGCCCTTATGGAGGCTTGTAAGATAGCCAAAGGTAGAACAGCTAACATATACACTGACTCCAGGTATGCTTTTGGCATTGCGCATGATTATGGTCCGATATGGAGGTCAAGGAACTTCCTAACGGCCCAGGGCAAGCCAATTAAGAATGGAGATGTGGTAAGTCGACTGATGGAGGCCATACTGCTCCCAAAGCAGCTGGCAATTGTGAAAGTCAGAGCTCACGCAAAAGGAAGGGACCCTGAAAGCCGTGGAAATGAGAGAGCTGACAGAGCAGCCAAGGCTGCAGCACTACTGGCCAGAAGGGGTCCCAACCAGGTGAGCAAAATGGACATTGACCTAGCAGACCCAAAAGGGCTGTACTCAAAGGTCACCAGTGTGGAAACTGAAAGATGGATGAAAGCAGTTGATACAGAAGGTGATGGTATGTGTAAAATGGGGGATCGATTATGTCTGCCCACAGCAGTCTACCCCCAGATGGCTGGCTTGGCCCACGGTAAGGTGCATGCCTCTCGAAATGCCATGGAATCATTAGTGGGTAAATTATGGTTTGCCCCAGGTTTTGGAAGAGCTGCTAGCAATCACGTAAAAGCATGTCACATATGTGCTCTACACAACCCAGGACAGGTAGTTAAAACACCCACCAAGTGTACACCAAAATCCCTGTACCCATTTCAGAGGATACAGATAGATTACATACAGTTGCCTAAGTCTGGAACATATGAGTATGTATTGGTCTGTGTGGATCTGTTTTCAGGATGGCCTGAGGCCTACCCTGTGAGCAAAGTAACCGCACAAGCAACTGCCAAGAAACTGATGTCTGAGCTTGTGTGCAGGTTTGGAGTGCCCGAGGTGATTGAGTCTGACAGAGGTACACATTTCACAGGTGAGATAATGAAAGAAATAATGTCTGCACTAGGGATTGAACAAGCTTTCCACACACCCTACCATCCTCAGAGTTCAGGCAAAGTGGAAAGGTTAAATGGTACACTCAAATTAAAGATCCAAAAAGCCATAGCAGAGACAGGGAAGCCCTGGCCTGAGTGTCTATCTTTAGCCCTTTATTCAGTAAGAACTACACCTAACAGGAGGACAGGGTTGTCACCATTTGAAATATTGTTTGGAAGTGCGCCCAAAACAGGGTTATACTTCCCTCAGACGTTACAGCTGAACTATGACAGTATTTCTAGCTATGTGCAGAGTTTGTGTCAGAGATTGAGAGAAACACATAAACAAGTGTTCTCTTCTATTCCAGACCCTTCTGATTTTTCAGGAACACATAGCTTGCAGCCTGGTGATTGGGTGGTCGTGAAAAGATACACTAGGAAGTCTCTTGAACCCAGGAGAAAAGACAGCCCAAATCGGGGAGTAAGGGAACTGGAGGAACACATATGGAGAACAAAAGAGAATATGTGGTTATATTTGGCCCGAGTATTAAACATGACAGAATTTTGTTTGAGAAATGCATATTCCAGTAATGTGTTAGAAACTTGTTTGATTGCAATGCCGACTTCTGTTGCAGTATGGACTAAATTGTTGAAATTTCAGTTAAACGATACCCACACCATATGAACAGAGTTCACAGAAATCGCATGTACATATATTACACAAAAGAAGTACTATCCCACTGCCTGAGGATTGTAATTATGATGTGAAACTCTTATCGAAAGCAGAATACATAAGCCTAGCTGTGTCACTGGTAGGAGTACCAGGTTTGTCTGTATATAATGCTAAGACAATATCACGTATTGCTTGCTTTATGGTAAAGAACATAAACACCACTAGCGCTATCATTAAAGATGTTGTATTAGATTTGCAATCACATAAAAAAAAAAAGCAATATTGCAGAATAGAGCGGCTATAGATTATTTATTGCTTAAACATGATATTAGGATGTTGTTGTATCCAATGTATTCTTTCGCTATGCAATCTCATGAGGGACAATACTCAGTATGTAAGGTAGGATCATTATTTTTAACATCTTCAATGGAGAATCCATCACAGATGGCACACGGATAGTGTGAATGTATTCATTGAATATTGATTAAAAATAAAGTCCTAAAATGGGGGAATTGTAAGGGTTAAAACATAACTTGCACTATATTCTATGTCACAGTATACAGAAAGCACAAGAGGGTGGAATGTTCTGCAGACAAGACTGCATAGTTTACAGATAGAATACAGACTTGGAGTCTGGGGAAGATATCAACAGTTCTGCTGATCTCAGCAGAACTGGTATTCTCAGGAAGATAAGAGGACATTCAGATAAGGTGAAAAGGAAACATCTAGGGTGATGGGAAAGCGAACAAATTTGTCTGGTAACGGAACTGGAAAGACCATATATGTATAGTGATCACATGACTGTTATGTAACTGAGCTTGCTTTTAAAACTGTATTGAACTACGCAATAAAGTAGAAACTGTTCATACACGATACCTGTGTACGTCTTGTTTCCCGAGCGCTCGAAACTGGTTATCTATTTAATTAGGCTTACGGTGACATCCATCCCGGGGGAGATTAACCCCCGACACGTCCAAAAATCAAACCGTCTAAATCTTTTTCGCCCAAAACCAAATAACACTCCCTCCCTTCTGTGCCTGGTTGTGTGCCCAAATATCAGTTTATACAGAAGTGTGGAATCCCCCTAAGGAGTGACCCAATTTTGAAAACTGCACCCCTCAATTTATCAAGGGGTTTAGTGAGCATTAGTATCCCAGGTGAGAATGCACAGCAGATAGTGAAACGTGAATATGTAAGCTGTGCAGATTGCATTGGGATCACCAAATTCCCTACTATTTCCCCAGAAGCTCCCATGAATCGGGGGGGGGGCACTTCTGGAGTCTTTTCCCTCGTAAGTTCTAAATCTGGGGTGTACCCTGATATATGCTCACACAGCTTATACATTCCCTTCCTGCTGTATCCAGTTTTGTTCAAATGATTTGGCAATTTTGGGGGGTTTTGCCTTCACATTGTAGAAGCTGTATTTGCTTTATTTTTCTGGAAGAGTGAAGAAATCAGGCAATACCTTTTAGAGGCTACCAGTATATTTGATGGTAAGCTTTCGAGAGTACTAGCTTTCTTCAGACATGGTGTTATACATGAAACTGAAAATTCACAGACTTTTTATTCACAAAAGACATGGACCTTCAAAAGGATCTTAGAATCTATAAAAATAATTAAATAAAAGTAGAGAAGTTAGTTACAACAGGTCAGGAAAAACAATGGAAACTTGTGGGGCATGACAGAGGGATCCGTAATTCTTGCTGTTATTGGTTTGCTATCAGGTGGTGATTTGTGACCCTCACAGGTCATACATAGTGTGACATGAAACTGGCATGAATATTAAGTCCAAATTGCAGAGTTTCACATTTTGGCATTAACTTATATTCCCATTCCTTTCTCTCCCTCTGCATCTTAAAATGTCCCATTAAAACCACAACCCGCAAATCTTCAATAGAGTGGTCTTCTCCGGAGAAATGTGCAGCACTGGGAGATCTGTTCTGCTGTTACTAATGGTGAATCTGTGTGAGTTCATGCGCTGACTGTGTCTCTGCCCTGAGGCCTGTGGTGGGACATTGCACACACACATTATGAGATACACCACATTGGAAGACCTGCAGGAAAATGTCCCACTAATTCTGTGCACTTGCTGTGACTTTGGGACAGTCTGTGGATGTGCCTGCAGGTCTTGCACCTGTTTTGCAGGCAAGGTGAGGTGCCATTTTCAGTTGGGGCCTTCAGGGCACTCCGGACAATAATATGCCGTAGGTTTGGTGGTTGCTGAAAGGAAAGGGGGGGGGGGGGAACTGGAAATATGTCTTTGAGTCTGTTGTCCCTATGTAGCACAGGTTGGAGCTCCTTGCCAATCCTTCGTAAGATCTCCAGCTGTGGGCTGTAGGTGACAACTAGGGGCACTTGGGCTTCATTCTGGGTCTCTTTATATGTGAAGCAAAGTAAAATCAGAAATCCTGGAGAAAAAAAAAGAAACAGGTGCATAACCTAACTCTGCGGGAACAGAAGGCTATTGCTTCATTGAAAGAAAATCAGGATATAATAAAACATGCTGACAAAGGGGGCGCAATGGTCATAATAAACACGTCAGACTATATCCAGGAAGCAGGCAACTGTCAAATCCCATCCATTACTCCAAACTTGGAAGTGATCTCACAGAGGCCTATATGAAACTAAAGGATATGATCAAGAAGTTTCCAATCCAGGTCCAGAAGCAGGTAAAAGGGCTTATCCCAGAGGATCCCAGGCCAGGCTGCTTCTATATACTCCCAAAGATGGCAAAACTGGCAGGCCTATCATTTCTGGCATTGTGACACTGACAGAAAAAAATCTCTGGTTGGGTGGAAAATCTCCTAAAACCCCTTGTCAGGTACTCCAAGCTATATCCAGTACATCACTGACCTTGTTAAACTGAATGCCCTGGGCCTACTACCAGCGGGTACCATTTTGGCCACCATGGATGTGGAATCCCTGTATACCAACATTCTCCACAAGGATCGAGTTGCAGCATGTCGGGTACACTTGGAAAAACGAAACCTCCCAACAAAACCAGTAACACAGCTCATACAATTCATCCTTAGCCACAACTATTTTACTTTTGGAGAGGATCTATATCTACAGCGAATGGGAACTTGAATGGGTTCCAGATGTGCACCCCAGTATGAAAATCTCTGGAAGGAGCATATTTATCAACATGCACCACCAAACCTATGGTTTACCTTCATTATATCAATGATATCCTTATCATCTGGACTGCAGGAGAGGAGGTCCTACTTGAATTCCATAATGACTTCAATGACTTTCAACCTACCATCAACCTTAAACTTAGCTATTCAGAGAGTAAAATCTACTTTCTGGATAACTCAATATACATTAAAGACCACCGGCTACTCACATCAATATACCACAAACCCACAGACAGAACGGCCTACCTGAGAAGTGACAGCTTTCACCCCAAGCACACAAGACAATCTATTTACAGCTAGGCTATACGATACAATCATATTTGCTCCGACAAAGCAGACCTGGACAAAATTTCTCCGATTGGGATACAAACCAAAAGTGACGGACAACCAATTAAACAAAGCGACAGCCATTAACAGAGACAGGCTGCTCACATATAAAGAGACCCAGAATGAAGCCCAAGTGCCCCTAGTTGTCACCTACAACCCCCAGCTGGAGATCTTACAAAGGATTGGCAAGGAGCTCCAACCTGTGCTACATAGGGATAACAGACTCAAAGACATACTTCCAGTCCCCCCTCTCCCCTCCTCCTTTCCTTTCAGCAACCACCAAACCTGCAGCATGTTATTGTCTGGAGTGCCCTGAAGGCCCCAACTGAAAATGGCACCTCACCTTGCCTGCAAAACAGGTGCAAGACCTGCAGGCACATCCACACCGCTGACAATGTACCTGTCCCACAGTCACAACAATGGGAATATAAGATAATGCAAAAATGTCAAACTCTGCAATTTGGACTTAATATTCATGCCAGTTTCATGTCACACTATGTATGAATCACATTAAAGAGGGGTCAAATTATAAATAATAAACCGCAAAAAGAAAAAATGGCCATAATATAAAGATAGAAAAAAAAATAAAAACAACTTTTATTTAAATAGTTAAAACCTATGACATATAACTATGTAAAATATCACACAATAGTAACAAGTGTGACATTCTGAATAAACCTATCCTGGCTTAGGAGCATGGGTACAAATCCTATATTAACCTCTAACCCCCCATATACATTCAGGATTATAGGTTATGAGAACCGCAGAGCAATACTTTGAAACTGCGGTAAATTCAGATAAAGCACTAAATATATCCTTGTCATATAAATACTAGAGCTGATATAGGTAATATAATGATGAAATTGAGTTCCAGATAAAACGTATAAAACACCACACCCAAACTCTATATATAAAGATCTAAGGAAGTGAATGATCACTGATCCCACACCCGGGCATGATACACCAAATACTTGATCAAAGCCTCCCTTTTAGACAGAGCTGTGGAGTCGGTACGCCAAAGCCCCGACTCAGACTCCTCAATTTCCCCCCGACTCCGACATACATGGCGCATGTTTAAGAGATAACTTAATTTAAGCTTTTTATCATCCTTATGATACAATAATCAAGCTATTTAGGTAGAATATAAAATATATTTATTGGATACAACGTTAGAACACAAAAAACTTTAATAAATTGCAAATATGCAAAACGCTGCAGTAAGTGGTAAAAAAAACTGTTTTCAACAAAAACGTCCTGAACAACATTTGTGGAGTCTATGAATTTGTTCTGAGAAAAAGTATCGCCTCCATCAGATCCTCCTTCAAAGATGACCTCAAATCGGATCTAATTATTTTAAGGCTAGAGAACAGCCTCTCTACACTAACTTGGGTTGGTTGCAAAGCGGTGACCACATGGGCAAGATCTCTAACAATCTCGGGGTATAAAGGAATTGCCTCCTGCACAGTCAGTTTTGATGATCGGTTGAACTCTTCTACTTCTTTGAGAGCAAGTGAAAAATTTTGCTGAAATACAGTCAGTTTGTTTACTATGGGAATGGAATCTTTTTCTCTGCGGCAACGCTTTGCCTGATCCATGTCATCCAAATACTTTTCAAAGTTAAACTCTTCATCTGATGAGGCTGAAGATATGGTGACAGTAGCACTGGCAATTCCTCTTGCTCTTGGCAGTCCTGTAGCCCACTCATCCTAATTGCTACCTCAGTCAGAGCTTCTTTTCCTTTAGTAATCTGTTGATCATTCAGCAATATACGATGACTTGGGTCCACATAAACAGCTGGCAGAAGAATTTTGTTATCTAATAACAGTGTCTCTCTCCTTTTCATTGAAGCAGCAATGCCCTCTGCGATTAAGCCTTGTCTTTGGGACATGCAAAACAGCAAGTTCTTCCACTCCTTTAAGACAGTTCCAGGAGTTAAATCCTCAGCTTGTAATTTTTTTGTTAGTTACTGTGAATGGGTGATGAAGCAGTTCCATTAATTCAGCCACCTGTGTCCATTGACCTTCTGTTAATGTTACCTGAGGGTTGGCCATGTCCACAAGAAAGGGCTTCAGCTCAACTAATCGCTCAATCATTAAATAGGTGCTGCCCAACCGAGTGGCTTGATCTACGATTGCTCCTTTCCCAGCACGTCTCTTCAAGATGGAATCAATTTTAGGGGTTCGGGCAGCAATAGCCAATTTCCTCACCTTGCCAATCAGAGTTTCAGCATGTCCCTCTTGCAGACTGTCTCTTATTGCCAGCTGCAGTGTGTGCACAGCACAGCACATGTGATAAATATGAGAGAATTTTGAAGCAGCTTCAGCAAGATCTAATTCTAAAGTATCATTTTGCTGTTGTTCTGTAGTAATATCTGTTTGTTCCTCAGTTACAGGACTGTGGGCTTCCATCTCAGACATACTGAATCCAAAGTTTTCTTCTAACTGTTCTTCACCTTCCTTATTCTCATTCATCAGTTTAATTGTACTTATGTTTGAAGCATTGTCCGTTACAATAGCAAGAACCTGTTCTTTTTTGAGTTCATAATCTTCCAGAACTTTTTCCACTAAGGCCTGGAGAAACTGACTGGTGTGTTGAGTTTTAGTATCCTTTACTGCCAGTGTCTTGGTAACAAATTTTTTGTCACAAACAAATCTTACATTTATAGCAAAATAGTTCACTCTGACGCGTGCAGGAATCCATTTTAAGATATATTAAGCGTCTCTTGAGAATCTTTTTAAGATGTTCTTTTTGGTTAAGGGCTTCTTCAATCCCTAATTTTCTAATACTTTGTCTTTCCAGAGAAACACCAAGTTTGCGGGCCATTTCTCCATTAAGAGCTTTAAAACTTGGTCTAGCAAATAATGATAATGGTACACCGTCCTTCACAACAAGCTCTGTGAGCTGTCTTTTAAACACATCTGCTGTCATTGTTACAGTAATTTTGTCACTTAGAAAATATCTTGTTACTGATGTTTGAGACAATCTTTCATCCTCCGTTGCCTGGCGGGAAGTGCTGGGCACTGGTTTCTTGGTGTCACTCTGATCCTTCTCAGTCACAGATTTGAAAACTTCTGGGTGGAAGCGGCTTAAATGTCTTTTTAGATTGGAAGCTCTCGTAGGAGCGTTTTTCTCGCTTCCGGAGTATGCACTCACTGATTTTGACATCACAGCATTTGCTCTCATCTGGGTCACTTATCTTACACTGACACACAAAATATTTTTTATCTTCAGTTAGTGTGAAATGCTCAAATACAGCTGACTTCATAGGAAGCTTCTTAGACATTTTATAATGATATAAATTTGTTTTCAAAATAATTTTGTCCTATAAAAAAAAAAGGTATATTGTAATATCTGAAAGAATAGCGAGTATAACTTTGGATAGAAATAAAACAAACTATGCATAAATCAATAGTACAGCTATCGATATGTCATGATAAATAAAAAGTGTGTAATATATGTTTTATTAGGTCTCTTTACTCTGAACTTTCAGTATCACACTTTTCTCTGGATACAGCTCACTAAGGGCCTGATGTGTGAAAACTGTCTTGGTCTAAGACTTTCTTTGTTACCCATAGCAACCAGTCAGAGTTCACAGCAACCAATCAGAGCTCTGCTTTCATTTCTCCAGAGCACTACATGAAAGGGGAGCTCTGATTGGTTGCTATGGGCAACAAAGAAACTTCTACACCTAGACAGTTTCATACATCAGGCCCTGGGTGTTTTACATCATACTGCTTCTCAATCTACAAAGTGAAACTACTAGCAGTGCTAGATAACAAAGCCTTGGCAAGTGGCAACAGCTTCTACACCTATAGTACTTTCTCACATGTGTGTTTCTGTATTTCTAAGTTTGAGATGTTAGAAAACAGTTTCCCCCTTATATTCTATGTATAGCATATATAAGCCATCTGAGCAGAGCAGCTAACCTCTCCAAACATGAGCTCAGAGGAGAAGCAAACTAACACAAAGCATACAGAGAGAACATACACTGGACAATTGATTTATGCAGTTTATTGAAAGTTTAGATACACTAAGAAGAAGTACTTGCCTTAAAGGAGTTCTCAGTCTCAGCACAATGATTCACTTGCTGACAAGCAGTCACTCTGTGTCCTCGGGCTGTGGGTGGGTCTCCAGCACAATTACAGATAAAGTCAAGCTTTTCAGTCCTCACAATCACAACACTTGTATCTTTTGCTTACTCCAGATAATGGTGCTAAACCTTATAGGTTCACTCAGAACTCAGTCCCATCATTATATGAGGAATAGAACAGACCTTTACAGGACATTTCATCCTTTTCAGCATTTCATCATTTTCCCAAATTCTTATGAAAATATATTCAGCACATACTGCATTGTACTACTAACTGTACCAATTTATTATATATTTTGGGAGTCGGAGTCGGTCCATTTTATACCGACTCCGACTCCACAGCCCTGCTTTTAGAAAAAGATATAAAAGTCTCCTCTCTCCCTACACGTTTCCCCTAGCGGATAATCATAACACCAGGTTCATTAGGGGAGTTTTTTAACTAAATGGAGAATAAATTGAAAAATAACAAAAATAAATGTGGTAAAATCCACAGATCCCAACACCCAGATGGTAGGCGCTGGTACTTCAAATGTTAAGTCTCACATACAGCGCTTTTCCAAGGTCTATATATGTCAAATGTCTAAGTGCTACTGACCAGTCCCGCTCGTCTGTGTAGTGGGTGTGTCAGAAGCTCCACACCCACATACTCTCATTGGTAGATGAAAACGAGGCTGTTACTATAGAAACACCAACGCTAGAACACAGAGTCGGTGAAACTACTACGGATGATCATATGTTTTCATGTTGACATCGTCAAATAGAGATTACAGAGCAATTTAAAATAGAAAAAAGAAGGATCATAACGATCATCCTCTTTTAAATATGTAATCTAATCTACAGCCAAGTGATTAGGGACAGGGGAGCATGGACCCACGCTAGGTTATGATATAAGATATCCCTAGAGAGACATTCATTATAGATTAAACAAACAGGTGATAGCCGGCATGTAGCTCACTAACAGATATATAAATAAACTAGGTGGACTACATAATATAAACTACCCTACTCCTATACCAAACTCCATTGATATAATGTATTCACATAGTTCAATACACATATCTCTATATACTGTATAAAAGCTTAACAGAACACTCAAAAGAAACTGTTCTTAAATATAGACAAAATATCTCTATATGCTCCAAAAACTGAACATATAAAGTAAAATGTTCAAAGGAAACATGAAAAATATATATTGGGTTTATATAAGGACAAAGTTCAGGTCGCTATTGGGAAGAAAAAATAAATAAATAAAATCCCATAGTTTAATAAAAACTGGGACTAACCAGTTACAAACGGGGGTAGTTAATAGGACCCACAAAATTCAAAATGAAGGAAGTATAAGAAATCAGTTCATTAAGGCCCAAAGGTTTAACTGACTTTAGTCAGTATGTCCATTGGGCTTCCTTTTGCAAAACCTTGCGGTCCAACTCACCCCCACGTATAGTAGGTTTGATGATTTCAATACCCTGGAAGGAAATTTGATTCGGATCTCCCCCATGGGCTTCCCATACATGTCTACTAATGGGTTGATCTTCACACCTATTAATATTCCCAACGTGATCCAATACTCTCCTCCTTAGTTCTCTGATAGTCTTCCCAACATAGTTTTTTGGACAAGTACAGGTAACCAAATAGATAACGCCCTTTGATCTACAAATTAATGAATTCACGATTTTCATAGGAGCGGCCAGTTGACACGCTCACAAAAGATGTACTCTTATTAATAAAGCGGCGAGCTTTACAATGCCCACATTTAAACGTACCATTTGGTATCGTCCTGTCTAGCCAAGTGTCTTCTTTAGTGTCAGATTTCAAATGGCTATGGGTCAACATATCTTTCAGATTCCTGCCCCTTCTATATGTAATTGATGGACCAAGGGCAATGGAATCCTGATCCATATGTAGAATCTTCCATAGGGGAGTTAAAATATGCTTAATCTCTCTGTTATCAAAGTTTCCAATCAGGCGAATCTGTGTATCCGTCTCCCTAGATATCTTAGGAGTGAGGCGATCTCTTCTATTTAGCACCAGTGCATTGCTACGTGCTTTTTTCACTGTTGTTGATGGATAACTCCTATTTTTGAACCTATGTTCAAGATCATCTGCTTTACTTAGGAAGTCATACAGCTCAGTGCAGTTCCTCCGTATCCGAAGGAACTGCCCTTTTGGTATTCCCTTCTTAAACGGACTCAGGATGGAAACTGTCCCAACGGCGTACACTATTCGTTGCTGGGTTTTTTTCCGGAAAACAGTGGTGTTGATAGTTCCATTCTCCTCAATTCTAATAGAAAGATCCAGAAAAGAGATCTCTCTCTTATTGATTTCCGCCATAAACCGCAGATTAATCTGATTGTGATTAAGCGCTTCCACAAACAGCCAAAAATCCTCATAAGTGCCACTCCAAAAGAGTAAAATGTCATCTATATATCGCAACCAAATTAAAATTGACGACGTCCACCTCTCCATGTCCTCAGAGAAGACTAGGCGCTCCTCCCACCAGCCCAGGTATAAATTTGCATATGTAGGGGGCATCTGGACTCCCCATAGCGGTACCCTGGAGCTGGTGGAAGAAGCGGCCATTGAACAAGAAATAGTTTCTCCTAAGGACAAAGTCCAAGAGCTGTAGAGTAAAGGCATTGTGTTCTACTAAATAATTTCTCCTCTTTTCCAGGAAATGCCGTACAGCCCCACACCCCAGTACATGGGGTATGGAGCTATACAATGCCTCCACATCCAGGCTGGCCACCTTTGTGTTAAGTGGAAGAGAGAGGTCCTCAAGATGTCTCAGAAACATTGTCCGGAGTGCCCTGAAGGTCCCAACTGAAAATGACACCTCGCCTGCAAAACAGGTGCAAGACCTGCAGGCACATCCACAGACTGTCCCACAGTCACAAGTGCACAGAATTAGTGGGACATTTTCCTGCAGGTCTTCGAATGTGGTGTATCTCATAATATGTGTGCAATGTCCCACCACAGGCCTCTATGTGGGGGCAACAGGGCAGAGACTTAGTCAGCGCATGAACTCACACAGATTCACCATTAATAACAGCAGAACAGATCTCCCAGTGCTGCACATTTCTCCGGAGAAGACCACTCTATTGAAGATTTGCGGGTTGTGGTTTTAATGGGACATTTTAAGACGCAGAGGGAGAGAAAGGAATGGGAATATAAGTTAATGCCAAAATGTCAAACTCTGCAATTTGGACTTAATATTCATGCCAGTTTCATGTCACACTATGTATGACCTGTGAGGGTCACAAATCACCACCTGATAGCAAACCAATAACAGCAAGAATTACGGATCCCTCTGTCACGCCCCACAAGTTTCCATTGTTTATTTCCTGACCTGTTGTAACTAACTTCTCTACTTTTATTTAATTATTTTTATAGATTCTAAGATCCTTTTGAAGGTCCATGTCTTTTGTGAATAAAAAGTCTGTGAATTTTCAGTTTCATGTATAACACCATGTCTGAAGAAAGCTAGTACTCTCGAAAGCTTACCAAATATACTGTTAGCCTCTAAAAGGTATCGACTGATTTCTTCACTCTTCCATTACTTTCTGTGGCTAACACGGTACAAAATTATACTATATTTTTCTGGTGATGTAGCCATATGAGGGCTTTTTGTTTGCAGTATGAGATGTATTTTTTAATGACACCAGTTTTGTGTGCCTATAAAACTTATTGAATACATTTTATTAACTCTTCATTTGATGGGTAAAAAAACAAAAACAAAAAACAAACACACACCACAATCAATTCTAGCTTTGCGTTTTAGCTTTTAAATTTTTCGCCATACAGCATAAGTAACATGTTACCTTTATTCTGCGGCTCGGTACGATTATGGAGATACCTCATTTATATTGCTTTTTTATGTGATACTAATTTTGCAGAACAAAAACCCATTTTGGGAAAGATCAATTATTTTTGCATCTCTATCTTCTGAGAGGAGTAACATTTTATTTTTCGGGTTTACAGAGTTGGTTGAGTGCTTATTTTTTGCAGGACATGTGCTTTTTATTGGTACTGTTTTGGGGTACATATGACTTTTTGATCACTTTTTATAGCATACTTTGTGAGGTAAGATGGCGAAAAATCATTACTTCCAATGATATTAATGCAGTATACTTGCCAGTTACCTTGAACAAGTTTAGGATACATTTAACAGAATAAATAGCTACAGGCTAAAAGGAATTCTCTTACATGAACAACATTCAATGATAAAAGCCAATTCTTTAGGTCATTATCCATTTGCTGTACACATATTCAACCTATTTATGGATAAAAGAATAAACCTGCTGGATATTCTTAAATATCAAAATTTATATTTTGAGGATTGGGAGGAAAAAAAAATAAAATAAAATATCAGACCATCACAAAAAATGCCCCAATTGTTTCACTAGTGGAGACTTTGAAGACTAATTAAGATGGTACTTAACAGTTTTCAGGACCAAGCATCATTGATGCCCCAATGCTCAGGCCAAATTTAGCACTTTTGTATGCATTGATTTACACAGCAATATCTTTTTAATGGCTTTGCATATCAACTATTTTACCATGTCTTTTTCAGGACACATAAGGCTTGAAATAAGTCGCCTTATTTGTTAAATAAGTTTAATTTTTTTTTCGCTAGAAGTAGAAAAATGGTATAAAATGTTGTTAAAAGAAGGAAATTTTCCTTTTACCTAAAATAAAATTGTTTTATATACATACACTATTGCACATAAACATTTTAAAATTAGATTTTCTAGTTCTTCTGATCACAGGGGCTACACATTTATATAGTTTTATATTCAGCATGGCTCATTTTCTGGACCCCTGGTCAATGTGTAAATTAACCAGTAGTTTAGTATAGTAGAGGGATGTAAACTGTTTGTGTATCTCTAGCTAGGCTCCCTGCTGAAAGAGCAAATATCCAGGAAGAAGGTGAAGGGAGGGGCTGGCAGGGGAGCAAGTTCTGCTAGCACAATGTGAATGGGAAGGCTGTTTCACTTCACTGTGGTCACCCTAAAGAATTAAATTTTTGTAGATAAAAGTGATGATAAAAGTCCTAAAAGCTTCCCCTATCACATTGTAACTCCTGGACAATAACTTCAGCATGGAGATGCTAGCCGGAGTAGTTGTAAGTCACAGGTGTTTGCTGCTTTATCTGATGCCCGATGCTGCAGAAAGGTTAATTAAAGTCAAAGTAAAAAGCCAGGTTAGCTACATCTAGGGGTTAAAATGCTAATTTAACTAACCTTTCAGACAACAGTCTTACTTTAAAGATCATGTGATTTTGGACCAACATGTAATATACTTTATTTATTTAACATGGTTACTGTTTTCTGCCTGAAACCCCTCTCTAAAAGTTGCTGCCACTGTGTGCGCCCCTTCCAGCCAATGTGCTGTTCACTCCCTGTTACTCTGGAAATTCTGTACTTCGTTATCACCAAAAATCAAGGCAGGTGAGTGGGGGGGGGGGGGAAAGAGTGGCTGTTCTCTTCACACAGTAATTGGAAGGGGTAAACTGTCTCTCTTTATACCATGTGCATATCTGAAACAGCCTTTTCTGTACAGTGGACTGAGAACATTTGGCAACTCACCATACAATATCTGAAAATTCTACTAGGTACTTCTATCTACTTCTGGCTGTTTGTGTTATTGACGATGGTAATGTCAGACAGCAATCAGCTGTCCTTATAGAGCTCAGTTCTCTTTTTCTGTGTCAGGGATATTTTTAGCTGGATCATGCCCTATATTTTCAGTCCAGTGCCCATGGATATCCTATATTATGGTCACTTGGACTTTTCTCAGCTATTATCATTACTACCGGCAGAAATACATGTAAAGAAACCTGCAGTAGTAATAATGGATAGGGGAGGTGCAGACTTCTCTATATTACACATGCCCACAGTACTTTTCTCAGGGAGAAAAAGTAAAATGTGCTGCAGCCATAATGGGGCTACTAGCAGCAGAAAAACCTGATAGAACACAATGTATGAAAGACTATAGAGACAGAAAACAGTCTGCCCAGCAAGACCATGTAACCCTGTATTTAAACTTTTCATGAAAATGCAGGTATCCTTTAAAACTCATCTCATCTAAGCACAGTCAAGCAGTTCAATGAAAAAAATTCTTCATTGCAAAACACAGCAAGACTGCAATGCGTTTTGAGCCTAAAACACATGGGAGACAGGGTAAATTCACATGTGCTTTAACTTTTCTGCTGCAGATTTGGATACCATCCTGAAACATATGTTACTTCAAATGGTCAGATCCATAATAAATATCCACATAATAAATAGCCAATGAAGAGTTACCTGAGCGATGCCAATCATAGCAAGGACAATATAAAGTTCTTCTTTTGTAAGTTTCCCAGGAGTTGTCTTATTTGCCATTGCCCAAATCTGCCCTAAAGTTTCCCGAAGAAGCCCAGAGGATAGGAGAATTGGATACAACTTGGCAGTATCAATTCCTGATGTGGAAAGTGTTGCTTCTAATATACTTTTGTAAAGATCTTTTGGAGGGGGAGGGGGAAAAAAAAAAAAGTTTAAAATTGCACACAGATAAGTAATACTGTTATTTTCTTCTAAGTAGTAATTCATTCTAAGCAAAGCAACCTTCACGGAAAGATTTAAAATAAAAAAAAAAAAATTAAAAATGAATTTGTAGGGAGACAAACAAGTTAGGCTAAATGCACACTAATGTCTATGGAAAAAAAAAAAAAAAAAAACAGACGGCACATGAATGATATCAGTGTGGCACCCATGCCTCCACAGACCCATCAATTTCTTTCAGTACGGACCACAAAACAGACAGGTATAGGACTTTGGTATAGAGTTTTGCCTTGGGCTCTCTGCCCCATACACTGATCCATGTTAATACATAGGTGTGTGTTTGGAATGGCAGAAAATTAGGAGTCCGTGTTATAGCCGTGAAAAAAAAATATAGCTAGTGCACTGACAAAGCACACTTTCCTGAGCACGGACAATCATTGCTACAGTGCCTTGCAAAAGTATTCATAACCTTGAACTTTTTCACTTTGTCACCTTACAACCACAAACTTAAAATGTATTTTATTGAGATTTTAAGTGATAGACCAACACAAAGTAGCAGATAATTGTGAAGGGAAACGAAAATGATACATGGGTTTCAAAATTTTTTAATCAAATAAAAATCTGAATTGTGTGACATGCAAAAGTATTCAGCCCCCTTCTAATCAATACATTTGGCTACAATTACAGCTGCAAATCTTTTGGAGTACATCTCTACCAGCTTTGAGCATTTAGAGACAGATTTTTGCACATTCTTCTTTGCAAAATAGCTCAAGCTCAGCGAGGTTGGATCGAGGGCGTCTGTGAACAGCAATTTTCATGTCTTGCCACAGATGCTGAATGGGATATAGGTCTGGACCTTGACTGGGCCATTCTAACACATGAATATTCTTTCATCTAAACCATTCCACTGTAGCTCTGGCTGTATGTTTAGGGTCATTATCTTGCTGGAAGGTGAATCTCCTTCCTAGTCTCGAGTTTTTTCAAGCCTCCAACAGGTTTTCTTCCAGGACTGCCCTGTATTTAGCTCCATCCAGCTTCTCTGTCCCTGCTGAAGAAAAGCATCCCCACAGCATAATGCTGCCACCACCAGGTTTCACAGTGGGGATGGTGTGTTCAGGGTGATGAGCGGTGTTACTTTTCCGCCACACATAGCTCTTTGCAACTTTGGTCTCAACTGACCAGAGCATCTTCTTCCACATGTTTACTGTGTCCCCTATATGGCTTGTGGCAAACTGCAAATGACACTTCTTAGGTCTTTCTTTCAGCAATGGTTTTCTTCTTGCCACTCTGTCCTGTGGACAGATTCTCCCACCAGAGCTGGGGATTTCTGCAACTCCCCGAGCGACCATGGGCTTCTTGGCTACATCTCTGATCTGTTAGTTTAGATGGACGGCCATGTCTCGGTAGGTTTGGAGTTATAGAATGCTTTTTCCATTTTTGGATGATGGATTAAACAGTGCTCCTTAGGATGCTCAAAGCTTGGGATACGTTTTTATAACCTAACCCTGCTTTAAACTTCTCTACAACTTTATCTGACCTGTCTGGTCCGTTCCTTGGTCTTTATGATGCTGTTTGTTCACTAGTGTTCTACAGGGTGGGCCATAAGTATGGATACACCTAGATAAAATGGAAGTCGTTGCTGATATCACCTTACCGTTTGTGGCATATTAGTACATGGGAGGGGGGGAAACATTTGAGGCCGGGTGACTCCATTGGTGGCCATCTGCAAAGCTGCCATTTTGGATTCAACTTTACTTTTTTCAATGGGAAGGGGGTCATGTGACACATCAAACACATGGAGAATTGCACAAGAAAAACAATGGTGTGCTCATTTTTAACGTAGTATTATTCATTGAGTTATTGACAAGTTTCTTATTGTTATAGCCATTGACACGTTGCAGAGGTTAAACGACGAGGAGCGGACAGACATTGT
Source organism: Leptodactylus fallax (assembly GCA_947044405.1). Lineage (NCBI taxonomy): Eukaryota > Metazoa > Chordata > Amphibia > Anura > Leptodactylidae > Leptodactylus > Leptodactylus fallax. The sequence continues at coordinate 2,717,589 of CAMRHE010000183.1, forward strand.
GTTGCTGTCTGGTGAACGCAGTACCCGGGTCATTGCAGCAGACTCCAATGCAAGAAACCCTACGAGACCACCCATCTCCCATGCCACAGTTAGCAAACTGCTCGCCAAATTTCATGCAACTGGTTCGGTGTTGGATAAGCCCAAATCTGGACGTACGAAAACTGTCACCAATGACGAAACATCAGTGGCTGTCCTGGCAGTATTTACCAAGAGCCCACAGCGTAGCACTCGAGGTATGTCCCTGGAGTGTGACATCAGTCGAACGTCCATTCGACAGATACTGGCTACACACAGATGGCACCCTTACAAGATCCAGCTGCTACAACATCTCATCCTCGGTCTGCTGCAATGACCCGGGTACTGTGTTCACCAGACATCAACACAATGTCTGTCCGGTCCTCGTCGGTTAACCTCTGCGACATGTCAATGGCTGTAACAATAAGAAACTTGTCAATAACTCAATGAATAAAGCCATGTTAAAAATGAGCACACCATTGTTTTTCTTGTGCAATTCTCCATGTGTTTGATGTGTCACATGACCCCCTTCCCATTGAAAAAAGTAAAGTTGAATCCAAAATGGCAGCTTTGCAGAGGGCCACCATGGGAGTCACCTGGCCTCAAATGTTTTCCCCCTCCCATGTACTAATATGCCACAAACGGTAAGGTGATATCAGAAACCACTTCCATTTTATCTGGGTGTACCCATACTTATGGCCCACCCTGTATAACAAACCACTGAGGTCTTCACATAACAGGTGTATTTATACTGAAACTAAATTACACACAGCTGGATTCAACTAATTAAGTGACTTCTGAAGGCAATTTATTGCACTGGATTTTATTTAGGGGTATCAGAGTACAGGGGGCTGAATACTTTTGCATGTCACTTTTCAGATTTTTATTTGATTAAAATTTTGAAAACCATGTATCATTTTCATTCCACTTCACAATTATGTGTTACTTTGTGTTGGTCTATCACTTAAAATCTCAATAAAATACATTTAAGTTTGTGGTTTTAAGGTGACAAAACGTGAAAAAGTTAAAAGGGGTATGAATAATTTTGCAAGCAACTGTACATCTGCGCTAGGTAAAAAGAACTGTGTGTCAACCAGAGTTTTTGGTCCAAATAGTGCTTGACTGAACCGATGTGCCGAGCTCAGCTTACACTGATAAATCTGGCTGATACATGGTCTTTTTTCCAGTGAAAGATTTTATTTTATTTTTAAGTCTTTAAAAACATTTGTTTTAGTAAATAACCACATTCCCCCAAAATATAACAATTTTGGAGCATCTTTTCTTATAAATGTTATCTTTGTTAGATCTCAGACATTTTTTGAAGTAATAAAGTGAGTACTGAAATTTATGCCTTTCCCAGACCGCAGTAGATTTAAATTTGTGGTGCACCGTATGCAAGAATTATTGAGAGACCAGAATCTCTTAATTATTTGGATACATTTATCACCAGCACACAGGTCAGAAAATGGACAAAGTGGCATATTTTTGGAGCAAATAGCCATGCACCAGAAAACTCATGTTAAAAGGGTTTTTTTGGTTACAAATATAAAACATCTATCATCATCATCTGTACGGCCAATATGTTTGGTCAGAAATCTGTGTGTTTAATCCCAGGTTTCAGAGTTGCTGCAAATTTATCAAAAACAGCTAGCCATTTAGTTTGAGTCAGATTGCGTAAAGGCAGAGTTGAAGACATGATTTAGCCTATAGACTCCACAGCCCTTCTGGTACATGGCAACACCTATTTGGTTAACAATTTATACATTTCTACTAGGAATGACTAAGGAACAGCACAATATAGGTATATAAGGAAATGTGCTCCAGAATTGTTATATAACGGGGATTGCAATTTACTGAAAAACAGACATCAGGAGGTGTGACTGAAGAACTCATGGAAACTGATGTAAATTTGTCAACTACATTGAAAAACAGTAAGAATTTAAGGAATCAACAGATAGCTAGCAGAAAAAAAGTATCCAGAATACTCTCAGAAAAGTGATGATAAAAATGAACTATAAATACCCGGTACAAGGCAGTCATTGTAAATCCAAGAAGGCAGCATTGGCTCAATGGCGTCCGGTTTGGGAAATATTGTAACATTAACTGCTTAAATGAAGAAAAAAATAAAAAATATGCACAATTACATTTCACACACAGCAGATTTGTGATTTGTTGATAATGTACCATTCATATGGATGGGGATTGCAGAAATCAACATGCTTCCTGCAAAAACAACCCTATTAAGATGAATGGATCTGATTTCAAAAACATATACATATCATTAGCAATTCTTTAGTTCAGACAATATTTGGTTTTATCATGAATACTTGTAAATGATTAAAGGAGTGCAACATGCCTAAAGTGTCCCCCAAACCAATATTCGTACAGCGGAGGGGCCTTTAATAGAAGAAGCATACCTTTGTGGCCAAAAATCCATGAAGCAATATGTCTTTTCATTGGACAGATTTCAAGGTGACCTCAATAGAATTATGTGGATACAGTTATCTTTATTTTATTTTTTTTAAGCAGATATTAGTGGCACTTTTGCATGAAAAAGATTTCACAGATTTTTCTACAGACAGTCCTGGGACAGTAGGAGGATGAAAATGTCAATCACAGCTAAAGAGGTAGCTTTGGGCAGCAATTCCAGAGAAGAGTCACTTCCAGCTGTCAGTAGGCAAATCACTCCCAGTCCCCGTGCGTTAGCGATGCAGAAATGATCATATTTTTATTCACGTCTGCTTAGTTGGTGTTTGGCAACAGAAAGCTATGATTTTGTTCAGATTAAAGGCTCCACACAGCACTATTGGTTTTTAAGGCATTTAGACTGGACAGACCCGCTTTGCGGGTTACAAGATTAGAGATAAAGATGTTTCTTCACATTTATATGTCTCTGCATTATAGGCTGTTGGGAATCGAAAAAAATACTTATTGTAGTTAGTATGACTACTGTGTTTTACAAATAGTGTTGTTAAAGTCAAGAATCAACATTAGGGTACGTCCACATGGCAAAAAATATAGACAAATTCCTCTTCATTTTCACCCGCGGTCTAGCCGTGACGAGATGCTTGATGAAGGCCATTGACATTCCGTATCCCCTGAAATGCCTATGGCAGCAGGTAGTAGAACTCAATGGATTTTACCATACACAAATACATTAGTTTTGCAGTGTGCATTGATCAGACCCCCTAGAGTTCAAAGTCCATAGGGGGTTTGAAAATAAAATAAAAAAAAAAAAAATAAAAAAACACCACATGGCAACTTTGTCTGGAGATACTATATTGATAATGGTTATATCATGCTTTATTAGTAAATGTATCAAAACATTTTTCAACAATGAAAGATTTTGCTTGGGTTACTATGCTTATACCTATAACGTCTTTACTGTTTATATTTGACAGAGCTAGGTCATGGCTCTTAATTTACAGGGCAAGCTGTAGTTTTTAGTAGTATCAATGTTTGGTATGCATGACTTTTTGATCACTTATTTTTTTACGGCTTTCACCATATGGGATAAAATAATGCTTTTTTTTTTTTATAGCGCGGACTGATACACGAATGGGGATTCCTAACATGTTTGTTTTGTTTTTTGTTTATGTTGTCTTTTAAAAATTTAATACCCCTCTGAACATAACATAACCAGGAAGTTATTGGCGCTGTGACCCAGATGTTTACCATCGTCTAAGTTGCAGCGCCAAAAGAGTTGCACCAAACACTTACACAACAAACACACAAAGTCATCAATAAAGTTTATATTTGACCCAATCCCTGTCCTGTCCAAACCTTTAGAGAGAGTAAAATACACCAAACGCCTCTCTAGCGATATCCATTACACGCTAAAATAATAGCAATAACTATTACTAGAGATGAACGTATAAAACATTTCTGACAGGCGGAAAAGTTCCATCAGTCACGTAACACATTGTCACCCATTGAATGTCACCATATAAAATCCCAGTTTTTGGCAGCTTTCAGAAGGCTATAATAGCAGGTGGTGATGGGAGGGGCACTTATGAAACCTTTGCACTGGGCCCATCAATATGTTAAAACGGCTCTGGCCGTATGTGCAAATGCGGACCGCGGCTTACATTGACTGCAGAGTGTAACCTCTGCCCAGACGCAAGTCATCGGCGCCTGTGATCAGAAGAAGGAGGACGCTCTTCGTGGGACTGCAGCCATACTGGGTAAGTAGCATTAACTATTGTGTGGGGGCCCACTGTGCAGCATATAATACTGTTGTGGGGGGCCTACTGTAGCGCATATACTACTGTGTGTGCCCACTGTGGAAACTATAATACCGTGCAGGGGCCACTGTGGAGCGTATAATACCGTGCGGGACCCACTGTGGGTATATAATACGGTATGAGGGCCATTCTGGAGCATATAATACTGTCTGGAGGCCACGGTGGAGCGTTTGTACTGTGTGGGGGCCCTTCACTATTTATATCACACAATATCTGTTTTATAGCAGACATGTGATATTACTACAGGCTGTAATGACATTGCAAAATCACTATAAAACAAATCCTGGTTAATTTAAGGTTAAATTGCTGTGTTGACACTTTGCGATAATTTAGTGGGTTTTGGGTTGCAGTTTGGGCACTCTGACTCTAAAAGGTTCACCATCACTGATCTATATCAATCTATCTCAATTAAAAGGTACAGCATGCACTCAAAGTAGTTTTTCCCATGGATGCATATGCATAGCTTACAGTACTGTGCAGAATCTTTACCACTTACACGATGCCCAGGTGTAGGTAATTTATAACCATATTACCTGGTTTCATGGCATGTAATACAGGGGGTGGGTGCATTTTTGCATCTCTGGAAAATCCATCCAAGTTTCCCTTAATGGCTTCCATTGCATCGTCTCTGCATTTTTCAGTGGTCTAAAAAAAAATGAATGTAAATTGAAAAATATGTATTACATGACTGAATTATGCTAAACATAATTGTTACAAACCATATGCAAAATTCAGTTCTCTTTACCTATACTGAATCACTTACCACACAATTATTGCTTTTACACTGGTGTCTTGAATGCAAGTTTTCTGGTGTTGAATGGGTCCATGGACCTACTGCTCTATTTTAGTACGCTGCCAAAAAGCTGCTGCTAAAATTTTTTTTTCTTAATATGTAAGAAAACAACGGTAATAACTTTGGGAAGCGTTAACTTACCCAAGTGATTTAGAAACTGTTTCACTATGACACATTGTATTTCATGTTAAATGGTAAACTTTTATAGATAATCAAAGGATAGGATATCATAGATATCTCAGGAAAAGTGTAAAACATAACTTAATCACAAATATAAAAAAGACAAAAGGGGACGAGCCAACACAGATGTAGCGGAGTACTTATTGCCTCAATTTATTTCCTCTTATTCAATAGAGGGGATGGTCAATACTATAGGACTCTACAGTTTATTCTATAGAAAGACACTTTTTACCTGAGAATATATACCACTGTTTTGCTTTGAATTGAGCAAAACAAAAATGGTCTGTACATATAACTGATACAACCAAGTATATACAGTGGGGGGAAAAAAAAAAAAAAAAAAAAAAAAAAAAAAGTAGTCAGTCAGCCACCAATTGTGCAAGTTCTCCCACTTAAAAAGATGAGCGAGGCCTGTAATTGACATCTTAGGTAGATCTCAACTATGAGAGACAAAATGAGAAAACAAATCCAGAAAATCACATTGTCTGATTTTTAAAGAATTTATTTGCAAATTATGGTGGAAAATAAGTATTTGGTCACCTACAAACAAGCAAGATTTCTGGCTCTCACAGTCCTGTAACTTCTTCTTTAAGAGGCTCCTCTGTCCTCCACTTATTACCTGTAGTAATGGCACCTGTTTGAAATTGTTATCAGTATAAAAGACACCTGTCCACAACCTCAAACAGTCACACTCCAAACTCCACTATGGTGAAGACCAAAGAGCTGTGGAAGGACACCAGAAACAAAATTGTAGACCTGCACCAGGCTGGGAAGACTGAATCTGCAATAGGCAAGCAGCTTGGCGTGAAGAAATCAACTGTGGGAACAATAATTAGAAAATGGAAGACATACAATCCACTGATAATCTCCCTCGATCAGGGGCTCCACGCAAGATCTCACCCCGTGCGGTCAAAATGATCACAAGAACGGTGAGCAAAAATCCCAGAACCACACGGGGGGACCTAGTGATTGACCTGCAGAAAGCTGGGACTAACATAAAGCCTACCGTCAGTAACACACTACGCCGCCAGCGACTCAGATCCTGCAGTGCCAGATGTGTCCCCCTGCTTAAGCCAGTACATATCCGGGCCCATCTGAAGTTTGCAAGAGAGCATTTGGATGTTCTAGAAGAGTATTGGGAGAATGTCATATGGTCAGATAAAACCAAATTAGAAATGTTTTGTAGAAACACAACTCGTATTTGGAGGAGAGTGAATGCTGAGTTGAATCCAAAGACCACCATACCTACTGTGAAGCATGGGGGTGGCAACATCATGCTATGGGGCCGTTTCTCTGCAAAAGGACTAGGACGACTGCTCTGTGTACATGAAAGAATGAATGGGCATTGAAGATGAAACGTGGCTGGGTCTTTCAGCATGACAATGATCCCAAGCACACCGCCATGGCAACGAAGGAGTGGCTTCGTAAGAAGCATTTCAAGATCCTGGAGTGGCCTAGCCAGTCTCCAGATCTTAACCCCATAGAAAACCTTTGGAGGGCGTTGAAAGTCCATGTTGCCCAGAGACAGCCCCAAAACATCACTGCTCTAGAGGAGATCTGCATGGAGGAATGAGCCAACATACCAGCAACAGTGTGTGCCAACCTTGTGAAGACTTACAGAAAATGTTTGACCTCTGTCATTGCCAACAAAGGATATATAACAAAGTATTGAGATGAACTTTTGTTATTGACCAAATACTTATTTTCCACCATAATTTGCAAATAAATTCTTTAAGAATCAGACAATGTGATTTTTTGGATTTGTTTTCTCATTTTGTCTCTCATAGTTGAGGTCTACCTATGACGTCAATTACAGGCCTCTCTCATCTTTTTAAAGTGGGAGAACTTGCACAACTGGTGGCTGACTAAATACTTTTTTCCCCACTGTATGTCCCTCATTCTGATGGATTATCTGTTGTATGTCTCGTCCCCTTTTCTGTCTTTATATTTATGATTAATAAAATTATCTATGATACCCTATCCTTTGATTTAACTATTTATGAACCGATAGTGGTGACCACAGGTTTGACCTCCCTTCAATAAATAAAATGGGTCTTAAAGATTATGGCAAATTTTGGTTGATTTTTTATTTATTTATTTATGAAATAGGGAATTTGGCAAACATTTGGAAAAAAATTAACAAAATGTTCAAAATTTTAAATAAACACACACACTGTTTTTCAGACAAACCACTCAAATACATTAATAATTATCTACCATATCTCTGCTTTATATTGGCATAATCTTTTAACCCTTTGCCTGCCCTGCCATATTTATACGTCCTCCCAGGGTGACACTTTTGTAGCTGAGGACGTATCGAATACGTCCTTACTACTGATGCCCATGTCTCACGATCAGTTAGGGCTATGAAGAGGATATTTGAATATTTTAAAACGAGAATCTTATCTTTAAAATGATACCAAGATAATCCTTACAGATCCAGAGCGATTCACTGGCAAAAACGCTATTCAGCATTGAGATCTCAATGCAGATCTGAATTCCCGACAGCGCTTTTAACAGCAGATCGCTCCAAATCTGTAAGGACTATCATGATTATCTTGGTAGAGTACATCCTGAGTCGCATGACGATGTATGGAGAGCGCTCAGGAGCTGAGCGCTCTCCATACACCGCGGGTGCCGGCTGTATAATACAGCCAGAACCCGCCGCTAACAGCAGCGATCGGTGCCTGCACCGATCGCTGCTGTTAACCCTTTAGATGTCGCGGTCAAACGGGACCATGGCGTCTAAATAGCGCAGCCGCCACGGGCGCCGCCATTTTTACCCCCATCGCCGCCCTCCAGAACGTCATCGGAGGGCGGCGATTGGTTGCCATGACAGCCGGGAACCTATTGAAAGCTCCCAGGCCTGTCATTACATTAGAGCTATTACAAAATGGACAAAAATGGGCAAGACAATCAGAGAAAGAGGCGGGGAACTACCAGGCACCCCCACAGGTGGACTCCCTTGAGTCGGCCTGCTCAGCGATCACTCTCCACTCCTCTTCGCTGGCCCAGCATATCGCCAATCACTATACTCACCTAAATATAACCTACGATGTCCTGGAGGATCTGGAGAACCGTAACCGCAGGAGAAACCTACGCATCAAAGGCCTTCCAGAAGCTCCCACTACTGAGGATTTGAGAGAGGTGATGTCGGCCATTTTCGTGTCCCTTCTAGGTCCAGAAAGGGCGGCCTCTGTCCAAATTGAGAGGGTCCATCGAGCGGTCAGACCTAAACCCTCCCCTGCTGATCCACCAAGGGATGTGATCTGCAGGCTGCTGTCCTCCGTGGACACGTCGGCTGTACTCGCTGCGGCCAGGGAAAAAAGGCCACTCACGCACGCTCAGGCAGAAATCCACCTATACCAGGATCTGGCACCTTCTACCCTGGCAAAACATCACATGTTACGTCCACTGCTGGAGGCTCTACGGGAAAAGGACCTTCAGTATGCGTAGCTCTTTCCCTTCGGGTTATCTGTTTTAAAACAGGGCCGCAGAATAGTCATACGCTCACCGGAAGACCTCTCTAAAGCGTGGGCCTCGCTCGACATACCCCCCATGGCTGACTCTCCCAGAGGACATACATTCCTGGCCGTCACTGCCTAGTTTCGAACAAGGCGGCCTACAGCAACGTCTCAAGTCGCCAAAGCCTCGGAAATCCACCTTGAGGAGACACTTACAAGAGTCCGGCTGAGTGCCTGACATCTTACCACCGAGTTATTCCTTCGCACAGAGCTGACCGGTTTGCTGGGGGGGCTGACTGAGCCTTACCCAATATACCTTTCTAAAATCTGCTGAGGAACCATGCCTCCCCACTGGACTAGCCCAGAAGCCAATTACTTCTACCCTACACTCACACCCAAGACTGCTGGCGGTTGAAGGTACCTTCTCTCCTGGAATAACCCCTCTCCTTTCCCCGCAACCACTTCTCCTCAGGGGCCTACTCAAGAAATTTACACTTTTTCCAACGGGTTCTGCAATCCCCATAGTACGAGTGACTGTCACCCTGTGCTGGGAAATTGGAGGTTGGAATTTTTGTGCTTTCTATCACATTCCCCTCCCTCTAGTTAACTTTAGTTTACTGGGATGTTCAACTTTTTAAATTGTTTAATGCACTTGTCTACGGGCCTGTTTTTTGTATTAGCAATGGTATTTGTGGGGCCTTCCCCCCTCTGTCCAGGACTTCGGGGCCAGTGGTGTGCGCGATATGGTGTTGTGGAGAAAGTGGAGCGCTGGCCTGCGGGTGGCCCGTGGTCTCGGATGGCGGGGGAGCCCTAGTCGGCGGCGAGGTTCATCATCTAAGCCTGGGCTATGTTAACTTAGCGAAACAAGGTTTTACATTACACTATGGCCAGTGAGCTTCTAACTTCATCATTGACGTCTCTCTCTTCCCCCCCCCCCCAGTCACTATTCACCCTATTCTATAAGCCCGCTCTCCCGATCCCGGGATCAAGCCTCTACATCTCCGCCTCTCTCCCCTGTCGGAGTTTGGACGAGGCGGGTGTACGCCCTGGGCCGACTGGTGCATGTCGGGGAAACTACTAACTATTAACCACTACTAACTATCATCTATTACCAACTATCAAAAACTACTACTAACTACTAACTATTACTAACTACTAACTACCACTAGCTGATTATCGAGGGTGGTTCATTGCGCTGTGGTGGGGCGGGGGGCTCCCACCTGGGCCTTTGGGTTCTATGGATTGCAAAATGTCGCGCCGGGGGTCCCGGGTGGCCATAACTCCCTAACATACAAGGAAATATGCATTGATCTAACCATACTGCTGCAAAAGGATGGAACCTAATAGGGGTTTTATGCATGACCACGTTGCTGATGCCTATGTTATACTGAATTGTATTGACTATGCTGTTTATGTTGTATTATACGATATGAGTTCACATCAGTTCGCTTATAGCACATGTACTTGAGTCTCCTTGCATTCTCGCCACATTCTCTACCCCTCGCCCCGTCTCAGCATATCTTTTCTATGTCCCCCTTTTTTACATCTTCTGTGTATCTTTACATCCTTTGTATACTGTTGCCCACATATTGTTCCCATACCACTACGTACAGTGCTGGCCAAAAGTATTGGCACCCCTGCAATTCTGTCAGATAATACTCAATTTCTTCCAGAAAATGATTGCAGTCACAAATGCTTTGGTAATAATATCTTCATTTATTTTGCTTGCAATGAAAAAAACACAATAGAGAATGAAAAAAAAAAAGTCAAATCATTGATCATTTTACACAAAATTCCAAAAATTGGCTGGACAAAAGTATTGGCACCCTCAGCCTAATACTTGGTAGCACAACCTTTAGACAAAATAACTGCGAACCACCGCTTCCGGTAACCATCAATGAGTTTCTTACAATGCTCTGCTGGAATTTTAGACCATTCTTCTTTGGCAAATTTCTCCAGGTCCCTGAGATTTGAAGGGTGCCTTCTCCAAACTGCCATTTTGAGATCTCTCCACAGGTGTTCTAAGGGATTCAGGTCTGGACTCATTGCTGGCCATTTTAGAAGTCTCCAGTGCTTTCTCTCAAACCATTTTCTTGTGCTTTTTGAAGTGTGTTTTGGGTCATTGTCCTGCTGGAAGACCCATGACCTCTGAGGGAGACCCAGCTTTCTCACACTGGGTCCTACATTATGCTTCAAAATTTGTTGGTAGTATTCAGACTTCATAATGCCATGCACACGGTCAAGCAGTCCAGTGCCAGAGGCAGCAAAGCAACCCCAAAACATCAGGGAACCTCCGCCATGTTTGACTGTAGGGACCGTGTTCTTTTCTTTGAAGACCTCTTTTTTTTTCCTGTAAACTCTATGTTGATGCCTTTTCCCAAAAAGCTCTACTTTTGTCTCATCTGAACAGAAAACATTCTTCCAAAAAGTTTTTGCCTTGCTCAGGTAAGTTTTGGCAAACTCCAGCCTGGCTTTTTTATGTCTCTGGGTCAGAAGTGGGGTCTTCCTGGGTATCCTACCATAGAGTCCCTTTTCATTCAGACCCCGACGGATAGTACGGGTTGACACTGTTGTATCCTCGGACTGCAGGGCAGCTAGAACTTGTTTGGTTGTTAGTCGAGGTTCTTTAGCCACCATCCGCACAATCTTTTGTTGAAATCTCTCGTCAATTTTTCTTTTCCGTCCACATCTAGGGAGGTTAGCCACAGTGCCATGGGCTTTAAACTTCTTGATGACACTGCGCACGGTAGACACAGGAACATTCAGGTCTTTGGAGATGGACTTGTAGCCTTGAGATTGCTCATGCTTCCTCACAATTTTGCTTCTCAAGTCCTCAGACAGTTCTTTGGTCTTCTTTCTTTTCTCCATGCTCAATGTGGTACACACAAGGACACAGGACAGAGATTGAGTCAACTTTAATCCATTTCAACTGGCTGCAAGTGTGATTTAGTTATTGCCACCACCTGTTATGTGCCACAGGTAAGTAACAGGTGCTGTTAATTACACAAATTAGAGAAGCATCACCTGATTTTTCAAAGGGTGCCAATACTTTTGTCCACCCCCTTTTTAGGTTTGGTGTGGAATTATATCCAATTTGGCTTTTTGACAATTCTTTTTGTGGTTTTCCATTGAAGACAAATTAAATGAAGATATATTATTACCAAAGCATCTGTGATTGCAATCATTTTCTGGAAGAAATTGAGTATTATCTGACAGAATTGCAGGGGTGCCAATACTTTTGGCCATCACTGTATATATTTATATCTATCTATCTATTTTTTATATATATATATATATATATATATATATATATATATATATTACTCACATTCACAATTACTGCACATAAACATATTAAAATATGATTTTCTACTTTTTTGATTAAAGGGGGCTACACATTTCTATAGTTTTTTTTTTTTTTTTAAACAAAAAAGTTAGATCGTTTTATGAACCCCTATGTGTAAATTATCCAGTAGTTTAGTACAGTACAGGACTGTAAACTACTTTTGTTATCACTATAGAGGCTACCTGCTGACAGAGGAGACCTCATGGAAGAAGGTAAAGGGAGGGACTGACATGGGAATAGTTAGCAAAATGTTTGTCAGAAGGCTCTTTATCATCACTTTGATCCCCGTAATAGTTAAATTTTGGTGATCAAAGTGAAGTGAAAGGACCTAAAAGCTTCCCTTATCAAAGTGCACCTCCCAGACTACAACCCCAGGAAGGAGAAGCCTGCACTTACCACTCCTAAAGGAGCAGTTGTAAATAACAGCTGTTTGACTTTCACATGACTGCAGCACTGGGTATCAGCTATAGCAATGTAAAAATTCAGATTAGTGACATCTAGGGGTTAAATAACTACAAAGTGAAATCTTACTTTGGGTTTCACACTGCTCAGCAATCTCAACTTCTGCTTCTGTTCTTCAAACTGTCTTCGCTTTCTTTCTTCTTCTAACATTTTTTGCTGCTGTTCAAATCTTTTTCTTAATGGGAAAAAAAAATAAAAATAGCATGTGAGGATGAAGAGGCCAACAGATTTCCATTTAAGCAGCCTTGTCCTGATAGCAAACATAGATAAGGTGCCATTCACAAGGTGGAAAATTAAGAGAAATTTATTGATTAGGCCCAGGTGAATGGGTCAAATCAGCGGGGAGTCTCAAACCGCACACTCAGAATTAAGCTGGTTGCAGACGACCGTGTGCTAACTGGATGCCGTGAATGGACAGCACAGGCAGCAAACGGGTAACGTCCCACAGGGTGCTTTAGCAGGCCTTTTCATTCAATGAATAGAAGCCGCGGAAACAGGGCCGTAAAGATCAGACAGGAATAGGACCTGTTCCATATTTTGTGGCCTAGACTGTTGGCCCACACACACACGACTGTGTCATTCACGGTCTTGTGCACGGGCCCATAGAAATTAACGAGTCACTGTGCTATCCGGGGAAAAACTGGATAGCATACTGACTAGTCATACGGTCGTCTGCAAGGGGACTTAGGCTGCAATCTATGCTTCCCATTGAAAACAATCCACCCCCAAATCAGCAAATTCCTATGTGTGGACGGCCCCTAAAGATGAGGCTGCAGGTTTTATCTAACACCTGGCCAACTACAGATGCTGACACACAACATAAGTGGTTATATTTATGGGGTTTTCAGAGAGTTGCCTATCCTTAGGCTAGATCTATTGACCACAGCATCTGGGGGCGAGGAATAGCATTGTAGAACAACTTTATGGTGCATCGCAATTCAATCTTCTTTAGTGCTAGAAAAAGGCTGTGAGCACAAGTTAGTGCACACTAACAGTGTATTGGCTTTTGCCATTGTGATTGTAGGAATTTTAATGTTTATCATTTTTAAATACAGGAATCTAGGAATGGCAGAATTACTAAAGAGTCTCAGTTTCAGACTAGACAACCCTAAACTGTAGCCAGAGTTATCAAAATGTATAATGTCGTTTGATAAATCTGGGGTATTTTTAGACTGTCTAGACTAAAATTACACCACTAATTAGCGGTCTTAAAAATTTTGGAACACGGTGTTGCAACTTAAGCCACGACGCTTGATAAATGTAGCACACAGTATGTTAGTTTTTTGGCAGATTTTAATTGTTAAATCTCCCACAGTAAGCATGGATGTGCAACAGAGACTCCCTTCTTGGCTCTTATTTCTGAGACACATTTCATGCAACTCATTCCTCTACTGGAAGTTAGTAGGATGCACCATTTCTGCTACATTCTGTAATTTCACAGAAAGAAAGGCAATTTTGTGATTTTGTAATACAGCTAATGATAAACTTTACTTTCATACTACATAGAGTAGCGCATAATTGGATGTACACTAACGCCAGATTTGTTTAGTAGATTAGACATTTGTGTGGTCTCTGCATATACTAAACAGTGTCTAGCACAAGGTTACACATTATGATATTACAAACTTACTGTTGTTCTTCAACAAACTGCTTCTGCATGTCAGGAGTGTAGGTTGGTCTTGGAGGCACCATTCCTAAAAATCCAGCCTGTCCTACAAATGTCATTGCAGTAGGCTGCATTGGACCCATTGGTAATCCACCCTGGCAATGATATAGGTTTGTATTACTTAAATGGATAGTTTACACTGTACATTTTTATATGATTGTGGTACCCACAAACTTATGCAGTGCCACAACATATATTTTGGTTGCTGGTCAGCATAAATCATATAAAAAAAAAAAAAAAAAAAAAAAAAAAAAAAAATTAAAAACACACACCACAGCCCACACATGAATGTTCCAGCCAATTTCATACAATAAATGGACTGGTCTTGCCGGAGTCTCAATCTTGCAAAACATGCAACATTCATAGAAGGCCAGTTGTATAAACTATCACCTCATGGAAATCCTGGGAGGGTATTCTAATTTGCCCTTATAAACTAGGTGTGCCATGCTACCCAAAACTCCTCCTGACCTTACAAAAGGACAGTTACAAATTTCCAAATTTGCCCTGTGGAACTATTATGCCCTAGTTCTATTCCATCTGATATATGATTATCTAGCATGTGTGGATACCTAAGGTGTCCAGTTGTAGCTGGACTGAAATTGAAGCCATTAGAACCTTTGACAGTGTTTGATATGAGCCCTATTCCATCTCAAAGAGGGAAAATATTGTTTTCCTTAACATGGCACGGCAGTCAACCTGCGACAATAAACCACCTACAAAATCTCTTCTACTAGTATTCAAAAAGAGTACGACTCCCCCAAAAGAACCTATAAACCTATCTGGAATTCATACTCGCATATCTAACAAAATGATACACCGCAGTAAATCAAAATTTTATTAAAAAAAAATCAAGAAAAAAAAAAAAAAAAAAAAAAAAAAAACAAAAAACCCACACACACAAAGAAAGTGGAGGTCACGGTATTAGCCAGACCTGTTACAATGATTACATGAAACCCACAAAAATATGTATATCATGTGCATACAAAAATTTCATACGTATAATTTCATAAATAGAGAATATACATATATACAAAAAACCTATGCCCAGTGTATCACCTATATTTGATATATCACACGTATGAAATTATAATTATGACATGTTGACAATTATGACTTATTGACATGTGGCTGCACAGAATAAAAAGCACACAGTATAAAGTGCTTGTAGTGCTTATCCTGTGCAAAATGCTATGGCTCTTAAAGAGTCATACATAATATCTCACAGAAAATAAATGGTTTCAAACGATAAAACTTAACTTTTAATATCTTAAAATTAAAAACAAAAGGACATCCACTAATCTACTAAAAGACAGATCAATGTGGTCTGTGCCTGTCTATTCAAAGTATTATTTGGGGTTTAAACGTTGGATAGTGTTCACACTCGCCAACTTTCCACTGGACCTAGGGTGTAATTGAATACTTTCACCACCCTTAGACTAAGGTTATAGTATCACAACTGCGTCATGCAACAGGTCAGTATTTTGTCAGTTGCTCTTAGTGCTAGGAAAACCCAAACACCTGGTCCCCACACACAATTTGTAAAGCATCACTGACTAGACTCCAGCACAGCCATGATATACCTCCACAACCCTAGTCTGCAGTAAGTACATATGCCAGTAATCTAGGTACAGGTCACAGTAACTTCAATTTCCTGTCATTAAAATGTTATAACCATAAGGGAAACTACGGTATTCTGACCCTTATGCTCAATAACCACCTATATTGCAGCCATTACTGATATCCCCCATGTTGACTCCAGGGATATACAGCTACCATTTAAATTAGTGACTCAAATTCTGCCAACTAATCTCCAAGCTACTAAGACTGCCCCAGTCTCCTGTCAGTCCTTCATGCCCCCAAGTAGTATGGCTCGTGGTCAACTAACTCAAAAATAAACTTGCTCTACGCGTTTCCCCTGTGTTATCTGTATCAGGTTCATCAGGAGCTAATACTAATGAATCTATAGATTGGTCTAAGCTGCTATAAATTTCAAAAATAATGCAGATATGCAGTTACAACTGCAGTTCCTGGAGCACTGATGGTGTGCCCCAGTACTTAGAGTAGCCGACGCCACACTGAGCCTTGCCTGCTTTATAAAGGTCAGCCCATTCAATCGGTGCCACCCCCTTTCCTGATGCTGTCTGCAGTGAGCCAATAGAAATCACTAGCTCACTCCACCTGTCACGCCTCCTAGGGGGTGTGTCCACCTCAGTCCTCTACTGTGTTCATGTGACTGCCGATCATGTGACCACTGAATGTAAACAATTCCAGTGATCCAGCACTAGACGGTGAGTCTATTGATTCACATTCGATCTTCACTTACTCCACATAAGCTGCTGAACATCTGGCCGCTGCATCCCAGCAATTCCGATGATCAAGTGCCAAACGGTAACTATGTACACTTAACATCCATTCCGCCGTATACCAGATCATGAAACCAGAGGGGAGAGATCCAAACAGAGTTAAATCCGGATCCATATTATCCTATCACACCCGTACTCTAAAAGGAGCCAAAGGTTAGGTATAACCCCAGGCCGTGACAGCGGATGGATCATAAATCTTCCCTATCATAGTTCACATATAATGGGCTCTCCCTTATTGTTCCCCACCAAACTATAGATAACCTGACCACCCCCACTCAGATCCATTTGCATACCTCCTAATGATGGTCAATCCCTCCAACTCTAACTATTTCTCAACCCTCTGATTGCATACAAAACTACTGTACATCATAACTACGACCCATCAACCAACACAAAAATATATTGTAAATCGTACCTCGCCACCTCAATCCAGGCAATGCAATAGATAGCGGAAGAGAGACCCCTTAACATCTACACATCTAAATACAGGGTAATAAATGACACAATGCAGAAGTCAAAACGTAATAGTTGAGCCACATATTAAAAAAAAATATACATACAAACATTTATTCGCAGAATAGCTACCAGATACTGCCGCAACCTCCACCTTGAGCCCCTGAGACAATATCCTTCAGAATAAATCATCCTAAGAGATGCAACCTGCAAATTCTAGGCACCTACAGTTAAGTCCAGAAATATTTGGACAGTGACACAGTCTTCACGATTTGGACGCTACATACTTCCACATTGGAATTGAATGAAACTACTGAGATGTAATTGAAGTGTATACTTTCAGGTTTGAAGAAAAATAACCTGTGTAACGTTTAGAAATTGCAACCATTTTTCTATAAATCCTCCTCATTTTAGGGGCTCAAAAGTAACTGGACAAATTAATATTACCATAAATAAAATTTTCTTTAATACTTTGTATAGAATTCTTTGCAGGCAAGGACTGCCTGAAGTCTGGAACCCATAGACATCAAATGCTAGATTTTCCTCCTTTGTGATGCTTTGCCAAGCCTTTACTGCAGCTATCTTTAGTTGTTGCTTGCTTGTGTTGCTTTCTGCCTTAAAGGGGTATTCCCATGTACATAACCATTTGTAAACTTGTAGAAAATTAAAAAGTTAAACATTTTTGCAAATATAATTTAAACATTTTGCAGAGTTTTAAAGATTTTCGCTAAATATCTTATAGTCAGTCTTGCCAATAGATACGACCATGAATGTAGGACCTTTCTAAGGTCAGAAAATCAGCAAAGATTTCCTTATTGTGACCGGGATATCTTCTGATACATGTACTGTCCCTGCCTGATAACCCAGCTACAATAATAAAATCATGGCTGGGTTTTTCACAAGTCCCAGATCATAAAAAGTTTCTGCATTCGTGGTCGTATCCATTGGCAACTGATCAAGACAACAGACTGTCACCATTTAGATAGTTAAGGAAAATCTTTAAAAATCTGCAGAATTTTTAACTACTTATAATTTGCAAAAATGTTTAACTTTTAATTATCTACAAATATAGATATGATTATGTTCATGGGAATATCCCTTTAAGCATGTGAAAGGCATGCTCAATCGGGTTGAGATCTGGTGATGGAATATTCCATTTTTTTGCCTTAAACTCCTGTGTTGCTTTTGCAGTAAGTTTTGGGTCATTGTCCATCTGCCCTGTGAAGCGCAGTCCAAATCAACCTTGTTGCAATTGGTTGAATTTGGGCAGATAGTATATCCCTGTACACTTTAGAACTCATCTGGCTGTTTCTGTCTTACCAATAAACACTAGTGACCCAGTGCCACTGGAAGCCATGCATGTCCATGCCATCACACCACCTCCTACCATGTTATATAGAGGTGGTGTTGGATCATGAGCCGTTCCAAGACTTATCCGTATTTTCTTCTTTCCGTCATTCTGATACAGGTTGATTTTAGTTTTATTTGTACAAAGAAGGCAGTTTCAGAACTGGGCTGGCTTCTTTAGATGGAGTTTGGCAATGTCTAATCTGGCCTTTATTTTTGAAGCGGGTTAATGGTTTGTACCTTGGAGTGAACCCCCTGTATTTGCTCTCAAAGTCTTTGCTTTATGATACTGATACACCCACTTCCTGGAGTGTTCTTCACTTGGGTAGGTGTTGAAGCAGTTTTTCTTCATCATGGACAGGATTCTGCAATCCTTCACCACTCTTCCATGGATAACCAGGCCTTTATGAGTTCCTGAGCTCAATTGTGTGCTTTTTTGTTTTAAGCCAGAATGTACCAGACTGTTAATTTGGCCACTACTAAAACATTTCCGCTATCTGACTGATTCTAATTTTTTTTTTTCAGCCTAATTATGATCTGTTTCACTTCCATTGAGAGCTCCTTTCACTGCATATTGTGGGTTCACAGCAACAGCTTGCAAATACCACACCTGGAATCAACTCCAGTCGTTTTACCTGCCTTATGTGTTGATGGAATATCCCTTGCAGCCCAATAAATAGTTTTTAATATAAAATTGTTCAATTACCTTTGGTACCTTGAAAAAGGCAGCTACATATTAAAAAGCTGTAAATCCTAAACCCTTCAATCAATTAGGATGTGAATAACCAAATTAAAGCTGAAAGTCGGCACTTTAAGCCAATGTAACTATAACTTGAATGTGTTTTGGAAAAAGCTAAAATGTCAAAACTAGTGTCACGGTCCAAATAATTGTGGACCTAACTGTGTATTAGCATGAACTTAAAAAGAAAACTGTTCCATGCAATAGGCAGGCAGCATATTATACAGCAGGAGGAGTTAAATTTGTGAGAGAATATATTATTTGTCATTTATCCACTGAAATCTCTGGACTATGTTGAGAAGTGAAGCAAGCACTACCATCAGTAATTGACAGCTATATCTGTATACACAGCTATAGAGGGTAGGTAGTCAAACAGTGATAGGTCCGCCACCTTGGCTTCTCAGCAAGGAAAGGGCAGAACTGTAAATGGATAAATGACAAGTTTTATCAAACCTTTTCCTACAAAATCATCTATTCATTCAGTGTTATATTAAAAGTTACATTTTAATAGTTTTCACCATTTGGTCTTAGAAACTTTCTAAAAATGTCCTTGTCAAAAAAAAACAAATTTCAGGTTTATGTAGTAAAACAAGATATAATTTGTAAAGATTAGTCTAGGAGAGGAGACCAGCATCAGCAGGCAGATAAAGGTTGAGGACTTTACTCCATGATGGATGCAGAATGAAGCAAGGTGTACCGTCCCTTGCTTGAAGATGACCTTTCATGTCCTTATCAATGTGCGGTTTTATATAGTGCTAGAAAGCAGACAGTGCACTGTCGGCTATCCCGGTATGTGACCCGATGCTGTGCTGGAGAGATTGGTGTAGTTAATTTTGGCACCAATATCTCTCCACTGTAAGAATGGTGGGTCTTACAGCCTAGCGTCATCGCTGAGCTGTGAGGACCCCCACCCCCAGCTTCCCAACTGTACTCTAACATAGCCAGCGTTCCTTACCTTCATTTCTAGAAGTATTTCAAACCGCACATTAATAGGGACATGAAAGTTCATTTATTCTATATAAGGATAGGCGTCTTAGACGCTCTTATCTCTATATATGTAAAACTTCCAAAACAGGTTTTACATATTAAGTATTTAAGGACCAACAATACGTAAACATAAGTCCCTCACTAAAAGGTTTTAAATCTTTGCATGGCGTTTTGCATCAGAGCTGGTCCTTGCTATTTTATACAGCAGGAACTTGGCAGCAGTGACCAGAATTGGAGAAGTTTTAATCATGGGCAATTAATACCTTAAATGCTGTGGTCAAATGCGACCATAGCATCTGAGATGTTACTTTCACATTCAGTCTCCTGTTTGATTATGGAATACCAAACCCGGAGGGAGATCACTGGAGCCATTCTATTGTTATGGCAGTCAGGAGCCTTCTGGTGCCTCCCAGGCCTGTCAATGCGACAGGTGTATCTCAATAAATTAGAATATTTTTGAAACATTCAATTCAATTCATAATCAGCGTCTTCCATGATTGTATGTCCTACTGAACCAGACTGAGGGACCATGTAAAGGATTAGGAAACCTTGGCAGGTGACACACTGAATTTACAATACTGTACTGAACTTGTTTACAATATTCTAATTTTCTTATATTTTGGTTTTCATTATCTGTAATCCATAATCAACATTTACAGAAATAAAACACTTGAAATAGAACACCGTGTGTAAAAAATCTAGAAAATATAGGTGGTCACTTTTTTAATTTAATTACTGAAAGAAAAACATTTCAAGGATATTCTAATTTATTGAGATGCACCTGAAGAAGACTTCTCAGACCTGTCTGTGGCATAGCTCAATTGCAACAAGGATTTTACCACAGAATGCAATACTGCATCAAAAGCTTACCTGCATAGCCATGGCAGCTTGAGGAATCGGAGGGCTGTATCCGACAGCCATCATATTTTGCATGTTTGGTTGCATTACAGGTACCATAGGAAAACGAGATTGTTGTTGCATTGGCATCAAACCTATAACGAGGGGGAGAGAGAGGGAGAGAATAATTTTTCCTTATGTCAAATATGTGGCCTTCATTACAATAGAGCTAGCTAATCAAAGGAAAGGTATAGCACAGGGAAAAAAAAAACCACATATGTATCTATCTATAAAACTTTTATTAAGGTTAAATAAAAAGTTCACGTCAAAAACAGGAACCTCCCCCTCCCAAGATCTCCTTCCCTCTTAAATGGACAGATGAAAAGCACGCTCTCTGAAGTTCCACCCAGCTGCAAATTGAATTTGAGAGGTCCGAAAGAGGCTGAGAACAGGTCCCCCACCCACGGTGGTTTATACATGCCACAGCAGTAGCGTTGTCTGACAGGATCTTCAGATGCCTGCCCTGAACCAGATGCTGAGAAGCCAGAATACTCTTCTGTACTGCCATTAAGGAGGACCTTTCAACACCTCCAACAAGTGCAGTCGTTCACATCAAATAGGTACCATTTCACAGATTGACAGTTTAATTTTTTTTCTCTAGCCCCCACCATTACTCAGCAACAAATACTGATAACCGATATGCTTAGGCTCTGCATGGTCAAAAGGGCAGTGTCAGGACGTTTTCTGGGTTCATCTGCCACAGAAGGGAAACCATTGTCTTTGAGGCGAGTCGAAAAAAAAAAAAACTTGGGTAGGAATTCCATAAGCTGAGGATTGCTTGTTGCAAAGGAAGGGAATGTAATTGGGCCCATCTGACTGGAATTATGGATGAGGCGCAAACAGACATGGCTTTCCTGAAAGTGAAGGAAGAACTTCTGACAGGAGGAATCTAGCTATATGCCCAGGAAGTTCTTTAACTTGGGAGTAAGGAAGGTCTTTCCCCGATTTGCATTCCACCCCAGTCACTCCATGGCTGCACAGAGGCGGCGGTAATGGTCTGCAGATTCCAGAGGAGAGAATGAATCAAAAGGAAGTCAGCTAAATAAGGAACCAGCAACAGCCCCTGAAGACAAATAAAAACCTCCGCCGCCGCCACCACCACCACCACCTCTGAGATTATCCTGGGATATCCCAGAAGGAAGGGCTGATATATTGGAAATGCAAAAGGGAAATTGTTTATCCACACTGCTAGCCTCAAATCTTTGGGAGGAAGGATGAATTGGGAAATATTAGGCATCCTCCAAGTCTAGGGATACCATCCAACAATCTGGGAAAAGTTTATGAGGAGGAAATAAGTCTCCACCCTGAACCTTTTGTACTTCATAGATTTGTAGCCTCTGAACAAACTAACGATCACTCTGAATTTCCCAATTGGCTTTTGACCATAAAAAAAAAAAAAAAAAAAAAAAAAAAAGGGGGGGGGGGGGGGTAAAACTCTTCGTTCTCTCTTTGGCACCATCACAGTTCCACTCTTTACTGGCTCAGGGAAGTTATTTCTTTCTGCAATGCCTTCCTTTTTGACAGGTCTTTAGGACACTTTGTAGGGAGGAATCTGTCCCCTGGAAGAGAGGTGAACTCAAATTTCAATCCTTCTAGGACCCACTTGCTGGAAGTAAAGTCTTCCCAGGCCTGAACAAAGAAGGACAACCTCCCTACCCCCAACCACCGGAAACCTGACCTCACTGTTGAGGGTTTTTATCCCTCTTGTCTTGCTGAGATAAGATAAGGCCCTAGTTTATGCTCATTGAAGGGACCCTTCATATTCTTCTGAAATCTCTGCACCCCCTTTTTGGACAACTGGGCAAAAGGGGCATCAACACTAAGTCTTGTCCCAATCTACCGAGTCTTTATGGTCAAAAAGGTATTTCTCTTAAGCATGAAGGGGAGAGAGAGTTTTATCTAGATTCTTCTACTCTATCAGTGAGTGATTTAATGTTAAAATGACCAAGAAATGTCTTCCTCTGGCTACGTATCAATTCTTCAAACAAACATCCAAAACAGACTTGGACCATGAATATGATGGGGGTGGGCTGTCTCGAGAAGTACTGTAAGGATTAAGTGTATTTAAACTCCCTTTAAGAAGGAAGACACTTCCTGTTTGACCATCTGCCTGATACTTTCCATTATTAAGGCAGATTCTTCCACCATAATCTTACCTAGGCAGTAGCAGCATAAGGGCTTGAACAAGGATAAGGTCTTTTTACACACAGCACAACATTTAGGTCTGGAGAAAGTACTAGAAACCTACCTCCTGGCTGACCTGGTTTATAAAACATAAACAGACAAAGTCTCATCATAATTAACAGGTCAAACAAAATACATTTTACCAGCAGACTAATGCAGCACTAGAGAGGCAAGCCTGGGGTTTTCCACTAAGTCAGCGCTTTTCTGTGAAATTTCTGAGAGCTCAGACATACTGGTAGAAGGCAGAACCAAGGTGTTCAGACAACCAAGAACAGAGGCTGCAGCACAAATGCAGAATACTACTGCAGGGCCAGCGAACCAGCATGTGGCATTTGCAGAGCGGCTGCTGCTTTAATCTCCATTCCACTTTCATGTACTAGCATACAGAACAGGCCCAACCAATCACAAGCTAGCCTCCACAGGCCACATCCAGTTTTTTGGAACAAACAGGAAGTCACTTCAGACGACACCAAAAGTGGTTCTCCAAGTCAAGCCAGCACAGATGGCTGCCCAGGAACACTTCCAAGCACCAGCCTGCACCCAGCAATAGTTGACCAACACAAAAATATGCCCTAGGGAACAAGGAAAACCACAGCAGAAAAAGAGGGTGGGGGTGATCAGAGGAGAAGCAGCTACTGTCAGGTGAGACTTGGCATCAGGCTGAATCATGTGAATATGCCCTGCCAGGAATGGAAGAATGCAGAGCGTGTCCCTATCCTTAGCCTGGGGGAGTGAAAAGATAAGATAAAAACACCACACACACACTGAAAACTATGGAATGATAAAAAGATGTGTCACTGTTAGGGTGTGTTCACACGGATTTGGGGCGGAATTCGCCCCCAAATCTGAAGCAGATTCCTCCTGGAATCCACCTCCCTTTATTTTTAATGAGAGGCAGAGATCATAGCAGGACGTGAAAAAAAGAAGTGTCCTGCTCGATCTTGCTGCGGATTCCACTCGCGGCTTGAGACATCCTCCTGATTAGGCCCATTCATCTGGGCCTAATCAGGAGTGGGATGCCGCAACGGAATGCCGATGCACTGCATCGGCATTCCGTCGTGGCGAGACCGTGGCAAAGATGCCGGCGGCAAAAAATCATGAAAATTCCTCTTCATTTTCTGCCGTGTGAACATACCCTTACTATTACAAATTGTGGCTCAGTTAAATAAGCTCTCTTACTCCAAGAGAATACCACTGCAAACTTGCTGTAGATACCAGAAGAAAATAAAAAAGACAAATGGTATATATTTGGAGAGAATAAAAAAAAGGATACTGTTACATGATAAAAGTAAGTACATTGTCAACTATGTACTGTATTTCATACCCCCCTTCATTTGCATAAAACGTGTTTCCAGCTTAAAAGGGGGAAAAGTAGAATTCCCATTTACACATTCATGGAATATGTTCATATCTTGAAAAATCTCCCAAAACCCTGTCTCATGACCACTCAGAATGGAGGACTGGCAATGCATGACTAGCTCTTGACATTTGTTTCTATGGGACTTTAGAAAATAGCAAAGCAGACTTCATTTTTGCAAACTGTCATAATTGAACAGATAAGAGCTTCACATGTGCACCTGTCCATTTTCAACAGGAACGAGACATGGTTGGGAGGACTCCTATTGCTGAAAGGCTTGAATGCCAATGGAGGAATCTACATCTACGTCACTGGTCCCTTGGTGTATGTATCGTAAAGTGCTGATTGAATTTAATGAGCAGGACGTTGCACAAGTAAGAATATCTTGAATGACCTGATACCTAGATGGTAGTGCACTACTTTGCACAAACAGTACACTTTATGTAATACAAGATTTACACAACATTTAATAGATATAGAGCAAACATTATGTACAAACCTTGAGGAGATCCAATTCCAGTTGCCAATGGAAACACAAAGCTGTAAAAACAATGAAGCAATGTTAACAGTAAGGCATGGTCTAACACAAACACACCCCAACACACCACAATCATAAAAACACATAAAAAAGACTAAACACCACCTGACTTTGTCCTCTAAATTTAAGCAAAGATCTTGAAAATACTAAAGTGACCATATACCTTCCGAAGTGAATTCACCCAAGTCCCTCATACATATTCGCTATCCATTTTCAATCATTGCCTGACAGGTCACAGTGTGCATAAAGGCCTTAAACTGCTGCCAGGCACCTCTACCACAAAAATAAAAAAATATGACTAGGTGTTGAAAGTCAACATCCCCAATCCTTCTTTCCCCTGAGAATTTGTCAGACGATTCTGACAGCTTTAAAATGTTATCTGTTCTGATCATACCCATTTGGCTCAGGTATGTATATGCTCAAGCTTAACAGAAGGTTAAAAAAAAAAAAAAGGAATACTATAATGGACTTCTACTGCATGTTTTGCAGTGGTTTTATGGTTTTAACTCCCCTACAGTTCTGAACTAGCTCTGCTCAGGCTTCAGCAAAGTGCATTTACAGTTCACCCTGAGCAGCAGGACACGTTCATTGACACCAAGTTTCAACATCTCTAACTCCACAGGCACGGAGGCTAGAGCCACGATCCTGGTCTTATTTTAAAGCCTGGAAGCATGTCTGTAGCCAACATAGGATTTAGAGATGTCACTGGTTAAAGTGGAAGTGCATATACTCACACTTTCACTTTAACCAGTGTCCAGGGAATATGCAGCTGCAGGGAGAGGAAAAATAATTATAGTCTCTTGTCCCAGTCACTTGAAATGACCACAGAGGAGAGGATACCATTGACTATTGTGCATGATATCACCTTCCTCATTATCAATTAGAAGCATACTTGCCATTTAAAAAGGATTCTATCATTGAGATATTCAATTTTTAGCCAAGGCTATATTCATGTAGTCCTTATAAAGGCTATTGTAGGCATACCATTTCCTGACTCTTGCTGGCGTTTTTCAGAAAAAGCCTTTTTCTTTATATGTAAATTAGATTGCACGGAGCATAGGGGGCGTTACCCCTGTGGTCCGAGCACTCCCTGCGTCATCACCCTCTCCCTGCATCGCTGCCTCCTTGTTAACGCCTCCTCTTCCTCTTTCCTTCTTTCTCCTGTCAGCTCGAACAAAATCTCGCGCATTTGACCACTCTGATGCTGTGGTCAAATGCAACCATGGCATCTGAGTGGTTACTTTCACTTTCCCCATAAGTATCGGAAACGGGGCAGCTTCCCGCTACCATAGCCCTGCCATAGTACTGCAACTACAGCAGACTTCAATATTTACATAGTAAATCTGCCTTAGACTGCAATACAGTAGTACAAGCGAAATGAAGATCGTAGATAAAATCCTCTTTAAGGATGGGGGGGGGGGGGGGGCAGGACGAAGAATAGATCAAACATAGCATCATTACTGCGCAGTGGAAGCAGTAAAAACAAAACCCAAAAAAAAAAAAAAAAAAAAGCTGCATTTTTTTCCCCTTTCAATTCCACCTCATTCTGGATTTTCTCCTCTCTACTTCCCAGTACATTGTAGAGAATACATTTTACCATTTTGAAGTACAAATTGTCACACAAAAATCAAGCCCTCAAACACACACAATTTAAGGAAGGCCAATTTTCACCAGCTAAAAAGAAAACTAGGAAAATATCCAAAAAAGGTACACAAAAGTAAATTGGACATTTTCAAAAACATCAAAAATAGATCCTGTGAAGAATAGTGAAGCGGTTACGCAAGACACGTTACCTGCCCTGATACCTACCCCAGCATATGCATGAGTTGGTATTCCTTCTAGGTGTGTGTGTGTGTGTGTGTGTGTGTGTGTGTGTGTGTGTGTGTGTGTGTGTGTGTGTATGTATGTATGTATGTATGTATGTATGTATGTATGTGATCTATATTAAAAAAAAATAAATAAAAATTATATACACACACAGTGCCTTGCAAAAGTATTCGTACTCCTTGAAAGTTTTCACATTTTGTCACCTTAAGATCTCAATAAAATACATTTAATTTTGTGGTTGTAAGTTATAGACCAATACAAAAACAGCACATAATAATTGTGAAGTGGAATGAAAATGATACATGGTTTTCAAAATTTTAATCAAATAAAAATCTGAAAAAAATCAGCCCCCCTATATCAATACTTTGTAGAGCCACCTTTCGCTGAAATTACAGCTACAAGTCTTTTGGGGTACGTTTCTACCAGCTTTGCGCATCTAGAGACTGAGATTTTTGCCCATTCTTTGCAAAATAGCTCAAGCTCAGCTAGACTGGATGGAGAGCGTCTGTGAACAGCAATTTTCATGTCTTGCCACAGATGGTCAATTGGATTTAGGTCTGGACTTTGACTGGGCCATTCAAACACAAGAATATTCTTTGATCTAAACCATTCCACTGTAGCTCTGGCTGTATGTTTAGGATCATTGTCTTGCTGGAAGGTTAATCTCAAGTTTCTTTTTTTTTTTTCCAATTCAAAGTTTATTGATTTTCAAAAAGACAGAATACAGAAAATACGGTGAAAACATAACTGCAATGACAGCAGTAACATTCTATACTGTTAATAGCGGGGAGATCTTCGAGAAGAGGCCAAAAGGACAAGAAGAGGGAGGGAGGGAGGGAGGGAGGGAGGCAAGGCAACAAAAACAGACACAGAACGAGAGGGAAGAGAAGAGAAGAGGAAAAGAAAAGAAAAAATTTTTTTTGGAAGGGGGGGGGGGGGAATGGGGACTATACAGTAACAGTATCCGGGTCCAGGGGAGGACCCCAGGGGTGTAAGCAATCAAAAATTCTTCCTCAAAAAAAAAAACAAACAAAAAAAAAAAAAAACAGTAGTAGAATTCACAGGGAGTAAGTAATAAGTAACCAATCAGTTAACTATAAAAACCAGAGCATCCCACTGTAGGTCTACGGGGGAGGCACAGGCACAAGAAGCGTCTGATATTCACTGGTAGGTTGGAATTCCATCCAATAGAACCAGGTCTTGTTAAAAAGTTTGAACAGTGTCATGCAGGAAAGAGGTGAGGTTCTCCATACGCCTAAGCTCATTGACCTTCAAAACCCAAAAGGGAGAGAGGGGGAGGTACAGTTTGCTTCCAAAATTGCGGGATACACGCTCGAGCCGCGAGGACTAAAAATCGAAGCAGGGAGCGCTTATAGATATGCATCGGGGACTCGCAATGATAGAGGAGGAACAGAGCAGGGCCCACATGGAGGGAATTCTCAGTTACTTGAGAAATAATCCTCTTAACCCCGTCCCAGAAGGGGGATAGAGCGCTACAAGACCAGAAAATGTGTAACATGGTGCCCTCCTCCACCCTACACCTCCAGCACATTGATGGGACCTGTGGGATAAGAGCATGCAATCTCGAGGGGACACGATACCACCGGGACATGAGTTTAAAACTGGCCTCCTGATAACGAGAGCTGATCAATGATTCGTATGTGAGACGGAATATGCGCTCTCTTTGGGCAGGTGTGAGAGACAGGTTAAGGTTAGTCTCCCATTTCAATATGAAGTGAGGGACAGATTTAGGCGGGGATTCTATCAAAAGTTTCTAAATAATAGCTAAGGAGTGCTGCAAGGGTCCGGTACCCACACACAGCGATTCTAGAGACATATACTCTGTTCTGAATTTCATGGGGGGAGGGAAGAGATCGTATGAAGTGGCAGATCTGCAATCCACGCCATGCGTCCAGGAGAGGAAGATCGCTGGAGGGGGAAACCCCTGGGCCCACTCGCCATCCTAAATCATTCCGGAGATGACCCACCCTAAAGAAATCATGTCGACGCCAGTTGCGGAACACTATCAGAGACACCAGAAGGAAACTTAGGGTTGCCAAAAAGGGGGTAGCATATAGAGTCAAGCGGGAGTGAATGAGAGCGAACCAAGTGCTGGGCACAAATTCTAAGGGTTGGGCCAATTGTGGGGTGGGAGAGGAGAGATGACACTAGAGGAGATTCAAGCCACAGGATCGCCTGCAGTGGCAGCGGGGAGAAGGCTTGTTCGATGTAGACCCATGGTTTAAGCGAGCCATGTCTACACCAGTCTACTATCCTAGCCAAGTGAGCAGCAAAATAGTATAATTTGAGATCTGGGAGGGCCAAGCCACCACTACATTTAGGGCGGGAAAGAAGGGCTCTGCTAACTCTCGCACACTTACCCGACCATATGAAATCCAACTGAATGGAGGACAAGGCCCGAAAGAAGGAAAGGGGAACGTGGATAGGCAGTATTTGTAAAAGCTATAGGAGTCGCGGCAGGATATTCATTTTAAAAATGGTGCACCTCCCAAACCAGGTGAACGTACCCTGTTTCCATTGGTGACAGTCTGAACGGATAGATGATTGCATAAGCGGAAAGTTGGTGTGGAAAAGGTCTGTCGGGTTAGGGGTAATGGAGACTCCCAGATATTTCAGGGCCCGCGTAGCCCAGCGGAAGGGAAAAGATTGACTCAAGGTGCAGACCTGTTGGGGGGAAGGGTGACATTAAGTGCTTCAGATTTTGAGAGGTTAATCTTGAAGTTAGAAAGCTTCGAATATTCATCAAAGGCAGACATTAGGCATGGGAGAGAGATTTGTGGGCAGGTAAGAAAAGATAAGTCATCTGCGTAGGCCGCTACTTTGTAAAGGTGAGATGCATGGGCCACACCCGAGATGTCAGGATGGGATCGAACATGTCTAAGAAAGGGCTCTAGTGTCAGGATGAAAATGAGAGGAGACAAAAGGGCATCCCTGTCTAGTACAATTGGCAATGGGGAAAGCCTGTGAGAGGAGACCATTAACCCAAACCTTAGCTGAGGGATAGGAATAGAGAGAGGATCCAGTTCAACATTTTTTTGCGGAGACCCACATGTAACAGGGTATCGTCCAGAAACTGCCAATCTCAGCATCTATAGATATGAGCATGAGAGGCCTGCCAGAGACCTTTGCCCCATGTAGAAGGTTAACAGTCTTGATGGTGTTGTCCCTAGCCTCTCGTCCAGGCATGAAGCCTGCTTGGTCAGGATGGATGAGGTCGCCCAGCAGAAGAGTTAGTCGGGAGGAAAGGATTTTGGCTAGGATTTTAAGATCCACGTTCAACAGTGAGATGGGACGATAACTGGGAAAAAGAAGGGGATCCTTTCCGGGTTTGGGAATTACGGTAATATGGGCGCGAAGGGAATCGCGGCATAGAGACGAGCCTGACGTCAATGAATTGAACATCTTTAGGAGATGTAGGCCGAGATCTGGGCCGTTTGCTTTTTGGACACCATGCCACCCCATTTTGGAAACTATACCCTTCAAAAGGGATTTATCAATTGGGGTAGCGAGCATTATTAACCCCTCCCCAAGTGTTGCTATCATTTATTATCCATAAATGAATACGCAGCTGATAATGAAAAGTTAAAAATGAAATTTTTCCATAGATACGCCATTTCAGTGCCCAATATGTTGTGCCCAGCTTATGTCTGCACAGACACACACTCCAAAAACCTGTTGAGCGGGGATCCCGGGCACAACAGCTTTTGGAGCATTTGTCTGCGATACAAGCCGGGCACAACATACTACGCAATGAAATGACGTATTCCTGGAAAAAATGTCATTTTCACCTTTCACCATCAGCTTCGTATTCATTTATGGATAATAAATGATAGCAACACTTAGGGTGGGGGGGGTTAAAAATGCTCACTGTACCCCTGGATAAATTCCTTCATGAGTGTAGTTTCCAAAATGGGGTGACATGTCCGGGGATTCCACTTTACTGGCATTTCAGCTCTGCAAAAGTGTCATGGCGTCCAAAAACCAAACCATCCAAGTCTGTGCTCCAGATACCAAATAGCGCTCCTTCCCTGCTGTGACCAAAGAGCAGTTTATACCCACATATGACGAAGTACATTATCCTGGGTACACGAGTGTCATACATGTGGGTATATACACTGCAGTTTGGGCACCCAGCAGGGCACAGAAGGGAAGGAGCGCTATGTGGCTTTTGGAGTGCAGATTCAGATGTTTGGGATCTGGATGCCATGTCCATGTTTGCAGAGCCTCTAAAGTACCAGTAAAGTGGAATCCCCTAGGGAATGACCCCATTTTGAGAAGTGCACCCCTCAAAAGAACTTATCAAGGGGTGTGGTGAGCATCAGTATCCCAGACGTGACTGCACAGCGGATGGGGAAAAGTGAATATGTAAGCTGTGCAGAGTACATTGGGTACACTAAATTCCCTACTATTTCCCCAGTAGCTCCTATTATTGGAGGGGTCACTTCTGGTTTATTATCCCTTGTAAGGTCTAAATCTGGGGTGTACCCTCATATATGCTCGCACAGCTTATACATTCCCTTCCTGACACAGCCATTTGTGTTCTAATGATTTGGCGATTTTTGGGGTTTTTGTCTTCAAATTGTATAAGCTATATTTTCTTTATTTTTCTGGTGATGTAGCCATATGAGGGCTTGTTGTTTGCGGGATGAGATGTATTTTGTAATATTTTTTGGGTGCCTACAACTTAAATACATTTTATTAACTCTTTCTTGGTGGATATATAAAAAAAAAAAAAAACACACATCAAATCTGGCATTGCATTTTACCTTTTAAATTTTTCACCATGCAGCATAAAGCATAAGTAACATGTTACCTTTATTCTGTGGGTCGGTACGATTACGGCCATACATTTATATATATATATATATATATATATATATATATATATATATATATATATATACATATACAGTCATGGCCAAAAGTTTTGAGAATGATACAAATATTAATTTTTACAAAGTCTACTGCTTCAGTTTTTCTAATGGCAATTTGCATATACTCCAGAATGTTATAAAAAGTGATCAGCTTAACAGCAATTACTTGCAAAGTCAATATTTGCCTAGAAAATGAACTTTATCCCCCAAAACACATTTCAACATCATTGCAGCCCCGCCTTAAAAGGCCCACCCAACACCGTTTCAGTGGGTGCCCCAATAACACGGGGGGGGGGGGGGGTGAGGGGGGGGGGGGAGAACAAACTCGCGAGAAAAAGAAAGAAAGACCCCCCCGGACAATTTTTAAGGGGGGGGGGGGTCCCCCCCCATTTTTTTCTTTTTTTTTTTTTTTTTTTTTTTTAAAGAAAGGGGCGCCCTCCTTCTTTGCACTGCACAAAAATGGCCTAACTGGGAAGAGTATTGCAGCTAGAAAGATTGCACCTCAGTCAACAATCTATCGCATCATCAAGAACTTCAAGGAGAGAGGTTCCATTGGTGCCAAAAAGGCTCCAGGGCGCCCAAGAAAGACCAGCAAGCGGCAGGACCGTCTCTTAAAAGTGTTTCAGCTGCGGGATGGGGCTACCAGCAGTGCAGAGCTTGCTGAGGAATGGCAGCAGGCAGGTGTGAGTGCATCTGCACGCACTGTGAGGCGGAGACTCTTGGAGCAAGGCCTGGTCTCAAGGAGGGCAGCAAAGAAGCCACTTCTCTCCAGAAAAAACATCAGGGACAGACTGATATTCTGCAAAAGGTACAGGAAGTGGACTGCTGAGGACTGGGGTAAAGTCATTTTCTCTGATGAATCCCCTTTTCGATTGTTTGGAACATCTGGAAAACAGCTTATTTGGAGAAGAAGAGGTGAGCGCTACCACCAGTCTTGTCTCATGCCAACTGTAAAGCATCCTGAAACCATTCATGTGTGGGGTTGCTTCTCAGCCAAGCGAATCGGCTCTCTCACAGTCTTGCCTAAAAACACAGCCATGAATAAAGAATGGTACCAGAATGTCCTCCAAGAGCAACTTCTCCCAACCGTCCAAGAGCAGTTTGGCGCTCAACAATGCCTTTTCCAGCATGATGGAGCACCTTGCCATAAAGCAAAGGTGATAACTAAATGGCTCAGGGAACAAAACAGAGATTTTGGGTCCGGCCTGGAACCCCCGAACCCCGGGGGGGGGGGGGGGGGGGGAACAAAAAATGGCCTGGAAACCCCCCAAACCTAAACCCCATTGGGAACTGGGGGCCAACCACCAAAAGGGGGGGGGGCAAAAAAAAACCAAAAAATCCAAAAAAAAAAAAAACCTTGTTCCCCCAAAAAGGGGCCCCCCCCCGCCCGGGTTGTGGCCGAGGATTGAGAGGGGGGCGCGGGGGGGGGGAGGGGGGGGGCCCGGAAAAGGGGGGGACCCACAACACAAATATTCCCCCCCTACCCTCACCCAATCTCACACAAAAAAAAATCCTCCCTCACATAAAAAAAAAATAAAAATAATATTTTTTATAAAAAAAAAAAAAAAAAAAAAAAAAAAAAAAAAAAAGAGAAAAAAAAAAAAAAAAAAAAAAAAAATTTTATTCTCCTCAAACTTTTGGGTCCATGGCGTAACACTTTTCCAAACACAACAAAAACATTTTTTTTTTTTTTTTTTTATGCGATACTAATTTTGCAGAACAAAAACCATTTTGGGTCATAAATCAGTTATTTTTGCATCGCCATCTTCTGAGATGCATAAGATTTTTCTTTTGCAGTTTACAGAGTTGGTTTAGGGCTTTTTTTTTTGCGGAACAATCTGTGCTTTTTTTTTTGGTACGGTTTTGGGGTACATATGACTGTCGATGAAAGGGCCACTCTGCCTGCTCTTGGATTTGTACCCGAGAACAAACCGATCCTCACCGCATCGTACGAAGTTGCTTACCTGATCGCAAAGCAGGGCAAGCCGCACACCATCGGTGAAACAGTCATAAAACCAGCAGCGTTAAAGATGGCGAATCTGATACTCGGAACAGCGGCTGAAGGTAAATTATCCCAAATTCCTCTTTTAAATGACACCATCAGTGACAGAATAGAGTGCATATACATACCTATATCTTGAATTTGGAAAAAAAAATCACATTTGATTTATCACTAAAGAAGGGTTCGGTGAATGTGCATATGAAACTGATGGGTTTGGTACCTCAAACAAGGTTAAGAACCACTGCACTAAGGCCTACATCTGCATGTCTAAAGAAAATCACTAGAACTGGAAGGAACAAAAATCAGCTTTGAAACTGGAAATGTTAAATATCATCCTATAAAATGTAGGGATTATACACAGTGAAAAGCAAGTGAACCCCTAAACCCTATCTATATCTATATCTATATATATTTATTTATTTTTTTGTAGACAACCTGAAGATTACATGTGCCAATAGGTTATCAATAGCCATGTCCACCTTCATGTAACTTTGCGACAAATACATTTTACAACTAAAACTCCTATTCAATCTTACATTCACATACACACACACACACCACATTTAAAATAAATAGATCAAGGTGTACACAGTTTATAGATACCACAAACATCAACTACAAGAGCTCAAAAACACTAATAAAGACGACAAGTAATATTTTGCGGTTATTCACTAATAGGTTATAAATCTATACTGCACATACCATGTTTCTCCGAAAATAAAAGAGGGTTTATATTTTTGGCTCCGAAAAAAGAGCTAGGGCTTATTTTCGGGGTAGGTCTTAATTTTTTCCATGAACAACAATCACACATTTGATCGCTTTTTCTTTCAACTTTTATCAGAGGTGAAACAGCAAAAATACAGCAGTTCGGCACTTTTGATCATTTTTTTTTTTGCTACGGCATTCACTATAGAGGTAAAATAATTTCATAAGTTTGTAGCGCGGGCGTTTTTGGACACAGGGATACCTAATGTGTATGGGTTTCACAGTAATATTTTATTTTTATATGTATTCTAGTGAAAGTGGGGGGTGGCTTGAACTTTTATTTTGTTTTTTTTACTATTAACCCCTCCTAGGGGAGCTTGAACCTGCAATCATCCCATAGACTGCAATACAACCTATTGCAGTCTATGGGAGATTATCTACATTACTACTGAGGCTGGACCTCAATAGTAATATTCCTATGACAGGCCTGGGAGCCTTCATAACGCTCCTGGCTGTCAAAGGAACAGGTCGGCTCCCGCGACCTCGCTGCCTGGAAGCCGACCTGCAACATGAAAGGTACCCACCGGCCCCGGGGATAGTTACTCTCCTTGGGGGGGGGGGGGGGGGGTGTGTCACGGACTGACAGACCTAACAATGCCCGCGATCAGTGGACTCTGATTGCGGGCATTAACTGCGGGTCTCCGGTGTACAAGGAGACCCGGTATAGCAGCTATAGGGGGTGGGGACCGGGGAAGAAGCACGGAGGTCACACTAAGCAATGCCTGCGGTCAGAGTCCATTCTGATCGCGGGCACTAACTCCGGGTTTTGCTACTTTGGTGGGAGGAAAGGGAAGTCACGCTGAACAATGCCCGCGATCAGGGTAGACAGTGATCGCGGGCATTAACTCCAGGACTCTGCAGAGACCGGCATCCGCTGTAATCGCGTGGCGGATATCGGGAAGGGGTTAAATTAGCTAGGGCTTATTTTTGGAGTGGGGCTTATATTTCAAGCCTACTCCAAAAAACCTGGAAAATGTAGCTAGGGCTTATTTTCGGGGTAGGTCTTATTTTTGGAGAAACACGGTAGCAAGCTGACCAAAATGTAACTTTTTGAAATTGCACAAACTACAGTATAAAAAAAAAAAAACAACTTTATATACAACCTTCATGTAACTTTGCAGCAAACAGATTACAAGCAAAAAGTGCACAAAAATTCAAATTTGCCACAATTACATGCTCAAGCAATTCCTTTCTGCAAACAAGATTTACTTTCAGGTATGGTTAGGGTCAAATGTAAACTTTATTGATAACTTTGTGTATGTGTTGTGTAACCGTTTGGGGCAACTTTTGGAGCTGCCACCTGGACGATGGTAAAAGTCTGGGTCACAGCGCCAGTAAACATCCTGGTTATGTTCAGAGGGGTATTCTAGAAGAATACTCCTCTGATTAGGCTTACATTATCTCTCTATGTGACAATCAGACAGCAAAGGTATAGTAGACGCTCTAAATTGATAAGAGATGGGATAACATTGATAGAAGTCCATGCTACCACCCCCCCCCCTCCACGGGTCACATACAGGTTATGCACAGACGATTTATAGATGCTTTGCAGGAATTACGGTATTTCTTGCGGATAAGGATCTGTCAAACTTTCCTCAGATCAATGATCATAAGTGGTCAGCAAGTCTGTAAAACAGCACCACTGACACAGGGAAACAGAACATCACAGGAAAGAAAGAAAAAAAAAAGAAAAATAATATGTGCCTGAGGCAATCTAGGTAAATATAGCTTTTTGGTACAGTAATTTAGAAGGTAGGTGGAAGTTGATAGATTAGAAAGATTGTTTATCCTGGACAACCCCTTTAAAAGTTACAAGTAGAGATGAGCGAATCTAAGCTGACGAAGTGGAATTCGATCCGAATTTTAGGAAATATCCAGTTCGCCTCAATTACGGACTTCCTCACGCTTCGATGTATCAAATCGCATTCTTTCTTAAAATGCACATGTTAGGACAAGGGGCAAGGAACTCTGGATCACCCAAAATGCCATGTGTGCAGCTAATCAGCAGCCAGCCCTGTGATGTCACAGCCCTATAAATACCCTCTGCCATTTTAGGTTCAGTGATTTCATATCGTTCTTCGTGTAGGGAGAGACGTCAGCAGGCGCTTGGGAAAGTGGTAGTAAACAATACAAAACTGCTAGGTGGTCAGGGAAAGGATGGGGAAGAATTTAAAGAAGAGATGGTTGCAGCATCAGTAATAGCAACAATCGTACTACACATTGCAGCACTTACTGCCACTCATTGCAGGTTTGCAATAGAACATACCTGTGGGTTCAAGGTAGTACATTACAAGCCTTTTTGCACTGCAGTGCAAAAAAAAAAAAAAAAAAAAAAAAAAAAAAAAAAAAATTTACACAACACCACACACACACACACCACCTAGAAGTATTTTTCTCAAGCTCAAGGAAAAATGGTTATTACTTACCGGTAATTGGATTTTCTAGAACCCACGACAGCATCCAGAGAGGATCCGCCCACAGGGACAGGAAACCTACGGTACAAAAAGGTGGAGCCTTTCCTACGCCTCAGTTTTATAGAAGCAAGAGACTCCATTTAACTTGTAACTCATGACCCTAAGGTCAAATTTTTTATTTTTCTTTGCTAGCTACACCTGGTGCCAAACAAAAGTCCATCAACAAGAAAAAAGGGAGGGATAAAGGACAGTGCTGTGGGTTCTGGAAAATCCAATTACCAGTAAGTAATTAATATTTTGGGGTCTTGCACTGCATATGGGCCTTGTGAAGAGGGAAAAAAACAAAAACAGAAGCTAGACAGTATTTTAGTGCAGATGTTTTGTACTGAACTTCAAATTTACCGTATGGCCATATACCAGACTAGATTTGAGTGCATTCTAAAATTTGTTCATTATAATGATAATGCACATTGTTGCCCCACACTGACCCAAAATTTGACCGTCTATACAAAATTAGACCAGTCCTCGAGCACTTTGTTACCAAACCCCCAAAGAATGATTAGCATAAGATGAGTCAGTTATACATTTTGAAGGGACGGTTAAATTCCACCAATACCTGCCCAGCAAAAGGGCAGTGGTAGGACATTAAAATGTATAAACTGTGTGAGAGAATAGCTCAAGGGACACCAACAGGTTTTGGGTTTATGAGGGAAGGGTCACCAGAATTGAGCCACCAGAATGCCCCCTCCCCCCATTCTAGGAGTTAGTGGGAAAATTGTGTGGGAGTTTCTGCACCCACTGCTGACTAAACAGGGTTACCACCCCTATATGAATTTTTGACATGTAAAAATTTCAATAAAATCCTTAATTTAAACATAAAAACATTTCAAACAACATTTTGGGGCTGGAAACGAGGTAGGGGGCGGGGATAGCGGTTGAGAAATGACAAATGGAGCAAATCAGAGGAGATAACATGAGCTCTGTCGCAGCAGAGCCGAACAAAGATATAAAACTTTTCATGTTGACAGAGATAAAGCAATTTATACAATAAAATAATCAGGGAAGTACCTGAATGGGGGGGGGATAGGAGATGAGAAGAGGTTAATAGGGTATGGGGAACAACATTGACCCTGCTGCGACAGAGCCTAACACAGAATGCAGTAAAATTTAAGTTCAAGTCAAAAACACATTTACATTATTTTGACAAGAGATTAGGAGCTTAGAATTTAGAAGAAGTCGGGTTGGGGGGGGGGGGGTCCCTGTTGGGGGGGATATAGAGGGGGAAGGCAGACTGGAATTCCCTGGAATGGTAGAAAAGATTCCAAAGGAGCCATGTTTGGTGGTGGGTCCTGTCATCCTGTCGCAGCTCCGCCATCATATTTTCCATACTATGGATGAGCAAAATCTCTTTGAGCCAGGACACTAGGGAGGGGGGGGCGTCTGAGATTTCCATAGTCTAGGAATCACAGACCTTGCGGCCACCAGCATGAAGCCTATAAATTTGCGGATGTGTTTCTCATATTTACTAGGGAAGACTGAGAGAAGCCGGGTCATCGCCTAATGAAATGCCCGTAACCCTCTTAATTATACGCCGAACTTCTGACCAGTAGGGGCGTAAGAGTGTACATTCCCACCAAACGTGCTTCATCGTACCCCGGCCAGATTAACATCTCCAACATCGATCTGAGGTAGAGGGATACATCTCATGGAGAACAGATGGGACTCTGTACCATCGGGAGAGTATCTTATAGTTAGTCTCCTGTGCCTTGCAGGAAATAGAGAATTTGTGGCACGCCTGGAATGCCGATGACCACACATCTGGCGCGAACGAGACCCCCAGCTCCCTCTTCCACCCACCCACGTAAACAGGTAGGGAGTCAGTAGTAGTCTCCCGCAGCATGCCATAGATAAGCGAGATTGTGTGAGCTGGGGTATGGGGAGAGAGGCATATGCGTTCAGAGGGCAGTAACTTTCTGTGCAGATTGTACTTTATCTTAAGAGTGGTGTATAGGTCAGTTAGCTGGGCATATTGCCAGTGGGATATGGCAGAGTAGGGGTCTGACCCAAGATGGGTCAGCTCTTGGCGGGGGAGGAGAGATGTCGTGCTTGTAACTTGGTGGAAACGGAGGATCTGTTGGCCCCTAGCGTGGGATAAAAAGGAGGAGTGGCGCGCCGCAGGAAAATCCAGGTTGCCCGAGATAGGCGTCATAGGTCCATCGTTTAGAAAGAGTCTATGCATAACACCATAGCGCTGGCACGATCCAAGGACCTGAAGCGCGACGTATGGAATTGTATGGGTGGAGCTAGCTGTCCAGTAACGCTAAGCTAGCCACGGGAGGGCAGTAAGTGGAAGTGAACTCAAGGAACCCTCCAAGGCAACCCAGAGTTTAGTGTGCTCCGAGTGATGCCAGTCCAAAATGCACGAAGTGACCGCAGCCAGGAAGTAGTTAGAGCAATCCGGTACCGCCAATCCGCCACACTTTGGGTTTGGTCAAGATACTTCTTGCAATTCTCGGTGGCTTGGATGTCCATATGAATTTAGTAAATGTTTGCTGGATAGTTGTAAAGAATTGTTTGGGTAACATTATAGGGACAGTCTGAAATAGATAGAGTAGTCTGGGGAGGACATTCATTTTTAGCAAATTAATGCGTCCCAGCAAAGAGAGGCCTTTGGTGTCCCATCGTTTCATATCTGTCTGCAAGGTGCGCAGGATCGGAAGGAAATTAAGCGTATAGGAATCAGTTAGATTGCTAGGGAGCTGAACCCCCAAGTATTTAATTGCTTTCTGGGACCATGTAAAGGGAAAAAAAAAAAAAAAAAAAAAGAAGAAGGAAGAGGAGCGGAGACCCCGAAGCTGTGACTCTGGCAGGGAGACATTAAGGGCGGTACATTTGGACAGGTTGAGTTTGTAGTTACTAAAGTAGCTATAGGAGTTGATTTCTCGGAGGAGAGATGGGATAGTTGTGAGCGGCCGAGTGATGAAGAGTAGGACATCATCTGTGAATGCATTTGATCTCTTAAGATGTAAATTACGGATTCTGAGGCCCTGGATGTCTGGATTATCCCTAATTGCTACGAGTAGATGTTCCATCACCAAGGCATAAAGCATAGGTGAAAGAGGACAACCTTGGTGGGTGCCATTGCATATAGTAAGAGGTGAAGAGAGTGTGCCATTAACTCGTACCTGTGCCCTCGGGGAGTTATAAAGGGAGCGTATGCGGGTAAGCATCCTGGGTCCCAATCCTATCTGCGAGAGAGTGGCTTCCAAGAAGCCCCAATCAACCCTGTCAAAGGCCTTCTCCGCGTCCAAAGAGAGGAGCATCATAGGGATTCGTGAACTCTTTGCATGATGGATCGCTGAGAAGGCCTTCAACGTGTTATCCCGTGCCTCTCTATGTGGGATAAAGCCAACTTGATCGTAATGAACTAGCTTTTCCATGTACTGACTCAGTCTATTAGCCATCAGTTTGGCGTAGAGTTTGGCGTCTGTGTTGATCAAGGATATCGGTCTATAACTAGGGCAGAGCAGGTGGTCCTTACCGTCCTTGGGTATAACCGTTATATGTGCATGTAAAAAAGGGGGGGGGGGGGGAATTGAGTGTCAGGCGAGATAGAGTTAAAGGATTTCAATAGAAGGGGTGCAAGATCAGGCTGTAAAATCTTGTAGAACCGAGCTGTGAACTCGTCCGATCCCGGGCTTTTACCCGCGGGCAAGTTTGAGATCCCCAGCTCAAGCTCCTGGGCGGAAGAAGGTGATTCCAATAGGTCAGACTCTTCGGGTTTAAGAGAGGGGAGAGCTGTCTGTGCTATATATTGGGGAAGTGTGGGGGGGGGGGGGGAAATCAGGCATCCGATTGGTGGTGTGCGGCTGAGGAAGGTTATAAAGGGATTCATAATATCCTCGGAATGCTTCAGCTATGTCTGTAGTTAAGTGGGTTGTGGTTCCCGATGGGTTCTTAACTTAGCTGTTACATACGAAGTGGCCTGACGCTCTCTTACAGCGCATGCCAATAGGCGACCCGCCTTGTTACCCCACTCATAGAACGATCGTTTGCCTAATTGGCGGAGTCGCTGTTGCCTGTGCTCCAAGGACCTGATCTTCTGACGCGTAGCAGTCAGCGCAACCAGGGTAGACTTTTGTAGGGATAATTTATGTTGTGCCTCAAGGGCAGCTAAGTCTCGAAGGAGCGACTGGAACTTAAGCCCCGATTCCTTCTTAATTCTAGCCCCATGTTTCATCAGCACTCCATGAAGCACACATTTTAAGGCTTCCCATTGAATCGGTGGAGAGGTGGGGTCATGGGCATGGTCTGTCACAAAGTTGGAAACAGTGAGTTTGAGATCGGCCATACATGCAGCATCAAGCAAAAGCGACTCATTCAGGCTCCAAGAGTGTGGGCGAGGTCCCGGAGGCGACATACGAATAGTGCATGTGATTGCCCTTTATGAATTTCTATACGAGCATCCCTTTCTTCGAGAGCTACTGTAGTTTGTGGCACTGCGCGCAAAAAGGAGGCCTCCCTAAATCCCTGCTTGGCCAACCACTCAGAAGGGATGAGAGCAGGACACTATGTAGTGAGAACATGTTATTTGTCAGGTATAAGGACAAGAGGATGTACTTGTACGGAGCACAGTTATGAAAATGGCAGCAACCCTGTTCCTGTACAAGGTACTGATACCCACAGCCCGAATCCAGACTGCATCCTGACATATACACACGTGGACAAAGTTGTTGGTACCCCTCGTTTAATTAAAGAAAAACCTACAATGGTCACAGAAATAACTTGAATCTGACAAAAGTAATAATATATAAAAAGTCTATGAAAATGAATAAATGAAAAAGTCAGACATTGCTTTTTAACCATGCTGCAACAGAATTTTTAAAAAAGAAAACTCATGAAACAGGACTGGACAGAAATGATGATACCGTTAACTTAATATTTTGTAGCACAACCTTTTGAGGCAATCAAATGATTCCTGTAACAGTCAATGAGACTTCTGCACGTCTCAGTAGGTATTTTGGCCCACTCCTCATGAGCAAACTGCTCCAGTTGTCTCGGGTTTGAAGGGTGCCTTTTCCAGACGGCATGTTTCAGCTCCTTCCAAAGATGCGCAATAGGATTTAGGTCAGGGCTCATAGAATGCTACTTCAGAATAGTCCAATGGTTTCCTCTTAGCCATTCTTGGGTGTTTTTAGCTGTGTGTTTTGGGTCATTATCCTGTTGCAAGACCCATGACCTGCGACTGAGAACAAGCTTTCTGACACTGTGCAGCACATTTCTCTCTAGAATCCCTCGATAGTCTTGAGATTTCATTGTACCCTGCACAGATTCAAGACACCCTGTGCCAGATGCAACAAAGCAGCCCCAGAACATAACAGCCTCCTCCATGTTTCACAGTAGGGACCGTGTTCTTTTCAAGATATGCTTCATTTTTCCCCCATCAGTGAGCATAGAGCTCATGTGCCTTGCCAAAAAATTTCGATTTTTGTCTCATCTGTCCTTAGGGCATTCTCCGAGAAGCTTTGTGGCTTGTCAACATGTAGTTTGGCAGATTCCAGACTGGCTTTTTTATGATTTGTTTTCAACAGATGGTGCGATCTGATACTAATGTTCCTTGAGATTCACCTTTAATCTCGTTAGAAGCTTTTCTGGGCTCTTTTGTTACCATTTATATTATCCTTCTTTGATTTGTCATCAATTTTCCTTCTGCAGCCACATCCAGGGAGGTTAGCTACAGTCCCATGGATCTTAAATTTCTGAATAATATGTGCAACTGTAGTCACAGGAACATCAAGCTGCTTGGAGATGGTCTTATAACCTTTACCTTTAACATGCTTGTCTATAATTTTCTTTCTAAGCTCCTGAGACAACTCTTTCCTTTACTTCCTCTGGTCCATGTTCAGTGTGGTACTCACTATGTCACCAAACAGCACAGTGAGTATCTGTAGCCCTATATACAGGCCCACTGACTGATTACAAAATTGTAGACACCTGTGATGCTAATTAGCGGACACACCTTGATTTGACATATCCCTTTGGTCACATTATTTTCAGGGGTACCATCATTTCTGTCCAGGCCTGTTTCATGAGTTTTAAAAAAAAAAAAAAAAAAAAAATAATTCTGTTGAAGCATGGTTGAAAACCAATGTCTGACTTTCATTTATTCATTTTCATTGAATTTTTATATATTACTTTTGTCAGATTCAAGTTATTTCCATGACCATTGTAGGTTTTTCTTTCATTAAACGAAGGGTATCAACAATTTTGTCCACGTGTGTAAGTACATGGGAGGAAGCCGTACAGTGCCATGCGGAAAACAAAAATGGTACAAAAAGCTGGCTGTGCACTCTAACGTGCTATTCCAATGTACAGGCAGGACAGGAACATTCCTTAATTTTCAAGAGATAGTGATCAAGGCCCTAATGTTTGGAAGCCAAAAAAAGAACCTTCTGGACTAGAGGTTCCATGTATTGTTCCAGGGCAATATTTCCCTGGTGAAGTCCCGCAAACCTCTAAGTATGTCAGAGCCCAAATAAAAAAAAAAAAAAAGTCTACTCCAAAAGGGGGATACTAGAGACCTGCCCCGAAAAACCTGGCCTCTGTATGAAGGAATGCTTCAAATTGTACCACACTACTAGATCTCATTCTTCTACATTAATATCTTGAGGGGTGTAGTTTCCACAATGAGGGTCACATTTTTAAGGGTTTCCACTGGACTTCTACCTCAGGATTTCTGAAATTGTGACATGGCACCTGGTATGTTCCATAGCATACTGGGTGCCCATACATCAGTTTACATCCACAAGTGGGGTATTTCTGTAATTTGTAAGCAGTTTTGACTTAATTAAGGAGTGCAGTTTTGAAAATGGAGTGATTTATGGGGGTTCCTAATACAGAGGCCTTTCAAAGCCCTTTCAGAACAGAATTATTCCCTTGAAAAATGGGTTTTTAGAAATGTTCAAAGTTTGAAAAATTGCTATTTGACTTGTAAGCTTTATAATGTCCAAAAAAAATGTAAAGTATGTTTAAAGTTGGATGTCAAGGTAAAGTAGAGATAGATTTATGAACTGATTTGGGTGGTATGTCCATCTGTAAGAAAAGCAGACAATTTTTCCAGATTTCTTAGTTTTTCATAATTAAACAAGACAGATCGACAAACTATGCACTAACGTGAAGTAAAATATGTCATGCAAAATATTACCACATAAAGCATAAAGTGACATGTCAGATTTGAAAAACCAAGCTCCTCTGTCAGGAAGTCACAAAACTGGCAGTACAGGTGCATTACAGTCTATGGAATAAGCACCTGTGGGGGGAGAATAATATATATATATATATATACATACATACATACATACATACACACACACACACACACACCCGTTCAAGAGTTTGGGGGTCACCCAGACAATTTTGTGTTTTCCATGAAAACTCACTTATTTATCAAATGAGATGCAAAATGAATAGAAAATATAGTCAAGACGTTGACAAGATTAGAAATAATGATTTTATTTGAAATAATTTTCTCCTTCAAACTTTGCTTTCGTCAAAGAAT
This sequence comes from Leptodactylus fallax, assembly GCA_947044405.1. Lineage (NCBI taxonomy): Eukaryota > Metazoa > Chordata > Amphibia > Anura > Leptodactylidae > Leptodactylus > Leptodactylus fallax. The sequence goes on from CAMRHE010000183.1 coordinate 2,762,085, forward strand.
GCTCCATTTGCAGCAATTACAGCATTGCAGACCTTTGGCATTCTAGAAGGCCCTGAAGGCCAGCATCCCTGAATCACCTCTTCACTGTAGACGTTGACACTGGCGTTTTGTGGGTACTATTTAATGAAGCTGCCAGTTGAGGACCTGTGAGGCGTCGATTTCTCAAACTAGAGACTCTAATGTACTTGTCTTGTTGCTCAGTTTTGCAGTGGGGCCTCCCACTTCTCTTTCTACTCTGGTTAGAGCCTGTTTGTGCTGTCCTCTGAAGGGAGTAGTACACACCGTTGTAGGAAATCTTCAGTTTCTTGGCAATTTCTCGCATGGAATAGCCTTCATCTCTGAGAACAAGAATAGACTGTCGAGTTTCACATGAAAGTTCTCTTTTTCTGGCCATTTTGAGAGTTTAATCGAACCAACAAATGTAATACTCCAGATTCTCAACTAGCTCAAAGGAAGGTCCGTTTTACAGCTTCTCTAACCAACAAAACTGTTTTCAGCTGTGCTAACATACTTGCACAAGGGTTTTCTAAACATCCATTAGCCTTCTTACACAGTTAGCAAACACAATGAACCATTAGAACACTGGAGCGATGGTTGCTGGAAATGGGCCTCTATACACCTATGTAGACATTGCATTAAAAACTAGACGTTTGCAGCTAGAATAGTCATTTACCACATTAACAATGTATAGAGTGTATTTCTGATTCATTTAATGTTATCTTCATTGAAAAAAAAAAAAAAACTGTGCTTTTCTTTCAAAAATAAGTGACCCTAAACTTTTGAACGGTAGTGTATATAATTTTTTTTTTTTTTTTCATCTCCCAATCACCCTACTTTCCCTAGATCACCAAAAAATGTCCAAACTATAAAAATATTTAATCCTATATGGCAAACACTATAATGGGGGGGGGAAAAAAAAAAAAAAAAAAGCTGAATAACCAAAACAAAAGCCTTGCACAGAATTATGAAAAAAGTTATGGTGTCAGAACATGGCAAAAAGTAATTTTTTGAATTTCTCAAAGTTTTTAATTTTTGTAAAAGGTATAAAAACATAACTATAAGTTTAGTATCGCTAAGAAATGTAATTTTCACTACACAGTGAATACTGTAACAACGAAACCACAATAATACCCCACAGGATCAAAACATCCTTTGCAAAATCTTATTAAATGTTGTAGAGAAAGAGCTGCAGAATTTATAATGTACTAAATAAATAAATCCTGGCTAGCCCCTTTTATGTATTTATTTATGGCTTATCAAGTTTCCTGATAAGGGGGGCCAGCTTCATAATAAACATCCCCCACCCCTGGATATTAAAGAACAGCCTAACAATGGAGCCATGGAAGCTTAATCATACACAGATCTAACAAGTATTATAGTATGGATAGTAAATGCCAACAATGGTGAAGCAAAAATATTACACATGACGGACAATGCTAACAGTTAAAATGTTTAAAACACGAGGACAAGATTACAATGCCAAAAATACCCATCAGACATCTCCTGTTCCCAACAGTGATGAACAGAAGGTCAACCACCCAATATATAATTAACAACAAGGAAACTTTAACTTCCAGAACACTCCATCTATGGTTACTACGGTATTTTGCACCGAAAAGTGAGTTCCTAACGCTATGTTCATACTAGTGCTGCCTCTCTGTTCTGGTCCATCCGTTAAACTGAATCCAGTAGAGAGATGCCACACAGTGTTCCAAACAGTAGTAACTGGATTCAGTTCTGGGGCCACAAGTTCCCTCACTGATAAGTAACACACTGATTAATTCCAGGCTATTCTCATTATTGGCTGGGCGGTTTTGCAGTAAGTTTTTATTCTGTGCCTTTTCTCCTGTTTTTTTTTTTTTTTGGCCTGGTTTTTTTGCTGGATTAAACATAAAACTTCTGATGTACTGGCTGTTATAGAGGTGAGACGAATAGTAACCCGCTAGGCATCACTGCAATCAAATACCACAAGTTTCTCAATGAAGAGTGAAAATAAAAAAAAAAAAGTTTTGGACGCAAACTATAGTAAGGAAGAGGTGGTCCCAGACCAGCAACCAGTCCAGAGGTCTACTACGGCAGAACCACATGAAAGACAAGTCTGCCTTCAGGGAATGCAGGACGCACATTCTTGCTGCATTGATCAGATCTCTGACAATCGATGACTTGCAAGTTTTCAAAGTAATGTCAAAAAGTCAGTAAAGGCCTGGACGGTTCCAGAATATATGAAGCATGTCCCCCTCCGAGGACTGGCATCAGCAAGAGCACAATGGGCATCAGCGAATAAAGTGTGGTCGGCGCCAACAAGATAGAATCTTACATCCTGGAGATTGCTTGACATACACGAGCTGTGAGCAAGGTGCAAAAGGGTCAACCTCTGAGCATCTGAAAAAGTGGTGCCCAGATATGACTCCCAGTTGCAAACATAGGTAGAAGGTAACAGGTCAAAGGGTGACCCCAACATGGTAAAGATAGAGGAAACGTCATCTCACTGGACCGTCTCATACACAACTCAGTCTATCCTGAAATGGATATAGAAGGATGGACGTGGGAGAGCTGATTTGCCCACCAGAACCCAAACAGCAGTGCTCTGGGAGGCCTGCCCAGCTTGCTCAGACAGAGCCACACACACGACTGCCGAGAAAGTGGGACACCAAGGAGCATCCAAGCTCAGAACCCCAGGAGGAAAGAATGGGTTACTGAGAATCAAGAACATTGGGGAGAGACATGGGCCTATATGTGTGGAGGTTAAAAACTGCATGGCCATCTGTATGTATGTGAAACTGTGGGGTGATCTAGGGTGTTATATTTGCTATAATTTTCTTAGTTTTTACACATGTGCTCAAACCCATAGATATTAATGAATGGACCTAGAGCAGTGATGCACCTTTTAAGCTCGGTGTGTCAAAATTCGTAAAAAAAAAAAAAAAAAAAAAAAAAAAAAACCAACCTAGTTTAACTCGTGTGTCATGTCACATCCAGAAATATCCATAATTTTGTGATATTTGTAGCTCTAGTAAAAAAAAAAAAAAAGTTATATTTTTGATATGTATTTATATTATACGTATATGACCCATCACACAGTATATGACCCCCTTTTTCTGGCCCATCACACAGTATATAACCCCCTTTTTTAGCCCCTACAAGGTGAACCCATTTTTCCCCCCCACAGTATATGAACCCCTTTTTTTTTACCTGCCCCCTCCACAGCATATGATGCCCCTATTTATGGCCCTCACACAGTTTATGACACCTTTTATACTACCCACACAGTATATGACCTCTTTTTTAAAGCCCACCCACAGTATATGACCCCGTTATCTCCCCAACCCCACACAGTAGTGGCCGATAATTTTTACTCACCTGTCCATACTCCAGACCTGGACACCCTCTGCTGCTGCCACCAGGGTGCGATGTTGCCGATGAAGGACGGGACGCTGTATGTAGCGTCCCGGCATTCTTCAGCGTCATGACGTCAGTGTAGCGCCGCCTAGAGGAGGCAGCGGAGGGCGGCCAGGACAGGAGTGTGAACAGGTGAGTAAAAGTATCAACAGCTGCTTACTTCAATAACACAATACATAGCTGCCAATGCGTGTCACCCAAAATGTCTTGGTGTGTCACAGGTTCGCCATCACTCACTTAGATGCAAATATGGACAAGTATAGGACCTGTCCATAGAAATGAATGTAACTGTACTTTTATCCACAAATGTGGATCAAAAGAACGGCTGTGTTACAGAGGCCTAATTTAATAATTTACCTCAATTACAATTAATGAGTGACTTTAGGACACTGCCCTTTTTAAATGCCACTGAATTTTGCTTTCAGCAGATAGCATATAGTTAGTGGCATATACTTTAGCCAAAGAAAGGGTGAGACAGGATGAGACAGGATAGTATGGACGCAAAATAATTTAAATAACCACCGCAGCCATTTTTAGATTTTTGCTTTTTACTCCCCCCAATCAAAAGCTATAACTCTTATTTTTCTGTTCACAAAACTGTACAAGAACTTACTTTTTGCGGGACAAGTTTTACTTCGTAATAGTCCCATTTAATAATCCATAGAATATACTGGGAATCTGGAAAGATCTGTGCAGCCAAAATCACTTGCCACCTGTATTCTGCAGGCAAGTACAATTAAGGCGTTACCAAATGTATATAGTTTTGGTTATGTTTTAACACCTTGGGAAAAAGTTTTTCCTTGGGAGTCAGCATATTCGGTCATCCATAACTTTTTTATATTTCAGTGTGGAGGCAGCATAATACATCTTTCTTGAGGGGCCAGATGAACTTTTTATTCATACCACTTTGATGTATAGCTGATGTTTTGTTTGTTTGTTTGTTTGAGTTGGAAGGGACCTCAAGGGCCATCGAGTCCAACCCCCTGCAAAAGCAGGAATTCCTAAAACATCCCAGCTATATACCTATCCAGTTTCCGCTTGAAGATTTCAATTGATGGAGAACTCACCACCTCCCGTGGCAGCCTATTCCACTCTCTCACTACCCTTACTGTTAGAAAGTTTTTCCTAATGTCTAATCTGAATCTCCTTCCCCTTAGTTTCATCCCATTACTTCTCGTGCTTCCTTCTGCTAATGAGAAAAGGGTAGATCCCTCTGCACTGTGACAACCTTTCAGATATTTAAATACCGCTATTAAGTCTCCCCTTAGCCTTCTCTTCTGCAAACTAAGCAGTCCCAATTCTTTTAGCCTCTCCTCGTAGGACATGGTTTGTAGACCTTCCACCATTTTGGTTGCTCTTCTCTGGACCTGCTCCAATGAATCGATGTCTTTCTTAAACTGGGGCGCCCAGAACTGTACACAGTATTCCAGGTGGGGTCTGACCAGGGCAGAGTACAGCGGAATAATTACCTCTCTTGATCTAGCTACAATGCTCGTCTTGATACATCCTAGAATTTGGTTAGCCTTTTTAGCCACCGCACCGCACTGTTGACTCATGTTGAGTTTGCGATCTATTATTATGCCCAGATCCTTTTCCCCTGTACTCTCACTTAGTACTATTCCTCCCATACTATATATGCTTCTTGCATTTCTGTTACCCAGATGTAGAACTTTGCATTTGTCCCTGTTGAATACCATTTTGTTCACCTCAGCCCATTGTTCCAGTGTGTCTAAGTCCTTTTGGATGCACTCTCTCTCCTCTCTAGTGTTGGCCATTCCTCCTATCTTTGTATCATCTGCAAATTTTATTAGTTCCCCATTAGCCCCATCATCCAGATCATTTATAAAAATATTAAAAAGTACTGGGCCCAGGACAGAGCCCTGCGGCACCCCGCTTTTTACTTTCTTCCAGTTTGATGTATAGCCATTTAGAATTACTCGTTGTGCCCGATCGTTAAGCCAATTGTGAACCCACCTCACTGATATTTTATCAAAGCCATACTTGATCATTTTTTCAATAAGAATGTTATGTGATACTTTATCAAAGGCCTTACTAAAGTCAAGATATACTATGTCCACTGCATTCCCCTGGTCCAACCATTCAGTGACTTTATTATAGAAGGAAATAAGATTAGTCTGGCAAGATTTATTAGGCATAAAGCCGTGCTGGCTTTGATTAATTAAAGCCTTCCCATCCAGGTACCTAATTAAATGTTCTTTAACGATTTGTTCAAATATTTTTCCTACTATCGAGGTCAGACTTACCGGCCTATAATTTCCTGGGTCGTCCCTATTCCCCTTTTTGTAGATGGGGACCACATTTGCCCTTTTCCAATCTAGAGGGACCACTCCTGTTTCCCATTACTTATTAAAGATTATTGCAAGAGGTTCTGTTATTTCCTCTGCTAATTCTTTTAAAACTCTAGGGTGTAAATCATCCGGTCCTGGGGACTTGGTTTCCTTAATCTTAGCTAAATGTTCTCTTACCAAACCTTCACTTATAATCAGCTTGGAGTCCTCATTCCCCTCATCACTATCACCATTAATGTTGATATTTCCATCCATTTCTTGGGAGAAGACGGATACAAAATATGAATTTAGTAACTCCACTTGCTGATCCACCATGTTAACTTTTTCACATTTTTGATTACATTAAAATATATTTGGGAGGATAAATGTTAAAAAAAAAAAAAAAAAAAAAAAAAAAAAAAAGGCGGTTCGGCTCTTTCTAATCCCTCCCCTATTCCTAAATAAGGCGATCACCGTATGGGAAAAATATTTTTAAGTTTGCAGTTCGGGCCTTTTTAGACACAGGAATACCCAATATGTGAGCATTTTACTTTATTTTTATGTGTTCTAGGGAAAGGCAGGGTTATTTCAATTTGAATTTTTAGTTCTTTATATATTTTTTTTAACCTTTATTTTTAGACCCCCTAGTTGTTTTGATCCCCAGGGAGTCTGATAACTATTACCTTATACTGTAATGCCAATGAATTGCAAAATCAAGCCTAGCGCTGCCTGAAATAAAAAGATGTATTGAAAACAGGCCTAGGATTCACATGTGAAATGTGACTCGTGTGTTTGCCAGATTTACTGGCCTGATCATCGTGCCAGGAAAGGGACTCCTAGCATAATACCGTAGTTATCTATGTTAAAAGTCCCTGTCTGCCAGCATACATACTCACGTACGCACGCACGCACCACAAGTTTCCAGACTGTTTTTTTTTTTTTTTTTTTTTTTTTGACCTGTTGTAAATAACTTCTCTACTTAGATTGCAATTTTTTTTAAGGACTCTAAAATGCTTTGAAAACCATGTGTATAAAAATCTGTTAATTTTCAGTTCTTGTATCACACCATGTCTGATGAAGGGAGCGAGTACTCCTGAAAGCTTACTTATAAATATACTCAGTTAGCCTCTAAAAGGTATCGCCTGATTTCTTCACTCTTCCACTACTTTCAATGGCTAACACGGTACAACATTATACTACTAGCATACATACTGATTATAGTAGTGATAACTACCCACAGCATATATAACTATTATGCTAAGAAGTCCCTCTTCCAACATGATGTTCAGGCCAGTACATCTGGCAAATAGACAGACATTCATGGGTGAAATATGTCATGTGAATCTACAGTCATGGCCAAAAGTTTTGAGAATGATACAAATATTAATTTTTACAAAGTCTACTGCTTCAGTTTTTCTAATGGCAATTTGCATATACTCCAGAATGTTATAAAGAGTGATCAGCTTAACAGCAATTACTTGCAAAGTCAATATTTGCCTAGAAAATGAACTTTATCCCCCAAAACACATTTCAACATCATTGCAGCCCTGCCTTAAAAGGACCACCTAACATCGTTTCAGTGATTGCTCCATTAACACAGGTGTGGGTGTTGATGAGGACAGGGCTGGAAATCAATCTGTCATGATTAAGTAAGAATGACACTACTGGACACTTTAAAAGGAGGCTGGTGCTTGCCATCATTGTTTCTCTTCTGTTAACCATGGTTATCTCTAAAGAAACACGTGCAGTCATCATTGCACTGTACAAAAATGGCCTAACTGGGAAGAGTATTGCAGCTAGAAAGATTGCACCTCAGTCAACAATCTATCGCATCATCAAGAACTTCAAGGAGAGAGGTTCCATTGGTGCCAAAAAGGCTCCAGGGCGCCCAAGAAAGACCAGCAAGCGGCAGGACCGTCTCTTAAAAGTGTTTCAGCTGTGGGATCGGGCTACCAGCAGTGCAGAGCTTGCTGAGGAATGGCAGCAGGCAGGTGTGAGTGCATCTGCACGCACTGTGAGGCGGAGACTCTTGGAGCAAGGCCTGGTCTCAAGGAGGGCAGCAAAGAAGCCACTTCTCTCCAGAAAAAACATCAGGGACAGACTGATATTCTGCAAAAGGTACAGGGAGTGGACTGCTGAGGACTGGGGTAAAGTCATTTTCTCTGATGAATCCCCTTTTCGATTGTTTGGAACATCTGGAAAACAGCTTATTCGGAGAAGAAGAGGTGAGCGCTACCACCAGTCTTGTCTCATGCCAACTGTAAAGCATCCTGAAACCATTCATGTGTGGGGTTGCTTCTCAGCCAAGGGAATCGGCTCTCTCACAGTCTTGCCTAAAAACACAGCCATGAATAAAGAATGGTACCAGAATGTCCTCCAAGAGCAACTTCTCCCAACCGTCCAAGAGCAGTTTGGCGCTCAACAATGCCTTTTCCAGCATGATGGAGCACCTTGCCATAAAGCAAAGGTGATAACTAAATGGCTCAGGGAACAAAACATAGAGATTTTGGGTCCATGGCCTGGAAACTCCCCAGATCTTAATCCCATTGAGAACTTGTGGTCAATCATCAAGAGACGGGTGGACAAACAAAAACCAACAAATTCAGACAAAATTAAAGCATTGATTCTGCAAGAATGGACTGCTATCAGTCAGGATTTGGTCCAGAAGTTGATTGAGAGCATGCCAGGGAGAATTGCAGAGGTCCTGAAGAAGAAGGGTCAACACTGCAAATATTGACTTGCTGCATTAACTCATTCTAACTGTCAATATAAGCTTCTGTTACTCATAATATGAATGCAATTCTATTTCTGTATGTGATAAAAACATCTGACAAACACACATAAAAACCAAAGGGCAGCAGATCATGTGAAAATAGAATATTTGTGTCATTCTCAAAACTTTTGGCCATGACTGTAGAGTTAGACTAAGGCCTCACATTGTAGAAAGGCTGTTTTCTTGTTACAGATTTTGCTGTGTTTTCATAGCCAAAGCTAGGAGTGGATTTAACAGAAGAGAGACGTATAAGAGCTTCCTTTATATGTCCATTTCTTTTCAAGCCACTTTTTTTTTTTTTTTTAAAAACCAAAGTCAAAAGGGGGGGGAGCGGTGGGCAAATTTCCTAGTTTTCCCCTCTTATGGCACTAGATATTGCCTTGAGCACAGCATAGAGCTCTCAAAACACATCATATACAATTACATCTGAATGCAGCTGCAAGTTATCCTAAAGACTATTTCAATAAACCAGATGCTTATTAATCTGAGAAAATGATAAAGAAAGATTTTAAATTTCAGGCATTCCCCATGTAATCCTAAATACTTGACAAATATGTACAATAAACAAAGTCAACAAAATCTTAACCTCCACAGGATACTATAAAGTATGACCTGTTCTGATGTTTGCTTTATGTATTTAAAATTCAGCTTAGACTTAAATGGGGCAGCACAGCAGTACCAAAACCCACTGCTACAAATTGTACACTAGGTGAGCAGCACAGCTCCCCCAGTATGCAAATATTACCAGAAGTACAGTAGATTTGTGGGGGTCACGGTGGTCAGACCCTATCAGAAATTGGATAACCCCTTTAAGAGATTAAAAGGAGTATTGCAGTAATAGTCACCCCATCAGTTTTGCACCTCAAACTGAAAAGAGAATTCTCTACCTTGTTACACACAAGTGTGTGTGCGTATATATATATACACACACACACACACACACACACACACACACACACACACACACACACAAGCCATACAGAAAGGAGATGCCCGGAGCTTTGAGAATATTGGAAGCTGCTTGGCAAGCTGGAGGAAGCAGCAACTACAAATGAGGTGACCCGGCTAGAGCGGACACGCACGCGTGAGGGCGTCTTTATCTATACACACACCCAACTCCTCAACTGGAATTCTTCATCACACTGATCTTTAACGTCAGATCCCGTCTTATACGCGAAATGTGAATCATATAACCCGTGTACTTGCCTGCCGCCGCCGCCGCCGGTTCCCCCGGCTCCAGGTCGCATTGCCATCTTTCCGTGCTGTAAATAAAGAGGAACGAAAACCACTTCCGGCAACAAAGGATCAGTCACTTCCGGTTTCTACTAGGGCGCAATAGTTTTTGTGACAAAGTGAATGGTTCTGGATTCGACTTTGTCTTGTATATGTGGCCATGCAATAAAAGTGACCTTTGATGGACCTGCAGTGTGGTGCGCTTCCTTGTCACACTCTCAGGGTCCTTGCAGGAAAGAAAGTGATCCTTCTGCTCCTGAGCCACGCCTCCTGAGGCTGCACCTGTACGTGCTGAGTATCCATGTGCGCCGGTAAATGACAGTAGAGTCAAGCTTGTCCTTAACCCTTTCCTTTTATAGCTGCTTTTAATTTTTTTCATTATCATATTTTTACTTCCCTACTTACAAAAGGCATAACTTTAATTTCCTCTCACAGACTCATGTTAGGACTTTTTTTTTTGCAGGACAGATTGTGCTACTAATGGCACCATTTAATCTGCATGATGTACTAGGATACTGACAAAAAAAAACAAAAACAGGACAGGGTGGAATTAAAAAGAAATTGGGTCATTTTAGCTCATGTGCTTCCTGGGCATGATTGACATTTATATCAGTGAGTGAGGGGACTTTGTGGGAGTCTAGGAAGTGTGACTAGACTGAAGCTATTCCTGCCCACCATGACTACTTTGCTTATTTATTATAATTTTTTTTTTTATTTATATTGTTATATTGTATTTAATTTATATATCACTTTTTACGCCTTTTAAACATTTATAAGTTTGGGGGGCGTGGCTAGCGCGCGACATGGACGGTCGCATGTGAGCGGAGCTCCGGCTAGAGCCGCTCATCCATCCTGAAATCCATCCTTGCTTACCGGTGCCCGGGTTCGCTGTCCGCTGGAACGCACTTCTGAGGCCCTCCTCCTGGTTCCAGAGCTCCCGTTCTGCCGGTGTCCTTCTCCGTTGGGTAGTAGTCGGTGATCGCTACACGTGGCCGGCGGCCATACACTCCCACCGCCGCTGCCGGAGCCGCTCTGTCCCGCGCTGCTGTGGCCTGGAGCTGGGGTGGAGCTGCTGTTCTGGGGCTGCGCTCGTGGGCCGGCCTGGGCTGTGCAGGCACCGCTGGGGCCGCTGGTCCTGCTGGCACCCGGACGGCGGTCTCCCCTCTCTCCACGTGGCGGGCGGCCATTTTGACCCTGACCGGTTTGGCCATCTGCTGATGAGGGGGCGCTGAGTCTGGCGTTCCTGGCGAGCTGAGCCTATCTCTGACGGTTCCCTCTATCCCTGCCTGGAAGTTTGGGAGCCGGCATTCCTCTCTCCTCCTTGCTGCTGGGCACGATAGGACCATCCCCTGGCTCCTCTGGGCAGTAGTGCAAGGCAATATCTGTGGCAGCCATCAACTGTCTCTGACCCATTGAAGGTGTGTGCCTCTGTACGATTTATCGTCCTGCTGACTGCTTCTCTGGAAGGCTTTACTTATAATCCAGTGACGGTTGCTGTATGTGCTATTGGACTGTTGAGTTACCATCTGTCCTCCTCTAGTTCCTCCTGGCAATCTATCTACTCCATCACTTCGCTACTGGCCTTCTTGGAGGCCTTACTTATAATCCAGTGACTGTTGCTATCGGCACTATTGGATCGCTGAGTTGCCATCCGTTCCCTCTTAGTTCCTCCTGCAATCTATTTATTTCATTACTCTGCTGACGGCTCTCTCTTGGAGACATCGCTTATAATCCAGAGTCTGTTGCCATCGATACTATTGGACTGTTGAGTTACTGTCTGTCCTCGGCTGGCTTATTGGCCCTGGTGGCCTGACATAGAGGCTCCTACTGTGCAACTGCTATTAGCCAGAGACCTTGTCTATAATCCTCTGGGGCCGGCCAGGTCTTGCTACAATCACACCTCCTCCTCTGCCAACATATCCACCCGTACGGAACGCAGGAAGAGCGGCCGCCGACTCTCTAAAATGAGTCGCCCGCAATCAACCTCTGTCTCTGATCGCCTGAGGGGGTTCTCCAGGGCAGCATCCTCTTCTACATCACCATCGCTTGAGGCAGCCTCTCCTGCCCTTCCAGAGGAGGACCCCGAGCCCACTTTAAAGCAAGTTACTGGACAGCTACTGGAGGCGATCCATGCCGGCACTTCCTCGCTGACCGGGAAAATTGAGGAGGTAAAAATCGACCTGGGCCTGCTCCGTCAGGACTTTCAGACCTTGCGAGGCAGGGTGTGTGAGGTGGAGGATCGGGTCTCTCAGGTAGAGGACACTGTTAACCCACTTCCTGACAAACTCCAGGAGCTGGAGAGAGCTGCAAGTTTGTGGACCCAGCGTGCGGATGACTTGGAGAATAGATTGCGACGAAACAACCTCCGTATCCTGGGCCTGCCGGAGCGGGCGGAGGGTGAAGATCCTCGGGCCTTTGTGGAGGGGTGGCTGAAAAATGTCCTGCCGGAGGCTCACTTCTCACCAATATTTGCAGTGGAACGGGCCCATAGGGTTCCGGCTAAACCGCCGCCTCAGGGCGCACCTCCTCGACCCTTGTTGGCCCGTCTGATTAACAGCACGGATCGGGATACGGCGTTGCGGGCTGCGCGCCAGGCCGGCGAGCTTAAGTACAACGGAGCAGCAGTGGCCATGTTTCCAGATTTCTCGGCGGCTCTCCAGAAGACCCGAGCATCCTTCGTGGCCGTTAAGAGGCGGTTGAGAGAAAAGGCTATACAATACTCCATGATTTACCCAGCACGTCTTCGGGTCGTCCATGACGGCAGGTCCCTTTTCTTTACTTCACCGAGGGATGTGGAGGACTGGCTATCTCTTCTTCCTCGATCTCCGAGACGATGATCCTGACGGCGTGTGGTGAGAGGTCTGATCGGACCATACATAAGGACTTATGTATTACGGGATGCTCTTGTTTATTGCATAAGTAGTTTTATGAAAAGTGCGGTTCTGTTATTATAGTATCCTGTAGTCTTATAGTTACCTGGGCTGGCGACCCCCGGGGCGCCGGTGTATCTCATTTACTCATGTGAACCTGGCTCTGTTGAATAGTATATCTCCTAGCCTAGTGATTATCCATACCTTTAAGACAGTGCCCCATATACCAACCACTGTGGGTGCACTTCTTCCCCCGTTAATTGTAGCCACGGTTAATTTAACAAATATTGTTTGTTTATGCCAGTAGTATGTCTCACACCCTTTAGGGGTGTAATGGTTCATTTTGTTTGTATATGGTTCTTAGGTTGCTGCACACCACTTTGTGTTTCACTCAGCCACGTGCTACACACTCATAGGCGGGTCACTTTTGGGGTCCTGAATTGCCATGATTACATTACACTCTTAGACGACCATGGCGTCCTTTAGTGTACTATCTTGGAATGTGAGGGGCCTGGGTAGCCCACGAAAGAGGTCGTTGGTTTTCTCTCAGATTAGGAGGGCTGACCCACACCTCATATGCCTTCAGGAAACTCATTTGGTTCCAGATAATTCCAGGCGACTTCAGAAGCCATGGGTTCAGTGGGCGGCTCACTCTACACACACTTCCTATTCCAGGGGGGTGTCCATCTTGGTGCATCGTAGACTCAGGTGGGAGCCAGGCCTCATTGTAAGGGACCCCGAGGGACGATACGTTTTTGTCCAGGCCTGGGTTGACTCTGTCCTGTATGTTATCCTGGGTGTGTACTTGCCACCGGCGTCTGATCTTGCTGTGCTCCAGCAGGCTGCGCAGTTTGCGACCCGATTCCCTGGGGCTATTGCATTATGTTTGGGTGACTTTAACAAAGTTATGGATATTGCATTGGATCGGTTCTCCGCGGAGCCAGGTTCCCCCTCTCTGCCTCGCCCTACTACAATGGCCGGAGTGATCCGTGAATTGGGGTGGTTGGATTTGTGGCGGGTCCGGTTTCCGGAGGCCCGCACCTTTTCCTGTCACTCGGCCAACAGACATACTCTGTCCAGGATTGACCATGCTTTTGGAAATACTAAAGCATATTCTTTGTTGCAGACCATATCCTATTTACCCAGGGCAGTGTCTGATCATTCCCCGTTGTTGGTCCAATTAAATAGTAGTACGGCTGCTAAGCCACGACAGGGTTGGCGAATCCACCCATTTTGGTTGAAACTATTTGTACCACATGATCGAATACCTGATCAACTTCAGACGTTTTTGACCATTAATTCCCCAAACACTTCTCCGCTCCTCTTATGGGAAACTATGAAGGCATATCTTAGGGGTTGTATTAAGTCCTCCATTTCCTTTGTAAAGAGGGAATCCTCGCTGTTGGAGACCACCTTGGCGACCCAGTGTGCCTCGCTCGAAGCCGCATACGTGGCTAATCCAACTGATGAGGCTAGGTCTCAATGGTTGCAGACGGGTAGACAATATCTGCATATACTGCATGACAAGGCACGTAGGTCTCTGTTTTTTAGCAAACAGAAGTTTTACGAACTCGGCAACCAGTCGAGCAGCTTTCTAGCTCAACTGATACATCAAAACACAGCCTCACCTGCAATACTACGAGTACATTCAGAGACGGGGGAGGTACTGTCCAATAGCTTGGCCATTAGTGACAGATTTTATAGGTATTACAGTGAGTTATACCTCTCCAAGCTTAGAGTCACTGACGGAGAGCTTGCCACCTATTTGGGCTTGATCCCCCCTCCTACATTGTCAGAAGACCAACGTGAATTTTTAGATTCCCCTTTTACGCTAGAGGAGCTATCGGGTGCCCTGGCAGATATGGCAAGGGGCAAATCGCCGGGTCCGGACGGCATCCCGGTGGAGGTTTATGCCCAGTATGGGGGCCTGCTTCTCCCGGTGTTGCTTGACTGTTATAACGCTGCCTTTGTGGGTCCCAGTCTCCCGGAGTCCTTTTATGACGCCACCATTATCCTGTTACTTAAGCCTGACAAGGATCCGCTGGACTGTGGCTCATATAGGCCTATATCACTGCTTAATATAGATTATAAACTCCTTACTAAAATGTTGGCGAAAAGGCTAAATTCTGTTGTTCTCGACCTTGTCCATCCGGATCAGACAGGCTTTATGCCTGGAAAATCCACATCGGATAATCTTAGAAGGGCTCAGGTGATAACTCAGATTGGGGCATCATCCTCACATGACTGGGCGATGGCTTCTTTAGATGCAACAAAGGCGTTCGACTCTGTCGAGTGGCCTTTTCTATTGCAGGTGTTGCGAGGATACAGATTTGGAGAGGGGTTTGTTACCTGGATTTCCCTTCTATACTGTTCCCCTAGAGCGGCACTGTCCATTAATGGCGCGTTGTCTTCCTACTTTCCTTTGGGTAGGGGTACAAGACAAGGATGTCCATTGTCACCGCTACTGTTTGCTCTGGCGGTGGAACCCTTGGCAATACTGCTTCGGAATGACCCCATATATAAAGGCATAGTGATAGGCACCCGGGAGGAGAGAACAGCACTATATGCCGATGACTTACTCCTGTTTATGAGCGACCCCTCCCGGTCTCTGCCCAGAGCCATGGCTATAATTGATGAATTTGGTAATTATTCTGGCCTACGGACCAATTGGACTAAGTCCTCATACATGCATATTGGCCGTGCGTCAAGTGTAGCTGAGGGGAATGTGGTATGTGGATTGACTACAGTCTCAACCTGCAAATATCTGGGCATCTTTATATCTAGGGACCATAGGTGTTTTTTGGAACAGAACATCTTTCCGCTCATCTCGCACTTTAGGGTTAAGTTTAATCTTTGGGCTACACTGCCTTTGTCGGTGGCTGGTAGAATCAACCTAGTTAAAATGATAGTACTACCCAAATGTCTATATGCTATAAGCCATTCTGCTGTGTCCGTGCCCCTTAGATTTTTTAAACAAATGGACTCCCTCATTATCTCCTTTATATGGGGAAACTCTAGATCTAAGCTTAGGTTGTCATCTCTACAACGACCAAAGCAGCTCGGGGGCACATCACTCCCTGATCTGTTTCTTTACTACCTGGCAGGACAGCTCCGTTTTATTAGGAAGTGGCTCTCATCTGATCCCCTACCGAGGTCCGAGGCACATCTGGCTCACCACCTGGGTCTGCATAATCTGTGGCCGGTGTTGGAACACCCGGCCTTGTTTAGGGGGAAATTGTTGCCCATCCATGCCCTGGCGGGACAGGTCTGGCGTCAGGCGAAAAAGGTGTCCACTTATTCTGATATACCTGCGGAGACCCCGCTTTGGCACAACCCTGGTCTGCCGACGTTATTTGCCCTGCCTGGCGCCCGGGCCTGGTCGCAGTATGGCGTGTCCTCTCTTAGTGACCTGTACATACAAGGGGTTTTTAAAACGTTTGACTCGCTAAGCTCCTCCTATGGCATCCCTAGAACGCAGTTCTTTAGATATCTACAGATTAGACATGCACTTTCTTCTCAGTTCCCGGATCGATTGGACAATATATCTGAGTATCCGCTTATCGGCATACTTCGCTCACAGGGCCCTGGGGGTTTGATATCTACTTTATATGCACATCTGATACAGGCCAAGGTGTCCACTTTGGACGCCCCGGCCTTGACGCGATGGAGCATAAATATCCCAACTCTCACAGATGAGATGTTTCAAGATATCCTTGAATCTCCTCAACATGTGTCACCTTCAGCTAACAACAAACTGATTCAAACGTATATTCTACACCAATGTTACTTGACACCTTCCCGTCTATACAAAATGGGACGTCTGCCCAACCCCGGATGCCTTAGGTGTCTTTGTCCACAGGCAGACTTTTGGCATATGATTTGGGAATGTCCGATCATACAATGTTTTTGGAAAGGGGTCGTGGATCTCCTGGCGGAAGTTCTGGCTAAACCTATACCATTAACCCCAGAGATATGCCTTTTCGGCGTATTAGATGAAGAAATATGGCAACACCATGTTAGAATCCTTTTGAGGGAGTCTTTATTTTATGCTAGGAAAGCTATCGCACTGCGATGGATGGCTCCGAAACCCCCATCAGTATCTCAGTGGAAGAAACTTGTTAATACTGTTCTTCCTTATAACCAGATTGTGTATAAAGGGAGAGGGTGCCCT
Source organism: Leptodactylus fallax (assembly GCA_947044405.1). NCBI lineage: Eukaryota > Metazoa > Chordata > Amphibia > Anura > Leptodactylidae > Leptodactylus > Leptodactylus fallax. Next base: position 2,778,819 of record CAMRHE010000183.1, read on the forward strand.
CAGAAATTCCATAAGGTGTGGGGAACATGGTGCAATTCTCCGGTAACCCACTATACGGCTCCCTCATTGCGCTCTGCCATTAATTTACTCATGCCGTGAGGGGTGCGAGACACCAGGAGTATCCACGACCTCTCATTTTGGAGTGTATCCTTGTTGTTACCCTTGACTTATTGACTGCATGTTTTGTACATGATAACTGATGTATACAGTATTACGCATGTCCTGATTATATTCTTTCTGTACCGAGTCTACGTTATATGGTCCGGATGGGACGAGGACCTGGCGAGGTGGGATGTGGTGCGTTGAGTGAATTTACATTGAAATTCTCGTTTTTTGGTGCGCAACATGTTATGTATTTGTTTTGATTTCTTTTCCTTTGTCTGATACGCAATTTTCAATAAAACGAGTTTAAAAAAAAAAAAAAAACATAAGTTTACTTTGCTGGAACAGAAAGATTACAGAGGGCACCAGTGGATAGGATCCTGCACATGACGATCCCAGTTTATGGTGTATAAAGCACAGGTTCCCTTTAACTCTTTCCTGACATCCACCGTAATAGTATGGCAGATGTTGCGTATTTAATTAGGGTGCCAATGCCCGCTCTGATTGCAGTCATTAACTCCCCTCATTTTCCCAGCCATCCATGGGCATCACTATTTTGGGGTGGTTCGGTGCCCGAGGAAGTAGATCCAGGGGCATTAATCCTTTGCTATGACAGCTGGGAGCCTATTGAAGGCTCCCAGACTTATCTTGCATACACTTCTATTACAGGCAAGTCCAATAATTACAATAAAAAAAATACAAATAAGAATTCAAATTACCCCCTTTCCCTAGAACACATAAAAGTACATTTAAAAAAAAAGTACACATTAGTTATCGCTGTATCCAAAAACACCCAGTCTACAAACTTAGAAAAATATTTTTCCCATAAAGTGAACACCATAGGAAGAAAACATATCAAATGAGCTGAACCATTGTTTTGTTGCTGTTTTGCTTCCCATAAGAATTTGGATAAAAAGTGATCCAAGGAATAGACATTCCCAAATTGATATAAATAAAAAGTACATTTGGACCCGCATAAAAGATTCCTTATGCATCCCTGTAAACGTAAATATAAAAAAGTTACAGGTGTCAGGTGTGCTTTTTTCAGGCGAGATGTAGTTTATATCGATACCATTTTAGAGGATGTGTGACGCTGATAATTTTTGTTACATAGTTACATAGTAGATGAGGTTGGATGAAGACATCAGTCCATCAAGTCCAACCTATAACCCTACAGTGTTGATCCAGAGGAATGCAAAAAACCCCATGAGGCTTATGCCAATTGCTCCATTTCATGGGAAAAAATTCCTTCCCGACTCCAATCTGGCAATCAGTATAAAACCCTGGATCAACATGCCATTAAAATCTAGAACCCATAATCCGTAATGTTGTTCTGTTCGAGAAAGGCATCCAGGCCCTCTTAGAACTTGTCCAATGAATCCACCATCACCACTTCCTGGGGCAGAGAGTTCCATAGCTTCGCTGTTCTTACTATAAAGAATCCTCTTCTATGTTTCTGGTGAAACTTTCTCTCCTCCAGTCGTAGAGGATGTCCCCTTGTCACTGTCACTGGCCTAGGAGTAAAAAGATCATTAGAAAGTTCTTTGTGCTGTCCCTTCATGTATTTCTACATTGTTATTAGATCTCCCCGTAGACGTCTTTTCTCTAAACTGAATAACCCCAAGTTTGTTAATCTATTGTACTCCAATCCACCCATTCCCCTAATAATTTTGGTTGCCCTTCTTTGCACTCTTTCTAGTTCGAGTATGACTTTCTTGTATACTGGGGCCCAAAATTGTGCACAATAGTCTAAGTGTGGCCGTACCAGTGTTTTGTATAGAGGCATAACTATGTTCTTGTCATGAGAATCTATACCTCTTTTGATGTATCCCATAATTTTATTTGCCTTGGCAGCAGCTGCCTGGCACTGGCCACTAAAGGTAAGCTTGCTGTCCACCAAAATCCCCAAGTCTTTTTCATTGGCAGTCTTACCCAGTAATTTGCTATTAAGTACATAATTACATGTAACAATTTTCAAAAAAATATTTGTTCTCAGTTGTTAAGTGTGTTTTCCTGATTGTTTGTAACTTAAATGAATAGAAAAAAGTTATTATTCCCTGTAAACTTTGCTTTTGTGGTCAGCACAATGATATTTTGAAATTGATCTATTTTTAAGGATATTCACAATATTTCAAGATACTTAAGAAGCTTCTGGAATTGTGAGAACTATTAAGAAGTTTCTAGAACTGCCCAGAATTATCTAGAACTTTCTGAGACTGTACAGAATTGTAGGTAGCTGTATAACTACAGTTATATAGGGCCACTATAGCCCTTCCTGAGAGACAGGATCTAATTGATTGGGATTGCATAGTAAGTGGGCAATGGCCATCACAGACAAAGGGGAATTGACCTAGACAGACAGGTGTGAGTTCAATATCTATTCAGATTCTGATAACGGCAGTATTCACACTTTACCCCACACCCATTACAGGAGGAGCTTAGGAATGTAAATGTATATATTGTGTGTTACTCTGGTACCGGGTGATCAATCTTGCTCTGCTGAATCCTCAGTACACTCTTGAACTTTAATACTGCATGGAATAAAGACCATTTTTATCAAGTTTGGAGAGACATCCTTTTTCCTTACAGTCCACAGCAACTTAATCAATTTAGATGGCATCAAGAGGTTGCATACATCCAACAGACGCATTTTGCTACGTATGTGGCCAGTTTATAAAGACAAAAGCGAAAAAGTACTCTGTGGAAGCATCTGCTAAGATGTGTGAAGCCTACAAAGCATACTTCGGAATGCCTGTTGGTGACCAAGACAAACCATGGGCTCCTCATTTCACATGTGAGCACTGCAAGAAAACTCTTGAAGGTAAGTGGATAAATGCTACTCTCTTAAATAGCAGATTAACTGTGTTAATATTGTAAATATCACTAGTCATTAGTGTGAAATAGGCCTAAATCAAATTCTCAATCCAAATATTATTTTGTTTGCTTATAGGTTGGTACAGGGGAGAGAAGAGAGCCATGCATTTTGCTATCCCAAGAATTTGGCGTGAACCGACTGATCACTCAACAAATTGCTACTTCTGCATGGGGAACCTTCCAAACGTCGCACTGGCAAAAATGCACCGCCTGTAACGTATCCTGACATTCCGTCATCTATTGCCCCAGTACCACACTGCCCTGAACTTCCTGTACCAACACCTCCAGACAGAGCTACACCACCTTCAAAAGAAAGCAGCAGGTCAGACATCGAGGAAGACGTTGAAGATCACGATTTCTCTTCACATGCAGATGAGGAGCAGAAGCCATACTACCCTAACCAAAAAGACCTCAACGATCTGATCAGAGACCTTGGTCTCACCAAGTCCAACGCTGAGCTTCTGACATCAAGGCTCAAGCAATGGAACTTATTAGATGAAAGCGTCCAAGTCACAGATCAGAGAAAGCGTCACCAAGTTTTTTCCATCTTCTTCAGTCATCAAGATGGACTGTGCTTCTGCAACAATGTGGCCGGTCTATTCGAGGCTATAGGTATCACCTGTAACCCGAATGAGTGGCTCCTCTTCATAGAGAGCTCATGCAAGAGCCTCAAAGCCGTGCTGCTTCACAATGGGAACAAGTATCCGTCTCTTCCTGTAGCTCACTCGGTGCACCTGAAAGAGGAATACACCAGTGTCAAGATGTTGCTAGGTGCCTTGAAGTATGATGAGTACGGCTGGGAAGTTATTGGAGATTTCAAAATGGTGTCATTCCTGATGGGCCTCCAAGGTGGTTTTACTAAGTATCCTTGCTTTATTTGCCTTTGGGTCAACCGGGATACTGAAGCGCACTACCACAGGCGGGACTGGCCTCAGCGGACAGAGTTCACTGTGGGGAAGAACAATGTAAAGTGGGAGGCACTGGTGGACCCATGCAAGGTGCTGATGCCACCACTACACATCAAGTTGGGGCTCATAAAACAATTTGTCAGGGCTCTAGATAAGAAGTCGAGAGCTTTCAATTACCTCCAAGATCTTTTACCTAAGCTGTCTGAAGCAAAGATCAAAGCTGGTGTCTTCGTCGGACCACAAATCAAGAAGATCATAGAGTGCAGTGAATTTCCCAAGAAGCTGAATAGGAAGGAGAGAGCAGCTTGGAACAGTTTTGTCACAGTGGTTCGCGGCTTCCTAGGCAATCATAAAGATGAAAACTATGTACAACTGGTTCAGACTCTGATAAAGAACTATGCTGCAATGGGCTACAGGATGTCACTCAAAATCCATATCCTTGATGATCATCTTGATAAGTTCAAAGAGAACATGGGAGCTTATTCAGAGGAGCAAGGCGAGCGCTTTCACCAGGACATTATGAACTTTGAACGCCGTTACCAAGGACAATATAACGAAAACATGATGGGCGACTATATTTGGGGATTGATTCGTGAAACTGATTTGCAGTATAGTCGTAAATCTCGGAAAACCGCACACTTCTGAACAGTTTTTGGTAATCTGTGTAAATTTGCAATGCATATAGTGTTCTTAGTCTGACTGTATAAATAAGAAGATGCAAAATCGTCTGTTTGTATAGTAAAAATGCATAATTTTCGTTGCCGTGGTCACAAAAGCGAAGTTTATGATGAATGTAAGCAATTTTTAATTTGTTTTAGACATAAGCAATTGGAATATAACATTTAAAAGCCGGGAACAAAATTTGTGTTACATATAATCAGACATTTTATTTCGTTGACCAAAATGCATAACCTTACATTTGTCAATATTAAACTTCATTTGCCAAGTCTCGGCCATGCTTTCAGCTTTTTTAGATCCCATTGTAATAATCTATTATCCTCATTTTTGATTACCTTACAAAGTTTAGTATCATCTGCAAGTATGGACACCCTGCTTTGCAAACTGTCTGTCATTAATAAAGATATTAAACAGGAGAGGACCCAATACTGACCCCTGTGGCACCCCACTGGTGACTGTGACCAAGTCTGAATATTTACCATTAATAAGCACCCTCTTTTTCCTATCAGTGAGACAGTTGCGAACCCAAATGCATAATGTTTTCCCCAAATTTTTTTGGGAGCTATTTTTTTTCACAGCATTCACTTTAAATATTTGCATATTTTAATCAGCTCTGATCACAGGTGTTTAATTCCTTAGATACTGCAGTCAATAGTGACCACTGGATTTAAGGGGCTGTTTACTCTTCTTCCCCTGCCTCAATCATGATCGAGGGATCTGATGTGCTGCTATGGCAGCCCAGGTCCTGATCAAGGCTCCTGGATCTTTCAAGGCAGCACTTGATTGATTGGCCTATTGTCACTTTGCTGTGGATGAAGGGGTGTGGAAACCCTTTTGGGTCCTACCCGTAGTCTAGGGGTTGGAGTGTGTGGCCTTCGGGTTCCCTCCTTCCTTGCTCTCCTGGTCTGTCTCTGCTTTTGTGGAGATGGACAACAGTTGCAGGCCCAGTAGTACTCTTGGGGTGACAGCCCTTGAGGAGACTGGTGCAAGTGGCTGGCTTGGTAATACTCTTGGTGGTGGCAGCCCGGGAGGAAACCAAGCAAGATCTGACCCTCCTGTCTTGGCAGTTGGGTTAGTCCAGCTCCCCTTACTCTTGGGCCTTTTGGCTCTGAGTTTGGGGACAGTTTCAGGAGACCCATTCTTTTTTGAGATGGGTTTTGCGATAGACCGCATCCTTTGCACGTTTTTTCAGTGGCACCCGTCACTTTTTTCCGTGCACTGGTGTTTCGTTGGCACAGTTTTGAGACCTTTGTTAAAAAAAAATCAGTCATGCGCTGACAATCACAATACACTGTAGTACTTTAGTATTGCACTGTTAGGGGTAATAATAGGGGTCACAAAATCTCTTAGTCTAGTCCTCTAATGGGTTTATTTGGGTTTCAAAAATAAAAAAAATAAGAAAAAAAATTAAAGGGGCTGTCCAGTTTCAGACAAATATTGAGACAAATGTTATTTTTTGTATAATGTATATATACTATTTTCCAATATACTTTCCGTACCAATTCCTCGTGGTGTTCTAGATTTCTGCTGTCTTTCATTCTACTTACAGTGGATAAAAATCTGTCCATGGTCATGTGACAAACACACAGTGTCAAAGAAAAGTTTCAAACTTGGTGTTTTTTTCCATCCCCCTCAGAAAAGTTTAATTAAATGTAGTCAATAAGATAAATAAGCATCCCAAAAAGGTGTCATTGAAAAATATAACGTATCCCACTAATTAAGAGGTTGATAAATTGCACCCTATATGTATAGTTTTTTGGTTGAAGGTGTTATGTTTTGTTTTTTCAGTTTGCATCATGGTCTTGCTATGTCCTTTTTTATGCAATTTTTCAGTTCGTCTCTATGAGACTTGCAAAATGCCAGAAAAAAGCAGCAGTGTTCATAAGGCATTAGATCTGGGGAACATCATTTGCCTAGTGCCCTAATTGTCCCCTGTCCTCGTAACCTGCCCTTCCAAGTCATGCCACTTCTCAAGTACACTGAGGAACACACATCCCTGGCTGGTTCTACATATGTTGGCATGAATGAGCCACAGCGCTGTTTTTAGTTAAATATGTCCAATATGTGCCACTTGGTGCAGGCCTGAACATTTAATCTCCTCTATGGCAAAAGAAAAGGGAATATTTGGGAAGGAGAACATGGAAGTACAACCCTAGGCAACTTTCCTCCCCATTTTATTTCTCACTCACAGCACAACCTCCAAGCTGCTTCCCTGCTGAAGTCCTCATACAATAAAGTAAATGGTGGCCACTGCCAACAATGTATTTAATATCTCTGTACTTTGACATCATTGTGACAGCACAGGGATAATACAATGCATTTGTAAAAAAATTTTCACATTTTGTTATGTTGAGGTCTTGTGCTAAAATAAAAAAAATCAAGTTTTCTGAACCCCATAATGAGAATGTGAGAACAGAATTTTAACAATTTTTGCAAATTTCTTAAAAAGGAAAAACTAAATTTCCCATGAATGTAAGTATTCAGACTTTTTGTTTGGCTCTGATGCCTCACATTTCTCTTGATCATATTTCATGTTTCTGTGCCTTCATTGGAGTCCACCTGTGGTAAATTCAGTTAATGAATATGACTTGTAAGGCTAAGACCCCACATTGTGTATAAGCTGGGGGGTTTTTGTTGCAAATTTTCCTGCGTTTTTTTGAACCAAAGCCAAGAGTGGATTGAGCAGAATGGAGAAGTATAAAAGCTTCCTAGAAATTTCCCATTCCTTCAGCCACTACTAAGTTTGGCTAAAAAAAAAAAAAAAAAAAAAAACGCAACGAAAAAGAAGCTGCTTTTCCGCAACGTGGGGCCTTTGCCTAAAGACACACTGTAAAATAATATCCGTTAATTGTAAAAGTCTTTACAATTGAATGAAATCCTTACTCCCGTGTTGACCCATAAGGTAACATTATTAGAGGCTTACTCAGCTTCTTATAAAAGCATGGAGGTTTATTGAAGTCTTCATGGAAAACAGATACATGGAAACCTTCCAGCATAACAGAAATATCAGTCAATGTCTTACATCATAGGAGAAGTTCAGCGTTAGGTTTCTTCAAGATGGTTCTCTTGCAGACATCTTGGCTCATGCTTATTCATCAATGTGTGTTGGTCTTCTGTAGGACAATTCTGCCATCCTTCCAAGGTCTCAGAGGAAGTCAGACAGGTCGGAAGAGACACCAAAAGAGAGAGACCCCCAGAGCGAGAGACATGTGTGTCTGTCAATCATTTATAGTCATGAGAGGGGGTGTTTCCCACCATCGTTATACTTTCTACTACTGTATTTGGACAATACCAGAATAGTATACCCTATCCACACCCATGCACCATAAGATACAACAGTTTTGTCAGCAGAATAGACTGAACACTAAAAGGTCAGGAATATTGCAGTCAAATATTATTTAATACACACCCCTGTTTGTGTAAGGTCCCACAGCTGGCAATGCATATGAGTGCAAAAACCAAATCATGAGGACAGTATCGGACTGAAGGGCCCACTAGAGGAACTTGTTCTGGGGGACCACCCAACAGCTTCCTGCTAATAGCATACACCATGGCTACTTCACTGACATCTTACATATGTGCTAACTATTCAGCGTTACTGAGTATGTTCCCTGTATAGTCATCTTCTGTAATACTGTGCACTCCTCAATAGTTCCATGGCTGGTTCATACACAGTACTGTATAGGGAATAACATAGCCATGGAGCACTACATGTATGTGCAAGATTATAGTGAGGGAGCTGTGATATAGCCCACAGGGCTGCCAGCAGGAATTTTGAGCACCCCTAGAGTATACTTTAATGCACCACATGGTATATAATGCTCCACAGTATAAAATGCTACCCTGAGCCCCACCACAATGGCCCCACGTGATATATAATGCTCCACAGTGCCCCCACACAGTATAATATACTACACAGTGTCCCTATAATATGCTCAACAGTGGCCCGCACACAGTATAATATGCTCCACAGTGGCCCCCACAGTATAATATGCTCAACAGTGTCCCCTCAGTATAATATACTCCACAGTGTCCCCACACGGTATAATGTGCACCACAGTGGCCCCCACAAAGTATAATATACTCCACAGTGTCCCCACACAGTATAATATGCTCCACCGTGGCCCCCACACAGTATAATATGCTCCACAGTGGCCCCCGCACAGTATAATATGATCCATAGTGTCTTCGCCCAGTATAAAATGACCCACACAGTATAGTATTCTCCCCAGAGCCCCCACACAGTATAAAAGGCTCCCCATAGCGCCGCCCCCAGTATAATTCTCCACAGTGGCCCCACACAGTATAATATGCCCCACATAGTATAAAAGGCGCCCCCCCAGTATAATGCTCCACAGTGGCCCCACACAGTATAATATGCTCCCCGCAATGGCCTCACCAGGGGTGTAACTAACAAAGACTGGGCCCAATAGCAAGCTTAGCTCCCCCTTTCCTGACCCACACAGTATTATGCCCCATTTACACACACCGTAATGTCCCAAAGTGGCCTTTCCACACAGTATAATGTCCCATAGTAGCCCCTGCACACAGTATCATGTTACATAGTGGCCCTGCACACTGTATAATGTCCCATAGCGGACCATCTACGCGGTGTAATGTTCTACAGTGGCCCCTCACAGTATAATATGCTCCACAGTGGCCCCCACACAGTATAACATGCTTCACAGTGTCTCCACACAGTATAGTATGCTCTACAGTGTCTCCACACAGTATAAAATGCTCCACAGTGACTCCCACACACTGTATAATATACTCCACATTGACTGACAGTATACTATGACACACACAGTATAATATGCTCCCCCAAGCCCCCCCCCCCACAATGGCACCACGTGGTATATAATGCTCCACAGTTGTCCCACACAGTATAATATGCTCCCCACAATGGCCTCACCAGGGGTGTAACTGACAAAGACTTGGCCCAATAGCAAACTTTTGACTTGCCCTCCCCCCCCCCACACAGCATAGTGCCCTCTTTCCTGGCCCCCACGCAGTTTAATGCCTCATTTGCACACACTATAGTGTCCCAAAGTGGCCCTTCCACACAGTATAATGTCACATAGTGGCCCTGCACACTGTTTAATATCCCATACCGGACCCTCCACACAGTTTAATGTTCCATAGTGGCCCCTCTACACAGTATTATGTCCCTTTGTGGCTCCTACAGTGTTCGTTGCAAAAATTTTGGGTTCGATAGAGTGGCACACCACCCACAAAATATTATTATACTCTGGGGTCTGAAAAGATAGTGATAGGAGGCCCAGGGGAGGTGACAAACATAAAAACCAGTGGTACTCACCTCTCCTGGGCTCCAACGTGACTCCCTGCTGTTTTCGTTTCTCTTCAGTGATGTCACAGACAAGGGTTATGCTAGCGTCATTATGCGTTGCGACACTGGCTTGACCCACTTGATGTCTGTGACGTTGCTACAGAGGCCCAAAGACAGTATGGAATTGCGTCAGAGCCCAGGAGAGGTAACACTGGTTTTTATGTTTGCTCATATACCCTGGGCCTCCGATCAAGAAATACTCTTGCCCTGGGCCCTCGGCCTTACTTACCGATCCCTGCTCCTACTCACAGCCACCTCCACTTCACCTTCTGCCCTCCAGGGAGCTCCGTGCGCCCCATATCACATCACTGGGACACACAGGGCACCCTGGAGGGCAGAAGGAGAAGTGGAGGTGGCTGTGAGCAAGAATGGGGGATCGGTAAGTAAATAGGGCCCGTTACCTGCTAGGATTACTTCAGCAGTTAACGGCCTATTAATAAAAAAAAAAGCAGGCCCCTAAGGTCACAGGCCCTGTAGCAGCCGCTACGGCTGCTATGGTGGTACTTACGCCACTGGGCCTCACGTAGTATAATATGCTCCGCAGATCCCGCCCCCCACCACAGTATAATGCTCCACAGTGGCCCCAACACAGTATAATATGCTCCTCGCAGTCCTCCCGTATAATTCTCCATAATGGCCCCACAGAGCATAATATGCTCCTGAGAAGCCCCACACAATATAATATGCTCCACAGTGGTCCCACACAATATAATAGGTTCCCCACAGTGCAGAAAAATACATTTCACAATATAATAGGCTTCCCATACTGCCCCTGGTATAAAACTCTACAATGACCCCACACAATATAAGATGCTCCCCAGAGACACCCTCAGTATAATGCTCCACAGTGTCCCCACACAATATAATATGCTTCCCAGAGGCCCCCCCCCAATATAATATGCTCCCCAGAGGGCCTTCCCAATATAATAGTTAGGAAACAGATGCAGCGCTGAGCTAAACAGTGAGTCCCAGCACCAGTCAAACTGGATGAAAATGGTAAAAACCTGTGCTGAACGTCCCGCGCTCTCCCAACCGCACCCCACCCCCCAGAGATGTTCACCAGGGCCCCTGATGGTGGGGATGGACTTGAGGCTACTGACGGGCAGAGCGGCATGGGCCAGAGAGCGCCAGACGCACAGCACACCACCAGACACAGCAGAACAGAAACGGGAATCACTTACCAGTAGTAGCAGGAATGGGGATGTCAGTCTGCAGAGTAGTAAACAGCAGATGGCGGCAGGCAGTAGATGGCAGCAGAGCTCCAAAGAGTAGTCGTACTGTCTGAGTTGTCAGCGTGAGGTAGCGAAGTACAAAAGGGAAATCCAAATAGATGAGTCAAATGAGCCGGGTCGGTAACAGGAGTGCAGAGCGGTACCAAATCGGAGTTCAGGAGGATGAAGTCTGAAGGCAAGCCGGGGTCATTAGCAGGAGAGGAGAACAAGGTACAAAATCGGGAGGCCAGAAGGATAGTCAAACAACAGAAGCAGGCGGTCTAGGCAGGAGGTAACAGGACAGAAAATATGTAACACTTACTACCAGGGAAAACTGAATAGCTAGCGATTACCTGGAGCGGACGTCCCGAATAAGAAGGTTCCGACCGAGCCCCTGCTCCGGAATCCCGTGGCCCGAGCGGAGAAGGACTGGCAACCCCCACATACTATCGCGGAGGTTTACGGTTACCTCCCTAGGAGCAGGAAGGAGCATCTAAAGGAGAGGACCGGCAACCCCCGCGTGCCGCCGCGGAGACTCCGGTCTGGCTCCTTACGATAATGCTCCACAGTGCCCCCCGTATAATAATAATAATATATTTTATTTATATAGCACCAACATATTCCGCAGCACTGTACAATTTGTAGGGTTCAAGTACAGACAAAAAAGATACATTACAAAGAAATAGTCAATTCACACACTGGGACTGAGGGCCCTGCTCGCAAGAGCTTACAATCTATGAGGTAGAGGGGGTGACACAGGAGGTAGCAGGGGCGGCATCAGAAGTAGCATTGCTTATACAATGGTCAGACAATTTTGTAATAGAGGTTACTGTCATTACACATACAGTGCCTTGCGAAAGTATTCGGCCCCCTTGAACTTTTCAACCTTTTGCCACATTTCAGGCTTCAAACATAAGGATATAACATTTTAATTTTTTGGTGAAGAATCAACAAGTGGGACACAATCGTGAAGTGGAACGAAATTTATCGGATATTTTAAACTTTTGTAAAAAATAAAAAACTGAAAAGTGGGGCATGTCAAATTATTCAGCCCCCTTAAGTTAATACTTTGTAGCGTCACCTTTTGCTGCAATTACAGCTGCAAGTCGCTTGGGGTATGTCTCTATCAGTTTTGCACATCGAGAGACTGAAAGTGTTGCCCATTCTTCCTTGGAAAACAGCTGGAGCTCAGTGAGGTTGGATGGAGAGCGTTTGTGAACAGCAGTTTTCAGCTCTTTCCACAGATTCTCGATTGGATTCAGGTCTGGACTTTGACTTGGCCATTCTAACACCTGGATACGTTTATTTGTGAACCATTCCATTGTAGATTTTGCTTTATGTTTGGGATCATTGTCTTGTTGGAAGATAAATCTCCGTCCCAGTCTCAGGTCTTTTGCAGACTCCAGCAGGTTTTCTTCCAGAATGGTCCTGTATTTGGCTCCATCCATCTTCCCATCAATTTTAACCATCTTCCCTGTCTCTGCTGAAGAAAAGCAGGCCCAAACCATGATGCTGCCACCACCATGTTTGACAGTGGGGATGGTGTGTTCAGGGTGATGAGCTGTGTTGCTTTTACGCCAAACATATCGTTTTGCATTGTGGCCAAAAAGTTCGATTTTGGTTTCATCTGACCAGAGCACCTTCTTCCACATGTTTGGTGTGTCTCCCAGGTGACTTGTGGCAAACTTTAAATGAGACTTTTTATGGATGGCTTTCTTCTTGCCACTCTTCCATAAAGGCCAGATTTGTGCAGTGTACGACTGATTGTTGTCCTATGGACAGACTCTCCCACCTCAGCTGTAGATCTCTGCAGTTCATCCAGAGTGATCATGGGCCTCTTGGCTGCATCTCTGATCAGTCTTCTCCTTGTTTGAGATGAAAGTTTAGAGGGACGGCCGGGTCTTGGTAGATTTGCAGTGGTCTGATACTCCTTCCATTTCAATATGATCGCTTGCACAGTGCTCCTTGGGATGTTTCAAGTTTGGGAAATCTTTTTGTATCCAAATCCGGCTTTAAACGTCTCCACAACAGCATCACGGACCTGCCTGGTGTGTTCCTTGGTCTTCATGATGCTCTCTACGCTTTAAACAGAACCCTGAGACTATCACAGAGCAGGTGCATCTATACGGAGACTTGATTACACACAGGTGGATTATATTTATCATCATCAGTCATTTAGGACAACATTGGATCATTCAGAGAGCCTCACTGAACTTCTGGAGTGAGTTTGCTGCACTGAAAGTAAAGGGGCCAAATAATATTGCACGCCCCACTTTTCAGTTTTTTATTTTTTACAAAAGTTTAAAATAACCAATAAATTTCGTTCCACTTCACAATTGTGTCCCACTTGTTGATTCTTCACCAAAAAAATAAAAATTTTATATTCTTATGTTTGAAGCCTGAAATGTGGCAAAAGGTTGAAAAGTTCAAGGGGGCCGAATACTTTCGCAAGGCACTGTATATAAGGCTGTATGAGCAGTCACCAGTCGTGTCCTTTAACGTGCAGATGGTGCCTGGATATATAAAGTTAGTCTGATACGGCATCATATCCTGTGAGGTAATGCAGCAGCATGAACAGAGGGTACATTTTAGGGAATCTAACTGCGGAAGGGTTTACATTAGGAGTTTTGATAGGCCTGTCGGAAAAGATATGTCTTTAGTTTGCGCTTGAAGCTGTGGAAATTGGGGGTTAATCTGATAGTCCGGGATAGAGCATTCCAGAGAAGTGGTGCAACTCGGAAGAAGTCTTGTATACGAACATGGGAGGTTCTGATAATAGAGGATGTTAGTCTTAGGTCATTGAGTGAACGGAGAGCATGGGTTGGGCGATAGACAGAGATCAGGGCGGAAATGTAGGGAGGTGCAGAATTGTGTAGAGTCTTGTGAATGAGGGTGATAAGTTTATATTGTATTCTGTATTGAATAGGCAGCCAATGTAGTGACCGACACAGACTGGAGGCATCGCTGTAGCATCTAGACTGATAGATGAGCCTGGTCGCACATTCAGAATAAATTGTAGAGGGGAGAGTTTAGTAAGGGGAAGAGCAATTAGTAAGGAGTTACAGTAGTCAAGGCGAGAGTGAATCAGGGCAACAATAAGTGTCTTTAGTGTATCTCTGGTAAGGAAAGGGCGTATTTTGGAGATGTTTTTGAAGTGGAGATGACATGAGCATGCGAGTGATTGGATATGGGGGGTGAAGGAAAGGTCTGAGTGAAACTTAACCCCAAGTCAGCGGGCATACTGCCTAGGAGTTATGGTAAGGCCGGAGACTGCAATGGAGATATCAGAGACAGATCTATTAGATGGTGGAAACAGCAGTAGTTCAGTCTTTGAAAGATTCAGTTTCAGATAGAGTTTAGACATGATATTTGAGACAGTAGATAGACAGTCACTGATGTTCTGTATTAGTGCAGGGGTGATGTCACAAGATGACGTATATAATTGGGTGTCATCAGCATAAAGAAGGTACCCGAAGCCAAATCTGGTGATGGTTTGTCCAATGGGGGCTGTGTAGAGAGAGAAGAGCAGGGTGCCTAGGACCGAGCCTTGAGGACCCCCAACAGCAAGGGGAAGAGGGGAAGAAACAGAGCTCAGAAATGATACACAGAAAGTGCGGTCAGAGAGATAAGAGGAGAATCAGAAGAGCGCGGTGTCCCTGAGGCCGACAGAGCGGAGCATAGTGAGGAGGAGTTGATGGTCAACAGTGTCAAATGCTGCTCAGAGAACTAGAAGAATGAAAAGAGAGAAGTAACCATTGGATTTAGCCGTCAGGAGATCATTGTAGACTTTTGTGAGGGCCATTTCAGTAGAGCGTTAGAAAGATAGCGGATTAAACAAGAATAGACCAAGCGTTCCAAGATTTTGTATAATGCTCCATAGTGGCCCCACACAATTTAATATGCTACCCAGAGCCCCCCCCCCCAGTATAATATGCTCCCCACAGTGGCTGCACACTATATAATATGCTCCACAGTTGCCCCACACAATTTAATATGCTACCCAGAGCCTCCTCAGTATAATATGCTCCCCACAGTGACCCCACACAGTATAATATTGTATGTTCCCCAGAGGGCCCCCCTAGTATAATGCTCCACAGTGACCCCCACACAATTTAATATCCTACCCAGAGCCCCCCAGTATAATATGTTCCCCACAGTGGCTCCACACTATATCATATGCTCCACAGTGGCCCCACACACTATAATGCTCCACAGTGCTCCCACACAGTATATTATACTCTCCAGAGCCTCGAGCCGCTTCAGACGAACCCCTCATATTTGTTTTAACAAATACAGTATTTGTGAGGTTCACCTGTTCGTTTCAGTGCTATTATACTCTGGGAAATCTTCAGATCCCAGAATATAATAATCGGAGGTCTGGGGAGGTGAGGGAAAATAACAAACAGTTATATTTGCCTTTCTTTACCTCTCCTGGGCATCGTTACGTTTCTTCTCTGTCTCAGTGACGTTGCTCCGCTGTCTCAGCTGGCTTCTTCATAAGGTCTGTGTCTGACGTCAGGCGTTCTGGACGTCATCTCTGTGGCTTGTGAATGGGCCTCACCGGTCACGTAGAGCACACCGACATTTTGACGCGAGCCCACCCCACATAATAGAAATGGCTAGAAGATGATGTCGGATTGCCTGACGCCGAGGAGAGGTGAGTAAAAATATTTGTTAATTTTACAGACCTCCCTTGGGCAGGCTTCCATAGGAAAGGGGCCCTGCGGTGCATGCAGTGGCCTACATAAATCTTAAATAATTATGAAACAACCAGGACTCTTACTGGAGCTGGCTGCACCACATTCCTCTGCGCCACATTCCCTGTCCTGCACTTCACTTGCCACTTTCAGTGAATGTGGGCAGAAAGCGGATGGGGCCATCTCAGCCCAATATATTTATTCTAGCTCATTGCAGTTTTTTGCTGTGAGTTATACAAGAAATCTATGCCAGTTCCTGGCTGCAGTAGATTGTCACTTTGGCACAGGTGTGTGTGCCCAAAATATGAAGAAGCCACAGCCTCTTAATAAATCAAGCATGCTTTGCATCTGTTGAGAGCTTTATTTTAAGACTGGTATACAAAAAGACATTAAATCTGCATCACTAATTTGATTTTGTGAATTCACATGGCTTTTTTTTTTTTTGACGGCCTATTTTTGTTTGTTTTTGTTTTCGCGTATCCCTCATTAGACTTGTCTGGGATAAAATTATACTTCAACACTAAGCTAAAGACCCTCTCCCTGTCTAACTTCTAACCTACTTACTTTACAAAAAATGTATATTTACCGAGATCGCCGGGGTGGTCATGTGCCCACCCCAGGTACATTTTCAGATTTTCCAGTGACATTCCATTTCCGAAAACGAAATGTCACTAATACTAAACCCCATCATATTTACCTGTCTTCCTCTCCAGATCTTCTGGGCACGGAACATCACTTCCTTCTGGGCACGGAACATCACTTCCTTCTGTGGTAAGTATGATGGGGTGGGGGAGTGGGCTAAGTTAGTTACTTGGGAAGGGCTAGTTGTGGGTGGTCTAGCTAGGGAGACAGGGAAGGGGTGTGAGGGAGGGGGAGGGAGTGAGAGTGGGAAGTAGTGTGAGTCAGCTTTTAGGGCCAGTTCACATCTGCATTCGGTTTACGTTCAGGGAGTCCGCTTGGGGACCCTCCCGAACAGAAACCTATATGCATAGAAAAGCGGTTTACCTAAGGAAACCTGCGAACTCCATAGACTATAATGACGTCCGTGTGGTTTCTGCGCCGTTTCCACACGAAACATGCAGAAAAATGCGGAGAGGAAAGTGCTGCATGCACTGCTTGCTTCGTGCGGAAACCGAGCGGAAACCACACGGACCCCATTATAGTCTATGGGGTCTGAAGGTTTCCTTAGGTAAGCCGCTTTTCTGTGCGTATAGGTTCCTGTTCGGGGGGTCCCTAAGCATACTCCCCGAACAGAAACCGAACGCAGATGTGAACCAGCCCTTATTGAAGTGCAGTGCATCATGGTAGTTTAGGATGAAAGAACAGGAAGCTACCCATGTAAACAAATGCATAGGATGCCAGGAGCTCCCAGGGAAACCCAGAAATCACTCAAAACATGGCTAAAGGGTTTTTTTTTTTTGTTGTTTTTTTTTAAAGATTTTTTGCCCAGAAAACCCCTTTAAATAATAATACATTTTATTTATATAACACCAACATATTACACAGCACTTTACAATTTGTGGGGTTCAAGTACAGACAAAATGAGGCATTACAAAGTAGTAAGTTAATTCACACAATGGGACTGAGGGCTTACAATCTATAACGTAGAAGGGGTGACAGAAGAGGTAGCAGCGGCAGCATAGGAGGTAACATTGCTTATATAGTGGTCTAGCTGTTTTTGTGATAGAGGTTATTTTCATCATGCATATAAATTACACTGTACAAACCTTCACCAGTCAGTGTCCTTTAATGTGCAGATAGTGCCTGGACATATAAAGTTACAGTCTGATACGGCATCATATCCTGTGGGATAATGTGGGAGCATGAACAGTGGAGGGTGAGTTTTAGGGATTCTAACTGCGAAAGGGTTTAGATTAGGAATTGTGATAGGCCTGTCTGAAAAGATGTGTCTTCAGGATTCGTTTGAAGCTGTGGAAATTGGGGGTTAATCTGATTGTCCCGGGTAGAGCATTCCAGAGAAGTGGTGCAACTTATGAGAAGTCTTGGCTATGGGAGTGGGAGGCTCTGATAATAGAGGATGTTAGTCTTAGGCCATTGACTGAACGGAGAGCACAGGTTGTATGACAGACAGAGATGAGGGAGGAAATATAGGGAGGTGCAGCATTATGAAGAGCCTTGTGGATGAGGGTGATAAATTCATATTGTATTCTGTATTGACTTGGCAGCCAATGTAGTGACTGGCACAGACCAGAGGCATCGCTGTAGCATTTAGACTGGTAGATCAGCCTGGCGGCTGCATTCACGATAGTTTGTAGAGGGGAGAGTTTAGTAAGAGGACGTCTGATTAGTAAGGAGTTACAGTAATCAAGTCGAGAGTGAATCACATGTGAAATTAATATAATTTTTTTTTATATATATACAGTGTTGCATAGGGAAATGCAGGACGTATCTGGCTGAGTAGTGGCAGTGACGGTAGATGTGGCAACATGTAGCAGTGCATCAGAATATAATATGATGGACCCAGCAGCAGAACACGTCTGGCTGAGTGGTGGAGGTGGTGCTATAGCTGTTTATGAGCAGCAGGCAGCAGCAGTACAGTAAAATGAAGATGATGATAAAGGGAGACAGTGACACCACTATTTGGAGGTATCAGCCAGAGATGTTTGAAAATCCTCATTGATCCATGTCTGACTAATTTTTACAAAAGTAATTTTTTGCACGCTACCTGTTGACAGTTTCATTCTTTTAGGTGATACAATGCCACCAGCAGCAGTGAACACCCTCTTGGCCGTAACGCTGGAAAAGAAAAAACTCCCCTGGCAAACTGGGCCAGCTACTTCAACTGCTCTAACCTATTGGCCCAAAATTCCATGGGGTCAGACTTATCTGTTGGACTATAGGTGTAGCCGGTGGGTGTCAGTTGCCTTTTGTGGCACTGGTTGGCGTTGCGATCTGAAACATTTCTGGTTCATCATCTTCCAGATACTGTACTGGGTCTGGCTGTTGATGCTTTTACTCCTCCTGACACTTGTAGCACTGGCAGAGGAAGTGGAGCACTAGCTGAGTGACATGGACTGTGAACGGCAGAGGCCACCTGGCTATGTGTGTGACTAGCAGTTGCAGTGGTCTGCAGCAAGCTGGGTACATCATTGGTGTGGGTTTTCTTTTTTTCTTTTTTTGCGATGTGGTTCATATGTCGTTCTATGCTATCTATGAATGGGTTAAAAATTAACCTAATGCAGGTTCTCTTTTTAATTGCTTTAGTTTTAAATTGTGGGTAGGATGTGCTAGTTTTTCAGGCTGTTACTAAGGTGAGCGTTCTCCGAAACGCGTAAGCCAGTTCTCCAGTCTCCTGCATAGTATGGGAGATTTTCTCTGTGTTTTTTAATATTTTCTGTGATGTTTATCCATTAAAAGTTATGTTTTACATAATACCTGAGTCAACTGCTTGCTGGACGCCACGGAATTTTTAAGCTGTGTATATAGCCTATCCTGATAATATGTTTTACTGAGGGTGGACAGGGTACAAAAATCTTGAAACTTATCCTGATAATATTCAAATTTTTCTTCCCTTTGGGAAGCAGGGAAGAATTCCCTCCATTTTGTCTTTATAGTGAAGGTCTAAATGCACTGCCATCCAGTACTCATCCCTCTGCTTGATACTAATAATACACTTGTAGTTGTGTAAGCAGCAGAACATACAGTCTGCCAAGCTTGCCAGCGTATGCGCGGACCCAAGACCTGCCATGGTTGGTGTTCTTGGCTAGCGTGATCGTTGTCGTCATGAACATCTTAAAACAAATAACGGTCACCCTCCTCCCATGGCTTTGCCTGTGATATATCAAGGGCCAAGGGTCTGCATCCAAGGGAGAGTCTTACTCCTCCTCTTCCGGTCTAGGAGTCCCATAATGTAGTGCCATAATGTACCCTGACACATATCCTCATCTTCCTCAATCAACCCAGGGTAATGGCATTGATGAAGAGGTGGAAACTCATCAGGCGGAATCATCTCTTTGCATTTACAACAGCAGGATGTACTTGATGAAAAAATGTGAACCAAAAAGTATGTTTAAAGAATCTATATATAGATTAAACTGCTCTGTTGCACAGACAGACAGACAGACAAAATTATATTATTGACAATGAAAGTGTTAACTGTCCTGTCTGTGTAAGCAGCAGCACAGATTCGCCCTCTCTCCTTTGATCCCATCCTTTCTAGCTCCAATCTTCCTGTGTTATTGCTTGATTCTGACTAGGATCTCCTAGTCCTCTAACTATTGCTTGAATTCGTATTGCTTTTTCAGAACTGTGCTCTGTATAATGCAGTGAGATGGATCATAGATGTATTTGTATGGCCACCATTACATCAACTAAAGGTTGATCACGAGTGCACAACCTTATATGGTCCATATGAGGTCAGCACTGTAAGGTCCACCTACCTCTATTGGCTGAGAAGATGTCAGGTGGTGCTACAACGTCACAGTTGTCTGAATCATACACACGTGTCTCCTCTGTATTTTCTGGTCAAACACATGGCAGCGGCCATTTACACGTAGCGGCGGCCATTTTTGTTCATCTGAGACGAATCACCATTTGTTCAGTTTAGTTACAAAACAATCAATCTGGAATATTTGGGACAAAGCCAGCCCGGGACAAAGAGATTCGCCCATCTCTTATGTCAATGCTATTTTAGTTTTCTTTTTCAGTAAATTAGCAATGATTTCCAACATTCTGTTTTCACTTTGGCAGTATGGGGGATTCAGGGCAGAATGATGGGATAAAACTTGAATGTTTTTATTTGAGCACAACATAATAAAATGTGAAAGGGTCTCAAGACTTTGCATTGTAATAGTAGGACCGCTGTGTGTGGGGGTGGTTGGGGGCAGCGGTTTGGGGGGGGTTGGGGGCGGCGACTTGGGAGGGTTGGGGGCGGCGGGTTGGGGGGGGCCCCATGTCAAATGTTCGCCTTGGGGCCCAGCCATTCCTAGTTACGCCACTGCCTTTGCCTATTTCAATTTAGCACCAAAACAAGTGTTTTGGCAGTAAATTCAAATGGGTCAATCACAGAAGAGCCAGTGCCTCTATTGACTTAACCCCTTAACCCTATATCACATACTGTACATGTACGTGATTGGGTGTGAAGGGGTGTATGGAGAGAGCTCAGGAGCTGAGCTCTCTCCATACAGGGCGGATGCTGGCTGTGTAATACAGCCAGGACCCGCCGCTAACAGCAGCGATCAGTGCCTGCACCGATCGCAGCTGTTAACCCTTTAGACGCCACGGTCATCGGAGGGTGGCGGTCATCCTATTGAAGGCTCCCAGGCTTGTCATTGCATTAGATCTATTGCATGCTGCCAGAGGCAGCGTGAAATAGAAATGCAGGCATTTTGCTATTCACTGCAATACAGTACTATCGCAGTGAATAGTATGAGCAATCAGACCCCCTAGGTTTCAAGGTCCACATCACAAAAGTAAAAGAAGAAAAAAAAAAGTTTTTAAAAGTATAAAAAAAATAAAAGAACATAAATGTTCAAATCACCCCCCTTTCCCTAGATCAGATATAAAGGTAAATAAACAAAAGTAAAAATAAACACATTATGTATCCCCCCGCTCCAAAATGCCCGAACTATTAAGATATTAAAATATTTATCCCATACGGTGAACGGCGTAGCGGCGAAAAAAAATCAAAACAGCCAAATAGTGTTTTTTTCAACACTTTGCCTCCTATAAAAAAATTGATAAAAAGTGATCAAACCATCAGATCTTTCCCCAAATGGAATCAGTAAAAACATCATCTAATCCCACATTAAACGACACCATACCCAGCTCCATACCTGTAAATATGAAAAAGTTACAAGTGTCACAATATGGCGACAGAAATTTTTTTAAAAATTTTGCAAAGTTTTTCATTTTTTAAAAGGTATCAAAACATTTCAAATACTATATAAATTTGGTATTGCCGTATTCGTACTGACCCGCAGAATACAGGTAACGTCATTTTTACCACAAAGTGAACGCTGTAAAAATTAAACCCATATGAAATTGGCGCAAATGCATTTTTTCTCCAATTCAACCTCATTCTGAATTTTTTTCCAGCTTCCCAGTACATTGTACAAGATATTGAATGGTGCCATTACAAACTAAAATTTGTTTCACAAACAATAAACCATCATGTGAGTCTGTGAACTGAAAAATTAAAAAGTTATGGCTCTTGGAATGTGGGGAGGGAAAATCGAAAATACAAAAACGAAAAATGGCTGTGTCCTTAAGGGGTTAAATAGCGACAGAGGCTTCTCTGTGAGTAGTCCATTGGCGTAAATTCAAATGGCCAAAACACTGGTTCATAGTGCTTACAATAGTGGCGGGTGCTCCGCTAAGATTTCCTCTTTTATCACTGCTATTAATATACATCTTATTAAGCCTATACTACTTATTAAGCCTGTACTATAACTGAACACCTCCTGCCGCCTCCAACTCAAGAACATCCATCGAATCCGCTCCTTCCTCACCCCTGAAGCTACAAAAATGCTAGTCCATGCCCTCATAATCTCCCACTTAGACTACTGTAACACCCTTCTCCATGACCTCACAGCAAATACTCTCGCCCCCCCTCCAGTCCACCTTAAACTGTGCTGCTCGCTTAATACACCTCTCCCCCCATTCTTCATCGGCCGCTCCCCTCTGCCAATCCCTTCACCCAGCGAATAGAGTTGAAATTACTAACGCTGACATACAAAGCCATCCATACAAAGCTGTCCCCTCCATATATCTCCGAACTAATCTCCCACTACCTGCCCACACGTAACCTCCGATTCTCCAAAGACCTCCTACTCCTCTCTGATCTTATCCGCTCTTCATACAACCGTCTCCAAGACTTCTCCCATGCATCCCCCATACTCTGGAACTCATTACCAAGACACATAAAACTGACCCCCACAATCACAAGCTTCAAGAAGGCCCTGAAGACTCACCTATTCAGGAAGGCCTATAACCTCCTATAATGCTATTGTCACCACACCACCATCTGAACAGCCTCTCCCCTCACCTTCTGTCTTTATCCCTCTTCCCTCATAGATTGTAAGCCCTTGCAGGCCCGGGCCCTCTATCCCACTGTGCCAGTTGGTCACTGTTAGTATTGTATTTGTCTTGTATATTTTGTGTACCATATGTAAACCCTCAAATGTAAAGCACCATGGAATCAATGGTGCTATATAAATAAACAATAATAATAATAATAACTCATTGTGTGGCTACGGCAGCAAATTCCAGTGGCAGCTCTGCTATGATTCTGTTCAGTTATTCATCTGACAGCCACCAATTTTTTTTTTTTTTTTTTTTATGGTAGACAACAGGCCTAAACGCAAACAGTCATACTAATACTTAACTTACAGCTAACACTCTGCTGCAGCTGAGCTCCAATCGGTGGTTTAATACCCTTAGATGCTGCAGTCAAATATGACCGTGGCATCTAAGGTGTTTCTGTGTTTTATTGACCTCCATTGACTCCCCCACAGCGAGTTTGAGGGGTGCCAATATTAATTTTCGTCAGCCGAGGGTCTGATCAATGTCCCTAGGTCTGCCAGAGCCACATACCTGGTTGATCCTGCTGAGACAAGAGGAAGTGTATTGCAGTGTATACTACTGAACCAGCGATCAGAAGAGACGGGATATCAAAAAAATGACATATTACATATTCTTACATATTCTCTTCTAACTATCCGCTGTGCATTCACATCTAGGAAACTAATGCTCACTACATCCCTTGATAAATTCTTGGAGGGCTGCAGTATTCACTTCATAGGGGATTCTACGTTACTAGTACCTTAGGGGTTCTGCAAACGTGACATGGTATCCAAATACGAATCATCTATATCTACATTCTAAAAGCCACATAGCTCTCCTTCACATCTGCACTCTGCTGTGTACCCAAACTGCCCACATGTATCACTTTTTTCACATCTGCACCCTACTGTGAACCCAAACTGTCCACATATATGACGTTTTTGTACCAAGAATAACATACTAAATGTCATACAGTGCTGGCCAAAAGTATTGGCACCCCTGCAATTCTGTCAGATAATACTCAATTTCTTCCAGAAAATGATTGCAATCACAAATGCTTTGGTAATAATATCTTCATTTATTTTGCTTGCAATGAAAAAACACAAAAGAGAATGAAAAAAAAGTCAAATCAGTGATCATTTTACACAAAACTCCAAAAATGGGCCGGACAAAAGTATTGGCACCCTCATCCTAATACTTGGTAGCACAAACTTTAGACAAAATAACTGCGAACAACCGCTTCCAGTAACCATCAATGAGTTTCTTACAATGCTTTGCTGGAATTTTAGACCATTCTTCTTTGGCAAATTTCTCCAGGTCCCTGAGATTTGAAGGGTGTCTTCTCCAAACTGCCATTTTGAGATCTCTCCACAGGTGTTCTATGGGATTGAGGTCTGGACTCATTGCTGGCCACTTTAGAAGTCTCCAGTGCTTTCTCTCAAACCATTTTCTAGTGCTTTTTGAAGTGTGTTGTGGGTCATTGTCCTGCTGGAAGACCCATGACCTCTGAGGGAGACCCAGCTTTCTCACACTGGGCCCTACATTATGCAGCAAAATTTGTTGGTAGTCTTCAGACTTCATAATGCCATGCACACAGTCAAGCAGTCCAGTGCCAGAGGCAGCAAAGCAACCCCAAAACATCAGGGAACCTCCGCCATGTTTGACTGTAGGGACCGTGTTCTTTTCTTTGAAGGCCTCTTTTTTTTTCCTGTAAACTCTATGTTGATGCCTTTTCCCAAAAATCTCTACTTTTGTCTCATCTGACCAGAGAACATTCTTCCAAAAAGTTTTTGGCTTTCTCAGGTAAGTTTTGGCAAACTCCAGCCTGGCTTTTTTATGTCTCTGGGTCTTAAGTGGGGTCTTCCTGGGTATCCTACCATAGAGTCCCTTTTCATTCAGACGCCGACAGATAGTACGGGTTGACACTGTTGTACCCTCGGACTGCAGGGCAGCTAGAACTTGTTTGGATGTTAGTCGAGGTTCTTTAGCCACCATCCGCACAATCTTTCGTTGAAATCTCTCATCAATTTTTCTTTTCCGTCCACATCTAGGGAGGTTAGCCACAGTGCCATGGGCTTTAAACTTCTTGATGACACTGCGCACGGTAGACACAGGAACATTCAGGTCTTTGGAGATGGACTTGTAGCCTTGAGATTGCTCATGCTTCCTCACAATTTTGCTTCTCAAGTCCTCAGACAGTTCTTTGGTCTTCTTTCTTTTCTCCATGCTCAATGTGGTACACACAAGGACACAGGACAGAGGTTGAGTCAACTTTAATCCATTTCAACTGGCTGCAAGTGTGATTTAGTTATTGCCACCACCTGTTATGTGCCACAGGTAAGTAACAGGTGCTGTTAATTACACAAATTAGAGAAGCATCACATGATTTGTCAAAGGGTGCCAATACTTTTGTCCACCCCCTTTTTTATGTTTGGTGTGGAATTATATCCAATTTGGCTTTTTGACAATTCTTTTTGTGGTTTTCCATTGAAGACAAATTAAATGAAGATATTATTACCAAAGCATTTGTGATTGCAATCATTTTCTGGAAGAAATTGATTATTATCTGACAGAATTGCAGGGGTGCCAATACTTTTGGCCAGCACTGTATGTGGCTATAAACTGCTGTTTAGGCACAGCCAGGCACAGACATGAAGGAGCACTATTTGGTTTTTGGAGCAGTTTGGTTTTTGGATACCACGCCAGTAAAGTAGAATCCCTTGAAACGTGACCCCATTTTCATTTTTGTAACTACACCCCTGAAGGAATTTATGCAGGGGTGCAGTAAACATTTGTAACACCCAAGTGTTGCATTAACTTATTTTCTAGAAATGAATGCATAGCTGATGGTGAAAAGTGAAAATGTCATTTTAGTACCCAAAATGTTGTTCCCAACTTTTGTCAGAAAAAAAATGCTCGGAAGGCTGTTGTGCCTGGTATTAGAGATAAGCGAATCGAAGCTGCAGAAGTGGAATTTGTTCTGAATTTCAGGAAATCTTCGATTTGCCACGACTCCGGATTTCCTCATGTTTCGATGCATCGAATCGCATTTTTTTATAAAATGGCCCCCGCACATGGTAGGAAAAGGGGCGAGGGACTCTGGGAGCGCGGGATCACCCACAATGTCAAGTGTGCAGCTAATCAGCAGCCAGCCGGACCTGTGATGTCACAGCCCTATTAAAAACCCTCGGCCATTTTAGGTACAGTCATTCCACATCTCTCTTACTGTAGGGACAGACGTCGGCAGGAGCTAGGGAAAGACTTAGAAAACAGATAGAAGTTCAGGGAAAGAGGATTACAAGTGTAGGGGAAGGATAGGGAGGAATTGAGAGAAGAATTTGGAGTGGTTGCAGGGTCATTTACCTCATAATTCACATTGCAGCACTCACTGCCGTTATACTGCTGCTCATTTTCTCTCCTTCACAGGACACACCTACTCATCATACATATAGGAATTTACGTGCTATTAACACCCAGCACCTCTCAGATACTCTACAGTCCTCTTTGTCCCCCATCTCTTCACTGTCCTGCCCCAATCTAGCCACCAGTCACTATAATGAAACCCTTAAGAGTGCATTGGATGAGGTGGCTCCCCCCTCCACTCGAAAGGTTAGATGCAGGAGGCAGCAACCTTGGCATACGCCACGGACACTTTTTCTTCAGCGGTGCTCTAGGTGTGCCAAACGTCTGTGGAGAAAATCACGTACACCTGCAGACTTCCTCCGCTTTAAATTTATGCTTAAAACCTATAATTCTGCCCTTCACCTAGCCAAACAAGAATATTTCACCGCTCTTATCTCTTCTCTCTCCTGTAACCCTAAAAGGCTATTTGAAACTTTTCACTCCTTACTCACTCCCAAGGTGCAGATGCCATTCACAGACCTTAGCGCAGATGACCTGGCCACTTATTTCCATGATAAAATTGATAAGATCCATTAGGAAATAACTGCCCAATCCCCAGGTGGCACTGTCCCTCTCACCAACCGCACTTCAGACTGTTCATTCTCATCTTTTGAACCTGTTACAGAGGAGGAAGTATCTCAGCTACTTTCTTCTTCTTGCCCTACAACCTGTAGTAGTGACCCTTTCCCCTCACACCTTCTCCAGTCTCTGTCGCCTGCCATCACAACTTACCTTACTAAAATTTTTAACCTCTCTCTCTCTTCTGGAATTTTCCCATCCTCTTTCAAACATGCTGTCATAACCCCACTACTGAAGAAATCCTCCCTTGACCCGTCCTGTGCTGCTAACTATCGACCTGTCTCTAACCTTCCTTTTATCTCCAAAATCTTGGAACGCTTAGTCTATTCTCGTTTACTCCGCTATCTTTCTGCTAACTCTCTTCTTGACCCCTTACAATCTGGCTTCCGCACTCTGCACTCTACTAAAACGGCCCTCACAAAAGTCTCCAATGATCTCCTGACGGCTAAATCCAAAAGTGATTACTCTCTTCTTATTCTTCTAGATCTCTCAGTAGCATTTGACACTGTTGACCATCAACTCCTCCTCACTATGCTCTGTCGGCCTCACAGACACCGCGCTCTCCTGGTTCTCCTCTTTCTGTGTATCATTTGCGGGCTATGTTTCTTCCCCTCTTCCCCTTGCCGTTGGGGTTCCTCAGGGCTCGGTCCTATGTCCCCTGCTCTTCTCCCTCTACACAGCCCCCATTGGACAAACCATCACTAGATTTGGCTTCTGGTACCATCTTTATGCTGATGACACCCAATTATATACGTCATCCCGTGACATCACCCCTGCACTAATACAGAACACCAGTGACTGCCTCTCTGCTGTCTCAAATATCATGTCTTCGCTTTATCTGAAACTGAATCTCTGAACTACTGCTGTTTCCACCATCTAATATATCTGTCCCTGATATCTCCATTGCAGTCTCTGGCCTTACCATAACTCCTAGACAGTATGCCCGCTGCCTCGGGGTTTTGTTTGACTCAGACCTTTCCTTCACCCCCCCATATCCAATCACTCGCACGCTCATGTCATCTCCAACTCAAAAACATCTCCAGAATCCGCCCTTTCCTTAACACAAATACACTAAAGACACTTATTGTTGCCCTGATTCACTCTCGCCTTGACTACTGTAACTCCTTACTAATCGGTCTTCCCCTTAATAAACTCTCCCCTCTACAATCTATTCTGAATGTGGCGGCCAGGCTCAACTATCAGTCTAGATGCTATAGCGATGCCTCCGGTCTGTGCCAGTCACTAAATTGGCTGCCTATTCAATACAGAATACAATATAAACTTATCACCCTCATCCACAAGGCTCTCCATAATGCTGCACCTCCCTACATTTCCTCCCTCATCTCTGTCTATCGCCCAACCCGTACTCTCCGTTCACTCAATGACCTAAGACTAACATCCTCTATTATCAGAACCTCCCACGCTCGTATACAAGACTTCTCCCGAATTGCACCACTTCTCTGGAATGCTCTATCCCGGACTATTAGATTAACCCCCAATTTCCACAGCTTCAAGCATAAACTAAAGACATATCTTTTCAGACATCCCTATCACAACTCCTAATGTAAACCCTTCTGTAGTTAGAATCCCTAAAACATACACTCCTCTGTTCACGCTCCCGCATTACCTCACTGGATATGATGCCATATCAGACTAACTTTATATGTCTAGGCACCGTCTGCACATTAAAGGACACGACTGATGACGGCTCATATAGCTTTATATATGTGTAATGACAGTAACCTCTATTACAGAATTGTCTGACCATTGTACAAACAATGCTACGTCTGTTGCTGCCCCTGCTACCTCCTGTGTCACCCCCTCTATCTCATAGATTGTAAGCTCTTGCGAGCAGGGCCCTCAGTCCCAGTGTGTGAATTGAATATTTCTTTCTTTGTAATGTATCTTTTTTGTCAGTACTTGAACCGTACAAATTGTACAGTGCTGCGGAATATGTTGGGGCTATATAAATAAAATGTATTATTATTATTATATCTGAGTCTTCAAGGTGGAACACAACAAGCCTTTTGCAGTGCAGTACAGCAAAAAACAGTGAATTATCATACACTAATATCTGCACATATCTGTAAAAAATGACTTTTTAAAGGCATTTATTATAAGGGGCTCATTCACTGTTCTTCCAAGGAATAATATTAGTCAGTACTATTGTGCCAAAGAAAACTGAATTATCATCCAATAATATCTGCATGTATCTGTAAAAAAAAGCCTTTTTAAAGGTGTTTATTATAAGTGGATTATTCACTGTTCTTCCAAGGCATAACATTAGTGAGTACTATTGTGCCAAAGAAAACTGAATTATCATCCAATAATATCTGCACTTATCTGTAATAAACACCTTTAACGTGAGGAAAGACATAACGACCATATTCGTCATTTTGTTACAAGTATAAAGTTGCAGGCCATTTGTCAAAACAGTATTGTCAATAATAATTCAATAATTCTTAGCGGTTATCATTTTATTAAGCTTTCTTATATAGCGCCATCATATTCCGCAGTGCTTTACATAAATTGTGGTCACTGTCCCATGTAGGGCTCACAATCTATATACCCTATCAGTATGTCTTTGGAGTGTGGGAAAGTGTTTATTAGTGTCTAAACCTATAAAAAGGACCATATTCGCCATTTTGTTACCAGTATAACGTTGCAGGCCATTTTGAAAAACAGTATTGTCAATAATAATTTAATAATTCTTAGCGGTTATCACTTATTTAAAGGTGTTCATTAGTGTCTAAACCCATAAGGAGGACCATATTTGCCATTTTGTTACTAGTATAAAGTTGCAGGCCATTTTTAAAAACAGTATTGTCAATAATAGTTCAATAATTGAATAATTCTAAGCGGTTATGCGGTGACCAGATGGAAGGTAACGCTGCAGTTGGGATTGCGGGGTGCAAACAGCACAGACTTGTCACGGTCTCTGGGCACGAGGGCGCAGCGCTGGTGCTGTCCCACGTTACCACCACTGGTACCGGTGATGAGGGGGCTGCACAAATGTTGGTGGTGATTGTTCTTCCGGGGCGCTTCCCCTATACTGTGCCGACTGGTGGTGTTTGGGGCGCCCTGATGTTGTCGGTGCAGAGTCAGACACAGAAACGGTTGTAAAGTTGAACTTTTACTTCCATGGGTGTGGAGGCACAAATGCTTAAACAGTTTCTTCAATACAAAACAATGGGGTACGCCTGATGACACAGCAAAGTCCTGGGGTGCAGGGTAGACTTGATGAAAGGTGTTCCTAGCCCCTTATACTTCAGTGTTACAGCCCTAAGGTGCATCTGGGCTCCTATTTGGCTCATAGGAGGATGCCCACCATGATACTAGTACATAATATTCCCCACTCACGTTATGTGGTCCTGATAGCTGAGTTTCGGGGTGCAATAGTCAGGGTGGCAGGATATTCCACAGGTCTGGCCTTGGCCCCTGGATCCTGTGATACTTGCTATGGAGCACGTGTTCCAGAATGTTCTCTCCACGGTCTCATGCTGACAAGATAATGAGGCTTGACTTCCTTCAGGGCGATGGCTAGGCAGACAGGGGACAGGATCTTCTGAATAGCTGGAGTATGTCAGCTCTCCAACCTTCCTGGGCCTGTCTAGGACTTGAGATTCCTGCACTAAACTCACTGCTTTCTTCACAGGACATCACACTTATCTCCTCACCTCCTCCTCCTAACACTCCACACTTCTAACTCCTCACACGCAGGACCTTCCTGCAGGGGTGTTACCATGGGGACCCAGTGATCAGCTGACTCCTCCCCTTTTCCCAGGCGATGTCCTCCCATTGGACATTTGGTTACTATTCAATCCTATGGGAGGTGTAATGCATGTGTGAGGCTCACTAGGTGGCGCTGTGTTGTGTGAGACTCAGGACCCCCTGCTATGTCACACAGGCTATGAAGCAACAGGAAATAATACAATGCACAGAGATCACCCTCAGCCCAGCCATAGCCAGCTCTGGGATGCCACAGTTATCACTTATTTTAAGGTGATAATTAGTGTGTAAACCCATAAGGAGGACCATATTCACCATTTTGTGAATCAGTATAAAGTTGCTGCCCATTTATCAATACAGTATTGTCAATAATTCATTAATTCTGAGCCACAAATCTCTGCCTTTATCACTCTCTTTTTTTTATTGGTGTTCATTAGTGGGGGAAGAAATAAGGGGCATATTTGCCGTTCTCTTCAAAGTAGAAAATAACAGGCCTTTTTGCCCTTTGCAATTAAGTTTTTTCATCAAACAGTATGTCAGATGGAGAAGCAAGAGGCCATGCACAGGGGAGAGCAGCAGGCCTAAATGTTTCTGGCGCAGGCAAAGGTCGCAGCAGAGTAAGGGGGCATGGCAGCATGGGTCAGTTACAGAAGCCTGAGCTCCCAGTGTCAAGTAGCGGTCCTGTCCTGCGGTAGGCGGGCAAGTAGTGATGAGGAAAGTGGCAAGGGAGCTGGTGTTGAGGAGGACATCAGTGACCTGCAGACAGTAGTGGATGACGATGTAGCCGATCGAAATTGGGAGCCTGGTGATGAAAGGGCCTCATCGTCATCAGGAGAAGAGGGTTGCAGCTTGTTCATGAGGCAGCAGGGGAGTCAGCAGGGTGGCAGCAGTGTGAGGTTGGGAGCCAAACGTGCCCGGGGTAGCAGCAGCCTACCTCCCCTGAAAGCAGTGGTGCAGGGCTTCACCGAAGCAGTGGCGGTAGCAGTCAGTTATTGCGGAGTGTTGGTGGTAAAATCACCTACTCGGTGGTGTGGCATTTTTTTGTAAAGCCGCCGGGGAAGGTGAACATAGCCAAATGTTCAATCTGTGGGCAGAAGGTGAAGCGTGGTCAGGGTGCCAATGTTGGCACCACATCCCTGCGCCAATATATGCAGCATCACCATAAAGTGGCCTGGGAGAGCCGTGGCTCCAATGTGGTGGTCCAGCCTGCCACAGCAACCGCTGCAGAACCCAGTGACACGCACCCAATTTCTGGCAGTCAAGGCTCAACCACCTCAGCTGAAGGAAGTTGTGTGTCCTTCCCATCATCTGCTGGTTGTGATGCTTCCACTCCTCCTCCTCCTAGTCAGACAACAGTATGCGTGCACTCATGCAACAGTGCAGAAGCTGAACATGCTCCTGTCCAAGTTGCTGGTGCAGCAGTCACTCCCTTCCCACTGGGTTAATGTGGTGCCTGCCCAGACACACCAGCAACTTGGACAGGTGACACAGTTTCTGCCTCCACGTTCTCCCACCGTTGGTCCTGCAACAATGTCCGCCTCATCCTCCACTGTCTCCTCAGCTTCCACTTTTCAGACCCCAGAGTATAATGATCGGAGATCCAGGGGAGGATAGAAACATAAAAAAACAACGTTGCTTACCTGTTCCTCGCTCCGGTGCATGCCCGTGCGCTACTCCGGCCTTCTTCACTGTTAGACCAGGCCGCGTCACGTGATCCGGCCGGCGTCGCGACGCAAAATGACGTCCGCTGACGTCACCAAACAGGCCCGAAGCCTGGAGAAGCGTAGGACAGGTAAGCACATAGTTTTTTATGTTCGCTCACCTCCCCTGGGCCGCCGATTATTATACTCCGGGGTCTGAAAAGACCCCAGAGTATAATGATAGCAGAGATTGTGGGGTTCTCCCGCGGCCTCACATATCGTATATACCGTATGTTCTGTTCGGGAACATACGCCTTACTTTCGGGGGATGCCTTATATTAGGCAATTCTCCGAAACCTCTCCTATGCTTTACTTTCGGGGGGTGTCTTATTTTCGGGGAAACACGGTAAGTCTGTTGCTACCTACACATTATATCACCTTGCCACTCTGTGGCCTACTAACGCTGCTGCCACCTCCGCACTCTGCCACTGGGTGACTGTATGGCCTCCTCACACTGCTGCCACCTCCTCACTCTGCCACTAGTTCACTGTATAGCCTCCTAAGGCTGTTGTTACCTACACATTATATCACCTAGCCACTCTGTGGCCTACTCACGCTGCTGCCACCTCCTCACTCTGCTACTGGTTCACTCCATAGCATCCTAAGTCTGTTGCTACCTACACATTATATCACCTTGCCACTCTGTGGCCTACTCACACTACTGCCACCTCCTCACTCTGCCACTGGTTCACTCTATGGCCTCCTAAGGCTGTTGCTACCTACACATTCTATCACCTTGCCACTCTGTGGCCTACTAACGCTGCTGCCACCTCCCATTCTGCCACTGGGTGACTGTATGGCCTCCTTAAGCTACTGCCACCTCCTCACGCTGCCACTGGTTCACTGTATGGCCTCCTCATGCCGCAGCCACTAGGTCACTGTATTCCCTACTCATGTTGCTGCTACTTGGTCACTCTATGGCCTCCTCATACCGCTGCCACTGGGTCACTGTTTGTCCTCCTTATACCGCTGCTACTGGGTCACTGTATGGCCTCCTTATACCGCTGCCACTGGGTCACAGTATGGCATCCTCACACTGCTGCCACCTCCTCACTCTGCCACTAGTTCACTGTATGGCCTCCTAAGGCTGTTGCTACCTACATATTATATCACCTAGCCACTCTGTGGCCTACTCACGCTGCTGCCACCTCCTCACTCTGCTACTGGTTCACTCTATAGCATCCTAAGTCTGTTGCTGCCTACACATTATATCACCTTGCCACTCTGTGGCCTACTCACACTGCTGCCACCTCCTCACTCTGCCACTGGTTCACTGTATGGCCTACTAAGGCTGTTGCTACCTACATATTCTATTACCTTGCCACTCTGTGGCCTACTAACGCTGCTGCCACCTCCCATTCTGCCACTGGGTGACTGTATGGCCTCCTCAAGCTGCTGCCACCTCCTCACAATGCCACTGGTTCACTGTATGGCCTCCTCATGCCGCAGCCACTAGGTCACTGTATGCCCTCCTCATGTTGCTGCCACTGGGTCACTGTATGGCCTCCTCATGTTGCTGCCACTTGGTCACTGTATGGCCTCCTCATACCGCTGCCACTGGGTCTACTCTATGGCCTCCTCATGTTGCTGCCACTTGGTCGCTGTATGGCCTCCTCATGCCGCAGCCACTAGGTCACTGTATGCCCTCCTCATGTTGCTGCCACTGGGTCACTGTATGGCCTCCTCATGTTGCTGCCACTTGGTCACTGTATGGCCTCCTCATACCGCTGCCACTGGGTCTACTCTATGGCCTCCTCATGTTGCTGCCACTTGGTCGCTGTATGGCCTCCTCATACCACTGCCACTGGGTCACTGTATGGCCTCCTCATGCCGCCACGACTGGGTCACTGTATGCCCTCCTCATGCCACAGCCACTGGGTCACTGTATACCCTCCTCATGCTGCTGCCAACTTCACATTGTCACCTTGTCACCAGCAACTTGGCCAGGTGGCGCCGCTTTCACCTCCACGTTCTCACGTTGTTGGTCCTGCAACAATGTCCACCTCATCCTCCACTGTTTCCTCAGCCTCCACTGCAGGGACAATTCACAGTGCTCCTCCAACGTACCACATGTGCAGGGCACAGTGGTGTCACACTGTTCTACACCTCGTTTGCCTGGGCGAACAAAGTCACACAGGGGAGGAACTAGGTCACTGTATGTACTCCTCATGCCGCAGCCACTGGGTCACTGTATGCCCTCCTCAAGCCATTACCATGCCCTTCTCAAGCCGTTTCCACTGGGTCACTGTATGGTCTTCTCATGTTGCTGTCACTGGGTCATTGTATGGCCTCCTCATGCTGCTGCCACTTGGTCACTGTATGGCCTCCTTATACCACTGCCACTGGGTCACTGTATGGCCTCCTCATGTTGCTGTCACTGAGTCATTGTATGGCCTCCTCATGCTGCTGCCATTTGGTCACTGTATGACCTCCTCATGTTGCTGCTATTTGGTCACTGTATGGTCTCCTCATACCGCTGCCACTGGGTCACTGTATGGCCTCCTCATGTTGCTGCCAGTTGGTCACTGTATGGCCTCCTCATACCACTGCCACTGGGTCACTGTATGGCCTCCAGAGTTGCTGCCACTAGGTCATTGTATGGCCTCCTCATTTTGATGCCACTGGGTCACTGTATGTCCTCAAGTTGCTGCCACTTGGTCACTGTATGGACTCTTCATACCGCTGACACTGGGTCACTGTATGGCCTCCTTAGTTGCTGACACTGGGTCACTGTATGGCCTCCTCATGTTGCTGCCACTTGGTCACTGTATGGCCTCCTCATACCGCTGCCACTGGGTCTACTCTATGGCCTCCTCATGTTGCTGCCACTTGGTCGCTGTATGGCCTCCTCATACCACTGCCACTGGGTCACTGTATGGCCTCCTCATGCCGCCACGACTGGGTCACTGTATGCCCTCCTCATGCCACAGCCACTGGGTCACTGTATACCCTCCTCATGCTGCTGCCAACTTCACATTGTCACCTTGTCACCAGCAACTTGGCCAGGTGGCGCCGCTTTCACCTCCACGTTCTCACGTTGTTGGTCCTGCAACAATGTCCACCTCATCCTCCACTGTTTCCTCAGCCTCCACTGCAGGGACAATTCACAGTGCTCCTCCAACGTACCACATGTGCAGGGCACAGCGGTGTCACACTGTTCTACACCTCGTTTGCCTGGGCGAACAAAGTCACACAGGGGAGGAACTGGGTCACTGTATGTACTCCTCATGCCGCAGCCACTGGGTCACTGTATGCCCTCCTCAAGCCATTACCATGCCCTTCTCAAGCCGTTTCCACTGGGTCACTGTATGGTCTTCTCATGTTGCTGTCACTGGGTCATTGTATGGCCTCCTCATGCTGCTGCCACTTGGTCACTGTATGGCCTCCTTATACCACTGCCACTGGGTCACTGTATGGCCTCCTCATGTTGCTGTCACTGAGTCATTGTATGGCCTCCTCATGCTGCTGCCATTTGGTCACTGTATGACCTCACATGTTGCTGCTATTTGGTCACTGTATGGTCTCCTCATACCGCTGCCACTGGGTCACTGTATGGCCTCCTCATGTTGCTGCCAGTTGGTCACTGTATGGCCTCCTCATTCCACTGCCACTGGGTCACTGTATGGCCTCCAGAGTTGCTGCCACTAGGTCATTGTATGGCCTCCTCATTTTGATGCCACTGGGTCACTGTATGTCCTCAAGTTGCTGCCACTTGGTCACTGTATGGACTCTTCATACCGCTGACACTGGGTCACTGTATGGCCTCCTTAGTTGCTGCCACTGGGTCACTGTATGGCCTCCTCATGTTGCTGCCACTTGGTCACTGTATGGCCTCCTCATGTTTCTGCCACTGGGTCACTGTATGGCCTCCTCATGTTGCTGCCACTGGGTCACTGTATGGCCTCCTCATGCCGCTGCCACTAGGTCACTGTATGGCCTCCTCATGTTGCTGTCACTGGGTAATTGTATGGCCTCCTCATGTTGCTGCCACTTGGTCACTGTATGGCCTCCTCATACCGCTGCCACTTTGTCACTGTATGACCTCCTCATGTTGTTGCCACTGGATCATTGTATGGCCTCCTCATGCCGCTGCCAGTGGGTCATTGTATGGCTTCCTCATGTTGCTGCCACTGGGTCATTGTATGGCCTCCTCATGTTGCTGCAACTGGGTCACTGTATGGCCTCCTCATGTTGCTGCCACTTGGTCACTGTATGGTCTCCTCATATCGCTGCTAGTGGGCCACTGTATGGTATGGCCTCCTCATGCCACAACCACTGGGTCACTGTATGCCCTCCTCATGCTGCTGCCAACTTCACATTGTCACCTTGTCACCAGTAACTTGGACAGGTGGCGCCACTTCCCCCTCCACGTTCACACGCCGTTTGTCCTGCAACAATGTCCACCTCATCCTCCACTGTTTCCTCAGGGACAATTCACAGTGCTCTTCCAGCATACCACATGTGCAGGGCAGAGCGGTGTCACACTGTTCTACACCTCGTTTGCCTGGGCAAACAAAGTCACACAGGGGAGGAACTGGGTCACTGTATGCCCTCCTCATTCCGCTGCCACCAGGTCACTGTATGCCCTCCTCAAGCTGTTTCCACTGGGTCACTGTATGGCCTCCTCATGCTGCAGCCACTGGGTCACTGTATGCCATCCTCAAGCCATTTCCACTGGGTCACTGTATGCCCTCCTCATGCCGCAGCCACTGGGTCACTGTATGCCCTCCTCAAGCCGTTTCCACTGGGTCACTGTATGTCCTCCTCATGCCGCTGCCACTGGGAAATTGTATGGCCTCCTCATGTTGCTGCCACTTGGTCACTGTATGCCCTCCTCATGCCGCTGCCACTGAGTCACTGAATGCCCTCCTCATGCCGCTGCCACTTTGTCACTGTATAGCCTCCTCATGCTGCTGCCACCGGGTCACTGTATGGCCTCCTCATGCCGCTGCCACCAGGTCACTGTATGGCATCCTCATGTTGCTTCCACTTGGTCACTGTATGGCCTCCTTATACCGCTGCTACGGAGGAACTGTATGATCTCCTCATACCGCTGCCACTGGGTCACTGTATGGCCTCCTCATGCCACTGCCACTGGGTCACTGTATGGCCTCCTCATGTTGCTGCCACTTGGTCACTGTATGGCCTCCTCATACCGCTGCCACTGGGTCACTGTATGGCCTCCTCATGTTGCTGCCACTGGGTCATTGTATGACCTCCTCATGTTGCTGCCACTTGGTCAGCGTATGGCCTCCTCGTGTTGCTGCCACTTGGTCACTGTATGGCCTCCTCATACCGCTGCCACTGGGTCACTGTATGGCCTCATGTTGCTGCCACTGGATTATTGTATGGCCTTCTCATGCCGCTGCCACTGGGTCACTGTATGGCCTCCTCATGTTGCTGCCACTTGGTCACTGTATGGCCTCCTCATACTCTTGCCACTGGGTCTCTGTATGGCCTCCTCATCTTGCTGCAACTTGGGTCACTGTATGGCCTTCTCATGTTGCTGCAACTGGGTCACTGTATGGTCTCCTCATGTTGCTGCCACTTGGTCTCTGTATGGCTCCTCATACCACTGCCACTGGGTCACTGTATGCCCTCCTCATGCCGCAACCATTGGGTCACTGTATGGCCTCCTCATGTCGCAGCCACTAGGTCACTGTATTGCTCCTCATGTTATATTAATGCAACACTTGGGGTTTAAAAATGCTCACTGTACCCCTGGATAAATTCCTTCAGGGGTGTACTGTAGTTTACAAAATGGGGTCACATATCAGGGGATTCCACTTTACTGGCATTTCAGGGCTCTGCAAAAGTGCCATGGCGTCCAAAAACCAAATAACGCTCCCTCCCTTCTGTGTCTGGTTGTGCCCAAACAACAGTTTATACCCAGATATCACATTAAGTAGGTTATCCTGGGTACACCAGTGTCATACATGTGAGCATAAACTGCAGTTTGGGCACACAGTAAGGCGCAGATGTGAAGGAGAAGCTATGTAACTTTTAGAACGCAGATTTAGATGCTTGGTATCTGGACGCCATGTCCTGTTTGCACAGCCTCTAAAGTACCAGAAATGTGGAATCCCTTAAGGAGTGACCCCATTGTGAAAACTGCACCCCTCAAAGAGTTTATCAGGGAGTGTAATAAGCTGTAGTATCCCAGACGTGAATGCACATCGGATGATGAAGAGTGAATATGTAAGATGTGCGGAGTACATTGGGAACACAAAATTCCCTACTATTTCCTCAGTAGTTCCTATTATTGGGGGTGTCACTTTGGGGGTCACTTCTGGTTTCTTTTCCCTCATAAGCTCTAAATCTGGGGTGTACCCTGATATACGCTTGCACAGATTATGCATTCCCTTCTTGCCGCAGTCAGTTATGTTCTAATGATTTGGCAATTTTGGGGGGTTTTGTCTTCACATTGTACAAGCTGTATTTCCTTTATTTTTCTGCTGTTTTTTTGCAGGATGAGATGCATTTATTTTTGAGCGCCTATAACTTATTGAATAAACTTTATTAACTCTCTTTTTTAGTAGATTACAAAAAAAACCCCATAAATTCTGGCATTGCATTTTACCCTTTAAATTTTTTGCCATGCAGCATACAGCATAAGTAACTTTATTCTGTGGATCGGTACGGCGATACCTCATTTATGTTGCTTTTTTATGCGTTACTAATTCTGCAGAACAAAAACCCATTTGGGGAAACAAAATCAATTATTTTTGCATCGCCATCTTCTGAGATGCGTAACTTTTTTATTTTTTGGTTGACAGAGTTAGTTTAGGGTTTATTTTTTGCGGAAAAACCTGTGCTTTTTATTGGTACTGTACCAATAAAACAAATATGTATTGTTTTCATTCATTTTTAGTTTTTTCTATATAATTCATTTTATATAGGAAAAGGGCATTTTTGGGGCTTTATAACTTTATTAATTTTTTTTTTTTTTTTTATTTTTTTTTTTTTACACACTTTATTTTATTTTTTTTTTTTACTTTTTTTTACATTTTTTACTTTTCCTATAAGGACACCTGAGCCAGCGATGCACTGATCGCTGGTTCAGTACTATAGACTGCAATACACAGCATACACATGTATTGCAGTCTATACAGGATGTCAGCCTATGCAGACACATAGACTGACTTCCTGGAGGTCCCGGCAGGATCAACCGATATCGCCGCGGGGGTGCCGGGGGGGGGCGTCAACATGGCGGGGGGGGGGGGGATTCCATTGTACTGCTACTTTAGGAGCTTCAAAATGAGGCTTGACACCGGAAAATTAAGCTAGCAAAATCTGCTTTTCAACTCCCAGTGGCGATTCTTCCCTTCCCTACCGTGTGCCCAAACAGCAATTAACATCCACATGTGGGGTATTTACATGCCTAGGAGAAATTGTATATTAAACTGTGAGATGCATTTTCTCATTTAATCCCTTGTGAATGTTTAAATTTTAGTGCTAAATGAACATATTATTGAAAAAAATTAAATGTCTAAATTTCACCTAGTGAAATGCTTAAAGGGTTAAAAAAAACTTCCCAATTGCTGTTTTGAATTATTTGATGGGTGCAGTTTTTAAAATGGGATGCTTTATGAGGGGTTTCTAATATACAGGCCTTGAAAATCCCCTTCAGAACTGAAGTGGTCCCTAACAAATAGGTTTGGGAAATTTAGCTGTAAATCTGGAAAATTGCTGTTACACTTGTCAGAATTCTAATGTACAAAATAAATCGAAGGACGATTAAAAGATGATGCCAATAAAAAGCAGAGATATGGAAGATAATTTTTAACCCAAATGTGCTAATAAATATTGTTACTTTTTCCACATTTCCATCAAATTATCTATTTTTTTTTATAAATAAATGTAAAAAATATTGATCAATGTTTACCACTAACGTGAAGTACAATCTCTTGGGTAAAATCACTTGGGTATGTTAAAGACAGTTTTTAGCCATGTCCTTAAGGGGATAATGATTAATTAATTATTAAGTAATTATTAATTTCTGAAACGTTGTATTATAGTTGAAGGTACTTAATCACAGGGGATAAATAGTCATTGCTATTTATCTATTTCTCCTGATGAACCCATGCCTTATGGGCATAGGAGAAACATGTCGAGCTTAGATAATAGACAGTGTTACTAAGTGGATAGAGCTCAATAGCCTGTGAGTGCCTCTAAGAAGACCATGTGTGTTAGGTGCCGCTCTATGAGACCTATAGGAGCTGCGTAACTACTAAGTAACACTTTATACTGGAGTTCTACCCGAGTCCAAGCATACTTACCTCACAGCTGTAGACACAAGAATTGCACAGCAATGGGATGAGGGTGTCTCCTCATTTCATACAGCTTATAATCAGCTGTTTATACAGGAGTTTATTCAGTTTAGACGGCGGCTTGGTGTATGTCATCTTGAGTGTTCACCCTCAGCTGTTTTTGGGAGTATACACACACACTAGATACCAATGCTGCTTGTCATACATCCTAGACTGATATATATTGAGTAATTCCCACAACTATATGAGGGTTCTATATAAATAGGCTCTAAGACAACAGAGGGAAATCTGTTGTTTTATACCCTTGACGTTGTTTATTATTTTGAGCATATAGACCACATATAGACTACATATAGACCAATGATCCAATTATCTGTGTGTCTGTTTAAAAAAGATATCTCAAAATGGTCTTCATTTGTGTTGTTGGATGTTTACACACTTAGTAGACACTGAAGTTACTTGATATTTATCACATACTGATACGTCTTTAGCTAATCCTGTTGGTCTAAGAGGGTTCTATATGTGAGCTCTAAGACAGCAGAGGGGGCAGAATATGCTATATACCCTTGGGCGTTTAATATTTTGAGCACAATAGAACCCTTTATACATATGCCAATGATATAATTATCTGTTAGCTAGTTGATAAGGGATATCAATATAATATTAAGTTTTAAGTATAGCCATTATTCCTATGATATATAGTTGAAGGTACGCTTTAAATAAAGAATTCCAGCTCATCCCCCCTCCAAATATCGAAATAAAAATTGATCAAAAGTCATATGGTGTCAAAGTAATTAAATTTGGTTGAGAACTGATTTTTTCATTTTAGATTTCTCAGTGTTATAATTTGCTCCTAATTTGGAAAATATCTTACATTGACTGGCAGAGACAAGAACAATGCACAGACTCTAGCAAGTCTGGGGCAAATCTCCAGCTTCCTTTATTATATACAAAAAGCTGTTGGAGAACCAGGAGTGGATTATAATAATGGCGAAATGTGTTGTCACAAGAAGGCCCAGCAGCAAGTAATTGTCCATTTGCCCCCATTATAATTCAACCTCATAATCAACTGTATTGGCATTTTATGATAAAGTTGAATACTGTGGCAGTGCACAGGAGCCTACTGGACATGTGTGTTTGTTGGGTGAACCTTGTAAGATTCACCTGGCGGTTTTGTTTCGACCAAACACGTCTGAACTGGAACTGCTATTATACTCTGGGGTTTCTTCAGACCCCAGAGTATAATAATTGAAGGCACAGGGGAAGTTAGTGGACATAACAGTGTTACCTCAGTGGTCATGTGGGTCACGTGGGTCACGCTTGCATCATGATGATTGCATCTATACGCATGACCGATGAGGCCTATGATTGGAATGTCATACAATAGAGTTTTATGGTACTTTTGGAGAGAGGTGAAGGGGCTTCCAGGACTTTGATTGTCTGGACATGGTCATCTATGAACATGATAATTTATGGAAAACTAGCAAATTGAAGGAATGCTTAGCAACTGGTCAATAACAGAAATTATCCATAGATGGACAGCAAGAAATACATACAGACTGATCAGTAAGACATTAATTCTGTCATATCACATCAGTA
This sequence comes from Leptodactylus fallax, assembly GCA_947044405.1. Classification (NCBI taxonomy): domain Eukaryota; kingdom Metazoa; phylum Chordata; class Amphibia; order Anura; family Leptodactylidae; genus Leptodactylus; species Leptodactylus fallax. The sequence continues at coordinate 2,820,941 of CAMRHE010000183.1, forward strand.
AGACATTTTGTTTTTATGGAAAAAGATGTTACAAGGGGCCACTGTGGGATATTATACTGTGTACAGGGGCCAGTATGGGGTATTATACTGTGTGGGGGCCACTAAGGTTAGGTGGTTTTCCTAAGCCTCACATGATGACCCATCTTCATCACTTTTTGAATGCTACCCACTATATGTTCAAGGCACCATGTTTTTTTTAAATCCACAATTTCCACTATTCCAGAGGGTTCATTACCACACTTGCAGACAATACACAATATCAACTTGACTAAATAATACTACACAAATCAACACTTGCAATCCTAGGTGCAAAAGCTGTGGTACCTAGACCTTTAAACTAATTTGAAGGATTTAGCCAGCTGAGCCACTGTGCCTCTTGGAAATACCAGTCATCTCCCTCACTTAGAACCTTCTTGCAGTGACTGACCCGAGGCATCCTTTCCTTCAAGCTTATCAGACATTGAGGTTATAAACTGCACATGGTGCATCTGTGTTTTAGGCTCCTTTTAACATTTCTTTTCAGGACCACCCAGTCTCCTGTTTGCAATATATGAGTCCCTTCAATAGAGTCTTTATCTAGGAGAGAGGAAAGCACATACTTGTGAGCATTGTTCGGTCACTTGGATGGAATTGGGCCTCAGCAGTCATGTTGGCATCATGACGCATAATGACAATGACGTAACCCACATAACTGCTAAGGCCCAATCACAGGCCTTTGCAGTCTCAGAGAATAGAAGAGCCCCAAACACAGTGGCAGAGCCCAGGAGAGTTGAGTAACTCTGTTTATGTTTGCTCACCTCCTCTGGGCCTCCACTCATTATACTTTGAAAAGACTACAGACCCAGAGTATAATAATAGCTGTTCCATTTCAAACGGGGTTGTTGTGAACGAAACCACTGGGCGAACCTTGCAAGATGAATCTCACGAGGTTCGCCCAACAAATACACTCAATGCTCTCCCCTCAGGGACTGGGAAATCTGCCACTTGAGGCGAGATACTCATCTCGCCTCATGGCAGCTGTGGTCCTGTGTTTAGGTAAAACCTATGTTTTGGACAATTCTTTAACTAGTTGTGTATTCTTAATTGGCTTGGCCAAGGACACCTACATTGCAAAATGGGCCCATACTCATGGACTATTCCAAATTTGTACCTTAAGTCTGTTGTGTACTTGTTTGACCTCTTGCTTTCTGCTAAGTGCATTCAGCTCTGCTTCCAGTGCCGAAGCAGGGGACTGGTGTGATTATTATTCTTTGTTCCTGTGCCTCCCCTACTTTTGAGCCCAGTGGATTCAATGTAGCTGGGTTCAAAGTACTACAATGTTTAACTGTGGTGTGTTAAGGTACAGTGGGGAAAAAAAAGTATTTAGTCAGCTACCAATTGTGCAAGTTCTCCCACTTAAAAAGATGAGAGAGGCCTGTAATTGACATCATAGTTAGACCTCAACTATGAGAGACAAAACGAGAAAACATATCTTGGAAATTACATTGTCTGATTTTTTAAGAATTTATTTGCAAATTATTGTGGAAAATAAGTATTTGGTCACCTGCTAACAAGCAAGATTTCTGGCTTTCACAGCCTTCTTCTTTAAGAGGCTCCTCTGTCCTCCACTCATTACCTGTAGTAATGGCACCTGTTTGAAATTGTTATCAGTATAAAAGACACCTGTCCACAACCTCAAATAGTCACACTCCAAACTCCACTATGGTGAAGACCAAAGAGCTGTGGAAGGACACCAGAAACAAAATTGTAGACCTGCACCAGGCTGGGAAGATTGAATCTGCAATAGGCAAGCAGCTTGGTGTGAAGAAATCAACTGTGGGAGCAATAATTAGAAAATGGAAGACATACAAGACCACTGATAATCTCCCTCAATCAGGGGTTCCACGCAAGATCTCACCCCGTGGGGTCAAAATGATCACAAGAACGGTGAGCAAAAATCCCAGAACCACACGGGGGGACCTGCAGAAAGCTGGGACTAACGTAACATAGGCTACCGTCAGTAATACAGTACGCCACCAGCGACTCAGATCCTGCAGTGCCAGACGTGTCCCCCTGCTTAAGCCAGTACATATCCGGGCCCATCTGAAGTTTGCTGAAGAGCATTTGGATGTTCCAGAAGAGTATTGGGAGAATGTCATTTGGTCAGATGAAACCAAAGTAGAACTGTTTGGTAGAAACACAACTCGTCGTGTTTGGAGGAGAGTGAATGCTGAGTTGCATCCAAAGAACACCATACCTACTGTGAAGCATGGGGGTGGCAACATCATGCTTTGGGGCTGTTTCTCTGCAAAGGGACCAGGACGAGCCGTGTACATGAAAGAATGAATGGGACCATGTATCGTGAGATTTTGAGTGCAAACCTCCTTCCATCAGCAAGAGTGTTGAAGATGAAACGTCGCTGGGTCTTTCAGCATGACAATGATCCCAAGCACACCGACAGGGCAACGAAGGAGTGGCTTTGTAAGAAGCATTTCAAGGTCCTGGAGTGGGCTGGCCAGTCTCTAGATCTCAACCCCATAGTGAACCTTTGGAGGGAGTTGAAAGTCTGTGTTGCCAGCGACAGCCCCAAAACATCACTGCTCTAGAGGAGATCTGCATGGAGGAATGGGCCAACATGCCAGCAACAGTGTGTGCCAACCTTGTGAAGACTTACAGAAAACGTTTGACCTCTGTCATTGCCAACAAAGGATATATAACAAAGTACTGAGATGAACTTTTTTCCCCACTGTATGAGGAGTGAAACTTCAAACTTGGTTTTCTGACAGCTGTTCAGTTTTGGCTTCTCATTTACTGAATGTGCAACCAGAATGATAATGGGATGATATAAAACTATATTGGTGCAACCAACCCGGCCATTCCAGGACTAGGTACATGGGCGATGTAACCTGGCAATAGAGAGATGTCCAGTGGTTATATTGACTCTTGCATTTATAATTTTTCCAGATTCTATAATATGCAAGAAAAACTTGACTTTTTCTCACTCCCCCTCACATCTGCTCACTCCCTTGCCTCTTATTATACTACTGAAGATTTACTTGTCTCAGCAAGGCAAATTTCTGAAGTAAATTAAGAGACCATTGTACTTGTTCTAAAACCTGGTTGTACACAACTAACAAGATTGTTACTTACATAGAAGTGCATTACATAGAAGTTCAACAATGTACTCAAACAACCTAATACAATTAACTTCACTGTTCTAGGACTATTTCTTACTGGAAAGGGCTGTTGGAATTATAACTTCCCCTTGGTAGATTGTGATCATGTCAGTTTGACACACAAAGCTTAGTGATAAATGACAGATTAAAATCAGAACAAAATGAAGATATTCATTCCTTGTATCTAATGGTTCTAGGAGAGAATAAATACTAGTTTCTGACCATTGTATCAGTTTTTTGCATACAAAGTCTCTGAAGGTACTGGTTCTTGCATACACTACAAAATAACAAAAAATTCACTGATGCACAACATGATGTCAATCTGGATTTAGAGACAACTCACATCAAACAGTGCAGCATGTTTAGAAGTGGGAGAGCATAAAGTATATGTTCAGAGTTACCATATACTGTGGCCACTACGTCTCCCAGCCCAACAGCCATGCACTTCCTGCTAAATTGATCAGACATCTGCTCAAAACCCAGACAAACAGAAATCTTGAGACCATCTGGCGCTAGCCTCCTTAATTTGCACTAGTAAACCAGTCAACCTGAAAATTATTCTCTGATCATTATGCCTCTCTTCCAACTTGTCCCTTCAACATCCCTTGTCACCACCCCTTTTGGTCTGGCTAGCTGGTATGTTGTCACAACATTCAGACTCCTTCAACTGAACAGGGAACTGGTGCTAAATGTATTGACATCTATCACAAACAGACATGATAAATAATAAAACAAACAGAAGGAACCATTTGACACACACAAGAAACACCATTTCTTCTCCTCTCACACAGTTGAGTTCTTTTAAACTGTCCCCATGACAGAAATGCACATTCTAAACAAAAAGACATCTACTTCAGTCACAAAGTAAATCCCTAGAAAACTCACAAACATTCATTCAGTACATCTCAGACAAGGAATTTGGGAGAAGGAGTTGGCAAATACAAGTGACCAGGAACAAAGAGGGTACACAAAGTAAGTAGCATAGATCTTACCTTGAGTTACCAGTTGCTGTTCCTATTTGTTCACATGTAAAATTTACTATATCCTCCAAGCTTTCGGCGCATTTTGCTAATGAAATGTTGAAGTAATCAATTTGAGTGAGAACTGAAAGGGGTTGTCTGGGCAAAAATGTTATATTTTAATCCTTTCACTGCCAGGGGTCTCTGGAAATTTTGCACCTCCGGTAGCCAGAGCAATTTTCACAGTTTTGATATGGACAAATCAAACCTAAATTGCAACATTAAAAAATCATCCAACCCCCCCCCCCCCATACCTATATATTTCTTAGACACCTGCAGCATTGTCAGAATGCCACTTGGTACTGTATGCGAACAAGCACCTTCATGCAATTTTGATTTAAAGTGAATTTTTATATTAAAAAAATGCAAATAAATGTATATTAGTTGCTAAAAGTGGAAAGCAAACAAAAAGTTATATTCACCAAACCTCCTAAAAATAAGAGATGAACATGATGTTCATTCATATCACTAAGGCCTACACCTGCATGCACATATCTTCAGGAAATCACTAGAACTGGAATGAGCAAAAATCTGCTTCGAAGTTGGAAATGTTAAAAAAAATATCATCACTTGGAAAGCAAGTGAACCCTTAAACCCTATATATTTTTTCAAAGTAGACAACCTGAAGATTACATATGTCTCAATGGGTTATCAATAGCCACATCCACCTTCATGTAACTTTGTGACAAACATACATTTTTTGAAAAAATGCACTAAAACACATACAGTGGAGAAAAAAAGTATTTAGTCAGCCACCAATTGTGCAAGTTCTCTCACTTAAAAAGATGAGAGAGGCTTGTAATTGACATCATAGGTAGACTTCAAATATGAGAGACAAAATGAGAAAACAAATCCAGAAAATCACATTGTCTGATTTTTAAAGAATTTATTTGCAAATTATGGTGGAAAATAAGTATTTGGTCAATAACAAAAGTTCATCTCAATACTTTGTTATATATCCTTTGTTGGCAATGACAGAGGTCAAACGTTTTCTGTAAGGCTTCACAAGGTTGGCACACACTGTTGCTGGTATGTTGGCCCATTCCTCCATGCAGATCTCTAGAGCAGTGATGTTTTGGGGCTGTCGCTGGACAACACAGATTTTCAACTCCCTCCAAATGTTTTCTATGGGGTTGAGATCTGGAGACTGGCTAGGCCACTCCAGGACCTTGAAATGTTTCTTATGAAGCCACTCCTTCGTTGCCTTGGCTTTGTGCTTGGGATCATTGTCATGCTGAAAGACCCAGCCACGTTTCATCTTCAATGCCCTTGATGATGGAAAGAGGTTTGTATGCAAAATCTCACGATGCATGGCCCCATTCATTCTTTCATGTACATGAATCAGTCGTCCTGGTCCCTTTGCAGAGAAACAGCCCCAAAGCATGATGTTGCCACCCCCATGCTTCACAGTAGGTATGATGTTCATTGGATGCAACTCAGCATTCACTCTCCTCCAAACACAACAAGTTGTGACCATATGACATTCTCCCAATACTCTTCTGGAACATCCAAATGCTCTCTAGCAAACTTCAGATGGGCCCAGATATGTACTGGCTTAAGCAGGGGGACACATCTGACATTGAAGGATCTGTGTTCCTGGCGGCGTAGTGTGTTACTGACGGTAGCCTTTGTTACGTTAGTCCCAGCTTTCTGCAGGTCATTCACTAGGTCCCCCCGTGTGGTTCTGGGATTTTTGCTCACCGTTCTTGTGATCATTTTGACCCCACGGGGTGAGATCTTGTGTGGAGCCCCTGATCGAGGGAGATCATCAGTGGTCTTGTATGTCTTCCATTTTCTAATTATTGCTTCCACAGTTGATTTCTTCACACCAAGCTGCTTGCCTATTGCAGATCCAGTCTTCCCAGCCTGGTGCAGGTCTACAATTTTGTTTCTGGTGTCCTTCCACAGCTCTTTGGTCTTCACCATAGTGGAGTTTGGAGTGTGATTGTTTGAGGTTATGGACAGGGGTCTTTTATACTGATAACAATGTCAAACAGGTGCCATTACTACAGGTAATGAGTGGAGGACAAAGGAACCTCTTAAAGAAGAAGTTACAGGTCTGTGAGAGCCAGAAATCTTGCTTGTTTGTAGGTGACCAAATACTTATTTTCCACCATAATTTGCAAATAAATTCTTAAAAAATCAGACAATGTGATTTTCTGGATTTGTTTTCTCATTTTGTCTCTCATAGTTGAGGTCTACCTATGATGACAATTACAGGCCTCTCTCATCTTTTTAAGTGGGAGAACTTGCACAATTGGTGGCTGACTAAATACTTTTTTTTCCCCACTCTATTTGCACTTAAAACTCCTATTCAATCTTACATTCACACACAAAATACATTTAAAATAAAAGATCAAGGTGTACACAATTTATATATACCACAAACATCAGCTACAACAAGAGTTTGCACTCTCAAAAACGCTGATACAGAAGACAAGCAAGATTTTGCTGTTATTCACTAATATGTTAAAAATCTATACTGCACCTAGCAAACTGTGACTGTGATACCAAAATCTAACTTTTCTGAGATTGCACAGCATACTGTATATAAAAACACAACTTAATATTTCATATATACAACCACCTTCATGCAACTTTGCAGCAGAGATTGTAAGCAAAAATTGCACAAAAATTCAAATTTGCCACTAAAGTGCATGCTCAAGCAGTCCCTTTCTGCTAACAAAATGTACTTTCCAAAAAATTGCAATATGTGAGGAATTCAGCGCACTGCCGGCTTTCCCGGTATGTGCCCCAGGGCTGGAGATATCGGCAGTGTAAGTTTCACGGTTTACTGTCAGAAAGGAGTTCCTGACAGTCTAGCTGCGCTGTGAGGAATGCCCTCCCCGACAGTTCTCGTTCATAGACTTGTACTGGGGGGGGCGTTCCTCACAGCTGAGCGTCATCGCTGGGCTGTAAGGAACGCCCCCTCTCTCTGTACTCTTCTATAGTGCTGTACTGTCTGAGGGGGCATTCCTTACTGTTATTGCACTAACTGATGGAGACAAGAACAATACACAGAAGCAAAGGTGTGTTTAGCAAATATGAGAAATCACCAGCGCTATAAGGATATTACTTAACAATCATTTTAAAGTAGAAAGGAATGTTATGAATATTCAGATATACTTATTAAGTGCTCAAATCTTAGAACCATAAAACACAATTCTTACGACAATAACAATTTAGTATTGGGGGGTCTAAAGAATTCTAGGAGAAGGACAAGTGGCACACAGTGTAGTTAAATTTAAAGGGTATTTCCGGGCAAAAAAAAAAAAAATTCAAAAAATTTCCCTTGCTAGCCTGCCCACTACTAGGATCTTCTGGGCATGGGACGTCACTTCTTCTGGGAGGCCAGCACCTCCTTTTCTTGATGTCTGCTGGCTGCCCATGCTTGCGCAATAGAGCCGAAGTGCCATCATGCGCAATAGAGTGTACGTCACTCTGTGGATTGTATGTTGGCAGACATCAAGAAGAGGAGGTACCAGCCACACAGAAGAAGTCAGTGCCCAGAAGGTCTGGACCAGACAACAGGTAAGTATGATGGATGTTGGAGGGGATTTTAGTTAGTTAGTTAGGAAAATTGGAAAATGTACGATCTAGGTAAATTTAGATTTTTGGAACAATAAGTAATTTAGAAGGTAAGCGGGGGGGATGTTTAGCTTAATTTACAATTATCAATTTATCCCCTTTAATAAATTTACAGATAGGCAGAGTCTTGTTTGCGCTAAGTCTTGTTTGTAATAGAGCATTTTTTTTTGTAATACAGTGTCAGATTTGCCATTAGTTAGTGCTCCAAAGTGGCCCCACAGAATATAACATGAACTCCAGAGCCCCCCCACTTTATAATACTCCATAGAGGCCCCACAGACTATAACATGTTCTCCAGTGGGCCCCCTCCCCAGTATAATACTCCACAGTGGCCCCACACAGTATAATATGCTCTCCAGAGCCCCCCCCCAGTATAATACTCCACGGTTTCCCCACACAGTATAATATGCTCTCCAGAGGGGCCCCCCAGTATATTATACTGCGCGGGGCCACTGTGGAGCATTATACTGGGGGGGGCTCTGGAGAGCATGTTATACTGAGTGGGGTCACTGTGGAGCATTATTCTGGGGGGGCCCATCAGCAGAGCATATTATATTGCGTGGCGCCACTGTGGCGCATTATTCGGGGGGGACTAATGAGCATTATACTAGGGGGCCCACTGGGGAGCATATTATACTGCGTGGGGCCTACTGTGGAACATTATACTGGGGGGACGCTCTGGGGAGCATAATATATTGCATGGGGCCACTGTGGAGCAAAATACTGGAGGGGGCACTGTGGAGCATTATACTAGCGGGGGCCCTCTGGGGAGCATATTATACTATGGGCCACTGTGGAGCTTTATACTGGGGGAAGGGACAGTGTGGGGAGCCTGTTATACTGTGTGGGGCCACTGTGGCGTGTATTATATTGTGTGGGGCTTTTCGAGAGCATATGATACTCTGTGGGGCCATTGTAGAGCATTATACTGGGGGGGACTGTGGGGAACATATTATACTGTGGGGGACCACTATGGAGCATTATACTGGGGGAACCCCTCTGGGGAGTATATTATACTGTGTGGAGGTCATTATGGAGCATGTTATACTGTGTTAGGCCACTGGAGCATTATACTGGGGGGGCATTGTGGGGTGCATATTATACTGTATGGAGCATATTATATTGTGTGGGGCTGCTGCACTGTCTGGGGCCACTAAGGGGTAGTATACTGTGTGGGCCACTGTGGAGTATTATACTGTGTGGAGCCTTACACACCATGTGAGGCCACTATGGGGGGCTCATGGGAGCATTTTATACTGTGTGGGGTCACTGTGGAGCATTATATACCATGTGGGGAACCTGGAGGGCTCAGGAGAGCATTTTATACTGTGGAGCATTACATACCATGTGGAGCATTATACTGTGGGGGGGGGGGGCTCACAATTCCTGCTGGCAGCCCTGTGTGCTATGTCTGCATCACAGCTCCTTCACTATAATCTTGCACATACGTGTAGTGCCCCATGGCCATGTAATTTCCCATACAGTCCTGTGCATGAGCTGGCCATGGAGTTTTTGGGGCCTGCACAGTACAATAGGGGCTGACTATACTGGGAACATACTCAGTAACACCAGATAGTTAGCACATATGTAAGACCTCAGTGAAGGAGTCGGGGTGTAGGTTATTAGCAGGAAGCTGTTGGGTAGGGCCCCAGAACAAGATCCTCTGGCCTAAGGCCCTTCAGTCCGACACTGTATAACAGAGAACTATTATATATAATGGTGGGTTACTGAACAGAAATAAACTTGACAAGCTGATTAGAAGGGCCAGCTCTGTCCTGGGGAGCCCACTGGACCCAGTGCAGGTGGTGGGTGACAGAAGGATACTGTCCGTGGTGAGCTCCATGCGGGAGAATAACTCCCATCCCATGCATGAGACTGTGATTGCGCTGGGCAGTACTGTCAGTGACCGACTGCTCCACCCTAGGTGTGAGAAGGAGCGCTATCGGAAGTCTTTCCTCCCCACCACGGTTAGGCTGTACAACCAACACCGACCTAAGCGGAGATCATTACATACAGAGAACTGAAATATCTCTCTGCCTGTTAAATCCCCCCCCCCCCCTCTGCTACGTCCTATCTGTCTGTCTGCTATTAATGTAATGCCTCTCACCTTGGAACATTCCTGTACATGTTGTATTTGTATTTGTATCTGCTTATCTTATCTTTGCTGCTGTAACACACTGAATTTCCCCACTGTGGGACTATTAAAGGACTTATTATTATTATTATTATTATTATTATTATTATTATTATTATATATAATTGGGAAACTTAAGAATGAGAGGGCTATTATAAGGGGGGACTATTATTTATAAGATGGGCTATTATTTATAAGGGAGGAACTATTATATATAAGGCATCCATTATAAGGGGGGAGCTATTATTTATAAGAGGGGAACTTTTTATAAGGGAGGTATAATTGTTAAGTGGGCTTATTTATAAAGGGGGCTATTAGTGATAATGGGGACTATTATTTATAAGATTAACTATTATTTATGAGGGGGATATTATTTATAAGGGAGCAGTATTATTTTTACGGGGTGTCTGTTACTGATAAGAGGGAATATTACTGATACAGGGCACTATTTATCATTTATAAGGGAGCTATTACTGATAAAAGATTATTTATAAGCAGGGCCTATTATTTATAAGGAGGCGCTATAATAACTGATGACTGGGTGCAAAAATCTATTAGGTGGTACAGAGGTGCTCATTTGAATTGTATGTGGTAAAATGGGGCTTGTTATTACTTTTTTGTTGGCAGAAAGGAGGCTTTATTATAGAGGTTGCCACTGCAAGACGATGGTGTTGTTTGCATATCAGCATTTGGGGCCCGCTTTTAATTTTGCCCAGGGCCCCACTTTGTCTAAAACCGGCCCTGATAACATGGCAGGGGCTGGAGGACAATGTGATAATATAAGTCACTGTGCCTCCTCCACAGTAACACACACTGCACCCTGGAAAGGAAGACAGATTCAGAAGAGAAGGCTGAGCATCCAATATGGTCACATGGTCCTCCAGCCATTGTCAAGTTATGGCCTGGCGCACAGTGCAACCAACCCAGAGAGCTTGCAGAACAGCATGGAATATAAGGAAAATGAGCAGGGCAACATGGTATTTACAGAAAATGGCACAGAAGGGTTGAGAGCACTTCCCCAGTGCTACTGCTACAATATATGGACCCATATGTGGTATACTGCTTCTGAGTCCATGCATTACAGTAGTGTTACCAGGGAACTCCTCTCCCATTCACTTGGACAGGAATAGAACTGATTCCTTCCATATACCTCATGTGCACCTTCCTGCACCCCAATGAGCTGATCAGTGCAAGGTCTGGGTGTCAGAACCCCATCAATCAGATACAGATGACCTATCTTGTGGATATGTTACCATAAACCATCACCTTCAAGCAGTGGCATAACTAGGAAAGGCTGGACCCCAAGGCAAACATTTGACATGCCCAACCAACCCCCCCCCCCGCACAAACAGCATTCCCCTCAAACCTGCACACACTATTATGCCCCATAGTGGCCCCTGCACACACTTTTATGCCCCATAGTGGCCCCTGCACACAGTATTATGCTCCACAGTGGCCCCTGCACACAGTATTATGCTCCACAGTGGCCCCTGCACACAGTATTATGTTCCATAGTGGCCCCTCCACACAGTATTATTTCCCATAGTTGCCTCTCCAGACAGTATTATGTCCAACAGTGGCCCCTGCACACAGTATTATGCCCCATAGTGGCCCCTGCACACAATATTATGCCCCATAGTGGCCCCTCCACACAGTGTTATGCCCCATTGGGGACCACGTATGAACAATTCTTATACTGTGGGGTCTTTTCAGACCACACAGTATAATGATCGGAGACCCAGGGGAGGATACAAACATAAAAAACTGTGTTACTTACCTGTCCTTGGCTCCTGTGCGCTCTCGGCTTTCGGCCTTCTTCAATGTTGGACCAGATGTCACGGCCAGCGTCTCGATGTATAATGACGTCGAGCTGGACGTCACCAAGAGGTCTGAAGTCTGGCGGAGCACAGGAGAGGTAAGTAACATTGTGTTTTATGTTCCCTCACCTCCTCCGGGCCTCAGATCATTATAATCTGGAGTCTGAAAAGACCCTAGAGCCGTGATGGCGAACCTATGGCACGCGTGCCAGAGAGGGCACGCAGAGCCCTCTCAGTTGGCACGCGCGCCGTCACCATATCTCACTAACGGGGAATCCGGTCCAGGATTCCCCATTAGTGAGCGATCGCTTCTTTCAGCTGTATGTGCAAATGCACATACAGCTGAAAGCTGTCAGTGTAAGCTGCGGTCCACAGGACCGCTCCTTACACAGTACATGCTAAATGCTGTACTCTGAAAGGACCTTCTGACGTCATAAGGTCACATGACAGGGTAGGCGTTTCTTTGCTTGTAAGAAGCTCCTTCCACATGAAGAAAAGTATCACGAGCAGTGGAGGAACATGCAGAGATGTGGGGTGCAGGGTGTAGTGTGGGGAGGAGAGATGTGGGGCTCGGGGTGTAGTGTGGGGGTTAGAGATGTGGGGTGCAGTATGTAGGGTGTAGTGTGGGGGTTAGAGATGTGGGGTGCAGTATGTAGGGTGTAGTGTGGGGGTTAGAGGTGGGGTGCAAGGTCTATTGTGGGGGTTAGAGATGTGGGGTGCAGTATGTAGGGTGTAGTGTGGGGGTTAGAGATGTGGGGTGCAGGGTGTAGTGTGGGGGGAGAGATGTAGGGTGTAGTGTGGGGGTAGAGATGTGGGGTGCAGTGTGGGGTAGAGATGCAGAGTGTAGTGTGGGGGAGGAGAGATGTGGGGTGCAGTATGTAGGGTGCAGGTGTAGTGTGGGGGTTAGAGATGTGGGGTGCAGGGTGTAGTGTGGGGGAGAGATGTAGGGTGCAGGGTGTAGTGTGGGGGGAGAGATGTAGGGTGCAGGGTGTAGTGTGGGGGGAGAGATGTAGGGTGCAGGGTGTAGTGTGGGGGGAGATGCAGAGTGTAGTGTGGGGGATAGAGATGTGGGGTGTAGTGTGTAGTGTGGGGGAGAGATGCAGAGTGTAGTGTGGGGGAGGAGAGATATGGGGTGCAGTATGTAGGGTGCAGGGTGTAGTGGGGGGTAGAGATGCAGGGTGTAGTGGGGGTAGAGATGCAGGGTGTATTGTGGGGTGCAGAGATGCAGGGTGTATTGTGGGGTGCAGAGATGCAGGGTGTAGTGTGGGATACAGGGTGTAGTGTGGGGGGAGAGATGCAGAGTGTAGTGTGGGGGGGGAGAGATGTGGGATGTAGGCTGCTTGCAAGAGGGAGGAATGGGGGTGCAGGCTGCTTGTGAGCAAGAGGGGGGATGCTGGGGAAGCAGGTTAATTTAAGGTGAAATTGCCGTGTTGGCACTTTGCAATAATTTAGTGGGCTTTGGGTTACAGTTTGGGCGCTCGGTCTCTAAAAGGTTTGCCATCACTGCCCTAGAGTATAATGATAGCCGTGTTTGTGGGGTTCGCGGCCCGCAGCCTTACTTACCAATCCCCAATCCTGCTCACAGCCACCTCAGCTTCTGCAGAATGGAAAGCGCAGGCGGCCGTGAGCAGGAGCGGGGATCGGTAAGTAAATAGGGCCCGTTACCTGCTGGTGTTACACTAGCAGGTAACAGACTATTAAAAAAAAAAAAAAAAAAAACACATCGGGGCCCGCCAGGCCTCCTAATGTCCCGGGCCCTGTGGCAGCCGCTCCCGCTGCTACCCCAGTATTTACGCTACTGCCTTCAAGTCACCGACAAACCCTGAAGTCAGTGCAGAGGACATCATATTACAATTATTATTTAACTGTTATTGAATACACCTGGCTGCTGACTAACCTGGGTTAGTTGGTTCTAAAGCTAATAGATGCAATAGCTGCCTTTCCCACTAGTGTTTCAGCACACAAGTATAATATACTGCTATTGCCTGTGTACTTGCTTCTCATGACATTAGGACGTTGTGACACAGTTTATGTGGGTTGTGAGGAGTTAGAACTCTGTGTGTTATTAAGCATGTAGGACTATGTGCACAAGCGCCCCCTGCCGGGCTGACGACTGGAGCAAAGCTAACATAGCGCTCCAGCCTCTGCACTGCTCTGCCGCTACCTGCCAAACACTGTAAGTCTCTGGAGAATGTCATCTTTTCACTCAGTAGTAGCCTTCTTCTGTGACTGTCCAAGATGGATGGTCTGGACCATGATTCACAGCTAGTGTTGAAGGCAGGGAGCCCCTTAAGCCGTGGTCACCCTGGGCAATTGCCCACTTTGCACCCCCCATAACGCCAGCTCTGCTGATAGGGGCACTTGTAGGAAATCTGGAGGTGGAAATTGTGAGAGTATAGAGGAATCCTGTTGCCATGATAAATCATAAAAAAGTGGGAAAGATGATGAAATTACTGAATCCAAAGATGATTCTATTGCAGATAAAACCTGGCAACTAGGGCAAAGTGACATCAGAGGAAGAGGGTGGTGGCTGCTTCAATAGTAATAATTCCAACGAATGTGCAACCCCAACAACCAAGAAACCTGCCTGAGACAGGTCTAAGGCAAGCTTGGGTGGTGATAGTAGCACTATAATAATTCAATCCGGGTGACAGCAATTATCGGTAAAATGGCGAAGCCTTGGTGTGCCGCCGGCAAAATGGCACCTTGGTTAGCTTTGACCGAGGCATCGGGGGGGTTAATGCCAGGTGTCTGCTGTATAATACAGGAGCTGAGCAGCGCCATATTTAAATACCACGGGAAAGGGTTAATTGTCACTTCACAAATGCTATGTTGCTGTGGCATTTGCTCCCACACAGGGATAAATAGGATAATCCAGGTTCTCTTCTGGCTCACAAGTGCTGTTCTCATGATCATAGAATCCTTTCCATTTTGGAAGATATTGTACAGTGTCTTGCGAAAGTATTCGGCCCCCTTGAACTTTTCAACCTTTTGCCACATTTCAGGCTTCAAACATAAAGATATAAAATTTTTATTTTTTGGTGAAGAATGAACAACAAGTGGGACACAATTGTGAAGTGGAACGAAATTTATTGGTGATTTTAAACTTTTGTAAAAAAATAAAAAACTGAAAAGTGGGGCGTGCAATATTATTCGGCCCCTTTACTTTCAGTGCAGCAAACTCACTCCAGAAGTTCAGTGAGGATCTCTGAATGATCCAATGTTGTCCTAAATGACTGATGATGATAAATATAATCCACCTGTGTGTAATCAAGTCTCCGTATAAATGCACCTGCTCTGTGATAGTCTCAGGGTTCTGTTTAAAGCGCAGAGAGCATCATGAAGACCAAGGAACAGACCAGGCAGGTCCGTGATACTGTTGTGGAGAAGTTTAAAGCCGGATTTGGATACAAAAAGATTTCCCAAACTTGAAACATCCCAAGGAGCACTGTGCAAGCGATCATATTGAAATGGAAGGAGTATCAGACCACTGCAAATCTACCAAGACCCGGCCGTCCCTCTAAACTTTCATCTCAAACAAGGAGAAGACTGATCAGAAATGCAGCCAAGAGGCCCATGATCACTCTGGATGAACTGCAGAGATCTACAGCTGAGGTGGGAGAGTCTGTCCATAGGACAACAATCAGTCGTACACTGCACAAATCTGGCCTTTATGGAAGAGTGGCAAGAAGAAAGCCATTTCTCAAAGATATCCATAAAAAGTCTCGTTTAAAGTTTGCCACAAGCCACCTGGGAGACACACCAAACATGTGGAAGAAGGTGCTCTTGTCAGATGAAACCAAAATCGAACTTTTTGGCCACAATGCAAAACGATATGTTTGGTGTAAAAGCAACACAGCTCATCACCCTGAACACACCATCCCCACTGTCAAACATGGTGGTGGCAGCATCATAGTTTGGGCCTGCTTTTCATCAGCAGGGACAGGGAAGATGGTTAAAATTGATGGGAAGATGGATGGAGCCAAATACAGGACCATTCTGGAAGAAAACCTGTTGGAGTCTGCAAAAGACCTGAGACTGGGACGGAGATTTATCTTCCAACAAGACAATGATCCCAAACATAAAGCAAAATCTACAATGGAATGGTTCACAAATAAAATATCCAGGTGTTAGAATGACCAAGTCAAAGTCCAGACCTGAATCCAATCGAGAATCTGTGGAAAGAGCTGAAAACTACTGTTCACAAACGCTCTCCATCCAACCTCACTGAGCTCGAGCTGTTTTCCCAGGAAGAATGGGCAAGAATTTCAGTCTCTCGATGTGCAAAACTGATAGAGACATACCCCAAGCGACTTGCAGCTGTAATCGCAGCAAAAGGTGGCGCTACAAAGTATTAATTTAAGGGGGCCGAATCATTTGGCTCGCCCCCACTTTTCAGTTTTTTATTTTTTACAAAAACTATAAAACAGATGGCGTGTGATGTGAATAGTGAAGGGCCCCCACACAGTATTATATGCTGAGCAGTGGCCCCCACACAGTATTATATGCTGAGCAGTGGCCCCCACACAGTATTATATGCTGAGCAGTGGCCCCCACACAGTATTATATGCTGAGCAGTGGCCCCCACACAGTATTATATGCTGAGCAGTGGCCCCCACACAGTATTATATGCTGAGCAGTGGCCCCCACACAGTATTATACGCCGAGCAGTGGCCCCCACACAGTATTATACGCCGAGCAGTGCCCCCCACACAGTATTATACGCCGAGCAGTGGCCCCCACACAGTATTATACGCCGAGCAGTGGCCCCCACACAGTATTATACGCCCAGCAGTGGCCCCACACAGTATTATATGCCCAGCAGTGGCCCCCACACAGTATTATATGCCCAGCAGTGACCCCCCACACAGTATTATATGCCCAGCAGTGACCCCCCACACAGTATTATATGCCCAGCAGTGACCCCCCCACACAGTATTATATGCCCAGCAGTGACCCCCCACACAGTATTATATGCCCAGCAGTGGCCCCCACACAGTATTATATGCCCGGCAGTGACCCCCCACACAGTATTATATGCCCGGCAGTGGCCCCCACACAGTATTATATGCCCGGCAGTGGCCCCCACACAGTATTATATGCCCGGCAGTGGCCCCCACACAGTATTATATGCCCGGCAGTGGCCCCCACACAGTATTATATGCCCGGCAGTGGCCCCCACACAGTATTATATGCCCGGCAGTGGCCCCCACACAGTATTATATGCCCGGCAGTGGCCCCCACACAGTATTATATGCCCGGCAGTGGCCCCCACACAGTATTATATGCCCGGCAGTGGCCCCCACACAGTATTATATGCTCCCAACAGCCCCCCTCCGCTCCGATTATTATACTCTGGAGTCTCCTCAGACCCCAGAGTATAATAATTGGAGGCCCAGGGAAGGTGAATAAAAATAACAAAGGTGATACTCACCTTGCCTCACCTTTCCTGGTCATCCTGGGTCAGTCAGGCTGTCTTCAGCATCTTTGGCCATCTTCAGACGTCCCTGTTGAGGCCTGTGATTAGTCCTCAGCGGTCACTTGGGGGTGCACTGACCGCCACTTGGGGGTGCAGGCCTCAGCGTGGCCTCAGTCACATGATGGAAGGGCCCCAGAAAGGATGCTGAGCCCAGGAGAGGTTAGTATAAGTATTTATTATTTTAAGCCACCTCCCCTGGGCTAGCATCTATTGGAAAGTGGCCCGGCAACATGCCATCTCCAGCTGGCCCGGGCCCCATACCCCGCTGGGCCTGGTCGAGATCGCACCCCCTGCAACCATGATCGTTACGCCACTGTGTCCATACTTTTAAATGCAATTGCGGATTAAAGCTACGGTTGTGTGCAGTAGGTGCCAAACAAATATGATAATGCAACACAAAATCTGGTACAGTTTCAAATATATGCTTTCTTGCCAAGTTTCAGAAACTGTCTCCATGGCGCAGAGGCATAGCTAGGGGTTGAGCACAGGGCAGGCGAACATTTCCAAGTGGGCCCCAAATTTAGGTATACCGATTATCATCACTATACGGTGACCTTATAGTGGTATATATCGGCTCTACACACTCTCTGCAGACGATTTAGGTGAATACAGGGCAGTAAGATTTAGTGACTTACAGGTGATGTCTCTGACTAATTGTTCATATTCCCCGTCTCTTTCATCTGGACTGCCATGACCACTTCTTCCAGTCTCTGTAAAGTTTGCAGCACAGACATCTTTGGCTCCTTACTTTTCCAGGCACCTGACCCACATTGTCCTCACCTGCACTCCCATCCTGCTGCTACCCCCAATTGTAAAATATATAATATACCCCCCCATACCCCCAAGTGCATCTTTAAATTAATAACTTCCCTGTGTACCCCCTTTAAATAGTGCCCCTTATTAATAATGCCCCTGTGTACCCCCTTTAGTGTCCCTTATTAATAATTCCCCAGACCTTTCCTAATTAAAAGGTAAACAGGATCAGCTGTTTGAATGTACCATGGTACCTGTGTAAGCGCCATGACCCCTTCTCTGTTTACATAGTGTCATTCTTTTCATAGCGGCCATGTAATGTAACTACAGCCTTGTCCTATACACGTCTGTGACAAGACTGCAATTACATCACACAGTCACTTTAAACAGGCGCAATAGTCCCTTCAAACAGCTGGTCAGTGGGGAATCAGTTATCTCTTATTGATGATCTATTCTGAGGATAGATCATCAATAAAAATGAGCTGGAAAACTCCTTAAGGCTAAGGCCTTATGTGGCATCTCGTTTCTTCCCGCAGAGCTTTTACACAGAAAGTTTGCAGAGGTTTCCTCTGCGGACTTTCTGCTTTAATTATATCTAAATAGCCGACGTTTCCATAGGTATGCTGCGAATTCAGAAAACTGCGACTGTTTTGGAAATCGCAGCGTTTCCACTGCACGGATTTCACCACAAAGTGGGAATGGGATGGGGCCCCACGTGGCAAAAACGCCACAGGAGAAAAAAAACAACCATTT
Organism: Leptodactylus fallax; assembly: GCA_947044405.1. Classification (NCBI taxonomy): domain Eukaryota; kingdom Metazoa; phylum Chordata; class Amphibia; order Anura; family Leptodactylidae; genus Leptodactylus; species Leptodactylus fallax. The sequence continues at coordinate 2,839,639 of CAMRHE010000183.1, forward strand.
TACAGTTCCTGTGAAGTGGATTGGATTCTAGCAAATCCCATCCATATACTGCGGAAAAATAAGCGCAGAGGAGAAACTGCGATTTCTAAAACTGTTGCAGTTTGGGAAATCGCAGCATGTCAATTATACCTATGGAAACACTGACGATTTCTCTATAGGTATAATGGAAGCAGAAAGTCCGCAGAGGTTTCCAGGAAATCTCTTCAGACCTTCTGTGAAAAGGACTGCGGGAAAAATCACAATGCATTACTGCTGCGGTTTTTCCTGCAGCGCTTTTTTGCTGTGGCCCGCTATGTGAGGCCTTAGCCTTAATAAAGCCCAAGTGTCACCTTAATTAAATTAATTCCCCTCATATTATGCCCCTGATTCCCCCTGACATAAATACTGTACAACTAATGACTTATATCAATGATCACCCCCTTATGTTCATAATGCCTCCTAATATAAATGATGCCCCCTAATGGCCCCTTATATAAATAACCTTCCTCTTTGTATTCATAATGCCCCCTAATAACCCTTATATAAATGACCCTGTGATAAGAGCCCCAGATATGTATTTCTTGTACTACCACTCGCTCATATTGTGTGGTTCCTGTCTGTTATCAGCCATTTGGTCATAGGCTTGAGGAATGTGGCCCAGTGACTCTGTACTCAACAACCCTTTGATCCCCATACAGTCACTGACACAGGCCTTTGTTTACATAACAGTGCTACACTCATTAACCCGGCAGGGGGTCCTGCAGAAAGGATTGTTCAATATACTATCTGTATCAATTCCTCATGATTTTCTAGATCTCTGCTTGCTGTCATTCATTTTTCTTATTTTCAGTGGTAAAAAACAATCAGTCCATGGTCATGTGATTATACAATCTATGGTCATGTGATTATTCAAAGGTGCACAGCTCATTACCAGGCGGATGTTGGATCACTAAGCGGTCACTATAACGAGCTGTGCACCTGTGTTCATCACATAATTGGTGCACAATTTTGATCTTAAAATGACAGAATGAATGAAGGTGTTTATTAGATAGGAGTGGTAGGGTAAACTACGATAAATTATGGTAGTACTATCCTGCCAAAACTGTACAACTGAATAGTTTGCATTGTTTACTAACTTGTGATGTCATAGTTATGTAGTGTATTTTAGTGCCTAAGTTGCGCAGGGACGGGAATCTCTCTCCTTGGGGACAGCACCAGTGAAGGTGTGTAGAGTTTTGAATTGCCTTTTGCCCTCTACTAAGCAGGGACACTTTTACACTGATGCTATACTGTCACCTAATGGTCACAAGGAGAAATACATGTTGAAGAGAGTTACTACTTTCTATAGTACGGTTTGAGAGTGCTGTACTTAAAGGGGTTGTCCGGGATAATACAAAATTTTAACATTAAACTAAACATCCTCCGCCTATCTACTTTATAAATTACTTGAATTAGCAAAAATTCATACTTACCATTATCACTGGTGCTGTCACGTGACTGCCCCAGGCACATCTTCATACTATCCTGTGATGATCTGTTACTCCGCTTCTGGAGACTGGGGTCACATACTATATCCCCACTCCTCCCCTTTCCTCCTGTCCCCTCCTCTCACTACACCCCTCCCCGTCTTACTTACCCTCCGTCCTGTCATGCGACGTCATCAGCGACGCACGCACTACTTGGGCATGCGCAATAGACTTCCCGAGCGATTGTGGGCTTTTGCGCATGCGCGAGTTGCCTAGCAATGTCACGAAGATGTCTCCTGGCCTGCGCATGTACAATAGCAATAGGGCAGGGATCCTTGTGGTGCTGCTGGCATCTGAGGGGCAGTGGTCTTTGGGGTGCTCCTGATATCTAAGGGGGGGGGGAAGGGATCTGTGAGGTGCTTCTGGCATCTATGGGGGTTAGCAGGGATGTGTGGGGTGCTTCTGGCATCTAAGGTGGGGGGCAGGGATCCGTGGGGTGCTGCTGGCATCCAAAGGGGAAGCAGGGGTCCCTGAGGTGCTGCTGGCATCTAAGGGGGGGGGGGGGAAGGGGTCCCTGGGGTGCTTCTGGCATGTAATAGGGGTCAGGGTCTGTGTGGGATCCCAGGGGTATTGATTTTGTGTGTGGGTTTCTTGGGGTATTGCTTGTGTAAGAGAGGGTCCCAGGGTGCTGTCACCTGTGTGCATGTTTGGGGATCCCTGGGTTGCTACCTGTGTGTGTGTGTGTGTGAGGAGGTACTGGTGGTGGTCACTTGGGTACTTCCACCTGTGTGCATATGGCAGAAGGTCCGAAGGGTGCTACCGTGTCGTGTGCAGGTCACTGGGGTACTACCTTCATGTAAGTGGGGGGTTCCTGCGGTGCTTCCTGTGTGTGCACGGGGGTTGCTGGTGGTGGTCGCTGGGGTGCTGTCTGTGTATTGGAGGGGTTGGGCCCCTGGGGTCTTGCCATCTATGCATTGGAAGGAGGGGTGCTGCCCCCTGTGTGCTGTAGGGGTGGGAGGGGGCAGTGGTGAACCTAGCCTCTTTGCTGCCTGAGGCGGACTATAGAAAGATGCCCCCCCAAAAAATACAAAAAAACAAAAACAGAGTTTCCATGCTACTAGTTTAACACACTGTTATCGTCGCACAATATACACAATACACAAAGTTATAAAATAGTTTTTAAGAATTCTTCTTCCTGTATTACTTCAGTATCAGATCAACAACACGGCATTAACAATGAAAGTAACTTCACATATCTTCTGCTTGGTGGATGGACGAGCCCACGTGGCCCCCATTCTCTATAATAGGAGCCCTGCAGATAGCTGAGTACTGGACTTCGGCTATCTTTGGCACTCCCATTGAAGTGAATGAGAGCCACGCGGGTTTGTCCATCCACCAAGTGACACACCTATATATGGCTGCAGCCAGGCTGGATTCCCACCTACCGTAGTGGGGGGAAAAAACCCAATTCTCAGGCTCAGTGGGGGTCTCAGCAGACAGACCCCCATCAATCAGTTATTTATCCTCCATCATTTAGGTGTATACAGTGCAGTAACATTCTGGGACTTACAGGTGACGTCTCTGACTAATCGGTCACATTTCCCTTCTCTTCCCTCTGGAACGCCATGACCACTTCTTCCCGCTATGACTTGTCTCTGTAAAGGTTGCAACACAGACATCTTTGGCTCCTCACTTTTCCAGGCATCCAACCCACATTGTCCTCACCTACACAAAGCCCCCATTCTGCTGCTACCCCCAATTATAAAATATGATATAACCCCCCATAATGAATAATACTCCCAAGTGCATATTTATATTAATAATGTCCGTGTGTACCCTGTATAAATAGTGCCCCTTATTAATAATACCCCAGGTGTTAATTAATTAAAAGGTTTTCCAGGTCATTAATAAACTAATCAGTGGGGTTCAAAAGCCCAGGACCCCCACTGACCAGCTGTTTGTATGGTACCTGTGTAAGCGCTGTGACCGCTTCTCTGTTTACATAGTGTAATTCATCTCATAGCGGCCATGTAATGTAACTGCAGCCTCGTCCTGTACATGTCTACAGTATGTGACAAGGCTACAATTACATCACATGGTCACTATAAACAGACAGCGAATAATATAAACAGGTGCCATAGCCCATGTTTATAGCGCCCCATTTACACACACTATAATGTTCCACAGCAGTCCCTGCACACAGTATTACACAGTCTTATGGCCCGCAGCGGCCCCTGCACACTGTATTATGCCTCTCAGCAGCCCCTGCACACGGTATTATGCTCCATAGTGGCCCCTGCTCACGGTATTATGCCCCGCATTGGCCACTGCACACGGTATTATGTTCCACAGCAACTCCTGCACACAGTTTTATGCCCCATATTGGCCCCTGCACACGGTATTATGCTCCATATTGGCCCCTGCACACGGTATTATGCTTCACAGTGGCCCCAGCACACGGTATTATGCTCCATAGTGGCCCCTGCACTGGTATTATGCTCCATAGTGGCCCCTGCACTGCTGGTATTATGCTCCATAATGGCCCCTGCACTGGTATTATGCTCCATAGTGGCCCCTGCACTTGTATTATGCTCCAGAGTGGCCCCTGCACAGGGTATTATGCTCTACAGTGGTCCCTGCACAGGGTATTATGCCCCATAGTGGCCGACCCATGAACTATTATTATACTCTGGGGTCTTTTCAGACCCCAGAGTATAATGATTGGAGACCCAGGGGAGAATACAAACATAAAAACCAGAGTTACTTACCTATCCTGGACACCGGTGCACAACTTGCAGCTTTCGGCCCTGTTTAATTGCGCAACAAGTCACGTGATCAGGCCGGCGACGCGACCTGATGACGTTACCAGAGGCCTCAAGCCTGCTCGGAGTTACATCGGATCGCAGGAGGTGAGTAACACTGGTTTTTAGGTTCCCTCACCAACCCTAGGCCTCCGATTATTATACTCCGGGGTCTGAATAGACCCTGGAGTATAATAATAGTAGTATTTGCGGCCTGCGGCCTAACTTACCGATCCCCACGGCCGCTCACAGCGGCATCCACTTCCCTTTCTGCGGCCCATAGCAGAAGGAGAAGCGGGGGGTGGCCACGAGCAGACGTGGGGTAGGTAAATAAATAGGCCCTGACCTGCCGGGGATACTACAACAGGTTACGGCATATATATATATATATATATATATATATATATATATATATATAAGCTATACTCACCTGCGATGCCTTGATGCAGCCGCCGCCGCCTCCTGTTCTTGTCCGCGACGTCTGTGTCTCAGCGTAGGCGGCGTGATGACGTCATTGTATCGCTGCCTGCGCTGAGATGCGACGTCTTGTAAACGAGCCCAAGACAGGCCGAGCTCAGCTCTGTTTTTTTTTGTTTTTTTTTTTAAAGCGGCTTGTCCTGGGCTGGTTTACATTAAATAGTAAAAATGCCGCACCCCGGACAGTGCCGCCCGAGGCGGCCGCCTCACTTCGCCTCATTAGCGGTGCGCCCCTGGGAGGGGGCTCCAGTCCCAGGGGGCACTGCTGCCTTTATGCTGTTGTGATTTGGACATTGGGGGGCTGCTGCCCATTTGTTGTGCGGGGCTTATTGTTAGACATAGATCCTATGCTGACTTTCACAGAAAGCACCGAGACGATGAACCTACCTATTGTAACTACAGAGTACACAAAGACCAGGAACCTACCTCCAGCAACTCCAATCTAGTCAGGTCTGCAGTGCGACAGCTAGAATGAAGTTGTTGTGTGGAGGACCTACCTATAGTAACTACAGAATACACCGACACCATGAACCTGTAAGATGGGGAAACAGCCCTCATGCTATGAATGTAACTGTTTCTATAAATAAGGTTATTTTTTTTATAAACTGACATTTGTTTGTTTGACCACAAGAGGCCACTGTTACCTCAAAAATAGAAAAGACTGTAATTCTGTAATTCCCTGGAGTAGTGATGTGGAGACCCTATTCTGCAGAGGTGGAATTACAAGAAGGAGCAGAGTGTGTGTGGCAGCCATCTTAGGAGTGTGCTTTGAGCTTTTAGAAAAAGAGGACTGAAGTGAGAGGAAAAGGATTCCTAAGGGATCACAGATATAGCAAGGGGGTGCTGAAGCAGAGACTGTTCCAGGGTTTGCTCAGACAGCATCCTAAGTTGAAGATTGCTATCAAGGACCCGGCTGAGAAGTGGCCCTGTCAGTGAGATCGCATGTTTTCTGGATGAGCCCCACTTCCAGCTGTTCAACATCAAGGCTAAAAAGGTACCCAACAAATCTGGATCAGTAAGAGAAGTAATTGTGCATGCACCGCATTACAATGTTTTGCTTTTGACTGAGTAAGGGCCTGTAGTTAGACTAGTTAGGCATCCTCATCTTCACAGGCCACACTACTGGTGAATTATCTACCTATTCGGTAGTAAGGACTAAGACTCAGAGAATTCTATAGACTTGTAACTCCCATAGAGGAGCTTCTCAGGAAGTCTAGAAGCGACATTTTATACATTGTCACATTTCTTTTGCTTGCAAGCTGACCTACTATTATAGTTACTTGGTTGTACTTTGATAAGTTTGTAAGCTCTTGTGTTATACCGCCGGTGCCTCTATCACACTCACTGAATTGTTCCTGTGACTAGGGTGATAAAAAGGTAACAAGCGGCTGGTTAGATGCAGCCTGCAGATAAGTAAAACCTTGGAGTGTATTGGAGCCGTACATGAGGGGAGCGCGCTGTACAACACCAGGGCCTCAGCTTCCTGGCTGAGTGTATGTAAATAGTTGGGAGTGTTTTTTTGGTAAAGAGGTGTTACTACACAAAGTAAAATCTTGTTTTGTTTTCTTTTAAATTGATTTGGAGTCGCTTCCTTTGTTTGTGACTTCGCTGTATCCTGGGGAGCCCACCCTGGTACACGGCTTACAAACCTACCTGCAGCAACTCCATTCTAGTCAGTTCTGTAGTGAGACAGAATGGAAGTGCTGTAAGGAGAACCTACCTATAGTAACTACAAAATACACCGAGACCATGAACCTACCTGCAGCAACTCCATTCTATTCAGTACATTACTAAGACAGCTAAAATGGAGTTGTTGTATGGAGGACCAACCTATAGTAACTAAAATAATACACAGAGACCATGAACCTACCTGCAGCAACTCCATTCTAGTCAGTACAGTACTGACTAGAATGGAGTTACTGTATGGAGGACCTAACTATAGTAACTAAATACTCATGAATCAGGCGCACAGCTAAAAGTCTGAATTTAGATCTATGTCAGCCTATGTCAGTTAGTACTGCAGCCTTGCAGCGCTGGAGTCCTGGGTTTGAATCCTGCCAAGGACAACCTCTGCAAGGAGTTTGTATGTTCTTCCCGTGTTTGCATGGGTTTCCTCCGGATACCCCAGTTTTCTCCCACATTCCAAAGACATACTGATAAGGAATGTTGATTGTGAGCCCTATATGGGACAGTGACTATCAATGTCTGTAAAGCGCTGCGGAATATGATGGTGCTATATAAGTAAGCATAAAAAATAAATGAATTGTCATGGATTTCCATTACAACTCACAACAAGAAAGTGGTGCGAGTTATAATGAATACGTCAGGCTGAGGCGTCACCGTCCTGTTCAGACCATATTTGCACGATGTAGCAGAAATTGTTTTGTATGTAGTGTGTGTGTGTGTGTGTGTGTGTGTGTGTGTGTGTGTGTATATATATATCACACACACACATTATATATACTGTACATATGGCACATATATATCTGTCCTTGCAGCTGATACAAGAAGTCTAAAGATGGCTGCTGAGGGTGTAGTGGGCTGGCTAGCTAGGGAAAAAGTAAGGGGGATCGCTTTTAAAGGGAGGAGGACAGTTAGTGTGAGAGGGAGGTGTGGTTATTCAGATCTAGGATTGATTCTAATGATGGCTGCTGAGGGTGTAGTGGGCAGACTAGCTAAGGAAACGGAGGGGGGAGTGTGTGAGAAAGGGAGGGGGGTCAGTCAGTGGAAAGGGGGGAGAAGTGAGGGATCATGGAACTTGTAATAAAGACAGAAAGGAAGTTCAGCATGTAAACAAATGCTGAAGATGCAATGAGCTCACTGAGAACCCCAGAAATCACTCAAAACACTGCTAAAAGTATTTGGTAGCATTTATTAACCCATTAATAGCACTAACAGATCTTTTTTGAAAAATGATTTTTTTGCCTTGAAAACCCCTTTAAGATTAGTCAATCACTTGCTACTTAAATATCCGAAGATATAAGTGTGTGTATTATGAATGCCTATGTGAATGAAAATGAGTATTATGAATTTCATTATGACTTATGTAATGTTATGTTCTTATATTTTCAATTTTGTAAATTTTTGACCACAATGCAGGAGTTTAACTAGGAAAGGTGGGGCCCCATAGCAAACTTTTTACTGGCCCCCATACAGTATAATACATCCTTTTCTGATACCCCACAATGTATATTGCCCATACCTTCGAACTTTCAAAGGACAGAAAGAGGGTCAGAATGAGACATTCTCTTTCTGTGCTGTGGCAAATTTAGCCCCACCCACTTCCATTTTGACTCTGCCCATTCCCTCCATCTGCCCACAATATAATGTCCCCCTCCAGCTGCCTCCACAGTTTAATGTCTCTCCTCTAGTTGCCCCGCACTGATTGCGGGCATTAACACCCCAAGGGCCTCGGTCAAAGATGACCAAGGGGCCATTATGCCACAGCGCCTGGGCACCGCCGTTTTGCTGGGGATCGCTGGCGCCTGGAGTGAGATCCGGGACCAGCAGCCTGTTGGCATGACAGCCAGGAGTCTATTGAAGGCTCCCTGGCTTGTCTGCTATTAACTTCTATTGCAGGCTGCAATAGAAGTGCCAATATTTTGCAAAGCACTGCATTAGTGATCAGATGCTTTGGGGTTCTAATAAGTGCAATAATTTAAAAAAATATAAATAAATAAATAAATATATATATATATATATATATATATATATATATATATAAAATTCAAATCACCCCCCCCCCCCTTTCCCTAGAACACATATAAAAGCACTTTAAATACTGTGAAACACATACACATTTAGGTATCCCTGTGTCCAAAAACGCCCAGTCTACAAACTTATAAAAATATTTTTCCCGTATGGTGAACGCCGTAGCAGGGAAAAAAAAAAAAAATCAAAAGTGCCGAACCGCCGTTTTTCACTGTTTTGCCTCTGATAAAATTTTTTAATAAGAACTGATCAAAGCAATAGACATTCCTCAAAATTGAGTAACTAAAAAGTACACCTGACCCCACAAAAAAGACACCCTATGCATTCCCGTACACAGAAATATAAAAAAGTTATGGCTGTCAGAATATGGCGACTTTAAGAAAATCAAGGTAGACGCCCTGATAAAGACTCCAAAAGCCATTAGAGAAGGACCTCACCACTCCATCCTACTCTCCTCCTCATCAGGGACAGAGTCAGCATCAGGACAGAGTAGCACTGTACTATACTGGGAATGCATGAACAAAGCCTCACTACAATGTGTGAGAAGGTGACAGGCAGAGTGCTTGAGTTCCGGTATATCTCTCCCAGATTTCTAACTTATGTCTGGTCCAGGGTGGGTCTTGAATAGGCCTCAGCCCCAGGTGTAGGTCCCAGGCTCGTTAATGGGCCATAAAAGGTCTCAGGGCCTGCACTTCAGGGCAGATACTGGGAGCGAGAGAAAGTGCCTGGGTTTGTCCTGTCACCGTGAGTCTGCTGAGATGATTGTTATTTTTGGTTGATTTCATGTGGCTGATAGCAAGCCCCACGTACAGTTAGTATTTGTTGTCTAGCTAGTGCTCGGACGAGCAGGTTTTTGTTTTCTCATTTTTGCTTGAAGTTAAGGCTGTATTTTATTTTGATTATTCTGTGCCTGACATAAGGTTTATTTATTTTTACTGTTTTTCCAAATAAAGCTGTGTTGCACCAGACTTTGTGTCCCTTTCTCTGACTGGTTGGGTCCGCACCACGGCTGCTACCGAGCTACCTCCCCCACAAATGACATGCATAGACATATAATTTTAAAACCAGGGTGTGCTATTACAAGCAAATAATTGCAATATTTTTGCTAAAACTTTTTTTTTTTTTTTTTCTTTTTTAAACTTTACAAAGTTACATATTCAGTTTACAGATACAACCCATTTCAATGCACAATACAGCTTTTGGAGGTGGTGAGACACAGGAAATGCTCTGAGATGCCTGACCAGTCAATCACTGGCCAGGTCGATGATCCACCTCAACCAATAATTAGGTGGAGAATTTCCTTTGTGTTGGGAGACAACCAGGAAATGGTGTGAGTGGGCAGCCACACAGTCTGTGGACCAGAGCAAAGGGGAATCATGGAGGGGTGTGTACAACTTTATGTTAAAGGAGCTTTCTGGGCAAAAAAATCATTTTTCAAAAAAGGTGTCAGTACTATTAATTGTTTAATAAGTGCACCCAAATACCTTTAGCAGTGTTTTGAGTGATTTTCTGGGTTTTTCTGTGAGCTCCTGGCATCTTCTGCATTTGTTTACATGGGCATCTTCCTGATCTGTGTTTTCCTCAAACTACCATGATGCCCTGGGCTTCACTCAGAGCTGACTCCACACCCCCTCCCTGATCCCTAGCTTGCCCACCCACCACTAGCCCTTCCTAACTAACTTAACCTCCCCACCAAATCATACTTACCTGTCTTCCGTTCTGGGCACGGGACGTCACCTCTTCTTGATGTCTGCCGACTGCCCACAATTGTGCAATAGAGCCGGAGTACCGGCATGCTCAGTAGCTTCAATTTTTACTACTTTGGTTTGAACACATTTTTTTTTTTTTTTTCTTGATGCATAGGCTGACTACAGTGACATGTAATATATACCTCTGGCACACTGAAATAGCTCAGGCTTCCGTACAAATAAGATAAATGAGGTGAACACTCATTCAATGGACAGGGACAGTTGTTTCCCCTGACCTCATTATAGTCACAAGTCTGTGTGTGAATATTGTTCTACAACCAAGCATAGATGTAGCAAAGTACCTTTAATATGAATAGTTTTATTACACTGCATCTAATATAGAAAAGATGGGTGTATTAAGTGCTCAAAGATACTCAAATAAACCATAGCACAAAAACAACTAAAATATAACTTTTAAAATAATCTGTTAAAAGAATCGGTACAGACCAAGAATAAATGATAGGTATATGTGTGTAGGTATGCAAATGTAAATAAAATGTGTGTTCAATAGCCAGGTTCAAAGCTGGGTGGTGACGATATGTCGTGGATAAACAGGCACCTAGACCAATAACTAGTCAGTGTATGCCTCCCTAACATTCAAAATCGCCACCTATAGCTCAGCCTAGGTGAATATCTTCAAACAATGAATTAGGGTCAAAACTGATATTAATATACCTATCTAATGTAGAAGTTTTAGGCAGAACAATGCCCGTATTTATGACTTAAAGATATCGATATTGAAAGCGCAATGTGAATGCCCCACGTATAGACTTAGAGCATGGTGAATAAAACACCTTATATATCTAATTATCAATCCACACACAGTAAAAATCAGCTCCAAAAGACAGTTACATCTATAATGGATAATCTTGTGCCTATTAGGCTGAGTATGCAATAGATCGGAGAACTAAATATATACCAGAGACACCCCAATATTGTGTTACTGCATGGTGTCTGTATAGCAATCTCCCAGTTTGTTCAGACCTCATATAGCGCAAATAGTAGCGTAATTGTGTTAGGTAGAAATATCGCTAATAGTTACGGATGTAATTAATTATATTGCATCCATTTGGTTGAGCATACATAAAAGTGGAGAACTAGATATTTGGTAAAGACGCCGCTTAACATAAGTCAAGTATTACTGCGTGGTGTTTATAAAAACACTATCCTTGTATGCTCAGATCTCATATCGCGCAGATAGTAGTGTGATTTAGTTGTATAGAACAATCGCTACAGTAGAAGGGATCCACAGAGCATATGTAGCGGGTATCCTGCATGTGCTGCCCGATACAGATACTCAGGTCCTAACTATATCTCAACGCGTTTCCCCCATTTGTGGGTTCATCAGGAGAATAGTATCAATAAAGTGGTGAGCCAATATTTAGAATAGTGCAGTTCCTGGTGTCCTAAAGGTGGCCACCAGTACTATATAATAGCCGACGCCGACCGCTGAGAACAGCAGAACTTATATACTGCAAACTCAGGCCCTGAATGGTGACGTCACCAGATCCAGCCAATCACCGCACCTGAATTCCGTAAGGAGATGATTCCCGGTAAAGGATATTAAAGTAAGACAAATATTTATATGCTAGTCCCTCAAGAGACTATTATACTGATCAATTATATATGACGCTGGGTCCACACCTGCGCTTGCACTACATTCAGGACTTTTCTCTCCGCCTTTTTCCACCCTTTTCGGGGCGGAAACCACATGGATCCCATTATATTCTATGGGGTCTGCGGGTTTCCTAAGGTAACCGCTTTTTTTATGCGGATTAGGGTTCCGTTTGGGTGGTTCCCAAGTGGAACGCAGATGTGAACCTAGCCTTAATGATGTAAAAGAAATGGAATCATTAAGTCCCTGTGGTTTTATAGACTGACAGCAGAAAATCCACCTCGTCTCATGCTGCAATATAAATCAATCCCAATTTCCACCTCTGACTGTCGGATTAATACATTCCAGACCTGAAATTTGAGACATTTGGGGTCTCCACCATGATTTTCCCACACGTGTGGAGAGAGTTTTATCTTCCCTCTGTTATGTAACCAACATGGTCCAAAATTCTGCGCTGAAATTCACTTTTCGTCTTTCCAACGTAATTTAAAGGGCATGGACAAGTTATAGAGTAGATTACACCAGTTGTACGACAATTTATAAATTGCTTGATATGGTGTCAATGCCTGTAGAATTTGACTAGTTATTGGTCTAGGTGCCTGTTTATCCACGACATATCATCACCACCCAGCTTCGAACCTGGCTATCGAATACACATTTTAATTACATTTGTGTACCTACACACATATACCTATCATTTATTTTTGCCCTGTACCGATTATATTAAAAGTTATATTTTAGTTGTGTTTGTGCTATAGTTTATTTGACTGCATCTAATATACTTTAGAAAACAGGACTCATATTCATGAAAAAAACATGAGGTCATCATTTTTACACTGTGGCATCTTAAGTGAGAAAAACTTCAAGAACTGTTCTTCTTGCTAGTTTGTATATAAATAAGACTGATTCGCTATATTAGCTTCACATCAAATATATCTAAATATATTAGATTTCTCATATACAGTCCAATTCATAGGTTTATTTAGCTCTGTCTTTTCATGTTTCAACTAACTAAATGTACCAGATAGGACAAAATGATATAACACCCGTGTGAACCAACCCTATAACTTAGTGTTAAAGCATAGAAAAAGCCTGAGAATGCTGAGACCAGGAGCTTCTGTTCTGGGAAACTATATGTTCCATCTCTCTCAAAAAGGTAATGAGTAGGATCACCTGTTGAGAGGAATTAATGAAGTACACTAATGGGAAAAGGCCAATCATAACAATTCTGAAGAAGAGCAAAATGGGGTTGTAAGAGACATGGACCAGAAAATAGTATCCACTTAATTAGCAGGATGGCTGGAAATGTGTAGAAACAGGCCAAGGTCCAAGTTAATCACTGTGACTGGAGAACATTAATATACATGCCATGCCAGGGAAGCAGAGCAAAGGCCAAGCCAAAGCTCAAGCAGTTTCCTTTGATGCACTGATTCTTGTATTATTTCTTGACATGCAACAGTGGATTCTGTTTTAAAGATGTAAACGCTTTTCATGAGAAACATAATGGAAATATTTGATATTAGTTTTCATGTCATAAAAAAGAATTAAAATATCTGTAATAACATATTGTCCCCATATATTCCTATACATCATTGCCATTTGAAAAGGCAATCATCTGTATTAAGTAATAACATCAAGCAGATAATTTGAAACTATGTAAAAATTCTCACATGAAAGTAAGCATGATTTGTATGCTTAATGCTTCAACCAACACTGCAATATTTTTTACTATCTACCAGAGCGGGAATTCCTACTCAATTGGTAAGAGCAGACATAAAACTTCATGACACATATCGAAAGAAATGTACAAAAATAGCAAAACTGCAGTCTAAATTGCAAGAAGTCACCTGACAATATGAGCATCAGTACAATACGGGTTCATACATCAAATAGATTATCAGCAACAAGAACCTAAATAAAACTTAACATTTAATAAATTATGAATAAAAAGAAAGGAGCAGGTCTAAATACACGATAAAAGCAAACACAAATTACCTTATATAATGGCATAAGCATAAATAATAATAATACATTTTATTTATATAGCACGAACATATTCCGCAGCATTTTACAAATTGTAACAATTCAATGCCAGGTTAGTAGGAACTACCTGCACCACAATAAGCATAGATCAATGGGGCTGCAAAAAGTAAGAAGCAGTTATCTAACGTGCCAAATTAACAAAAGGAACAATCTTACCAGTGCTCCTATGCAGGGGCGTAACTAGCAAAGACCAACAAACTTTTGACTTGGGGGGGGGGGGGGCTACAGCATAGCGCCTCCTTTCCTGTCCCCCACAATGGCCCCTGCACACAGTATTATGCCCCATAGTGGCCCCTCCACACAGTGTTATGCCCCATGAGCTGTTATTATACTTTGGGGTCTTTTCTGGCACACTCCCTGCTGCTTTTGACCCTCTTCAATGTTGGCACAGATGTCACGTGGGCAAGGCTGGCGTCGCAACGCATAATGACACCAGCCCTGCCCACGTGACGCTGGGGCGTCAACAAAGAGGCCTGAAGGTTGCAGGGAGTCACACTGGAGCGCAGGAGAGGTGAGTAATACTGGTTCTTATGTTCTCTCATCTCCTCTGGGCCTCCGATCTTTATACTCTGGGGTCTGAAGAGACCCCAATGTATAATGAGTTTGCGGGCCCACGGCCTTATTCACCATTCCCCGATCCCTGCTCCAGAGGTGGAGGTGGCTATGAGCAGGAGTGGGGATCAGTAAGTAAATAGGGCCCGTTACCTGCTGGGGTTTCCTCCATCAGGTAATGGCCTATTAAAAAAAAAAAAAAAAAAAAAAAAAAGCCATATACTGTGTAGGGGGCACAAACAAGAGGGTAATGTAAGGGGGGTCATATACTGCGTGGGGGCCAAAGAAAAACTGGAGGCCATGTACTACATGGAAAATAAAAAAGGGGGCCATCTTATGTGTTGGGGGTCAGTATGGATGCAATATACTGTGTTGGCAAGCAAGGGTAGGCTATATGTGTGGGCCAGTAAAGGGGGTGTTGTACAGTGTGGTGTGCAAATTTATTAAAATATCATACGCCAGTCTTAATAAACAGCCCTACTGGCGCAAGGACGGAGAAATTTATGAAGCGACTGTTGAATCTTCAGAAATCTGTCGAAGGTCCTGGTGCCAGATTGGAAAACTATGCCAGGTAGGAACTGACGTAGATTTCCATTCAAACTCATGTTAGTAAACTGGTGCAAGTTTTCTAGTGTAGAGGGGATGATTAATTCCCTATGTGTGTAGTATCACATGGCATTATCATCTAATTTTATTTAACAGGTCTTTTTAAATGCCTAAGTATTGTTCCTCCAGTTACACTATGAGTAAGAGCTTCGGCTTGAAACGCATTAAATAGAGGCCATTGTACCTTGTTTTTAATGAACTATGAAGAACTAAGATTACTAGTGCTGGAACCTTCAAGATTTTGGACTTTATTTTGTTTACCAGTCCTGCAACATGGATCCTCTTACACACCCTCCATGCCCAATTCAAGGATGGTTTGCAAATGATTGATCCTGTTTTTCACTTTTTATATTTTTAAAGAGTGCCAGAATGGATGTTTAATGCATGAGTTTGACACGTGACGCATTCCATCTCCACCCAAACTACTAAAAAGTGCAAAGAGACTGAAGGTGTTCTATACTGCTGTCAGTAATTAACTGCAGAATAGAGGACCGGAATAGGATTTAGTTTGCAAATGGCTCTGCAAGCCAGCTGTGGTTTTAACAATTGGATTGGAGGACTGGCCTAAAATGGCAAACCCCACCCCTGATTATCTATAGCAGGGGTCCCCAAACTTTTTACACAGGGGGCCAGTTCACTGTCCCTCAGACCGTTGGAGGGCCGGACTATAAGAAAAACTATGAAAATCCCTATGCACACTACACGTATCTCATTTTAAAGTAAAACAAAAAAGGAACAAATACAACATTCAAAATAAAAAATAGTAAATTTAAGTCAACAAACTCACCATTATTTCAATGTGAAATATGGGCCTGCTTTTGGCTAATGCCCCCCCCCCATATAGGTCCCATGCCCCCCCATATAGGTCCCATGCCCCTCCCATATAGGTCCCATGCAGTCTCCCTCATATAGGGCCAGCTCTCTCCCCCATATAGGTCCAGGTCTCTCCCCCATATATGTCCAGCTCTCCCCCATATAGGTCCCATCAATCCCCCATATAGGTCCCATCAATCCCCCATATAGGTCCCATCAATCCCCCATATAGGTCCCATCAATCCCCCATATAGATCCAGCTCTCTGATCCCCCTCCATGCCCAGTAAAAAAAACAAAAGTGAAAATATACTTTACCTAGTACTGCAGCCGCTCCCGCACTGTGGTCCCGGTTCCTCTGTCTTCGGCTGTAAGGCCTAGATGAGCACGTCGTGCGTCATGACATGATCGTTCTAGGTCCGGACGACGAGCGCCGACACAAGAACGAGACTTCCCGTGTAGCGCTCGGTGGGTTATTTCAATTGTAAGCTCCTGTGCCCTCACAATTGAAATAGCAAAAGGAAATTGCGACGCAGGCGGGTGCGGATGACGAGCGCCGAGCGTCTACACAGGAACGAGACTTCCCGTGTAGCGCTCAGCGGGTTATTTCAATTGTAAGCGCCGCCTGTGCGCTCACAATTGAAATAACACAAGGAAATTGCGACGCGAGCCGGGTAAATGGCCTCCGGGGCCCGATGCGGGCCGTAGTTTGGGGACCCCTGATCTATAGTATAAGTCTACAATAGTGGTTTTGAACCTGTGGCTCTTCAGCTGTTGAAAGTCTACAAATCCCAGATTTTCCTGTATTGAAGGTGACGCAATAGAAGATATCAGCAGTAATGAAAATCATTATGGGTACCTTTTTTATTTCAAAATTGTTTATGTGCATCTCTGGACAATTATTTGCTAGTACAATGGCAGATGAAATTCTTTAATTTGTGATGACTGAACTAATGTCTATCTGTTTGAACAAACCCAGTAACTGTTTTTGGTTGTGTCATTAGTATTTGTTGCTATATTTATGGGCACTTTAAGATAATTATAGTGTAGAAATTAAATGAAATTATGATTTCAGCTTTAAAGAGGCCTTGGTACCATTCTGTCCTAAGTG
The DNA here is from genome assembly GCA_947044405.1 of Leptodactylus fallax. Lineage (NCBI taxonomy): Eukaryota > Metazoa > Chordata > Amphibia > Anura > Leptodactylidae > Leptodactylus > Leptodactylus fallax. The sequence continues at coordinate 2,856,559 of CAMRHE010000183.1, forward strand.
GCCAACTCCAACACCAGTAAGCTTCAAGCCCCGCCGGGCTCACAGTGGCCTATTATAAATAATGTGGTGACCTTCTTGACTGTGCTTTCTTTTGGCATTCAATGTGGTGGCCCAGAGGAGTCACTTGCCAGAGGATACCCTCTCAGTGCCTCCTAAAGAAGGCAAGAATACAACAAACTAAAGTTACATGAAGAAGCCCACATCCTCTAAAATAATCTTTATTTCGTATATTGTGTGTGTGACCAACAATAAAAACACATAAAACAACTCATAGACCAAAATAATGAGTGGTCATAACCCTGTAACTGGACAAATTGAGTCCCAAGGTAAACCCCACATACTTTGCCAATAATACAGAAAAAAGAGAGATTTTTTTTTAGTGTGTATATGAAAACCAAAACAAAGCTACGAACAACCCTATACCCCCCCCCCCCAAAGACCATATAGAAAAACAATACAGGTTAAATATATATAAAAAATATCTATCAATATAAAATAAAGTATCAGGCTGAATCCTATAAAACCATGACTAATTAGTTAAAAAAAAAAAATCCCTCACATCTAATCCATTAGCATATTAATACAAGGACATTGCATCATAGCAGGCTATGTATTATCGATAACACGTATGCATTGTTTATGCACACATTGTCTTTGCATAGCCTTGTTTTGTTTTGTTTTTTATTTTGCACCTGCACTATGAGTATTGAGAGGATTTTGTATTACAGTGCGCAAGTGCATGGTCATGCACTCCGGGATTTCCGAACCGCCAAGGAATAATGTTCTGTATGTCCTCCATGTTCTTTCTTCCCAGGTTTGAAACACCCTCAAAGCTATTTCTAATTTTGATTAATTTTATGGATATATTAGGGACAGTTTTTAATGATTACTTTACCCCTGACCACTCTGCCATTGGGAGTGGCACATGGGTGTTTCTCCCTGTTCAGACTCTGGGTCCTCACCTACCTTGTCCTTGCCCTTTTATGCTAATGGATAATTTGAGGGATTATTTTTTTTACTAATTGATTATGGTTTTAAAGGATTTAGCCTGACACTAACTATTTTATATTGATCTCTCTCTATCTATAGATATAGATATAGATAGATATAGATAGATATAGATAGATATAGATATATACACACACCATATTTCTCCAAAAATAAGACCTACCCCGAAAATAAGCCCTAGCTAGATTTTCCAGGTTTTTTGGAGTAGGCTTGAAATATAAGCCCTACTCCAAAAATAAGCCATAGCTAATTTAACCACTTCTGACATATGCCGCGGAGACCTGGAGTTAATGCCCGCGATCAGTTTCTACCCTGATCACAGGCATTGTTCAGCGTGAACCCCCCTCCTTCCCACCAAAGTAGCACAACCCATAGTTAAGTGTGACCTACCCCACCCCCCTGCAGTCCTCAGGGCCGGTCCCAACCGCCTATAGCCCCGCCCCCCCCAAAGCAGAGCCACTATCCCCGGGGCCAGTCCCCACCGGCCTCGTACCTTTCACATTGCAGGTCGGCTCCCGCGCGGCAAGATCGCAGGAGCCGACCTGTTCCTTTGACAGGTGGGAGCTCCCCGGCCTGTCATAGGAATATTACTATTGAGGTCCAGCCTCAATAGTAATGTAGATAATCTCCCATAGACTGCAATACGTGGTATTGTTGTCTATGGGATGATTGCAGGTTCAAGCCCCCTAGGGGGGGGTTAATAGTAAGAAAAAAAAAAAAAAAGTTAAGAAATATTAAAAAACAAAACAATAAAAGTTAAGCCCCCCCCTCCCCACTTTCACTAGAATACATATAAAACTAAAATATTACTGTGAAACACATACACATTAGGAATCCCTGTGTCCGAAAACGCCCACTCTACAAACTTATAAAAATATTTTACCTCTGTGGTGAATGTCATAGCAGAAAAAAAAAAATCAAAAGTGCCGAACTGCTGTTTTTTCGCTGTTTCACCTCAGATAAAAGTTGAAAGAAAAAGCGATCAAATGTGTGATTGTTGTTCATGGAAAAAATTAAGACCTACCCCAGAGAAACACGGTATATATATCTATATCTAGAGATATATATCACTCAGGCTGATGTCAGCAGTAAGTATATAAGGCAAGCTGAACAGATTTCGATAAAGTGATCTGTTATAGCGCTATCAGTTTTGAAACTTAAGATGGATAAAAGCAAATGTGTTAATGATCCAGACAATTTCTGCTACATATGTGGCAAATACACTACTTATGATCAGCGCAAGAATCTGACAAAGCGAGTGCGTCTTGCTTGCAAGTATTACTTTGACTGTCAAATTGGAGATCAAGATAAAAGCTCATTACAAGATTAGACAGTGGCCTCTCAGAGTCGAGCGCACAGTTGGTCAGTACAATGTACAACACAAATCACTGGTCGATCCAATTTTGTAATTGCACTTGATCGTGATGGAAATGGTTTCCAGTCAGTGGTGAACCTAGCCTCTTTGCTGCCTGAGGCGGACTATAGAAAGACGCCCCCACCCCCCCAAAAAAAAAACTGAGTTTCCATGCTACTAGTTTAACACACTGTTATCGTCGCACAATATACACAATACACAAAGTTATAAAACCGTTTTTAAGAATTCTTCTTCCTGTATTACTTCAGTATCAGATCAACAACACGGCATTAACAATGAAAGTAACTTCACATATCTTCTGCTTGGTGGATGGACGACCCCACGTGGCCCCCATTCTCTATAATAGGCGGCCCGCAGATAGCTGAGTACTGGACTTCGGCTATCTTTGGCACTCCCATTGAAGTGAATGAGAGCAACGCGGGTTCGTCCATCCACCAAGTGACACACCTATATATATGGCTGCAGCCAGGCTGGATTCCCACCTAGTGGGGGAAAAAACCCAATTCTCAGGCTCAGTGGGGGTCTCAGCAGACAGACCCCCATCAATAAGGTATTTATCTTCTATCATTTAGGTATATACAGTGCAGTAACATTCTGGGACTTACAGGTGACGTCTCTGACTAATCCTTCACATTTCCCTTCTCTTCCCTCTGGACCGCCATGACCACTTCTTCCAGCTATGACTTGTCTCTGTAAAGGTTGCAACACAGACATCTTTGGCTCCTCACTTTTCCAGGCATCCAACCCACATTGTCCTCACCTACACAAAGCCCCCATTCTGCTGCTACCCCCAATTATATAATATATGATATAACCCCCCATAATGAATAATACCCGCAAGTGCATCTTTATATTAATAATGTCTGTGTGTACCCTGTATAAATAGTGCCCCTTATTAATAATACCCCAGGTGTTAACTAATTAAAAGGTTTTCCAGGTCATTAATAAACTAATCAGTGGGGTTCAAAAACCCAGGACCCCCACTGACCAGCTGTTTGAATGGTACCTGTGTAAGCGCCTTGACCGCTTCTCTGTTTACATAGTGTAATTCATCTCATAGTGGCCATGTAATGTAACTGCAGCCTCGTCCTGTACATGTCTACAGTATGTGACAAGGCTACAATTACATCACACGGTCTCTATAAACAGACAGCGTATAATATAAACAGGTGCCATAGCCCATGTTTATAGCGCCCCATTTACACACACTATAATGTTCCACAGCAGCCCCTGCACACAGTATTACACAGTGTTATGGCCCGCAGCGGCCCCTGCACACTGTATTATGCCTCTCAGCGGCCCCTGCTCACGGTATTATGCCCCGCATTGGCCACTGCACACGGTATTATGTTCCACAGCAACTCCTGCACACAGTTTTATGCCCCATATTGGCCCCTGCACACGGTATTATGCTCCATATTGGCCCCTGCACACGGTATTATGCTTCACAGTGGCCCCAGCACACGGTATTATGCTCCATAGTGGCCCCAGCACACAGTATTATGCTCCATAGTGGCCTCTGCACTGGTATTATCCTCCATAGTGGCCCTTGCACTGGTATTATGCTCCATAGTGGCCATGAGCAGACGCGGGGTAGGTAAATAAATAGGCCCTGACCTGCCGGGGATACTCCAACAGGTTACGGCTATATATATATATATATATATATATATATATATATATATACAGTACAGACCAAAAGTTTGGACACACCTTTTCATTCCAAGAGTTTTCTGTATTTTCATGACTATAAAAATTGTAGATTCACACTGAAGGCATCAAAACTATGAATTAACACATGTGGAATTATATACTTAACAAAAAAGTGTGAAACAACTTAAAATATGTCTTATATTCTAGGTTCTTCAAAGTAGCCACCTTTTGCTTTGATTACTGCTTTGCACACTCTTGGCATTCTCTTGATGAGCTTCAAGAGGTAGTCACCTGAAATGGTCTTCCAACACTCTTGAAGGAGTTCCCAGAGATGCTTAGCACTTGTTGGTCCTTTTGCCTTCACTCTGCGGTCCAGCTCACCCCAAACCATCTCGATTGGGTTCAGGTCTGGTGATTGTGGAGGCCAGGTCATCTGGCATAGCACCCCATCACTCTCCTTCTTGGTCAAATAGCCCTTACACAGTCTGGAGGTGTGTTTGGGGTCATTGTCCTGTTGAAAAATAAATGATGGTCCAACTAAACGCAAACCCGATAGAATAGCATGCCCTTGCAAGATGCTGTGGTAACCATGCTGGTTCAGTATTCCTTCAATTTTGAATAAATCCCCAACAGTGTCACCAGCAAAGCACCCCCACACCATCACACCACCTCCTCCATGCTTCACGGTGGGAACCAGGCATGTAGAGTCCATTCGTTCACCTTTTCTGCGTCTCACAAAGACACGGTGGTTGGAACCAAAGATCTCAAATTTGGACTCATCAGACCAAATCACAGATTTCCACAAGTCTAATGTCCATTCCTTGTGTTCTTTAGCCCAAACAAGTCTCTTCTGCTTGTTGCCTGTCCTTAGCAGTGGTTTACTAGCAGCTATTTTACCATGAAGGCCTGCTGCACACAGTCTCCTCTTAACAGTTGTTGTAGAGATGTGTCTGCTGCTAGAACTCTGTGTGGCATTGACCTGGTCTCTAATCTGAGCTGCTGTTAACCTGCCATTTCTGAGGCTGGTGACTCGGATGAACTTATCCTCCGCAGCAGAGGTGACTCTTGGTCTTCCTTTCCTGGGGTGGTCCTCATGTGAGCCAGTTTCTTTGTAGCGCTTGATGGTTTTGGCCACTGCACTTGGGGACACTTTCAAAGTTTTCCCAATTTTTCGGACTGACTGACCTTCATTTCTTAAAGTAATGATGGCCACTCGTTTTTCTTTACTTAGCTGCTTTTTTCTTGCCATAATACAAATTCCAACACTCCATTCAGTAGGACTATCAGCTGTGTATCCACCTGACTTCTGAACAACACAACTGATTGTCCCAACCCCATTTATAAGGCAAGAAATCCCACTTCTTAAACCTGACAGGGCACACCTGTGAAGTGAAAACCATTTCAGGTGACTATCTCTTGAAGCTCATCAAGAGAATGCCAAGAGTGTGCAACGCAGTAATCAAAGCAAAAGGTGGCTACTTTGATGAACCTAGAATATAAGACATATTTTCAATAGTTTCACACTTTTTTGTTAAGTATATAATTCCACATGTGTTAATTCATAGTTTTGATGCCTTCAGTGTGAATCTACAATTTTTATAGTCATGAAAATACAGAAAACTCTTGGAATGAGAAGGTGTGTCCAAACTTTTGGTCTGTACTGTGTGTATATATATATATATATATATATATATAAAAAAAAAGTTATACTCACCTGTGATGCCTTGATGCAGCCGCCGCCGCCTCCTCTTCTTGTCCGCGACGTCTGTGTCTCAGCGTAGGCGGCGTGATGACGTCATTGTATCGCCGCCTGCACTGAGGTGTGACGTCTTGTAAACCAGCCCAGGACAGGCCCCGCTCAGCTCTGTTTTTTTTTTTTTTTTTTTTTAAAGCGGCCTGTCCTGGGCTGGTTTACATTAAATAGTAAAAATGCCGCCCCCCGGACAGTGCCGCCCGAGGCGGCCACCTCACTTCGCCTCATTAGCGGTGTGCCCCTGTTTCCAGTATTTGAAGGAGAAGTTTAGCACACTGAAAACTGAGGCTAAAATAAAGGCCAGAATTTTTATTGGCCCTGAAATCAACAAACTAATGCATGATGACACATTCAGAACAAAACTCAACCCTCCGGAACTTGCAGCTTGGCATGCATTTGTGCCAGTAGTGCAGAACTTCTTTGGGAATAGACGAGCTGAAAACATATGCTGTAAGCAAGTTGTCTACTAATTCAGCATAGAACAACTTGGCTGCCGAATGTCATTGAAAATGCATTTCTTACATTCCCATCTTGACTTTTTCCCACCCAATTTGGGACACATAAGTGACGAACATGGAGAGCGGTTCCATAAAGATATTTCTACAATAGAGAACAGATATCAAGGCTGCTGGAATCCCAACATGATGGGGGACTACTGCTGGTTTTTGCAACGGGAAAATATGACCGTTCACAAATGCAAAAGCAGATGTCTGAAGCACTCTTAACAGTACTGGGCCTTGCTCGAGTAACTTTTATTCCATTACATTTTGATACACTGTTTACTACGAAAACTTTGATGTAGATCAGATGATTGTTGGAGTGAAACTTGTTCTTTTCAAAATTATTCAATGCTTTCCAAGTGCTTAATTCATTTAGGCATACTTATCCATAGCAAAATTTCCTGATGTTACAACAATTCTGACTTCGGATTTGGAATCCGCACACTCGATTTAGTATAGGACAAATGGTTTTTGCCCAGTAGCAGACGAAAAGTTTTTTTTTTTTTTTTTTTTTTTTTTATGTGGTGTTATGGATTACAGGTAATGAAATCCCAAATCTAAGAAAATTAGAATATTGTAAAAAAGTTCAGTATTGTAAATTCACTGTATCACCTGCCAAGGTTTCCTAAGCCTTTAAATGGTCCCTCAGTCTGGTTCAGTAGGACACACAATCATGGAAGACTGCTGATTATGAACTGAAATGAATGAACGTTATTCTAATTTATTGAGAAGCAACTGTGTAATATATATATATATATATATATATATATATATATATATATAATGTGTGTGTGTGTATATGTATGTATATATATATATATATATATATATAATATATTGTGACAGCTTGGGGAAATTAAACTCAAATGGTGGCTTTTCCAGGTCCCAACAGCGGTGGTTTGTGGCACTGGGCGCCGGTGAGACAGCGTTCAGACGGTGCCAATTTAAAACAAAGTGGCTTTATTTCAGCTTAAGGGCAACATAACAAAACAACAAACACAACCTAGCCCGCCGTTAGGGCCCTAACTCACTTATAGAGCCCCTCACTAGCCTGACTCTTGCTCAGCTCTAGCAAAGAGTCTCTGGTGGACCCAGCCCTTCTGGACAGAGCCTATCTCTCTATCCTAACTGGTCCACTTGAGCAGCCGGACTAATGCTCCACTAAGCAAAAGTCCCCTGTGGACGCCAGCCCTCTGGCACAGACCGTCTATCTGTGCCGCTGGTCCACCACCACCTGCTCCATGCAGGATACTCCAGCCTTCTGGAGTTGCATGCCACCCCCTCAAAGGTGTGGCTGAAGGCCTTTTCAGGGCTGGGCCTGGGTCGCTCCATAGCGCCCTCTGGCTCACATACCTACAATATATATATAAATAATACACAAACACACACTGTACTGTTTTTGTATATGAACATGTTATATTTGGTATAATTGGGCGGTATAGGATTGTTTGTAGCTTAATTTTGGTTTTCATGTACACACTAAAAAAAATCAGTATTTTTTCTGTATTATATGCATGTATGTATTGGCTAGGAATGTGGGGTTTACCTTGGGACTTATTTGGTCCGGTTACAGGGTTGTGACCACTCGTTATTTCTGAGTGTGATCTACAGGTTGTTTTATGTGTTTCTATTGTTTGGTCCTACACAATATATGAAATAAAGATTACTTTGGTTTATTGTATTGTTGGTGTTTGACATGAATACGGCACTCCTGAATTTGTGATTTGAGTGGTGCCCATCTAAAGTATTTTCTCACTTTAAAGAAGGCAAGAATACCCCCTACTGTCAAGAGGGCTGTGCAACTTGCCAACTGCTCAGATCCTGGCCCCTCCCCACCTGGAAAACAAACTAACTTTGCCATTTTCTACCCAAACTTGAGTTGACTGGGGAGTTTGCAAGGTCACAAACACCCTTTCAAACACACTATGTCGCTGGGGCATATGTGTCATGGTCTCTTTGCTATATCTAGTATTCTCAGATCTCCAACCTCAACCTCTGCATTTAAGGATTGGGAGGCTGACCTGGGCATTTCACTTATGCCGTAACAGAAAGATAGGCTTTGCCTCTTCATGCATTAATATTCACTCTCTTCCTGTATACAGAAGTTGGGGCACAAGATACTGACTAGATGGTACATGGTCCCAGTCCACCTGCATGCCATGATACTCTGTTTCCTGCCTATGCTGGCTACGTGGGGAGACACCAGGTACCCTTCTCCACATTTTTTGGAAGCCATGTTCTCTCGTCATTTTGGTGAGGTTTTGGCTGTTACATCTAAATCCACTAAACTTAAATTTTAATCTTGTATATTATAATATAGTCCTAAAATATCAATAATATGATATGTCGATAAACTACAATCACATTATCCTCATATGGTCATACTACAATATCACTGGTTATTTAGTGATTAATAATTTCACCATTAACACCGCATAATGACCATATACTGATTTTTATTAATATAATTCTAAATCCGTTGCCTTTCCCCCTGGAATAGTCCAGGGTTCCTCGGGGACTATATGAACCAATACTGTGGTCAGGGGTGATCCTAGCTTAACTGCTGCCTGAGGTAAACTACAGAAAGGTGCATTGGAGATCTCTCTGTGTTTTTTAATTTTCTGTTATGTTTAACAGTTAAAAGTTACGTTTTACTTCATGCCTGATTGAACTGCTTGCTGGACATCGCCCCATATACAGAAAGGTGCCCCTCCCCCACACAAAAAAAATGCCCAACCTGGCTATCTTTGGTTGCATGATGGGGCCCACCTAATTAAAATTGTAGTACACGCCCCCCATTTGTAGATTAAAAAAATCTCCCACATGGTATAAGACCCTGTTTTTTTTTTTTTTTTGGTCCCCAATAGTATTCTTCTATACTAAGAATTTAAAAAAGTAAAATTTTTTCTGTTCTAAATATTAAAAAAAAAGCAAGTCACCTCTATTCCCAAGTTTACATATAAAAATAAATTAATTAATTAAAATAAACACATTACATATCACCACATAAACAAAAAAAAAAAACAACAAAATCATGCCCACACAAAAGTAAAAATAATTAATAAAGTTTATTAACAAATAAATAAAATACAAAATACAAATGAACAAACACATGAGGGAATACAGGAAAAAACCAATAAATGTGTACAGGATCAACCATTGAGACGACGGATCAACGTACAATAAGTGAGTTAAGACACACATTGCGACAAATGTTACACCGCCGTGTTAAAACATGGTGGAATAAGGATACATTGGAAAATTATTTGGCAAAACAATTGATTCCTCGTGGTTTGCGAATTCAGACTTTCCCTTCATTTGGGACAGAAAATAATGATTTCTCTTCCAGATGGGAAAATATATGTAATTCTGGTAGTAGAGCATTCATGGAATTGATTATTGAATACAATTCAAAGATTTTAGATGAATTGACGGTGGACATTGACAAAATGGAACAAGAAATTACAGAATCTGACAACTTTGGATTTTGAGACTATGCGAAAGGAATTTGATGATCTTTCAACCACCTGGGAGAAACAAACTCAACAGATCAAAAGCAAGAAATATCAACGTGATCTACAGGACTTGCAATACAATAGAGTTTATAAATGGAAGTCTAATAGGAATTTTTCAAGAAGTAGGTCTTCTTCGATTTCTTCTGTTGGCTCCTTAGGTGGTGACTCCAGTACATCTTATGGAGTGAGAGAAAGACACCAAACTCGTCAATATAAGAGAAAACAGAATGGTCTTGAACAAAATTCACGAAAAAGAAACCCCTTGGTGATGACAACCGATACTATGAATACAAAAGGAAAAGACTCATTGCAGGAAATCAACCTCACTGACAAATGCCTGACTAAACCACAATATGAGGTGTTGAGCCTTGGTCTGAGCTTTTCCGCATCTTCTATGTTTGATTTATTCACTGCCACCAAGGATCTTCACCTTTTTGCGAGAAATTTATTATTTAAGATGATGTTTCATCAAGGTGTTTCCACATCCATTTTTCCAACTGAAATTGAACAAAATACTGTTTATGTGCTCCAAGAATTATTGGATGAACAAGAATCTGTAGACCGAGGTAAGTTTCCTAGAAGTATTATCCCATCCTCTAAACGTTTCCCTGCATTATCTACTGATAGTAGTATTGACCTTTTTGTTAAAATGGTCAGCAAGGAAATGGAAAAAATTCCAGTAGGGGTTTGCAATGATAATTGCACACCCCAACAACGTAAAGCTATTTGTGAACTGGCAGCTATGAAAGATGTCATTATTAAACAGGGGGGTAATGTGGTACTTTGGCCACTAGAAATGTATGAACGGGAAGCCCAGCGACAATTGAGAAATACGCTTTGTTATAAAAAGCTCACCTTTAATCCTTTACAGAAATATTCTATTGAATTGTCTTTTCTGATTCAGGAAGCAGTAGATAAAGGTTTACTATCACGGCAACAAGTTTCATATCTTCTTCCAAATTTTCCAACGGTTCCAACGTTCTATTTGCTATCAAAGGTACATAAAAACGCTACATGTCCTCCTGGCCGACCTATTGTGTTGGGTACCAATAGTTTATGTGAACCGGTTAGCAAATTTATTGATTTTTTTATTTGCAGCCATTGGTTGAGACATTACCATCATACATCAAGGACAGTAACGACATGCTCCGTAAGAACGACGGTATTCATTTGGAGAGTGACATGTTTATTGTCACTTGTGATATTGAGTCACTATATACTTCAATCAAACATTCGGACGGGTTAGAGGCAGTACAGACTTTTATTCGGATGTCTGATATTGAACAAAGTTTAGGTGAGTTTTTAGTAAAACTTCTTGAGTTTGTACTCACACACAATTTTTTTATGTTTGGTGATAGTTTTTTCCTACAGCTCCAGGGAACCGCTATGGGGGCATCTTGTGCACCCACATATGCAAATTTGTTCTTGGGGCTGTGGGAAAGAACAATTTTTTTTCACCGAACCAGTTTCATTCATTGAAAATGTACATTTTTGGGGTCGTTACATAGACGATGTCATATTCATCTGGCAGGGCACGGAGGCTGACTTGGAATCCTTTCTTGGATCTCTTAATGTGAATAATAAGAACATTAAACTCACCTATCATTGGAGTAGAACCGAAATGGATATGACGTTACGGGTTGATATTACCACATTTCAATCTAGATGGTTTGATTTATGCCGCATCCTTAAAAAATTTTGGGGAATTCTAACATGCCCCTGTGGACTTATCTATGTGGGCCTCACTACTCGAGAACTACGACGCCGTGTGAGGGAACATGTGTTAGGTATTATTGCCTCTTCGGATGTTGAAGATGTCTCTACCTTAAAAACCATTCCTAAACATTTCAAACTGTGTCATAATTCCAATCCCTCAGGTTTTCTTGTACGGGCCATTGATCATGTTAGAATTGGTCCCAGGGCAGGAAATTGGCGTCAATTACTTGCTCAAAGGGAATGTAGGTGGATTTATAGATTGAGGACGGTTCACCCTTTGGAACTTTAACGAGGGTATCAATTTTGCTCCTTTTTTGTAATTCATAAACATTTAGAAGGGTGGGGGTATATGTGTGTGTGTGTGTGTGTGTGTATGTATACAGGTATAGACATGGTTTCCATGCATATATTTGTGTACGTGTGTGTGTGTGTGTGTGTATGTATATATATATATGTGTGTGTATATATATATATATATATATATATATATATATCTGTTATGGTGTCTTTTCTCTTATACCTATTCTGTCTTTGTTTATTGATATTTTGTTTGTTTGGTTTTATTGATTTTAATTGTTTTTTCTTTTATTATAGATATCCGTATTTTGTCATTATTGTCATATTTCCTTTTACTTAGTTTGGCCCGACCCACTTATGTTCATGGACACCGTCTGAGGTTATAGATGTTCAAGTTACCTGCTGAGATTTCTTTGAATTTTTGTAAAAAAAATTTTTTTTTTTTTTTTCAGTGCCCCTTATTATGCATCTTTTCTTATTATATATTATAATATTAATAATATTATTATATGTTTTCTTCACCATTCACTTGCGCAACGGCACTTTTTTCTCACTTTTTATGGATCATAATTTAGTGTGTAATATTTTATCTGTATTTATTCACTATTTGTACATCATTGATATTTATTACTGTTATATGGGCATTGAATTACACACACACACACACATATATATATATATATATATATATATATATTTAAAAAATTATTATTTTTTTTTTTCATGAACTGTATATTAATTTTATATTGTATTTCTGTATTGTAATGTTGATATATAATTCATTTTGTTGCATTTGGTATTCTTATATCCATTTTTCGCGCATGTATATGTATTTACCGTGCGTTGATCTTTTACCATCTTCATTATGCACAGTATTGTATATTCGTTGTGCCTTTTTACTCATATATCCATTCTCTGTATGTTTTTCTCACATGCGTGGCTGTTTTCCACGCATGTGTTGTAACGCTGTCTCTTGGATACTCTACATTTTGATTATGCATCTCACGATCTTTAGTGATCGTGTGAGGTAATGTATGTTTATTTATCGCGCGATTTTGTTGTTTTCTCGCGCATGTTCAGTGTATTACAATATGGCGGTATTGTTTCTTTGTGTCCATATAGCGGACATCAATTTATTATTATTCAGGTGTGTTCTGTGGCATTTGATTGGTGGGGAGGGGTGGGGTTTAAATAATGATGCATGTGTCCTTACAAACATACCTCCGGACGAAGCTGTAGGCGAAACGTGCGTCAGGTTGTTTGTGTCTTAGGTATGTTGTTCCAGGATTTTTTCATCTTGTAATATATGGTCTTTTAGCACCTTTCTACATTTAAATCTATGGTATGACTTTAGAGGAGCTTTGGTTGTGTTTGAATATGCTATTTCAAATTATCTCAAGTGCATTTGTGAAGGTGCTTTGCCATGATTATTTATTTATTTGATACCCTGAACTTCATGCCTTTGTGCACATTATTTATTGTTTTTTTCCTGTATTCCCTCATGTGTTTGTTCATTTGTATTTTGTATTTTATTTATTTGTTAATAAACTTTGTAAATTCTTTTTACTTGTGTGGGCATGATTTTGTTGTTTTTTGATTTATTGCTTGTCCTGCACATTTTTTGTTAATTGGTTATTGGCCCATTTTTTGTTCATACACATTCAAAAAAGCCCAAACTGCTAAAATATAAAAATATTTATCCCAAATGGTAAATGCCATAGTGGAAAATTTTAATTTAAGTTTTAAAGTTATTAAAAGAGAACATAAACTATATAAAATTGGTACGGCTGTGACTGTACTGACCCATAGAATGCAGGTTTAAGAAGATGTTTCAACTGTTGTTTAAATAATAATAATGATAAATAATAAATAAATAAGTGGTGTCATTGTAAATTACAATTTGTCCTGCAAAAATCAAGCCTTCATGTAGCTATCTCAGTAATAACGTAAAAATGTTATGGGCTTTGAAAGGGGGGTAAAACACAAAAACCTGAAAATTGGCTTGGTCCTAAAAGAGTTATATAACATCATCTCAATTTGGAATGAAATAATTATAAGATACATGAGATGCAAGAGCCCATAATTTATATTGTTTGGAAATTTAATTTACTACTTCAACTGGCTTCTGTCACAATTGGCTTTAGAACACAACACATTGACCGTTTTATTGTATATGTGGCAGTTTTGTTGCAGGAATTCCTCTGACTGTAAATAAGATTCTTTAACTCCTTAAGGACACAGCCCAAAAGTGGGTTAAGGACCAGGCCTCATTTTTCAAATCTGACATGTCACTTTATGTGGTAATAACTTTGAGACACTTTAAGTTATCAAAGTTATTCTGAGATTATTTTTTCGTGACACATTGTACTTCATGTCAGTCATAAATTTTGCTTGATATGTTTAGTCTTTTTTTTTATAATTCAAATATTTATTGCATTTTTATAAGAATACAACAAGGTCCAAAATAAACCAATACATAAAAACGAAAACATACAAAAATAAACAATGCGGACCGGGACCACCCGGGGAACCCCACAGCAAGGTTGATATATGTTTTGTCTTTTGATTATGAAAGTGTAGTTTTCAAACTTTGAAATTGCATGCCTTCATATAGAAAGTCATACTACCCAAATTTCTTCATAAATATAATTTATCATGTCTCTGCTTTACGTTGCAATCAAATTTTAATCACCCTTTCATTTTTTTCAGATATTATAAGGCTTACAAGTCAAGCAGTAATTTTCCAAATTTTCAAGAATATTTCCAAAACACATTTTTCAAGGGACCAGTTCAGTTCTGAAGGGGCCTTGAAAGGCCTCTCTAATAGAAACCCCCATAAATCACCCCATTCTCAAAACTGCACTCCTGAAACAATTCAAAACCGCATTTAGAAAGTTTCTTAACCCTTTCAGCATTTCACAGCAATTAAAACAAAATGAAGGTCAAATTTACATTTTTCAATTTCTGTCACTAATCTATTCATTTATCCCTAGAATTTACACATTTACTAGGGGTTAACCCCTTCAAGACCGAGCCCAAAAATGCGTTAAGGACCAGGCCTCATTTTTCAAAACTGACGTGTCACTTTTTATATGGCAATAACTTTGAAACGACTTAACTTACACAAGTGATTTTGAGATTGTTTGTTTGTTTTTTCGTGACACATTGTACTACAAGTTTGTGGTAAACACTAATGAATATTTTTGTATTTATTTATAAAAAAATAGGAAATTTGATGGAAATTTGGAAAAAAAAATCGCAATTTTCAAAATGTGAAATGCTCTGCTTTTCAGACAGATAGTCATACCACCCAAATACATTAATACATATTATCTACCATATCTCTGCTATATATCGGCATCATCTTTTAATCGTCCTGTAATTTATTTTGGATGTTATAAAGCTTAAAAGTGTAACAGCGATTTTCCAGATTTACAAGAAAATTTCCCAAACTAATTTTTTAGGGACCACTTCAGTTCTGAAGAGGATTATAATGGCCTATATATTAGAAACCCCCCATAAATGACCCCATTTTAAAAACTGCACCCCTCAAATAATTCTGAATAACATTTGGGAAGTTTGTTAACCCTTTAAGCATTTCACTGGAATTAAAACAATATGGAGGTGAAATTTAGACATTTAATTTTTTCCCACTAATTCCTTAATTTAGCCCTAAAATTAACACATTCACAAAGGGTTAAAGGAGGAAATGCATCTCACAGTTTGTTATGCAATTTCTCCCGAGCACGGAAATATCCCACAAGTGGGTGTAAACTGATGTTTGGGCGAATGGCAGCGCACGGAAGGGAAAGAGTGACACTGGGCATCTGAAAAGCAGATTTTGCTGGAATAGTTTTCAGGTGCCATGTCTCATTTGCAAAGCCCCTAGAGTACCAATACAAAGGAAAACCCCAAAAAGTGACCCCATTTTGGAAACTACACCCCTCACAGAATTCATCAAGGGGTATAGTGAGCATTTTGACCTTACAGCCGTTTCACAGATTTTGCTAACACTGGGATGTATAAATGAAACATTACTAAAATGTTACTTTATCCCCAAAGTTTTCATTTTCACAAGGGGTTAAAGGAGAAAAAGCACCTCACAGTTTGCAAAACAATTGCTCCTGAACACGGCAATACCCCATATGTGGTCGTAATCTGCTGTATGGGTACATGGCAGGGCTCAGAATGGAAAGAGCGCTATTTGGCTTTTGGAAGGCAGATTTTGGTGGAATAGTTTTCAGGTACCATGTCGCATTTGCAGAGCCCCCAAAGTACCAATACAGTGGAAGCCCCCTAAAAGTGACCCCATTTTGGAAACCACACCCCTCACAGAACATATCAAGGGGTATAGTGAGCATTTTGACCCTACAGCTGTTTCACAAATTTTATTAACATTGGGACATTAAAATGAAAAATTACTTTTTTTCCAATAAACCGTCAATTTAGCCCCAAATTTTTCATTTTCACAAGAGGACAAAGGAGAAAAAGCTCCCCCAAAGTTCGTTACACAATTTCTCCTGAACACAGAAATGCCCCATATGTGGTTGTAATCAGCTGCATAGGTACATGGCAGGGCTCAAAATGGAAAGAGCGCTATTTAGCTTTTGGAGGGCAGATTTTGCTGGAATAGTTTTCGGGTGCCATGTCGCATTTGCAGAGCCCCTAAAGTACCAATACAGTGGAAACCCCCTAAAAGTGACCCCATTTTGGAAACTACACCCCTCATAGAATTTATCGAGGGGTATAGTGAGCATTTTGACCTCACAGCTGTTTCACAGATTTTATCATCATTGGGACGTAAAAATGTAAAATTACGTTTTTCCAATAAACCGTCCATTTAGCGACATATTTTTAATTTTTGCAAGTGGTTAAAGAAGAAAAAGCTCCCCACGGTTTGTTACACAATTTCTCCTGAACACAGAAATGCCCCATATGTGGTCGTAAACTGCTGTATGGGTACATGGTGGGGCTCAGAATGGAAAGAGCACTGTTTGGCTTTTGGAGGGCAGATGTGGCTGGAATAGTTTTCAGGTGCCTTGTCGCATTTGCAGAGCCCCTAAAGTACCAGTACAATGGAACCCCCCTAAAAGTGACCCCATTTTAGAAACTACACCCCTCAAGGAATGTATCAAGGGATATTATGATTTTGAGCCTAAAAATGCTTCCCAAAAATTAATGTACAAAGTGAAAATTAAAGTTTTTAAAGAAACATCCAATTTCAGTGCCTAATACGTTGCGGCCACTTTGTGGCATCAGAGACATGCACTCCTAAAACTATTAAGTGGGCTATCGTGGGGACAAAAAAAATTAAATATGTGGGTATATTAAAAAACTAAAACTATTAAGTGGGCACACAGCAGGGCTCAGAAGGAAAGGAGCACTGTGTTTTTTTAGCTTTTGGAGTACTTTCTCGTCGCCATGTTGGTTTTGCAGAGCCCTGGAGGTGCCAGTAAATTGGAATTCCCCAAGAAGTGACCCCCATTTTGTAGGAGCAATTTTAGGGTCTCTGCAAATGTGACATGGCGTCCAAAAAAACAACAACCTAAATATGCGCTCCAAAAGCACATAGCGCTCCTTCACATTTGCGCCCTGCTGTGTGCCCAAATGACAGTTTATGCCCACATGTATGACACTGGTGTGCCCAGGATAACGTACTTAACAATGCCATATGTGGGTATAAACTGCTGTTTGGGCACAGCCAGGCACAGAAGGGAAGGAGTGCTATTTTGTTTTTTGGAGCACAGTTTGCTTTTTGGACACCATGCCACTTTTGCAGAGCCCATGAATTGCCAGTAAAGTGGAATCCGCAGACATGTCACCCCATTTTGGAAACTACACCCTTCAAGGGATTTATCAAGTGGGGTAGCGAGCATTATTAACCCTTAAGTCTTGCATTCTTTTAATTTCCAGAAATGAATGCGCAGCTGATAATGAAAAGTTAAAAATGAAATTTTTCTATAGATACGCCATTTCAGTGCCCAATATGTTGTGCTCAGTTTATGTCTGCACAGACACACACTCCAAAAACTGGTGAGCGGGTATCCCGGGCACAACAGCTTTTGGAGCGTTCATCTCTGATACAAGCCGGGCACTACATATTACGCACTGAAATGTCGTATTCCTGGATAAATTGTCATTTTCACCTTTCACCATCAGCTGCGTATTCATTTATGGATAATAAATTATAGCAACACTTGGGGGTTAAAAATGCTCACTGTACCCCAGGATAAATTCCTTCAGGGGTGTAGTTTCCAAAATGGGGTGACATGTCAGGGGATTCCACTGTACTGGCATTTCAGCTCTGCAAAAGTGCAATGGCGTCCAAAAACCAAATAGCGCTCCTTCCCTTCTGTGCCCAACTGTGCCCAAACGGCAGTTTATACCCACATATGACATTAAGTACATTATTCTGGGAACAACAAGTGTAATACATGTGGGTATAAACTGCAGTTTGGGAACACAGTAGGGCGCAGAAGGGAAGGAGCGCTATGTGGCTTTTGGAGCGCAGATTCAGATGTTTGGGATGCCATGTCATGTTTGCAGAGCCTCTAAAGTACCAGTAAAGTGGAATCCCCTAGGGAATGACCCAATTTTGAAAAGTGCACCCCTTAAATAATTTATCAAGGGGTGTAACGAGCATTAGTATCCCAGACGTGACTGCACAGCGGATGGGGAGAAGTGAATATGTAAGCTGTATGTAGTACATTGGGTACACTAAATTCCCTACTATTTCCCCAGTAGTTGCTATTATTGGGGAGGTCACTCTGGGAGTCACTTCTGGTTTATTATCCCTCGTAAGCTCTAAATCTGGTTTGTACCCTCATATATGCTCGCACAGTTTATACATTCCCTTTCTGCCGCAGCCAGTTATGCTCTAATGATTTGGCGATTTTTTGGGGTTTTTGTCTTCACATTGTACGAGCTATATTTTCTTTATTTCTCTGGTGATGTAGCCATATGAGGGCTTGTTGTTTGCAGTATGAGATGTATTTTTTAATGACATCATTTTTAGGTGCTTACAACTTATTAAATAAATTTTATTAACTCTTTCTTGGTGGATTAAAAAACAACCCCATCAATTCTGGCACTGCGTTTTACCGTTTAAATTTTTCACTATGCAGCGTAGAGCGTAAGTAACATGTTATCTTTATTCTGCAGGTCGGTACGATTACGGCGATACCTCATTTATACTGTTTTTTTATGCAATACCAATTTTGCAGAACAAAAACCCATTTGGGGACATAAATCAATTTTTTTTGCATCGCCATCTTCTAAGATGTGTAGCATTTTTATTTTTCAGTTTAGAGAGTTGGTTTAGGGCTTATTTTTTGCGGGACAACCTGTGCTTTTTATTGGTACTGTTTTGGGGTACATATGACTTTTAGATCACTTTTTATGGCATATTTTGTAAGGTGGGATGGCGAAAAATCGTTACTTTTGGCGGGTTTTTTCCGTTTTTTTTTCCCCAACTTTCACCGTGTACATTAAATATGGTTTCAGTTTTATTGTAAAGGTTGTTACGGACGCGGCGATACCAAATATGTATTGTTTTTATTAATTTTTAGGTTTATTTTTTATATAATTCATTTTATATAGGAAAAGGGAATTTTTGGGGCTTTATTCTTTTATTAATTTTTTTCACATACTTTACTTATTTATTTTTTCACTTTTTTTACTTTTTCATGTGTCCCATTAGGACATCTGAGCCAGAGATGCTTTGATCTCTGGCTCAGTACTATAGACTGCAAGACACAAGCATGCAAGTGTCTTGCAGTCTATACAGGAAGTCAGCGCTATGGAAACACACAGCGCTGACTTCCGCAGGTCTCGGCAGGATCAATCAGGTAGTGGGGTCTCCAGGCAGCCTGGGGTCACTTGGCGATCTCGCCGCGGGGGGTGCGGCAAGATGGCGGAACCCCTTGGATGCCGCGGTCGCTATTGACCACGGCATCTTAAGGGTTAAACAGCGGGGATTGGTGTTACCACTGGTCCCCGTTATTGCAGCGGGAGCCTGGCTGTCAAATACAGCCGGGCTCCCGAGGTGATCGCACGGGCTCTGCTTCTGAGCCCGCTCGATCACCGTCACGTACCTGTACGTGGAGATGCGGTAACTAACCACATTCTCCCACGTACATGTACGTGAGAATGTGTGAAGGGGTTAAAGGACAAAATGCATTCCCCAATCTGTAATGCACTTTGTCCCAAGTATGAAATTATCCCACATGAGGATGTAAACTGATGTATGGGCACACGGTAGGGTAAAGAACAGAAGCAGTGCTAATGGGATTTTGGAGGGCAAATTTTGCTGGAATCTGTTTCAGGCACTATGTTGCAATTGGAGAGCCCCTGAAGTGCCAGAACAGTGGAACCCCCCCACCCCCCAAATGACCCCATTTTGGAAACTAGACCCCTCAAGGAATTTATCAAGGAGTATAGTGAACACTTTGACCCTACAGGTGTTTCACAGATTTTTTAACCATTGAGATGTGAAAAAAAAAAAAATTACTTTTTTTACAATAAAATATTTTAGCCCCAAATGTTTCATTTTCACAAGGGGTTAAAGGAGAAATTGCACCCCAAATTTTGTTATACAATTTCTCCTGAACATGACAATACCCCATAAGTGCTGGTATCCTGATGTACGGGCCCACGGCAGCACACATATGGAGCGCTAATTGGATTTAGGAGGCTAGATTTTTCTAGAATAGTTTTCAGGCACCATGTTCCTTTTGCAGAGCCCCCAAGGTGCCAAAAAAGTTGAAACCCCCAAAATGTGATCCCATTTTGGAAACTACACCCCTCAAGGAATTAATCAAAGGTTATAGTGAGCACTATGACCCTACAGGAGTTTCACAGAATAGGGCCAGGAAAAGGGAAAGCGACATTTTTTTTTCTATAAAATGTTGCTTTAACCCCAATTTTTGCATTTCCACAAGGGGTTAAAAGAGAAAATGCACCCCACAATTTAAGCATTTTCTCCCAATTACAGAAATACCCCACATGTGGATGTAAAGTGATGTATGGGCACACTATAAGGTCCAGAAACTAGACCCCCTCAAGGAACTCAAAAGCAAAAAAGTATCTAAAATAAACATTTAACACAGTACAAGATTCCTGCTCAGATTTCCTGTGCACATGTAACATCCTTAATCAGGTTAGGGGTATAGTGAACACTTTGACCCTACAGGAGTTTCACAGAATTTTTAACCATTGAGATATGAAAATGAAAAATTAATTTCTTTGCAATAAAATGTCACTTTAGCCCCAAATTTTTCATCTTCACAAGGGGCTAAAGGAGAAAAAGCATCCATTATTTGTTAAGCAATTTCTCCCAGCTAAAGAAATGCTCCACAAAAACTACTGTATGGATGGTCACACAGTGGGAGAGAACAATATTTAGAGGGCAGATTTTGCTGTAATAGTTTTCAAGTACAATGCTGCATGTGCTGAGCCCCTGAAGTGCCAGAATAGTGGAAGCCCCCAACAAACGACTTCAGTGTTAAATTACACCCCTTAAAAAAATTATCAAGTTGTATAGCAAACATTTGGACGCCACTTGTATGACATTAATATATTTTCAAGAAATTACTGCATAGCAGGAGGGAAGGTAAAACTGCAGAGTACATGATGGCATAAGGAGGTGATATTTATCAGGTGTCACACTGATAAATGGTGTCTTTCTTTATTCCTCTTTTGTAACACACTCTGCACTTTTTTTGGATCTTCCCTTTCTTTGCAGTTTGGGGAATTTCACTGGGAAAATGTTGCCCTGGTTCCAAAAGTACTGGGGCCTGGCACTTCTAGGTCCCCAAATATCAGGATCTTGATAATTGCCTCCTGAAACTCAAGGAAAGTTCCTGTCTGGCCTGCACATCGTGATAGCACGTAAGCATTATACATTGCCATCTGAACGATGTGCAAACCCAGCTTTTTGTACCATACTCTTGTTTTCAACATGGCACTGTACAGCTTCAGGACTTGATCAGATAGATCAACCCCTCGCATATATATATTGTATGCCAGGATCCAGTCTGGCTTGGGGGCAGTGGTACTGGTGCCACGCAGAGGGACAGGGGTGTTGCCACTGCCATGAATTGTGGTCAGTACAAGGACATCCCTCTTGTCCTAATACTTGACCAGCAGCACATTTTCATTGCAGATGGCCCTACTCTCACCCCTTCTGAGGGGCTGCGCAATATGTGCCCTAGGGAGGCCTCTTTGATTTCTGCGCACTGTCCCACAAGCTGCAGTTCCTCTGGAACTGAGGCACCTAAAGAGTGGGATGCTGGTGTAAAAGTTAATCATGTATAGGTGATAACCCTGGTGCAGCAAATCCCACACTATTTTCCCACTAACTCCTAGGATTGGGGGGCATTCTGGGGGCTCAATCCTTGTGTCCCTTCCTTCAAAAACCCTAAACTTATAGGTGTACCCTGAGCTGCTCTCGCACAGTTTATACATTTTAATGCCATACCGTGCCCTCTTACTGGGTAGGTATTGGCGGAATTTTAGCCTCCCTTTGAAACTGATCAGAGACTCATCAATTGCAATGTTCTGTTCAGGGATTTAGGACTCTGAAAATTTGGCACTAAAGGGGTCAATGACTGGCCTAACTTTGTATAGGCGGTCAAAATTTGGGGCATCTCGGGGTGGGCACTGTGCATTGTTGTTATAGTGTATGAATTTCAGGATCATTTCAAAGCGTGTCCTGGTCATGGCCATTCGATAGATTGGAGTATTATACAAGACGTCTGTACTCAAATACTGTTGATTTGTAGGTTTCTTCACTATGTCCATATGCAGAATAAGATCCCAGGAAATCGTCATCTCTGTTGCATTTACTGGGGTCCAGTTCTGGGACCTGGCATTTGAAGAGGTGGCATTTTGTTCCATAAATTGTTGGGCATACAAATTAGTTTGGGCCACCATAAAATCTATAAAGTCATAAGACAAAAAGATTTTGAAAAGTTCATTTTCTCTGAAGCTTTCAGTCTGTTTGTATTCCTGACTGCCCACAAAGTCAGGAAGCTGAGGTTCATAATTTTCTGGTGGTGGGGACCATATGGGCTCTGCAGCTTCGTCAACTACCTCAGCAACAGTTCTGGGGCACCTACTTTGGGGTTGTTCATCACTGGAGGAGGAGGAAGAGGAAAGATAAAGGAATAGGGCATTTTCCTCTTTTCCTTTGCTGGCGGTATCAGTTTCAAGGGCCAGTAAGGCAAATGCCTCTTCTACTGAATACCTTCTTTGGGACGATTGGAATTGTTGGGACATTTTTGTGTTTGCGGTGTTTTACATGAGTATATAAAACTTTATTTCTTGAAACTTGAAAGTGTGGGGTGTATGTTGTGCTTTAACACGTGTATAGATGTAAAGATGTGAAAAAATGTAAAAAAAAGACCTAAAATTGAACTATATAGGAGACATATATATATATATATATATATATATATATATATATATATATATTAATTTTAACGACTATTAGAAAAAAAAACAAAAAAAAATACCTGCGCCAAAAAAATGAGCACAGATGTGATCAGTAACGTATATTTGTCACTGACCAGCGCTCAGTGGAGGCAGGACCTGCACAAAAAAAAGTTTGTGCAATAAAAAAAGCTTTTGCTTCTTCTAGCTAAAAATGAACTAATATATATATATATATATATATATATATATATATATATAAAATATATATACAGTGTGTGTGTGTGGAAAAAAAAAAGTATTTAGTCAGCCACCAATTGTGCAAGTTCTCCCACTTAAAAAGATGAGAGAGGCCTGTAATTGACATCATAGGTAGACCTCAACTATGAGAGACAAAATGAGAAAACAGATCCAGAAAATCACATTGTCTGATTCTTAAAGAATTTATTTGCAAATTATGGTGGAAAATAAGTATTTGGTCACCTACAAACAAGCAAGATTTCTGGCTCTCACAGACTTGTAACTTCTTCTTTAAGAGGCTCCTCTGTCCTCCCCTCATTACCTGTAGTAATGGCACCTGTTTGAAATTGTTATCAGTATAAAAGACACCTGTCCACAACCTCAAACAGTCACACTCCAAACTCCACTATGATGAAGACCAAAGAGCTGTGGAAGGACACCAGAAACAAAATTGTAGACCTGCACCAGGCTGGGAAGACTGAATCTGCAATAGGCAAGCAGCTTGGTGTGAAGAAATCAACGGTGAGAGCAATAATTAGAAAATGGAAGACATACAAGACCACTGATAATCTCCCTTGATCAGGGGCTCCACGCAAGATCTCACCCTGTGGGGTCAAAATGATCACAAGAACGGTGAGCAAAAATCCCAGAACCACACAGGGGGACCTAGTGAATGACCTGCAGAAAGCTGGAACTAACGTAACAAAGGCTACCGTCAGTAACACACACGTGTCCCCCTGCTTAAGCCAGTACATATCCAGGCCCATCTGAAGTTTGCTAGAGAGCATTTGGATGTTCTAGAAGAGTAATGGGAGAATGTCAAATGGTCAGATGAAACCAAAGTAGAACTGTTTGGTAGAAACACAACTCGTCGTGTTTGGAGGAGAGTGAACGCTGAGTTGCATCCAAAGAACACCATACCTACTGTGAAGCATGGGGGTGGCAACATCATGCTTTGGGACTGTTTCTCTGCAAAGGGACCAGGACGACTGATCCGTGTACATGAAAGAATGAATGGGGCCATGTATCGTGAGATTTTGAGTGCAAACCTCCTTCCATTAGCAAGGGCATTGAAGATGAAACGTGGCTGGGTCTTTCAGCATGACAATGATCCAAAGCACACCTCCAGGGCAACGAAGGAGTGGCTTCGTAAGAAGCATTTCAAGGTCCTGGAGTGGCCTAAACAGTCTCCAGATCTCAACCCCATAGAAAACCTTTGGAGGGAGCTGAAAGTCTGTGTTGCCCAGCGACAGCCCCAAAACATCATTGCTCTAGAGGAGATCTGCATGGAGGAATGGGCCAACATACCAGTAACAGTGTGAGCCAACCTTGAGAAGACTTACAGAAAACATTTGACCTCTGTCATTGCCAACAAAGGATATATAACAAAGTATTGAGATGAACTTTTGTTATTGACCAAATACTTATTTTCCAACATAATTTGCAAATAAATTCTTTAAAAAATCAGACAATGTGATTTTCTGGATTTGTTTTCTCATTTTGTCTCTCATAGTTGAGATCTACCTATGATGTCAATTACAGACCTCTCTTATCTTTTTAAGTGGGAGAACTTGTACAATTGGTGGCTGACTAAATACTTTTTTTCCCCACTGTATGTATATGTGTGTATGTATGTATATGTATATATATATATATATATATATATATATATATATATATATATATAATATATATATAGCAACTAATTCTAACTATTAGAAAAAAAACAAAACAATAGCTAAAATTGAACTACAGTATATATATATATATATATATATATATATATATCGTGGGGTAAAAAAGTATTTAGTCAGCCACAAATTGTGCAAGTTCTCCCACTTAAAAAGATGAGAGAGGCCTGTAATGGACATCATAGGTAGACCTCAACTATGAGAGACAAAATGAGAAAACAAATCCAGAAAATCACATTGTCTGATTTTTAAGAATTTATTTGCAAATTATGGTGGAAAATAAGTATTTGGTCAATAACAAAAGTTCATCTCAATACTTTGTTATATATCCTTTGTTGACAATGACAGAGGTCAAACGTTTTCTGTAAGTCTTCACAAGGTTGGCACACACTGTTGCTGGTATGTTGGCCCATTCCTCCACGCAGATCTCCTCTAGAGCAGTGATGTTTTGGGGCTGTCGCTGGGCAACACGGACTTTCAACTCCCTCCAAAGGTTTTTTATGGGGTTGAGATCTGGAGACTGGCTAGGCCACTCCAGGACCTTGAAATGCTTCTTACGAAGTCACTCCATCCTACTCTATGTAGGCTGCAATAGAAATTCTGTTGTTTTTTTTTGCATTAGCATTGTAATGCATTGCATTAGTGATCAGACCCTCTGGGGTTCAAGACCCCAAGGGGGTCTAATAAATGGAAAAAAAAAAATATTAAAAGTTCAAATCACCCCCTTTCCCTAGAACACATATAAAAGTATTTAAATACTGTGAAACACATACACATTAGGTATCCCTGTGTCCGAAAACGCTCGGTTTACAAATCTATAAAAATATTTTACTGTTCAGTGAACGCCGTAGCGGGAAAAAAAAAATCAATAGTGCCAAACCGTCGTTTTTTCACTGTTTTGCCTCAGATAAAAATTTGAAAAAAAGTGATCAAAGCAATAGCAATTCCCCAAAATGGTATAACTAAAAAGTACACCTGGTCCTGCAAAAAAATATGTCCTATGAATCCCAGTCCACGGAAGTATAAAAAAGTTACGGGTGTCAGAATATGTCGACTTTTAGAAATAAAATTTTTTTTCCAAACTTTTGGATTTTTGTTAAGGGGTTAAAATGTAAATAAAACCATATACATTTGGTATCCCCGGAATCATACTGAAACATAGAATACAGGTGACATGTCATTTTGGCTGCATAGTGAACGCCGTAAAAACGAAGCCTGTAAGAATGTTGTACAAATGCACTTTTTCTATAAATCCACCCCATTGTGAATTTTTTTTTCCAGCTTCCCAGTACATTGTACAGAATAACTAATGGTAGCATCAGTGGCGTAACTAGGAATGGCTGGGCCCCAAGGCGAACATTTGACATGGGGCCCCCCCAACCCGCCGCCCCCAACCCCCCCACACACAAACCACATTCCTGCGCACACTATTTTGCCCCATAGTGGCGCCTGCACACGGTATCATGTCCCATAGTGGCCCCTGCACATGGTATTATGCCCCATAGTGGCCCCTGCACACGGTATTATGCCCCATAGTGGCCCCTGGACAAGGTATTATGCAGCATAGTGGCCCCTGCACACAATATTATGCCCCATAGTGGCCCCTGCACACAGTAGTTTGCCCCATAGTGGCCCCTGCACACAGTAGTTTGCCCCATAGTAGCCCCTGCACACAGTAGTTTTCCCCATAGTGGCCCCTGCACACAGTAGTTTGCCCCATAGTGGCCCCTGCACACAGTAGTTTGCCCCATAGTGGCCCCTGCACACAGTAGTTTGCCCCATAGTGGCCCCTGCACACAGTAGTTTGCCCCATAGTGGCCCCTGCACACAGTATTATGCCCCATAGTGGACCACCCATGAACGATTATTATACTCTGGGGTCTTTTCAGACCCCAGAGTATAATGATCGGAGACTCAGGGGAGGATAGAAACATAGAAAACACTGCAACTTACCTCTTCCTCGCTCCGGTGCACTCCCGTGCGCTACTTCGGCCATCTTGTCGGATCTCGCGCGATCCAGGCCGGCGTCGCGACGCATAATGACGTCGGCTGACGTCTGGGACGTCACCAAACAGGCCCGAAGCCTGCGGAGTGGCGGATAGGTGAGTTACTGTGTTTTTTATGTTCGCTCACCTCCCCTGGGCCCCCGATCGTTATACTCCGGGGTCTCAAAAGACCCCGGAGTGTAACGATAGCAGTGATTGTGGGGTTCGCGGTAGCGACTGCCACAGGGCTCCGGGCCCCGTATTGTTCCGGGCCCTGTGGCAGTCGCTACCACTGCTACCCCGGTAGTTACGCCCCTGGGTAGCATCATGAAGAACAATTTGTCCCGCAAACATCAAGACCTCATATGGATCTGAGATTGGAAAAATAAAAAAGTTATGAGATTTGGAGGGAGGATGGGGGGAGTCAAAAACGAAAAACAAAACTCGAAAAATTCCTCCGGCGGAAAGGGGTTAAACTCTACTATTCAAATGATGCACAGAATCATTTTTGATAGGCATAGGGTTTTATTTTAACGTTTTATTTTAAGTGTCACCTTTAAATAATGATATTTATGTAGTTAGCAATAACTATAAATATCAAATAATAGTAATAAATATATATATATATATTGTAGGGAACAGCTCACACGGTGGGAGTCGGCAATGATGAAGTTCACAGAGGCAATGGTTTTTAAAACTACAAGGGTCCTTTATTGAGGCGCTTCGGCACAAAATTACATCACATAAGCAAAACAAAAGCCTGAGCCTGTCCAGCTCTAACTAAACAGTATCAGCCCCTCACTAGCCTAGTTGCAGGCAAATACATATCCGCAAATACAGTATGAAAGTGTGTAAACCTCTCTCCTCCAGCCTGGCACTTGTCAGCCCTCCTTTTTCTAGGCTTCCTTCCTCAGTAATCACTCACAGGAAGCCTCAGCTGAGAGCACCTGGGAGTAGGGGAAAACCCAGTAGTGGACCAAGGGTGTGGACTGGAAGACTCTCGATACCAACCTGTCCTCCAGTCCAGAAAAACCAGCCCATGTAATTTAAAGAAAATCCCTAGCAGACTATGTTCTGCTAAGGCAACATGCATCTTCCTGGATTTCCATTACCTCACCTGGCTGAGGAAACCAGGCGAGATATACATCCCATCCAGCACTTTACCACAATATATGCATAGTAATCCATGTGTATTACCCTTATTTTGTTTTCACTAGTTTGTGCAATATAGAACAAAATGCCCTATTGTCAACAGGCCACTGACTAATCTTATGTGCTTATTTTATTCTAATAATTGTTTGTGTGAATACCTAATTTCTTTCAAAATGTGTTACATTTTTTTTTTTCATTTAGCATTTTTTCTACATAAAAGCATAACCTGTGTTTTAATACTGGAAATTCCAGTGCATAGCCAATTCTGCTATACCACTAGCTCAGTGAAGGTTGTCTATGTATTTAACTTATACACTATTTATTACATGTTATATTTGTCAACTATTCATTCTTCACCATTTTAGTGTTTTAGTGCATTAACTGTGAAAATGAGTCTTTGCTGTCTGTAAGGATTGAAGTAATAAGTAACAATAAAAAAATTCCTGAATGCCTGAATAAATAGCAAAGTTCAGCTCTTTTCTACTGGAACTTGAGAAGACTGGGTAGGAGCATCAGATGTCAATTATTAGTGACTTGTGACTTTGTATCATGCAAATGTGTTTTGCTAGGAATTTTCAAAACACACACTATTTTAGTATAAGAATGTATTTTTCCAAATTAATATAGCCATCTTCACCACTTTCATAAAGTTTATATTAAAAGCTTTAAATCTGGGACCCCATGTTGCATAAATGTCTCGATTTTGAGATTCTGTTGCATTTTACAGTACCTGCAAAGTAGATGAGATTCTGGCACATTGCAGAAAAAAAAAATCTGGAATGCAAATGCTGTGATTTCGAAAATGCTCATGTTTTTGTAAATAGCAGCATGTCAATTATATCTATGGAAATGCTGGCGGTTTCCGTATGGGTATGAAAAAGGCAGAAAGTCCACAGAAGAAAACTCTGCGGACTTTCTGTGAAAAATGATGTGGAAAACACTCCAATGCGTTTCCGCCGCGCTCTTTTCCTCAGCGTTTTTCGGCTGCGGCTCACAAAGTGAGGCCTTAGCCTAAAAAGCTTTTTTGAAATTTGGACACCAAGCTTTTACAGATTAAAAATGTTGCTGTGATTTTGCTGTGAATCATGTAGTTTTTTTTTTTTTTTTTTACTGTGGTATTGCCATTCATCCGCCATACTTTGGCTGCAACCTGTGGCCTCACCCTAATGCTTAAAGAGGTTTTCCGGGCAAAAAAATCTTTTTTTTTTTTTTTTTTAAAGATCTGTTAGTGCTATTGATGGGTTAATAAGTGCACCCAAATACCTTTAGCAGTGTTTTGAATGATTTCTGTGTTTCTCTGGGAGCTCTTGGCATCTTCTACATTTGTTTACATAGGTAGCTTTGTTTTTTGTTTTTTTTTATCCTACAACTACCATGATGCACTGTTCTTCATTGCTGATTCACACTAGCTCCCCCTCTCACTCCCTCACACCCCCTCCCTGTTTCCCTAGCTAGCCCACTACTAGACCCCATCATACTCACCTGTATTTCTGTCCGGATCTTCTGGGCACAGGAGATAACTTCCTTCTGTGGGGTCGGCTCCTACTCTTCTTGACGTCTGCGTAACAGAGCCAGAGTGCCGGCATGCCGACTCTATTGAGCAGGCATGAGATGCTGGTAGACAGGTAAGTATGATGGGGTGGGGGTGGGGGGTTTAGTATTTGTGACGTTCTTTTTCCGGAAACCTGAAAAACATGACCGCCCCTGGCGATCTGGGTAAATATAGGCAGGTGGAGGGTGTTTAACTTAGTGTAGAAGTGCAATTTTATCCCGGACAACCCCTTTAATGTACTTGGCAGTATTACTGCTGTATTTTGAAGGGAGCTTTCAAAGCATAACTAAACTTTTGAAAAAACTTTAGGTACAAAAGTTACACAACAACCCACCCACACCTACACTAGTGAGAAACAGTACACAGATTCAACGCACAATAGAGAAACAGGGAAAAAATACAGAAGTGTAGGATTTCATAGGATGGAGACAAATTGGATGGATATTACAACATTTATTAATTTCACAAATGTTGTCAGAAAACTTGTTCAAAAGTTTAGGTATGCTTTAACAGGACCTTTGTTGAGGTAAATGAGCCCTCTACTATACTTCTGTATGCCTTGTATTTTAATCTGAGGCCTAAGAAAATTTATTCGTTTGGATTTATTTCACAGAAAAATAATTATGCGCTACTTGATGCTGTAGAGATGTAGTAGACTTAACCTGACTTTCTACAGTGGATAAATTACTTTTGTGTGATATTTTGTCACAGAAGACAACAAAAATAAATGAAAAGTGATAGAATAATCTTTCTTCATTGATTTTTCATTGGTATTTGCTGTCTTCTGTTATAACATATCATGCTGTAGTAATTTAGCCAGCTGCAGAAAGCCAGGTTAACTCTGCTGCATCTCAGTGTCAGTGTACACTTATAGGAGAGAATAGCACAGACAAAACTTGTACAGTGGAACATGGAGGCTGCACATCTTTGTACTAGGGAGCTGTCAGACTTTTGTGCACTGTTGTACAGAAGACTGTTCAAGCAGTTGAGCCATTACAGTAATCAATGCAGAAATTATTTTGTCATAAATTTCCCAAGTCCCCCATGTGGGTCCAAGAGGTGGAACTTGAATTTATCAGACATTTATAGAATATATACAGAAATGTCTAAAATGTGAATACCATTTTAAACAGATCAAGTGTTACTTAACCTTACTTAACCTTCCTATTGTATCCATTTTTCCTTTTTTTTCTCCTCACCTTCTGAAGGCCATAACTTTTATTTTTTGTTCACAGAGCCATATGATGGCTTAATCGCTGTCTCATGTCCTTAGGACAAAAAAGAATGTAAAAAAGAAAAAAAAAAAAGCTCACAAGTTTTTAAAAAAAAACGTATGTAAAAAAATAACCCCCTCAAATTGTCCCTTTTCCATAAATGATGTAAAAACACAAAAGAGCACACATTTGGTATTGCTGCATCCTTAACAGCCTATACAATTAAACTAAACCATCAGTTAACCCGCACAGTGAACATCGTAAAAACAGAAAAAAACTGAGAAAAAAATGCCGGAAGTAATGGTTTTTGCCATCTTGCCTCACAAAATATGGAATTAAGAGTGATATAGCCTATATGATACCAGCCCTCAACCAGCTTTGTCAATAAAAATTAAAATGTTACGCTTCTCAGGAGATAGCGATGCAAAAATTATAGATTTTTTTTTCTAGAAATAGAATTTTATTCAGCAAAATTAGTAACGGGTACAAAAACCTATATAAATTTGGCCATAATCACCATAATCATACCTTAGAATGAAGGTAAGATATTATTTATGTTGTATGTCAAAGGGCAAAAAATGTAAAATGTTAAAAAGCAATGCCAGAATGAATGTTTTTGGGTTTTTTTTCAATCCCCCTGAAAGAGTTAATAAAATCTTGTCAATAAGTTAGACACCCCAAAATGATTTTGTTACAAAATACATGTCATCCCACAAAAAACAAGCTCTCATATGTCAACCTCACCAGAAAAATAAAAAAGCTTGTACAATACGACAAAAAAAGCAAAAAAAAACAAGCACTCATATGGCAACCTCACCAGAAAAATAAAAAAGCTTGTACAATAGGACACAAAAAAAGCAAAAAAAACAAACACTCATATGGCAACCTCACCAGAAAAATAAAAAAGCTTGTACAATACGACAGCAAAAAAAAAGAAAAAATTGCAAAATCTTTAGGAGAAAACTGGCTGTGGCAAGAATGGAATGAATAAACAGTGCAAGCCTATATCTGGGTACAATCCTAGATTAGAAGACACCAGAAGTGACCTCCAGTTGGGAATTTGGTGTACCCAATGCACTCTGCACAGCTTACATATTTACTTTCACTATTCTTTGTGCATTCACATTTGGGAAAACTAATGCTCATTACATTTTTGACAAATTCTTTAGATGCAGTTTTCAAAATAGGATCACTCCCTAGGGGATTCCTCTTTACTGGCATCTCAGGGACACGTGCAAACGTGACATGTTGTCAAAATACCAAACATTTAAATGTGTACTCCAAAAGCCACATAGTGCTCCTTCACATTTGTGCCATATTGTGTGCCGAAACAGCAGTTTATGCCCACATGTATGACACTTTTGTGACCAGGATAACATACTTAACCCCTTAAGGACCCAGCCCAAAAGTGCGTTAAGGACCAGGCCTCGTTTTTCAAAACTGACATGTGTCACTTTATATGACAATAACTTTGAGACGTCTTAACTTACACAAGTGATTTTGAAATTGTTTTTTCGTGACACATTGTGCTTCATGTTAGTGGTAAACACTAATGAATATTTTTGTATTTATTTATAAAAAAATAGGAAATTTGATGGAAATTTGGAAAAAAATCACAATTTTCAAAATGTGAAATGCTCTGCTTTTCAGATAGATAGTCATACCACCCAAATACATTAATACATATTATCTACCATATCTCTGCTTTATATCGGCATCATCTTTTAATCGTCCTGTAATTTATTTTGGATGTTAGAAGGCTTACAAGTGTAACAGCGATTTTGCAGATTTACAAGAAAATTTCCCAAACTAATTTTTTAGGGACCACTTCAGTTCTGAAGAGGATTATAATGGCCTATATATTAGAAACCCCCATAACTCACCCCATTTTCAAAACTGCACCCCTCAAATAATTCAAAATAATATTTGGGATGTTTGTTAACCCTTTAAGCATTTCACTGGAATTAAAACAATATGGAGGTGAAATTTAGACATCTAATTTTTTCCCACTAATTCCTTAATTTAGCCCTAAAATTAACACATTCACAAAGGGTTAAAAGAGAAAATGTATCTCACAGTTTGTTATGCAATTTCTCCCGAGCACGGAAATACCCCACAAGTGGGTGTAAACTGATGTTTGGGCGAATGGCAGCGCACGGAAGGGAAGGAGTGACACTGGGCGTCTGAAGAGCAGATTTTGCTGGAATAGTTTTCAGGTGCCATGTCTCATTTGCAGAGCCCCTAGAGTACCAATACAAAGGAAAACCCCAAAAGTGACCCCATTTTGGAAACTACACCCCTCACAGAATTCATATAGGGATATAGTGAGCATTTTGACCTTACAGTCGTTTCACAGATTTTGCTAACACTGGGATGTATAAATGAAACATTACTAAAATGTCACTTTATCTTTATATTTTCACAATGGGTTAAAGGAGAAAAAGCACCCCACAGTTTGCAAAATAATTGCTCCTAAACACAGCAATACCCCATATGTGGTCGTAATCTGCTGTATGGGCACATGGCAGGGCTCAGAATGGAAAGAGCGCTATTTAGCTTTTGGAGAGCAGATTTTTCTGGAATAGTTTTCAGGTACCATGTCGCATTTGCAGAGCCCCCAAAGTACCAATACAGTGGAAACCCCCTAAAAGTGACCCCATTTTGGAAACTACACTCCTCACTGAACATATCAAGGGGTATAGTGAGCATTTTGACCCTACAGCTGTTTCACAGATTTTATTAACATTGGGACATTAAAATGAAAAATTACTTTTTTTTCCAATAAACCGTCAATTTAGCCCCAAATTTTTCATTTTCACAAGAGAACAAAGGAGAAAAAGCTCTCCAAAGTTCCTTACACAATTTCTCCTGAACACAGAAATGCCCCATATGTGGTTGTAATCTGCTGTTTGGGTAAATGGCAGGGCTCAAAATGGAAAGAGCGCTATTTAGCTTTTGGAAGGCAGATTTTGCTGGAATAGTTTTCGGATGCCATGTCACATTTGCAGAGCCCCTAAAGTACCAATATAATACAAACCCCCAAAAAGTGACCCCATTTTGGAAACTACACCCCTTATAGAATTTATCTAGGGGTATGGTGAACATTTTGACATCACAGCTGTTTCACAGATTTTATTAACATTGGGACATTAAAATGAAAAATTACTTTTTTTCCAATAAACCGTCAATTTAGCCCCAAATTTTTCATTTTCACAAGAGGACAAAGGAGAAAAAGCACCCCAAAGTTCGTTACACAATTTCTCCTGAACACAGAAATGCCCCATATGTGGTTGTAATCTGCTGCATGGGTAAATGGCAGGGCTCAAAATGGAAAGAACGCTATTTAGCTTTTGGAGGGCAGATTTTGCTGGAATAGTTTTTGGATGCCATGTTGCATTTGCAGAACCCCTAAAGTACCAATATAATGGAAACCTCTCAAAAGTGACCCCATTTTAGAAACTACACCCCTCAAGGAATGTATCAAGGGGTATTATCATTTAGAGCCTAAAAATGCTTCCCAAAAATTAATGTACAAAGTGAAAATTAAAGTTTTTAAAGAAATATCCAATTTCAGTGCCTAATACGTTGCAGCCACTTTGTGGCATCAGAGACATGAACTCCTAAAACTATTAAGTGGGCTATCCCGGGGACAAAAAAATTATATATGTGGGTATAAACTGCTGCTTGGGCACACAGCAGGGCTCAGAAGGGAAGGAGCACTGTGGTTTTTTTTTAGCTTTTGGAGTACAGATTTAGAGGGACTTTCTGGTCGCCATGATATTTTTGCAGAGCCCTGGAGGTGCCAGTAAATAGGAATTCCCCAAGAAGTGACCCCCATTTTGTAGGGGCAATTTTAGGGTCTCTGCAAATGTGACATGGCGTCCAAAAAAACAACAATCTAAATATGCGCTCCAAAAGCACATAGCGCTCCTTCACATTTGCGCCCTGCTGTGTGCCCAAATGACAGTTTATGCCCACATGTATGACACTGGTGTGCCCAGTATAGTGTACTTAATGCCATATGTGGTATAAACTGCTGTTTGGGCACAGCCGGGCATAGAAGGGAAGGAGCGCTATTTTGGTTTTTGGAGCACAGTTTGCTTTTTGGACACCATGCCACTTTTGCAGAGCCCATGAATTGTCAGTAAAGTGGAATCCGCAGACATGTCACCCCATTTTGAAAACTATACCCTTCAAGGGATTTATCAAGTGGGGTAGCGAGCATTATTAACCCTTAAGTGTTGCATTCTTTTAATTTCCAAAAATGAATGCGCAGCTGATAATGAAAAGTTAAAAATGAAATTTTTCTATAGATACGCCATTTCAGTGCCCAATATGTTGTGCCCAGTTTATGTCTGCACAGACACACACTCCAAAAACTGGTGAGCAGGGATCCCGGGCACAACAGCTTTTGGAGCGTTCATCTCTGATACAAGCCGGACACAACATATTACGCACTGAAATGATGTATTCCTGGAATAATTGTCATTTTCACCTTTCACCATCAGCTGCGTATTCATTTACGGATAATAAATTATAGCAACACTTGGGGGTTAAAAATGCTCACTGTACCCCTGGATAAATTCCTTCAGGGGTGCAGTTTCCAAAATGGGGAGACATGTCAGGGGATTCCACTGTACTGGCATTTCAGCTCTGCAAAAGTGCAATGGCGTCCAAAAACCAAACCGTCCAAGTCTGTGCTCCAAAAACCAAATAGCGCTCCTTCCCTTCTGTGCCCGGCTGCGTCCAAACAGGAGTTTATACCCATATATGACATTAAGTACCATATCCTGGGTACACCAGTGTCATACATGTGGGTATAAACTGCAGTTTGGGCACACAGTAGGGTGCAGAAGGGAAGGAGCGCTATGTGGCTTTTGGAGCGCAGATTCAGATGTTTGGGATCTGGACGCCATGTCATGTTTGCAGAGCCTCTAAAGTACCAGTAAAGTGGAATCCCCTAGGGAATGACCCCATTTTGAAAACTGCACCCCTCAAAGAATTTATCAAGGGGTGCAACGAGCATTAGTATCCCAGACGTGAATACACAGCGGATGGGGAAAAGTGAATAGGTAAGCTATGCGGAGTACATTGGGTACACTAAATTCCCTACTATTTCCCCAGTAGTTCCTATTATTGGGGAGGTCACTCTGGGGGTCACTTCTGGTTTATTATCCCTCGTAAACTCTAAATATGGGGTGTACCCTAATATACACTCGCACAGATTATACATTTCCTTCCTGCCGCAGCCAGTTATGCTCTAATGATTTGGCGATTTTTGGGGTTTTTGTCTTCACATTGTACAAGCTATATTTTCTTTATTTCTCTGGTGATGTAGCCATATGAGGGTTTGTTGTTTGCGGGTTGAGATGTATTTTTTAATGACATCATTTTTAGATGCTTACAACTTATTAAATAAATTTTATTAACTCTTTCTTGGTGGATTAAAAAACAACCCCATCAATTCTGGCACTGCGTTTTATCTTTTAAATTTTTCACCATGCAGCGTAGAGCGTAAGTAACATGTTACCTTTATTCTGCGGGTCAGTACGATTACGGCGATACCTCATTTATACTGTTTTTTTATGCAATACCAATTTTGCAGAACAAAAACCCATTTGGGGACATAAATCAATTTTTTTTGCATCGCCATCTTCTAAGATGCGTAGCATTTTTATTTTTCAGTTTAGAGAGTTGGTTTAGGGCTTATTTTTTGCGGGACAACCTGTGCTTTTTATTGCTACTGTTTTGGGGTACATATGACTTTTTGATCACTTTTTATGGCATATTTTGTAAGGTGAGATGGCGAAAAATCGTTACTTTTGGCGGGTTTTTTCCGTTTTTTTTCCCCGACTTTCACACGTGTCTTGCAGCCTATACAGGAAGTCAGCGCTAAGGAAACACAGCGCTGACTTCCGCAGGTCTCAGCAGGATCAACCAGGTACTGGGGGCTCCAGGCAGCCTGGGGTCACTGGGCAGACCCCGGGCTGCAGATTAGAGATATCGGCACCCCCCGATCTCGCCGCGGGGGGTG
Source organism: Leptodactylus fallax (assembly GCA_947044405.1). Classification (NCBI taxonomy): domain Eukaryota; kingdom Metazoa; phylum Chordata; class Amphibia; order Anura; family Leptodactylidae; genus Leptodactylus; species Leptodactylus fallax. Next base: position 2,893,674 of record CAMRHE010000183.1, read on the forward strand.
CCGGGGGGGCGGCAAGACGGCGGAACCCCTTGGATGCCGCGGTCATGTTTGACCGCGGCATCCAAGGGGTTAAAACCGCCGATCGGAACTCAGTTCCGACCGGGGGTTATGGAGCAGGGTGTTAGCTGTCAGATACAGCTAACACCCGGTTCCGATACCGCCCGCTCAGATAGTGAGCGGGCGGCCGGCCTCGGGCGTAGTATTACGCCCTGGTGCGCGAAGTACCTAGCGCCCAGGACGTAATAGTACGTCCAAGGTCGTTAAGGGGTTAATGTTAGATGTGGGTATAAACTGCTGATATACGGCTTTAGGAGCACAGATTTAGATTGTTTGTTTGTTTGGTTTTTGGACACCTTGTCACATTTGCAGAGACTCTAAAGGAGCCCCTATAAAATGGGGTCACTTCTGGGGGAATTCCAATTTACTGGCACCTCCAGGGCTCTGCAAAAACAATATGGTGTCCAGAAACAAGCCCCCCTAAATCTATATTCCATAAGCTAAGATGAGCAGTGCTCCTTACCTTCTGAGCGCAGTACCTGAGCCCAAACAGCAGTTTACACCCACATGCTCAACTTTTTTGTACCTGGGATAAGCCGCTTAAAAGTTTTAGGAGTGAATGTCTCTGTTGACACAAAGTGGGCACAACTTATCGGGCACTGAAATTGGATATGGCATATTTCTGTAAAAATTTAAATTTTCACTTTGCACATTTATTTTTTGGGAAGTGCTCTTGAGCTCAAAATGATAATACCCCTTGGGAAATTCCTTGAGGGGTTCAGTTTCTTAAACGGGGTCATATTTTGGAGGTTGTGTTATTTATTTTATCTCAGAGTAAATGTCCAAATTAGGCCTCAAATGCACATGGTGCTCTATCACTTCTGAGCCCTGTCATATTTCCAGGAATAGATTAGGGCTGCATGTAGGGTGTTTGCAGAAACAGAGCATAATAACTGGAGAGACAGCCTTTCACAGTGCCACAAGCTGGGCATGACATATTGGGCACTGAAGTAGCAGATATCTGGGAACATTTCGATTTTCATTTTGCATCATCCACTGCACTTTTGTTTTTGGAAACCATCTCTTGGATCAATATGCTTGTAATACTCTGTGAGGGGTGTAGTTTCCAAAATGGGGTCACATTTAGGGGGTTTCCATTGTACTGGTACTTTAGGGTCTCTGCAATTATGACATAGCACCTGAATACTATTCCAGCAAAATCTGCCCTTCAAAAGCCAAATAGCGCACTTTCCATTCCCAGTCCCGCCATGTACCTATACAGCAGTTTATGTCCACATATGGGTATTGCCGTGTTCATGAGAAGTTGTGTAACAAACTGTGAGGTGCTTTTTCTCCTTTAACCCCATGTGAAAATGGAAAATTTGGGGCTAAATCGACAGTTTATTGGAAAAAAAGCAATTTTTAATTTTCCCGTCCTATTGTTAATAAAATCTGTGAAACAGTTGTGGAGTCAAAATGTTCACTATACCCATTGATAAATTCTATGATGGGTGTAGTTTCCAAATTGGAGTCATGTTTAGGGGGTTTCATTGTACTGGTACTTTAGGGGCTCTGCAAATGTGACATGGCACCTGAAAACTATTCCAGCAAAATCTGCCCTCCAAAAGCCAAGTAGCTCTTTCCGTTCTGAGCCCTGCCATATACCCATACAGCAGTTTACGACCACATATGGGGTATTGCCATGTTCAGGAGAAATTGTGTAACAAACTGTGAAAAAATTTGGGTAGTAAAGTAACGTTTTAGTCATTTTTTATTTTCACATCCCAAAGTTAATAAAATCTGTGAAACAGCTGTGGGATCAAAATGCTCGCTATAGGCCTCACTATTGAGGGTGTAATTTCCAACGTGGAGTCACTTTTAGAGTGTTTCCACTATACTGGTACTTTAGGGGCTCTGCAAATGAGACATTGCACCAGAAAACTATTTCAGCAAAATCTGCTTTTCAAATTCCTGGTGGCGCTTCTTCCCGTGCGGCCGTGTGCCCAAAGAGCAGTTCCACATGTGGGGTATTTCTGTGCTCAAGAGAAATTGCATAACAAATTGTGAGATGCAATTTCCCCTTTACACACTTGCAAACATGTACATTTTAGGGCTAAATGAATGTATTATTGGAAAGAAAGTGAAATGTCTAAATTTCATCTCCATATTGTTTTAATTCCCGTGAAATGCTTAAAGAGTTGAAAAACTTCCCAAATGTGGTTTTGAATTATTTGAGGGGTGCAGTTTTGAAGGTGGGATTTATTTATGAGGGTAGGGGGGGGCTAATATATAAGCCTTTGAAACCACTTTCGGAACTTAAGTGGTCCCTAACAAATGGGTTTGGGAAATTAGTTGGAAAATTGCTGTTACACTTGTAAGTCTTCTAATGTCCAAAATAAATTCAAGGATGATTAAAAGATGATGGCAAAATAAAGCAGTGATATGGTAGATAATATTTATTAATGTATTTGGGTGGTATGACTGTCTGAAAAGCAGAGCATTTCATATTTTGAAAATTGCAAATTTTTCCAAATTTCAATCAAATTTGCTATTTTTTTCAAATAAATAAATTCAAAAAATATTGATCAAAGTTTACCGCTAACATGAAATACAATGTGTCACAAAAAACTGTCTCAAAATCACTTCAGTAAGTTAAAGCATCTTAAAAGCATGCCACTTAAAATAACACGTCAGTTTTAAAAAATAAGATTGTGTCCTTAATGTGATTTTTGGCTATGTCATTAAGGGGTTAAATTTTTTTACCCTAGTGGCAGCTGGCTGGCATTGTTTAAAATTTTATTCCTTTATTATTCCCAAATATTTTTCATGTCAGTTTTTACAAAGTTTTTTAATTTTAATGAACATGGTCTAATATTTCAATTTATCTAAATTATGGATATGTTATTATCCTTCTCTGTGAAAATGGCCCTTCCTAATCCCTAGAAATTTGTAAAACACAACTACTGTCATGGCTTTGTTTTTTAAACGAGGCCTGTCAGTAGTAAATTGGTTATAAACCTAATCACCTTGTAGAGGTGAATCTACAGTTTTCCAAAAATGTTTTGGGGGGATGCTTTAGCTTGCCCAGACTAGTCTCAAGACTAAATTCACTGGTATTTACATATGTTACATACATTAGTAACTGACAAAAAATGGGGCTCTAAAACTGAATAACACAGGCATATTTAGAAGTTGTATAATTACCTCTACAAGGTATTGTGAGCAGTTTTATAACCAAATACCACTAACAGACTCCCTTTATAGGTTACCTGAGTTTTCAAGAAAAGTTAAAATATGTGTAGGATCTTGTTGGGCAGTTTGTTCTATAAATGTATAAGCAGTCCAACATGGTGTCCTATCAGTTATTCTGCTGCTAATAATGGCTGCAGCAAATTTGACATTTGTCTCAGGCTGTGGACATGTACAATAAGAAGCACTCTGCCCCATTCCCATCCATTATTACTACTAATAAACTACTAAGTTTATGTATATGTAATTTTGTCATGAGTAACATATTAAGTAGTAAAAATAGGAAATAAAAACTGAACTGCCAGGGTAAATACATGCAGGCAAGTAGCTAAAACACAGGAAAAAAAATCTGAGTACAGTCAGGAAAAATGTTAGGAATAATATCCCATCTGTAATCACACAAGCCAGACGTAGATACAAGTACATGGAATACTTTTTTTTCTTACATTGTAAACTGTGAGATTTGCAGAATGTTCAGTCTTTTACACAGAGGAAGCAGTTTGCAGACAAGTGTGTACAGGCTGTAAGGAGAATCAGCCTCTCCCCTCTCCATTGTCTGCGTGCAGACAGAACAGAACCTCCCCCTCCAGAGGTCTTGTTTATCTAATGTATATATGGATGGTCCTTGGCTAGCAACAAGAAGTGAACTGCAAATTTAGCTAATAGGGTGACAGGAACGTTGCAGAGATTTTTCAGACAGAAAACAGCCATATTTTTAATTACAGTGCATTACATTTTGGTACATAGTCACATGTTCTATGAAATGAGACTAAGTTGTATGAAAAGTTAGTGACTTTTTAAACATATTTAAATTGTGAGCCCCATTAGGGACAGTGATAAATGTAGATGATGACAATCTTTGTGTAGCGCTGCTGAACAATATGAATAAATAATATAATATGTTTGTTTTATAGTGGAAGGCAAAGGAAATGTATGGGTATATGGGTTCCCTCAGGCTGTGGCCCCACATTGTGGAAATATAGCATTTTGTACCATTGGAAAAGCGCAGAAGAAAAAAACCTGCCATAATCTTATCCCTACATTTAGTGATTTTTAAAGACTCTTTTTTAATGGGTTGCATTAAAAAGGAGTCTAGATACATAAACACATAACTTAGCACATCCATTTAATGGATATACTAAAAACCTTTTTTTTGTATATACTTCATTATAGAAAATAAAATTATCTGTTGCTGTAGACTTTTGCAGTATACGAGTGCATAGTAGACTATGCTATTCTGGCTTGCAAAAGAACAAAAACAAAAACAGAAAGAGACATATAAGGCAATCTTGGAGTTGTGGATTTTATGATGTGGCCTTCGTATCAGCGAAGGTTATGCATACCTATTCTAAAGTATATAGGCATCTTAGCCTACATTCATATGATAGAAGTGCAAAACTATTTTTCACCACTGTTTTGCAACCAAGGAGGGACTATTTTCACGGATCCCTCATGCATTGTGGTGTACGGAGAGATCCATGACAATGGACAAAAATAGAACAATATATCGTAATGGTCAGCCCCTATTCTCAGACATTGAAAGTAATATGTTGACAGTTAAAAAAAAAAAAAAAAATGCAGTCACATGGCCATTTGTGAATCTAGGCTTAATGTCTGTTGCCAGCTTTAGTCATAAAATAAATGAGTTATCAATCTAAACCAATGAGAAGTCTATTTCTGTAAGACTGGGTTCACATCTGCGCCATTGGAGACTCACAGAAACCGTCGAAAATTGGTGGAGAGAAAAGTCCTGCACGGAGTCCGCCGGTGTCCATGTGTAACCACTGAAACAGAGCACAATGCTAGTGTGAACCTAGCGTACGATGAACATAAAGGATAAACTTTGTACTTATGTTTACAATGTGTGGCAACTTGGGGAATTAGACTCAAAATGGCGGCTTTTCCTGGTGGTTCGTGGTACTGGGCGCCGGAAAGATAGTGTTCAGACGGTCCAAGTGTAAAATAAAAGTGGCTTTATTCAGCTTAACATAGCAAAACAACAAAAAACCTAGACCACAGTTAGGGTCCTAACTCACTCCTTGAGCCCCTAACTGTCCTGACTATTGCTCAGCTTCAGCAACAGTCCTTTGTGGACCCCAGCCCTTCTGGGACAGAGCCTCTCTCTCTGTCCTTAGCTGGTCCACCATTTCCTGCTTCCTGCAGGATACTCCAGCACCCCCAGCCCTTCTGGGACAGAGCCTCTCTCTCTGTCTTTAGCTGGTCCACCATTTCCTGCTTCCTGCAGGATACTCCAGCCCCTCTGGAGTTACGCCACCACCCAAAGGCGTGGCTGAGAACCTTTTCTGGCCTGGCCTGGGTCACTCAACAGCGCCCTTTGGTTCACATATTGCTACATATTTATTTCTACAAATGCTACATATTTATTTCTGTCTAGCAGGTTAAAACAATACATGAATTCTTTAGTGTTGGAAGGAGGAATAAACTAGGGAAAAGAATCAAGAAATGAAGGTGCAATTGTAGATAATATGCCCACAGGGGAACAGATGACTCTTTCAGTGGATCCCTACACTCACTGCACTACATACAGATATATCATATACTAGAGGAAGGACCCGGCTTCGCACGGGTATATTTCATTTTTTGTTTGTGTAGTGACCCCATAAGAATTGGCCAGTTTTGCACTTGACATCCAGTATGGCAGACCTGCGAACTGCTATTGACTCATATAGGACATAAATAGCTTGGTTGCTATGGAAACCTGATGTAAAGCTGTGTGTATGTCAAGACTGAACCTGCGATTTTCCATTGGTCCAAAAGTGTCATGTGCATCTCAGTTTGGATATCAGTGAAAAACCTGCGATCGGTTGTTATGGAAAACCTGGAGTAAAGCTGTGTGTACGTGACCTTGTGTAACAGTGTCATCCACAGCGCCCTGCCCCTTTAAAGCTGACCTACAGCAGTGAAGAAAAATGGCTGGGTTGTTATTGAAACCTGGAGTGCAGCTGTGTGCATGTGGCTGACAATGCTTTGTCAGATTGGAGATGGGCTTGGGTCTGCTGGGGAGTTTCTGCAGCTCGCTGTTGTCTGTAACATACCTTATCAGATTGGAGACAGGCTTGGGTCTGCTGAGAGTTTTCATTAGCTTGAGCAGCAGCCATGCGTTTTGCTGCAGGAGACATGAGTAGTTTAAAAAACGTTTAAATTTATAAGAATGCTAAAATCCAGTATGGCAGTCCAGTCAGTGGCGTAAATACCGGTTTAGCAGTGGTAGTGTCTGCCACAGGGCCCGGGACATTAGGGGACCCGGCGGGCCTCTGATCTTTTTTTTTTTTTTAACACCAGCAGGTAACGGGCCCTATTTACTTACCGATCCCCACTCCTGCCGCCTGCACTTCACCTTCTGCAGAGGCGGCTGTGAGCAGGAGCGGGGATTGGTAAGTAAGGCCTGTGGGCCGTGAACCCCACAAACACTGCTATCATTATACTCTGGGGTCTTTTCAGCAGGCTTCGGGCCTCCTTGGTGGCGTCCCAGATGTCGGTGGGCCAGTCCGACGTCATTATGCGTTGCGATACATGCCTGGCTCACGTGACATCTGGTCCAACATTGAAGAAGTAGCGGGAAGTGCGCATAATACTATATGAAGGAGCCACTATGATACTGTGTGCAGGGGCCACTATGGGGCAGAATACTGTGTGCAAGGGCCACTATGGGGCCTAATAGTGTATGCAAGGGGCCACTATGGGGCATAATAGTGTGTGCAGAAATGCAGTTTGTGCGTGGGGGGGTTGCCGGGGGGGGTCCCATGTCAAATGTTCGCCTTGGGGCCCTGCCATTGCTAGTTACGCCACTGAGTCCAGTATAGGTACAGTCTATTTATGGCTGTGTTGTTATGGAAACCTGGTAAATTAAATGTGAACTTATATTGGCTGATACACGTGATATGACTGAATATTTAAGGTCCTGTGAACTGCTATTCACTAAGGGTGGGTTCACACCTGTGCTTCAGTCTGTCCGTTGCCAATCCGAGTGAAAATCTCGGCGAACGGGATTGGCATCGGATACAAACAGGTCAGCGATGCATTGGTTAAAAACCCATTCATTTGAATGGGTTTTTAAAGCAATGCGAGGGTGTCCGATTGCACCCTCTGCGCTGTGAATACTTTTTTTTTTCGTTGGAAACAAAGTCGGACAAGCAGGACTTCGTGTCCGAGGAAAAAAAAACGGTTTCACAGCGCAGAGGGTGCAATCGAACACCCTCGCATTGCTTTAAAAACCCATTCAAATGAATGGGTTTTTAACCAATGCGTTGCTGACCTGTCTGTATCCGATGCCAATCCCGTTTGCCGAGATTTTCTCTCGGATTGGCAACGGACGGACTGAAGCGCAGGTGTGAACCCACCCTAATACAGGTCATACATAGCTTGGTTGCTATGGAAACCTGTGTGCCTGAGGAGAGTAAGCGCCTGCGAGCTGTTATTGGCTGATAAGGGACATGTGACCGTGTGTATGGCAGTTGGAATATGAGTGAAAGACTTGCAGGCTTGTATAGACTAATGCTGGTCATTTTTTGGGAATACTGTACCTCAGGAACGGTACGTCCAAGAGAGCTGAGACCCAGTCTATAATATTCCCGGACACCTGATGTACATGTGTGCCAAATTTGGTGAGGATTGGTCCAGTCGTTTGGTCGCGCATGAAGAACAGACAGACAGGAACTCATTTTTATATATATAAGAGATAGATATGTACAGATGACATCTAGGCAAATTAACTGCTATCCTCCCTTCTCCCCCATCACAAATAATCTTGCTAACAAATATAAAGGGGGGCTAATCTAAGCAAGGGTAAGGTAGCAGTCTAATACTGAAAAAATGGGTGGCAGGTAGTATTTGCATTTATCAGTATGGTGGGCCTCCAGAATGAACCGGACTCTGCACAGATCAGTTGTTCTGGTAACCTTCAAGCGCTTAAAGCTTGTGTAGTGAATGGCAAATATGTTCAGGCTTCTTCTATTCAAGTAATCTGCAAAAACAGGCAGGAATAGGAGTTGCTCCATATTTTGCAGCTCGGCCCCTCAGCCCCTACATACTACATATATTTTTATGTGCCATAGAAATACATATAAATGGACAGCATGTGAGTTAAATATGAGTGTCACAGCAAAGGGTCTGAATACTTATGACCATGTGATATTTCAGTTTTTCTTTTTTAATAAATTTGCAAAAATATCTACATTTCTGTTTTTTTTCTGTCAAGATGGGGTGCTGAGTGTACATTAATGAGAAATAAAATTAACTTTTTTTGCTTTTAGCAAATGGCTGCAATTAAACAAAGAGGGAACAATTTAATTTTTTATTATATCTGTTATTATCCGTAATTATAGCTAGCACATGAATCAAAACTACATGGACTAGAAAGGGGTTTTCCTATCTTCCTGTCTCAGCAGTTTTGCCTACTCTCTCTTCTTCTCACTTCCTATATTCTTCAGCAAGCTGGTGTACATGCTTTGACTGTTTGATGAACAGTACACTATGAAGTATCACAATAGATATAGACATTGACTTTACCATGATAGATTATGTATTATGATTACTAGAACAAATAATATGCACAGTAAATGTATATTACATTACACAGGGTTGGAGAGAAAAACAAACTTACATGCTGTAGAGGAGAGAATTGTTATCTTTGTGTTTACATAGAGAGGTAACAGACATTCTCTGAGGCTTTAGCAAACTTCAATTCCCTTACGTCCAACAGCAGCACAATATGGGGTATTTCTGCCCCTGTGTGCTGGTAGATAGGTGGAGGGAGGCTCTTTTGTCCTCCCATTTTTTCCTAAAAAGGATTTGGAGGTTTAACATTTTAGTGACTTTTCTCCTGTTCTGCTGTTCATCTCTTTCCTTGGGAGCTTTTTTTTTTTTTTACTCCTGAGGCTTCCTTGTTTCTCTCTGCTGCACTCTCTGTAAGTAGCCATTCTGGGCTGGGAGTGCCTGCTGAGATGTTGGTGGCTCGGAAGTTTGTGCATGCAGTATGTGTCTGCTTCTTAGCCTTGGAGGCTGTGTTGCAGGGTTAATAAAAACCACTATGCAGCTCCTGGCCTGGCTGGGCTCTTCAGCAGAGCTTATGCTTCAGGTGTTTGTGCTCAGCTACAACAGATCACAGAGTCTCAGACACAAGTTCCCTACACTGCCTTCTGATGCAGTTATGGTTCTATCCCAGACTGCCACAAAAACACACCGCACTTGCTATAGCAGTGGAATCAAAGCAAAGAGGAAGAGAGAGGTTTTAAAGCCAGGGGAAGTGATGTTGTCACTTCAGCTCCGGAATCTTTTTGCGGGTCCTGTTTTCCTGGGACTGTTTTTTTCTGTTACACTTCTGCAGCCTACTTCCTGTACTGTTGGATTTCGCTACCGGACTAGTTTTAGGCCATTCTCTTTACCGCTGTAGCGGTATTAAAGACCCCATTGTTAAGGGTCTCTAAAAGAGTTTGTGTATATAAATTTTATGGGTAAGTATGGTTTTCCCTCTACCTATTTAAACTTTCCTCCTGAGACAATGGTTGTCTCTTATATAGGGGAGGCCTCTGTATGCTTCGTTTTGTTTTCTACTGTCTGCATTTTTTCTGATCTCCTGATACTGTTCTGACTGATGTCCTCCTCTTTTTCCGGTGGCAGCGTCAACTCCAGGAGGGAAAGGTCCTCTAAGCTGAAACATTTCGCTTATACAGAGTGCGACATCCCTCTGCCTGATGGTATAACTACACTCGCTGTCGCCAATGCCATGGGACCCCATCTGAGGATCTGTCCATCTTTTGGACATATTTGTGTGGGTCAAGGAGCATGAAAGAAATCCGGGACTCGATTTCTCAGATCTCTAAGAAGCCTCGTACTGACAGACATTCTCAGTCAGTTCCATCAGAGGAGGAATTTCACATACACAATGAGATGCACTCTTCTGATGAAGACACTTCAGAAAATCCCAGCAGATCTCTTTTTTCCTTGGTAGAGATGCCTAGGCTGCTGAAGTCCATCTGGTCAGAGACCATGATGTTGAACTTGGGGAAGCCTCTAGTTCCACCAATAGGGCCTTCCAAGTGGATGTGACACTTGATAAGGCTTTGACAGAGGAGTGGAGACATCCCAAAAAGTGCAACCTATTTATCCAGGAGTTTTAGGACCCTATTTCTCTCAGCAGGATCGTTGGGGTCCCCCCACCTAAGATGGATATGGCGGTAACTAAGTTGGCTCCAATCTCCTCCAAGTCTCTATATATATAGACACATGGAGTGCACCCTTAGGAGGGCTTATTCCTTGGCCTCTGCTCAGACTTTTTTGGGTATCGCCTCCAATAAACTAGCGAATAAGCTGCGCTCTGACCTGGCCCAACTGGAGTGAGACATTGACTCCAGAGTCTCCAGACGATCTATTATCCTTTATGGGTTGGTTTCCTTGGCGGCAGACTATCTAGCGGAAACTTCCGTACACCAAGCCAAGATGGCCACCAAATCTTTGGCCCTCTCTACAGCTGCTAGAAGGCCATTATGGTTGAAGCCTTGGAGAGTGGACAATGCATCCAAGTATAACTTATGCCCCCTACCCTTTGAGCTCTGTAAACATTTTAGCAGAGGCCTGGACGACATCATGGAAGGTCTTGCGATAGAAAGGATAAGTGCCTTCCATAGTCTTTTAGAGGAAAAGCAGGACCTTCTGGCCAGGGCAGAAGTTATCAGCAGCCGCCTCAATCTACATTCCAATATCAGAGGCTTGCTAGATACCAGTCCAGAGGGGCTGGACGTAAAGTTCCTCAAGGAAGGGGACAGAAACAAGCCTGGCAGTTGACGCCAGCTTCTCGCCTCCTGTATCGGCAAATATTCCTGTTGGGGGATGCCGCTCCACTTTTTTCTCTCCTTCTGGCAGGAAAAGATCCAAGACCTTTGCTCTTACAAGTAATACAGCAGGGTTATGAGGACGATTTTCTTCGCCCACCACAAGACAGATTCTTCACAACCCGCTTTCTTCCTGCACTGAAGCAGGTTATACTGGAAAATTCCATTCTGGAATACCTGGGCAAGGGGACCTTGAAAAAAGTTCCCCCCTCAGAAGAAGGTTTGGGGCCTACTCTCTAGACTTCCTGCTACCAATATATGATTATAGTCCTAATATATCTAAGTCTCTTCTTAGAGAAGAGCGTTTCTGAATGGAGAACGTGAAGTTGGTCACATCCTTTTCTGCTAAGCAATGTTCTTGTCACTCTCGACCTAAAGGATGCGTACTTACATGTTCCAGTTATCCTCCTCACAGAAGGTATCTGAGAATTGCTGTATCATTTGCCGGCCACAGGTGACATTTCCAGTTTGCGGCTCTGCCTTTCGGCATTTCCTCGGCTCCCCACACCTTTACCTAGGTGGTGGTTCCAGTAACAGCCACACTCAGACTTCAAGGTCTGTTTATAGTGCCATATTTGGACCACTGGCTAATAAAAGCCTAGTCAGAATTCATCCTGCTCCAGCACCTGCAGACAACTGTGTCTTTTCTCCAGCATCTAGGCTAATAACCGGGAGAAGTCAGAGGTGATTCCTTCAATATGGAAGAAGTTCCTGAGGTTCAGCCTGACTCTGTCCGCTTAGAAATTTTTTTACCTCTGACAAGGAGAGAAAAGATAATCAGAGCGCTTCAGTATCTCCTCAAGATGCGTCGGATGTTCATCAAAACAAGTATGAGAGTCCTAGGACTCATGTCAGCCGATGCAGTCCCTTGGACTTTATGGCATATGCGCCCCTCCAGTCGGAAGTACTAAGGGTCTGAAATCATGGCCCTCCGAATCTTAACAAGAGGATCAGACTTTCTCCCAGAACCTGTCTTTCTCTCAACTGGTGGATACACCTGAAAGTCGGATGTCCACGGTCCAACCTCGTTGGACCCTGTTGACTGATGCATCCTTTTCAGGATGAGGAGCCCATCTGTACGAGAAGACCATACAAGGAGTCTGGAGCAGACTAGAAAGGATGACATCATCTATCTGGAGGGAACTCAGAGGCACTCCTCCATTCCTCTTCTCAGAGGAAGAGCTGTCAAGATCCGGTTTGTCAATATGGTGAGGCACCAGATTGTTATCCCTCCTCAGGGAGGCAGGTCTGATTTTCACCTGGGCAGAGAAAAATCTGACCCATCTCTCGGCAGTTCACATCAAGGGCTCCTTGAACATACAGTGCCTTGCAAAAATATTCATACCCCTTGAATTTTTTCACATTTTGTCACCTTACAACCACAAACTTAAATATATTTTCTTGAGATTTTAAGTGATAGACCAACACAAAGTAGCAGATAATTGTGAAGTGGAACAAAAATGATACATGATTTTCTAAATTTTAATCAAACAAAAATCTGAAAAGTGTGACGTGCAAAAGTATTCAGCCCCCTGTACTCTGATACCCCTAAATAAAATCTAGAGCAATCAATTGCCTTCAGAAGTCACTTAATTAATCAACAGAGTCCAGCTGTGTGTAATTTAGTCCCAGTATAAATACACCTGTTCTGTGAAGGCCTCAGTGGTTTGTTAGAGAACACTAGTGAACAAACAGCATAATGAAGACCAAGGAACCCACCAGAAAGGTCAGAGATAAAGTTGTGGAGAAGTTTAAAGCAGGGTTAGATTATAGAAACATATCCCAAGCTTTGAGCATCCCAAGAAGTACTGTTCAATACATCAGTCAAAAATGGAAAAAGCATTATACAACTGCAAACCTACCAAGACATGACCGTCCATCTAAACTGACAGATCAAGCAAGGAAAACACTGGTCAGAGAAGCAGCCAAGAGGCCCATGGTCACTCTGGAGGAGCTGCAGAAATATACAGCTCAGGTGGGAGAATCTGTCCACAGGACAACTATAAGTCGTGCACTACAAATCTGGCCTTTATGGAAGAGTGGCAAGAAGAAAACCATTGTTGAAAGAAAGACATAAGAAGTGCCGTTTGCAGTTTGCCACAAGCCATATAGGGGACACAGCAAACATGTGGAAGAAGGTGCTTTGGTCAGATGAGTCCAAAGTTGAACTTTTTGGCCTAAATGCAAAGGGCTATGTGTGGCAGAAAAGTAACACTGCTCATCACTCTGAAAACACCATCCCCACTGTGAAACATGGTGGTGGCAGCATCATCCTGTGGGGAGGCTTTTCTTCAGTAGGGACAGGGAAGCTGCTCAGAGTTGATGGGAAGATAGATGGAGCTAAATACAGGGCAATCCTGGAAGAAAACCTGTTGGAGGCTGCAAAAGACTCGAGACTGGGAAGGAGATTCACCTTCCAGCAAGACAGTGATCCTAAACATACAGCCAGAGCTACAGTGGAATGGTTTAAATCAAAGAATATTCATGTGTTAGAATGGCCCAGTCAAAGTCCAGACCTAAATCCCATTGTGCATCTGTGGTAAGACATGAAAATTGCTGTTCACAGACGCTCTCCATCCAATCTGGCTGAGCTTGAGTTATTTTGCAATGAAGAATGGGCAAAAATCTCAGTCTCTAGATGTGCAAATCTGGTAGAGACATACCTTAAAAGACTTGCAGCTGCAATTGCAGCAAAAGGTGGCTGTACAAAGTATTGATAAAGGGGGGCTGAATACTTTTGCACGTTACTTTTCAGGTTTTTATTTGATTAAAATTTTGAAAACCATGTATCATTTTCCTTACACTTCATAATTATCTGCTACTTTGTGTTGGTCTACCACTTAAAATCTCAAGAAAATACAGTAAAGTTTGTGGTTGTAACGTGAAAAAATGTGAAAAAGTTCAAGGGGTATGAATACTTTTGCAAGGCACTGTAGTAGCGGATCAGTTGAGTCGGGGTCTTACCGTATCAGGAGAATGGTCTCTCAATCAAGAGTGTTCCACCAGATCACCCTGAAGTGGGGTCTTCCAGAAATAGACCTTATGGCGATCAGACTCAACGCCAAGGTAGAGACATTGTGCTCACTGTATCAGGAGGACTATCCCTTGGCTGTGGATGCCTTGTTCATCCCTTGGAGGTTCAGGCTGGCGTACATCTTCCCTCCACTTTCCATGATACCAAGAGTATTGATGAAAGTCAGACAGGACCAAGCCTATGTGATAGCCAAAAGAGCTTGGTGTTCCCAACTCATGATCTTGAGTCGAGGGATCTTTTGGAGGCTTTCCCCAATCCAGAACCTGGTTTCCCAAGGAACTCAGAAGTGCCAGGATCTGAGATGATTCAACTTGACAGCCTGAAGGTTGCTCAGTCCCTATGCAAATCTAGAGGACTGTCAGAAGTCATCCTGAAGACCTTTTCCTGCACAATAGCAGAATCCACCAATAAAGCAACCTAAGGATAGGTAATGTCTTCAAGAAGTGGTGCTCCAGACAGGAAGTGAATATTTTGAATTCTTCTACGAGAGTGATTCTAAATTTTCTTCAGGATGGCTTGGATAACGGTGCTTCCCCTGCCACACTTAAGGTACAGGTTTCAGCCCTATCCACCTGCTTAAGCAATAGTTTCTCAGAACCCCTTAATTCCCAGATTTCTTAAGGATGCTATGAGACTTAGGTCAGTGGTTGCAGCTCCCGTCCCACACTAGGATCTATCCACAGTTCTTTCTGGACTCTGCGGCCCGACACTGGAACCATTGGAGGAGTTGGATCTTAAGTTTCTGGCTTTCAAAACCACCTTTTTGCTAGCTATCACTTCAGCAAAAAGAATACGAGAGTTGCAGGATTTTTTTCTGAAGAGCCATATATTTTTTTCCATTAGGGTCCAGTTCAGATTTCCACCTGGGTTTAACCCTGAGGTGCCCTCTCGGGCTAATATCAACAGGTGGTCTCCTTACCAGTTTTTCTTTCCCAGCTCCATCTTCCAAGGATGGCGGAAAACTCCATACACTATATATAGTATGGTGTCTCCAAAATTTATCTTCTGCGTGCATGGCCATTCAGAAGATTGGAGAACCTCTTAATTAATATATATGGTAGAGACAAAGGTCTCAAGGCTTCCAAACTCTCTTTACCAAGAGGGGTTAAGGAAGCAATTTGTTTTTGCTTGGGTTAACATCACCCGAATTCATCAGAGTCCGTTCAACCAGGGCTGTGTCGGCCTCCTGGGGCGAGAGTCTGTCTTGCCTTTTGAGCAGTTTTGTGCAGCTGCTTTTAGTCATTCCAACTAACCTTTGTTAGTCACTATCAGTTAGATATCCGTAGTTCAGAGGCTACACTCTTTGCACATTCATACTGTACTGTAGTGCGAGAGAACCCTCCCTAGGGGATCTACTTGCTACGTCCCCATATTGTGCTGCTGTTGGACGTAAGGAAATAGTTGATTATGTAGATAATCTGTTTTCCCTTAGTCCGAATAGCAGCACAAGCTTTCCCCCCTTTAAGAAGGATTGCTGTTTTTTCTTTATTCTTTATAACCAAGACAGTGGGGGGAGGTATCTTTTGCCTCTTATAGGGGAGTATCGCTTAATTAATTATGTAAATTTAAAAATTCTGCCTGTCCTACCAGCACACAGGGGCAGAAATACCCCATATTGTGCTGTTGTTCGGACTAAGGAAAAACAGATTATCTACATAATCAATGATTAGCTGACATGATTGTTGTGATCGCAGAGCTCTACATAACAGCAAAAGAACTCAGCCCCCCCAGAGAGCAGTGACTCATCCTCTGACCTGTGTTATCAGATATAGGTTGTGCACCAGGAAAATGCTGTTTAAACAATGGGTGGAATAGCTTAACACAGCAGGCAAATAAAGAAGTATTGCTAAAGTAATGTATTTAGGAAAACTCTTGAATTTGCATACGCTAGCAGTATACAGTCATGGCCAAAAGTTTTGAGAATGACACAAATATTATATTTTCACATGATCTGCTGCCCTCTGGTTTTTATGTGTGTTTGTCAGATGTTTTTATCACATACAGAAATAGAATTGCATTCATATTATGAGTAACAGAAGCTTATATTGACAGTTAGAATGAGTTAATGCAGCAAGTCAATATTTGCAGTGTTGACCCTTCTTTTTCAGGACCTCTGCAATTCTCCCTGGCATGCTCTCAATCAACTTCTGGACTAAATCCTGACTGATAGCAGTCCATTCTTGCAGAATCAATGCTTTAATTTTGTCTGAATTTGTTGGTTTTTGTTTGTCCACCCATCTCTTGATGATTGACCACAAGTTCTCAATGGGATTAAGATCTGGGGAGTTTCCAGGCCATGGACCCAAAATCTCTATGTTTTGTTCCCTGAGCCATTTAGTTATCACCTTTGCTTTATGGCAAGGTGCTCCATCATGCTGGAAAAGGCATTGTTGAGCGCCAAACTGCTCTTGGACGGTTGGGAGAAGTTGCTCTTGGAGGACATTCTGGTACCATTCTTTATTCATGGCTGTGTTTTTAGGCAAGACTGTGAGAGAGCCGATTCCCTTGGCTGAGAAGCAACCCCACACATGAATGGTTTCAGGATGCTTTACAGTTGGCATGAGACAAGACTGGTGGTAGCGCTCACCTCTTCTTCTCCGAATAAGCTGTTTTCCAGATGTTCAAAACAATCGAAAAGGGGATTCATCAGAGAAAATGACTTTACCCCAGTCCTCAGCAGTCCACTCCCTGTACCTTTTGCAGAATATCAGTCTGTCCCTGATGTTTTTTCTGGAGAGAAGTGGCTTCTTTGCTGCCCTCCTTGAGACCAGGCCTTGCTCCAAGAGTCTCCGCCTCACAGTGCGTGCAGATGCACTCACACCTGCCTGCTGCCATTCCTCAGCAAGCTCTGCACTGCTGGTAGCCCGATCCCGCAGCTGAAACACTTTTAAGAGACGGTCCTGCCGCTTGCTGGTCTTTCTTGGGCGCCCTGGAGCCTTTTTGGCACCAATGGAACCTCTCTCCTTGAAGTTCTTGATGATGCGATAGATTGTTGACTGAGATGCAATCTTTCTAGCTGCAATACTCTTCCCAGTTAGGCCATTTTTGTGCAGTGCAATGATGACTGCACGTGTTTCTTTAGAGATAACCATGGTTAACAGAAGAGAAACAATGGTGGCAAGCACCAGCCTCCTTTTAAAGTGTCCAGTGGTTTCATTCTTACTTAATAATGACAGATTGATCTCCAGCCCTGTCCTCATCAACACCCACACCTGTGTTAATGGAGCAATCACTGAAACGATGTTAGGTGGTCCTTTTAAGGCAGGGCTGCAATGATGTTGAAATGTGTTTTGGGGGATAAAGTTCATTTTCTAGGCAAATATTGACTTTGCAAGTAATTGCTGTTAAGCTGATCACTCTTTATAACATTCTGGAGTATATGTAAATTGCCATTAGAAAAACTGAAGCAGTAGACTTTGTAAAAATTAATATTTGTATCATTCTCAAAACTTTTGGCCATGACTGTAGATAGGATCCTTGAGATGGGAATACCCCTTTAAGATAGGAAATTCTTAAGAGAGGCTGATAACTGGTGTACATTTCAGGCATTTGTAAATGATCATAAGTCAGATGAGGCTAATCACCCTATACCCATTGCCATGCCCTCTTTTTGGAAAGTGATGAGGGTGGTGTAAAAGAGAAAAAAGTTGCAATTTTTTGTGCAAAAGCCTCACTTGCGACTTTGTCATGCTTCCAGCAGGGGCGACAGAAGCAAGGAAGAGGAGGAGGCGTTAACAAGAAGGAAGAAGGGGGCGGCGATGCAGGTAGAAGATGATGATGTGGTTGTGCTCGGAGCACAGGGGGAACGCCGCCTGTGCTCCGTGGAGGCAGGGGTGCACCACTAATGAGGCGAAGTGAGGTTGCCGCCTCAGGTGGCACTGTCCGTCACTGTCTGGGGTGGGGGGTGGCATTTTTTACTTTATATTTACCGTAAACCAGCCCAGGTTTACGGTAAACAGAGCTGAGCGGGGCCTGTCCTGGGCTGGTTTACGAGATGTCCACATCACAGCGCAGGCGGCGATACAATGACGTCATCGCGCCTCCTACGCTGAGATGCAGACGCGGGTGAAGAGGAGGCAGATTTATCAAGGCATCGCAGGTAGGAGGATAACTTTTTTTTTATATATATAAATAGGTCGTTACCTACTGGAGTAACCCCGGCAGGTAACAGCCTATATACTTATCGATCCCCGCGCCTGCTGTGGCCGCCCCCGCTTCCCCTTCTGCTATTGGACGCAGAAGGGGGAATCAGAAGCGGCTGTGAGCGGCAGCGGGCATCGGTAAGTGAGGCCTAATACTACTATTATTATACTCCGGGGTCTCTTCAGACCTAGGAGTATAATAATTGGAGACCCAGGGGAGGTGATATACATAAAAACCATTGTTACTCACCTCACCTGCGATCCGATGTTACTCCCAGCAGGCTTCGGCCGCCTTTGGTGATGTCCCAGGTGTCACGTGAGCCAGGCCGACGTCATTATGCTGTGATGCCGGTCTGTGCGACATTGAAGAGGGCCGAAAGCAGGGAGTGCACCGGAGTCCAGGTAAGTAACACTGGTTTTTATGTTTGTCACCACCTGGGTCTCTGATCATTATACTCTGGGGTCTTTTAGACCCCAGAGTATAATAATAGTTCATGGGTGGGTTACTATGGAGCAGAATACTGTGTGCAGGGGCCACTATGGGGCATTATTACGTGTGCAGGGGCCACTATGGAGCATAATACTGTGTGCAGGGGCGGCTGTGAGGCATATTACTGTGTGCAGGGGCCACTATGGAGCATAATATCATGTGCAGGGGCCACTATGGATCATAATACCAAGTGCAGGGGCCACAATGAGGCATAATACCGTGTGCAGGGGCCACTATGGAGCATAACACCGTGTGCAGGGGCCCCTCGGGGCATAATACTGTGTGCAGGGGTCACTATGGAGCATAATACTGTGTGCAGGGGCCGCTGCAGGGCATAATACTGTGTGCAGGGGCCACTATGGGACATAATACCGTGTGCAGTGGCCACTATGGAGCATAATACCGTGTGCAGGGGCCACTATGGAGCATAATACCGAGTGCAGGGGCCACTATGAGGCATAGTACCGTGTGCGGGGGCCACTATGGAGCATAATACCGTGTGCAGGGTCCGCTGCGGGGCATAATACCGTGTGCAGGGTCCGCTGCGGGGCATAATACCATGTACAGGGGCAGCTGTGGGGCATAATACCGTGTACAGGGGCAGCTGTGGGGCATAATACCGTGTGCAGGGGCCGCTGCGGGGCATAATACCATGTACAGGGGCAGCTGCGGGGCATAATACCGTGTGCAGGGGTCGCTGCGGGGCATAATATTGTGTGCAGGGGCCACTGTGAGCCATAATACCGTGTAATACTGTATTAAAAAAAAACACCTACTCACCTGTCCCTTGTGCTCCGATGTCTCCTACTGCAGTCTGGTTCTGCTGCTCCGGTGTTTTCTTCTGGCAGAAGTCCCCACTGCACATGACCGCTGAGGTCGCTGACATGGGACATCACAGTGCTGTGGGGAAGAAAACACCAGAGCAGCAGCACTGAAACTCGCTGGGAGACACCGGAGCACCTTCCCCAGCTTCATATTAAAAAAGTGGTTATCCTGGACAACCCCTTTAAGGTGGCACTTGGGCTTTATTCAAGGGGCTTTCCAGCTCATCTTTATTGATGTTCTATCCTTAGGACAGATTATCAATAAGAGATCAGTTGACCCCTCCTCTGATCAGCTGTATGAAGGGGCTATGGCGCCTGTTTATATCATACGTTGTCCGTTTATAGTGACCATGTGATGTAATTTCAGTCTTGTCACATAGACGTGTATAGGATGAGGCTGTAGTTACATTACATGGCTGCTATGAGATGAATGACACTATGTAAACAGAGAAGCAGTGACGGTGCTTACACAGGTACCACAGTTCATTCAAATAGCTGATCAGTAGGGGTCCTGGGTTTTTGAGCCCCACTGATTAGTTTATTAATGACCTGAAAAATCTTTAAATTAGTTAACACCTGGGGCATTATTAATAAGGGGCACTATTTATACAGGGTACACACAGACATTATTAATATAAAGATACACTTGGGGGGTTATTCATTATGGGGGGTTATATCATATATTTATAATTGGGGGTAGCAGCAGGATGGGTGTGCAGGTGAGGACAATGTGGGTCGGGTGCCTGGAAAAGTGAGGAGCCAAAGATGTCTGTGCTACAAACTTTACAGAGACAAGTCACAACTGGAAGAAGTGGTCATGGCGGTCCAAAAGGTTACTGCCCTGTATACACCTAGATGATAGAGGATAAATACCTGATTTATAGGGGTCTGTCTGCTGAGACCCCCACTGAGCCTGAGAATTGTTTTTTTTTCCCCCACTGGGTGGGAATTCAGCCTGACCGCAGCCATATATATAGGTGTGCCACTTGGTGGATGGACGAACCCGCGGGGCTCTCATTCACTTCGATGGGAGTGCCAAAGATAGCCGAAGTCTAGTACTCAGCTTTTTGCTTCGCTCCTATTATAGAGAATGGGGCCCACGTGGGCTCATCTATCCACCAAGCAGAAGATCTGTGAATTTATTGTCATTGCTAATACCGTGTTGTTGATCTGATACTGAAGTAATACAGTAAGAAGAATTCTTAAAAACTGTTTCATAAGCTTGTGTATGTTTATTGTACAACAATAACAGTGTGTTACGCTAACAGCATGTAAACGCAATTTTTTATTTTTTTTTGGGGGGGGGGAGCGTCTTTCGATAGTCCGCCTCAGGCAGCAAAGAGGCTAGGTTCACCACTGCGTGGAGGCTAATTTGCATAACAAGAAAAGGGTTTTTTCTGAAAAAGAAATTCAGGAAGAAGATTCAGGAAATAAAAGTATGCCTACAGTAGCCTTTCTAAATGCAACATGAATATAGCCTTAGCTAAAAATTGAAAATCTGAATGATCGACTCCCTTTAACTAACTAATAACCCCCTTTATCTTCCCTAGCATACCATTTAGTGACATTCACCTCTCTACTCCCTTTCACCATCAGGTAAGGCTAAATCAGTATGAAATATTTTTCTCCAAACTTTTCTTGTGTAAACCTGGGGTACATCTTATAGTCAGATGTTTCATATTGTCAAAAAAATACGGTAAATTCTGGATATGTTCAGCTACTGTTCCACTCAGACATTACATTTACTAAACATAGTTGAATATCCCTGCTCTAGAGTAACTGGCTTCATACAATTAATATGGTCAAAAATATGCCTACAATGAGGTCCCTCGGGATCTGTCTGTGTCCATCATTTTCAGGATCTGCTGACAATTTTTTTTATTCTTTTGGTTCTCCAATGGAGAAATGCAGACTGTGCCTAAGGCTGAGGCCACACATTGCAGAAATGCTCAGTTTTTGTTGCAGAATTGCTGATTTTTTTTTTTTTTTTTGAGCCAAAGCCAACAGTGGCTTCAAAATGAATCATAAATGTAAAGGAAGCACATATACTGCACATATCCTTCTGATAGATCCACTCATGGCTTTGGCTGACAAACATGCAAAAAAAAAAAAAAAAAGCATCTGTGATGCTGCTACATTTCAATCAGGGACATTCTCTGGTATACACCACTGAAAACCAGGTAGTTTTTGCTGTGGCTCGCCTAGGGGTGAATGTAGCCTCTCTGATGTCTATATAACTATAGAAAGGTGCCCCCCCCCCTCAAAAAAAGATACTCACCTGGCTATCTTTGGCCCCCATGATATCCAACCCACTTTTTTTAGCCCACCACACAATTCATGACCCCCATTTTTTTGGCCCCCAGAGTGATACATGACCCCCTTTTTTTGCCCCCACACGGTATTTGATCCGCTTTTTTAGCCTCCCACACACACGGTATATGACCACCTTTTTTTGCCCCCCCATTGTATATGACCCCTTTATTATGCCCCCCACACAATATATGACCCCTTTTTTTACCCCCCCACACAGTATCTTACCCCTTCTGTCCTGACCGCCCTCCGCTGCCGCATCCAGGGTGCGCTGTAGCCGACCCGGAATAACGTCGGGATGCAATATTCAGCGTCATGACGCAGGTGCAGTGCCGCCTAGAGGAGGCAGCAGAGGTCGGCCAGGACAGGAGCTTGGATAGTTGAGTAAAAAAGTATCGGCAGATGCTTATTGCAATGACACAATAAGTAGCTGCCGATTAATAAAAAAAATGCCACCCCCCAGTTTACTCCATCACCTCAGGTCACCTCATGGAAGAAATCGCTGCAGGTCCCAACATATTTCAAACTTTGCACTGCAAATGTTGAAAGCTGTGTATTAAATCCTTAGCTCAAATCACTTTGGGTTTTAGTTGCAGCATGTGGATGAGATTTGTTTAACTATCATCTACTCATTAAGGCCGGGGCCTTAAACGGCGCAGTTTGGAAATCGCAACATGTCAACTATATCTATGGAAATGCCAGCGGTTTCTCTATAGGTATAATTGAAGCAGAAAGTCCACAGAGGAAAACTCTGCAGACTTTCTGTGAAAAGTTTGCGCTGCGGTTTTTCACGCAGCATTTTTTTACTGTGGCCCGGTATGTGGGACCTTAGCCTAAGCATCAAAAAAAAATGCAGCAAAATCTGCAACAAAAAAAGCTACATTTCCACAACGTAGGGCCTCAGCCTGTGATCCTTACCCTTGCAGCAGGTTAACCACTGCCGAGTTTGCTGCCTAAGCCTAGATTCACATAACAGAGTTTCATCTGTCTAGGAATCTAGGCTAGCCCTATATTCACACAACAATTAAAACTGGTTGCTTTAATTTTACTGTATGTGAAAGAAGGCTATTCATATGACCACTTTAATGGACTGTCATGTCCTATTTTTACCAATTTTCACAGATTCCTCAATAAACTCAAATGTATGAGGAATCCATTCTAGCAGGTGCACCCTGGGTGCAAAATGGCTGTGAAAAATGTCTATTTTACATGGCCATATTGCACCATAGTCATGTGCAAATAGGATAAGGGTATGCTCCCACAGGACTGAAACACTAGAAATCAACAGTAGATAAAAACACAAATTGGTGTAATTTTTGCAGTGGAAATGCAGCAATGAAACCTGTAGGCTAAGGCCCCAATTGGCAGAAATGCAGAGTTTTATGCTACCAGCAAAGTGAATGTGGTTAAGGTTAGCTTCCGACTCCCTGTTTTATTTTCCAGCCTTAGGTTATGTTCATAAAAGACTGAAACGCTACAGATTTTCTGCAATGTTTAGGGTATCAAAATCAGCTCCAAATTCTGCCTGAAATTTGCTTCCCTTTCGTTTCAATGGGATGCAGAAGGACATTTTTTCTGCTAGCAGAAAATAAAAAGCACATTGCCTGAAATTCCCATTGAAATGAATGGGAAGAAGATTTTGGAGCTGTTTTTAAGCAGATTTTGGAGTAAATTTTAATCAGCTTCCAAAATCTGCTTCCGGCTAAAGCCCCGCGTAGGGGGCTGGAGACAAAAAGTGCTGCGGGCAAAACCATGGCTGAAACGCATTGTGGTTTTTCCCAGACCACTTTCTGCTGGCGGTTTCCGTATAGGTATAATTGACATGCTACGATTTCCAAAAGCGCATCAGCTTTTGGAATCGGAGCATTTCTGCTGCAGGTATTTTTCGGCACTGTGTGGATGGGATTCTCTAGAATCCCACCCACTTTGCAGGACTGTAAAAATGCCACGTGGGGCCCCGGTCTTAAATTCTCGAAGCAGAAATTTTATGCTTCACAAATTCAGCATCAAATTGTTGAAAATCCCCAACTGACTCACCATATTGTGTGGATTTTGATGCAGAAATGCAGTGGATTTGAGGCAGATTTCACTTTTTGCAAATGCTGAAAACTGAAAATCCACAGTATGTAATTGCATTATATTTCAATTTCTGCACATGCTATGTGTTCATTTTTTTTCCCACATCATGTTCCACTTTGGTGTATTTGTAAAACATTGGGGATTTTTCTCATGCAGTTTCGCTGCAGAAAATCTACAGCATTTCCATCCCATGGGAATTCAACCTAAGCCTAAGTGAAAAAAAAAAGCTGCTGAAACAAAACACATTGAAAATTTCAAAACTGTTAGCGTTTTTTAACTGCATTCCGGTGCATTTTCCGTCTTTGCCACCCCATGTAAGTCTATTGTTTTCCAGGGGCGGACTGGCCAACCAAGGAACCGGTGGCCCCGAGCCCCGACTATTACTACTCATTTTGCCAATGCAAAGGTCAAGGGTCTGACCATCCCGATCGGGCCCCTTGACCAATGGACAGTGGCGTAACGATCGTGGTCGCAAGGGCTGCGACTGCGACCGGAGGGGTGCGGGGCCCGCGGCCAGCTGGAAATGGCCGGGGCCCCGGACTACCATGATAGTGGTCGGGGAAGGCCTGGTTCTACCTATTGTTAATGGAAAGGGGCCAGGCCCCTTTCCATTAGATGCCAGCCCAGGGGAAGTTACAAAAAAAATAAAAAATACTCATCTGGCTGTCCTGGACTCAGCATCGTCTCTGGCCTCACTGCAGGGGCCTGTGATTAGGCCCCAGCGGTGACATGGAGCACGCCAGCATAATGACGTCATCATGCCCCACGTGACCACTGAGGTGCAATCACAGGCCCCAGCGGTGACGTCTGGGGCACAAGATGTGGAGACCAAGGAAGATGGGAAAGACAGCAGGACGGAGCGAGGATGCCCCGGAGAGGTAAGACAAGGTGAGTATAAGTGTTTGTTATTTTTAATCACTTCTTCTGGGCCTCTACTTATTATATTCTGGGGTCTGAGGAGACCCCAGGGTATAATAATAGCACCGGCTCTGGGTGTGGGTGTGGGCACAGTGGAGCACCTAATAGTGTGTGGGGGTCACTTTGGGCATATAATACAGTTTGGGGGCCACTGTGGGCATATATTACTGTGTGGGGGCCACTGTGGGCATAAAATATTGTGTGGGGGCCACTGTGGGCATATAATACCTTGTGGGGGCCACTGTGGGCATATAATACTGTGTGGGGGCCACTGTGGGCATATAATACTGTGTGGGGCCATTGTGGGTATATAATACTGTGTGGGGCCACTGCGGAGCATATAATGCTGTGTTGGGGCCACTGCGGAGCATATAATGCTGTGTTGGGGCCACTGCGGAGCATATAATGCTGTATAATGCCGGGAGACTAAATAGCGGATGGATCTTTCTTCTTCCGGCCCTGTGTTGTGTACAGAACGGGTGACGGAAGTGGCTCCGAACAGCTGATGGGGCCGTGTGTCAACCCCCTACTGATCAGGTATTTATGGCCTATCCTGACCATAGGCCCTAGAAAAGATTAACCCTGAACAACCCCACACAGTTTAATGTCCCCCCCACAGGATGTTAGCCCCCATCACTGCCCCCACACAATATAATGACCCCATCACTGTTCCCCATACAGTATGAGGGAACCAGTGAAGAGGCCACTATGTGGGGGGACCAGTGAAATGGCCATAAAAAAATTTGGCCCAGACAACCCCTTAAAAGAGGTTGTCCATAAAGTAGAGCGACCACTATGGCGGCTGCCAGGGATGTGTAAAAATAAAAAAATTTTTCAAAAAAAACATACTCCCCTGTCCCCAGCACCCCGTTGTGTCTGCCTGTGTCTGTGTCTGTTCAGTCTCATGGTGGCGCCTCATTTCTGGAAATCCTGTACCTAATTGGTCTTATCGGTCACATGAGGTGCAGGACTCCCAGCAAGGAGTCGCCAGCACGAGACTAAATGGACACTGGCAGCGGACAACGGAGCGCCGGGGACAGGTGAGTATGCTTTTTTATTTATTTATTTTTTATTTTACACCCCCTGCAAGAGACATGGGTTGCTCCAATTCCTGGACAAAGTCTTCCTTCTTCAAAGGATTCATCCATCTTTCTAATATTGATGGCCTGTCCTTAGGATAGGCCAGCAATATTACATCTGCGATGATACAACAGCCAGGACCTCTGCAGATCAGCTTTTCCAGGACAGTGCGGCTACAGGTAACAATTCTAGGAGCCATGCTGTTCACTTGCCATACAGGGTGTAGCAGTGGGTTTAGGTAGTGCAGTGGTGCACATGGTATGGTGGGTGAGCAGCATGGCTCCCAACATGTTATTACCTTTAGTCTCCCTGTCTCAGTACCACTGATCTGCAGGGGTCCTGATGGTGGGCCCCTAGAAACAATTCCACTTGTGGGCACTAGACATCCCAGTCCGACACTGTTGTTTTCACAGGTAAAATTAACATGCTGTGAAGTGTTAAAACACTTTTTTTCTGTACCTTTTCCCATCTATATATAGGGATAAGATTTTTTTTCTGCTGCGTTTCTACAATGGTCAAAAACGCGTTGTTTTCCCTAAGGTGTGGCCTCAGCCTGAGGGAACCCATATATCATATATTTCCATTGCCTTCCATTATAAAATAAACACATTATTTCATTTATTCATATAGTGCAGCAGCACTACCCAGAGATTGTCATCCGCCACATTTGTCACTGTCCCTAATGGGGCTCACAATTTAAATGGTCACTAACTTTTCAGATGACTTAGTCTCATTTCATAGAGCATGTGATTCTGGATCAAAATGTAATACACTCAATAAAAAATGTAAATGTCAATCTAAAGTTCTTGCCACTTTGTGTCTCCCTTACATTTCACTACCTGTTAGGAAAAGTTCGTCTTTAGATACTTAAGGTAAGCTAGAGGGAATAACAGTGAGTGAAGGGGGAGGTTCTTTTCTCGCTTCACACAGTGAATGTAGATGGGAGGAGATGATTCTCCTCACAGACTCCAGAAACACACATCTACAAACTGTTGCTCTGTGCAAAGGACTGTAAATTCTGCAACTCTCATAGCTTACAATGTAAGAAAAAAAGTCTTCTATGTACTTGTACCTACAGTCATGGCCAAAAGTTTTGAGAATGATACAAATATTAATTTTTACAAAGTCTACTGCTTCAGTTTTTCTAATGGCAATTTGCATATACTCCAGAATGTTATAAAGAGTGATCAGCTTAACAGCAATTACTTGCAAAGTCAATATTTGCCTAGAAAATGAACTTGATCCCCCAAAACACATTTCAACATCATTGCAGCCCTGCCTTAAAAGGACCACCTAACATCGTTTCAGTGATTGCTCCATTAACACAGGTGTGGGTGTTGATGAGGACAGGGTTGGAAATCAATCTGTCATGATTAAGTAAGAATGACACCACTGGACACTTTAAAAGGAGGCTGGTGCTTGCCATCATTGTTTCTCTTCTGTTAACCATGGTTATCTCTAAAGAAACTCGTGCAGTCATCATTGCACTGCACAAAAATGGCCTAACTGGGAAGAGTATTGCAGCTAGAAAGATTGCACCTCAGTCAACAATCTATCGCATCATCAAGAACTTCAAGGAGAGAGGTTCCATTGGTGCCAAAGAGGCTCCAGGGCGCCTAAGAAAGACCAGCAAGCGGCAGGACCGTCTCTTAAAAGTGTTTCAGCTGCGGGATCGGGCAACCAGCAGTGCAGAGCTTGCTGAGGAATGGCAGCAGGCAGTTGTGAGTGCATCTGCATGCACTGTGAGGCGAAGACTCTTGGAGCAAGGCCTGGTCTCAAGGAGGGCAGCAAAGAAGCCACTTCTCTCCAGAAAAAACATCAGGGACAGACTGATATTCTCCAAAAGGTACAGGGAGTGGACTGCTGAGGACTGGGGTAAAGTCATTTTCTCTGATGAATCCCCTTTTCGATTGTTTGGAACATCTGGAAAACAGCTTATTCGGAGAAGAAGAGGTGAGCACTACCACCAGTCTTGTCTCATGCCAACTGTAAAGCATCCTGAAACCATTCATGTGTGGGGTTGCTTCTCAGCCAAGGGAATCGGCTCTCTCACAGTCTTGCCTAAAAACACAGCCATGAATAAAGAATGGTACCAGAATGTCCTCCAAGAGCAACTTCTCCCAACCGTCCAAGAGCAGTTTGGCGCTCAACAATGCCTTTTCTAGCATGATGGAGCACCTTGCCATAAAGCAAAGGTGATAACTAAATGGCTCAGGGAACAAAACATAGAGATTTTGGGTCCATGGCCTGGAAACTCCCCAGATCTTAATCCCATTGAGAACTTGTGGTCAATCATCAAGAGACGGGTGGACAAACAAAAACCAACAAATTCAGACAAAATTAAAGCATTGATTCTGCAAGAATGGACTGCTATCAGTCAGGATTTGGTCCAGAAGTTGATTGAGAGCATGCCAGGGAGAATTGCAGAGGTCCTGAAGAAGAAGGGTCAACACTGCAAATATTGACTTGCTGCATTAACTCATTCTAACTGTCAATATAAGCTTCTGTTACTCATAATATGAATGCAATTATATTTCTGTATGTGATAAAAACATCTGACAAACACACATAAAAACCAGAGGGCAGCAGATCATGTGAAAATATAATATTTGTGTCATTCTCAAAACTTTTGGCCATGACTGTACTTCTGGCTGCTTGTGTGGTTACAGATGGGATGTTATTCACAGACAGCAAGCAGCTACTGACTCTGCTTTTTTTTTTTTTTTTTGTATTTGCCCTGTATTTGCAATCCAGTATTCTCCTATAATATGGTCATTTGGGCTTCTTTCAGCTATTTATTTGGTATTGTACAGTTACTCCTGCCAGTGTGGAAGAATAGTATCAGTAATAGATAGGGGAGGGGAACAGACTGTTCCTTGCTGTACACGCTCCCTGTCTGAGAGAGAAATGTAAACTGTTCTGCAGCCATAATCAGGATATTAACAGTAGAGAAACTGATAGGACACCATGTATAAAGGTGTATACAGTAAGAACAGATGGCCCAGCAAGACCCTGCACACGATTCAACTTTTCATGAAAACTCAGGTACGCTTTAAAGGGAGTCTGTCAGCACAAAACTGAGATATAAACGAATCACAGTACCTTGTAGTGCTCAGCACAGTTTATAATGATGTATTTCTTATTCAGAACCACGGTACATTCTAGTAAAATCGTCCTTTTATCCCTATGCAAATGAGCAGAAAAGGGCTTTAGGGGTGTTGCTTTCCATCAATGGGCTTTACTATCTGCTGCTGTTAACTTCTGCACATATCCGCCCAATATCAGTACTGTGCATGTCTAACGATTACACACTGCACCAGAAAGTAAAATAAGCTGGCTTCATATGGGCGCAGCTGAAGCCACGTTCCTTCACTTCTGGGCGCATGTGCCACCATCAGACATGCACAGGGTTGGGCTGAGCAGCAGTTGTTAGCAGCAGATAGTTAGCCCATTGATGTAAATCAAAACCTAGAAGTGGTTATAAAAGGAATGGGTAATATATAGGAAGTACTTCTACTTCTATTTCTACCAAATCCACTCCTGGCTTTGGCTCAAAAAACCACAACAAAATTTACAACAAAAAAAGAGCTTTTCCACAACCTGGGGCCTCAGCCTAACATCAGGTCATCATTTTTTGAATGATGGGCCTCCATCTGTCAGGACCCTCACCAGTCAGCTATTTTGTTTGGATCATGGCTCCTACCGTTGTTTACATTTCAGGACTTGATTTAGGAGTTTAGAAGATCTCTTCAATGGCGGCTATTATGAGTATTGCAGTGAGATCCTTTTTGCTTGAATGGAACACCATTAATGATAATAATACATTTTATTTATATAGCACCAACATATTCCACAACATTTTACTGTAGTAATTGTAGGGTTCAAGTACAGACAAAAAGATACATTACAGTGTAATAGTCAGTTCACACAATAGGACTGAGGGCCCTGCTCACAAGAGGGGATGGCACAAGAGGTAGCCGGGGCAGCATCAGAGGTAGCATTGCTTATACAGTGGTCCAGACATTTTACAATAGAGGTTACATTCATTACACATAAATAGAGCTGAATGAGCTGTCACCAATGTTCTTTAATGTGCAGATGGTGCCTGGACATATTAAGTTTCAGTCTGATACAACATGTGGGAGTGGTGCAACTCGGGGTCAAGTCTAGCATAGGTGGAGTGAGAGGTTCTGATATTAGAGGATGTTAATCTTAGGTCATTAAGTGAACAGAGTACGGTTTGGGGAATAGTCAGAGATGAGGGAGGAAATGTAGGGAGGTTCAGCATTATGGAAAGCCTTGTGGATGAGGATGATAAGTTTATATTGTATTCTGTATTGAATTGGCATCGCTTTAGCGTTTAGACTGATAGATGAACCTGGCCGCTGAATTTAGAATAGATTTTAGAGGGATAAAGCGAAGACATGATATTTGAGACAGCAGAGAGACAGTCACTGGTGTTCTGTATTAGTGCAGGGGTGATGTCACAGGATGAGGTACATAGTTGGGTGTCGTCAGCATAAAGATGGTACCAGAAGCCAAATCTGATGATGGTTTGTCCAATAGGGGCTGTGTAGAGAGAGAAGAGGAGGGGCCCTAGGACCGAGCCCTGAGGAACCCCAATGGCAAGGGGAAGAAGGCAAGAGACAGAGCCCGCAAATGATACACTGAAAGTGCGGTCTGAGAGATATGAGGAGAACCAAGAGAGCGCGGTGTCCGTGAGCTCAACAGAGTGGAGCATAGTGAGGAGGAGTTGGTGGGCAACACTGTCAAATGCTGCTGAGAGATTCAGAAGAATAAGAGAATAGTCACCATTAGATTTAGCTGTCAGGAGATCACTGGAGACTTTTGTGAGGGCCGTTTCAGTAGGGTGCAGAGTGCAGAAGCCAGATTGTAAGGGGTCTAGAAGAGAATTAGTGGAAAGATTGCGGATTAAAGGAGAATAAACCTAGCGTTCCAAGATTTTGGAGATCATAGGGAGGTTAGAGACGGGTCGATAGTTAGCAGCACAGAACGGGTCAAGGGAGGATTTCTTCAGTAGCGGGGTTATGACAGCATGTTTGAAAGAGGAGGGAAAGATTCCAGAAGAGAGAGAGAGCGAGAGAGAGGTTAAATATTTTAGTAAGGTAAGTAGTGACGGCAGACGACTGGAGAAGGTGTGAGGAGAAAGGTTCATTACTGCAGGTCGTAAGGCAAGAAGAAGAGATGCTGGGAGGCTTCCTATTCTGTAACTGGTTCAAAAGATGAGCATGAACAAGAAGAAGTGCGGTAGGTGAGGGGATCAATGCCGCATGGGGATTGAGCAATTATTTCCTGACGGATCTTAGCAATTTTGTCATGGAAATAAGTGGCCAGGTCCTCTGCTCAGGTTTGTGAATGCCGCCTGCACGTTGGGAGTAAGTAAGGAGTGAAAAGTTTCAAAGAGCCTTTTAGATTTACAGGGGAGAGAAGAGAAGAGATGAGAGCGGTGAAATAGGCTTGTTTGGCGAGGTGAATAGTAGAGATATAGGTTTTGAGCATAAACTTGGAGGAAGTCTGCAAATGTAGGTGATTTTCTTTAGACATTCAGCACAGTACCGCTGAAGAAAACACGTCTGTGGCGTGTGCCAGAGTTGCTTGCTCCAGCATCAAAATTTTTGAGTGGAGGGGGGAGCTGCCACATCCTGGCATTTTTAAGGGTTTTATTACAGTGACTGGTAGCCAGATCGGGACAGGAGAGTGAAGAGATGGGGGACCGTGAAGACTGTAGAGTGTCTGAGAGGTGCTGGGTGTTAATAGCACATAAGTTCCTATATATGTGATGGGTAGGTGTTTCCCGCGAAGGAGAGAAAGTACTAATTGTGAGAGACAGAAGGTTATGATCAGAGAGGGGCAGAGAAGATTTAGTAAATTTAGAAACGGCAAGTAGCCGGAGAAAGACAAGATCAATCATGTTGCCGTCTTCGTGTGTGGCGGAAGAGGAAAGTTGTGAAAGACCAAAAGAAGTGGTTATTGAGAGAAACTGTGAGGCAGCTGGGAAGACAGGGGTGTCAATGGGAATGTTAGTCACCCATGATGAGTGTAGGAATTTCATAGCATAGAAAGAGGGGAAGCCAAGAAGCAAAGTGATCCAGAAATTGATAGGGTGAGCCAGGTGGACGGTAAATTATGGCTATGCATAAGGAGAGCGGGCGGAAAAGTCTGATGGCATGGACCTCAAATGAGGGGAAAGTGAGTGAGGGCACTGGGGGAATGAATGACCTGAAAAGTGCACTGCGGCGATAGAAGTATGCCTACCCCTCCTCCCTGCCTGTTGTCAGGTCTAGAAGTACATGAGAAGTGTAGACCACCATGAGCCAGAACAGCAGGGGAGGCCGTATCAGACTGCTGGATCCAGGTTTCAGTAAGGGCGAGCAGGTTGAGAGATTTTTTTTTTTTTTTTTTTTTCCCAAGATGGCGCCGCTGGAGTGGCAGCCTGTTAGAGCAGCTCTGAGACTCTCTCTTATTTTTCTTTCTTTGTCTTGTTTTTTATCTCTCTACTTAAGGGACTTTGCACTATGAAGAAACACACAAAGACTTGGAATTGGACCTTTGTGATACTTTTTTGTTTTTATCTGTCTTTTTGTTCTGCTTGAAATGGGAACTTTTGTGTCTGCAGACAATTCTTTTGTCTACTCCAGAGAGAAACTTTTGCAGCTTAGAGACACAGCAGGGCTGCCTACCATTTGCCCACACATCCCCCGAGAGCTCTGGAGAAAGAAAAAGCGGGGGGAGGGGCTGCAGAGCTGGAACTCTTCAGAGGATTAAAAAGAGGCGTTACAGACCAGCTCTTCCCTCCATCATTATGGGCAATGTGAGATCTCTTGCAAACAAGATGGACGAACTAACAGCGCTCACCAGGCATCATCAAGAGTTTCGGGTGTGTAGCATGATGCTACTTACAGAGACTTGGCTCACTGAAATTACTCCTGACCCTCTGGTCTCCTTGGATGGTTTTAAACTCCTTCGGGCAGACAGGACAAGGGAGAGCGGTAAGAGGAAAGGTGGAGGGCTGGCAATGTTTGTGAATAATAGATGGTGTAATCCTAGGCACATTGTGATTAAGGAGCAAACTTGCTGTAAGGACATTGAACTATTAGCTGTGAGCATGAGACCTTTCTATCTACCAAGGGAACTATCGCATGTCATCATGATAGCTGCATATGTCCCCCCCTCTGCGAAAGCTGACGCTGCCTGCGAGGTCCTACAAGCCACGCTGAGCCATTTACAGTTGAAACACCCCCAGGCACTCTTTCTTGTGTCGGGTGATTTCAACCATGTCTCTCCATCATCCACACTGCACAGTATGTAACCTGCCACACAAGAGAACAAAACACTGGACTTGTTCTTTGCCAACGCGAGGGAGGCATATAACTCATCAGCCCTATCGCCCCTGGGAAGATCGGATCACAATCTAGTGCAACTCCGACCTGTGTACAAGCCACTTGTACGTAGAGAACCAGCTGTCACCCGCACAGTGAGGATATGGTCCGAGGAGAGTGATGAGGCTCTGAGGGATTGTTTTGACACAACTGCAAGGGAAGTTCTGCAGGATTCTTATGGAGAAGATATAGAAGGACTCACACACTGCATAACGGACTACATTAATTTTTGTGTGGACAACACAGTACCCACAAAAAGTGGTGAGGTGCTTCTCCAACAACAAACCATGGATTAACTCTGATATAAAAACACTGATCGCGCTGGGCAGTACTGTCAGTGACCGACTGCTCCACCCTAAGTGTGAGAAGGAGCGCTATCGGAAGTCTTTCCTCCCCATCGCGGTTAGGCTGTACAACCAACACCGACCTAAGCGGAGATCATTACACACAGATAACTGAAATATCTCTCTGCCTGTTAAATCCCCCCCCCCCCTCCTCTGCTACGTCCTATCTGTCTGTCTGCTATCAATGTAATGCCTCTCACCTTGGAACATTCCTGTACATGTTGTATTTGTATTTGTATCTGCTTATCTTTGCTGCTGTAACACACTGAATTTCCCCATTGTGGGACTATTAAAGGACTATTATTATTATTATTAATTTAAGTCGTTAACCAATTAATCAACAAACTGTGGCACATGAGGAGAATGAGCTATGTATACAAATAAACACTGACCAGTAAACTACCATAAAATCACTGAGCATCAAAAGACTGACACTTCTACAGATAAGGACACATGGAATTGCAAATATACAGGCTTGATGAAATGCTAGAATAGGGTTCAGTAAACAGTACAAGTTGGATGGAATAGGAGTTAAGTACCATTCAATGTTACAAGATGAGCTAAAACAGATGCACAGCAAGCAGAGTTGGGTGGAAAAGGACACCATTTTCCCTTATGTCCTACCAGCAGCACAATAAGGGGTAATTATGCCCCTGTGTGCTGGCGGAATTTACATAATTACTTAATTAATTTAGTAACACCTCCTCTATAAGGGGACAAATGAGACCTCCCACATTGTGTTTTTTTCTGTCCTGTGTGGTGGGACAGTTGGAGGGAGGTCTCTTTTGTCCTTCCATCTTCATCTTTTGTATTTTTTTACTATAATTTTACTACTTACCTACTGTTTGTAGTCCTTTCTTGTTTTTTCTTCTTTCTTTTCTTCCGTTCCTGGAAAAAAGTGCAGATCATTAATATTCTATTTAGAGGATTTTCTTAATTTCCTATGTTTTTTTTCTTACCTATAGAGTTTTGTTATAACTTTCCGAGGTCTTTCTCTTCTTCTTGCAGCTCCGGTCGCACTACTGCATAATGTGGTCTCTGGGCGCTCCGGAACTTCCTGGTTTCTGGCGCACCTCCATGATGTCATATGTCAATTCCCAGCGTAGGAGTGCCATTTTTTTCTTAGTGAAGATCTGCTACTGCATTTTTCTTCAGCACCCTTTTTTTTACTGTGGTGCAAAAAGATAAAAAAGGGGAAGATATTCTGTTTTTCTTTTTTTCTGTGTGGGAGAGGGAAAGTGAGGGGCTTGTTTTTACTCCTTTCCTCCATCCTTATTTAAACAGCACTCTGGAGACAAGTTTGGCTTTTTTCTTTTATATCAGGAAGTCTCTACAGTGTGTTCACTGTATCCTTTGCTGTTGCTGTGCTATTGCTTACGCTATCTACTTGTATATCGATATACTGTATAGCTTTTTACCAACCTCAAGGTTGGTTTTTATTCCAAATTACTCCTTATATAATAGCATACTCTTTTCTGACTATTATTATCTTTAGAGATGTCTTCTTGTGCTTCAGGCGGTGGCGATTCATCCAGAAGAAAGAGTTCCTCCAAGCATAAACACCTGGCTTGTAGAGAGTGTGACATTCCTCTTCCTGACGGCTATGACTACAGCCGTTGTCGCCAGTGCCATGGACCCCCTTCCGAAGAGCCATTGATACTGGATGTTACAGTATGGGTTAAGGAGTATGTTGAAGACTCCATGAAGGAGAACCAGTGGTCTATCTGCCTTATCACCAAGATGTCTTGTATTGAGGTTAGGCAGTCTCAGTCTGTAGTACACTCTGACAAAGAATACCATGTACTAGATGAGACACATTCCTCTGATAGGATCAGTCTGAGGGGTTTGGCAGGCCTCTTTTTCCTCTCAAGAAAATGCACAAACTGTTAAATTCCATCCGGTCAGGCGACTGTGATGTTGATCCTGGGGAAGCCTCATGTTCTATCAATAGGGGGCCAAGGGCCTTCCAAGTGGACAGTACATTATTAAAGCTTTGTCAGCCAAGTGGAAACATCCCTAGAAGGCCTTTGTGATGTCTAGAAAGTTTAAGACCCTCTTTCCTATAACAGAAGACCAACAAGACCAACCACTGGGGTCCCCCAACTAAGGTGGATATTGCGGTTGCTAAATTATTCCACCACACTATCGTGCCAGCTGAAGACGGCTCTAACCTCCAAGACCCCATGGATAGGCATATGAAGTGTACCCTTAGGAGAGCCTACACCAAGGAGGGAGATAAAAGAAAACCCGATTTTTGACCCCACCAGTAATCCTCCTACAGTGGCCAAATTTCCTGTTGGAGGATGTCTCTTCCATTTTTTCACAGCCTGGCAGGAAAACATTCAAGACCCTTGGGTCTTACATGTAATACAGCGGGAATATGCGGTCGACTTCTGTCATCCACCTCAGGACAAGTTTGTAAAACCCCTTTAATTCCTGCACAGAAGCAGTCTTTGCTAGAGA
Organism: Leptodactylus fallax; assembly: GCA_947044405.1. Classification (NCBI taxonomy): domain Eukaryota; kingdom Metazoa; phylum Chordata; class Amphibia; order Anura; family Leptodactylidae; genus Leptodactylus; species Leptodactylus fallax. Next base: position 2,929,854 of record CAMRHE010000183.1, read on the forward strand.
ACTCTATTCTGTAATATATGGGGAAATGTGCCTTGGAAGTGGTACCTCATTCAGAAGAATCTTTGGGGATCTATTCACCAGTCTTCCTAGTGCCCAAACTATCAGGAGACTGGAGGATGATCATAGATTTGAGATACCTAAACCGCTTCATTCGGCAAAGAACAGTTTTGGATGGAAACCATAAAGTCAGTAACCTCTTTCCTGCAACCAGGCGATGTCCTTGTCACCTTGGACTTGAAGGATGCATACTTGCATGTTCCTGTGTATCCTCTTCACAGGAAATACCTGAGAATTGCGGTGATTGTTGCCGAGCGCAGAAGACATTTTCAGTTCATGGTACTGCCCTTCGACATCTTCTCTGCCCCCCACACCTTTACCAAGGTGGTGGCTCCGGTAGCAGCTGCGCTCAGGCTTCAAGGTCTGTTTATTGTGCCATACATGTATGACTGGCTTATAAAAGCTCAGTCACAGGACATCCTTCTTCAACATCTGCAGAAGACTGTGTCATTTCTCCAGTGTCTAGGTTGGATCATAAACTGGGAGAAGTCAGATATCATACCTTCCAGACAAAAGAAGTTTCTGGGCTTCATTCTGGATTCTGACCGGCTAACAATATCCTTACCTCCTCTAAGGAGAGAGAAAGAGAGAATAATCAGAGCATCTTGTTATTTGCTCCAGCCATGCCGGGTTTCCATCAGAACTGCAATGAAGGTTGCAGGACTCATGTCAGCTACTGCAGAAGCAGTTCCATGGGCATTATGGCACCTGCGTCCTCTCCAGAAGGAGATTCTGGAAGTATGGAACCACAGCCCACTGAGTCTCGACAGAACCTTCAGACTATCTCTCAAGACCCATCTTTCCCTAAGATGGTGGATTCATCTAAAAGACTGGATGTCCACGGTCCAACCTCATTGGACCCTGTTGACCACCAATACATGTCTCTCTGGATGGGGAGCTCACCTAAAGGAGATGCTGGTTCAGGGGACCTAGAACATTCTAGAGAGATCCATGTCATCCAATTGGAGAGAACTCACAGCGGTTCGCCTAGCACTCCTCCATTTTACCCCTCTCCTCAGAGGGAAAGCATTAAAGCATTGAAGGTCCCCTCTGATAATATGATGACCATCCTATATTTGAACAAGCAGGGAGGCACCAGATCCCTGTCTCTTCTCATAGAAACAGATTTGATTTTCACCTTTGCAGAAAAGAATCTGATCCATCTGTCTGCTGTTCATATCAAGGGGTCCCTGAATATAATAGCAGACCAGTTGAGTCGGGGCCCTGCTTGTCCGGAGAAGGGTCTCTCTATCAGGAGATTTTTCATCAAAACACCCGGAAATGGGGTCTCCCGGAAGTAGACCTCATGGCGACCAGACTCAATGCCAAGGGGGAGAAATTCTGTTCCCTGTATCAGGAGGACAATCCCTTGGCAGTGGATGCCCTGTCCATCCCTTAAAGGTTCAGGCTGGCTTACATCTTCCCTCAGCTTTCCATGATACCAAAGGTATTGATGAAAGTCAAGCCACGGTAATTTCCATAATACTGTTCTGGCCGAAAAGAGCTTGTGTAACGGTGCTAGTTATCTGATCTGGAGTTCAATTGGTGAGGCAATTGCACAGTACTTAAACAGTAGTAGATGAGGAGTTAAATAGCAGGAATAGTACCTCAGGAGTAAGAAGCAACCGTGGTCAGATGTATGCAGGAATCGGTACACAGGCGCAGTAGATCAGCCGTAGTCAGATGTATGCAGGAATAGGTACACAGGAGCAGTAGAGTAGTGGTGAGAATCAGGGCAAACAGGAAGCAGACAGCCAACATAATCAGGCACAGACTGGAGTAAGCTGTGGGTTTATATAGCGATTGCTATACTGTGAGTGGCCACAGAGCAGGTGAGATCCATAAGCTAATCACTGCAATAGAAAAAAACAGGCTCAACAAAGCAAATAACAACCAGGCTTCTTCAATGGCATAATGGTAAAAGCTGCAGAACATAACTGGGAAGTCAAGGGTTCAAGAATCAGTGAGCTCAGTTCCTGATAGTTTGGTTTTTCCAACTCATTCAGATGAATTTATTGGAGGCTTCCCCTAGTCTCTCACGGAACTCAGCGTTGCCAGAATCTGAGAAGATTCAATCGGACAGCCTGGAGGTTGACCAGTCCCTATGGAAATCTAGAGGACTGTCAGAAGCTGTCCTGAAGACTCTCTCTTGCTCCAAAGCAGAATCAACTAATAAGAACTACCTATGAATAGGTAACATCTTTAAGAATTGGTACTCCAGACAGGGAGCTAATAGCTCTAATCCTTCAACTAGAGTTCTACTCAATTTTCTTCAGGATGGTCTGGATAAAGGTCTTAGCCCTGCCGCCCTGTAGGTGCAGGTTGCAGCCCTTTCTGCCTGTTTAAGTAGATGTCTGTCTCAGGATGCTCTAATCAGTAGGTTCCTGAGAGGTGCTATGAGGTTAAGACCATCTGTTACAGTTCCCATTCCACAATGGGACCTTTCTACTGTCCTTACTGGCCTATGTGGTCCTCCCTCCCTTGGAGGACTTCAAACTCAAGTTTCTTGCCTATAAGATTTCCTTGTTTGCTGGCCATCACCTCTGCTAAAAGAGTGGGAGAATTGCAGGCCATTTCTTCTGAAGAGCCTTACATTTCTTTCTTTTCAGATACAGTCCAGTTAAGATTCCTCCCTAGATTCAATCCTAAAGTGCCCTCCTGGCCTAATATTAATCAGATAGTGCCTTTACCCACTTTTTTTCCATCTCCCTCTTCTAATGAAGAGAGGAAACTCCATTCTCTAGATTTGGTGAGATGTCTACAAATCTATCTCCGGCATACAAGACCCTTCAGGAAGTCTGAAAATCTTCTAGTTAACATCTATGGCAGAAACAAAGGTTTCAAGGCTGCAAAGCCTTTGTCCAGATGGATAAAAGAAGAGATTAATGTCATTTTCTCTTCTCAGGGGTTAACTCCCCCTAAATTTGTCACTGCCCATTCAACCACAGCTGTCTCTGCTGGTAGGACGTAAGAGAATCACTGATTATCTTTTTTCCATTAGTCCTAACAGCAGCACAAACTTCCCCCCTTGAGATATTTTTTGTTCTTCTTTGTAACTAACACACTGGGGGGGATATCTCCTTTGTTCTCTTATAGACAGGGCATTAATTAATTTAATTAATTAATTATGTAAATTAAAAAATTCCGCCTGTCCTTCCAGCACACAGGGGCAGAAATAACCCTGTGTGCTGCTGTTAGGACTAAGGGAAAACAGATTAACAACATAATCAATGAGCAATACTCATAACAGCTGCTAGAAACAAGATGGAGGATAAATCATAGGATGAGTCATCAATATGTGATTTGGTAGGGTACTGACACTTGAGACTCCCACAGTTGAGAGAAATTTAACTCCCAGCATTTCCTTGGTCTCAAGTTGTCATCCCAGAGGAAGAAACCAAGCAATCCATCAGAAACGCTGTAAATCTGAATAGGTATTATTGAATGTAAAATAAAACTTAACGTTTATTATAAATATACTAAATAAAATAAATGTGTGTGAACAAATCCCACTGTGCGCACACCAGATCTGGCCAAGGCTACAAAAGAATTTCTGCAGCACTCAAGGTTCCTAAGAGCACAGTGGCCTCCATAATCCTTAAATGGAAGAAGTTTGGGACGACCAGAACTTTTCCTAGACCTGGCTGTCCAGCCAAACTGACCAATCGTGGGAGAAGACCCTTGGTTTGGTGAGAAAGGTAAAGAAGAACCCAAAGATTACTGTGGCTGAGCTCCAGAGATGCAGTAGGGAGATGGGAGAAAGTTCTACAAAGTCAACTATCACTGCAGCTCTCCACCAGTCGGGGCTTTATGGCAGAGGGGCCCGAAGGAAGCCTCTCCTCAGTGCAAGACATATGAAAGTCCACATAGAGTTTGCCAGACTATGAGAAATAAGATTCTCTGGTCTGATGAGACAGATTGAACTTTTTGGCGTTAATTCTAAGCGGTATGGGTGGAGAAAACCAGGCACTGCTCATCACCTGCCCAATACAATCCCAACAGTGAAACATGGTGGTGGCAGAATCATGCTATGGGGGTGTTTTTCAGCTGCAGGGACAGGACGATTGGTTTCACTTGAAGGAAAGATGAATGTGGCCGAGTACAGAGATATCCTGGAAGAAAACCTCTTCCAGAGTGCTCTGGACCTCAGACTGGGCCGAAGGTTCACCTTCCAACAAGACAATGACCCTAAGCACACAGCTAAAATAACAAAGGAGTGGCTTCGGAACAACTCTGTGACCATTCTTGACTGGCCCAGCCAGAGCCCTGACCTCAACCCAATTGAGCATCTCTGGAGAGACCTGAAAATGGCTGTCCACCAATGTTCACCATCCAACCTGACGGAACTGGAGTGGATCTGCAAGGAAGAATGGCACAGGATCCCCAAATCCAGATGTGAAAAACTTGTTGCATCATTGCCAAGAAGACTCATGGCTGTACTAGCTCAAAAGGATGCTTCTACTCAATACTGAGCAAAGGGTCTGAATACTTATGACCATGTGATATTTCAGTTTTTCTTTTTTAATAAATTTGCAAATATATTTACATTTCTGTTTTTTTTCTGTCAAGATTGGGGTGCTGAGTGTACATTAATGAGAAATAAAATGAACTTTTTTGCTTTTAGCAAATGATTGCAATGAAACAAAGAGTGAAAAATTTAAAGAGGTCTGAATACTTTCCATACCCACTGTATTTCTTTCCTATGTTCTTGATATTTGCTCCTCTCTTACGTGCATTATCCAGCACTGTGATCCTCCTTAGACTTAACGGGGACGCACATGTAGATCCCCATGATGACGACTGGCGCTACCGCTCCCTTCCACGCCTATTGGCTGCTATCATACCACGTGACATTTGGGGGTGTGGGATAGCTTCCCCACCTCTCGCATTATGATTGGCCAGGTGGACGTGATACATTAGAAAGGGCAGTGGTTATATCCTTTATAGGATCGAACACACTGGCTGCCGGTGCCACTGCTGTTCTGAACCTTCATCAGAACACATTGCTGCATTATTCCTTGACGAACCCTGAAGCAGGGGAAAATGCGTCGAGACAGACCAGTATACACAGAAATTTTGGTTATTTGAAGACCATTTGGATCTCCACCAGCGGAGGCATAAATATACCCAATGAGAGACAATATTGATATATTTTAATCAGCACTTGGTGTGCGCACATTGGGATTTGTTCACACACATTAATTTTACTTAGTATATGTATAATGAACGTTAAGTTTTATTTTACATTCAATAAGACCTATTCATATTCACAGCATTTCTATATAAGATAATAGAAAATGTATTTCGACTCTATTATTCTTTTATTTTGGTACTGTTCACTCAATCACCCTGAGGTATAACTGGAAGCTCCTGGGCCCAATGCAAAATATGTAAGGAGTTTGTATGTTGTCCCCATTGTGAGAAAGTGAAGGGTGTGGTTTGGGAGAACAGGTATGTTCCAGCCAGGCAGTTAAAGGGTGTGTGGTAGAAGCGCACAGCAGGGAGGTCAGCTGACTAATTAAGGTCTGATATAGGCTGTGTGTTAGAACTAGGGGGTGTGGCACTACACTGAGGAAAAGTGACCTGTGTATCAATCTGCATCAAGGTAACTCTGTGCCACCCGTCTGTAGTAACCAGAGCGAGAGTCTGGCAGCCAGGCTCCTGTACAAAAGGGAACGTTTCTGTGTTAGTTAGTTCTCAGCCAAGAAGGGATTTTTTGTTGTTGTTTTCTGTTCATGTCTTTGTAAAGACAACCTGTTTATGCACCAAGTGAATAAACACCAAACTTGAGTGTGATCCAGTCTCTGTGTCCCTGTTTCCTGCACTGCTACCAAGCATCTACCTGAGCGGTTCCCCACACCATGTTTGTGGTGGTTTCCTGCCACACTGCAAAGACACATTTATACAGAATGTAGATTGTGAGCCCTATAAAGGACAGTTATTGACAATGCCTGTAAGGTGTTGCGGAATATGTTGGCACTATAAGTAAGCAAAATAAATAAATAATAAATGTAAGGGGTCCTGACTATGACACTGACTATATTCTGTCTATAATACTGGAGGATTTTCATGTTGCAAATGGCATTTAGGCACTCTGAAGCTCCAGAGCCAATTGCTACCTCTTACAATTGGCCTCTTGCAATTGCTACCTCTGCACTTCCTATAGCTAAGCCCCTGCCATCAACCTTCTTTCTCCTCCATAGGAAACAAACTGCACAGAAGCTCCTCACAAGTCCTTCAGCCACCGTGTCACAGGTTCCTCAGCTACCACTTCTTCTCTCCACCTCTTAGCTCCGTGCTCCTCATTTATGGGTCTCATGACTGTGATATCATTACAGGTTCTTGGACTGTTCTCTCCACTGTTAAGGTCCCATAATGTGCAGCAGGGGGGCCCTGCACTGTTGACCTATCGTTAAAGCAGCGCTGTCAGGCCCCCAGACAATGCGGACCTCATAGCAACTGCTATGTCTGCTACTGTGTTAGTTACACCCCAGGCATACAGAAACCATCAGTGTTTAGTCTGTATTTCACTGATGGTTGCTAAGAAATGCTGATAAAATGTTAATTTTTTTTTTGTGTGTGGAAACTGATGACAAATGGTTGAAAACTGATGTCACGAACGTCAGGAACTGGCTTGAGTTATAACAAATATGTCAGGCGATGTATCCCCACCCTGCTTACCTCCAGCTCCACCCACTTTTGCCAAAAGTGGCGCAGAATGTGGAATGTGGCACACACTTGACACAAGAAAGGGCCTTGCGGTAAGCAGTGAATACAAACTCCAACACTGCACTGACATTGGCTTTTACGCATTTTAATATTTAAACCACTCCACAAATTAACCATTTTTGTGGAAAAAAGTGGTTGGATTTTTTTAGACGCATGTCACGGTTATATTGCAAAAAGCAATGGTATTGTGTAAAAATTAACTCGTTTTATGGCCTGTGCAGGCTTATTGTTATTTGGGTAACAAATTTGTGTCTGTGAGCCAAGTTGAAAAGTGATGAAGAATTGACTTTTCAAAAAACTGAAGGCCACCAAAAATTATTCCATGAAGGGAGCAGACGTGAAATAAAATTGGGTGGAGGCAGTATTGGTAGCTGTGACAACATGTGTGGTTGTGCATCAGCGCATAATATGATGGACCAGGCCACAGGACATGTCTGCCTGAGTGATGGCAGCTGTGACAACATGTGGCAGGGAGTAATATGATAGACCAGGTCGCAGGAAATGTCAGGCTGAGTGGTGACAGTCAGTGGCGTAACGATCGTGGTCGCAGAGAGTGCGACCAGGCCCGGAGGGGTACGGAGCCTGTGTCCAGCTGGAAATGGCCGGGACCCTGGACCACCATGTTAGTGGTTGGGGAAAACCTTGTTCCCCGACCACATTACATATTGCTAATGAAAATACTTATAATCACCTGTCCTGGGCTGAGCATCCACTCCGGGGCTCTTCCTGCCGGTAACTGAGGTCACGCCAGCGGTCACATGGGGAGCGCCAGTGTAATGATGTCATCGCACCCCACGTGACCTCTGGAGCACAAGCCCTCAGTCATCAGACAGAAGAGGATGCTGCAGACAGCAGGATAGAGCGAGGATGCCCTGGCGAGGTGAGGTAAGGTGAGTATAAGTGTTTGTTATTTTTAATCACTTCTCCTGGGCCTCTACTTATTATACTCTGGGGTCTGAGGAGACCCCAGAGTATAATAATAGCACCAGCTCTAGGATGGGGGGCTCTTGGGAGCACATAATACTGTGTGGGGCCACTGTGGAGAAAATAATACTGTGTGGGGCCACTGTCACTGCGGAGTACATAATACTGTGTGGGGGCCACTGCAGAGCAAGTAATACTGTGTGGGGGCCACTGCGGAGCACGTAAAACTGTGTGGGGGCCATTGTGGAGCATGTAATACTGTTACAGTATTGTTTACATGCCGGATGCTGCTCTGCTCGCTCACCGTATTCTTGATAACTGCAGTTGTGGGTACTAAAGCTGTATCCCTTTCAAGTATCTGAGATATCGCTGAAGCACCCGTAACCGCCACTATCAAGAATTCGCTCTAGGGAGGGGGTAGGGGACTCCAGACAAAAGTTTGCACGGGGACCCACAAGACTTTAGTTGCGTCACTGGTGACAGTGAGGTAGTTTTGGCAACATGTGTGGCAGTGCGGCAGGGCATAATATGATGGACCAGGCCGCAAGATATGTCTGCAATGAACACCTTCTCAGCCATTACGTTTGAGGCCGCACAAGATAAAACTCCTATGGTAAAATGGGCCAGTTTCTTCCACTACTTTAACCTATTGGCCCAGAATGTCATCTGGTCAGACTTATCTGTTGGAGTATATGTGCACTTTAGGTACCGCTGTACCTGCTGGTGCAGCTGGTGAGAGTTAGTTGCCTGTTGTGGATCAGGTTGGCTCTGTGAGCTGAAATATTTCTGTTCTATACTGTACTGGGCTTGGCTGCTGATGCTGCCTTTCCTCCTCCTGACACTTGTGGCACTGGCAGAGGAGGTAGAGTGCTGGCTGAGTAAGGCAGACTAGGAGCAGGCAGAGGCTACCTGGATATGCGTACGACTGTTAGTTGCAGTGGTCTCCCTAAACGCTGCAGCAAGCTGAGTAAATAGCCTATCCAGATAATATTCAAATTTTTTCGTCCCTTTGGGAAGCAGGGTAGAATTCCCCCATTTTGTCTCTATAGTGAGGGTCTAAGAGCAATGCCATCCAGTACTCATCCCTCTGCTTGATGCTAATAATATGCTTGTCACTGTGTAAGCAGTGGGTAATAAAGCCTGCCATGCTTGCCAGCATATATGTGGACCTAAGGGCCACGTTTGGTGTTCTTGGCTAGCATGGTCGTCGTCGTTGTCATCATCATCATCATCATCATCATTATCCTCTTGAAACAGATAAATGTCAGCCTCCTCCCCTGACTGGGCCCCCTCTGCATCCTCCTATTCTTCCACTTCCAGTCTAGGAGTCCCAGTTCCTCCACTATAATGACCCTGGCACAGTCCTCATCCTCCTGCATCAATACAGGGCAATGATGTTGGTTAAGAGGTGGAAACTGTTCATCCTCTTCCATCCCCTGTGGCATGAGTGTAAGGGTGCCCTATAATATATAAAATAGTGTGATCACATTGCTGTGGCTGTAGTCATCCCTGCTGACAAATTAGGTGGCTGCTTCAAATGGTTTGAGAATTTGGCACACTTCTCTCATGAGCCTCCAAGGATTTACCTCGAAGTAACACATTATCCCTGTGGTCTGCTTAATAATTGTTCACCTCCCTCTGCTGCTCACACAGATGCTCCAGCATGTTTAAGTTAGAGTTCCACTGAGTTGGAATGTTGCAGATAAGGTGGTGCAAAAGCAGACCGTTTTGATGCTACAAATCGAGCAGGGTGTTTATTGTGACGTAAGAAAGGCTGAAATTAGATTTGTGTTAGTCGTCTTGCAGCAGAGCTACAATATTGATGCCATTGTCACTGGCAACGCTGCCCAGTTGAAGTTGGCAAGGAGCCATCCAGCAGGATACTGCAGTATACAGTGAAACAGCTACTCCGCTATGTGGCTCCTCTGATTCAGGCTCATTAATTGCAAAACCGTATGTCAGCACTTTTTTTGCTGCACATATTGTTTGATTATAGTGATAGGCAATTTGGCAACAATTCTGGCACTGTGTGTATGTCTTTTTGGGAGGGGGGGGTTGCTATTTTTCAAGAAAAGTCAACTTGAGATAACAGGTGTTTGTTTTTTTTTTTTTTAGATAAGAGCAGGTTAGACTGTACATTAGGTCAACACACCTAAAACAATGCTGAAATAACTGAGATTAATTTTTTTAGATTAGCGAAGGCACTAATGTGTATGTATATATACAGTTGTACATAAACAAAAAAACAATTAATATTTTTTTTCATATTAACAACAATGATCCGTCATACTGTGTATTTGGTCACCATAGTGGAAAAAAAACAACCAATGAAATTCCAAGATTTTTTTCAGATTAGCGCAAGCTAAACTGTATATTGGGTGAACACACCAAAAATTTTTTGTTGTTGAAATAATACCTATCGTGGTATTATATGAATATATTGCTATTTTCACAATCCCCTTTATTGATCATCTTTTAATTTATTTTATTGGGGTCTGGAGGAAATGTAGGACTGTTTCCAACTAAAAAAACTGGATTTGCGGCGCAGAGGGTGTAAGTGCACACCCGCGCATTGCTTTAAAAACCCATTCAAATGAATTGGTTTTTAAGCAATGCATCGCAAACCTTTCCCTATCCAGTCCCTATACAATTTTCTGAGATTTTTAGTCAGATTCGCAGCGGACGGACTCCGGCACAAGTGTGAACCCACCCTTAGCTGCTTGTTTGTTTATTAGAGTGTGGGGGCTTAATCTATACCCCTCTATCATAAGTGTGTGTTTTTATTAGATTTTTATTTTTAACATAAAAACATTAAAAGTTACATTTTAATCATTGTACCTAGGTGATTAGACAGTGTGGATAAATTAATAAGAACCACTTACTTTTGATGTCAATTTATTGACAAGATTAGTGGAGTCTGCACTACTGTGTATGAATATATGCGCAGTTGCTCATAAGCAGAAATGTTTAAGCAATACAGGCTGGACTGTATATTGGGTGAGCAACATTTTTTTTTTCAGATTTTTGCAGGCAAAATCAGCACTTTGTTGTTAGAACAGCAGTATGTATTTAATTAAAAAATGTGATCTCTTGCCCAAAAAAACTCCTTAACAAAACATTTTTCACTAACAGGATTGTCTTGCACGTAAAAAGTATGTTTAAAGACTGTATAGAGATGAAACTGCTCTATTGCACATCAAACTGACAAAATTAGATTATTGGCAATGAAAGGGCGAAAGGGTTAGACTATAATGCGGTCCGCAAGGTTTCTGCCCGAAAATGGCGAAAAATGCAGAGAGAAAAGAGGGATGGAAACCTCGAACGTGTACCAGGTGCAGGTGTGAACCTAGCCATAAGTGTATTTTATTGAAATTTCAAGTGATAGAACAACACAAAATAGCACATAATTGTGAAGCGGAACGAAAATGATACATGGTTTTCAAAATTTTAATCAAATAAGAATCTGAAAAGACATGCAAAAGTATTCATCCCTCTGTACTCTGATACTCCTAAATTAAAATCCAGTGCAATCAAATGCCTTCAGAAGTCACTTAATTAGTTAATAGAGTCCAGCTGTGTGTAATTTAGTCTCAGTATAAATAGACCTGTTCTGTGAAGGCCTCAGTGGTTTGTTAGAGAACACTAGTGAACAAACAGCATAATGAAGACCAAGGACCTCACCAGACAGATCAGAGATAAAGTTGTGGAGAAGTTTAAAGCAGGGATATGCTATAAAAACATATCCCAAGCTTTGAGCATCCCAAGGAGCCCTGTTCAATCCATCATCCAAAAATGGAAAACGTATTCTACAACTGCAAACCTACCAAGACATGGCCATCCACCTAAACTGACAGATCGAGCAAGAAGAGCAATTGTCAGAGAATCAGCCAAGATGTTAATGGTCACTCTGGAGGAGTTGCAGAAATCTACAGTTCAGGTGGGAAAATCTATCCACAGGAGAATTATAAGTCGTGCACTCCAAAAATCTGGCCTTTATGGAAGCGTGGCAAGAAGAAAACCATTGTTGAAAGAAAGACATAAGAAGTGCCACTTGCAGTTTGTCACAAGCCATAGAAGGGACACAGCAAACATGTGCAAGAAGGTGCTCTGATCAGATGAGACCAAAGTTGAACTTTTTGGCCTAAATTGGCAAAGCTTTATGCGTGGCAGAAAAGTAACACTGCTCATCACCCAGTCTCATCACCATCCTATGAAACATGGTGGTGGCAGCATCATGCTGTGGGGATGCTTTTCTTCAGCAGGGACAGGGAAGCTGGTCAGAGAAGATGGGAAGATGGATGGAGCTAAATATAAGGCAATTCTGGAAGAAAATCTGTTGGAGGCTGCAAAATTCTTGAGACTGGGAAGGAGCTTCACTTTCCAGCTAGACAATGACCCTAAACATACAGCCAGTGCTGCAGTGGAATGGTTTAGATCAAAGAATATTCATGTATTAGAATGGCCCAGTCAGAGTCCAGACCTAAATCCCACTGAGCATCTGTGGTAAGACATGAAAATTGCTGTACACAGATGCTCTCCATCCAATCTGGCTGAGCTTGAGCTATTTTGCAAAGAAGAATGGGCAAAAATCTCAGTCTCTAGATGCGCAAAGCTGGTAGAGATATACCCCAAAAGACTTGTAGATGTAATTGCAGTGAAAAGTGTCTCTACAAAGTATTAACCCCTTAAAGACCCGGCCATTTTTTGTTTTTGCATTTTCGTTTTTTCCTCCCCACATTTCAAGAGCCATAACTTTTTCATTTTTTAGTTCACAGAGTCACATGATGACTTATTGTTTGCGAAACAAATTGTGCTTTGTAATGGTACTAATCAATATGCTGTGCAATGTACTGGGAAGCTGGAAAAAAATTCACAGTGAGGTGCAATTGGAGAAAAAAATTCATTTGCGTCAATTTCATATGGGTTTAATTTTTATAGCGTTCACTGTGTGGTAAAAATGACATGGTACCTGTATTCTGCAGGTCAGTACAAACACAAATTTATATATTATTTGTAATGTTTTGATACCTTTTAAAAAATTTAAAACTTTGCAAAATAGAAAAAAAAATTTGTGTCGCCATATTTTGACACCTGTAACTTTTTCATATTTACATGTATGGAGCTGGGTAAGGCGTCTTTTTATGAGGGACAACATGTTGTTTTTATTGATACCATTTGGGGAAAGATCTGATGGTTTGATCACTTTTTATTCAAATTTTTATAGGAGACAAAGTGTTGAAAAAAAAAAATCGCTATTTGACAATTTTGATTTTTTTTTTTCGTTGCTATGCCATTCACCGTATGGGATAAATATTTTAATAGTTCGGGCATTTTGGAGCGCGGGGATACCTAATGTGTTTGTTTTATTTTTGTTTATTTACTTTTATATCTGATCTAGGGAAAGGGGGTGATTTGAACTTGTGTTTTTTTTGTTTTTTTCATACTTTTTTACTTGTATGATCAGACCCCCTAGGGTCATACTGTATCGCAGTGAATAGCAAAATGCCTTCATCTCTATTAGACGCTGCATTTGGCAGCGTACAAGAGAGCTAATGCAATGCCAAGCCTGGGAACCTTCAATGAAAAATGGCGGCGCCCATGTATTTTATACAGCCAGCATCCGCCCTGTATGGAGAGAGCTCAGCTCCTGAGCTCTCTCCATACATCCTCATGCGACACAGGACATACTATTACACCCTGGGTCGCTAAGGGGTTCATATAGGGGGGCTGAATACTTTTGCACATCACACTTTTCAGATATTTATTTGATAAAAATTTTGAAAACCATGTATCATTTTCATTCCACTTTACAATTATCTGCTACTTTGTGTTGGTCTGTCAGTTAAAATCTCAATAAAATACATTTAAGTTTGTGGTTGTAAGGTGACAAAATGTGAAAAAGTTCAAGGGGTATGAATACTTTTGCAAGGCTCTGTGTCTCTATTCAATTCTAGCACTAATCTGCCTGTGTAATTGCTTGATTCTCTAAATTCTCCTATTCTTCTAATTACTGCTGGAATCCTATTGCTTTGTCAGAACTGTGCTATAGCCCATGATTCAGTGATCTGGATCACAGATCTATTTGCATGTCGACAGTTACAGCAACTAAAGGCTGACCACAAATGTATAAGCTTTGGTGATGTTGTTATTTTTTTACCCATTCTATGACTTTTATATGAAATAAAAAAGTAACTTTAAAGGAAACAGTACCAGTTAGGCTCCTTCGGGGAAAGGATGCCTGTGCATTTTCCTAATTTTCACCTTAATGTCAGCTCTGTATCTCTATATAACATTATCTATCTATCTATCTATCTATCTATCTATCTATCTATCTATCTATCACATAGTTACCTATCTATAGCACAGCTATTTATCTATAGTAGTGGCTTCCAAACATTCATAAAATGGGACCCCTTTCCAGGCATTTTTTTTGTGATCTCCCCCCACTAACGTACTTAATCCCATTTTTAAAGAAGGCAGCCATATTCGGCCTATATTATGCTTTTCAGCTGTACACTGCCTCTGTTTTGCTTATTCTTCCTTCACACATGCCATTTACACACACAGCCCTGCTGCCTCCATGTTCTCTCCCACACTCAGCTCTGCTACCTCCATGTTCTTCTCCACACACGTCTGCTACCTCTATATTCTCCCACACAGCCCTGCTACCTCTATGTTCTCCCACACACACAGCCCTGCTATATCCATGTTCCCTACACACACACAGCGCTGCTAACTTCATGTTCTCCACGCCCACAGCTTGCTGTGCTACTTCCATGTTTTCCCCTCTGCATACAGCACTGCTGCCTTATGTGTTACTTCCTGCACCCACAGTACTACTACCTCCGTGTTTCTTCCCCCTACGTTCACAAGTCTGCTGCTTTAATGTTTTCTACCTGCATGCAGCCTGCTCCCTCCATGCTGCCTCTTTATATTCAGCTCTGCTGTCTTCATGTCCACCTACACACTCAGCACTGCTAATTCCACGTCACAGCATACACTCATTTCTGCTACATCCACATTTTCCTTGATACACTTATCTCTACTACATCTACATTTCTCCCCACACACTTACCTCTGCTACATTCTTTATTCCCCTACACATTGTCAGTTCTGTTACATCGACTTTCCCTCGACACACTCAGCTCTACTACCTGCACATCAGAGCCGTTTTAACACATTGGTGGGACCACTGCAAAGATTTCATAAGTGCCCCCCCATCACCACCCGCTATTATACCCATCTGAAAGCTGCCAAAAACTTGAATTTTTTATATGTTCATCTCTAGTAATAATCATTATTGCTATTATTTTAGTGTGTAACAGATATCACTAGAGAGGTGGCGGAGGATTTTACTCTATAAAGATCAGGTATGGACAGGACATGGACAGTTTAATGTCCCCCTGCATCTACCCCCCCCCCCCATTGTTCCTCTTCATCTCCCCCCTGTTTAATGTCCCCACTTCATCTGCCCCAGTTTAATGTCCCCCTTCATCTGCCTCCAGTTTAATACCCCCTTCATCTGCCTCCAGTTTAATGCCCCCCTCCATCTGCTCCCAGTTTAATGTTCCTCTTCATCTGCCCCCAGTTTAATGCCCTCCCTTCATCTGTCCCCAGTTTAATGTCCTCCCAGTTTCATGTCCCCCTTCTTCTGCCCCAAGTTTGATGTCCCCACTTTATCTGCCACCAGTTTAACATAATAAAACATTGATACTCACCTCTCCTCGTTCCCCTGCCGCTCTGTGAAGTCTCTTCTCCCAGCCTGTTCAGCTAGCTGCAGGTGCAATGTGAGTGACATCATCACATCGCGCCTACAGCTCCCAGGGCTGGAGAACACAGGGCTGTGCTTCAAACAGAGCGGTGAAGCAGGAGTTGTCTGCGGATGGCTTCTGCTTCACCATTGTATTTAACTAATCTGCATCCGGAGAGGATGCAGATGAGTTGCCACTGGGACATACCTCCTGCCGACCGGGACAGTGGGAGGTAAACCCAATGGGGCCCCCAGTACCATAGGGCCCAGTGGAAGTGCACCTTTGTCCCTATGGTTAAAGCGGCCCTGCTGCACACACATTACCTTTTGACACGCTCAACTCAGCTCTGTTACTTTCCCACTTCCCCCCACGCTGAACACTCAATGTTCTTCCCCTATAGGCTCCTCCTCTGCATGTGACTGGTCACATAACTTTGACATCATTAAAAGTCTTTTCACATGACTGCAAAATATCAGCAATTAGTCTTGCTTGCAGTTTGCAGTCTTGCACCCCTAGAGGTGTTTACATGAACCCCAGTTTGGAAAATAGAGATCTATAGCATATCTATCTCAATATCTATATCAATATGTAATAATCTATAAATAATTAATCTATAATATTCTATCTATCTATCTATCTATCTATCTATCTATCTATCTATCTATAGTTGCAGCACTCCAGTCAGATCCAGTTAAAAATAAGACTAGGTTTATTAACCCTTAAAACTGCAGTGATTCAGTTGGAATGGAATTTTTTGGCATAAAAAGTGTTTAATTGTGGAACCAAGTCATTGCATTTTTATGAGCTAATAAACCTACACTTATTTATCATTGGATATGATTGCTGCAACTTTGACTTATTCTCTTGGACTTTAGTTCTACACCCTTGGATCAGACTGCAGCAGCTTGCACCCACCATGCATTGATACAAGATGAAGGAGCAGCACTTGACTCAACCCAAATTTTCCAAAAGTTTTGGAATGACCCAACCCAAAACTTTTCGGTTTCACCCCCCATGAAACTATTAAACTCTGGGGTCTGCTCAGACTCCAGAGTATAATAATTGGAGGCCCAGGGGAGGTGAGTGAAAATAACAAACACTTATACTCATCTTGCTTCACCTCTCCTGGGCTTCCAGCACACCCCTATCTTCCTCTTTAGTCCTCTTCCAGCCTCTTGCTGATGTAATTTGCCCCGGGGTCAAAGCTGAGGCCCAATTATACCAATCATGATCCTGGTGCTCCCCACATGACCGCCTCAGCAGTGACTTCGGGGCGCATGATTTCAGTTGAAGGCCGTAAGAGGCCTGAAAAGGACACCAGGGCAGAGCCAGACACAGTGAGGATGCTCAGGAGAGCTGAGGCAATAAGTGTTTGTTATTTTTGCTTAACTTCCCTGGGCCTTCACTTATTATACTCTGGGAGAATACAGAGTAAAATAATAGCACTGAATCGATCCAGAAGGCCAAGCCTCATGATTATTTGTGGAGTTTGTCTAAAGTGACTCAAGGCTTCCAGTCTCTGGGAGTATTACATTGTGTGGGGAGATTGTGGAGCATTATACATTGGGAGCACTGCACAGCATACTATACTATGGGGGAGGCTCTTTGAAGTACTGTACGAGGCCACAGTGGAACATTATACTGTGAAGAGGTGGGGCTCTGGCAACCATATTATACTGTGTGGGGCCACTGAAAAAATACTGTGAGGGGCCTCTGGGGAGCATATTATACTGTATGGGGCCACTGTGAGCATTATACTGTAGGCAGGCTGTGGAGCATTACACTGTGGGGGGCCAACTGTGGAGCAGTATACTGTATGGAAGGGCTCTTTGGAGTATTTTATACTGTGGGGGCCACTGTGAAGCATTATATACCATGAGTGGAGCATTATACTGTGGTGGGGGGGGCATTGGGAAACATTATATATACTGTGTGGGCGCTACAGGAGAGGAAATGGTAAAATACATGGGGAAGGGGAGCAAAATTAGTGATGGCAGCCCTGTGTGCTATGCCTGTGTCACAGTTCCCTCACTAAAATTTTGCGGATGTGTGGAGTGCTCTAAGGCCCATCCCCATACAGTATTGTGCATAAACTGGGATGGAGCTATTGGGGCATGCACAGTACTATAGGGGATGATGATATAGGGAAAATACTCAGTAATGTGCAGCGTTGGTTGCCAGACAGTCAGTACATATGTAAGATTTCAGTGAAGGTGCCATGATGTAGGCTATTTCCAGGAAGATGTTGTGTGGGCTCCTAGATCAACTTCCTCTGGTGGGCCCTAGGCACTTCATTCCAACTCTCATCACAATGAAGCAATTGGCGTATTGTTCCAGCAAACTTGTTAAGATGCACAGTTCCAGGAATACTGGGCAACAATTAAACAAAGCAGCAGCAACTACCTACAAAAGTCGTTGTGTAGCACACCATTCCAGTCCCTGTGCAAAACACTAAAACACTGCTGTCCAACTTCACAGCACAGGAAAGTGTGTCGCAGTCTATATTACAAGCTAGCATATAGACTTTGCATTGTGCATTAAACAGTCCATTTAATATTGCATAAGATAAAGATGCATCTCAATAAATTAGAATATCTATGAAACGTTCATTCATTTCAGTGATTCAGTAATACAATTCATAATCAGCGTCTTCCATGATTGTGTGTCCTACTGAACCAGACTGAGGGACCATTTAAAGGCTTAGGAAACCTTGGCAGGTGACACACTGAATTTACAATACTGAACTTTTTTACAATATTCTAATTTTCTTAGATTTTGGTTTTCATTATCTGTAATCCATAATCAACATTTACAGAAATAAAACACTTGAAATAGAACACTCTGTGTGTGTAAAGAAGCTAGAAAATATAGGAGGTCACTTTTTTAATTTAATTACTGAAATAAATAAACGTTTCAAAGATATTCTAATTTATTGAGATGTACGTGTAAACTGAGAAACTGGAAAAAAATTCAGAATGGAGTGGAGTTAGATAAAACCCTGTATTTTTGCCATTTTTATGGGTTTTGATATTATGGCGTTCACTGTGTGGCCAAAGTTACATGTTACCTTTATTCTAGTAAGTACAATGATGGTGTTACCAAATTTATAAAGTTTTTGTTATATTTAACCAGCTTTACAAAATCCAAAACTTTAAAAAAGAAAATACTTCGTTCTCACCTCCAAGAATACTTTCGAGTTAATTCTGACTCCGTCCCCGCTATGTCCACACTGTGGGAAGCCCATAAGACTGTAATGAGAGGTCACTGTATTGCGTTGGGAACACAGATTAAGAGAGACAGGAGGGTCAGGGAGGAGGCTTTAACTAGTAAGATCAGATCCCTGACCGAGCAATATACACAGCGCCCCACGTTATCCTTGCTAAGTCAATTAGTGACTGCTAGGGCAGACCTCCGGGACCTCGCCACCCAGGCCACCCGACGTCTCCTCCTCTACAGCCGCCAGAGATACTATGAGAGGGGAAATAAAGCCCACACACTTCTAGCTAAAACCCTGAGAGACCGTTGGATTTCGTCTACACCCCATGCTGTCAGAGATTCCCAGGGCACTCTTCAACACCATCCCGATATCATAGCAGCCCTGTTTCGGGATTATTACACTACATTGTATAACCTTCCCTTGCCTGCTGGGGGAGACCCCACCACTACGGAGACAGGCCTACATTCTTACCTGGCCTCGTGTCGACTCCCAGTCCTCCCGACCTCGGCTCTCTCTTCGCTTAATGTTCCAGTATCGAGCGAGGAATTGACTGCCGTCCTGGAGGGCCTGCCTAATGGTAAGGCTCCGGGCACTGACGGGCTCATTTATTCCTACTACAAAACTTTTCATTCTGACCTCCTCCCTCATATGTGTCAACTTTTCAACTCCTTCCTGGACGGGGCCCCTATCCTGCACACTATGCTGCATTCTCACATTTCCCTAGTCCCAAAGCCACACAAAGACCATCAGGAGTGTTCTAACTACCGTCCCATCGCCCTCCTGAATACAGACCTCAATCTCTTCACAAAAATTTTGGCAAACAGGCTTAACTTTTGGCTCCCGTCTCTCATCCACAAAGACCAGGTGGGATTTGTCCCTTGTCATCAGGCGGGAGATAACACTAGAAGGGCAGTGGACTTGATTGACGCGGCCAACCATTACTCCACCCCTACCTTGCTTCTGAGTCTGGACGCTGAGAAGGCCTTTGATTGCCTTGATTGGTCATTTATGATAGCCACCCTTGAAAAATACGGGTTCTCGGGGGGCCTTTCTCACGGCCATAAGGGCTCTTTATTCTCACCCCTCAGCAGTTGTTAAGCTCCCTAATGCTTCCTTCCTTCCCTTGTCCATTCGTAATGGAACCCGTCAGGGATGCCCCTTATCACCTCTAATATTCACACTGTGTATTGAACCCCTGGCAGCCCGCATTAGATCTGCCCCAGATGTTTCTGGAGTGTTTGTGAGGGATAGGGAATTTAAGATTAGCTTGTTTGCAGACGATGTCCTGTTGACCCTCACTAAACCCCACACCTCCCTTCCAAACCTTCTCTGTGTTTTAAAGGACTATGGAGATCTCTCGGGCTATAAGGTCAACCCTGGTAAGACGGAAGCCCTGCCTCTGAATATTCCAAGCGAGGCCTTGCAGTTGCTTAAGTCCAAATTTGACTTCCAATGGAAAGACCGCTCCCTGCGTTATCTGGGTGTTCAAATTTCCATACGAAATGGGTTGAGATAGAGAAGCTATGGTTGGCTCCCGTTCAGCCCAATGCGTTTCTGTGGTCCTCCCCCCCCCCCCTTACCCACTGCCCCGTTGCTGGGCCCCATCGGCTTTACTCGCGCTATCTGGAACACCTGTTCTAAGTTGTTTCGGTTGGCCTCCCCGCACTCATCTATGATCTCCTTTTTATATAACCCACTTCTCCCAAGTGGACTCACAGCTGCCATGGTCAGGCCCTGGAGCAGGTTGGGTCTATTTCACGTAGCTGATTTGGTGGACCCGTCGACCTTGGAGCTCAGGCCCTTTGACTACCTCACCTCCACACAGCACTTGCCTACCTCAGAGTGGTTTCACTATCAACAGATAGTTCATTTTTTTGTCTCTCAGTTTGGGTCCACTCGAGTCTCCCTCCCTACAGCCTTTGAACGACTATGTCGGGCGGGTACCTCCACTAGAGGCCTGATTTCTAATATTTATAGGCTTTTGTCCTCTCGGGGGGAGCAGAATCCAGTGGTCCACAAATATATGACCCGGTGGTCTGGAGCCCTGGGCGAGCACATCTCACACAACCAGTGGCGTGTTATTTGGTCCCGAGCAGCTAAGTCCTCTTCCTGTGTAACGTTTAGGGAAACGCAATACAAAATTTTTCTGTATTCGATTTGTAACTATTTCAAAGCTTTAATAAAAATTACAGTTAAAAAAAAAAAAAATAAAAAAATAAAATAAATTCTTTGAGTCAGTATATTATGACATTCACAACTTTTTAAAAATTCTGTGTATAGAGCTATATAAGGTCTTTGCATGTGTGACCAGTTTTAGTTTTTTTATTGATGGCATTTGGGAGATTGTCTGACATTTTCATCACTTTCTAATCATTTTTTTATTTTTAAAACTTAAAAAAAAAAGATTTTCTTTTCTTTTTAGGTCCCCTAAGGAACTTGAACGCTTGGGTATGTGATCACAGTACAATATACTGCAATATTAATATTTTCCAGTATGAAAAACCCATTCACTTCTACCTATGGCATCGTCTCTTTTTTTTTTTACAACAGTTTCTAAAGGAGACGAATTTCTGGAGTTTTGGGAGAGAAATGCTGTCCCATTCTTGTCTGATGTAGGATTGTATCTGCTTAGCAGTCCTGGGTCGTCTTTGACAGATTTTTTTCATAATATGGAAAATGTTTTCCATTGGTGAAAAGTTTGGACTGCAGGCAGGCCAGTAAAGCACCTAGACTCACCTTCTGTGAAACGATGTTGCTGCGATGGATGCAGTATGTGGTTTATCATTGTCTTCCTGAAATATGCTAGGCATCCCTGAAATAGATGTTGTCTAAATGGGAGCAATATGTTGTTCTAAAACCTCTATATACTGCTCAGAATGTGCAGATGTGTACGCTGCCCATGCCATTAATGCAAACCCAAAGCATCAGCGATAGAGGCATCAGAAGGGTTTTTTTCTCTGATGGGGCAATTGGCATTAAATCCTTGTTTTTTTTGCCTTCTTCTGGATCAACAGTGTAGGATTATAGGTTGGACTCAGAGGTGTAGCAAGGGGTTCAGCACAGGGCGGGCAATCATATCCAAGTGGGCCCCCAATGCAGTTATACCGATATTATTACTATACAGTGACCATATAGTAGTAGATATTTGCTCTACACAGGGCTCTACAGACCAGTTTGTATACAGTGCTGTTACATTTAGTGACTTACAGGTGACGTCTCTGACTAATCATTCACATTTCTCGTCTCTTCCCTCTGGACCGTCAAGACCACTTCTTCCAGCAGTGACTTGTCTCTGTAACGTTTGTAGCACAGACATATTTGGCTCCTCATTTTTCCAGACACCAGACCCACATTATCCTCACCTACATAAAGTCCCCATCCTGCTACTACCCCCAATTATAAAATATATAGTATGAAAATCCCCTGTAAAGGAATAATGCCCCTGTGTGTCCCCTATGTTAATAATACCTCCTGTATGCCCTCTTAGACGTTGTCCAGGATCAGACATTTAAGGCATGCAGTAGGAGAGGCTTATAAAATAAAAATGCACTGCACTGCATGCTCTGCTCTGTTCCTGTGCTGGACCACCTGTCACCTTCACTGCTCTGTATATAAAGCGGCTGTAGCAGTGACATCAAGCTAATGGGACCTCTACAGCCAATCCCTGCGCTCAGCAATTTCAGCAGTATACAGTGTTTGGCTTTCCATGGTCTTGTCGACATCACCACTGCAGCTGTTCTGTATACATATGAAGGTGAAAGCTAACCCAATGCAGGTAAAGAGGGGACGATACATTATAACCCTCCCCTCCTTTCTGCATTAAAAGTTATGATCTGGGAAGACAGCTTTAAATTAGGAGTGCCCATCAATTAATAATGTTCCCTGTGTTCCCCCTAATTAATAATACTCCTGCATATCCCCTTAAAGGGGTTGACCAGGATAAACCATTTTTGGCATGGAGGCCAGGGAAGGTAAAAAAAAAAAAAAAAAATTTTCACCTGTCTCAGTGTCTCCCACTGTGGTCCGGTCCTGCTACTCCTGGGGTCTTGTTCCAGTGGAAGTCCCCACCGCACGTGACCGCTGAGCCCAATTAGCAGCCTAAGGAAAGGACAAGGGATGTTACAGGTGACATATGCGAGTGATGTTCCGGTTCCTTTCCTTAGGCCACTAATCGACTTCAGTGGTCACGTGCGGTGAGGACTTCCGCTAGAAGAAGCATTGCGGCGCTGCTGGACTGGACTACGGTGGGATACACTGGAGCACCGGAGACAGGTATGTTTTTTTTTTTTTGTTTTCTTTTCACTTTGCCAAAAACTGTTTATTTCAGAAGTCTGGGAGGAGGTCGGGGAAGGTGAAACACTGAAAAAAAACAAAACATACTCACTTGTCTCCAGTGCTCCGGTCCAGCACGTGCCATGACTTTGTCGGCAGAAGTCTTGCGCCACATGTGACTACTGAGGTCAATCAGCGGCCACAGGAAAGGAACTGTTGACGTATGTGAGTTTCGTCACTGGTTCCTTTCCAGTGGCTAATTGGCCTCAGCAGTCATCTGCAGTGCAAGACTTCCACCTGGCAAAGGCAAAACGCGTGCTGGACTGGATAATGGCGGCGGACAATGGAGCGCTGGAGACAGGTTATCCTCCTCTCTGACATCTGAAATTCCTGGACAACCCCTTTAAATCAATAATGCTCAATTAATATAGCCCAATACCACATAGGTTAATACTACCTTACATTAATGCTGCATCCCAATGCCCCCCTTATATTAATAATAGCCCTTAATGACCTATTTGTATTACCACTGTTTTCCCCAACGAACCCTTATATTAATAATACCCCCTTATATTGTTATTTCCCCTAATATTATGCTAGTCCCCTGCCTCCCCCAACCAAAAAATAAATAAAAAATATTTACCTGCCTTCAATACATTGCCACTTCTTTGGTACCATCAGCATCCCAGCTCAGGAGGTGCAGTGTAGTGATTTCATCACACCCTGTTTCAGGACACTGATGTCTTTAGTGGTTGCAAGGACACCTGGAGGCCGCAAACTCCTACAGGCCTGCGGCCTCCAGGTTAACTGAATGGTTAACGTATTTCAACTGTATCGGTATCCTGGAGATGCCGATAGAGATTAAATATCTGTGTGTTTGCGGCAGCTCGAGAGTGGGCCCCACAAGGTTAGTGGGCCCGGGACTGCCGTCCCCTCTGCTCCCCGCTAGCTACGCCTCTGGTTGGACTTGATGGACCTGTTTCTTTGTTCAACCTCATCCACTATGATACTATGTAATTTTTAGAATCAGTTTTTTGCAGATTGGTAAACCTCTGACCATCTCTGCCTCTTTAACATGCTCTTTTTAAATTTTCCAGCATTTTCTAAAACTTGGCCTAACTTTTTTGAGATGTGGTACTGTCATCAGTTTTTAAATTAGTTTATTTTTTTCAAATGAAATGGAAAAATGTTTAACTTTCAACTTCTGATATGTATTCTATGTTCTATTGTGAGTAAAATATGGCTATTTGAGATGTTCAAATCATTGTATTCTTGTTTTCTTTGCATTTTACGCAGCATTTGTTAGGACAGGAGCCGTCACCTCGGCAGTTGCCCTTTAAGGTGCAGCTCCTGCCCTCACACTTGTTGGCGGTGTGCTCGTTCCTCAAGAGGTTAACGATCCTCACTACTGAGCCTATTTATTGTTACTTCTGTTTCCCCTGCGCCGTTGGCTATTCAGTGTTTCTGGGTGTTAGCTCTATACTCTGCGTTCTGTTACCGTTTGGCTGTTCTGACCTCCTGCTCCTGTTTCCTGACCTATGTTCTCTGCCTGCCGATTCTGTACCTTTGTTTCCTCCAGTTGTGACCACCGCTTGCCTCCTAAACCTCTTTTCCTTGATCTCTGATTTTGCTACTGCGTGACCTCCTGATACCGACCCGGCTTGCTGACTACTCTCTCGTCTGACTCCTTTGTACTGTGCTATCTCCTGTTGCCGACTTGGACCGTACAACTACGTTTATTGGACCACTGCCACCTCCTGAAAAACTACCTGCTATTGCGTCTTCCTCTGCTTCTGGATTTCCATCAGCCTCTACACTTGCTCAGGTGAGTGGTTTTCAGATTTCTGGGCCTGCTGTGACTTGTGGTGCGCCGTGCGTCCCGCGCCCCCAGGGGGGCTACGATTCTAGCCGAAAGAAGCAACCAAGTCCATCTCCACCATCAGGAGCTCTAGTGAAAACCTCTGGAGGCTAATTTTGGCCCGCTCGGGGGGGTGCCGGACGTTTGGCGCTGTTTACCATACTGTGCAGGGGTGTCTGGTTTTCTGGAACTAATTATCTGTCTTGTAATGCATTAGGTTCATAACAGCATCCAACGTTTTTGGAATTGCATATCTAGTTGCATATATTGCATATCTAGTTGCATATTTATAGATGTTTAGGAAAGTTAGTACATTTTATTTATACATATACACTGAATGGCCACTTTATTAGAAAGACTCATCTACAGTGGCATAACTATCGCGGTTGCAGGGGGTGTGACTGCAACTGGGACTGGAGGGATACGGGTCTCGTGGCCAGCTGGAGATGGCCGGGGTCCCAGACCACCATGATAGTGGTCGGGGAATGCCTGGTTCCCCGACTGCTATACATATTATTAATGAAAAAGGGCCCGGCATGTCCAATAGATGCCAGCCCAGGGGAGGTGACTAAAAATAAGAAATACTTATACTCACCTTTCTGAGTAGACCCCAGAGTATAATAATAGCACCAAATCAGAGGGCCAAACCTCATAAATATTTGTCAAATTTCGTGGGTTTCACCTGAAGCGGGTCTAGGGGGGCCCTTGGGAGCATTTTATACTGTGTAGGGCCATGGTGGGGAGCATATTATACTGTGTGGTGGCAACTGTGGAGCATATTATACTGTGTGGGGGCTTTTGTGGAGAATATTATATTGTGCAGGAGCCACTGTGGAGCACATTATACTGTGTAGGGGCCACTGTGGAGCATATTATACAGTACTGTGTGGGGGCCTCTGTGGAGCATATTATACTGTGGAGCATATAATACTGTGTGGGGCCACTGTAGAGCATATTATACTGTGTAGGGCCACTTCACTCTAGAGGACCTCCTTTGACCTTCAGAACTACAGTAATTTGTCAGGGCATACACAGTTTTTATCTCTATGCATCCCAAAACCCAGGGTGTGGCGAGAAAAGATTCCACCAAACACCATTACTCCACCTCCATCAGCCTGGACAGTTGACGTCTCACAGGAAGTGTTCATTGACTAATGCTGCTTTCTCCAATTTCTGAACCTTTCATCTTCTTGTAACAGAAATCTGGATTAATCTGACCAGTCAATGTTTCTTCAGTGATCCTATTTTTGCTCTCTTTTGCCACTGGAGTGCTGCCTTTCTGTTTCCCTTAGACAGCAATGACACTCAAATAGTCACCTGCTGTTGTAACCCATCCATGCTTAGGAACGACAATGTAAGTTGTATTTGGCCAGAATTGCTTGACTGTGTACCTGCTGTTCTTCAGAATGGTTCTTGGTATTCTCCTCGGACCCCATTGTTGAAAAGGATACCCTTTCCAGGGGAATAGCTGGGCATGGGTGCAACAGGGGCCTGTGTCTTAGGTGCTGGTTGTCAGAGGAGTGACAAACAAGACATTTTTATGTATCTAAATGCAGAGTATGCACGGTGAACTGAACCTTTGCCCCAGTTGACGGAAAGCCTAGATAGAGCTCTGCCCTCTTGATATTTCTGCTCAGTCATACCATTCTCAATATACTCTTGTCACTATTGCATAAAATAAATCCAACAAGGTGCTGCAACCCAGATGGAGGAGACCGGAGGATGGGAGTAGTAGTGGAAAATGCTGTGCCACCTAGAAGGCCAAGCACACTCACCAACCACTCCAGTCCCACTCCTAGGCCGGACAAAGTCGAGGGGAGTCCTGCAGTACTACCGAATGGTGGTGGTAGTAGTTCTTTCCCCCGGGGCGCTTCCAGTTGGAGAGGGGATCTCTCCTCCCTGAGCCAGTGTGGTGGTGTTCGGTAGTGAAGCAGGCATGACTCAGGAGTCAGCGGTACAGGTAAACCAAACAGCCTTTTATTCGGCAGCAGGAACAGTAAGGCAACAGCAGCTTCGAGATGGGGGTAGTAGTCCTACAGTGTCCAACCTCCAGCCTTGGTTCTAGGGGGGTGCCCAGGGATGATACAGGCTCTGCAGTATAGTTCTCTACTACTCCTCCTCTCTGCCTCTCCCAGCCAGGTACAATGGGGATGGAGTTATAGGGAGTCCTGACAGGGATCTGGTTACCTGTATGCTAGGCCCAAATGAGTCTCTCATGTCAGGGTCCTCTCCTGATCCTCCTGGCATGGCACCAAATAAGTCCATCAGCTTAGATAGCTTTACTCCCTTGCTCTGGGCTGTCTTCAGATGAGCCTGGGGCTGATGATATCCCTCGTGGGGCTGTGAAAGCGGTGGTTGGCCTTCAGGCCAGAGGCTTGTGGCAGGTCAGCTCTGCACACCTAGTCTGGTCTACTGCATGCACTGAACTGAGGAGACCAACCGTTGCCGGGGAGATGACACCTCCCTACAACCCTGCCCAGTGGCCTGTGATAGGCCAGGGCTGAACCAAGGCTAGGTTTTTAACACCGCAGGGGGGGAAATGCCGAGGGAAAAGCTGCATCACATATAACATATAACATTGAACATAGAACGGGACATACTAACATAAAACCCAGAGGCAAATGGAACAAACACACAAAAGCAGTAGCACTCTGGGATGCTGCAAAGGCATAGTAGAAATGTGCTGCTCATAACTGCAATAAAAATCAGCATGCAGTTCTTCAGTAAAAAAGCGCAAATTAAAATCCAGCCTCACCAACTCCACAGTCCTGTTTGCATCACAATAACATTGCATCAGTTGCTCAAAGGTTAAAGTGATATGTCATCTTATTATTTATGGCTATATCTAGGAGAGGGGACTACGCAAGTTTTCAATCTCTCCATTCACTTGTGAGGGAGTTAGGCAAATAGCCCTAACTACCTGCTTGGTTATCTCTGTACATGCGAATGGAGAGACGTGTGCATGGGTGGCACCTCTGCTTTCACTTTCGGGAAAAAGATGGGACATTATTCTCAAGATTGGTGCGGTGGGACCCACATCTTTAAGATATTTATGTCACATCCTATGTGCATAGCCATAAATATTGATATTGCAATACCCCTTTAATACACTTGTGTCAAGCAGAATTTACATTATGCTGGCCATAAAATACTTATCCTGGCCCTACCAACTATTTTATTTTTAATAAACAATTTATGCATTTGGATGAATATCGTCATAATATTATATACAGGGGCTACATTTAAAGCTAAGGGAGGAAGACATATTAAAAGCTAATATAGGGGTTTTGTATTTGCCATTATTGTGACATCAGTGTACACACATATGACATTGTTTTTTTTTCCACTTTTTGACCATTTTTCCCTGAAAAAAACCTATAAAATCAAATGATATTGACTATATTTTTAAAAATAAGAAAGCTTCATGTATCCAATAAAAAAGAAATAACACATTCTGTTGTAGAGTAGACCATGAAGAAAAGAATCATTTTACCTTTAAAATGCAGCATTCCAAAGAGTAAAATTTGCTCTGGTCACAAAGGCCCAAAATGCTCTCAAGTCCTAAAAGTGTTAAAAATGTCATCCCAATTCTCTCATCGAACATGGGCATGTAGGCAGAGTTTTATATGAATGTGAATGGCACCACTAATTTGCATCTCACTTCATTAATTAAAAATCTTCAGTGACAGCATAAGCAAGGTTCTATTCACACAGTAGCCAGGGCCGGTTTTAGACAAAGTGTGGCCATGGGTAAAATTAAGAGGGGCCCCAAATGCTGACATATCAACAACACCATCATATTCTGTCACTTCAGAAGCCAGTGATGCACTGCTATGTGTGTATCGCTATATCGGGAAGAATTATTACCAATATACAGACAATTACCAAACAAAAACACATCTTATATCAGCCATCCACAACCTGTCCCCTCCCTATATCTCCGACCTAATCTCCTGCTACCTGCCCACACATAACCTCTGATCCTCCAAAGACCTCCTACTCCACTCTGCTCTTATCCGCTCTTCACACAATCATCTCCAAGACTTCTCCCGTGCATCCCCCATACTCTGGAACTCATTACAAAGACAAGCTTCAAGAAGGTCCTGAAGACTCATCTATTCAGGAAGGCCTACAACCTCCAATAACACTACTGTCTCCATACCACCACCTGAACAGCCTCTACCCCCACCTTCTGTCTCTATCCCTCTTCCCTCATAGATTGTAAGCCCTTGCTGGCAGGGCCCTCTATCCCACTGTGGCAGTTGGTCACTGTTAGTATTATCTGTTTTGTATATTTTGTGTACCATATGTAAACCCTCAAATGTAAAGCACCATGGAATTGATATAATAATGTAAAGCACCATGGAATTAATATAATAATGTACAGCACTATGGAAATAATATAATAATGTAAAGCACCATGGAATTAATGGTGCTATATAAACAATTTTAATAATAGTCATATATAGACCAACAATACCTCGATACTAGGTCCACGTAGTACACGATCCCCACACAGTGACTACCTCATTATATTACATAGTGATGCAAAGACAATAGTCGTGCACTACTGTACACAGATTTCTGTCCTAACAAACATCAAATCAATTAAAGGGGTTTTCTGGCCCCAAACAGATTTTTTATACTGATACCTATCCAAGGGATAGCTCATCACTATGTGATCTCTCAGGATTCGACACCTGAACGCCATACAGATAAGCTGTTCTAACAGCTTCCGGGTGTCGGGCGCTGCTTGTGGACAGGATGCCGCAGCGCTCCTATTCAAGTAATAGGAGCAGCGCTGCAAACTTCCCCAGAAGTTTCCCCAGAATCATTAATAATAGTCCCTCCTCCTTATTAATAGCCCCCTCATACAGTGGGGAAAAAAAGTATTTAGTCGGCCACCAATTGTGCAAGTTCTCCCACTTAAAAAAATGAGAGAGGCCTGTAATTGTCATCATAGGTAGACCTCAACTATGAGAGACAAAATGAGAAAACAAATCAAGAAAATCACAGTGTCGGATTTCTAAAGAATTTATTTGCAAATTATGGTGGAAAATAAGTATTTGGTCAATAACAAAAGTTCATCTCAATACTTTGTTATATATCCTTTGTTGGCAATGACAGAGGTCAAACATTTTCTGTAAGTTTTCAATAGGTTGGCATACACTGTTGCTGGTATGTTGGCACATTCCTTCATGCAGATCTCCTCTAGAGCAGTGATGATTTGGGGCTGTCACTGGGCAACACTGACTTTCAACTCCCTCCAAAGGTTTTCTATGGGGTTGAGATCTGG
Organism: Leptodactylus fallax; assembly: GCA_947044405.1. Taxonomy (NCBI): domain Eukaryota; kingdom Metazoa; phylum Chordata; class Amphibia; order Anura; family Leptodactylidae; genus Leptodactylus; species Leptodactylus fallax. Next base: position 2,959,958 of record CAMRHE010000183.1, read on the forward strand.
AGACTGGCTAGGCCACTCCAGGACCTTGAAATGCTTTTTTACGAAGCCACTCCTTCGTTGCCCTGGCGGTGTGCTTGGGATCATTGTCATGCTGAAAGACCCAGCCACGTTTCATCTTCAATGCCCTTGCTGATGGAAGGAGGTTTGCACTCAAAATCTCATGATACATGGCCCCATTCGTTCTTTCATGTACATGGATCAGTCGTCCTGGTCCCTTTGCAGAGAAACAGCCGCAAAACATGATGTTGCCACCCCCATGCGTCACAGTAGGTATGGTGTTCTTTGGATGCAACTCAGCATTCACTCTCCTCCAAACACGACAAGTTGTGTTTCTTCCAAACAGTTCTACTTTGGTTTCATCTGACCATATGATTGTAACGTCTCTGCCGTTTCGGGTCTCGGCGCCACCCTCTGCTCGCACGCTGTGGCGAAGGAGGTGTGTTCAGTTTGATTCTTTGTGTAAGTTTCTTGCTGCTCAGTCTGAACATGGTCCTAGTCAGTGTAATTGATTTCCGGCCCCACCCGTGTCTGAACATTTCTCTCTGCACTGCATAGAGTTAATCTCTTCCTGGCCTGTGTGATTGACAGCCTGTGTACCTATCAGGTCTGGGGGCTGGTCCCAGACTTTCTATATACAGGATGTCATTTCTCAACAGGTTGCCGGTTATTACACTTGTGTTTTGCCTGCTGTCTTTCTATACTCCTTTATACTTTGTTACTTGATTCTCTGACCCTTTGGCTTGCCCCTGACTATTCTCTTGGATTTTGACTTTGTACTGCTTTGCTCGTTTGTTACTGACCCCTTGGCTTGCTCACTCTGCTTCTGTGTTGTTTTTGTCTTGTCCTGTTCTGTGTGTCACTTACCCAGTATAGGGTTTGTCTTCTGGTTGTCCTTTTACCGTTTAGGGTAACTGAGGCAATAGGAAGGGACAGTGGCTGGGGTGAGATTAGGGCTCACTTTTCTCTGTCCTTCCTCCCAGACTGCTGCAGTAGTGTCAGGGTTGCTACGTTTGGCAAGACCCTTACAGAATAACCGGCCCATACATTCTGCCATTGCTTCCCATAGGGTCAGCATGGATCCTATTCAGGGCCTTGCAGCCAAGTTGGAAGGTTTGGCAGTCCTGGTAAATGAGCTTGCTAAACAGGTGCAGACCCTTACTGATGCCGCTGCAGCATCTCCAGTTGTTTCTGCCCCTTTTAGAGTTAAGATGCTACTCCCCGACCGTTTTTCAGGGGATCGTGAAAAATTTGAGACTTTCCGGGAGTCCTGTCGCCTGTATTTTCGGATTAATCCACATCCCAGGCCCAAATGGTTGGAGTAGTTATATCCCTCCTACAGGGGGGATCCACAAGCTTGGGCCCTTAAACTCCCTCCAGGGGCTGAGGAGTGGACTGACTTTGAAAAAAATTTTTTTGTCTTTGGGGTCTATATATATGCTGAGCCAGACCACATTGGTCTTGCGGAATCGCAACTCCTCACCATGCGGCAGGGCAAACGCTCTGCTGAGAAATATTGCGCAGAATTCCGCAAGTGCAGCGTGACTGCAGGTTGGTGTGAGTCAGCTCTAAAGGCCCACTTTAAACAAGGCCTGTTTGACCGTGTTAAGGAGCTCTGGGTTGGTCACCCAGATCCTCCCACTCTTGAGCAGGCCATGACTTTGGCTGTCCGTATTGACCGTAGGATCCGGGAAAATGTTAAAGAGAGAATAGGTTCTGCTTCTTTCAAGTTTTCTGTCTCTCCCTCACTCTCTCCTGAGAAACCTGTTATTTCTCCCATGACTCCTGGTGAGGAACCTATGCAACTGGGAGTTATGGACGCCAAGATGCGACGAGAGCATCGTCTCAGGAACAACCTCTGCCTGTACTGTGGTGCTTCCGGTCATTTCATCCGTGACTGCTCCACCAGACCCCGCACACCAGGGGAAAAGCTTCAGTGCCTGAGTGGTAATCAGAAGAACCACTCAGGCAACCAGGTATTTGCCAGTAGTAACAATAAGATGTTGTTATCTGTGTCTCTGTCCTCTGGGGACAGATCTGTTTCTGGCCAGGCCTTAGTTGACTCTGGGTCTGTGGCAAACTTTGTCACATTCTCGTTTGTCTCAACTTTAGGCATTGAGCTTTTGCCACTTGACACTCCTCTGGCGGTTACTGGAGCGGATTTTGCCCCACTGGCCAGGGGTAAGGTCCGATTCAAGACCCCCTTAATAACGTTGCAAGTTGGTTCTGCTCATTCAGAGGTCATGAGCTTTTTTGTTATGGAGCATCTGTCTTCCGATATTATTTTGGGGCTCCCCTGGTTGAACCTCCATAACCCTATTTTTGATTGGGGTAAAAGGGAGTTGGTAAAATGGGGAGATCAGTGCTCATCCCACTGTATTGTTTTGCACACCTTAAATTGTGTTACTGAGGAGACTATCTCGGCTGCAAAAGGTGGGAAATGCCAGGTGAATAAAAAATGTTTGCCTGGCCCACCAGTGTCTGTGGTTGTGCAAAAAGACCCTGAATTAAAGGCAGAGAAAATACTGGATCCTACTAAAACTGGTTTATCTGGTGAGGGTCCGGTGGCCCCTCATAAAGGGGGGGGGCTACTGTAACGTCTCTGCCGTTTCGAGTCTCGGCGCCACCCTCCGCTCGCACGCTGTGGTGAAGGAGGCGTGTTCAGTTTGATTCTTTGTGTAAGTTTCTTGCTGCTCAGTCTGAACATGGTCCTAGTCAGTTTAATTGATTTCCGGCCCCACCCGTGTCTGAACATTTCTCTCTGCACTGCATAGAGTTAATCTCTTCCTGGCCTGTGTGATTGACAGCCTGTGTACCTATCAGGTCTGGGGGCTGGTCCCAGACTTTCTATATACAGGATGTCATTTCTCAACAGGTTGCCAGTTATTACACTTGTGTTTTGCCTGCTGTCTTTCTATACTCCTTTATACTTTGTTACTTGATTCTCTGACCCTTTGGCTTGCCCCTGACTATTCTCTTGGATTTTGACTTTGTACTGCTTTGCTCGTTTGTTACTGACCCCTTGGCTTGCTCACTCTGCTTCTGTGTTGTTTTTGTCTTGTCCTGTTCTGTGTGTCACTTACCCAGTATAGGGTTTGTCTTCTGGTTGTCCTTTTACCGTTTAGGGTAACTGAGGCAATAGGAAGGGACAGTGGCTGGGGTGAGATTAGGGCTCACTTTTCTCTGTCCTTCCTCCCAGACTGCTGCAGTAGTGTCAGGGTTGCTACGTTTGGCAAGACCCTTACAATGATATTCTCTCAATACTCATCTGGAACATCCAAATGCTCTCTAGTAAACTTCAGATGGGCGCGAATATGTACTGGCTTAAGCAGGGGGACACGTCTGGCACTGAGGATCTGAGTCCCTGGCGGCATAGTGTGTTACTGACGGTAGCCTATGTTATGTTAGTCCCAGCTTTCTGCAGGTCATTCACTAAGTCCCCCAGTGTGGTTCTGGGATTTTTGCTCACCATTCTTGTGATAATTTTGACCCCACGGGGTGAGATCTTGCATGGAGCCCCTGATCGAGGGAGATTATCAGTGGTCTTGTATGTCTTCCATTTTCTAATTATTGCTCCCACTGTTGATTTCTTCACACCAAGCTGCTTGCCTATTGCAGATTCAGTCTTCCCAGCCTGGTGCAGGTCTACAATTTGGTTTCTGGTGTCCTTCCACAGCTCTTTGGTCTTCACCATAGTGGAGTTTGGAGTGTGACTGTTTGAGGTTGTGGACAGGTGTCTTTTATACTGATAACAATTTCAAACAGGTGCCATTACTACAGTGGAGGATAGAGGAGCCTCTTAAAGAAGAAGTTACAGGTCTGTGAGAGCCAGAAATCTTGCTTGTTAGTAGGTGACCAAATACTTATTTTCCACCATAATTTGCAAATAAATTCTTTACAAAACAGACAATGTGATTTTCTAGATATGATTTCTCTTTTTGTCTCTCATAGTTGAGGTCTACTTATGATGTCAATTACAGGCCTCTCTCATCTTTTTAAGTGGGAGAACTTGCACAATTGGTGGCTGACTAAATACTTTTTTCCCCACTGTATATATAATAGTTTCTCCTTATAAACAGCCCCCCTCATATATATAATAGTTCCGCCTTATAAATAGCCTCCCTCATATACAGTGCTTTACGAAAGTATTAGGCCCCCTTGAACTTTTCAACCTTTTGCCACATTTCAGGCTTCAAACATAAAGATATAAAATTTTAATTTTTTTGGTGAAGAATCAACAAGTGGGACACAATTGTGAAGTGGAACAAGAGTTATTGGTTATTTTTAAACTTTTTTGTAAAAAATAAAAAACTGAAAAGTGGGGCGTGCAATATTATTCGGCCCCTTTACTTTCAGTGCAGCAAGCTCACTCCAGAAGTTCAGTGAGGATCTCTGAATGATCCAATGTTGTCCTAAATGACTGATGATGATAAATCTAATCCACCTGTATGTAATCAAGTCTCCGTATAAATGCACCTGCTCTGTGATAGTCTCAGGGTTCTGTTTAAAGCGCAGAGAGCATCATGAAGACCAAGGAACACACCTGGCAGGTCCGTGATACTGTTATGGAGAAGTTTAAAGCCGGATTTGGATACAAAAAGATTTCCCAAACTTGAAACATCCCAAGGAGCACTGTGCAAGCGATCATATTGAAATGGAGGGAGTATCAGACCGCTGCAAATCTACCAAGACCCGGCCGTCCCTCTAAACTTTCATCTCAAACAAGGAAAAGACTTATCAGAGATGCAGCCAAGAGGCCCATGATCACTCTGGATGAACTGCAGAGATCTACAGCTGAGGTGGGAGAGTCTGTCCATAGGACAACAATCAGTCGTACACTGCACAAATCTGGCCTTTATGGAAGAGTGGCAAGAAGAAAGCCATTTCTCAAAAATATCCATAAAAAGTCTCGTTTAAAGTTTGCCACAAGCCACCTGGGAGACACACCAAACATGTGGAAGAAGGTGCTCTGGTCAGATGAAACCAAAATCGAACTTTTTGGCCACAATGCAAAACGATATGTTTGGCGTAAAAGCAACACAGCTCATCACCCTGAACACACCATTCCCACTGTAAAACATGGTGGTGGCAGCATCATGGTTTGGGCCTGCTTTTCTTCAGCAGGGACAGGGAAGATGGTTAAAATTGATGGGAAGATGGATGGAGCCAAATACACGACCATTCTGGAAGAAAACCTGTTGGAGTCTGCAAAAGACCTGAGACTGGGACGGAGATTTATCTTCCAACAAGACAATGATCCCAAACATAAAGCAAAATCTACAATGGAATAGTTCACAAATAAACGTATCCAGGTGTTAGAATGGCCAAGTCAAAGTCCAGACCTGAATCCAATCGAGAATCTGTGGAAAGAGCTGAAAACTGCTGTTCACAAACGCTCTCCATCCAACCTCACTGAGCTCGAGCTGTTTTCCAAGGAAAAATGGGCAAGAATTTCAGTCTCTCGATGTGCAAAACTGATAGAGACACACCCCAAGCGACTTGCAGCTTTAATCGCAGCAAAAGGTGGCGCTACAAAGTATTAACTTAAGGGGGCCGAATAATATTGCATGCCCCACTTTTCAGTTTTTATTTTTTACAAAAGTTTAAAATATCCAATAAATTTCGTTCCACTTCACGATTGTGTCCCACTTGTTGTTGATTCTTCACCAAAAAATTAAAATTTTATATCCTTATGTTTGAAGACTCAAATGTGGCAAAAGATTGAAAAGTCCAAGGGGGCCGAATACTTTCGCAAGGCAGTATATATAATAGTTCCCCTGCTTTATTAATAATAATTCCTCCTTATATACAGTCATATGAAAAAGTTTGGGCACCCCTATTAATCTTAATCATTTTTAGTTCTAAATATTTGGGTGTTTGCAACAGCCATTTCAATTTGATATATCTAATAACTGATGGACACAGTAATATTTCAGGATTGAAATGAGGTTTATTGTACTAACAGAAAATGTGCAATATGCATTAAACCAAAATTTGACCGGTGCAAAAATTTGGGTACCCTTATCATTTTATTAATTTGAATACTCCTAACTACTTTTTACTGACTTACTGAAGCACAAAATTGGTTTTGTAACCTCACTGAGCTTTGAACTTCATAGCCAGGTGTATCCAATCGTGAGAAAAGGTATTTAAGGTGGCCAATTGCAAGTTGTTCTCCTATTTGAATCTCCTCTGAAGAGTGGCATCATGGGCTCCTCGAAACAACTCTTAAATGATCTGAAAACAAAGATTGTTCAACATAGTTGTTCAGGGGAAGGATACAAAAAGTTGTCTCAGAGATTTAACCTGTCAGTTTCCACTGTGAGGAACATAGTAAGGAAATGGAAGACCACAGGGACAGTTCTTGTTAAGCCCAGAAGTGGCAGGCCAAGAAAAATATCAGAAAGGCAGAGAAGAAGAATGGTGAGAACAGTCAAGGACAATCCACAGACCACCTCCAAAGAGCTGCAGCATCATCTTGCTGCAGATGGTGTCACTGTGCATCGGTCAACAATACAGCACACTTTGCACAAGGAGAAGCTGTATGGGAGAGTGATGCGAAAGAAGCCGTTTCTGAAAGCACGCCACAAACAGAGTCGCCTGAGGTATGCAAAAGCACATTTGGACAAGCCAGCTTCATTTTGGAAGAAGGTCCTGTGGACTGATGAAACAAAGATTGAGTTGTTTGGTCATACAAAAAGGCGTTATGCATGGCGTCAAAAAAACACAGCATTCCAAGAAAAACACTTGCTACCCACTGTAAAATTTGGTGGAGGTTCCATCATGCTTTGGGGCTGTGTGGCCAATGCCGGCACCAGGAATCTTGTTAAAGTTGAGGGTCGCATGGATTCAACTCAGTATCAGCAGATTCTTGAGAATAATGTACAAGAATTAGTGACGAATTTGAAGTTACGCCGGGGATGGATATTTCAGCAAGACCATGATCCAAAACACAGCTCCAAATCTACTCAGGCATTCATGCAGAGGAACAATTACAATGTTCTGGAATGGCCATCCCAGTCCCCAGACCTGAATATCATTGAACATCTGTGGGATAATTTGAAGCGGGCTGTCCATGCTCGGCGACCATCAAACTTAACTGAACTGGAATTGTTTTGTAAAGAGGAATGGTCAAAAATACCTTCATCCAGGATCCAGGAACTGATTAAAAGCTACAGGAAGCGACTAGAGGCTGTTATTTTTGCAAAAGGAGGATCTACTAAATATTAATGTCACTTTTCTGTTGAGGTGCCCATACTTTTGCACCAGTCAAATTTTGGTTTAATGCATATTGCACATTTTCTGTTAGTACAATAAACCTCATTTCAAACCTGAAATATTACTGTGTCCATCAGTTATTAGATATATCAAATTGAAATGGCTGTTGCAAACACCCAAATATTTAGAACTAAAAATGATTAAGATTAATAGGGGTGCCCAAACTTTTTCATATGACTTGTATATAAGAAGTAAGGCTGCGTTCACACCAGCATTCGGGGATTCTGTTCCCCATTCCGCTTGAAAAATGTGGAGAGAAAAGTCCTGCAAGCAAGCAAGCAGGACTTTTTTCTCTGCATTTTTCAGACGGAAAGCAGGCAGAAACCCGGCGAGCACCATTATAGTCTAAGTGGATTTGGTTTCCGTTTTCGGATCCCCAAGTGGACCCAAAGAACGGAAACCCAAGCGCAGATGTGAACCTAGAGACACTATTAATAAGGCTGCGGGAACTATTATATATAAAGGGAAACGCTATTTATAAGGAGGAACTATTAATAATAAGGCTGTGGGAACTATTATTAATAGTAGGGGGCGGGGTAATTGTTCCCTTAGCCTTATTAACAATAGATCCTCCTTATAAATAACCCCCCTTTTAAATAATATTTACCCTGGACTTAAAACTAGTCCCTGCTTATGTGCCCCCCCTTATCAGTAATTGTGCCTTTTTATTTTTTAGAAAATTATAAAACTTTTACTCACCTTGCCTCTCTCCCCTAGAGTCCTCATGTTGCACTGATTGAGCTGCTAATTAGCAGGGTCCTCGCTCTGGCATCGATGTCCACGGTATCGATGTGCATAGCACGCCAATACACTTGTAAGTAAGGCTGCCCTGATCCGGGTCATGAGACCTGGATCGGGGGAAGCCACGTCCAGGTCATCACACCAAACGACTGATGGATCCTGGGGCCCCTTTGCAGACAGGGGCCCTGAGCATTTGCCCAGTTTGCCCCCCCCCCCTAACGCCGGCCCTGTTTATAATACAGTTGCATCAGTGGAAAAAAAAAAAAAATGAACATGCTTCCATTTTGAACTTGTTCTGTGAAAAAAAAAAAATGGATGGTTGAATACATTATAATGAATGAATATGAATGTCAGCCATGAAATATATGTACAGCTTACGTAAGTAAATTGTGGACATGTGAATAAAGTCTGAAGATTTATTAACAGGACACTTAAAGGGGTTATGCAGATTGTAATAAAGGTTACTAGTGCATTCCCTGAATTGTTAAGCTTCATTACTAATGTACACCCTGCTCACCTGAAACCCTATTCATTACTTTTGTGTAGGGCAGCAAGAGAGGCCGGAACTCTGGTTCCTGTCTCAATCCAGCAGCTGCTCCTTCTCTGTAACGTCACCGACTCCTCATAAACCTTGTCCGCAACTCCATTCAGTAGAATGTAGTCAGTCATGTTATTAAGAGTCACAGCATCTGCAGGGAAGACAGGAGTAAGAGTTCTGGCTCCCCAACTCCGCAAAAGTAACAAACAGGGCTCTAGGATACCTGTGTGTACATTACTAATAAAGCTTAACAAGTGTAGGGAATGCACTCTCTGTTTAACCCATTTAAGTGCTCTATATCAATGGCAAAAAATGTTAACACACAAACATATATTATAAACATGCTCCAGTGCATCCATGGTCAGCACTTTATGCCTCAACTGTTGCTGAACTCACAGCTTACTGTTTATTTATTGTTTTATAGTAGTATAATGTTGTACCGTGGAAGCAGTGGAAAAGTGTTTTATAGTAGTACTTATACTGATTACAATGTAAGTTGTATAAATCCATTTATAGTCAGCTCCCTCTAGTGGTAAATGTAAGTAGCCACAATTTTATGATATAACTCTATGATTATGTAAAATAAAAGAAAACAAAAATCAGCTCTGACTCCCATAAAGTTTTATTAATAAGCAAAGGACCTGGACTTATGCATATAAATAAAACAAAATATTATAACTACCTTAAACCACCTGAGATTTAATGCACAACACAATATTTACTTGGCACTGTTCATCTGGAGCAATCTACTAACATTCTTGTCAAAGGGCTTTCCAAGTCCCCCAGTGTTTTACATATTGATGACCTTTCTACAGGATATGTCATCGCCATGTTATCAGTAGGGATCCAACACTTGGACACTGCACAATCAACTGACCTGGCTGCCTCTGTGTGCCAAAGGCTGTAGAAACAGATGGAGCCAGAACCATCTCTGCTGCTATTCAAGTAATACGTGCAGGTCTGCAGTACCACGGTGCCACCTCTATACAGTGTATAGGGCGGCAGCTCTGTGCCTATTACATGAATTCCGGCAGAACTGCTTACAGCTCCGTCCATCTCTATAGTGTCCAGTGTCTGGAAGGTGCTGGGTCTGTGTGCATACTTCCAACCGTCCCGGATTCAGTGGGACAGTCCCGGATTCCTGGTTTCAACTCATCTGTGTCTGGAGGGTGCTGATGAGTTAAATACAATGATGAAGCATGAGCCGTCCATGGACAGCTCCTGCATCATCACTCTGTCTGAAGCACATCCCTGTGTGTTCCGGCCCCGGGAGCTGTAGGCACGATGTGATGACATCACTCACATCGAACCTGCAGCTTCCTGAACAATCTGGAGAGGGAGACCTCAGACAGAGCAGCAGTGGAGCGAGGAAAGGTGAGTATCAATGTTTTTATTATGTTAAACTTTGGGGGCAAATGGAGGGGAAACATTAGACTGGGGACAGATGAAAAGGGGACATTAAAATGGTGGCAGATGAAGGGGGGACATTAAACTGGGAGCAGATAAAGGGGGACATTAAACTGGGGCAGATATAGGAGGAACATTAAACTTGGGGCAGATAAAGGGGGACATTAAACTGGTGGCAGATGGAGGGGGGCATTAAACTGGGGACAGATGGAGGGAGACATTAAACTTGGGACAGATGGAGGGGGCAGATAGAGCTTGACATTAAACTGGGGGTAAGTTGGAAGGAGACATTAAACTGGGGGCAACTGGAGGAGGACGACATTAAACCATGGGGGTAACTGGAGGGGGCATTAAACCGTGGGGGTAGCTGGAGGGGGACATTGAACCACAGGGGTAGCTGGAGGGGAACATGTCTGTCCCAACTACCCCCACAGTTTAATGTCACCCACCAGATGCCCCAGTTTAATGTCTCCCTCTAGTTTCCCCCAGTTTAAACTGGGGCACCAGGAGAGGGACGTCATACTGTGGGGTAATTGGAGAGGAACATTATAATGTGGGGACATGTAATGGGAGACTGTTGGAGCATTCTAATGTGTGGGGACACATAGAAAAAAATCGATCAGAGTGGGCGAAGTCAATGTAGCGGGCCGCACATACTGTCCCTCTTTCAATCCTTTGAAAGTTCTGAGGTATGCATGTGTCAGATCCCCACTGATTAGATACTTATGACATATACTGTGACTTTTCTGGCTATGATGATTCTATGAATGGGGAAACTTTGATTTTGCTGTTAATGGGGAACATTGATTATTTCATTTATTATTGATTGTTGTACCATTATTTTATTTAACAATGTTAATTATATAGTGTACTACAGTATGTGAGGGCATTAGTTATGTGTAGAGTATGGCACCAATATCTTCATTGTAGACAATGTGCACTGACATTATTTATTCACTGCCTATATCTATTTAGTATGTTTGCTTCTACATATTTATCTCTGTTTTCATAATATCTCTGTACGAGGAGTCAGAAGTCTGTTATAAAACTCCAAATTCCCTGCTTATTTTCAACCACACACCCACAGAGGTAAAGGGATTTTTAGGAATAAAAATATTGTTGGTCATCAATATCAAATAGGTGTGAGTCAGACACATATTCCTCCCACTGATCAGCTGTTCTCTGCAGTATTGATTGCCTATCCTAAGGATAGGTTATCAATAAGTGTAGTGGCCAGACCACATATGGAAGATCAGTTCCCACTCACTTGAGATCCACTACTACACAGAGAAGAGGGCTGTCTTCTTCCTGCTCTATTCTCTGTATCAACTGCTGAGAACAGCTGATCAGAGGGAGTGTCAAACCCAGCCGATCTGATATTGATGACCTAGCCTTATGATAGATGATCAATATTATCAGCCTAGAAATCCCCTTTAAATCATAAAATTCAGGGGGCATGGCCTAACGCTGATGCTGTTGTTCATGTTTCACTGGAGCTGCAGGTCAGGGTGTGACGTCTTGTCGCCATGCGGCTGCACCAGTCTCACCTAAGTCCTGCGGCTGGGCCTCTGTCAGACCTCACCAGCCTGGCTGCCAGTGGTCCTCTTTGTCTCTTCCTGCCTCAGCCCCATGGTGGCTCATCTGAGCAGCTGCTCACCATAAATACATACCAGGGGATTTTCCAGGCCCGCAAAAATGATTGCGGACTGGCCACCCTTCATTCTCCTGCCAGCAGAGATTATTTACTCTAAAGCTGTTGCTGATGATGCAGCATCCCAGAGTGCTACAGCTTTAAGTGTTTCTCTTTTGAGCCTCTGGGTTGTGTTGGTATGTCCCGTCCTCTGTGTTCTATGTTATATGTACAATGTTATGCAGCTTTCCTGTTATTTTCCCCCTCAGTGTTCAAACCTTGCCCTTGGTTCAGCCCTGGCCAATCACAGGCCACTGGACGGGGTTGTAGGAGATCTAGGTCTCCAGGGTGTCCATTGAGGCTCAGTTCAGTGTCTAGTGTGTAGCTGTGACAGTGTGCAGAGTATCCCTGCAGACAGCACCTGGACTGGATCCCAACGGTTGCCTACACAGCCTCCAGGAGGATTGTTTTCTGCCCCAGGCTCATCTAGAGACAGCTCTGAGAAGGGAGTACTGTTGTGTGGACTATTGGACACCATGCCAGGAGGAGGGCCCTGACAGGAGGAATTATCTTGGGCCTAAGCAAAGGTAACCAGATCCCTGTCAGGACTTTGTGCACCAATATCCCCAGCATCCTTACCTGGGAGTGGCACGAGAGGAGGAGTAGTTGGAGAAGTCTGCCATAGAGCCTGTATTATCCCTGGGAACCCTCCTATAACCAAGGCTGGGGGATTGGACATTGTGATACTACTACCCCCATTTGGAAGCTACTGTTGTACCTGTTTCAGTTGCTGTAATAAAGTTGTTCCTGTTCAACTGCAACCGCTGGCCTCCTGAGTCGTGCCTGCCTTACCATCAGGGCCCTTCTGAACACCATCACACCAGCTCAGAGAGAAGAGGTCTCCTCTCCAACTGGAAGCACCCCAGGAGAAAACTACTACCACCACCATCCAGGTAGTTTTCTAGTACCCCCCTCAGCGGTGTCCGGCCCAGGAGTAGGGCTTGGGTTCGTGGTTGAGTGTGCTCGGCCTAGCAGGTGGCATATCATCCGCCACCACTACTCCCATCCTCCGGTTCCCTCCATCTGGGTTGCGGCAACAAGATTATAGTATAAACTACAGAACTCGGTATCTCCACTACTTCCTTTCTTTTGAAATTTCCTCTTTCCCCCTAGTCTTTCTCTGGAAGTCTTTGTATGGTGTAGACACACTAGGTTTAGGCTTTTCAATGATTTCCTCCTTGATAAGCGCAAGTTGTCATGAAGGAATATTACACCAGCACTCACACGACCCCTCCATCCGAGGTGTTCCAAACATGCCATATTTTTCCAAAATATCCATTTTTTCTCTTGGTTTGTTTCTATTTTTTTTATTTTTTGCAAACATTTTTAATTGTACGGTTTATCCTCCTTTGTTTCATATTTTATAAGTGTTATGTATAATGTTTTTGCACTATGTTTTAATGCTTCGTTTACAATATTTGCACATTTTCCACTGCTTACATAGGATGGCAGTGACTCATGTCATGTTTACCTAGTATCTATAGTTATTTTGCTTACCGCTGTTTTTGTATTTCTGAGGTGCATTTTGTTTCATTAAATAATTACCTTTGAACCGAAGTCATAAAGTTTTTACTGTCTACAGCCCCCACTAGTAGGTGCTAACTGCATATGGATCTATATAGCTAGCACTGAACTCAACCTAAAATAAAAGTTCCTAGGTGATAAGTGTTTGTTTTTGGGAATCAATTTTAAGACTAAGGCCCCACATTGCAGAAATACAGCTTTTTTGTCGTAAATTTTGCAACAGTTTTTTTTAGCCAAATCCAGGAGTGGATTGAGCAAAAGGTACAGTCCCTGACAGAAGTTCTGTCGCTTATCCATGTTGTGGAATCAAAAGCTTATAACCTGACTTTAAATTCATCCATTGGTTTTAGAAATGACTCATATGAAAGCTGAAACCCTCCCAAATGATTTTTTTGGTTAAGAAAATAAATTGGCTTCACTGCTGAAATATTCATCATTTAATGAACACAGAAAGGTCAGATTTTGGCAAGACAAAAGTTTTGTCGCCTTGTCATATAATGCACCCAATCCTAGTTTAAAGCCTCACCTGTGCTCACTAATTGATCGGTTAATTAGTGGGTGTGTATAAAAGGAACTCCAGCACCCCAGACCTTCACTTGAACTGAAACTTCATCTCTGACAACATGCCAAAAATCAACCCTGCGACCAAAGCCTTGATTATCAAGAGGCTGAAGACCAGATCCACTGCAGAGGTGGCTGGCACCTTTAATGTGTCTCTGCATCAAGTACAAAGAATTAAAAAAAGATTTGAACAGACTGGATATGTTTTTGACAAGCCCAGGTCTGGCCGACCCCGCAAGACAACTGCTCAGGAGGAACGTTTGTTGGTTAGAAAATCAAAAGCCAGCCCCTCTTCCACTGCAGCAGAGCTCCAACAGGCCTGGTCACCTCAAGTCCCTGTGTCAACTAGAACAGTTTGTAGGATTCTGTCTCAAAATGGCCTCCATGGTCGAATCAGTGCCCAGAAGCCAGCACTAAACAAAAGGCAATTAAAAAAACGTGTGGCATTTGCCAAGGCCCACAGCCTGTTAAACGGATGGACACTGGAAAAGTGGCAGAAGGTGGATTTCTCAGATGAATCTTCAGTTGAATTACACCACAGCCACCGCAAATACTGCAGGAGACCTACTGGAGCCCGTATGGATCCAAGATACACCCAGAAAACAGTTAAGTTTGGTGGTGGAAAGATCATGGTCTGGGGTTACATTCAGTATGGGGGTGTGCGAAACATTTGCAAGGTGGAAGGCAATATCAATAGCCTAAAATATCAAGAAGTATTAGCTTCCTCTTACATTCCCAATCATAAAAGGGGTCAAATTTTGCAGCAGGATGGTGCTCCATCTCATACATCCATTTCTACATTAAAGTTCCTCAAGGCAAAGAAGATCAAGGTGCTCCAGGACTGGCCAACCCAGTCACCAGACATGAACATCATTGAGCATGTTTGGGGTAGGATGAAAGAGGTAGCTTGGCAGACAAAACCAAAGAATCTTGATGAACTCTGGGAGGCATGTAAGACTGCATTCTTTGCTATTCCTGATGACTTCATCAATAAATTGTATGAATCATTGTTGAAACGCATGGATGCAGTCCTTCAAGCTCATGGAAGTCACACAAAATATTAAATCTGGCTCTAATAGCACCACAACTTCATTCACCAATGTTATGAAACATAGCTTTGTTTTTGAACAGAATTATTAGTTTGATTTTCACATTACTTTGTGTGCGACAAAACTTTTGTCTTGCCAAAATCTGACCTTTCTGTGTTCATTAAATGATGAATATTTCAGCAGTGAAGCCAATTTATTTTCTTAACCAAAAAATAATTTGGAAGGGTTTCAGCTTTCATATGAGTCATTTCTAAAACCAATGGATGAATTTAAAGTCAGGTTATAAGCTTTTGATTCCACAACATGGATAAGCGACAGAACTTCTGTGAGGGATTGTAGAACTATTCCTTTTGTAGTCATTCTTGGCTTTGGCTCAAAAAAACGCAACAAAATCTCCAACAAAAAAAAACTGCGTTTGCGCAATGTGGGGCCTTAGCCTAAAGAGGTTTTCAATGTATTTAAAAAAGCAGTAAATGTGATAAAATGTAAAAAAAAAACCCTACATTTACAAATTTGAAGCCACTTTTTGTGCTGCCACTCTGGTTCTTCCAACTGGGCTTTGTTTACTTGGCTGCAGCCATTTATTGGATCATTGAATCATTTGTCTTCAGCACATCAACGCCTGTGCTGGAAGTTACTTCACATTAAATTAGTGAATATAGTAAATAGTATAGCTGTTTTACTTTATTTAATTTACTTCTTTTTGGAAGCTTTTAAAATAACTCAGACAACCCTTTAAACAATAACTGTTACAGTGGGGAAAAAAAGTATTTAGTCAGCCACCAATTGTGCAAGTTCTCCCACTTATTATTTCCACCATAATTTGCAAATAAATTCTTAAAAAATCAGACAATGTGATTTTCTAGATATTTTTTCTCATCTTGTCTCTCATAGTTGAGGTCTACCTATGATGTCAGTTACAGGCCTCTCTCATCTTTTTAAGTGGGAGAACTTGCACAATTGGTGGCTGACTACTTTTTTTTCCCCACTGTATGCCCAGTATTAGGGAATGTTCTCATGGGTGTCACACATGGCTGACACAGTGGCAGTAGAGTAATTATTGTCCTATGGGCCCCCACGGCAAATTTTGGACTTGGGCCCCCCTTCCACAGCTTGTTGCTTAGGCTATTAGTGTAGCTAGATATATATACAGTTTTATTTAGCCCCATATATATATATATATATATATATATATATACAGTACAGACCAAAAGTTTGGACACACCTTCTCATTCCAAGAGTTTTCTGTATTTTCATGACTATAAAAATTGTAGATTCACACTGAAGGCATCAAAACTATGAATTAACACATGTGGAATTATATACTTAACAAAAAAGTGTGAAACAACTGAAAATATGTCTTATATTCTAGGTTCTTCAAAGTAGCCACCTTTTGCTATAATTACTACTTTACACACTCTTGGCATTCTCTTGATGAGCTTCAAGAGGTAGTCACCTGAAATGGTTTTCACTTCACAGGTGTGCCCTGTAAGGTTTAATAAGTGGAATTTCTTGCCTTATAAATGGGGTTGGGACCATCAGTTGTGTTGTTCAGAAGTCAGGTGGATACACAGCTGATAGTCCTACTGAATGGAGTGTTAGAATTTGTATTATGGCAAGAAAAAAAGCAGCTAAGTAAAGAAAAACAAGTGGCCATCATTACTTTAAGAAATGAAGGTCAGTCAGTCTGAAAAATTGGGAAAACTTTGAAAGTATCCCCAAGTGCAGTGGCCAAAACCATCAAGCGCTACAAAGAAACTGGCTCACATGAGGACCGCTCCAGGAAAGGAAGACCAAGAGTCACCTCTGCTGCGGAGGATAAGTTCATCAGAGTCACCAGCCTCAGAAATCGCAGGTTAACAGCAGCTCAGATTAGAGACCAGGTCAATGCCACACAGAGTTCTAGCAGCAGACACATCTCTACAACAACTGTTAAGAGGAGACTGTGTGCAGCAGGCCTTCATGGTAAAATAGCTGCTAGGAAACCACTGCTAAGGACAGGCAACAAGCAGAAGAGACTTGTTTGGGCTAAAGAACACAAGGAATGGACATTAGACCTGTGGAAATCTGTGCTTTGGTCTGATGAGTCCAAATTTGAGATCTTTGGTTCCAATCACCGTGTCTTTGTGTGACGCAGAAAAGGTGAACGAATGGACTCTACATGCCTGTTTCCCACCGTGAAGCATGGAGGAGGAGGTGTGATGGTGTGGGGGTGCTTTGCTGGTGACACTGTTGGGGATTTATTCAAAATTGAAGGAATACTGAACTAGGATGGTTACCACAGCATCTTGCAGCGGCATGCTATTCCATCCGGTTTGCATTTAGTTGGACCATCATTTATTTTTCAACAGGACAATGACCCCAAACAAACCTCCAGACTGTGTGAGGGCTATTTGACCAAGAAGGAGAGTGATGGGGTGCTACGCCAGATGACCTGGCCTCCACAGTCACCAGACCTGAACCCAATCGAGATTGTTTAGGGTGAGCTGGACCGCAGAGTGAAGGCAAAAGGACCAACAAGTACTAAGCATCTCTGGGAACTCCTTCAAGACTGTTGGAAGACCATTTCAGGTGACTACCTCTTGAAGCTCATCAAGAGAATTCCAAGAGTGTGCAAAGCAGTAATCAAAGGAAATGATGGCTACTTTGAAGAACCTAGAATATAAGACATATTTTCAGTTGTTTCACACTTTTTTGTAAAGTATATAATTCCACATGTGTTAATTCACAGTTTTGATGCCTTCAGTGTGAATCTACAATTTTTATAGTCATGAAAATACAGAAAACTCTTGGCATGAGAAGGTGTGTCCAAACTTTTGGTCTGTACTGTGTATGTGTGTGTGTATGTGTGTATATATATATATATATATATATATATATATATATACACACTCGAAAAAAAATTCAGACAGCACATCCCAATGTGAACAGGTGCAAGCTACTGTGGTAAAATGTATAAAAACAAAAAGGTGTAGCAGCACTCTGACACAGCACAAGGGTATATAGAGAACAGAGATAGCATTACTGCTATTATTGGCACCTACAAATTAATATGGTGTATAAACTAAAATTTTGAGGTTCTTAGTCATACATATTTGATCAAACAGTAGGAAGCCCACCTGCCCCGACAAGGCGACTTGTCAGGGCAGGTGGGCTTCCTACTGTTTGATCAAATATGTATAACTAAGAACCTCAAAATTTTAGTTTATACACCATATTAATTTGTAGGTGCCAATAATAGCAGTAATGCTATCTCTGTTCTCTATATACCCTTGTGCTGTGTCAGAGTGCTGCTACACCTTTTTGTTTATATATATATATATATATATATATATATAACAATTTTCTATATGTGGTAAAAAAAAAATCTAAAAAAAATAGGTACCAAATAACACCACTATCCAAATAACAAATAGTACCTTCATTCTTTTACTGAACAAAACCCAATATAGCAAGGCCAATATTATAAATAATGACACAACACACTATAATATCTCCATACCATGGTCACATTACCATTGCACGTGTCTGAATAACGCCCCCCCCCATTGGTGTTCATATCAGGTATATTTCCATATTTTGTAGGAGGGTCATGGAAAAGTTTTTAGCCCCCTTACACATAGCAAATTCCATCCACGACATTCCCTCTTCGGTCAGCAAGTCCAATAGCTGGGCTGCACCCATTCTTGTGTAGCCAACAGCCACATAACACAAGGGTCCCTGATTACCACTGGATTGATGCAGTGGCCACTGCCTCCAATGTTTCTACTCCAACCTGTGGCTTTGCCACAGACTTTTGTTATGTTGCCTCCAATCTTTCTTGAGGCTCCTCTTCTACTTCCTTCAACAGGCAGTTGCCTTTAGGTGAGTCGCCTGCGTGGTCTCTCAGGGTGAAAAGGCTCTTCAGAACAGGTGATGGCAGCAACCCAGAACCAACAGGACCAGTTTATCCAGGTGTCCTCTACCCTATACCAGTTAAATAGATGCTGTCTCTCCTTGGCATGTCACCCTACTTGATGGACCCATGTTGAATGAACCGTTGATGCTCAAGAAGGAGCAACACAGTTAAATACATACCCTATTCTCCTTTATTCAGACCACCACTCTTATTTATGGTTGCCCTGCATTTAGACACCATGAGACCACCAGACAGACCTCTTTATGCCTTTTTCTGCCTTTACCTTTGGAATCAGTGCAGTATACCATCTCTTCCTATTCTTGTTTCATGTTGTTGCACCCATACTGTCAGTGGACTTGCCTTTGATTGAGCACCATACAGCTCTGGCTCATCTCCCCAGTGACACTTACTCCGTTCCCACCCTGGGCCTGCTCTACAGGGTGGGCCATAAGTATGGATACACCCAGATAAAATGGAAGTGGTTGCTGATATCACCTTACTGTTTGTGGCATATTGATACATAGGAGGGGGGAAACATTTGGATTGAACAAAAGCTTTTATTTGCATCCAAGTCTTATACAAAAAATAACAAGGTACTGCGACGCAGCGCATAACTGTATTACAATACCACAATTCAGTCTATATCATTCATCCTTAAGGGATGCGGCGCGGCATACGGCGACAGGAAATACATCCTAACACTACATGCTGCACTACAAACCTAACTGACATACTTTTGGTCAATGCAATAAACACAGACGAGTGACAAAAACAGAGGGACGAGGGGGAGGGAAGGTCACAGGCCCGAAGCTTTATTGATTGACCACAACACACATGAGGGGAGGACAGGCAATGCAAGAAATAATATACTTCCTATACTACCACTACTTCCTACCCTGGCAATAACTAACACATTTTAGGGGGGGACAGGTAAATACAAGAAATAATATACTTCCTATACTACCACTACTTCCTACCCTAACTCTAAACAAAATGGTTAAACGGCAAAAGCATCAAACATGTGATGGGATGGGGAAGAGGAAAGAGGGAAAGGGGAGGGGATGATCACAGGCCCGAAGCTTTATTTGAGTAACACGACAGACATGAAGGGAGGACGGGGAAGGGAAAGGAGGGGGGAAACATTTGAGGCCAGGTGATGCCCATGGCGGCCATCTGCAAAGCGGCCATTTTGGATTCAACTTTACTTTTTTCAATGGGAAGGAGGTCATGTGACACATCAAACACATGGAGAATTGCTCAAGAAAAACAATGGTTTGCTAATTTTTAACGTAGCTTTATTCATTGACCTCCTATATTTTCTAGATTTTTTACACACAGAGTGTTCTATTTCAAGTGTTTTATTTCTGTAAATGTTGATTATGGATTACAGCTAATGAAAATGCAAATCTAAGAAAATTAGAATATTGTGAAAAAGTTCAGTATTGTAAATTCAGTGTGTCATCTGCCAAGGTTTCCTAAGCCTTTAAATGGTCCCTCGGTCTGGTTCAGTAGGACACACAATCATGGAAGACGCTGATTATGAATTGTATTACTGAATTACTGAAATGAATGAGCGTTTCAAAGATATTCTAATTTATTGAGATGCACCTGTATAGGAATTTTCGTGGTGTTAGAAGCATGTCTTCATTCAGAAATGGCAGAATGACTCAGTTCTCTTTTAGAAAGATTAGAAAAGATGAGGAATATGAGAACTGAGTTCACCAATACAAAATAAATGTGTGTACATGGGCAACTCAGACCAGTTTCAATATCTGTAAGATTGGTCTTGTTGTGTGTAAACCTCCTTAAGACTAAGGACTTCGGGTGATTTACAGTCACAGCATAGTGGATGGGATTTAACTCTTTCCCAACATCTGCTGTACTATTACAGATGATGTCTGGTCATTACACGGCGGAGACCTGGTGGCAACGCCCACACGGGCATTAACCCTTTAGATGCCTTGGTCAAACATGACAGAAGCATCTATTTACTGGCAGTGCATGCATGCCACCATATTTGTGATGATGGTGGCACCAGGGGTGACAATCCATTACTATGACAGTCACAAGCCTATTGAAGGCTCCCCAGTCTGTAATAGAACTCTAAGGATTTTAGAAGTTCAAATCAATTCCCTTTCCAAAAAAAAAAAAAAAATCAGATATAAAATTAAATAAAGTAAACTTAAAAAAATATTTTTCCCAAAAGGTGGGAGCTTTGGATTTTTTTAAGGTGTCAGAACAGTAATGTTTCATTTGGCTGTACAGAGAATGCTCTAAAAAACAAAATTCATAAGAATGTGGTCGAAAGGCATTTTTTTCTCTAATTCTACTCAGTTCTGAATTTTTTTCCAGCTTCACATTACATCATATGGAATATTAAAACTTATTATTATGAAGTACAATTTGTCCTGAAAAACTTAAGCCCTCATACAGCTCTTTGAATGGAAAAGTAAACAAGTTATGACTTTTGGAAGGTGGGGAATAAAAAACAAAAATCGAAAAATGGCTGTGGCGGGAAGGGGTTAAAGAATCCACAGCACAAAGTGACTTACATTGTTGGTTTTGAACCTGTGGCCTGTTTTACCAGTGAATTTCAACCTTTGCAATGCAATGGTAGAAAGTTTTTGGGGGACTGTAAGCAAAAACTAACCAATTTCAGGCTGGGGCCCCATATTGCAAAAACGCTGTGTACCTGAAAAGTGGATGGGATTCTGGCTAATCCCATCTACACATTGCAGAAAATAATCTGCAGAGGAAATGCTGCGATTTCAAAAATGCAAGGTATAAGTATAGGTATAACAGAGGCAGAAAGTCCACAGAGGAAAATTTTTCTACTCTGTGGCTCGCTACATGGGGCCTTAACCTCAGGCAGTTTTTGCCACAGCAATTTTGCAGAGCAAAAAGCTGATGAATGTACCTGTGGATACTCAGTATTCAATTGCATTTTTGTTGTGTGTGTAGTTACCCACAGGCTGAGGCCATGCACAACAAACACACTGCAGAATATTTATCAGGAATATTCAGCAGAATATTCCCCTGACAGGTGCAATGGCAAATATTACACAAAATCATGTGATTTTTGCTGCTGAACACCTTGCACTGGAAACATTGGGAATTGAATATTTAGGTCAGGACCCCACATTGTGAAAATGTAGCATTTTACATTACCTGAACAGTGGATGGGATTCTGGATAACCCTATCCACACATTGCAGAATAAAATCTGCAGCAGAAATGCGGTGATCACAGCATGTCAATTATACCTCCGGAAATGCTGATGGACTTTACTTATGTATGGAAACTCTGAGGACTTTCTGTGAAAAACACTGCAGAGAAAAACGCAATGCGTTTCTGCTGCTGTCTTTTATGCCACAGACCCATCCGCAGAAAACTATTTTGGGGTTATTGCCCCTCATCACTGTGACAATGCTTTATACTTATGAGGGGCAATAACCCCAAAACAGCTGTTTGCAGATGAGTCTCTTTTCCTTTTTGAAAAGATGTTCTGGTTTGGCTTTAATCCCAGACAACGGGATTGCTCATTTATTAAGACTGGCATATCATACTCATAAAAGTGATTTATGAAAAGGCTTTTTTCTCTAGCCCCCATTGTTTCCGAGCAGTTAGTTTTGGTACCTGATATGCTATTTAAAGGGAGCCTTTCAGGATGACACTAAACCACCCATAGTTCCTTATAGACTGGCGGTTTTATGTCCCAAATTGCCGTTTTAAATCCATCTTCATTTTTTAAAAATAATCCTTTATACTTACCTAGAGAGGAGTCTGATGAATCATGACTCATCTCTGGGGCTCCTGACGACTGCGCAGTTCTTCAGTGAAGCCATATGAAATACACCCCGGCTTCACTGCGCAAGTTTCGGAGGCACAGGGCACTGCGACTGAGCAAGAAGTACAGTGGCAGGGTGAGTATAAAGCTTTTTTATTTTTATTGAGGGCACAGATGGCTTTATAACAGGGCTTTTTGGGACACTAAACCCTTGATCCATAAGGACTAGTGTTGGGTGAATCGGCTCGCAATGAGCCGGATTCGTCCTGAATATTCCAATTTGTTAGTTTTTTATTTGACTGAAACTGAACAATTTGGGATTCTTCTCGGGTGACTCTTCAGACCCCAGAGTATAATATGAGTAGGCCCAAGGGAGGTGTATAAAATAAAAAACATGAATACTCATCTTCCCTCACATCTTTGTGGTGTCCGGCGATCTGCTTCTTCCTCCTCTGGGCGCATGACATCTCATGAGAGCACCAGAGACTTTATGCATCCAGGGTCAACACTGAGGCCTGTGTTTGAGCTTCAGCGGAGACATGGGCACACCGAGAATCAAGACGTAATGACGCTCAGCATACCCATGTCACAGATGAGGTCTCAGTGTTTTGCCCCCGGGCATGTAACGTGTCAGAAGAGCGCAGGATGCTGACTCTGGTGCTCTTCTGACACTTCACGTGCCTGGAAGAGGAAAAAGCAGATTGCTGGACGCTACAACTCTTCAGAGGTTCACCCATCCTTAATAAGGACTTGTGGGTGGTTTAGTGTCCAATACTGCCCTCACAGATTCCCTTTAAGCTCAGGTTAGCAGCTTCAGACAGGAGCAGGCAAGGGGTGTGATTCAGAACTCCAATCAGAGGTAGACAGTGTCAGAGCTGAGAATCACACCCCTTGCCTGTTCCTGCCTGACACCGCCCTCCTGAGAGTCCACAGCCTAAATAGCATATCAGCCTAGAGAAAAAAATTCCAACTGTGCTGGAATCAGTGGAGCAGCACCTATTAAATGTTGGAAAGAGCTGGACTCAGGTGACATGGTGAATGTTTCTGACCCACTGGAAACATTGAAAGTTGGAGGTGAAACCATCAACAATAACTGATAGGTTGCAGGTTTTAAAATCCCCACAGATCACTTTATTTTGTAGGTTTTTAGAATATACAGAAATCTCATCCGTAATCTGGTCCTGTATACACTACCGTTCAAAAGTTTAGGGTCACTTAGAAATGTCCTTATTTTTGAAAGAAAAGCACAGTTTTTTTCAATGAAGATAACATTAAATGAATCAGAAATACACTCTATATATTGTTAATGTGGTAAATGACTATTCTAGCTGCAAACATCTACATAGGTATATAGAGGCCCATTTCCAGCAACCATCACTCCAGTGTTCTAATGGTACATTGTGTTTGCTAACTGTGTAAGAATGCTAATGGATGTTTAGAAAACCCTTGTGCAAGTATGTTAGCACAGCTGAAAACAGTTTTGCTGGTTAGAGAAGCTGACCTTCCTTTGAGCTAGTTGAGAATCTGCAGCATTACATTTGTTGGTTCAATTAAACTCTCAAAATGCCCAGAAAAAGAGAACTTTCATGTGAAACTCGACAGTCTATTCTTGTTCTTAGAAATGAAGGCTATTCCATGTGAGAAATTGCCAAGAAACTGAAGATTTCCTACAACGGTGTGTAATACTCCCTTCAGAGGACAGCACAAACAGGCTCTAACCAGAGTAGAAAGAGAAGTGGGAGACTGGCTAATAAAAGGAAAAGATTAATATGGGCAAAAGAACACAGACATTGGACAGAGGAAGATTGGAAAAAAGTGTTATGGACAGACGAATCGAAGTTTGAGGTGTTTGGATCACACAGAACATTTGTGAGACGCAGAACAACTGAAAAGATGCTGGAAGAGTGCCTGACGCCATCTGTCAAGCATGGTGGAGGTAATGTGATGGTCTGGGGTTGCTTTGGTGCTGGTAAAGTGGGAGATTTGTACAAGGTAAAAAGGATTTTGAATAAGGAAGGCTATCACTCCATTTTGCAACGCCATGCCCTGTGGACAGCGCTTGATTGGAGCCAATTTCATCCTACAACAGGACAATGACCCAAAGCACACCTCCAAATTATGCAAGAACTATTTAGGGAAGAAGCAGGCAGCTGGTATTCTATCTGTAATGGAGTGGCCAGTGCAGTCACCAGATCTCAACCCCATTGAGCTGTTGTATGAGCAGCTTGACCGTATGGTACGCAAAAAGTGCCCATCAAACCAATCCAACTTGTGGGAGGGGCTTCTGGAAGCATGGGGTGAAATTTCTCCAGATTACTTCAGCAAATTAACAGCTAGAATGCCAAAGGTCTGCAATGCTGTAATTGCTGCAAATGGAGCATTCTTTGACGAAAGCAAAGTATGAAGGAGAAAATTATTATTTCAAATAAAAATCATTATTTCTAACCTTGTCAATGTCTTGACTATATTATCTATTAATTTTGCAACTCATTTGATAAAAGTGTGAGTTTCATGGAAAACACAAAATTGTCTGGGTGACCCCAAAACTTTTGAATAGCATTGTAAATTTGGTAAATTTGCAGTGGTAACCTGATACCATTACTACCTGTGTGTCCCTAGACGATATTGCATGGACTAATAAGTTGACCAGTTATTGAGAAGAAACTTTTGTAGTAATGGTATGGACAAATGTTCCTGAGTCAGATGACTGCATATTCTATTTGCCTTGTGTAAACAGGGATGTGCTGCTGTCAAACAATGAAATTATATGGGGGATAAATTATATAATTGGTGACCATTCCTCCCCCATGTAGTTTGCAATGCCCTGCTAAAATGTCAAAGCAAACTAGCACTAGTCAACATGGCAAATTGTATATCAGTGCTTGTCCTCCCCTGCATTAGCTTGGGTAAGGCTGAGTTCTGTAACTGTTCGGGGACTTTGTCCCCCATTGCACTTAAAATATGCGGAGCAAGCAGGACTTTTCTGCCTGCCGATTTCGAGCAGAACCCAGGCGGTCCCCATTATAATCTATGTGGTCTGCAGGTTTCCACGGGAAAACTGCTTTTTAAGCAGAGTTTCCGTTTTTTCCCAAGCGGACCTGAAGAAGGGAAACCCGAACACTAGTGTGAACCTAGCGTATGAGGGTCTTAGGCTAAGGACACGTTTGTAGCGTTTTTGGCTGTTGTGGAAAAGCAGCAGAAAAAATGCTGCATTTTACAGTACTAGCGAAATGAATGAGATTTTCTGTAATCTCATCCAAACGTTGTGGAAAAGAAACAATACGACACCACTGCTTTTTCAAAAAAAAAAAAGCGCAATATGTTAATTTTACCTGCAGAAATGCTGAAAAATACAGTTTAAGGCTAAAGCCCCACGTGGCGTAAACGCCACGATTCGCCCGCAGCGGAAGCGCCAGGGAAAAAATCGCGGTGTTTTACAGTCAGAGCAAAGTGGATGGGATTCTAGTGAATCTCATGCCCACTTTGCGGAAAAAAAACGCGCTGCGGACACGCGGCGATTTCCAAAACCTATGGAAACGCCGGCCGTTTCCCCATAGGTATAATTGAAACAGAAAGTCCGCAGAGGAAAACTCTGCAAACGTTCAGTCTAAAGTGCTGCGGGAAGAACCGCAATGCGATCCTGCCGCGGTTTCTCCCGCAGCGCTTTTTTCTCTGCGGGACACCTAAGGCTAAGGCCCCACGTTGCGGAAATGCAGCTTTTTTTGTTGCAGATTTTGCTGCAGTTTTTTGAGCCAAAGCCAAGAATGGCTAAAAAAGGAACAAGAAATATCTAGGAAGCTCTTATACTTCTGCTCAATCCATTCCTGGCTTTAGCTAAAAAAACTGCAACAAAATTTGCAACAAAAAAAGCTGCATTTCTGCAATGTGGGGCTTCAGCCTTAAAGCAGTGAAAAATACAAGCAGTTTTGTTGCATTTTATAGCTGTGTTTCAAGTCCTTTTCCTGAAAGGGGCTGCTCAGGTTTCTTTTTATATAGCCCTATTAGTACATAACACAGATTTGTTGCTGAATTCATTGCTATTTTTATTCATCTAAATGGGGCTTGCTGAAGTCCACATTTTTGTGACCAAAACTTCTAATTTATAAATATATAATATGCCAGACATTTGGAAACAAACCCTTTAGATATATATGAATACATTCATTTTAACAGACCCACAACAGAAATAGCACTTGTGAATACAATACATATAGCTGTTAATGATCTTCTTTACCCGACATAGTTGACAATTAAAATTAGCTGTATCTTGAGGAAAAAACTACAAGATAAGACTTTGGTCACTGTCCTGGAAATCTCATAGAATTTATTTATTTATTTAGCTTACTTGCAGGGGCGTAAATATCGGGGTAGCCGCGGTATCGGCTTCCACAGGGCTCGGAACATTATGGGGCCCGGGACCCGGAGCCCTGTGGCAGCCGCTACCGCGAACCCCACAAACACTGTTGTTATTATACTCCGGGGGCCCGAGGGAGGTGAGGGAACATAAAAAACACTGTAACTCACCTCTCCTATGCTCCGCAGGCTTCGGGCCTGTTTGGTGACGTCCCAGATGTCAGCTGACGTCATTATGCGTCGTAACGTCGGCCTCACTCACGCGAGATCTACTCCAACAATGAAGATGGCCGAAGTTGCGCACAGGAGTGCACCGGAGCCAGGAAGAGGTAAGTAGCATTGTTTTTTATGTTTGTATCCTCCCCTGGGTCTCCGATCATTATACTCTGGGGTCCCCAGGGCATAATAATTGTTCATGCGTGGTCCACTATGGGGCATAATACTGTGTGTAGGGGCCACTGTGGGGCATACTACTGTGGGCAAGGGCCACTTTGGAGCATAATACTGTGTGCAGGGGCCACTATGGGGCATAATACTGTGTGTAGGGGCCACTATGGGGCATACTACTGTGGGCAAGGGCCACTATGGAGCATAATACTGTGTGCAGGGGCCACTATGGGGCATAATACCGTGTGCAGGGGCCACTATGGAGCATAATACTGTGTGCAGGGGCCACTATGCGGCATAATATTGTGTGCAGGCGTCACTATAGGGCATAATACAGTTCGCAGGGGTCGCTATGGGACATAATACTGTGTGCAGGGGCTGCTATTGGGACATAATACTGTGTGCAGGGGCCACTATGGGGCATAATACTGTGTGCAGGGGCCACTATGGGGCATAATATTGTGTTCAGGGACCACTATGGGGCATAATACTGTGTGCAGGGGCCACTATGGGGCATAATACTGTGTGCAGGGGCCACTATGGTGCATAATAGTGTGTGCAGGAATGCGGTTTATGTGGTGGGGGGGGTTGGGGCGGCGGTTTGTGCAGGGGGGTTGGGGGCGGCGGTTCGGGGGGGGGGGGGCCCATGTCAAATGTTCGCCTTGGGTCCCAGCCATTCCTAGTTACGCCACTGCTTACTTGTATAGGATTTGTTTGTGGGTAATATTTACACCATACATTAATGTTAGAGTCGGAGGTGCACGTACACATATCAGTTCTTCTCTGCATAACAGTGTATTGTATGTGTACATGTTATGGTCTATGGTTGGTCTTTTTGTGGATTTAGATTAAGATCAACATATCTATACATTCATAGCTATATGTAAATAGGCTTTCAGTTTCTATAGATGACCAGATGCAAAATATTTCCGATACATAGCATTTAACTAAAAAGTATTTAGTTGTGTCCTCAATATCGGGTAGTGATAAGCTAGTAATAGGCAAATGAAAACGAAACTGTAGTTTTATGTAGGGAGCAGGCAGCTGCAATCTGAACTAAAATGTTAAATTACCTATAGGGAGACCAGTTTAGGTAATACCAGTGTCACGATCTTCAAGACATCAATTGTTTGCAAAAAAAAAAAAAAAAATCAATGTGCATTGTTGTAGATGCCTCTGATTCTGCTACCACGTGTTGGCTTTGTAAAGCTCACTAACAGGAGCCTTTCCAATGGGGTCATGCCTACACTGGTACACTTATATGCACAGGGAACTTAGAATAGAATTGATGTCCTAGGAGCTATTGTTTCTGCACTTTGTTTGAACACTGTGTGTATGGGATAATAGCATTATAGATAATCTGATCAAACCAACGTGAGTGATTGAGAAGACAATGTTGTGGTGTCTTCTAAATCATATGGATGGATCTACACATGCAGTGGCTTCATAATATCGTGTAAATATTAGACTCTATATAATCAGCAGCCTGGAAATGTTTATATAATGGGTAGACTATAAATGCTTATACCACACATAGTATACTGGTGCTCTCCTCAATGTGAGAGATTCTTGTCCCTAACCCACTCATTGCCTCCCACTAAGCCAGCCAATTCACTTTGCTCTGTACTGATGAAGGACAACAATCCGGAAACAGCGCTGTATGCAGATAAGTGAAATTGGCTTGGCAAAAATCCCTTTTGCTGTCTCAAGGCTCGGTGAGTCAAAAGCAAATTGAGGATTTGTTACATCCAATAGAGGGCGCATAAGCTCCCCAGCTCCTTTCCCATAATGCCTTGTGATATGTAGATGCTAAGTAGAGGGCAAAAGGCAATTAAAATCTCTACACACCTTTACTGGTGCTCTCCTCAATGTGAGAGATTCTTGTCCCTAACCCACTCATTGCCTCCCACTAAGCCAGCCAATTCACTTTGCTCTGTACTGATGAAGGACAACAATCCGGAAACAGCGCTGTATGCAGATAAGTGAAATTGGCTTGGCTAAAATCCCTTTTGCTGTCTCAAGGCTCGGTGAGTCAAAAGCAAATTGAGGATTTGTTACATCCAATAGAGGGCGCATGAGCTCCCCAGCTCCTTTCCCATAATGCCTTGTGATATGTAGATGCTAAGTAGAGGGCAAAAGGCAATTAAAATCTCTACACACCTTCACTGGTGCTCTCCTCAATGTGAGAGATTCTTGTCCCTAACCCACTCATTGCCTCCCACTAAGCCAGCCAATTCACTTTGCTCTGTACTGATGAAGGACAACAATCCGGAAACAGCGCTGTATGCAGATAAGTGAAATTGGCTTGGCAAAAATCCCTTTTGCTGTCTCAAGGCTCGGTGAGTCAAAAGCAAATTGAGGATTTGTTACATCCAATAGAGGGCGCATAAGCTCCCCAGCTCCTTTCCCATAATGCCTTGTGATATGTAGATGCTAAGTAGAGGGCAAAAGGCAATTAAAATCTCTACACACCTTTACTGGTGCTCTCCTCAATGTGAGAGATTCTTGTCCCTAACCCACTCATTGCCTCCCACTAAGCCAGCCAATTCACTTTGCTCTGTACTGATGAAGGACAACAATCCGGAAACAGCGCTGTATGCAGATAAGTGAAATTGGCTTGGCTAAAATCCCTTTTGCTGTCTCAAGGCTCGGTGAGTCAAAAGCAAATTGAGGATTTGTTACATCCAATAGAGGGCGCATGAGCTCCCCAGCTCCTTTCCCATAATGCCTTGTGATATATACCACACATACACACACAATTATAAAGTGTGTGTGTGTGTATATATATATATATATATATATATATAGTTGGGAACATCACATTTCCGTATGTTCAGTTTCTCATAAGCAGATACATTAGAATAAAAATTGTCTGTTCAGTATGTTGGCTACATTATGGGCACTGCCAGCTGTTGAAGCTTCTTTATGCACTTACATAGCCGTCCCATAATGAAGACAATCTGTCGCATTCTGGAAGCCAGTGAAGTTTTTAGTCTCATTCTTTTTTGCACTTGGTGGCTTCTTGCTTAACAGGTCCAAAGTTCAGTCAGTGTTTGAGTGATAAACAGAGCCAATAAATGGAGTGTGTTGTCACCAGCATAAAAAGGGAAAATGAGCCCAACCTCCATTCTCCTCCTCTCCTGGCACCCTGGATAATGGTGCTGCCTTCCCACTCATTTGCATGTGTTATGATGTCCCATGGAGGAGAGCATGTCTGCTTAGAAGAAGCTGGACCTGTGTAGGAGTTTCCTAAGAGTTTTCTGGAGGCACCATAAGAACAGGTGCTCAGCGCCAGGGGATTGATTCATTTTTCCTTCACTTTCTCCCTCCCGCCCCTGTCCTTGTAAAATGGTCTCCAAATTATCGTCTTTGCAGCAGGAACTACTCAATGCTCTCCTGAACTCCGGAATAACCAAAGAAGTGCTCATTCAAGCCCTGGAGGACCTCATACCTACATCCAGCTTTGGGGTAAAGCTGGAGAACATGCACATGTCCCCTGGGCACGACTCCGATACCAAGCCCGTCTTTCACACTCTCACTAATGGGAACCACAAGGGCAAACTTTCGGGAGACGAGGGCTCAGAGGATGGGGAGGACTTTGACACCCCACCAATCCTCAAGGAGCTGCAGTCCCTTAACACGGAGGAGGCGGCAGAGCAGAGAGCCGAGGTGGACAGAATGCTGAGGTGAGGAGAATTGGGGGTACTGTGGTACTTATCTTTTTTTCTTTTTAACTATTCATTCCTTCATATTTTTCATTCCCATGTACAAGAAATCTATGAAGACAAACATTATGTACCTTATATTGCATATCATTATAAAGAATTATATTGTATTATATTTTTATTTTGTTGGGAAAAAAATAGAAAACCACTCATGTAATAATTGTAATAATTACTTTTAACCTGCTATACCTAATATACTATCACGTGTTATCACCGTATACATTTACATGCGATAGATTATAGATATATGAACAGGTAATGTTATAGATAAATAGACATGTCGTATATAGTTAAATAGATGAAAGGCACATATCTATCTATATATATATATGTATTGCATCTAACTAGATAAATATATAGCTATAAATAAATAAATAGACATGCTATAGCTAGACAGATATATGAATAGAGAAATAAGTTATTGTTACAAATATAAATAGACATGCGATAGATATAAATAGATCGATATATCGATATTATAGATATATAAATAAATAGTGTTATGGATATAAAGAAATAATCATGCCATAGATACATAGAAATAAATCTTACAGTACATAATATAAATAATGACATTTATTTATGCAATGATGTGTTATAATGTAAGGTATGAAATGAGGTATGACATTACACTATGTATATAGAGAGAATGTGTACATACGTGTGTCTGTGTGTGTGTGTGTATATATATATATATATATATATATATATGTATATATGAAATAAATTCTAAATGCGAGCGGACTTTTTCGTGTCTGAGGTAACACTGGCTCCTTGTATATTATCGTTGTTGAATTGTATGGAAATTGTGAAACTGAATATTTGGCTGTATGGGAAGTAGTGAAATGTCGGACTTTTCTTGTGGATTGGGATCAGTCAGTCAGTGCGGTCATGGAGCTATTACTTGCACTTCTGCCATGTTAAGGTGTTATGGAGAGTATTACAATCACAGCGCCGCACTTTACATTTTGCTGAGGTGAAGGTGACTGCTTTGTGCAGTAAAGGAACTTTATTCTAAAGAAAGTTTTGTACATATAAGAGAGTTACAGAAAAATCTGTAAAGCTACATGGTGACTGAAAGGAATGAAAGTCCACAGATGAACGCGGTAAGGGAGAGAAGGCGGGAGGTCATGTTGTGCCGAGTACATCGCAAGCTGTGTACTGTGCTGTGTGCAGGAGCTATTGGGGGCTTCACCTGTATAATTGCTTGTCGCGTCTGTATTACTGAGGGGGTACAGTAATATGTACTCGGGAGAGGGCTATGTGACAGGTTTAGGAATAAACCACGCGATTAAGGTCGTCTTCCTGTTCATGAGGCGCACTGCTGAGGGCACCCATTATTAATAGTGTTATCGGACTAATGGCCACTCCAGAATAGAAATATAAGCAGGGCATGGCCTTTGCCATATCTTCTTGTCTGGCTAATATATATATATATATATATATATATATATATATATATATATATATACTACTATTGCATATGCTGTTATACAATACCTATGGTTAGAATAGATAGCTACTTAGAATTTTCATATAGTATTATAATTTTAAGAATATAAAGTAATACTTAATATGTAGCTCTGCAGTGAGAAACAGAGACTGTTGGACTATAGGTATGCATGGATTGCAGAAATTAATTCTAATAAGTATTTTAAATCCATAGATATGCACCCTACAAAATAATTTACACTCATTCTATAGGAAACAGGAGAGTCTTATCAGTTCTAAAATCGTTTTACATCTCCCTTTGTTTTGGACTTTTCTTTAACAATACAGAGATCTGAAGTAATACTAATAAAAGTAATAATAATTTTATTTCCACTTGTTGAAGTCAGGCCAATGCTAATGTCCTCTTCTGTTTATTTGTAGTGGTGCATTAATAAAACAGATGAAAGGGTTTCACTTGTGTGGAAGGAGAAGGTGGACATGTCCCTGCCCTTGTGTATTTTTACCATATGCTCATTACAGAGAACAATGATCAGCTTTTTCTACCAGTTGTAGGAGAGGCTGAGTTGTTCAGAGTTTCTCTATGAAAATATTGGCAGTGAGAGCTGTATGTAGCCTATAACAGGTGGAAGGCTTTATAACACTGTGCTGTATGCTATTTAACATGGCATTCTTTTAAGACACATATTGTTCAAATGCATAGTTAGAAGCTACTGAAAAATAGATGTGAAAAAAAGAGGTGCAGGAAACATTGCAATACAGTACGCCCCTTCATCACCCAACAATGGTCACTCTTTCATCAATATTCTTGGTTTTAATTTTATGCGTGATCCTAAGCAAAAAGCCATATGTAAACCACAGTGTTTGCTCGCTTGAAAAACGTCTGTCATATTTTTATAAAATAAGAATGCAACTGGAGAATGATAAATTTTGGCTAAGATACTTCTAAGAGTAGTAAGTAATTTTAGACGTAGTTCTTTTCACATATACTTTTTCACGCATTGTTTTTTTTGTGGCAGTTTTTCTGTGTGCCATTTTTTGGTCACATATTTTGAATATACATAGATTCCATGGCAAAACTCCCAAAAAATAACACCATGCTGCACATTGAAAAACAGCATGGGCCCAAAAACACAACAAAAAAGAGAAACACTGCTTCCAAAAAAGAATGTTTATAGTGCATGTCATAATTTCCTACTGTTTGTCAGCCAATATCTGAGCACAACATTTTTTGCTGCAAAATACAGAGAAAATGCTTAAAACTACTGTATGCGAAACTACTCATAACTTTTCCATTTGACTGCTAAAAAGCTATATCAGTTGGAATACTGTCTTGTTGTTTCATACATTATCCTTGGTTATGAACTTACCACGTAGAAGAATTATTCACTTGTCAATACTGCTATATATGAAATATCATCTTCGAAAGTATTATGCTATAATATTTTCTATAATTATAGCAATCTCAACAACATTTTATCTTGAAAGTTCACACGTCGCACACACTATGTTTGACCTTACAGTCAACAGAATATGTTTGTTTTACAGCAAGAAGCTCCTAAACATGTAGTTTTAAAAGATATGAAAATGTATGCAACTGTACTACAATACTCTTGTATAGATCACATCTGATATTCTAAATATATGACATCTGCCCTGTAGGATACTATTGATATTATTGTGTATGGCCAAATGTGTTTTTTTTGGGTTATTTTACACAAGGGCATTCTTTACTTGATTTCTTTGGGTGTTGAGTATGTTAGCTCTGGATTTACCTTAGTATTAGTGGGAGGGTTTAGTAAATAACTTCTTGTATAAGATATGTGGCTAGGAATAGATGCATGTATTTATTTCAATAGTGTAAAAGAACCTGTATGAATTATATACTAAATAGACCTTGACAAGTAGCTTTTATTACTCTGATTCATCTATTCACTATTGCGATTTACTAATTTTCAACAGAACTATATTGCATACATTCAAATGAGACATGCAGTCCTTTAGAAAAACAACTCTGTACTTAAAACAGAGAAAGATGTAAAAGTCAACATTAAACCAAAAAGAATAAAACAAGGTAAATACAGCTCTGGCTTGGAAGAGTAGAACTATAGTGCTAATATAAATATAACATATAGCTAGTATTTGTGCAGTAGCATAAGGCTAATTTCGCACAAAGCATTTTTCCTGCCATGTTTGTTATTTATTTTTTTTTTTTTTTTTGGAAAGAAACACTGCAGCCAGATGTTAGTTGTAGGCAATAGGGAATTCTGAAATATCCTGGGAACTGTGCATTTATGTGTTTTTCTCACTTTTGATGGATTTTGTGTCCATAGCATTTTGTATAATGCAGCATGCTCTAGGTAAGAAGTTCACATATGAGAGGATCTATTACGAGCATGTGGTGTAGAATCTGTTAAAATTGTGGACAAAAAAAGTCTGCATACAGGACATTTTCTCTCTAGTAAAATGATGGGTGCCATAACAGAAGCTCACGTACCCCCTTATGGAAAGTGGGATTTTTTGGACTCTGTTGGTTTCCATAATTTTAAACATCCATGACTTCTGTTATTCTCCCTTAGACTTTCAATAGGGAAAAAACCTTAAATATCTGTAAAACAGTGTAAGTGTGTGAAGCAAGCCTAATGACAGTACTAATGTTAAGTACATTACATGAAGATTGTTCAAGATTTCTTGAAGTTAGAGATGTAGTATTTTTGCTTGGTCACAATCTTCTGGGGATCCTTTCTTTTTTCTGTGAGGGTTTTTTTTATGTTACTTTCCTTGGGTAATGTTACATCCATATATTTTGTAGATATCAATCTATAATATTGTATGTGGATATTATCTCATGACTGAGGAATGTCCCTCTGTGGAGCATGGATGACCGCTCACATATGTAGGACGTCATAAAGTACACATTGTCACTAGACTGGCACTAGGTTTCCAGCAGTAACCTGTCTGTTCAGGATGCTGTGGCTATGAGTTGGACTAGTACATGAATGTTTTTTAATAAACTAATGACCCATTGGCCAGTGGATTTGCATGGTCACACAGCAAATCAATTGCTCGATTAAATTATCATTCATTGTGAATAGTACCAGTTCTATAATTACCTAACTTTATTCCACCGGGGTGTGTTAATATTAAGAAGTTGCAAAACTATGGGGTGCTGAATATTTTCCAAAGGGTTTCTGCTTTCAGAATTCTACAGAAAGTTTTTATTTTTTTTTATGTTTACTGTTTGCCTACTTAGATGTCAGCTTATAGTATCATAATCTCTGTCTTTCACAATGTTCCATTAGGTTGGATTTACGCAAACGTTGTAGTTGTTTTGTACAGCATTTTTTTTGCTACAAAAAACACTGTTAAAAACTCTGCGGCCTGATATTACAAGTTATTCAATAAGAAATTATAAATAACTTTCAGAGGTGAACCTAACCTCTCTGCTGCCTAAGGTGAGCTATAGAATCCTGTGAGGATAAGTTATCAATAGAAAAATTCCAAGATCTGAACGGATTTTCAACCTCATTACAGTTCAGAAAATCTGGGGGTATTATGGCAGGATGCCTAACTTCACACAGCTGATTTTGCGGTGGGACCTGTCATGCAAAATCTGCTACACAAACTTTTTAATTGGAGGTTTGGGTTAAATCCACCTGAAGATCAGGCAGGGCGCTTCATTTTTTCTCCTAGCTGATTTTTTTTTCAGTTTGCAGAAAAAAGACACTTCTGCCTTTCATTTAAATGAATAGAAGACATTTTTTGGTGGATTCTGTCGCTAAAAAATTCTGCCATGCAAACTTACCCTAAGTGTCCTTTTGTTCATTGCCTCCGTGATTCTGAACCATATATAATAATCCTCTACCTGCATAATGCTGATGCAGCATGCATGGCAACTTCTGTGGCATACAGCCTGTCTGCACCATCTATATTCCTCGCAGCTCCTGCAGTATCATAGAGTGGGAGCCAGGAGGAGAATAGGCAGTGCACACAGTCTATGTGCCACAGCAGTTTCCGCACACAGCATCAATGTTCAGGAGGCAGAGGATTATTATATGCATTTTTTGCAGCAGTGAGCACAACTGGGAAGGTTTGTATGCCCCACCCCTCCATAAATAACCTCAGATCGCCTCATGGCAGGGGTACCTCTGATAACCTTACCTACATGGTGTTGTTTTGGGCTTTTTTTGCATTTTTTTTTTTTTTTAATTCAGTATACTTTTGGTGCAGCATTTTATCAGGTGTTTTCTTATTGATTTCATTATAGAAAAAAAAGACAGAAAAAACACAGGAAAAGTGCAGTGTGAATAAAAAATGCCAAGGGCAAAATGGAATACAAAACCAAAGCAATACAGTGATTTATCATAGTGTTTTATCAAGAAGGTAACCTTAAGACTTCTTCACACGAACGAGTGCAGTGTACTGGTCAGGAAAAAAGTGCACACATGACACAGATTGGTATCCGTGTGTCATCCATGCTTTTCACTAACCCATACATTGAAGTGAATGAACAGAACCACAAATATGTTCAAGTATAGGACCTGCTCCATATTTTGCGGCTCTTCACTACAACCCGGACACACAGCCGCAAAAACTATGACTGTGTATATGGGCCCATAGAAATGCATTTATCCATACTTTGATCCGCATCATAAGATCCGGATCAAAAGTACAGTTATGGGAAGGAGGCCTAAGACATACACTTCAGTTACTCTTATATGGCCCCCCCATACTAGGTGGCCTGGCTGAAAATGAGCAGTAAAGGATAGTGGCTTATATGTCAGCCATGCTAACTTCATATGTATTTTACGTCAAGGTATACATTGACGGCTATGTATACAAATATGGCTGAAATCTAACATAACTTAGTAGCAAGTTTGCCTGCCCTTGTTCATGAGTAAAAAAGGTTGTCTCTTTACAAAGAGATACATTTCTCTGCATTGTTACTTACTGAAGCCAAACAAGTTTGGATGGACTAGAAAAGTGTACCACATTTCTAATACTAGGTTCACACTAGCGTTCAAGCACTCCGCCGCTGAATCTGCATAAAATCGGCGGGGAGAAAAGTCCTACAAGGAAGACCTTTCTTTCTGCCGGTTTCCTTATAAAATTGGACCCTATTATAGTCTATGGGGTCTGTGGGTTGCTGCATGTAACTTCTTTTTAAGTGGACAGGGTTTCTGCCTTTCGGGTCCCCTTGCGGACCCAAAAGACGGAAACCCAAACACTAGTGTGAACCTAGTATTAGAAATGTGTAAAGCTGTTCATGAACACAAAATAATTTTTATGACAAATGTTACATAGCTTTATTTTGGCTGACTCCTTTATACTTTTGCTACTAATTAAGTGATTTTGACTTAACACATGCTTTGCACCCATAGGATATTATCACTATTTACATGCTCAGAGTTCACAATCATCTGTATAGAAATCTTATCTATGTCTGATAACTTTCATTCTTACTTAAACTAACATCTGTCAGTGCAGACAATTTAGTAAATCTTTGTTATAACCAGGATATTTAGGGTCTAAGGCCTCTTGCAGACGACCATGGTCGAGATCAGTGCGCTACCCGTGTTTTTCACGGATAACACACTGACCCATTCATTTCTATGGGCTCGTACACATGACCGTGAATTAAACGGTCACGTGTGCGGGCTGACATTTTGTGCTGCAAAATATAGAACAGGTCCTATTCCTGTCCTATTTTGCGGCCCTGCTTCCGTGGCTCCTATTCATTTAATGAAAGGGGCCGCGGAAACACGGCCAGTGAACGGGCGGCACACGGGTGACATCCGCGTGTCCCCCGTGCGCCGCCCGTGCTTTTAATTCAAGGCTGGGTGCAAGCACACGGTCGTCTGGAAACAGCCTAACATATGGGTTACCCTTATATACCTGGCCTTAGTTTTCTGTTCCATAGGACAAAATATTAGAGATCTACAGTGGGTACGGAAAATATTCAGACCCCTTTAAATTTTTCACTTTTTGTTTCATTGCAGCCATTTGCTAAAAGCAAAAAAGTTCATTTTATTTCTCATTAATGTACACTCAGCACCCCATCTTGACAGGAAAAAAACAGAAATGTAGATGTTTTTGCAAATTTATTAAAAAAGAAAAACTGAGATATCACATGGTCATAAGTATTCAGACCATTTGCTCAGTATTGAGTAGAAGCACCCTTTTGAGCTAGTACAGCCATGAGTCTTCTAGGGAATGATGCAACAAGTTTTTCACATCTGGATTTGGGGATCCTCTGCCATTCTTCCTTGCAGATCCACTCCAGTTCCGTCAGGTTGGATGGTGAACGTTGGTGGACAGCCATTTTGAGCTATCTCCAGAGATACTCAATTAGGTTGAGGTCAGGGCCCTGGCTGGACCAGTCAAGAATGGTCACAGAGTTGTTCCGAAGCCACTCCTTTGTTATTTTAGCTGTGTGCTTAGGGTCATTGTCTTGTTGGAAGGTGAACCTTCAGCCCAGTCTGAGGTCCAGAGCACTCTGGAAGAGGTTTTCTACCAGGATATCTCTGTACTTGGCCGCATTCATCTTTCCTTCAATTGCAACCAATCGTCCTGTCCCTGCAGCTGAAAAACACCCCCATAGCATGATGCTGCCACCACCATGTTTCACTGTTGGGATTGTATTGGGCAGGTGATGAGCAGTGCCTGGTTTTCTCCACACATACCGCTTAGAATTAACGCCAAAAAGTTCAAACATCGTCTCATCAGACCAGAGAATCTTATTTCTCATAGTCTGGGAATCCTTCATGTGTTTTTTGGCAAACTCTATGCAGGTTTTCATATGTCTTGCACTGAGG
The DNA here is from genome assembly GCA_947044405.1 of Leptodactylus fallax. Lineage (NCBI taxonomy): Eukaryota > Metazoa > Chordata > Amphibia > Anura > Leptodactylidae > Leptodactylus > Leptodactylus fallax. The sequence continues at coordinate 2,999,156 of CAMRHE010000183.1, forward strand.
AGAGGCTTCCTTCGGGCCACTCTGCCATAAAGCCCCGACTGGTAGAGGGCTGCAGTGATAGTTGACTTTGTGGAACTTTCTCCCATCTCCCTACTGCATCTCTGGAGCTCAGCCACACTGATGTTTGGGTTCTTCTTTGCCTTTCTAACCAAGGCTCTTCTCCCACGATTGCTCAGTTTGGCTGGACGGCCAGGTCTAGGAAGAGTTCTGGTCGTCCCAAACTTCTTCCACTTCTTCCTTTTAAGGATTATGGAGGCCACTGTGCTCTTAGGAACCTTGAGTGTTGCAGAAATTCTTTTGGAACCTTGGCCAGATCTGTGCCTTGCCACAATTCTGTCTCTGAGCTCCTTGGGCAGTTCCTTTGACCTCATGATTCTCATTTGCTCTGACATGCACTGTGAGCTGTGAGGTCTTATATAGACAGATGTGTGCCTTTACTAATCAAGTCCAATCAGTTTAATTAAACACAGCTGGACTCCAATGAAGGAGTAGAACCATCTCAAGGAGTGTCACAGCAAAGGGTATGTATACTTATGACCATGTGATATTTCAGTTTTTCTTTTTTAATAAATTTGCAAAAGTATCTACATTTCTGTTTTTTTCTGGTAGTGCTGAGTGTACATTAATGAGAAATAAAATGAACTTTTTTGCTTTTAGCAAATGGCTGCAATGAAACAAAGAGTGAAAAATTTAAAGAGGTCTGAATACTTTCCGTACCCACTGTATGTCGATAAACAGCTACATAAATAGCTGTTCTATTAGATATACTTAAGTGGGTAAATGGGTTTGATTAAAAAAAAATGTCAATCAACTTTGATTTGTTCAGAATTGATCTTAGATGATGGTTCAGGAGAAGGCCGTAGTGTCTGAAAATTGACCTATCAGGCAAGTTTTGTGAGAGTTTTGATTGATTGTATGGTATTCTGCAGCTTGATATGTACTGTGATACATAAAAGTTGCAGAAGCATGATGGTTGGAACTTTATCATAAAATCAAATCACAAAAATTATTTGTATCCACCTGCCATTTAATACAAAAAAAAAAAAAATCCCAAATGTGCCAATAGCCTTTAAGGACCCTTTAAGAAACTAGACATTTGTCTTCCTATAACTGCCTATAATAGCATCATATCGGACTTCATACAGATAAACTCCATTTTCAGAAAGTTAACCATAAATAGCAATATATGAAGCACAATGTTGGTTTGATCTTCAAATGTTTATAAACACATCCCTATACGTTTCCAAAGGTTATAGATCCACAAAGCCACAATAAACGGGATAGATTGCCAATTCTTGATGATTTTGATCACTGCAGTTTTTGCTGCTTAAATGACTGTAACTAATGTTACCAACCGTGCCCTGCTGATACTGTATTTTCTTTTACTTTTTGGGGTTAAAAGCATGCCCACATTTATATATGTATATGGTAGATATAAAATAGTAGAGTAATGGTCATTTTAACACAAAGTATTTTATAAGAAAAACACCACTGCAGTTTTTGCTGTGGTTTTCTGAACCAAAGCAGAAGTGGAACCGGCAGGTATAAGTCTTGCCTTTCTGTTTCCTATTGAATCTACTCCTGGCTTTAACTCAAAAACAAAAAACTGCAGCGGTGTTTTCCCAAAAAATGATGTGTGCAAAACCACCCTTATGGATATAAGGTATATATATTACTATAACTGATAAAGGTGTATTTGGTTCTCACTCTGTTGACAAAATATTCATTCATCTGATATCAGTGGAATGCCTAAAGAAACAGCCTGTAAAAACTGGTGCATTCAGCACTTATGTTCTTTAATTGTTGGAACTTGCATTCCTTGTGAAGGCTACAGCAGGATACTCACACTTTATAAAAGTCTTGAAATAAATCCATTTATTTTGAATCCACTCCAAGCTTTGGATTAAAATACTGTATGAAAAACTACAGAACTGTTTTTCCAAGAAAACTCTGGCCCACATTTGTTATGGTCATTGCACCAGATTATTGGTATTATTTTCACCTTTTTTCTGCACAGCAGATTTTGGACACATTTATTATGAGATTTTGCCAAATAGATTGACATGGTGTGCCACACTCAGCAATTCCTTGTGAGAAAGTGGGCATGGTTAAGTGTGATAATGTGTTCCAAATTTATTATTGCTGTACCAGTTTTCTGCCACAAAATACCGTGAAAATAAGCCAACCAGGAAGCCAAAAAGAACCATAAGTCAAAAAGAGGGAAGTGTCTATCTTAAGGAGTATCAGTCACCTGGTCTGAAAAGCCCTATGATACAGTGGGTACGGAAAGCATTCAAACCCCTTTAAATTTTTCACTCTTTGTTTCATTGCAGCCATTTGCTAAAAGCAAAAAAGTTCATTTTATTTCTCATTAATGTACACTCAGCACCCCATCTTGACAGAAAAAAAACCCAGAAATGTAGATGTTTTTGCAAATTTATTAAAAAAGAAAAACTGAAATATCACATGGTCATAAGTATTCAGACCCTTTGCTCAGTATTGAGTAGAAGCACCCTTTTGAGCTAGTACAGCCATGTGTCTTCTTGGGAATGATGCAACAAGTTTTGCACATCTGGATTTGGGGATCCTCTGCCATTGTTCCATGCAGATCCTCTCCAGTTCCGTCAGGTTGGATGGTGAACGTTGGTGGACAGCCATTTTTAGCTCTCTCCAGAGATGCTCAATTGGGTTGAGGTCAGGGCTCTGGCTGGGCCAGTCAAGAATGGTCACAGAGTTGTTCCGAAGCCACTCCTTTGTTATTTTAGCTGTGTGCTTAGGGTCATTGTCTTGTTGGAAGGTGAACCTTCGGCCCAGTCTGAGGTCCAGAGCACTCTGGAAGAGGTTTTCTTCCAGGATATCTCTGTACTTGGCTGCATTCATCTTTCCTTCAATTGCAACCAGTCGTCCTGTCCCTGCAGCTGAAAAACACCCCCATAGCATGAGGTTGTCACCACCATGTTTCACTGTTGGGATTGTATTGGGCAGGTGATGAGCAGTGCCTGGTTTTCTCCACACATACTGCTTAGAATTAATGTCAAAAAGTTCAATCTTCGTCTCATCAGACCAGAGAATCATATTTCTCATAGTCTGGGAGTCCTTCATGTGTTTTTTGGCAAACTCTATGCGGGCTTTCATATGTCTTGCACTGAGGAGAGGCTTCCTTCGGGCCACTCTGCCATAAAGCCCCGACTGGTAGAGGGCTGCAGTGATAGTTGACTTTGTGGAACTTTCTCCCATCTCCCTACTGCATCTCTGGAGCTCAGCCACAGTAATGTTTGGGTTCTTCTTTACCTCTCTCACCAAGGCTCTTCTCCCACGATTGCTCAGTTTGGCTGGACGGCCAGGTCTAGGAAGAGTTCTGGTCGTCCCAAACTTCTTCCGTTTAAGGATTATGGAGGCCACTGTGCTCTTAGGAACCTTGAGTGCTGCAGAAATTCTTTTGTAACCTTGGCCAGATCTGTGCCTTGCCACAATTCTGTCTCTGAGCTCCTTGGGCAGTTCCTTTGACCTCATGATTCTCATTTGCTCTGACATGCACTGTGAGCTGTGAGGTCTTATATAGACAGGTGTGTGCCTTTCCTAATCAAGTCCAATCAGTTTAATTAAACACAGCTTGTCTCCAATGAAGGAGTAGAACCATCACAAGGAGGATCAGAAGGAAATGTACAGACTGTGAGTTAAATATGAGTGTCACAGCAAAGGGTCTGAATACTTATGACTGTGATATTTCAGTTTTTCTTTTTTAATAAATTTGCAAAAATATCTACATTTCTGTTTTTTATCTATCAAGATGGGGTGCTGAGTGTACATTAATGAGAAATAAAATGAACTTTTTTGCTTTCAGCAAATGGCTGCAATGAAACAAAGAGTGAAAAATTTAAAGGGGTCTGAATACTTTCCATACCCACTGTATACATCATCTGTTAGATGCTATTACCATGGCAATTTTGGTGTTTTGTTTATCCAAATCTGTTCAGCCATGCCAAAGATATAATTTTTGTTAGTGTTGATGCAAATTAGGGTATAGTAGACAAGTGGGCGGTAATACTGTATGACATATAGCACACAGAGACCCTGTCCCCCAGTGTTACCACTCACTTGGCTAGCTAAGCTAATCCCTAAATTGCATCAACATTAGCAGGGCTTGAATATATGGAATGGATTTGGATATACAAAACACCAAAATGTCCAGGTTGACAGAACCTATCAGATGATGTATTTCATTGGGCATTTAAGAGAGATGACAGGTCTGCTTTCTAAGTTTCTATGGATGGTTTTCACTGCCACGCGCATAATGTTAATGGAATGGTTGCTAATAATTACAGTAGAATTACTGTGATCTGTGTATTACTATAAAATGCTTTCTTAATATAATAATTTATTTTCTTTACAGTGAAGATCCCTGGAGAGCGGCAAAGATGATTAAAGGATACATGCAGCAACATAACATTCCCCAGAGAGAAGTAGTTGATATTACTGGACTGAATCAATCACATCTTTCCCAACATCTTAACAAAGGGACTCCTATGAAAACCCAAAAACGTGCTGCCTTATATACCTGGTATGTCAGGAAGCAAAGGGAGATACTCAGACGTAAGTATTAAAGTAAACAGCCTATATACTCAAATCACACCTGCTAACGGTCCTAAATTTGATGGGATTGTCCTAAATTTTCAATCCTGGCAAATTCAGCAGGGTTATGAAAACAATTTCCAAAACTGGGTTGTCCTGGTTGGGTTGAGGTGTACCCGTGGTGGAGCTTAAACAATTCAATTTTATCAACCCAAATTTTGGTAACTATGTCAAATATTTTTAATAGCTCCTAACGCAGCACTTAAGCTTCATTTCTGCTTAACTAAAACGGTTTGAAACATGACAACTTTGCCTTTAGACAACTCCTGTAATTATTTGTGAACAGAGTATTTTTAAGTAATCAGCATAGAACTAAATGATTTCCTATTGTCCAGTTCCAGTCATTGCTACAAATAAACTATTCTCATTTGAAATTCTATTTCGATTATAACAAAATAATTTTCTTTCCAAAAAAGTAATGAAGTCAGATTGATATAAATATCAGTACCTTTTAATCCAATCTATTGACCATTAATATACTCAAATATAAATTTTTATTGATTTAATTTAAGCCATGATATACAAGTGTAAACTCATCTCATGGCTGCTATTAGGTATTGTACAACACTACTAAATAACAAAAGACAACTGGGAAGATTTACTAAGCTAAAGCTACTTTCACAGGATATGAATGATGGCTTTTTTAACGGACATCACACAGCAGCTTTAAATTATATGTCAGTGAATGAGCTCCTTGGGTGCAAAATGGCTGTTTTGCACCTCAGTCATCTGAATGTAGTCTAAATGTGTCAGAATTCTGGCTCAATTTGTTCCAGAAAATGAGTCTCAAACTTGGTTGGGTAAATTGAGTGCACATAGAAAATATTTGAAGTTGACAGGACACATTCCCAATGTTGGCTGCATACAGTAAAATGGCCCCTTCCAGTTGTCCCCCATATAGTGGCCAGGCCCCCGTCACTGCCCTCATACAGATGTAATTATTAGTACAGTACCTACCTCACTGCACCATGGCCACGCTCTTCCCCTCTGCCCCAGGGACATTGCTATGACATGTGATGTGCGTCTGGAACAGGAATGAGTAGGAGGAACTGGGAAGGTAAATACTGCACTCATGCTGCCCACAGTTTGTAGGCCACAAGAATAATGTGTTGAGCAGTCTACAAATCAGAAAGTGGTAGGACAGGAAATTTTTGGCTTACTGTTCTGCCAGTTTTAGCACTCCCCTTCTCAATGGTTCTTCGATCCAGCTGTATTTTTATCAACCAGATCAGCAGAATCAGAACTGGCTGCATGTTTTAGACTCCTGTCTTGCATCATATTTATTATGTGTTTAGACATTTTATGTGCCTCACTCAACAAAAGGCTGTGGCTTAGTGGAGTGGGGTGTGTCTTAGTGGGAAAGGTGATGCAGTTTATAGTCCATCAACATTCACCAAAATTGCTCCAAGTTTTGCAAACTAAGATAGCCAATAGGTGGTGTAATGTTATACAAAATTTAAACAAAAGAGTCTAAAGATGCACCAAATTTAAAGGGAGTCTATCATTAAAAAAACAACTTTTAAGCTAATGCCACGTTGGAATGGCCTTTAAAAAGGCCATTCTTCTCCTACCTTTCATTGTTGTCTTCTCCCAGCTGTTTCTGTTAAAAAGCAGTTTCTTCAATTATGAAAATGATCTTCACGGAGCACCCGGGGCGTTCCTCCTTAGCAGCAAGCACCGACTGCATCATCACTTGTCACCGCCCATTAGTCTGTTGTGGTGACTCCCATCTTGGTCTTCTCTGTATGTTCTTTCTTCTACTTCCTCTGACGCAGCGCTGGACCACCGCCATTTTCCGGTGGTCTTTCACAAGAGGCACAGTACGGACCACCGGAAAATGGCGGCCCGTCATGCACAGTCACTGCCGTCCAGCGCTGCATCATAGGAAGTAGAAGAAAGAACATACAGAGAAGACCAAGATGGGAGTCACCATGACAGACTAATGGGCGGTGACAAGCGATGACCCAGGTGCTTCGTGAGGATCATTTCCATAATTGAAGAAACGGATTTTTAGAGAAACGGCTAGGAGAAGACAACAATGAAAGGTAGGAGAAGAATGGTTTTTTAAAGGCCTTTCCAACGTGCCATCAGCTTAAAAGTTGTTTTTTCTTAATGATAGATTCCTTTTAATGTCAGTACCTGACCAAATACATGTTTCATGTTAGTTCTCTTCATTGTCTAACAATAATAGATAATGCATCAATAACAATTTGCACACTATCCTTTACTAGACGACATCATTGTCTAGCTAACCTAAGAAAAGAGAAACAAGTGGCATCACATGATTTTCTTTCTGTTGCTTTACATGTATTTTCTATGGATAGATTTATTCTCCCTTTTCTTTACAGAATTCAGCCAAACAGTCCAGGGTTCTGGAAATATGACAGAAAAAAGCAGTCAGGATCAGCTGCTGTTTCTCTTTCCAGAGTTTAACCAACAAAGTCAAGTCACAGGGCAGTCTGATGATTCCTGCTCAGAACCTGCCAACAAGAAAATGAGACGTAACCGCTTCAAATGGGGACCTGCTTCCCAGCATATTCTCTATCAGGCATATGAAAGACAAAAGAACCCCAGCAAAGAAGAAAGAGAGGCTTTGGTTGAAGAGTGTAACAGGTAATGATGGGGCCAAGATATTTTCCTATGATATGCTAAGTCCAGAGAGGTTTTTGCAAAGAGTTTTGTGACCAAGGCTTTCTTTAATTGTTGTTCTTAGCAGAACTCATTTAAGAGGAGAGATGATTTGATTGAATATAATATAAATAATGACTGATCCATCATAAAATTTTCTCAGAAAAAATAACCTATAATACTATGTTTTGCACTGTATTTCTGCTATACTACAACAATTTGTAGGCTTTATATTTTTGTGTTTCAATAATATAGGAACATGAACAAAACAGGGACATAGTAAAATATACACACGTGGACACAATTGTTGGTACCCGTCGTTTAATGAAAGAAAAACCCACAATGGTCACAGAAATAACTTGAATCTGACAAAAGTAATTTGCCAAACTACATGTTGACAAACCACAAAGCTTCTGGGAGAATGTCCTATGGACAGATGAGACAAAAATCTAATTTTTGGCAAGGCACATCAGCTCTATGTTCACAGATGGAAAAATGAAGCATATCTAGAAAAGAACACTGTCCCTACTGTGAAACATGGAGGAGGCTCTGTTATGTTCTTGGGCTGCTTTGCTGCATCTGGCACAGGGTGTCTTGAATCTGTGCAGGGTACAATGAAATCTCAAGACTATCAAGGGATTCTAGAGAGAAACGTGCTGCCCAGTGTCAGAAAGCTTGGTCTCAATTGCAGGTCATGGGTCTTGCAACAGGATAATGACCCAAAACACACAGCTAAAAACACGCAAGAATGGCTAAGAGGAAAACATTGGACTATTCTGAAGTGGCCTTCTATGAGCCCTGACCTAAATCCTATTGAGCATCTTTGGAATTTGCTGAAACATGCCATCTGGAAAAGGCACCCTTCAAACCCAAGACAACTGGAGCAGTTTGCTCATGAGGAGTGGGCCAAAATACCTGTTGAGAGGTGCAGAAGTCTCATTGACAGTTACAGGAATCATTTGATTGCAGTGATTGCCTCAAAAGGTTGTGCAACATAATATTAAGTTAAGGGTACCATCATTTTTGTCTAGGCCTGTTTCATGAGTTTTCTTTTTTTAAAAATTCTGTTGAAGCATGGTTGAAAAGCAATGTCTGACTTTCATTTGTTCATTTTCATAGACTTTTTATATATTATTACTTTTGTCAGATTCAAGTTATTTCTGTGACCATTGTGGGTTTTTCTTTCATTAAACGAGGGGTGCCAACAATTTTGTCCACGTGTGTATGAATATATGATATCAACTAAGACATTCACAAAAGTATAACCATAATACTTGCAGAATGTTATGAAAAATATTCAGTCTACGCAAAGTTTGTTGAGCTTTATGGCACCCTGGGTACTTTCCATGAATACACCCTAAGAGACAAAGGATATGAAGAACAAGTTCATGTAACTGTCCTTTACAGTGACCCATGATTGACCGAAATAATGTTCATATGCGTGTTTATTCCTTATCATTTCACTGTCATGCCAAGTGATAATCCGACAAACAAGCACATGGGCATAAAAATCATCATTCTAAACTGTATGTAGTCATTATCAGACTGGCCCACCAGAGTACCAGAGGATCCTCTGATGGGCCCAGAGTCTAAAAGGTTAATGGTCAGCATACCACATTTGAAGGGTACTATGGTCTACAGTATATCCTAGGGCAGGGGTCAGCAACCCCCGGCATGCATGCCAAGAGTGGCACGCAAGGCATATTTCCCAGGCATGGGCAGCCCGAGTCCTTGCCCACCTGTTTCAATCAGACCAAACATGGCCGAATCAAAACTGCTATTATTACTCTGGGGTCTCTTCAGAAGAGGTGATGAAACATTAAAAAACAATGTTACTCACCTTTCCTGCACGCCACGGCAGCTCTGTGCTCTGCTGGCGCTTCTGCCTGAAGTAAGAGACCGCTGACAGGGTCTCAGGGGGTCACGTCTAGTGTCATTAAGCTTAATGACGCTGACATGACCCCTGAGACCCAATCAGTGGTCGCTGACTACAGGCAGAAGTGCCCGAAGAGAACAGAGCCGCCACAGAGAGCAGGAAAGGTGAGTAACATTGTTTTTTTTATGTTTGTCACCTCTCTTGTCCCTCCACTTATTATACTCTGGGGTCTGAAGAGACCCCAGAATATAATAATAGCTATTGAGTGGCAAAAATTATAATATTATTAAAGTTTGAATATTAAACTGTGTGCAGAGGCCGCTATGGGACATAATATCTTGTGCAGTGGCTGCTATGAGACATAAAACCTGTGCAGGGGCCACTATGAGACATAATACCTTGTGCAGGGGCTGCTATGAGACATAATACCGTGTGCAGGGGCCACTATGGGACATAATACTGTGTGCAGGGACCACTATGGGACATAATACCATGTGAAGAGGCCGCTATGAGACATAATACCGTGTGCAGGAGCCGCTATGGGATATTATTCTGTATAACGGTGTGTTTTTGCCCAGAAAACACAGGCATTTTTTTTTTTTTGTGCAAAAATTCACCATGTGAACGTAGTTTTACATCGAAGTAAAAGTTCCATTGGCCTAAGAATATAGCTGAATCTAGATACATAATGTGTTTTCACCATAAGGATGCTGCCATACGGTGCTCCTGGACACATACATTTACCAGTAATTGGGGGCTGCACATGGACTTTCATTGCTTCTAATTGGAAAATACAGGAGCGTCCCAGGAAATAGCAGTAAACGCATACGTCCTAAAGTATCTGGGTGGCAGCACTTCTGTGTTATGGCTTGTGGGGTATGACTGTAGTTTAGGAGTCGTCAGAGTTGCAATTATTGACCAGCACTCCGAGTACCTCATCTTTGATTTTTTTAATCCTAAGGGCTGTTGAAGGGTAGAACCCCAAAATCATTTTAACTGGTGGGCCCAATGAACCTCAGTCTAACACTGATGGTGATAAATGGTCGTATTAACAATCATTTTTCTCCATATTCACAATAATTGTCACATGTAAATGGAAGCTAAGTATGTGCTGATCAACTTGCTATATTGTTGATTGGCCCTTATTAATGGCAGGAAATATGCCTATGTTACTATGGTATCCTGAACTCTCTCAAACCTGGGTATGCAGAAATCATTCACACGTTCAGTACTATTCATAATTTTTAATATGTACATGTGGATGGTCCACAGTCCAAAGTAAACCCTTATATCAACTGCTAAGGGCCTTCATTCATTTTAGATTGTCAGCTCTACAGAGTAGGACTGCCTGCGTTTTTCCTCACTATTTGGTGGAAATTTCAGCAAAAATAGTTTACAGTGTCTGTAATTGAATTTATACTTGCTGGTTGTAAAGTGCAACAGAATAAATTCTTTTATATAACTAATGAAAAAGGTCTCATACTCTACAACTCCTTAATTTGTTTGGTTATTATAACAAAGCATCAAAACAGTACTAAGAGAATCTTTGTGATTTATGTTTACAGAGCAGAATGTCTACAGAGAGGAGTATCTCCATCAAAGGCACATGGCTTGGGATCAAATTTAGTGACAGAAGTTCGTGTTTATAACTGGTTTGCGAACAGGCGGAAAGAAGAAGCTTTTAGACAGAAATTAGCCATGGATGCCTATAGCACAGGTTCATCACATTCACACAACATGAATCCACTTATGTCACATGGGTCTCCACATCATACACAGTCAAGTTCTTCTCCACCAAGCAAATTGCAGGGTAAGAAAATAATTTCTGTATATATTTGTTATGAGTCTTGTAGAACTAATGAACATAATTACTTAGACCCATATCTATTATCATACCTTACTAAAAATAGAGTAACTGCATTCTACGTTTATTTTGTTAAATACTTGATAGTCAGACAAAAGAACATTCATGTTTAGTATGTTTTGGGGGAAGTGGTACTTGTCTGGAATGTGTAGCGTTTAACCTTTTAAGTGCTACTGCACTTAAATTCTGTTATGGCATACTGCCACTTCCAAGGGGCCTTTGAGGTTCCATATTACACACTTGTGCATTGTAAGGTGTATGATGTCATGGACTGGAATGGGAAGCAACTCAGTGTTCTGCACCAGTAAATGGTAATTATGTTAGTCATGTATAAATATGTTGATGGCTAGTTTAAAGAAGTTTTCCCAGGAACATAACCATATTTAAATTTTCTGAGTATTAAAAGTTAAACATTTTTGCTAATAAAGTAATAAACATTTTTTTTAAGTTTTAAAGATTTTATCCATCTAACCATCTTAGTGGTGTCAGTGTTTGCCAACAGATACGACCATGAATGCAGGAACTTTCTACAGTCTTGCACTTGTCAGAAAGCCAGACATTATTTTCTGATTGTGGCTCTGTTATCTTTTTTAACATGCATTGTCCTTGCCTGATAACCTGTCCACAATAAGGAAATTATAAGTGGGAAACTGACAATTGCCAGACCATAGTTCCTGCATTCATGGTCGTATCCATTGGTAACCTATCAAGACAACGACTGCCACCACTAAGGCCCAGTTCACATCTGTGTTCGGGGGAGTCCGCTTGGGGACCCCCCCGAAAGGAAACCTATACGCATAAAAAAGCGGTTTACCTGGGAAACCCGTGGACCCCATAGACTATAATGGGGTCCGTGTGGTTTCCACTCAGTTTCCGCACGAAACATGCGGAGAGGAAAGTGCTGCTTGCACTGGTTAGAAAAATTCTTTACAACTCTGAAAAATGTATTATAGTAGAAAACAGATCAGTTGAATGATCAATGCACCAAAATATCTCTTCCTGATTTCCATGTACATGAGCCTGTTTGTAAGAGTTTTGTTTCTTGAATACAAATGCTCAGACACTTCCTCAAGGCCCATTAGCTTCTCTGTTTTGAAGTGCTAATTAGAACCTACCTTAACCTTTCTTTGAGAATCGACTTGACTGTGGATAGATCTTGTTACTTCCTCTTTTTACAGAGTCTACAATAGACACTGTAGAGTGCCTCATAATAATGTAGTTCTTAATATTTGTCCTTCACAAAGGAGTACTACTTTATCTAGCATGTTATTAAATATGCCTGTCTTTTAATGGGGGGTATACTATTTGTACGTTGTCTCTTATCTTATCGTACATATTTAGGTTAATAGAATAGCTAACTTTTATGCTGTTTTGTGTTGCTGACAAATTTTTATAATATAAAATAAATAAATTATAGTACATATTATTATTTTATGAAGTTAAATTGTGACATGCTGTTTATGATGCAATCATTTTGGCCATTATTACATTGTTGTTCCCCATATGATAGGGGATAACTTGCAGATGAATGGGTTTAACTACTCACACCCCACCGATCTGGAGAATGGTGATCCCCTGTTCTGAATGGAGCCATGGTCAGGCCATCATGCGCATCACTCCATTAATTTCAGTATGAGTGACAGAGATATCTGAACGCTGTATATCCGCGATCTTCAGCACTCCTGCTGAACTGAGTGGTGCTCCTTATTGGTGAGGGTCTGAGTGGTTGGAAAAGGGAGTACCCCTTTAAGACCCCATACACAGAAAAAGAGGAAACAAGAGAAACAAGGAAATTCAGTTAAGCCTCATGTATGTGAGGACCTCCCAACATTCCCCTGGGGTGAAAAAGAGGATGAGTCATGTTGACTTTCAACATTTGACCCTTTGAGGGAGATGAGCCACAGCTAGGGTTATCTGGAGGGGATGAGGTGTCTTGGCAATGGATTACTTCTCTGTCTCCATTAAGGGAAGAATAGATCTTGGCCTAATGCTGTTGAAAGCATATGGGTAGGCCCGGGAAATTAATTATAAAAATGTAACCAAAATCAAAGTCAGTTTAATTAATCGATATGAACTTGCTCACATCGATTTGTATTATTTTGCATACATGTCTCCCTGTCTCACATTGCCATTGGCTAAAGGATATGTCTAACTGTGCACTATCCAATCAGCACTGCTGATATATGAATAACCAAAATTCAGTGGCATGGTGCAGCATATTAATAGGAGACGTGGCATGTAAAAAGGGGAGCGTGCTAAAATAATCATTCATTAATCATAATTGATATAAAATGTTCAATTAATTGTGATTTTGATTTGGGTTATAATTGTCCAGCCCTATGTATGGTCATCTTTAGTAGTATGCATTTATCATTTGCTGTTTACTTATGCCTCCTATGATACATTTGCTGTATATTGCACCAATAGTTACATAGTTACATAGTAGATGAGGTTGGATGAAGACATCAGTCCATCAAGTGTTGGTTATTTTGTTGGTAGAATACATCTCCATCCCATTGTTCATGTGTGTCCAGGTGATAAGGTTCCAGACTAGGAGACCACAAGAAGTAGAATGAAAGTAGGACAGGAGGTATTGTATGATAGCATCCATTGTCCGTCTACCTGTAATCTTAATGCCAACCAACTCAAAAGTCAAACAAAGGAAAGCTGACTTTGACAAGCACAAAGGTTAGGAAAGGGTCAAAGCAGGGTTACAAGTCACATCTCTTTCTGAGGAGCAGCCCCATGTATTGAAACATTTGTGTGCTAATTTAACTTCTCCCCACCAAGGTGGGCTTTCAGTGAAATGCAAATGAGGATAACAAATGAGATGAACTGTTTAGATTAGCGTCATGAACTTTGTTATTGACAATATAGTGATGACACTTGACAATATAATTTCTACATTTTGCTTTGGTTTATACACAGGATTTCTTGAAAATGTTGAGTGCCGGTTGAAGTAATTTGTGTATATAGTGATGTTGCACCATTAGTGGTAGTTCTATAATACTAATAATAATACATTTTATTTATATAGAGCCAACATATTCCGCAGCACTGTACAATTTGTAGGGTTTAAGTACAGACAAAAAAGATACATTACAGAGTAATAGTCAATTCACACAATAGGACTGAGGGCCCTGCTCACAAGAGCTTGCAATCTATGAGGTAGAGGGGGTGACACAAGAGGTAGGGACGGAATCGGAGGTAGCATTGCTTATACAATGGTCAGACAATTTTGTAATAGAGGTTACTGTCATTACACATATAGAAAGCTGTATGAGCTGTCAACAGTCGTGTCCTTTAACGTGCAGATGGTGCCTGGACATATAAAGTTAGTCTGAAATGGCATCATATCCTGTGGGGTAATGAGGGAAGCGTGATCAAAGGAGGGTTCGTTTTAGGGTTTCTAACTATGGAAGGTAATTGTGATATTGTGATAGGGCTGTCTGAAAAGATATGTCTTTAGTTTGCGCTTGAAGCTGTAGAAATTGGGAGTTAATCTGATTGTCTGGTATAGAGCATTCCAGAGAAGTGGTGCAACTCGGGAGAAGTCATGCATACCATGAACATGATAAGTCTCTTACAATAGGTCTGTTTTTATTGCATGCCAAATGGATTTGCTTCCAATTGACAGCTTCTAAAAACAGGTCAATGGATTTGGTAAAAAAAAAAAAAAAAAAAGACCAATGAAAATCATCTTTTAATAAAAGTCTGTTAGGCTAAGGCCCCATGTAGTGGTCCGCAGCAAAAAAGCGCTGAGGGAAAAACTGTGGCAACAATGCATTGCGGTTTTTCCTGGAGCGCTTTTCACAGAAAGTCTGCAGAGGTTTCCTCTGTGGACTTTCTGCTTCCATTATATCTATAGGGAAACCGCGGGCCTTTCTGTAGGTATAATTGACATGCTGCGATTACCAAAACTGTGGTAATCGCAGTGTGTCTGCTGAGCATATTTTTCTGCAATGTGTGGATGGGATTCCACTTTTCAAGGACTGTAAAATGCTGTGGTTCGATCCATGTGGGGCCCCACCCTTAAAAACAAATGAGAATGGATGACAAAAGGGACATTAGAAATCGTCAAACAGCAAAATTTGGATGCAAAATATGTGACACACAGATGCAAAACAGCTATGAAAAGTGGACTGTTTCATTTGTAGTGTGAATGTAGCCTTAAAATATTGAAATATCAGTTTCTAAAATAGATAAATTTCTGCATCAACAATCCATTTCCATGGAAGCTAAAGATTGGTTGACCATATCAGAATTGTGCGCATACTTAACATATGATCAGATCAGCGAGCGGTTTCAAAGAAAGCGGTGAGGGTGGCACTAAAATTTAAAAGTCTCAGTTTTCTGCACAAAAATTTGATTTGTGCAAAAAACTTGGACTTTTTATGCTTTGCACACACAAAAAAAAAAAATAGGCATATGAGACACAATAAATCTGCCCCTATTTTTAAACAGACATGTAAATGCAAACACATGTAGTGCTAAAAGCTAATAGTGTAGTTGATGTTGTTAAATGTTTGATTTTAATTTTTGGAAATGCAATTTAACCATTTTCATTTTTAAAATCAAAAGACGCAAATCTTTCATTTGGCATTAACTGTTGGATTATGACTTAAAAGAGGGGTATTGCCACCTTAGACATTTGTGGCATATCCACGGAAGATGCCATAAATGTTTGATGGATGCAGATCCCACCTCTGGGACTCGCATCTGCAGTGGACTTTTCTCTCCACTGATTTAAGCGGATTCACCCAAACACTAGTGTCAACCTAGCGTAAGCGTGCAAGTATGCCATAGATTTGAAAGTGGGAACACTTAGAATAGCAAGATATAATAGTGTAACATCATATAAAATTATCTTCACGTAATATAAAATGAAATAATGCAATTATCATATGTGCTCAAGGGAGATTTCTGATAATGAGGACAGACATGTATTAACATGAGAAAAGAAAGTGCAATAAAACATGCATTTGGTTTTGTTGAGGTAACATTCATTACATAGACGCAAAATGATCTGTAAAAACTTGCCATATTGAATTACATAAAACAAAAAATGCATTTAAAATATGTATGCTCTGCATCATTGTTTGTAATGTCTGAGACTGATGATTTGCAGCTTTTTGCTACAATAATTTTTTTCAGTTTTTGGCCCTTTTATCTTTAGTGTAGATGACTAATAACTGTGAACATTTGCATACATCTAGTGCAGTGTGTAAATTTGTCTAAACCTGTCATATCAGATAAACTGTTTTGTCTTTTAACATTTGGCATTTAGCACAAAGCAAATACAAAACACCTGAAATAATAACCACCAATCCACATAGACTAATATCATCAATGTAAGAAATCTAAGAATAATTATTCAGCAGAAGAATGGATGAATATTTTGCTTTAAATATTTTGCACTCCCTGAACAGTTTCTTTTATTGGATTCCCATTATCTTTATTACACTTTCACTTGGTGGATATGATATAGAGTGAATTGAATGTTTAGTTATAGGTCCAATTTTTTTGGTGAACAGCTGCTTGCATGTGATGGAATTGTATATAGTGTGATTCTATGGTTAACTTCTGTTCAGTTCACCGTTAATAGTTTTTTCTAGGAAGAGGACTTTGATATCCTTAGGAAAGGCCATCAATATCATTTTTGTGGGTGACCAACTCTCTGCATCCTTATGTCCCATATCAGCTGTTTCAAGGGGGACATAATTCTTTTGAGAGTGCTGTGGTCTTTTTAATAGAATAAAACTGCAATACCATGCACTGTAGCTAATAGTAGACACTGTGCAGGTAAACTGACCATGGTAAAGAGGCTGCCTCACGACTGATGTACGTATACATCAATGTTATGATCCCAAAAATAGTGTATGCATTTATTAAATGAAGTGCACTTTTCAACTTCTTTTAGCTACTCCCTTTTCCACTTTTAGGATAAGGCCCCATGTTGCAGAAAAGTACTTTTGACAGTTAAACTCCAAAGTGGCGAACCAAAAAATATTAAAACATAACTTTTAATTATAACATTAAAAATGTCAGAAATCATCCACAATATCACAGAGCCACTATAACGCCTTGGCTCCTATAAACAGCTAAACAGTATCAGCTTGTAAGAGCAATTAGCAAAAGACACCTAGCATGAATTGTAACGGCCATGTCTGAAATGGCCGTTGCAATTCATGCTGGGTGTCTTTCGCCAAAAACCTCTGCGGATAAAGACTGCGGTGGAAATACATTGTGTTTTTTCCACAGCGTTTTCCACAAAAAAAAATTTTCCACAAAGTTTTTCTCTGCGGACTTCCTGCTTTTATTATACCTATATGAAAAACATCAGCGTTTCCATAGGTTTAATTGACATGCTGAGATTTGCAAGAACACCCTTTGCAAGAACACAATTTTTTAAATCACAGCATTTCTGCTGCGGATATTTTTCTGCAATGTATGCATGGGATTAGCCAGAATCCTATCCACTTTGCAGGTAGTGTAAAATGCTGCATTTTTATGCCACGGTATTTCCACCGCGGCCAAAACGCTGCTTTTTTGAAACATGGGGCATCGGGCTTTAGCTGTTTTTAGGAGCCGAGGCATTATAGTGGTTCTGTGAAATTGGGGACGATTTCTGACATTTTTAGGCCAAGGCCCCATGTTGCAGAAATGCAGCATTTTTTGTTGCAGATTTTGCTGCGTTTACTTTTAGCCAAAGTCAGGAGTGGATTTTACAGAAAGAAAATGTCTGAGAGCTTCCTTTAAATTTTCCATTCCTTTTCAAGCCAGTTAAAAAACTAAGCAAAATCTGCAACAAAAAAACGCGTTTCTGCAACGTGGGGCCGTAGCCTTAATGTTATCATTAAAAATTATTTTTTAACATTTTTTGGTTCACCACTTTGGAGTTTAAGTGCTATATACAGGTGACCTGGTTATCTTTTGATTTGTACTAGGTTGGAGGTTTTCTGCTGTGTAAACACAGCTAAATTAAATGATGCATATTACAATGCCAGCAAAGTGAATGAGATTTCATTAATCTCATCCATATATTGTAGGGAAAAAAAACGCAACTTGTTTATTTTAGCTGCAGAATTACCAGCAATTTATCCAGATATTTAATAGGGTAAGAGAAAATGCAAAGAAAAATGCAGCAAAAACTCAATGAAAATGAAACACGCTGTGGAAAGGAATGCAGTACGTTTTCACTGCGTTTTTTTTTTTAATCTGCGTTTCACTACATGGGGCCTTAGCCTTAAGCTGAGGTCACACATGGTAGAAAATCTTCTTTTTGTTGTATATTTTGCCGAATTTTTTTTGAACGATAGGCAGGAGTTGATTTAGCAGAAGGGAGATGTATAAGACCTTCCTTTATATTTCCCATTTCTTTTCAAGCCACTCTTGACTTTGGCTCAAACAAACACTGCGAAATCTGCAACAAGAAAAATCAGCCTTTCCGCAATGTGTAGCCTCAGCCTCAAATTTGAAAACTGTCCAGATAAGCATTTAAAGCACACATAAGAAAGCCATGAATGCCATTGTTATTAGTGTTTTGTACATTTTGCTTAGTAAACCTTCTATATAGCAGCCTGCATAGAATTATGCATTTTTGAGGTTTTTTTAACCCTTAATTTAAAATTTGCAATTATCTATTTGTAATAGTGACAACAATGCTGCTGTCTTTAAAAATCTATGAGGAGAAATGTTTGTATTAATATAAAATGACCATGTAAAATTAGCCATACAGTCGCTTCCAAAAAAAAGTGTTTTTGCCTTTCATTGTATGATTGAAAGACTGTGTTATTATACCCTGATTAGGGAAAGCATATTTGGTAGACCTTCTTGGGATGACCAAAATGTGACCCTAGTTCAGGAATGTTCTAAATAAGAGAATGACAGAAGAGAAGTTTTGCTCACAGAGACCGATAGCTCACAAGATGTCCCAAAACTTTATACTGTCAGCAAAGTCAGCTGTTTTCAGTGTTGTTCACTGGCTGCACTATAATACAACAGCATGTTGTCTACTGTTGTCATGGTATTGATGCCTTTCTGCATACTTAAGACAATTAAACTGTGGCTTTGTACAAGTCTTGTAGTCTTTGATGTGCCCTGATCCTTCCATTGCGTACTCAGTCACAACATGACACCCTTTGTTTTGTTTTTTTCTCTTAAAGGGTCTGCAATTACTGTACTAGTCTTCATTTATCTTTACCCACAAGGCCTCTAAAAGTCGTAGTTTATTTTACTGGCACTAGACTGAGACAGCAGGAGCTGTCTCAGGATACAGGAGGTATAGTGGTAGCCCACTCTGTGGTTCTTTTTCACCAGATAGTGATGGTTACCTCAATAATGTGATTACAGAAACAGAGGTCACATAAGGTCAGTGTGAAAATTGATTGAATAAGCTGGAGACTGGTGCTCATATTGATTAGATTCCATAGAAGAAGGAAATTTGCACTGGACATTTGTTTAGGTGACAAAAGAATACCTGTATAAGGCTAAGGCCTCACGTGGCAAGCCGCAGTGAAAAAGCGCTGCAGAAAAGACCATGACGGAAACGCATTGCAGTTTTTTCCACAGCGCTTTTCACAGAAAGTCTGCAGAGTTTTCCTCTGCAGACTTTCTGTCCATATTATACCTATATGGAAAACGCCAGTATTTTATAGATATAATTGACATGCTGCGATTTACAAAAACGCAATGGTTTTTGAAATCAAAGCATTTCCACTGAGGAAATTCTTCTGCAATGCGTGGATGGGATTAGCCAGAATCCCATAAAACGCCATGGTTTTTGCCGCTTCTTTCCCACCACGTCTAAATTACAGCGTTTTCACAACGTGGGGCCCCGGCCTAAATGAAGATTTCTTTCAAAATTAGCCACAAAAATTCCTGAAGAGAATCTGTGCTTGACCAAAAAATCTGGAAAAATTTTAAGTAAAAACAAATCAACAAAAAAAAAAAAAGTTACAAAACAAAGTATAAACAAGTTGGCTACACTTCACATATGAGTACACATATGAGTGCCATAATATATTGGTTGTGGGAGAGGACCTGTGATGAATAGGAAATGTGTTTGTAGGAGCTACATATTACAGATTTCAGTAGACTAAATTCAATAGTCTTTGGGGATACAAATTAGGGAGAAACTAGGGAGAAGTTCAGATGTCAATTGTTTATTCCCAGCTGGCCACTGAAACATCAAAATTTGGGGTAAAATTATTATTTCACTATATTCCATAGTGATAATTCTTCTAGGCAAGAATATTTTCATAATACAGCATATGTTAGAATGTCACATTTTTTTTCTCTTGTGATAAAAAGTCTTTGTGTGCCTCCTATTTGTAATTAGTGTTACACTGAAAATATTGGGATATATTTATGAATATGGATGTACTTACCTCACAAACCTATAGTTCTCGCTTTGATTTTGAATATGCAGTTCATGGGAAAAGTCAGGGCAATAGTTGTTGGCCAGATGATCATGTGGCCAACATTCTGTAAGCAAAATATTTTACTATGTGGCATGTAACAGGTCTGTACACTGTATGTTAATGCATACCTTGGATTCCTCAGTTTGGCAATATAATAGATAATACTACTAAATGCCTTAGTGCGTGGACTCTTTGCAGATTGACTGTGTGCCAGTCCAGACAGAGACAAACAGACAAAGTCCCTTTAACTGTATCTCTTTAGCAGTGTCTCTGAGGTTTTAAAACAACAGCAAATTCTGATTACATTTGCAGGTATACAAAAATGTAAGATAATACAGCCTTCACCACATATCACTTTAGTAGGTTCCTTGAGTCGATTAGTTTTTTCATCTTCATCTGCAGTAGCAAAAATATGAAAGGTGTACAGATGGCCACAATATTATGTACTTTTCTATTATTATTATTGCTTATACAATGAAAATGTTCAGGTATAATTACACAGTTGTCTTAAGGTTATGTACTGAGAACTATGGTTCCTCCATGGATCTAGTCCCCATAATAGTCACATGGGTTATACTGGCTATTGTTACACCTAATGCATAAAGATTGTAAAAATAGAAAGCCGGAGGCTATTTCAGTAAAGGAGAAATACAGTGTGATTGGAATTAGTTAGGTATGGTTGAATGACTCCCATGATTGGGAAGAAAGTACTGGGGAAATAAACAATAAATAAATAAATGAAACGATACAAATTAAGTTGACTCTGTTGAAATTTAAGTATATGAGATGAATACTTTAATATGGTATAGCAGAGCTCATTGGTAGCAGTGGAGGGAAAATGTTTGCTTAGATTAAATCAACCAACTAGGTTACTAAAGCATACCAATTAATGCTGTCATTATTCTACAAAGTAGACTACAAATTTAAGATGTGACCAGATTGATATGTTGGATATTTAGAGCTGCAATCGGATTGTTGTTTGGGGCAACCCCTCACGTTAATAAATCTCTTCACTGTGTTTGAGTTAGCTATAAAGTATGTTTCTTTTAATAAAGCATTTGACACCTTTGGAGCTCCTTACCCTCAATTGAAAAGAGAAGAAATGATAGATTAAAATGCAAAATGTCCAGTTTCCCTGAATGCCTGCCTATCAGCCCCATAAATATTAGAATGGTGGTGCATTTCATCACAAGTAGCAGGAGCAGCCAAATATAATTATAGCCAGCTTTATACTATGTAATTCTAGTTTTTAAGATTAGGATTAAAACCTTATCACTTTAGTAAATCAACATTATTTTGTATTTTATTTTGAGTAACTTTTATTTTCAGTCTATCTTAAGACATTGGTCTAATGCCCCAATAATTGTGTTATTGATATGTCAAAGTATAGCTTACTGCACATAGGGCTTTATTTAGCATATAGGCTGAATAGTCAAGGGCCTTAGGCAATTAGGGTGGAGGCAATATAGAAACTGTACTAATTAACTTGTCTGTCTACCTGATTTTACCATAAAATGATTTATGAGGGGGCTTGGTTAATGTGGCTTAATCATGTTGGGAGCACTTTTCCTAATTTAGAATGTATTCACACACAGTGCCTAGGGCAGGATCAAGTGTGAATGCAATCCTGACAAACCCCTGCTAAAAAAATTCTTTTCTACATTTTTTATGGAGTGCGCTATATTTATTACTTGCCCGTGGCAAGCCAGAAAGGTTAACCAAATGGAATCAAACAAATTACTAGGAACAATGCTTCCTGTCTATTGAGAGCATTACGCCACCAAAGTAAACCAAAGACACTAGTGATGGTGGGGAGATTGATCGGGTCTAAAAGATTGTAAAGGCATCTGCCATAGAGTTGAATCCATGTTTTAGTGTTTGATAACCATGAATGACTGGCATCAAAAGATACTTAAATGTTTAGAGAAATACCTCATCAAACAGTAGAACATAATAGTCATATTTTTATTTCTTTCTTCATGGTGTATTGATGTGAACATGAATTTGAAAAGAAATGTCATTAACCTTTAAATACTTTACATTAATGTAAAAGTAAAATTTCACTGTTGTATTCACTGCACTGTCGTGCCACTATATTCTGATGCTGAAAAATCTTTTCCTTTTATTGGGGTAATAAGAGCTTTGAAAACACTGCTGAATGGGTTGGGTTGGTTGCAATAAACAGGTTTATGATGGACATAAAAGCCACACTTTATAACTTTTTGTGACATAATAACTCTCAAGGAGCATGAATGTCAGGATACTTAAATGGCTGTGCTATTTAGAGGCAAGTAAGATGTTACATGTCTATCAAACCTATGGTAACCTCTCAGTATAGTTGAATTATGTTTTACCATACCTTTGTATAAATATAAATATCATAGATAGAAGTTTTCCTTTGAATGGAGGTGTGTTCTCTTTTTGACAGATGTCAGTATAGTTTTGCAAATGGTTGCTCAACTACCTTCCTCTAACCCCATCACAGACTCCTTATCTTTATTGACTTACTGATAAGGACACACTTGGTTGCTAGGCAGTACTGAACAACTATGGGATCACTTAATACATTTACAGCACCTTTGTAAAATAAAGACAGGAACTAAGCATTTTTTTTAACATTATGACTGGAGAAACGGGGTGTGTGGTAATAATAATTTGGCTGCACCATTAAAGATCCTTTGCTGCAATGTATTGGGGTGAATGACCACTTTATGCACAACAAAGTTTATTTAACAAAAATTTGAAAAGGTAATCAAATCCTTCACAAATTTATTAAAAAGTAAAATATATATATATATTTTTGTATGTGCTTTTTGAGGGCTATAACATTTTTTCCTTTCAGTTGTTCAAATATTTTTGTGTCTTTTTTCAGTTATGATTAGGACTTTATCTTTATGTTGTTTTTATTTTTGCATATTTTTTCTTTATTTTAATATTTGAGAAAATATACAGAAAAATGGAGGGGAAACATGTTGGTTCTTCACATTTTTCATGTTTTTTAATAGCAAAATGTGGTGCTAAAAAAAGTATTAAAAAGTATGAAAAAATTTAATATTTTTTTACAGAGAGTGTTACAGTAATTGTATGTACAGTGGGGAAAAAAGTATTTAGTCAGCCACCAATTGTGCAAGTTCTCCCACTTAAGATGAGAGAGGCCTGTAATTGTCATCATAGGTAGACCTCAACTATGAGAGATAAAATGAGAAAATCCAGAAAATCACATTGTCTGATTTTTTTAAGAATTTATTTGCAAATTATGGTGGAAAATAAGTATTTGGTCACCTACAAACAAGCAAGATTTCTGGCTCTCACAGACCTGTAACTTCTTCTTTAAGAGGCTCCTCTGTCCTCCACTCATTACCTGTAGTAATGGCTCCTGTTTGACATTGTTATCAGTATAAAAGACACCTGTCCACAACCTCAAACAGTCACACTCCAAACTCCACTATGGTGAAGACCAAAGAGCTGTGGAAGGACACCAGAAACAAAATTGTAGACCTGCACCAGGCTGGGAAGACTGAATCTGCAATAGGCAAACAGCTTGGTGTGAAGAAATCAACTGTGGGAGCAATAATTAGAAAATGGAAGACGTACAAGACCACTGATAATCTCCCTCGATCAGGGGCTCCACGCAAGATCTCACCCAGTGGGGTCACAAACTTGTCGTGTTTGGAGGAGAGTTAATGCTGAGTTGCATCCAAAGAACACCATACCTACTGTGAAGCATGGGGATGGCAACATCATGTTTTGGGGCTGTTTCTCTGCAAAGGGACCAGGACGACTGATCCGTGTACATGAAAGAATGAATGGGGCCATGTATCGTGAGATTTTGAGTGCAAACCTCCTTCCATGAGCAAGGCCATTGAAAATGAAACATGGATGGGTCTTTCAGCATGACAATGATCCCAAGCACACTGCCATGGCAACGAAGGAGTGGCTTCGTAAGAAGCATTTCAAGGTCCTGGAGTGGCCTAGTCAGTCTCCAGATCTCAACCCCATAGAAAACCTTTGGAGGGAGTTGAAAGTCTGTGTTGCCCAGCGACAGCCCCAAAACATCACTGCTCTAGAGGAGATCTGCATGGAGGAATGGGCCAACATACCAGCAACAGTGTGTGCTAACCTTGTGAAGACTTACAGAAAACGTTTGAACTCTGTCATTGCCAACAGGATATATAACAAAGTATTGAGATGAACTTTTGTTATTGACCAAATACTTATTTTCCACCATAATTTGCAAATAAATTCTTAAAAATCAGACAATGTGATTTTCTAGATATGTTTTTATCATTTTGTCTCTCATAGTTGAGGTCTACCTATGATGTCAATTTCAGGCCTCTCTCATCTTTTTAAGTGGGAGAACTTGCACAATTGGTGGCTGACTAAATACTTTTTTTTTTCCCCACTGTAGGTGACACTTATTGTTTAGTCGATGGGGGCAGGGCGATTGATTGAAAGTTGTGAGTTTTTTTTTTTCACTTTATTTGTTTATTTTTTCATATATATATATTTTTTTACACATTGTACCCCCAATAAGGTCTTAATAGACCTTTGGGGGGATTTTTAGTATTACTTATTTTATTTTTGCTGATTTTCCGTCTAACCTAGATTGATACAGCAGCCTCCTACAGTGTACTATAGAGCCGATCCGGCCATTGGTGGTCATGTGATCGCGGGCTGGATGTGGAGCCACATTGTGGCCCCCTGTTTCTGCAGCTGCACATTTTCCTGCAGCAGCTTAAAGGAGTTGTCCAAGCAAAAATGGACAATCCTTTTAAAGTTTAAATAAGCTGGGCGCAGTCCCTGATGCTATGCTGTCCTCCCGTGTCATCTGCTCCTGGCGTTGTGCTGAAGCTGCTGATTTGCCTCAGTGGTCACATGACCGCTGAAGTCAATCAGCAAAGGGCCTGAATGTCACTACTAGTGATGAGCGAAATTCTCAAAAATTTGAATCCGAAGCTTTGCTGAATTTCCCAAAACAATTTGCTTCGATCTGAATTACTTTGTGGCGAATCACATTAAAAACAGCTATTTTCTTGGCTGCAGAGAGCCTGGGGACATGCATTTTACACTAAGGACACGTCGGAATAGCCTTTAGAAAGGCTATTCTACTCCTACCTTTGCCATTGCATCACACCCCCTGAGATGTCCTGGTCCACCGTGCATGCGCAGAGCTGCTCGGAAGAGAATCAAGATGGCCACTGGACATGTGCAGAAATGGTCTATTCCGTGCGACTCTGCGCATGTCCGGTGCCCATTTTGATTATTTTACTACATGAGCTAGGAGGACCAGGAGAGGGGGTGTGATGCAACAGCAAAGGTAGGAGTAGAATAGCCTTTCTAATGGCTATTCCAACGTGTCCTTAGTTTAAAATGTGATTCAATACCACGAAGCATGAGGAAATCCGGATTCCATGTGAATCGAAGATTTCCTGAAATTCGGATCGAATTCCATTTTGTCAGCTTTGATTCGCTCATCTCTGGTCACTACCTGTGACATCACGGGTCCTCTTGTGAGGCTGCTGATTGGCGTCAGTGGTCACGTGACTGCTGAGGCCAATCAGCGGCTTCAGCACAATGCCGGAATAGACCCAGGAGAGCAAACGAACTGGGAGGCATTGGACAACAACGGAGCAAATGGGACAGGTGAGTGTATTTTTTTTTTTAAAAATTTTTCACTGCCCCAAACGTATATAAACATAAAAAATTTAGTCTGGACAACCCCTTTAACCTTGTATACGTCCGTGCAGGATTAAGAGTGAACTGCCCATATGTATATAGTCTATGTGCGGTCTGCTGGTCACATGGCCTGTTTGCATCTCAATCCCATTCAAATGAGAGGGGCTTAACTGTGATATCAAGTATAGCAGCTATACAGTGTACAGTTCTGTTCTATGTGTTCTGTGAATAGACTGCAGCACTTACCAGAACACTTTGGTCTCTTTAAACAGTCTATTGGTGAGGGTCCTAGGTGTTGGACTCCTGCTGATCTTTAATTGATGACAGTTGATAAGCCTGGAAAACCCTTTTCAAGGCCAGTACTCAAAACAATCCTTCAGTTCACAAAAACTTTTAAATCTACTACAGTTTCTTGGACTACCGCTAATCACTTTATTTTTGCAAAATATTCACAAGTTTCTCCTTTTCCTTCAGTAATCAGACATTTCCTCTGCTTTGAGCTGGTTCATCCAAGACTGGGGGGAGTATTTCAGACTACAATAGCACAGAGTAGTCTCCAAAATAGGTGACTGTTTTACAGGAATGCAGAGTGAACTGGGAATCAGAGAAACCGCATCAGAAAAAATATAAAGAAATGTGCCAGGTAGATTAACTATGCAATATGCATCTATTGTGAAATTTGTACCGTGAAACATTGGATTACTTTGAATTTGGTCCTTAAAGG
The DNA here is from genome assembly GCA_947044405.1 of Leptodactylus fallax. Taxonomy (NCBI): domain Eukaryota; kingdom Metazoa; phylum Chordata; class Amphibia; order Anura; family Leptodactylidae; genus Leptodactylus; species Leptodactylus fallax. The sequence continues at coordinate 3,025,978 of CAMRHE010000183.1, forward strand.
GGTTGTTCAGGATATTTTTTATTTTTTTAATTAGGCCGGGTAAAGTGAAATTTTTTTTTAAAATAAACATACCTGTCCCCCGATGCTCCTGGCCTAATTTTAAAAAAAAAAATATCCTGGACAATCCCTTTAACACCATTACTCTTCCTGTCTATGAAAGTAGAATATTTTAAGCTTCCTCAGTTATCCGGTCTCTCTCTCTCTGCTCAAAATGAAACAAAATAGCCTCACAGTATAGAAAGTTCCTGCATTAATGGTCATATCCATTGACAACCAATCAAGACAACTGATTGTCACCACTGGTATTATTAGAGAAAATCTTACGTCTACAATTTTTGAAATGATTTATATTTGCAAAAAATGTTTAAGGCTATGTTCACACACACAGACTCCATCACTGTGCTCGCCAAAAATCGGTGTAGGAAAAAAGTCCTGCACGGGGGACTTTTCCCTCTTCCAGTTTCAGTTTTATAATGACGGATACCTGACGGTCCCTATTATAGTTAGTGGGGTCCATTGGACTCCACGTCTTATCGCTGTTTCAGCAGTCCACCTCTCTGTTGTTCAGGTCCCCCGAGAGGTGTCAATTGAGAGGCGACACCAGTGTGAACCTAGCGTAACTTTTAATTGTCTACATGCTTAAATATGGTTATGTTTGTGGGAAAACCCCTTTAATTTGGAAGTTTTCAGCCATATTTGTGAAGAATTTTGCAGAATTGTAATTTCTCTTATTTTAATACATTTTAAAATATTTGGGCAAATTTATGGAAACAGTCTTAGGCTAGGGCCCCACGTGGCATAAACACCGCGGCAAAAATCGCAGCATTTTACTTCATTGCAAAGTGGATTCTAGTGAATCCCATCCACACCTAGCATAAAAATGCGCACAGTGGAAATGCTGCGATTTTCAAAACTGGTGCGGGAATTATACCACAGAAATGCTGGCGGTTTCCCTATCAGTATAATAGAAGCAGCCCGCTTTGTGGGGCTTTAGCCTTAAAGGTAAACTGTCTTGGATGCTCATAGCAACCATTCACAGCACAACTTTAATTTCTTATAGTGATTTTGAAAGTTGCGCTTTGATTGCTATGGTCAAGACAGTTTTTCTATAATACAGTTTTCATAAATCTATCGCACTGTATTTAAAGAGATTCTATCATTAGATTTAGGCAAATTTCCCTAATGACATTTTGGAATAGCCTTTAGAAAGGCTATTCTAGCTCTACTTTTCTTTATCTTTTCTCCAACGCCAATTTTTGAAATAAATACTTTGTTCTTATATGCTAATTCTTTGCTGCGATCTCCGAGCACAGCACTGTCATATCCAGTATTCTGCCTCCTCTTGCCCCTTCATGTGAAGATATCCTCCTCATCGTATTCTTCGTTGTGTTAGCAGCAGCACTTTACACTACAGCACATGCAAATCCCGCGCTTTGTATGTTGTAAAGAACTAAAAATGGTCATTTGTTGAATTTGCAGCCTAAGAGGTCACATTTACTGAACTCAAAAGCCTATTTCAATCAAAACCTCTTAACAAGCCAAGTCTGTGCTCTGAATCAGCCACGATTATCTCGCAACAAGTTTTCGTGAAATATCTGATGAAATTTATATAACGTTTTCATACCTTGTCCAAGGCATTGCACGCTTTTTGGCAGTAGAGAGATCCTTTATCTTTCCAATATTGCTTGACACCTGTGGCCTACTTAATAATGTGGAACATCCTGCTTAGGCTAAGGTCCCACGTAGCAAACCACAGCCAAAAAATGCTGCGGAAAAGAACGCTGCGGAAACGCATCACTTTTTTTATGCAGCATTTTTCCTCTGTCGACTTTCTGCTTCTATTATGCATTTGGAAAATGCCACCATTTCCATATGTATAATTGACATGTTGTGATTTCGAACGTGGGGCCTTAGCCTAAAATTGGTTTAATTTAATCAGATTCATCTGGCATACTAATTATCACAGATGCTTAAGATTCATTTATCAAAAGTTTAATCGAAAAACAAAAAAATAAATCTTTATGACACTTAAATCCAATTTGTGTAACAATTTGGAACGTGGTGTAGCTTTAGCTAAATATTTTGTTAGGTTGCAGAGAAATGAAGATAGAATTAAAACTTAAAAGGATTAGAACATTTGTTTTCATATAATATGACATCAGATAAGAAGAAAAGTTTTATTACTAATCTTGCTCTATGGGTACAAGGTTTGAAGCACTATTATTTTAAGACTGGTAATAATGAATCCCTGGAGAAGAAGCAACATATTCCTAGATAGCTACTATAAAATACCATAGGAAATAAAACATTGCTTGTGTTCAGGTTTTTTCATGCAGTTTTTGATGCCAAAACCAGGTGTGGATAATAAAGGATGAAAACCTATAAAGGACAGATGGATGGTACTTCTTTTTCACTTCACTTCCTTTTCTCAGGAAATGACATCATGTCCGTTGGTCACATGGCCATGTTGCAGTTTAGTCCCATCCAATTAACAATGTAATTATTAATTTCAAGCTGGAAAATAGCACAACCCACAGTTGTAAGAAAATATGATTAATATATGTAATTTCATAGTAAATGCAGTCATGTAATCAAACAGACATGTCAGGAGAGGTGACAAGCCCTTTTTTGATCATATTTAAAATGTTTAAATGTTTATATTTAAAAAAAAAATCCTAAAAATCCTGCAGTTCTGACTCTGGCCACTCAGCCAAATAATATACTCATGCTTCCTGGTTTCTGTAGGTGATTACTTTGCAGCAGTCACCTCACTTATCACACACTGATGATCATAGCTATCATATACACTGACGAACAAAAGGGTAACAATGTTTTGAACTTGGCTCCATATCTCACTACAGCTTTGAACGTGAGACCACCATCATTTTATAGACAATCATCTTGGCTATCTCATGCATAAATTTGACTTGCAACTATTTAGCATATGATTAGTTATGCAGATTCTTGTCATGTAATTGCATTGTTACTGTTTTGCTCCTGGTGGTGGAAAAATCTTTTTCTTCTTTTATACTACAAACTACAACCTGTTCTCACATTCCCTAATAGCTCAGTGTGTTATTAGGTTGATTCCCAAGCGAAAGGTCACTGATTGAAATCGAGGATCAGCCATGAAGAAGATTTCCTAAGAAAAGAGAAGTAGCATCATCCAGCTCATCAATACGAAATGAAGTCCGTCCATCCATTCAAAAGCCAAGAGGTGGACATCCAGGAAAAATATTGGAATCAACAAATCAGCATTTCATAAGGTTTATCAGTTCTAGCGTGATAAATACGGCAGTTGATGTAGCTCATATGCTTCATAATAGTGAGATCACAGACATCCATGCAAGCACCGTGCAACACACATTGCACAAGTCTGGAATGGTGGCATGAAAAAAGTTGAATAAGCCTCCACTTCAATATCATCATAAGAAGCGTCGACTCGAGTTTGAGCAATGATATGAAAATCTATAGACTGGGCTCTGATGGGTGCAAATTGGTCTAGAAGAAACAAGGGAAAAGAGTGAAACGGATCAAGAAATTGAAGGAACTGTCAATTTTAGTGGAGGAAGCCTGACGATATGGGATTGTTTCACAGCCAAAGGCGTTGGATACTTGACCAGGATTGATGGTGGTCTCACTGATGAGCTATGTGCAAGTATCCTACAAGATTTCGTACACTCGAGCACTATGGGTATGAAAAGGACAACATAGTGTCCCAGCAGCACAATGACCTGAAGCATACATTGAGATTAGCGAAGAAATGGTTCAATGACAATATAGTAGAGGTGCTGAATTAGTCGCCAGACCTCAACCTAATTGAACACTTGTGGGTAGAGTTGAAGAAAAAGCTGTATTCGTACCCAAGTGAGTCGACCAGTATGCACCAACATTGGGAATTGTAGAAGAAACCTGGGATCAGATTTCGATTGAGTCATGCTTGAATCTGATCAAGAGCATGTCCAGAAGGATTCACTGCCGGCTTTCCCGTTATATGCCCCGGGGCTGGAGATATCGGCGGTCTAAATTTCACCGTTCACTGTCAGAAGGGCGTTCCTGACAGTCTAGCTGTCCCTGACTGTGCTAGTCCATAGCGCTGTACTGGGGGGGCGTTCCTCACAGCTCAGCGTCATCACTGGGCGGTAAGGAACGCCCCCCTCTCTCTGAGCCGAGTCCTATCAGAGGGGGCGTTCCTTACAGCCCAGCAGTAACGCTGAGCTGTAAGGAACGCACCCCCAGTACAAGTTTATGGACGGGTACTGTCAGGGAGGGCGTTCCTCACAGCCAAGCTAGACTGTCAGGAACGCCCTTCTGACAGTGAATGGTGAAATTTAGTCCCCCAATATCTCCAGCCCTGGGGCATATAACGGGAAAACCGGCAGTACGCTGAATTCAGAGTGCGGTCGGCTTTCTAGCGGTATGTAAAACCGCATATACATGAGGATGTGAAAGGTCCTCTTTAATGCTCAGCAACTTTTTTCATATTCCCCCTCCCCCACATAATTCCTAACTTTTTTATTTTTCTGTCGATATAGCTATGTGAGGGCTTTTTCTTTGCATGACAAGTTGTACTTTCATTTGCCACCATTTTGGGGTACATATAATGTTTTGATTAGCTTTTATTTACGTGTTTTGGGGGTCCATGTGAAATAACACACAATTTCTATCATAATTTTTTGCAATTTGTTCTTATGGTGTTCACTCTGCATTAAAAATGACATGGCAGCTTTGTCCAGTGGGTCATTATGATTGCTGCGATACCATATTTACACTACCGTACTTTTATTTATCAAATGAGTTGCAAAAAGAATAGAAAATATAGTCAAGACATTGACAAGGTTAGAAATAATGATTTTTATTTGAAATAATAATTTTCTCCTTCAAACTTTGCTTTCGTCAAAGAATGCTCCATTTGCAGCAATTCCAGCATTGCAGACCTTTGGCATTCTAGCTGTTAATTTGCTGAGGTAATCTGAAGAAACTTCACCCCATGCTTCCAGAAGGCCCTCCCACAAGTAGGATTGGCTTGATGGGCATCTTTTGCGTACCATACGGTCAAGCTGCTCATACAACAGCTCAATGGGGTTGAGATCTGGTGACTGCACTGGCCACTCCATTACAGATAGAATACCAGCTGCCTGCTTCTTCCCTAAATAGTTCTTGTATAATTTGGAGGTGTGCTTTGGGTCATTGTCCTGTTGTAAGATGAAACTGGCTCCAATCAAGCGCTGTCCATAGGGTATGGCATGGCATTGCAAAATGGAGTGATAGCCTTGCTTATTCAAAATCCCTTTTACCTTGTACAAATCTCCCACTTTACCAGCACCAAAGCAACCCCAGACCATCACATTATCTCCACCATGCTTGACAGATGGCGTCAGGCACTCTTCCAGCATCTTTTCAGTTGTTCTGCGTCTCACAAATGTTCTTCTGTGGGATCCAAACACCTCAAACTTCGATTCGTCTGTCCATAACACTTTTTTCCAATCTTCCTCTGTCCAATGTCTGTGTTCTTTTGCCCATATTAATCTTTTCCTTTTATTAGCCAGTCTCAGATATGGCTTTTTCTTGGCCACTCTGCCCTGAAGGCCAGCACCCCTGAGTTGCCTCTTCACTGTAGACGTTGACACTGGCATTTTGCGGGTACTATTTAATGAAGCTGCCAGTTGAGCACTTGTGAGGTGTCGATTTCTCAAACTAGAGACTCTAATGTACTTGTCTTGTTGCTCAGTTGTGCAGTGGGGCCTCTTGCTTCTCTTTCTACTCTGGTTAGAGCCTGTTTGTGCTGTCCTCTGAAGGGAGTAGTACACACCGTTGTAGGAAATCTTCAGTTTCTTGGTAATTTCTCACATGGAATAGCCTTCATTTCTAAGAACAAGAATAGACTGTTGAGTTTCACATGAAAGTTCTCTTTTTCTGGCCATTTTGAGAGTTTAATCGAACCAACAAATGTAATGTTCCAGATTCTCAACTAGCTAGAAAGGTCAGTTTTATAGCTTCTCTAACCAGCAAAACTGTTTTCAGCTGTGCTAACATACTTGCACAAGGGTTTTCAAGGGTTTTCTAAACATCCATTAGCCTTCTTATACAGTTAGCAAACACAATGTACCATTAGAACACTGGAATAATGGTTGCTGGAAATGGGCCTCTATACACCTTTGTAGATATTGCATTAAAAACCAGACGTGTGCAGCTAGAATAGTCATGTGTATTTCTGATTCATTTAATGTTATCTTCGAAAAAAATTATTGGTACCAGTGTTTGGTATGTACAGTGGGAAAAAAAAGTATTTAGTCAGCCCACTTAAAAAGATGTGCAAGTCTCCCACTTAAAAAGATGAGAGGGGCCTGTAATTGCCATCATAGGTAGACCTCAACTATGAGAGACAAAATGAGAAAACACATCTAGAAAATTACATTGTCTGATTTTTTAAGAATTTATTTGCAAATTATGGTGGAAAATAAGTATTTGGTCAATAACAAAAGTTCATCTCAATACTTTGTTATATATCCTTTGTTGGCAATGACAGAGTTCAAACGTTTTCTGTAAGTCTTCACAAGGTTGGTTCACACTGTTGCTGATATGTTGGCCCATTCCTTCATGCAGATCTCCTCTAGAGCAGTGATGTTTTGGGGCTGTCCCTTGGCAACACGGACTTTCAACTCCCTCCAAAGGCTTTCTATGGGATTGAGATCTGGAGACTGGCTAGGCCACTCCAGGACCTTGAAATGCTTCTTACAAAGTCACTCCTTCATTGCCCTGGCGGTGTGCTTGGGATCATTGTCATGCTGAAAGACCCAGCCACGTTTCATCTTCAATGCCCTTGCTGATGGAAGGAGGTTTGCACACAAAATCTCATGATACATGGCCCCATTCATTCTTTCATGTACATGGATCAGTCGTCCTGGTCCCTTTGCAGAGAAACAGCCCCAAAGCATGATGTTGCCACCCCCATGCTTCACAGTAGGTATGGTGTTCTTTGGATGCAACTCAGCATTCACTCTTCTCCAAACATGATGAGTTGTGTTTCTACCAAACAGTTCTACTTTGGTTTCATCTGACCATATGACATTCTCCCAATACTCTTCTGGAACATCCAAATGCTCTCTAGCAAACTTCAGACGGGCCCGGATATGTACTGGCTTAAGCAGGGGGACACATCTGGCACTACAGGATCTGAGTCCCTGGCGGCGTAGTGTGTTACTGACGGTAGCCTTTATTACGTTAGTCCCAGCTTTCTGCAGGTCATTCACTAGGTCCCCCTGTGTTGTTCTGGGATTTTTGCTTACTGTTCTTGTGATCATTTTGACCCCACGGGATGAGATCTTGCGTGGAGCCCCTGATCGAGGGAGATTATCAGTGGTCTTGTATGTCTTCCATTTTCTAATTTTCTAATTTTTGCTCCCACAGTTGATTTCTACACACCAAGCTGCTTGCCTATTGCAGATTCAGTCTACCTATGTTGCCAATAGGCCTCTCTCATCTTTTTAAGTGGCAGAACTTGCACAATTGGTGGCTGACTAAATACTTTTTTTCCCCACTGTATGACTTTTTGACCACTTTTTATTGTTATTTTTTTGGGGAAAGCAAAGTGACCAAAATATGTTAATTTGCACATTGCAGTGTATAATTTTTAATGGTGTTCACCTTATAGGATAAATAATGCTATTTTTGGATAGTGGGAACTTGGGGATACCTAACATGTTTGTTTATTTTTTTTGTTTACATTATATATTTTTTTAAATATAAAGGTGTGTTTTTTTTTTTACTTTTTATTATTTGTTTGTTTATTAGTGTATGTTTTTACTATGTTTGTGTTTTTTTTTTTTTGTTTTTTTTTAACTTTTTACAAGTTACAAAAGGGGACTTGAATCTGGGATCTTAGATCCCCAGTCCAATGTCCTGCAACACATAATATTGCAGAACATAGTACATAAGTTCCTATGGGAACTGTGCATAGGCACTCAGGATGCCGTTGCCCAGCCTTCTGGCTGCTATGGCAACCTCTCAGAACCAATGATCTTATCGCGGGGAGTCTGAGGGGTGACGGGAGGGGCGATCATGGCATCCAGGAGGTTAATCCGCTGGAGTCGCTGGAGTATCTTCCGACTCTGGTGGCTGGTCCAGGCCCTATTATTACTATCACGTATACACTCAGCACGATGTAATAGTACGGCACAGAGTGTTAAGGGGTTAAAACCAATCATGCAACTGTTAAACCTTTACTGAAGAATAAATACAGCCTTCCTGGTTATGTAGGTCCAGATATGTTTAGGCAACAAACTAGAGCTACAGTTTCAACACCACCAGCTTCCACAGGTTTTACTAACTGCAAATAAACAGAGGTAAAATTACCATTCAAAAGCCAGTGGTCAATGACAGATATTCATTTAACCCCTTCCCGATGATTTTCGTTTTTGACTCCCAGCCTTCCATATCCCATAACTTTGTTATTTTGTTTGTTCACAGAGCCATGTGAGGGCTTAATTTTTGCGGTACAAATTGTACTTTGTAATGGTACCATTTAATATTCCATATGATGTACTAGGAAGCTGGAAAAAGTTGGGGTGGAATTGGAGAAAAATTGCGTTTGTGTAACTTTCTTACCGACTTTGCTTTTACGGCAGCCAAAATGACATGTCATCTGTTTTATATGGGTCGGTACGATTCAGGGGATACTAAATTTATATAGTTTGTTTTACGTTTTATCCCCTAAAAAAATCCAAAACTTTGCAAAAAAAAACCAAACAAACATTTTTCTTGGAGTCACCATATTCTGACACCTGGAATTTTTTTACTTTGCTCCTGGCTTGCAATGGGCATTAGAGCTGGGTCTCCGCTGTACAATACAGTGGAGACCTGGTAGCTAAGGCAGCCGCCATCTTTAAAGGCGCAACATCTGCTGTAATAAAATGGTGGGTATCAAGAAAGGGTTAAACAAATCTTGAAAACCATGTTCCATCTTACATTCTATCAGGCTAGAGAAGACTAGAAAATAAACATAAATATAATTTTTTTTACACAGTATGGGTAGATGTTTCTTTTGTTACCTTAACAATATTCTTGTAAAGATGTCCACTTCTTTCCATCCCTTTCTCATTTTAAAATACTTTAAAATATGACATATATAGATCTCAAGTGAATAAAGTATGTTTTGGAGGCAGAGATTTTCCTACTGTGATAAATTGAGAGTGGTTAACACTAGGTTTTTGTTTGCTTTTCTGATCAACAGTGGGTGAATATGGAAAAGTTGAACTCTGTGGACTTTTTCAAGCTTAATAACTATGCAGCTATGCATGAGGTTAAAAATACAGCAAAAGAATGTGTATGTACCATTGCTCGGGTTAATTAATGTTTACACTCTCACAAGCTCAGGCACTTCGACCGGTCTGCTAACTTTTATAAAGACCATTTTCAGCAAATGAGAAAACTTTTTAAAATCCCTGATTAAATGATTGCAGAGTAATGAAAGATGTAACACACAAAAACAGTGGGGGCCTCTTAATAATTCAGACACACTCCCATGTCACAGAATAGAAATCGAAACCAGTCATGAACTGGCATAGAATTCCTATATAAAGCTATATTCACAAATTCGCATTTCACGGACGTACACGCCTGAACATTTCACAAACTGCAAATGTATCTATTCATTCTAATGTCTTCAATCAGATGTTCATTTTTTTTTTTTTTTTCACAAACAGTGGGTCTGAATTAAAAAAAAGGAGGCAAGTACGTTTTTTTTCACTAATGCTTCATATCAATGCAAGGCTATGGGTCTGTGAAAAAAAAAATAGATGGCATCCATGTGTCATCCGTTTTTCATGGACCCAGAGGCATAAAAAGTATAGCAAATGAAATAAAAAAAAAAAGTTTTTTTTACGAATGTGATAAAATAATCAACCACTAACAGAACACTAACCTCAAATAAGCAGGGTGGGGATCTGTCTGTGAATAGAACAGACTTTACATGTCTACAAAATGTGTGTGTTATAGTAAATTTGGTGGGTCAAAGTGTCTAGCCCTCCTTGCTCTCTGCCCTGTTCAACCCACTTTTGTAAAGGGGGAAGCACTGCATTTTTGGCTTAAAAAAAGACTGTGTGCCAAAGATGTGCCACAACTATTCCCATCGTTTTTGAAAATAGATGTTTATTATTTAGAAAACTAGTTTTGATTAAACATAATGATAACAATAAGCTCTTTAGATAATGCCAAGTTGAAGCATTTAGGGTATGTTCACACACGGTATATACACCTGTGGTCTAGCTAAGACGGGACACAGATGCAGGACATTGGCATTCCGTTGCGGCTTTCTACTGCTGATTAAGCCCAGGTGAATGGGTCTAATCAGCAGGGAGTCTCGAGCCGTGGAATCTGCAGCAAGATCAGGCAGGATGCTTTTTTTTTGTCTGCGTCCTGCTGTAATCTCTGCCTCTCATTGAAAACAATAAGCAGCAGATTCCGCTGTGTGAACATAACCTTACAAGAACTAATGTCTGCATGCACAAATTTTACAGCTGTTCAATATCTGTGTTGTATAGAGCAATAATATTATTAAGGCTATTTCCTATAGAAATCAGCCAATTAAAAGTTTCATGTTCCATGTGGCTCAATATATCATGCCTTGCACACCATTTTTGCACAATAAAATTGTAACTTTTATCCATTTTCTCCAACAGTTGCCACTTTTGTTTTAATAGTTAATTAGTCAAGGTGGGCTGTGATGTGGATGCCCAATGTTTTCTATAAGGTGCATCAAAAAGTTATGGTTGGAATCTACAACAGGTCTTGACTGATGTTGATTTCAATTCTGGCACATGGCATCTCCCAAGATGCATAAAATTATTAAGGGGCTGAAGGCATTAAACTTTGGTGCATCTCATGCTAGTGCAGAGGAGAGAGAGGATTCATCAGTATAGTTGCAAATCATCTGTCAATTTGCGACTGTTTAACACCACTTTGGCCTTGCCATTTTTCCGAAAAAGGGACCACCATCAGCACCATATGTATCATGATTCCGCCACAAAAGTGGCATAACTGAAGACAAAATCTATATCAGCAAGGGTTCGCAAGAATTTGCACTTAAGTACAAGGACGCGGGGGTATGTGCCTAATTCATGGTGGGGCCTCAACATGAATTAAGCATGCCATTCGCTGGCACATGGGACATTAAGAATGTAGTAAAATATGCTGGTTTTGATAAATGCTTCTAATGTTCCTAAACTACACATGTACAGTACAGTAAAATAATGTACTTAAATTATTTTGCAGGCGTAAGATACAATCAACAAGGAAACAGCGAGGTCACTTCATCATCAACAATTAATCACCATGGTAACAATGCCATGTTGACCAGTCAGTCAGTCCTCCAGCAGGTTTCTCCAGTGAGCTTGGATCCTGGCCATAACATGCTTTCACCTGATGGTAAATTGGTGAGTACACCTGGTCTATTGTAGCTGCAGTGCTGATAAGATAAGAGAGACAAGCAAGCAAAATACACAGCATTCTTTTTTTAGGTTCTCACAGGGTCAGCAGTAAACAAAGAAGCATTGTAGACTAAAAATCTTGAATGAACAGTTTGCACTAAAAAACAGCTCTCTGACCCACTTTAAGGGCTTTTTGAAGCTAACCAATAAATGTAACAAAGAGCCGTTCACTTTTTATTGATTAAATACCTTACAAAGTAGAAAAGTGGGTGGAACAGTGTTTGTTTTTCCTTGCAGATGACATGCACATTGATAAAACTGACTCTCCAAAGCTTGCTCTCTGAAGGGGTGGGTCAGGTTCAGGCTTTTTTCACTTAGTAAAATACTTTCCCTTTTCATTTCTAGTCATTGGCTTTTCTTTTCAGCACTGAAATCTTTTTGTTTAAGCTGTCAACAGAGAGTTGTCAGTCAACCCACAAGTTACAATAATTATCTAGTCACGGTTTAACACCTTATTTTGTTGTAACATTTGTTAAGATGTGGATAGTTTTAAACACTGATACAGTCAATACAGAATATATGAGAAAAAATATTTACAGATAGATAGATAGATAGATAGATAGATAGATGTACTGAGTAAATATATTTTTTTCTCTTGTGTATCTTCCTGAAGGCTGATGTACATGGTGTAATTGTAATGTTTCAACCTTTGGTCCAAACACAAATGTGTGGTATTCAGGGGCTTCTAATGAAGAGAAGTTCAATATATTAAAAATATCCTTGCTGTGATAATCACAGGGTAGTCAGTAAGGGACAGTATTTCACATGGAGGCAAGGGCTCCTAGCATCGTAGAGTACTATAATTCTAAGACTTTGCAGAAACGCAATGTGGGGCCTTAGTCTTAGGCCCCACATTGCGGAAACGCAGCATTTTTGGCTGCTGCAGAACCATTTTGCACAAACATTGCAGAAAAAAAAATAAAGTTTTTGAAAAACGCAGCATGTCAATTTTCTGCGTGAATGCGAGCATTTTCTGTATAGGTTTAATAAGGGAAGAAAAACTGCAAAGAAAAATTCTGCAAAAACACATTAACACTAAGGCCCCACGCAGTGGGCCGCAGCAAAAAAGCATTGCAGAAAAACCGTGGCGTCAACACATTGCAGGTTTTTCCCGCAGTGCTTTTCACAGAAAGTCCGCAGAGGTTTCCTATCTTTATGCTTCCATTATACCAGGGGTCGGCAACCCCCGGCACGCATGCCAAGAGTGGCACGGGAGGCTTATTTCCCTGGCACAGCAGCTTGAGTCCTCGCCCAGCTGTTTCTATTGGACCAAACAAGGCCGAAACAAAACCACTATTATTATATTGTGGTATTGTTGTATATTATTATAATAAGCGGAGCCCCAGAGGAGGTGATGCAACATAAAAAATAATGTTATTCACCTCTCCTGCGCTCCAGAGCATCTCCCTGCTGTCTTCGGTAATTCTGCTTGAAGTAAGAGACTGCTGATAGGGCCTTAGGGGTCACGTCGGCACCATTTTGTATAATTACGTGATCCCTGAGGCCCTATCAGTGGTGTCTTCAGGCAGAAGTGCTGAAGAGAACAGAGCCGCTCCGAGCACAGGGAAGGTGAGTAACATTTTTTTTTATGTTTGTCACCTCTCTTGGCTCTCCACTTATTATACTCTGGGGTCTGAATATAATAATAGCTAGTGAGTGGCAATAATTGGAATATTATAAACGTTGGAATATAATACTGTGTGAAGGGGCCACTATGGGACATAATACCGTGTGCAGGGGCCGCTATGGGACATAATACCATGTGCAGGGGCCACTATGGGACATAATATTGCTGGCAGGGGTCGCTATGGGACATAGTACCTTGTTACAGGGGCCGCTATGGAACATAACACAGTGTGCAGGGGCCGCTATGGGACATAGTACCTTGTTACAGGAGCCGCTATGGAACATAACACCGTGTGCAGGGGCCACTATGGGACATAATACCACATGCAGGGGACACTATGGGACATTATTCTGTATAACGGTGTGTTTTTGCATAAAAACATTTTTTTTTGTGCAAAAATGCACCATGTAAATGCAGTTTTACATCGAAGTAAACGTTCCAGTGGCCTAAAAATATGACTGCATCCAGATACATAGTGTGTTACCACCATAAGGCTGCTGCCACATGGTGCTCCTGGACACATGCATTTACCAGTAATTGGGGGCTGCACATGTACTTTCATTGCTTCTAATGGAAAATACAGGTGCGTCCCAGGAAATAGCAGTAAACACATGTGTCCTGAAGCATCTTGTGGCAGCACTTCTGTGATATGGTTTGTGGTATATGACTTTAGTTTAGGGGTCGTCAGACTTGCAATTATTGACCGGCATCCAAGTACTTCATCTTTGATTTTTTTATTTTAAATTGGCATGCCGAACAAAAAGGGTTGCATACCCCAGTGTCACACCTATAAGGAAACCGCCTGCGTTTCCATAGTTGTAATTGACATGCTGGGATTTCCAAAAACCGTGATGGTTTTGGAAATCTCAGCATGTCTTCTGCATGCATTTTTCTGCAATGTATGAATGGGATTAATTTTTTTCCACGGCGTTTACGCCACATGGGGCCCCAGCTTAAAAAAAACTACATTTGTGGTTTTTTTTTAGCTTCGTAGGGCCTTAGCCTAAAGCTAACACCCCAATTTGTGGAAAGGTAGCATTTTTGGCTACTGCAGGAATAAATGCATTTTACAGTACCAGCAAAATGAATGAGATTTTGGTTAATCTCATCCACACATTATGGGAAAAAAAGAGCTGCGGTAAAGCTGCTTTTTCAAAAAAAAAAGTGTGTTTTTTTGAAAAACACAGCATGTTAGTTTGAAACACAGCAAAAAAGATGCTGTGGAAAAAAAACGCGGTGAAAACGCAACTTTTCTGTTGCAGATTTTTTTTTTCTGCGATGTGTGTATGGGATTAGCCAGAATACACAGTTTTTGCAATGTGAGGCTTCAGCCTGAGCTGCAGAATCATGGGTATTCTCCCCAACGATTTAATAGGAGAAGTACAAAAGCAAACAAAACTGGAGCAAAAGCTCAATGAAAAAAGTGTGGGGAAAAAAGCAGTGCATTTTTGCTGCATTTTGTTCTGCGCCATTCTTTTCAGCTGCATTTCACTATTTGGTGACTTAGCTTAAAACACAGAAAAAGGTCTCAGAGTGCAAATGTCTGTAAATATCTTACTGTGTATGGCCAGTGGTTATTTTGTTATTGTGTTTCTATTCTCATAATTTTATATAATGCTTAAAACTCATTATTTTACTTTGCTTTTAATAGATTCCTGTTTCTGGAGGCGGTCTACCGCCTGTAAGCACCTTGACAAATATTCACAGTTTGTCACAATCAGTTCACCACAATTCCCAACAAACACAGAACCTCATCATGGCACCTATTTCTGGAGTTATGGCGATAACACAAAGTAAGTTTTGTCAAGATGCATATGCTTATAAAACCTAAAAATAATAAAAACCAGCATTTTAAAAGGGATGTTTTATGCATATAGAAATAAGGTACAGAAATTCTAGTTTAGGTGATCAACCACATCATTGTTTGCATCCTATATGAAAACATAAATTTATCTAGAGAGAAGTGAAATATTTTTTCTTGAATTTGACCCATGCAATTGAAAATGATCATACCTAATTTGATGCTTATATAGTTAAAATAATTGTATACTGTATGTTGGTGCTATATGTACTCTACTGCCACCATTTAGTGCATCTTTAATATCAAATTAAGTAACTTTGAGAACTCTAGCCTTGAGAAAAAATATCTTAACATTTTCTGTTTTCAGCTCCTATACATATCCATGTGTCTCAATGGTTACAGACTACAAACAAACCATGATCCCACAAGTCATGTGTTACTTTGTTTCATTTGCGTAAAGCTGGCCATACATATTCAGTAGCTGCCAGCCATATGCTTGTTCAGATACCAGATTCTTCTTCCTATTCCCCCATACAAATGCACACTTGGTTCAGTTAAGCATGCATGTGTTTTCAATGAAAAACTACTTCTGGAAGAAGCTTATCTCCTTTGAAAATTTCAACATGCCCTTATATAAAACTACATGCACATGACCAAAGTGGTTTTGCTGTCCAGAAATACTAATCAGCAATCCGCAAAAAACATGTCAGTATGTCATCCGCAATCATGGATCCACAAAATGACTTGTATAGCTCCATTACACTTGTCTGTTCCACAAATGCAGACAAATATAGAACATGCTTCATAATTTGCGGACCCTTTCTATGACCTGGACACATGTACGCAATAATTACGGACATGTGTATGGGCCCATAGAAATGTATGGGTCTGCACTTTTATACACAATTGAGGATAAAATTATGGTCATGTGCATGGGACCTAAGCATATCCACATGACCATTCCTGCTGAAATGTGTGGGTTAAGTCAAACTTTCTGTTATGTGTATAGGCACATTAAAGTCTGTAGTTTAGAAAGCAACAGTTAGTAACAGTAGATTTAAAGGTGCAACACCTGACTACAAGGTCCCCTGCACATAAGATTTGTAGTCTGTAACCAAGGAAACAGATTAGAAAGGTTATCAAGGCTATTTGCGTACTTCATTAACAAGGGGGGGGGGAATCAGTTTTTCCTTTTTTTTTTTTTTTTTTTTTACTTTATTGATAATGATATCATGAACAAAAGTCTGATGTTTCCCCTGGGGCATCTGAAGTAACAGGGACAGGAGAATAAAATAATTATTCTCCTCTCCTTGCATACTGTCAGCAGCACATGTTCTGCAAACTGTTTGAAGTGAAAGCTGCGATTATATGCAGCGCCGCTTTAACCAGTGATCTCTCAAAATCTAGGTTGGCTACTGGCAAGATTCTTCAAACTTACTTCAAAACAAGACCAAGATTGTGGCTCCAGATATAGAGGTGTTTAAAGTGACTACTCCCTCTGCAGTTCTACTGAACATTTCCTTCTCAGGGTAAATTGTAATTTACTATGCTCAACCTCTAATACATTCAAAACTGTCACAGGGCTAAATAAGCACTCCATTGATTTTTTTTTCATTCATTATGTACCTATTATGACTTAAAGGTCCCTGATTTCATGTATGATGAACACAGGCTCTCTGCAGAGAGGAGAAAAAAAACCTTATGTCACTAACTACTGATGAGCAGACAGTTTCTGTTACACATGAAGGAGATCACAGCTTAGCCTCCCTAACTATGTACTTCACAGTCTTTTAGATTATTTATAAAAAACGGAGAGAAGCATAACTTTACTTTCTCTCAGCAGGTAGATATAAAGTTAGGTCCATATATATTTGGACACTGACACAAATTTAGTTTTTTTACCTGTTTACTGAAACATTTTCAAGTTATAGTTATATAATGGACATGTACATAAAGTCCAGACTTTCAGCTTTCTTTTGAGGGTATCCACATTAAAATTGGATGAAGGTTTTAGGAACTTTAGCTCCTTAACATGTGCCACCCTGTTTTTAAAGGGACCAAAAGTAATTGGACAATTCACTCAAAGGCTGTTTCATGGGCAGGTGTGGGCAATTCCTTCATTATGTCATTCTCAATTAAGAAGATAAAAGGCCTGGAGTTGATTTGAGGTGTGGTGCTTGCATTTGGAAGATTTTGCTGTAAAGAAAACATGCCGTCAAAGGAGGTCTCCATGCAGGTGAAACAGGACATCCTTAAGCTGTGAAAACACAAAAAAACCCATCTGAGAAATTGCTACAATATTAGGTGTGGCAAAATCTACAGTTTGGTACATCCTGAGAAAGAAAGAAAGCACTAGTGAATTCATCAATGCAAAAAGACCTGGACGCCCACAGAAGACAACAGTGGTGGATGATCACAGAATAATTTCCATGGTAAAGAGAAACCCCTTTACAACAGCCAAAGTGAACAACACTCTCCAGGATGTAGGCGTATTAATATCCAAATCTACCATAAAGAGAAGACCGCATGAAAGTAAATACAGAGGGTTCACTGCACGGTGCAAGCCACTCATAAGCCTCAAGAATAAGGCTAGATTGGACTTTGCTAAAAAATCATCTAAAAAAAGCCAGCACAGTTCTGGAAGAACATTCTTTGGACAGATGAAACCAAGATCAACCTATACCAGAATGATGGAAAGAAAAAAGTATGGCAAAGGCGTGGTACAGCTCATGATCCAAAGCATACCATATCATCTGTAAAACACGGTGGATGGCTTGGGCATGCATGGCTGCCAGTGGCACTGGGTCACTAGTGTTTATTGATGATGTGACACAGGGCAGAAGCAACCGGATGAATTCTGAGGTATTCAGAGACATACTGTGTGCTCAAATGCAGCCAAATGGATTGGTCTGCATTTCATAATACAGATGGACAATGACCCAAAACATAAAGCCAAAGCAACCCAGGAGTTTATTAAAGCAAAAAAGTGGATATATTCTTAAATGGCCGAGTCAGTCACTTGATCTCAACCCAATTGAGCATGCATTTCACTTGTTAAAGACTAAACTTCAGACAGAAAGGCCACAAACAAACAGCAACTGAAAACCGCTGCAGTAAAAATCTGGCAGAGCATTAAAGAGGAGGAAACACAGCGGCGTCTGGTGATGTCCATGAGTTCAAGACTTCAGGCAGTCATTGCCAACAAAGGCTGAACAACCAAGTGTTATAAATTAACATTTTATTTACAATTATTTAATTTGTCCAATTACTTTTGAGCCCCTGAAATGAAGGGACTGTGTGTAATAAATGTTTTAGTTCACATTTTTATGAAATCATTTTGTTCAACCCACTGAATTAAAGCTGAATGTCTGAACTTCAACTGCATCTGAATTGTTTTGTTCAAAATTCATTGTGGTAATGTACAGAACCAAAATTAGAGAAATGTTGTCTCTGTCTAAATATTTATGGACCTAACTGTAGTACAGTCTTTAGCTGCCCATGGAATGATATGCTGATGCATCATGGGACTGATAGTAGAGTAAAGGGAGGAAGAAATATGAAAGCAAAGATGGAGTCTAATCAGGAACTGAGGAGAAGTTGCATTGCAGGGATATAAAAGAAACCTGGAGAGAACAGACAATCAGGTGATGGGAGCAGGAAAGTAAAAAGTTTTTTTGCTTGTGTGCTTCTTTAAAGCAAATCAATTAACACTCTTACAGATAAAATGTATAAAGTGTGTGCAAACTATAGTGGGTATATATTAATTTAGAGTATGACCACCAATACTAATATAATAAGGGTATGTTCACATGGTGAAATCTTTCCTAGCTGAAAAATTCAGATTCAGGGATTTGATACAGATTTTTTTCACACGTGGTATGTTCCACCTCCCATTCACTTAAGTGGGAGTTATCAGGCAGAATCCGCCTGAATATTGAACATGATGCTTATTTTTTTCCGCTAGCTGAAAAAATCAGCTAGAGTAAAACAAATCTAATTCCCAATTAAATCAATAGAGCCCGGTTTCAGGCAGAATTTCATGCAGAATCCACCTCAAATTAAGTGCCAAATTCCACCGTGTGAACATACCCTAATAGTTCGAAACAATTAGAACTCTGTTTTTTTTAAAGCCTTCTGACATATATTTATAAGGTAATGAAGTTCACCTAATTAGATATGAAATTTCATTTTTACAAGAACACAATACATATACATAGCTTCTCCTACCAATTTCAGGAAGGATAAAATGTATAAATGTATGGGTAAGAACACAATACATATACAGACCTTCTCTTGCCAACTTCAGGAAGGATATAATGTATAAATGTATGGGTAAGAACACAATACATATACAGTCCTTCTCTACCGTTGGTGACATTCAGTAGTGTTGCTATTGTCCGTTACAAGATTTTAGCAACGGACACTAGCTGAACAGTCAGAAATCCGTTAAAATTTCCATTCATTTTAATGGGATTTTATCTTGTGTCCATTAGTGACAGTTAGTGTCCGTTTACACCCAATCCGTCACATGTAGGACTTTTGTGTCCGTTGAAAAAAATGGTTTCATAACGGACATCAAGCGTCCATTATTTTTTAACATTAAAGTCTATGGGTAACGTTATTATAAAGAAGCAATAAAACGGACAGTATAAAAACAAACACTAACGGACACTAACTGATGCTAATGTGTCCGTTTTTTTTTAACTGATCCATTAAATGGATCAGTTAAGAAAACGGACACATTAACATTAGTTAGTGTCCGTTAATGTCTGTTATGATAGGTGCCCGTTTTTTTTCTTTTTTAACGGACTGTATCATAACGGATATCCAATGATAGTGTGAACCCTGCCTTACCAACTTCAGGAAGGATAAAATGTATAAATGTATGGTTAAGAACACAATACATATACAGACCTTCTCTTACTAACTTCAGAAAGGATAAAATGTATAAGTGTATGGGTAAGAACACAATACATACAATGGGGAAAAAAAGTATTTAGTGAGCCACCAATTGTGCAAGTTCTCCCACTTAAAAAGATGAGAGAGGCCTGTAATTGACATCATAGGTAGAACTCAACTATGAGAGACAAAGTTAGAAAACAAGTCCAGAAAATCACATTGTCTAATTTTTAAAGAATTTATTTGCAAATTATGGTGGAAAATAAGTATTTGGTCAATAACAAAAGTTCATCTTAATACTTTGTTATATATCCTTTGTTGGCAATGACAGAGGTCAAACGTTTTCTGTAAGTCTTCACAAGGTTGACACACACTGTTGCTGGTATGTTGGCTCATTCCTCCACACAGATCTCCTCTAGAGCAGTGATGTTTTGGGGCTGTCGCTGGGCAACACGGACTTTCTACTTCCTCCAAAGGTTTTCTATGGGGTTGAGATCTGGAGACTGGCTAGGCCACTCCAGGACCTTGAAATACTTCTTACGAAGCCACTCCTTCGTTGCCCTGGCGGTGTGCTTGGGATCATTGTCATGCTGAAAGACCCAGCCACGTTTCATCTTCAATGCCCTTGCTGATGGAAGGAGGTTTGCACTCAAAATCTCATGATACATGGCCCCATTCATTCTTTCATGTACACGGATCAGTCGTCCTGGTTGTCCTTTGCAGAGAAACAGCCCCAAAGCATGATGTTGCCACCCCCATGCTTCACAGTAGGTATGGTGTTCATTGGATGCAACTCAGCATTCACTCTCCTCCAAACACGACGAGTTGTGTTTCTACCAAACAGTTCTACTTTGGTGTCATCTGACCATATGACATTCTCCCATTACTCCTCTGGAACATCCAAATGCTCTCTAGCAAACTTCAGATGGACCCAGATATGTACTGGCTTAAGCAGGGGGACATGTCTGGCACTGCAGGATCTGAGTCCCTGGCGGCGAGGTGTGTTACTGACGGTAGCCTTTGTTACATTAGTTCCAGCTTTCTGCAGGTCATTCACTAGGTCCCCCTGTGTGGTTCTGGGATTTTTGCTCACCGTTCTTGTGATCATTTTGACCCCACGGGGTGAGATCTTGCGTGGAGCCCCTGATCGAGGGAGATTATCAGTGGTCTTGTATGTCTTCCATTTTCTAATTATTGCTCCCACAGTTGATTTCTTCACACCAAGCTGCTTGGCTATTGCAGATTCAGTCTTCCCAGCCTGGTGCAGGTCTACAATTTTGTTTCTGGTGTTCTTCCACAGCTGTTTGGTCTTCTCCATAGTGGAGTTTGGAGTGTGACTGTTTGAGGTTGTGGACAGGTGTCTTTTATACTGATAACAATTTCAAACAGGCGCCATTACTACAGGTAATGAGTCTAGGACAGAGGAGCCTCTTAAAGAAGAAGTTACAAGTCTGTGAGAACCAGAAATCTTGCTTGTTTGTAGGTGACCAAATACTTATTTTCCACCATAATTTGCAAATAAATACTTTAAAAATCAGACAATGTGATTTTCTGAATTTGTTTTCTCATTTTGTCTCTCATAGTTGAGGTCTACCTATGATGTCAGATACAGGCCTCTTTCATCTTTTTAAGTGGGAGAACTTCCAAAATTGGTGGCTGACTAAATACTTTTTTCCCCACTGTATATAGATCTTCTATTTAACTTCAAGGATAAGCATATTTCTACCACAAAAATTCTCAAAATGATTGTTTGTCCACCATCCATACTACAGTAACTTTTTCTAGTATGCAGGAATCCCCAAAACATTTTCAATAAAGAAACTAATAACATATAAAGGTTCAGTGCTACAAAAATATTTCCTGCATGCACAGTAAATAAAATAAACAATGTACGTCCTTCTACCAAAAAACAAATAAGCGTTTTTGAACCACAGGAAAACAGACTTGAATTGTTAAATTGACTGAATTCATTTTTAGACATAATATTCTGAAATTAATTATATGCTTACAATACATTAGTTATTATTATTTATTATGCTGACTTATATAGCGCCATCATATTCCGCAGCGCTTTACAGACATTGTGGTCACTGTCCCATATAGGGCTCACAATCTACATTCCCTATCGGTATGTCTTTGGCTTAAAATAATTATTTCTGTCCATACCATATGTAAAACATGGCTGAAACATATATTAATCATTCTTATGCTTGTCATAGACATACATGCTTGGATCATGTCTTCTTCCATAGGGAGAAGTAGATAAGCTGGAGGGGTGCAAAGGTATGATAAATTCCACATTGCCCTCTTCCATGAACCTAATGTCTATCTACAGCTTTAACTTATTGGTGTTCACTAACTGTTGGTCAAAACATATGACTGCTTTCTCTGAATAAACATCATGTAATTTTTATGTTCAGACATTTATGTCATGGATGGCTGATTTGCAGTCAGAAAAGTGCACCCACTTTATATTTATTTTGGTATATGTTTGTAATGCTATTTGTCTAAGCTACTGTGGAATAACCAGTCACTGGTCTATTCAATGGTCGGTTTCCAGCTCATGTTTATGGCCAGTTTAGCTGTAAAAATGGAGAACTCCAAGCTCAATGACACGTCTGCTTGAATGCAATCATTTTTATTCATTTATAGCTATCAGTGCACAGTCAGCTGCATATTTGTATGTAGTATGTGAGCAGAAAATATTGATAGACAAAGTTGTAATGATTTTCTGGCATTCTTGTCGTTAGATTTGAACACTACTCAGGCACAGAGTGTCCCTGTCATCAACAGTGTTGCAGGAAGCCTAGCAGCTTTACAGTCTGTGCAGTTTTCACCGCAACTTCACAGTCCACATCAACAGTCTATAATGCAGCAGTCGGCTGGCCATATGACACAACAGCCTTTTATGGCTACAATGACTCAACTTCAAAATTCTCATAGTAAGTACTGTGCCAAAGCAATGTTGTTAGAAATTAAGGCATACTTTGCACATATTTGTCTTTTACTAATACTATAGAAGAGATGGACGGATAAAATGTAGATTTTTTTTTTTATCTCATTAGTGTATAGACAGCATTTTAAACTTAGTCAGTCAATATGTATTTAGAAAAATTAATTGGTCCATTGCTATATCTGCTCTCATGAAGGGTGCAAACTAGAGTAGGTGTATATTACTCATGATTTAGAATGAATGATTAGTACAGGAAATTGGTATGACTCAGCAGAGACTCATTTATACACAGATCCCCTAATCTGAGCTGTACAAATCAGTAATGCATCTATCTCGTGTGAACATATACAGTATCTATACAATACATTACCGTTGTTGTAAAACTGTAGAGTATTTGGTAAACTAAGTAGAAAGTCATATGTATTTATTAATAATATCACTGTAGACTGTAGGACATTTATAGCTCTAGTTATTCTTTCTTGGGCAAAATGTCTCATCCTCCTTTCATTGTTTGATCTGTGAAGCAGTTTATGGCACAAGTATTTACACTGTGACACTACAAGATTTTATGTGCAATTTGCAGAACAGAAACAAATATGAAATAGAAAAAAATGATGATTTCAGATTCAATATCATTTAAAAAGCTGAAAGTTATCATTTAGATACTCTAAATAATGTTCCCACACCAGAACCTATATTTACTGGCCTATAGTTTCCAGGCTCGCTTTTAGACCCCTTTTTGAATATTGGCACCAAATTTTCTATGCATTAATCCTGTGGAAAAGACCCAGTCATTACTGAATCCTTAACCCCTTCCTGACATCCACCATAATAGTATGGCAGATGCCAAGTATTTAAATATGGCGGCCGCTCAGAAGCTAAGCGACCGCCAGTGACCGCACTGATTGTGGGCATTAAGGTCCCTGGAGCCTCGGTCAAAGCTGTGGAGCACAGGCGCTGCCGTTTTGCCAGGGATCACCGACACCCTGAGCGAGTTCCGGGGCTGGCGTCCCTTTACCATGATATTGTCTGGCATTACCTTCTATTGCAGGCTGCTCTATGCAGCCTGTAATAGAAGTGCCAATATTTTGCAATGCATTGCAATGTATTATCATTGTAATGCATTGCATTAGTGATCAGACCTCTTGGGGTTCAAGACCCCTTGGGGGTCTAATAAATGCAATAAAAAAAAAAGTAAAAAAAAATTCTAAAAAACAAAAAAAATATTACAAATTCTAATCACCCTCCTTCAAATCACCAACTCCCAGTCTACAAACCTATAAAAATATTTTTCCTGTACGCGACTCTTAGGAAAAATTTTTTTTTGCAAAGTTTTAGATTTTGTTAAGGGGTTAAAATGTAAATAAAACTATATCAATGTGGAATCTCTGGAATCATACCAAAAGATAGAATATAGGTGACATGTCATTTTGGCAGCAGAGTAAACGCCGTAAAAATGAAGCCCGTAAAAAATGCACTTTTTCTCCAATTCCAGTTCTGAATTTTTTCCAGCTTCCTAGTACATTGTACAGAATAATAAATGCTACCATTATGAAGAACAATTTGTCCCGCAAACATTAAGCTCTAATATGGCTCTGTGAGTGGAAAAATAAAAAGTGATGGGGTTTGGAAGGTCGGGAAGTCAAAAACAAAAATTGAAAAATATCACCAGTGGGAAGGGGTTAAATTTATATATAATGGTCTGTGCATCGCAGTGCATAATTCCCAAAGAACTCTGTGGTGTATGCCATCTAGACCCAGTGATTTATTTGTTTTAGTATTTTGAAGCCAATGTCACCATTCCTCCTGGGTTAAACAGGTGACATTTAATGGAGAATTTACATTACCCCTAGTCAGGGCTGGCCTTAAGTCGGGCAGTGCTTTGTGCAAAATGCTCTTGTGATGCGCCTCAACTGTCGTAAGAAAATGTCCTTAATAAATCTTGTAGAGTGAAGGACTTAGTGTCCATTTGTTGCTTATTGTCTCTTTAAGCCACCCACACATGGCATTAATGTATCTGGATTTGCCACAAATCAGGTTTCAGACCTTGGGTCTAATGGCCAGAATTTACTGAATGATAGATCCTTATGGTGTTTTATTGGGTTATTCTAGTCCCTTTTTTGATGACCTATCCTTAGGATAAATTCAAGTAGAATTGAATTTCGGAGTCCATCAATCCAAGAAGGGAACCAATAACATATGAAATAAAACTTAGCCTTTAATTACTGCATAAAAAATTTGTGATCTTGAGGCGGATTTTGCCTTCCATTGTTTTCAATGAGAGACAGAGATTGTAAAAGGAATATGAAAAAAAATAAGTGACAGAGCACGTAGCACAAGTGGTTGATGTGACTAATCGGTAAAAGCAGCGGCGGAGGGCTGGAAAAGTCTGCCTCATTTGCCCTTCATTTTCCACTATGTGAATGGCCCCTAAGTGTCCTTTAGTTCAGTGCCTCCTTGATGCCCATTTTGCTGTTTTCTGCCCCTTTAACATACCTTGTCATAGAACATTAACCCCCTCCTGTTGCAGTACAAGTCTATGGACGACAACTGTCAGGGAGGGCGTTCCTCACAGCGCAGCTAGACTGTCAGGAACGCCCTTCTGACAGTGAACGGTGAAATTTAGACCCCGATATCTCCAGCCCCAGGGCATATAACGGGAAAGCCGGCAGTGCGCTGAATTCAGCGCGCTGTCGGCTTTCTAACGGTATGTAAAACCGCATATACATGAGGACGTGAAAGGTCCTCTTTAAATAATGTGCCCCTTATTAATAATGCCCCAGGTGTTTCCTAATTAAAAAGGAAAAAAAAAGGGAAAAAAAAATTTTGGGGTTCCAATACCCGGGACCCCCAAGGAACAACTGTTTGAATGAACCGTGTAAGCGCCGTGACCCCTTCTCTGTTTACAATGTCATTCATCTCATAGCGGCCATGTAATGTAACTACAGCCTCGTCCTATACACGTCTATGTGACAAGACTGTAACTACAACACACGGTCACTATAAACAGACAGCAAATGATATAAACAGGCGCCGGGGACCGTCATACAGCTGATCAGTGGGGAATCACTTATCTATTATTGATGTTTTATTCTGAGGATAGATCATCAATAAAAATGAGCTGGAAATCGCCTTAAGGCTAAGGCCCCATGTGGCGTCCCGCAGCAAAAAAGAGCCGCGGGAAAAACCGCGGCGGTAACGTATTTTTTCCAGCAGCACTTTGCACAGAAACTTTGCAGAGGTTTCCTCTGCAGACTTTCTGCTTCAATTATATCTATAGGGAAACCGCTGGCGTTTCCGTAGGTATAATTGACATTCTGCGATTTCCAAAACTGCGACTCTTTTGGAAATTGCAGATTATCCGCTGCGCATATTATACTGCAAAATAGGGATGGGGGCCCCATGTGGCGAAAACCCACTGAAGAAAAACCGCAACATTCTAGCAAATCCCATCCACACACTGCGGAAAAATACGTGCAGCAGACACATTGCGATCTCGAAAACCATTGCGGTTTTGGAAATTGCAGCATGTCAGTTATACCTACAGAAACACTGGCGGTTTCCATATAGGTGTATTGAAAACAGAAAGTCCACAGGGGAAACCTCTGCGGACCTTCTGTGAAAATCACTGCGGGAAAAAACACGTTACCGCCGCGGTTTTTCCTGCAGCGCTTTTTTTGCTGCAGCCCAGTACATGGGGCCTTAGTCTTAATAAGGCGCAAGTGCAACTTTAATTAAATTAATTGCCCCTCATATTATGCCCAATTCCCCCTGACATAAATACTGCCCCTCTAATGACCCCTTATGTCAATGACCACCCCCCTATGTTCATAATGCCTCCTAATATAAATGATGCCCCCTAATGGCCCCTTATATAAATAACCTCCCCCCTTGTATTCATAATACCCTGTAATAACCCTTATATAAATGACCCCCCCATAGTCATAATGCCCCCTAATGAATCCTCCCTTTCTAGTTAGATTTCCCCCTCCTAACCACCCCTTATACTAGTAATATACCCACAAAAAAAAAGTCATACTCACCTACCTGCTATGCTCATGAACGGAGCCACTGCTTCCTCCCAGTCCACGCGCATGACGTCTGTGTCTGAGCGCGGGTGGCGCGATGTTGTGACGTCATCGCGCCGCCTGTGCTTAGAAGAAGACAATGTTTGTGGTCTCGGGGTCTAGTAAACCGCAGGCCTGAAGTGGCTTGCGGTTTACAAGACAGTTAAGCACCAGGAAGTATTGTAACTAGATCGGTGTCTGCAGACACCGATCTAGTTAGAAATAAAGAATGTATTAATGGCGGCCCCGGGGTGGGCCCCAAAAGTCAGTGGGCCCGGGGCAGCCGCCCCCTTTGCCCCCCCGTTAGCTATGCCTCTGTTGTGATCCCACACAAAATGTCGGCATGCAAAATAGAATAGTGTAACGTAAAATGGTGCCTTGGTCAGGTTTGACTGATCAGAAGGGTTAATGCTCATAATCAGACCTGGCGGCTGTTTAAAGCTTTGACATCCACCATATTTTTATGGCAGATGTTGGAAAAAGTTATAGGGGCAATAAATGGAAAATGGGCATAAAGGGGTCACTGAACAGAAGGACACTAAAGGTGCAATAAGTGGTAAAAGGACACCATTTGCCATTTTTAGACCATGGGTGCTCCCATTCAACAGTCTGTGGCTCCCACAAGGTAACAGTGCTCCCTGCAAAGTAAGAGTATATTCACACGGTGGAAATAGAGAGAAATTTGAGGTGGCTTTCCCCCATAAATCCTCTTCACTTTCCACCCCTCCAGCTTTTACATGCAGCTTAGCCTCACATGCATGAGCCTAATCAGTGGACCATTCTTTTTTTTCTGTTGAATGAACTTTGATATTTTTGTGCTTTATTTGCAGTGTATGCACATAAACAAGAACCTCCCCAGTACTCACATACATCACGCTTTCCTTCAGCAATGGTGGTCACGGATACCGGCAGCATCAGCACATTATCAAATATGTCCACTAGTAAACAGGTAAGAGAAGCAGAGTTGTAGCGATTTGGTCTTTTACGTTTGATTTTTTTGCCAGACAATTAGTGAAATGTCCAATAATCTACTAAATTGGATACAGCATTACATGTCTGGTAATAACCAGACACATTTTAGTGTTGTTGCATGTGTTGTTTCAACGACCCTGACTTTATTAGTTGGTGTTCCCAATTTTTCAGAACCTCTAGGGCTCTCCATTAATACCCTTTTTGTATAGATTTTCTATATTTATATTATGGGTAATCTGTACCAAAAGTTAAATACACACACATATGTATAGTGAAGGAAATAAGTATTGGATCCTTTGCTGATTTTGTAAGTTTGCCCACTGACAAAGACATGAACAGTCTATAATCTTAAGGGTAGGTTAATTTTAACAGTGAGGGATAGAATGTCAAAAATAAAATCTAGAAAATCACATTGTATAAATTTTATAAATTTATTTGCATTTTGCAGAGAGAAATAAGTATTTGATCCCTCTGGCAAACTAGACTTAATACTTGGTGGCAAAACCCTTGTTGGCAAGCACAGCAGTCAGACGTTTTTTGTAGCTGATGATGAGGTTTGCGCACATGTCTGGAGGAATTTTGGTCCACTCCTCTTTGCAGATCATCTCTAAATCATTAAGATTTTGAGGCTGTCGCTTGGCAACTCGCTCGGAGCTTCAGCTTCCTCCATAAGTTTTCTATGGGATTAAGGTCTGGAGACTGGCTAGGCCACTCCATGACCTTAATGTGCTTCTTTTGAGCCACTCCTTTGTTGCCTTGGCTGTATGTTTTGGGTCATTGTCCTGCTGGAAGACCCAGCCATGACCCATTTTTAATGTCCTGGTGGAGGGTCACTCAGGATTTTATGGTACATGGCTCCATCCATTCTCCCATTGATGCAGTGAAGTAGTCCTGTGCCCTTAGCAGAGACATACCTCAAAACATAATGTTTCCACCTCCATGCTTGACAGTGGGGACGGTGTTCTTTGGGTCATAGGCAGCATTTCTCTTCCTCCAAACACGGTGAGTTGAGTTAATGCCAAAGAGCTCAATTTTTGTCTCATCTGACCACAGCACCTTCTCCCATTCACTCTCAGAATCTTCCAGTTGTTCATTGGCAAACTTCAGATGGGCCTGCACATGGGCCTTTTTGAGCAGGGGGACCTTGCGGGCACTGAGGGATTTTAATCCATTACGGCGTAATGTGTCACCAATGGTTTTCTTTGTGACAGTTGTCCCAGCTGCCTTGAGATCATTAACAAGTTCCCCCCGTGTAGTTTTAGACTGATCTCTCACCTTCCTCATGATCAAGGATACCCCACGAGGTGAGATTTCTTCCATTTTCTTACTATTGCACCAACAGTTGTCTCCTTCTCACCCAGCGTCTTACTTATGGTTTTGTAGCCCATTCCATCCTTGTGCAGGTCTATGATCTTGTCCCTGACATCCTTAGAAAGCTCTTTGGTCTTGTCCATGTTGTAGAGGTTAGAGTCTGACTGATTAATTGAGACTGTGGACAGGAGTCTTTTATACAGGTGACAATTTGAGAGATCTGTCTTTAACCGCTTAACAACCAATGACGTACCTGTATGTCATTGGTGACATGGGGGATGTATGGACAGGACTCAGAAGCTGAGCTCTCTCCATACAGGGCGGATGCCGGCTGTATAATACAGCCAGGACCCGCTGCTAACAGCAGCGATTGGTGCCTTCACCGATCGCTGCTGTTAATCCTTTAGACGCTGCGGTCAAACCGGGACCGTGGCATCTTAACTAGGCAGGCGCCACTGGCGCCGCCATTTTTCACCGATCGCCGCCCTCCTGAATGTCATCAGAGGGCGGCGATCGGTTGCCATGACAGCCGGGAGCCTATTGAAGGCTCCCATGCTTGTCATTGCATTAGGTCTAGTGAAATAGAGAGCTAGGCATTTTGCTATTCACTACAATACAGTAGTCCCTAGGTGGTCTGATCATGAAAGTAAAAGAAGAATAAAAAAAGTTTTTAAAAGTATAAAAATTTTTTTTTAAAAAATACAAAAGTTCAAATCACCCCCCTTTCCCTAGATCAGATATAAAAGTAAATAAGCAAAAGTAAACATAAACACATTAAGTATCCCCACGCTCCAAAATGCCCAACTATTAAAATATTTAAATATTTATCCCATACGGTGAACGGCGTAGCAGCGAAAAAAAATCAAAATTGCCAAATAGCGTTTTTTACACTTTGCATCCTATAAAAAATTGAATAAAAAGTGATCAAACCATCAGATCTTTCCCCAAATGATATCAGTAAAAACATCATCATGTCCCGCATAAAAAAAAACGCCTTACCCAGCTCCATACATGTAAATATGAAAAAGTTATAGGTGTCACAATATGGCGACACAAAATTTTTTTTTTCTATTTTGCACAGATTTCATTTCTTAAAAGGTATCAAAATATTACAAATACTATATAAATTTGGTATTGCCGTGTTCGTACTGACCCGTAGAATACAGGTACCATGTCATTTTTACCACACAGTGAACGCTGTAGAAATTAAACCCATATGAAGTTGGCGCAAATGCATTTTTTCTCCAATTGCACCTCATTCTGAATTTTTTACCAGCTTCCCAGTACATTGCACAGCATATTGAATGGTGCCATTACAAAGTACAATTTGTTTCGCAAACAATAAGCCATCATGTGAGTCTGTGAACTGAAAAATGCAAAAGTTATAACTCTTGGAATGTGGGGAGGGAAAAACGAAAATGCAAAAACGAAAAATGGCCCGGTCTTTAAGGGGTTAATGCAGGTAACGAGTTGATTAGGAGCGTCTAACTGGTCTGTAGGAGCCAGAACTCTTAATGGTTGGGGTGGAATCAAATACTTACTTCTCTCTGCAAAATGCAAATGAATTTATAAAATGTATACAATGTGATTTTCTGGATTAACCTACCCTTAAAGTTACAGACTGTTCAGTGGGCAAACTTACAAAATCAGCAAGGGATCAAATACTTATTTCCTCCACAATTTTCCAGTATACTCTCTGTACCAATTCCTCATGGCTTTCTAGATCTCTGTTTGCTGTCATTCATTCTGTGTATTTTCAGTGGATAAAAATCAGTCTATGGTCAAGCGATGAACACACAGGTGCACGGCTCGTTACCAGGCAGATGTCGGATTACTTTGCTGTGACTATAGCAAGGTGTGCATCTGTGTGTCCATCACATGACCATATACTGAATATCACATGACCACACTAGACCAATAGAGGTAGCAGCTCGGACGTTTTCTCTATTCACTATATAGCACTCATTCAGCATTGTGTAGCAATGTATTGCATCAAATTTATGAAAACTTTGCATGATGGTTCATAACTCATGCTCCAATTTGTGTTCCTAAATTTTTGGTGCATTTAAAAAAAAACAAAAAACAAAAAAAAACAAGTTAGAAGTGAAGTATGCGTGTGCAAAAATTTTGTGTTTTTTTAAAAAGTCGCATTACTGAATTGGGTGAACGCCATCTAAACCATGAACACATTTCAAGTCACATTTAAAAAAAAGGCACATTACGTGCATAACATTAAAAAATGGAGCAAACTGTTAAAAAGGACATGTCAGAATTCCAGCACAAAAACAATGATAACTCGTCCCCATTATGTTACTTGTAACCACCACTTCAGGCAGGAAAAACTATGCACAGGTATCACAGGTCTCATACCTGGTGATAATATTTGCTGGAAAAGCTGTTTGGCATGCATTTTAAATGCATATTTTATTTAACACATTAGAAAATAAATGCAGCACAAAGCTGTACATACTGTAGGTACCTGAAGCTTTCTGAAAAGAATATTTGACAATAAGGCCTGTTTTACATCATGAACAGAATATCTGGTCAGCCACACTTTTTTTTTTTTTTACTATATGAAAAGTAATATGGGACTTCATCTCTGAATAGATTAATATTTGTTTATTATTATATTACAATGTTTCCCCTCTACCTTGAGTTATGCTCCAATTTTCCTTTTCATCTAAATACAGGTACATATAAAAAAGCAGCCTGTGTGAAATATAGTAATCCAGAAAGTAATAATGTTGTGTAACAAGTGGCATCATAGCCCTTTCTGAAGTAACATTTACATCTGACTTCATAATGTTATAAATGAATGCACCAGCTTTTTACAGGTAGACAGTGGCAAGCCAAATATTGTAGGTAATTGCACAGCAGTGGGGTTGAACAAGTAAAGTTTACTCACAAGCTCATGAAGTAGAATAACAAAAGAGCATCCAATTCATCTTTAACCAATACATTCTTAATGGATCAGTAGGTAGTGTAGATGCGACACCCTATCGGGCAGAATCCTAATGTACTTGGATTAGATAATTAGGTCCTGCATCTGTAGGGCTTGTTTCAACAAGCATCAAAGTCTGCCTGACCAAGATGAATAATTAATCAGCTTTGGTTAGGGCTGAGTACCCACCAGATGGATTGATAATCCCTTTCAAGGAAATAGTATTCCATGGAGCCTTGATGTGCTTGATTGCCTGACTGATTATGATTTGTGGGGTTAGATAAATGTTTTCTCCTGACTACAAAGAGTGGGAAATCAGAAAATGAACTGACCGGGGATACAAGAATTACATTTTCATTACTGACAAGGGTAACATTAAACAAGTCATTCCTTTATTGCTCTTCTTTTTTCTTCTAGCTGACTAGACATTTTAGGCATTTGGCCAGTATTGTAGTTGTTATAAGTTCTAGCCCTTCAAATTCCAAAAGAGACACAAAATCTGCAATGTCCAAATATTGTGTTTTTCACTTTCCGTCATTCCCATGACTTATACATGGCACCAACAGAAAATCGGTGCTTTGAACTTATGGCCATTTCCATCAGGACAATCATTTGAGGCAAGGAGTATCGTTGTTTCCTTACAATGGCTCTGAGATCTGTGTGCTAGGCAGTAATGCCGTATATAAATGTTACTGCAGTTTGTATTTACATTTACCAGTTGCACTGACAATGCAAATATTTCTTATGGTAGTGCAATATATTAAGACTAACAATAAATAAAAGTTCATTTGATCACTATTGGTTTTCTGGCAAAATAACCAATTCTTGTTATACACTTGCAAAACACACTGCTCAGGTTCTGTAGATCCTAATAACTGGCACATGTACACCAGTCTTTAATTGTTATCAGGTAACTGTTACGTAGATGGGAAATTATATAGAATGTGTTAAAAACCTAGATTGTTTATTTTGTGTTACATGGTTATATGGCACACAGTATGGGTTTATATATTTCAACTAACATGTCTGCTTTCCCTTTCTTGTGAGATGAGTACTCAGGTAATTGAATCAGTTTTTTTCTGTTTTCAGCCTTATGGTTATATAGTTCCTTTAAAACCTAAGCTTAAGCCTACATTCACAAGAACACTTTATGAAATAGTTGTGAAAAATGGACATTTTTCACAGCTGTTTTGCATCTGAGGGGCACTTGCTTTCACGGAATCCCTCATAGACGTGAGTCAATTGAGGGATTCGTGAAAATAGGACATGACCAATTTTTTCATGTCCAGTAAAACCTCATTCACATACATTGGATTTAATGCTCCTGTGTGATAGCGTCTGTCACACGTCCAAGAACAGTGTTCTTGTGAATGTAGGCTAATTATCGGACCTTTAAAGATGTATCATAGAATTTTAGTGTCATCTTATCTTAACAGTGTTTGCAGAGAATCAAATATCTGCAAGTCTGCAATTTTTTCCTGTGATCTTTGTATTTGTGCCTCACAATCTCAATTCACAAATATAATAGCATATAACCCTACTGCAATAAAGCTCTCTGTAGTGTCTTTAGTATTTAGGAAGTTCTTTTCTGCAGTTTGCACAGATCTGGTGGCATTTGTGAGATATACATTTCCATGTGTACACACTTGTGTATATGTTTCAGTACTGTTGCTGTATATTGTACAGGGCAAATGTCCATATTCCATGGCCAAGTAACAGCATCATAAAACTCATTCGTTGCACCATAAAATAATTTTTTTAAATTAGGGTAATTTATCATCATGAAAACCAGTTTCAAAAACTTTTTTTTTTTCTTTTCCCTTGCAGTGTCCTTTGCAAGCCTGGTGATATCCCGCTGCACTTATCTTCCTTCTGCATAGCTACATGAACACCTTGGCGAAAACATCTAGGACTTTGCGATGTTGCCATGTGGAACTGACTCAAGATCAATTTCAGATGCTGAATGCTTGAGAGCTACACTCTCTGAACAAGATGGATGCTCTAGAGATGGATGCTCTATAATCTCCATGACAGTACTTGATTTTCAGTCTCCCTCTCAGGCGATTTGAAGACTTTAGTGTTTCCTTCAATCTCATGAACCAGGCATGACATGGAGATTGGAGTTTGATAAAGTGAATTACTTATTTGTGAGAGAAACTACAAGCCCATGAGGTGTATATACAATGCTGTTGGAACAGTGCGGTAAAATCTGAAAATCAGGAGCCGAAAAAATGGACACAAAGCTGAATTGAGCCATTGTAAATGTTATTGAAATACAACAGTGAGAGATTGCCATAGATTTTAATCTGTTTAATAGTTGTAAATTGTAAAAAAAAAAGTGCAATTATTTTGTATATGATGCTTAACATAAAGTAAGAGTTTGTTTAAAGGGATAGGTCAAATAGCCAAAGATGAAAGCATTTGATCAATATATATAAAGCCATTGGATGAATTTCCCATGTTGCACAAATAATGTGTTCCTGTGTGGTGTATTGCACAATATACTCTCCAGGATATCACCATATTGATATTATGTATACCATTATGCAACATACTGTAGGGCCTCCTAGCAAATTTCTGCTGTAGCTCTTTTCTGATATAGAAAGTTACATTATGCTGGCCAGTAATGTAAATAGTCTTGTGACACCATGTAAGTGCTTTGCCTTACCTTTACTATTGTTCTATCACTGCCTTAACAAAATCCACTGTATAAACTAACAGCATTGAAAGCCTATTCTTATGGCATTAAATGGCATCATTACCAAAACACAGTTAGTCCAGTGTTACTATGAGAACTGGCCTACTTCTCAGATGACATTATCCATGTCTCCTGCAATATGCAGATAGTCATTAATATTGTAACAGCTCTACAACAATGACACTGTCTAACCAAGTTTAAATTAAGCAAACAGGTTACATTTTAGGTTAAACAGAATGGCTGACCCCAAAGAAACAAATCCTAAAATTGTATTTATGTGGTGATATTTTCCTTAACTGTCTCCATTTTAAATTCACCTACATGTGAAAGACCATTATAATTTGCTGGGTTTAGATATTTTATTTATAGTAGGGAAAATAATTGGCAGCAATGGAGCACAATAAACTGGTCTAGGAAATTAATAAAAGTAGCAATTTACCTTCTAATAATACTACATTATTCTGTGTAGTAAATGTCTATACTTGTCTATAGCACAACTCCTATAGCATGTATCTCGACCGTTCCCATGTTTAATGATCACAAACCAGTCATTTTTAAACTGAGAACAGAAGAGAATTTGTTATATGACCCTATCATGTGACCCCTGTTTTCTCGCATCACTACACAAACTAGCACCTTTATACAGTTCTCATTGGAAGAGTGACAGTCTATAGAAACCATCAAACTGTTGACTTGGAACAAAGGTCAGGTATATCTCCCACCTTCCCAAAAGGAAGTGAGAAAGGAAGTTAAAACCAAACATCTCTACATCACTAGGCAAAGAAGGAACTTACATTAGGGGATATTTATATTTGCCCCTTTCTGTTGGTTCTTTAACCCAGGAAGGGCTAACATAACACAAACGTCCACTGCGGTCTTAACAGTATTATTTAATTCATCATTATAACATATAGTACTATTTTTAATTGTACAGTAAATGCCACATATTTTATAAGATCACTTGATTTTTTTTTTATATGTAACAGTATTAATTTAACTGTGGTTTTATGTTTCATTGTAATATTTAAAAAAAAAATATGTGTATCCAATGATGCATCAAACATAGTGTTCACACTGGACAAATTCTTCCCACTACAGATTTTTGGCAGAACTTTTGTTCTCCTGTACTAGAATTGAAAAGAACAAGTTGACAAAAGTCATTTCACAGGTTACTGCCAGAGATCCAGTTCTTTATAGGGAAGAAAGATTTCACTTAATGATTTCTTGTAATATATTATTTCTTTGTAAGTAATTGAAGCCAATCTTTTTTAATCATATTTATATTTGCTGTAAAGTGAATTTTTTCAAGTAAAAGAAAAATATGCATAAATTGTTGTTTCTTCTTTTATAATGTGTTCCTTTCAAGTAAAACAACACAATTCAAGCAATATGAAAGTGTACAGTTAATTATGTATGGTCACTTTATGCCTATAGAAGGGGTGCTGCAAAGGTCTAAGATACAGCCTATGAGTCTAATGGACAAAAAGAACTCACAGGAGAGAGAGCCTTAGTGTAGTCTTTTTCTTTTCAGTAAAAGGCACGTTTTAGGTAACTTGTCTCCAGTCTTTTGTTTTTATCCATAGTACCTGAAGTACTTGTTGCCCCAAAGAACTCATTTGTATATTTACAGAAATTGTAATATCTTGGCAACAGAGGAGCCAATTCACAAGGGTAAAAAAAAAAATTATGATTCGGGTGACTGTAACCTATCTGTCTGCGGGGCTGGGTTGAAATGCTGGGTTCTAGTGACAGATTGCATTTAAGGAAGAGAACTTGCATTCATGGATTTATGTTTGTCATTGTCTTTGACTGTTTAGCAAAATCACTTAATTAAGTCTTAAGTCTATAAATGCTGTATAAACTGTTTGTTATTTGGAATTTTAACTTTTTATCTTTCAATTTACACTTTCACAAGCTCCAAAAAAATTAAGTCACCAATGTGCTGTATGTCCCTGCAGTTTTCCCATTGCCAGGAATGGAATGTATCTACTGTTAACTTCAGTGATACTCTTCAGTGGCTAGACAGGTCACATACTTAAGGCTGTTTTACACACCCAGACTTCAGCCCACAGAAGTGCGGATCAAAGAGAAACATGTTGATTAGCATGCATTGGCCTAAATACACAGGACAATGCAAACTGAATGGGGGAGGAATGATCTCTGCTCATTTCTCCGTCATTCAACATGCCAAGACATTTTGGGTGACACACATTGGCGGCTACTTATTGTGTTATTGCAATTAGCAGCTGCCGATAATTTTTGCTCACCTGTTTATACTCCTGTCCAGGCTGCCCTATGCTGCCTCGTCTAGGCAGCGCTATAGTTACGTCACAACACTACGTACAACATCCTTGCATTTTTCAGTGTCAACTACATCGCACTCAGGCAGCAGCGGAGGGAGGCCAGGACTAGAGCATGAACAGGTGAGTAAAATTATCGGCCGCTACTCTGTGTGGGGGTTGGGGAAAAAAGTGGGTCATGTACTACAGGTGGGCTTTAAAAAAGGGGTCATACACTGTGTGTGGGGGGGGGGTAAAAAGGGGTCATAAACTGTGTGGGGGCCATAAATGGGGGGATCATAAGCTGTGTGGGTGGGTAAAAAAAGGGGTTCATATACTGTGTGGGGGCCATAAAAAGGGGTCATATACTGTGTGGGAGCAAAAAGGGGTCATATCATGTGGGGGGGCCATAAGAAAGTGGGTCATATACCTTGTGATTGGCCAGAAAAAGGGGATCATATACCGTGTAATGGGCTAGAAAGAGGGGGTCATATACTGTGTGATGGGCCAGAAATACATATATCAAAAATATAGCTTTTTTTTTACTAGAGCTACAAATATCACAAAATTATGGATATTTCTAGATGTGATATGGCATCCGAGTTAAGCTAGGTTTTTTTTTTATGAATTTTGACACTGAGCTCAAAAGGTTAGCCATCACTGGAGGATAATCTGCATCTTTTATTCTGCACAAAAGATGAAATAAACCAACCAGTGAACATTATTAGTCACTTGTTCGTAAAATATTAGACAGGGTTGTGATCACCAATGAGGATTCCTAGGAGTTCTGTTTGCCAATAATAGCCCTGAACTTTGAGCTGTCTAATGGGACCCTTAAGGCTAAAGCCCCATGTTACGAAAACACAGTGTAAAAAAACTCAGCATTTTACAGTACCAGCAAAGTGAATGAGATTCTGGCTAATCCCATCCAAACATCCACAAAAAAACGCTGCTGAAAACTGAGTTTTGAAAATGCATGCGATTGTAAAACACAGCAATTATACCTGCAGAAACACTCACATTTTCCTAATAGGTTTAATAAGGGAAGAAAATCCGCAGAGAAAAACTCAGCAAAAGTGCAAATAAAAATACTGCAGAAAAAAACACGTTGCATTTCCGCTGCGTTTTTTTCTGTAGCATTTTTTTGCTGCATTTTGTTATGTGGGGCCTTAGCCTAAAGGAGGTTTCCAGGTAGTGGTCTGCACCTATCAGCTGTTCTCAGCAGGTGATACACAAAGATTGAAGCAGGAAGCAGATAGCTCTGTTCTCTGTTTAGTGGTCACACCAGGTACTGCAGTTCAGCTACAATTCATCTGAATGGAACTTAACCCTAGTATGCATAACCCGGACCTTTTAGGGCCGGTTTGCTATTACTTGTATGTGTAGATTTCTAACGTCATGCATACTAGGTTT
The DNA here is from genome assembly GCA_947044405.1 of Leptodactylus fallax. Lineage (NCBI taxonomy): Eukaryota > Metazoa > Chordata > Amphibia > Anura > Leptodactylidae > Leptodactylus > Leptodactylus fallax. The sequence continues at coordinate 3,064,425 of CAMRHE010000183.1, forward strand.
AAGCTGCAATAAGACCATGAATATACAGGGACTTTCTATGGTGTGACATTTGTTCAGAAACCCAGTCATGAGTTCCTTATTGTGACTGGGTTATCTTCTCATGCATGTAGTATTCTTATCTGATAACTTGGCCACAATAAGGAAATTATAACTGGGTTTCTGACAAGTGTCAGACCATGAAATGTTTCTGCAGTCGTGGTCATATCCATCGGTAACCTATAAAAACAGGAGACTGTCACAACAAAGATGGTTAGAGAAAATATTTCAAACTCTGAAAAATCTTTACGTACTTAGATTTGCAAAAATGTTCAGCTTTTAATTGTCTTGAAATTTAAATAGTTATGTTCATGGGAAAATCCCTTTAAGGCTGGGGACCCATGCTGCGAAGACACATCGCTTTGGCCGCAGAGGAAACGGCGCAACAAAAAAACGCTGCGCTTTCCATTATCTGCAAAGCAGCTGGAATTCTGGCTACTCCCATCACACATTGCAGAAAAAAATCTGCAGCGTAAATGCTGCGATTTCAAAAACGCTTGCGTTTTTGTAGCATGTCAATAACACCTGTGGCAACATTGACGTTTTCCATATAGTTATAATAGAGGCAGAAAGTCCGCAGAGGAAAATTCTGCAGACTTTCTGTGAAAAATGCTGCAGGAAAAAACACAATGCGTTTCCATTTTTTTTTGCAGCGATTCGCTGCGTTGGGCCCTAGGGAATCAATCGTATGGTAAAATTATCTGAAACATTATTATTAGGACTTAAAGTGGTTGTCCGGGATATATAGAAATTTCTACACTAATCTAAACACCCTCCTACTTTCTAAATAAAATAATTAATAAAAATGTATATTTACACATTTGCTGGTTATCCGGTGACGATTAATTTCCCCGTTTCCGGAAACGGAACGTCACTACACTCCCCCCACCGTCCACTCCATAATACTTATCTTCCAGGCTTCTTCCTGCGGGACGGCTCCTCCCTCTTTTCTGACTGCAGGTGCTTGTCCCAGCCCTGCTATGCTGCCGATAATCCAACTCTACTGCGCAGCTCCCACGCATGCGCAGTAGAGATGGATCGTCGCTACAGAGCAGCGCTGGGACAAGAACGCATGACGGCAGTCAGAAAAGAAGGATGGGCGTCCCTCAGGAGGATGGCAGGTAAGTATATAATGGGGTCGGAGATTGCGCTGAGTAGGTAGGGAAGGGCTAGTAGTTGTGAACGGGATAGCTACCGTGTTTCTCCAAAAATAAGACCTACCTCGAAAATAAGCCCTAGCTAGATTTTCCAGGTTTTTTGGAGTAGGCTTGAAATATAAGCTCTACTCCAAAATAAGCCCTAGCTAATTTAACCCCTTCTCGACTTTTGCCGTGCGATTACAGCGGATGCCGGGTCCTTAAAGATGGCGGCCACTCTGCTGCAGAGTGGCTACCATAGCTACCGTACTGGGTCTCCATGGAGACCTGGAGTTAATGCCTGCGATCAGTGTCTACCCTGATCACGGGCATTGTTGAGCGTGACCCCCCCCCCCCCCCCCTTCCCACCAAGGTAGCACAACCGCCGGAGTTAATGCCCGCGAACACAGTGGACTCTGATCACGGGCATTGTTAAGTGTGACCTCCCCCCCACAGTCCGTAGGGCCGGTCGCAACCCCCTATAGCTACTATATCAGGTCTCCATTGTACAGTGGAGACCCGCACTTAATGCCCGCGATCAGAGTCCATTCTGATTGCGGGCATTGTTGAGTGTGCCAGTCCGTGACCCCCCCCCAAAGCAAAGCAACTATCCCCGGGGCCAGTCCCCACCGGCCCCGTACCTTTCACGTTGCAGATCGTCTCCCGCGTGGCGAGATCGCGGGAGCCGACCTGTTCCTTTGATAGCCGGGAGCCTTATGAAGTCTCCCAGGTCTGTCATAGGAATATTACTATGACCAGCCTCAATAGTAATGTAGATAATCTCCAGGTTCAAGCCCCCTAGGAGGGGTTAATAGTAAAAGGGAAAAAAAAAAAAAAAAAAAGTTAAAAAAATATAATAAAAAAAACAAAACCATAAAAGTTCAAGCCCCCCCACACTTTCACTAGAATACATATAAAACTAAAATATTACTCTGAAACACATACACATTAGGTATCCCTGTGCCTGAAAATGCCTGGTCTACAAACTTATGAAAATATTTTACCTCTATGGTGAATGCTGTAGCGGAAAAAAAAGCTCAAATGTGCCGAACTGCTGTTTTTTCGCTCCTAACAGACCTTTTTAAAAAAAAAAAAAACATTTTTTGCCCGGAAAACCCCTTTAAAGGCTATGGATACCTTTGGGGGCTTTTTTTTATTCTGAATTGAGTGTATTTTTTGCTAAAAAAAATTTTTTAAATTCAGCCTAATTAAAATTTTTCAACCATTCTTCTATAGTTAGCATGTATACTCATCAGGTGAGCTGATGGTTTGGTCTGTAGCCCCTTTTTTCTGAAATCTTCACAACCAAATAAAATAAATTTAAAGGGTTTAAAACAGGAATTGGACAATCCCCTATAGAGGCCAAGGAAGGCATAATACTGATTAGTCTCAGCAGTCACGTAGTCCGTAGGACTTCTGGCGTCATGGACACTAAACGACGACTGAACAGACACCGGCAGAGGACAATGGAACGCCAGGGACGGGACGGGAGTATGATTTTCTTTACATTTTGCCAATTCCTGGTCAACTCCTTTGAATCAAAAGGGATGTCAGCTTGTAAGAGACAGCCAATGTTGTCTTAAGCTTCATTTGTCTGTATAAACTGTTAATGTTGAATGTATTTCTGTGATTCTGTTCCTTTAAGACAGCAGCCATTGTAATTGTGACATGATGCTGGAGTGAGACCCCCCCCCTTTATGTCAGCTTGCCTGTTCTGCAGACAGAGTGTGAGCAGAGAAGCAGGAAGTGACGAGACAGAGAGCAGCAGCCATCTTGGCAAGTGTTGTATTGAACTGGTGTGGAGATTTTTCTGTACAGCTAAGCTGTATCTTGGTCCAGAGACAAACAGAGTGTAAAGAGACAACAGGACTAGTGAGTCCACGTGAAAGGAACTGTGCTCAGTGGCTGATCAGTGAGACTGACATTGTGACTGTGTATATGGATACCACAGATAGAGACTCGCAGTGCTGTTGATGTACTGGACGGCACCTGCTAAATCCCGGCTTACATCCCAGCTCAGTGTATGGATTCGGCAGAACTGTCAGTGTGCTGAGTGGAATCTGCTGTTGGATTACATTGCATTCAGTTGGTTTCCCTGTCTGTTAAAGAGGACTTCATTTCTCCCAAGATCCTGATAACGGTGAGGAGAGAACGCTTCACTATAAAAGAAAGGACCGACTTTGGGCCCCACCGCGCGCTTCTACGGACTGTAAGCGGTCCACCTGGACCACTGGGGAAAAGGGGGTGCACCCAAATGTGAAGTCAGGGTCAGTTAGGGATAGTTTTGAGTATATTGTTCATTCAGTGTCCATACTGCAGAAGTGGACAGAGTAAAAGTAGAAACCATTGCAGAATTTGCCTTGAAATTGTTCATGCTATATTGTATATTTTGCTTGTCTTTAGCCCTGTCATTTTACCTTTAACTAGCCTTTATTAACTTATAGTAAATATATATTTTTTTTCTTGAACTACCGCGTGTGCGTTCATTTCTGGTTGCGGAGTCCAAACCACCTGCCTTGCTCTCGGTTCACAAATTGGCGTAGTCGGCAGGATCCGCTTACCAGAATGGACGGTGACGCACCCGTTCGGGAGAATGGTGCTGGAGGAAGAATGCCAGCAGGGGCTATAATGAGTCAGTTAGCTAAATTTGATGGCAATAATATGTCAGTGAGTATGTGGGTGGAACAGATACGAATGATACAGCGAATGTACCAGACCGCACCAGAAGTACTAGTAGAGCTAGCAATATTGACATTACAAGGGGATGCTAAGACCACGGTGATACTGAGGCCATTTGAACAAAGGCAGACATTTGAGCAAGTAGTCCAGATTCTAGAAACCATCTATGGAGAAACTGCATTGCTGGGGTCTCTGCAGGCTCGGTTCTTCCAGAGGGTACAACAGGAGAATGAAAGCCTTCCCCAATATGCAAATGCCCTACAAGAACTGCTCCGAGATATTCAAAGGAAGGAAAGAGGGGGGCTCGCCAGCCTTCTGTAACCCTGATCGGACTCTCCGTGACCAGTTTATCCTGGGGATACGTGACGGCAGTTTAACTGTGACTATGCAGGATTTTATACGACGAGAGACTGATGCTAAATTCCATGATGTACAGGTAGAGGCCATCTCCCGTGCCAATAGTATGGTCCCGAGGCCGCAGACCGCAGTTGGAGTTACTTTGTCACAGGGGGCTAGTTCTGGCTCAGAGACAGTAGAAAAAGGGACGGTTAAAGAAATTCTCACAGTAATGCAGAAACTGCAAGAAAGCCAGAGTCCCTGGGCGGCTCCTGTGGTGTTAGTAAGAAAAAAAGATGGGTCCATCCGATTTTGCGTAGACTATCGGAAGTTAAACGCTTGCACCGTACGAGATTCCTACCCCATGCCACGGATTGAGGAGTCCCTCTCAGCGCTAGGGAGAGCCCGGTACTTCTCCTCACTAGATCTGGCTAGTGGGTATTGGCAGGTGCCGATGGCCACAAAAGACAAGGAGAAGACGGCATTCATCTTGCCCATGGGACTATACGAATTTAACCAGATGCCCTTCGGGTTGACAAATGCACCCGGAACGTTTCAGCGGTTGATGGAGAAATGTCTCGGTGACTTCAACTTTGAGTTCACTCTCATCTACTTGGATGACATTATAGTGTATTCTGCGACCTTTGAAGACCATCTCCACCAGTTGGGGCAAGTATTTCGAAGATTGCGGGAACATGGGCTCAAATTGAAACCCAGTAAATGTCGGTTGTTCCAATCTGAAATTGATTACTTGGGTCACCGCGTATCAGGAGAAGGGGTGAGACCATCAAGAGACAAGATAGCGGCTGTTCAAGATTGGCCGATACCGACTACCCTGCGAGAAGTGAGGGCGTTCCTTGGAGTAGCCGGTTACTATCGACGGTTTATTAAGGATTTCGCCAAGGTAGCAGCACCACTTAATGCTCTCCTACGAGGCACATCCGGTGGTCCAAAGAACCGGTCCGTGAAGTGGGGACCTGAACAGGAACAAGCCTTCCAGGCATTGAAGGATGCACTGACAACAGCCCCAATCTTGGCATATGCTGATTACCACTTGCCGTTCCAGCTATATACAGATGCAAGCCTGTATGGTCTTGGAGCAGTGCTTTCCCAGCTTCAGGATGGCCAGGAGAGGGTCATAGCGTATGGCAGCCGGTCTTTGAGAGATTCTGAAAGAAACCCCGAGAATTATAGTTCATTTAAATTGGAGCTGTTGGCACTGGTATGGGCCATGACCGAGAAATTCTCTGAATATTTGACCGGTGCTGAAGTTTTAGTACTGACTGACAACAACCCACTAGCTCACCTGGAAAATGCCAAGCTCGGGGCGTTAGAGCAGAGGTGGATAGCCCAATGTCTACATTCAATTACCGCATTAAGTATCGGTCCAAGACAGAGAACCAGAATGCTGACGGACTTTCTAGGGTAACTGCCCAGACCCCCACAGAAGACGTGGATCATGAGTTGGAGCATGTGGAGGTGCCCGATTTCAGCAGATTTTCACAGGCCTTGACCGCCACTAATCAGTTTGAGATGGAGGGGACTGAAATGGCTCCTTTCTTTGGTCCCTCACGACAGGAATGGGCACAGATACAACAGACCCATGAGGGGCTGGCGCAGATGATCAAGTGTGTTGAGAAAGGCCAGAAGCCCTGTAGAGAGGAAAGAGAACGACTGACACGTGAGATATTATCTGTTTTGAGTCAGTGGGAAAAGTTGGAGATGAAAAATGGAGTGCTATGCCGAAAGGTCTATTTACCTTCTGAGATCGACATTCGATACCAAATTGTGGTGCCTAGTGAACTGGCTCGCTCCTTGGCAGTTGAGGCTCATAATAAGAATGGACATTTTGGTCATGAGAAGACCTTTCGTTGGTTACAGCGACTGATTTACTGCCCTGGTCTTCGTCAAATGGTCGAAGAAGTATGCCGCAGCTGTCGAACTTGTGAGATCCATAAGGCAATAGAACAGAGAGCTCCCCTGCAAACCATCGTGACCCAGGAACCTTTAGAAATCGTCATGATAGACTATCTAATGGTGGGCCCATCCAATAGCGGACACCAGTATTGCCTCGTAATGGTGGATCACTTCACCAAATTTGCGGTGGTAACCGCCACCAAGGACCAGACAGCTGAGTCAGCAGCTCGTGCTCTGTGCCAAGATTTCATTCGAGTATATGGGTGCCCCCAACGCATCCACTCCGACCAGGGCGCCTGCTTTGAGGGACACGTAATGAAAGAAGTTCAACGTATCTACGGGATAAAGAAGTCGCACACGACTCCATACCACCCTCAGGGAAATGGGGCCTGTGAAAGATTCAACAGAACTCTGCTACAGATGCTGCGGACTCTGGAGGAAGACAAGAAGTTACAGTGGCCTCAGTTCTTGTCTGAAATGGTGTGGGCCTATAACAATCAGGTCCATTCTACAACGGGGTACTCTCCTTATACACTTCTCTTTGGGCGGTCTGGGCGAAGTATAGGAGAATTACAGTTGAATGATGTGGATGGGTTCCCTCCGAGGGATCCAACCTCTTGGGTGCGGGCGCATCGGCAGAGACTTGAGACGATCCATCGATTGGTGCGGCAGCGCCTGCAAGAACATCCCCATCCTGATAAGACCCCAGTGCAAGAAGCACCATTGCAACCAGGCGACCTGGTGCTAGTTCGTGTCAAGAAACCCCAAGGGAAATTGGAAAGCAGATGGGAGGCTTTGCCGTATCGTGTTGTTGGCCGCAAGTATGCGAATGGGCCAGTGTACCAGGTCCAGAAAGAAGGAACTGATTGTGTTCGAGTACTTCACCGAAATATGTTGCGCCTGTGTCATTCTGAAGGGACAAATCACGATGGGCCTGCCAATGTGAATGAGCTCCCACAGTCAGAGAATGGAGGTGCGGAATGGGCCTCCGACAAGGAGGATGATTGTTGGCCGATCCCTGCTCCTGGGGATGTTCCACCTGTGACTACTGTATCTCCGGCCTGTGCCCCCTCTGGTGCGGAATCCGCTGGTCCTTCTCAGCCCATAGCTGCAGCACCCCATAATATACCACCGGTCCTCAGACGGACCACTAGGCCAAATGCTGGTATTCCCCCTGTTCGGTATGCGCAGGATGAGTTTGTTTGGCCTGCCATACATCGGTATACTACCACCCTGTGCATAAAAGTACAACCCTCTGGATATACAGTCATAGGCAGGGACTGCCAATCTTAAAGTGGGGGGGAATATGTAAGAGACAGCCAATGTTGTCTTAAGCTTCATTTGTCTGTATAAACTGTTAATGTTGAATGTATTTCTGTGATTCTGTTCCTTTAAGACAGCAGCCATTGTAATTGTGACATGATGCTGGAGTGAGACCCCCCCCCCCTTTATGTCAGCTTGCCTGTTCTGCAGACAGAGTGTGAGCAGAGAAGCAGGAAGTGACGAGACAGAGAGCAGCAGCCATCTTGGCAAGTGTTGTATTGAACTGGTGTGGAGATTTTTCTGTACAGCTAAGCTGTATCTTGGTCCAGAGACAAACAGAGTGTAAAGAGACAACAGGACTAGTGAGTCCACGTGAAAGGAACTGTGCTCAGTGGCTGATCAGTGAGACTGACATTGTGACTGTGTATATGGATACCACAGATAGAGACTCGCAGTGCTGTTGATGTACTGGACGGCACCTGCTAAATCCCGGCTTACATCCCAGCTCAGTGTATGGATTCGGCAGGACTGTCAGTGTGCTGAGTGGAATCTGCTGTTGGATTACATTGCATTCAGTTGGTTTCCCTGTCTGTTAAAGAGGACTTCATTTCTCCCAAGATCCTGATAACCGTGAGGAGAGAACGCTTCACTATAAAAGAAAGGACCGACTTTGGGCCCCACCGCGCGCTTCTACGGACTGTAAGCAGTCCACCTGGACCACTGGGGAAAAGGGGGTGCACCCAAATGTGAAGTCAGGGTCAGTTAGGGATAGTTTTGAGTATATTGTTCATTCAGTGTCCATACTGCAGAAGTGGACAGAGTAAAAGTAGAAACCATTGCAGAATTTGCCTTGAAATTGTTCATGCTATATTGTATATTTTGCTTGTCTTTAGCCCTGTCATTTTACCTTTAACTAGCCTTTATTAACTTATAGTAAATATATATTTTTTTTCTTGAACTACCGCGTGTGCGTTCATTTCTGGTTGCGGAGTCCAAACCACCTGCCTTGCTCTCGGTTCACAAGCTAAAGAGAGCAGAGAGACCAAGTCCAGAAATCCTGTCTTACAGATTTCACATAGAATGGAATTTAGCAGTCTGCAATGCACTATAATAGATGCAGGTTGCAGAAGAGAAATGGTTAAACATGTTTAATGAAACGCAAAATGATTTTTAGCCAAGTATTTAAAGCAATGCCCCTTTGTAGCTTGAAGAGGATCTTTCATATCCTCTGACATTGGCGGTATTATATACCGCTAGAAAGCTGACCGTGCACTGAATCCAGTGTCAGAAGGGGGGGCCTTACAGTCTAGTGTCATCTTTGGGCTGTGAATAACTACCCCTCCCGACAGTACTCTTCCATAGCCTTGGGGCGTTCCTCACAGCCCAGCGATAACACTGAGCTGACAGTGGAGGGATATTGATGCTGAAACTAACAGCACCAATATCTCTGGCCGGGGCACATACCAGCAAAACTGACTTCAGCGCACTGTTAGCTTTCTAGTGGTATATAATACCGTCAATGTCAGAGGACAATTAAGATCCTCTTTAAGGTGTATCAGGTAATTATTTAGTTGTAAAATACAGATAAGACAATGCACATAAGGAAGCTCCTCAGTTTTAGATAGAAAACCAAATAGGTCATGAATTTATAAGATGCTAATTTGCATATTATCTAGTATATAACAAATCTCTAGTACAAGCACTGATAAAGTCTTACATAGGTATAAGACCAGCAATATCAGATAGGCAAGGTTTACACTATGTATGACATCAAAATAATGGGGGGAGGGTTCATCAAATAGTTTGAGCTAAAAAAAAGATGTAATTTGCCACTAATTTAATCTGTAATAACTATTATCCATATTTATCATTCTTTCTTGTCATTTACTGACAGATTTGCGCCTGTCTTGTATTATTTGCGATTTCTCATAAAACTTGGCTGTGGAAGAGGTCTGCATGGCATTGAGTAATAGGTTGTAATAGTAGTTAATAAACCCAGGTAGATTAGGTAAATAAGTCAGGTGTAACCCAACAACCCAACCCGGTACCGGTAATAAGACAGAGACGACACAGATTTGTCAGTAACTGCCAGAGATCTCCTGTGGGAGGACCACTGGTTGTTTATTTTATAGAGTATAAACCAAGAGTAGCAATCAATCATATTACGTAAATTGGGGATGGGTTATTGGCATACAAATATGGGATTTTACACAATTTCTGGGAATTCATCTCAAATTATATTTAACCCATGTTGAAACATTGGTTCATAATGCATGAGTATATATGTATGGCTATATGAGGTTACAATGTAGGATATATAAGATTAGCTATAGGATTACTCTAACAAGGTCAAACAACAATTGCACCTAATATAAAAGTCTAGGTGCATAAACAGTCCAACCTGACTTTGGTGTAAACCTCTAAAAAGTTGGGGTTATTCAGTTTAGAGAAAAGACGTCTACGGGGAGATCTAATAACAATGTACAAGTACATGAAGGGACAGCACAAAGAACTTTCTAATGATCTTTTTACTCCTAGGCCAGTGACAGTGACAAGGGGACATCCTCTACGACTGGAGGAGAGAAAGTTTCACCAGCAACATAGAAGAGGATTCTTTACAGTAAGAACAGCGAGGTTATGAACTCTGGGCCCCAGAAGTGGTGATGGTGAATTCATTGAACAAGTTCAACGAGGGCCTGGATACCTTTCTCGAACAGAACAACATTACGGGTTATGGGTTCTAGATTTTAAGGGCACGTTGATCCAAGGTTTTATACTGATTGCCAGATCGGAGTTGGGAAGGAATTTTTTTTCCCATGAAATGGGGCAATTGGCATAAGCCTCATGGGGTTTTTTTTGCCTTCCTCTGGATCAACACTGTAGGGTACTGTAGGGTTATAGGTTGGACTTGATGGACTGATGTCTTCATCCAACCTCATGTACTATGTAACTATGTAAGTTGCATTAATAAACTTATTTTGCCTAAAAAAGTCACAATACCACAGGATTGATTTTCGTTTGTTTTTTATGAGATCAATATGGCATTAATTTTGTCTCCACTAGATCAATCTATGTATAAATATTGGTTGTGAAACACGCAAAAGTAAAAACATTTTTCAAAGGTGTAAATGGAAAAATTGTGTTTGATTACAAACATATTTATATGAATTATGTATCTAAAATTAAATTGGACAAAACAACTAAAACTATTAGCCATAAATGGACTATTACCCATGACCCAGTTGGAAATTGTTTTAATGCCCCCAAGCCTAAGACAAGAAAAGCAAAAGTTTTCTTGTTACTGTATATGGTGTTGAAAGACCTAAGAGAGTGTAGGAGAGGGCACAGGGTCAAGAAGTTGTGACCAGGTTACAACACAGGGAACAGAAGGACAAGACAAAGCAACAGAAAGTGGAAATGGGCAAATGAATAGAAGACCATGTTTCTTTCCTTAAAGAGAATAGACACTACATCAAGTCATACTGAGATCTAAAGGACATGAAAACTGCTAATGGTTTGGAGCACCCAGTGGGGGTCTTAGGTCATGAGTCACAGTTAGAATCATTGGTAGTTATGTGCATATTACCTAGGACAATACAGCATAAACAAAGTGATTTAACCTTATTTTGGAGTGTATACAATAAACAATGACTCTGAGTGATGGTTAATGACTTGTGAGCTTTTTCTTTTTACAGTAGTCTTTTAAGTATGCACAGAACTATTAATGACCTTTGGTAATGATGAAAAAGAAAGCAGCTCATTTAGAGAATAAATCAAGACTATTTTATAATGTCAAAGGAAAATAATGTTATAAAGATAGAAGCCAAATGTAGTTTAGGGAAATTTAGTGATACCTACAACGCATAGAGAAAGTGAACGAAGGGATGTCATGTATGGACCTGTGTGTTGCTGCAGTGTTTACATGTATCCATGCTCAGTTCAGTGGTGCAATAGAAAGCAGAATGTTTAAATATGCACTTTAAAAGTACTTGCCTTTTTCATGAATACTCTAATTCCCAATGCACACAACCATACTTTTGATCCGCGACTGCAGATCCCCCAGACGAAGGCGCTGACGAAATGTGTGTCAGGTGTGTTGTCAGCGGGCAGAGGTCCTTACTACTCTACAAAGCACATGGGTAATGTGGTCATAGATTTACCATGTAGTTACTCTTCCTCCTTGGTGGGAAGGTTTGGATGTGACCATGATCTGGTCATTTAATGGTGCCTTTGGATGAGTACTATTTGTATGTTTACAGTGACCCTTACTATTATGGTATAGCATCCCTCCCTATTTCTATTGTTTGCCTTACTGGGTAGGTCACACAGACATAATCTATGACTCTCCAGTAATTTTTGACTTATGCAACTACGATATATTGCTATTTATATGGTGATTATTGATACTATTGTTGTTTGTTCATATGGACGGCATTTAACCTGTTGGTGATACATGACCCAGCTTGTTCATTCCTTTATATATATCTGATATTTTGACCTCTGCCATTTGTCTGACATCCATTAGTGTTGTTTTTTTCATCTGTTTTATGTGTTTATTCATGTAGGAATATGTATTTATTATTGTCTCAATAAATTTTGATATACTTTTTCAGATTTTGTAATTAGTATTATTTATGACGTTTTGTATCGCACTCATTAGTTTTTTTCTGTTTGATATTTCGTTTATAGGTGTCTTGTTGATACATCTTCTTAGGGCCTTTTTTAAATTATTTTTAATTATTTTCGAGACTTGTGGTACCTTAGTGCAGGTATCTTGTGGATTTAAGTGCTATGTTAGTGGTGTTGTTAACTGCAGATCCATGTACGGACACAATGATTTCTATGGGCCCATAGGACACACAGCCGTATTTTTTGCGGATGTGTGTCCGGGCCTTTGTATAAAGCCACAAAATATGGAGCATGTCCTTTACCTGTCCGTATTTGCATCTCAGCCCATTTAAATCAATGTATGGGTCTGTAAAATCCACGGATAACACAGATATCAATCCATGTGTTATGTGTACCATTTTTACTGACGCATACACTGCACACTCGCATGCATTTAGCCTTAGAGCTCTATGACCATGGAGAACACAAACATGCTATGTTACAGAGTCATTGTGTCTGCAAAATATGTATAGAGAATACAATAACAGTTATTATGCTATGGACACTACAATGTAATTATGTTTTGGTCTTTGCTATATGACCCCATATTATTGGAGGAAATTATGTGTTGTGGAAGTATAGATTATATCCACAATTGCTTCATTGTTTAGGTACCATGTGCTAATGTAAAGAAAGTCTATTGCAGCCACTGAGATTTTAACCTCTCCCTGTATTGGGCTGCACGCAGAGGCAGTGGTATAACTAAAGTCTTGTGGGCCAAGATGCAAACTTTGAGAGGGAAAACTGGGAGATGCATTCTTGGCAAAAAAGCCAATCTGCAGGGTCCTAACAGTCTAAGAGATCATTGGGGGTCCAATACCCAGAGCCCTTGCTGATAAACCATTTGAAGGAACTGTGGTGCATTTGACCACCACGACCCCTTCACTATTTACCTCCTCAGACTCCAGAGTATAGTAATTGAAGGCTCAGGGAAGGGAGGTAAAAATAACAAACACTTATACTCACATTGCCTCACGTCTCCTGGGCATCCTTGCTCCAGCTATCTCCGTTATTTTCTATGGGGCTGTGTGCTGTCTGGTATATAAAAGGCTAGCACATGGCTGTTAAAGCCTGTTGTGTGAATAAGCTGTTATTCAGATGTTTCTATAGTATACTGAGGTACAATTAGAAGCATTGAAACTTTAATTAACAGATACATCAAGTTTTTGCAAAGATTCTTCCAGATGTCCCAAACGGGTCCCTAGTCCTTTGCAGTCCAATCACTGTACTTCCTGCAGAATGTCAGTCTGTCCTTGATGCTTTTCTTGGAGGGGATTCACTTCTGGAAGAATGATTGTCCATGGAAAAAAAAGTGTGCACTACCACGAGTCTTGTGTCATGCCAACAGTAGCACATTCTGAAACCATTCATGTGTGGGGTTGCCTAAGTACACTGCCAGGAATAAAGAAAGGTATCTAAACATTCTACAAGAAACAATTTGATGATGAGCAATACTTTTTCCAGTATAATGGCGCTCCATCTTACAAGACACAAGTGATAACTAAGTGACTTGGTGAATAAGACACTGCAGCGCTATAGTTCATTGGTTAGCACTGATCAAGGAGAACATCTGCGAGGAGTTTGTATGTTCTCACAGTGTTTTCCGTGTATTTTCTCCCACACTCCAAAGACATACTGATAGGGAATGCACATTTTGTGAGCCCCCTATGGGACAGTGATTGACAATGTCTGTAAAGTGCTGCGGAATAAGTCGATGCATTACAAGTAGTTAATTAATTTTGGGCCCGTAACCAGGAAACTCCCCAGATATCAATCTACTGAGAACCTGTGGTCAATCCTCAAAAAAAGCAGATGGGCAAACAAATTTACAGAACTTGTGCTAAACTCCAAGCACACATTAGGCCAGAATAGGTTACCATTGGTCAGGATTTGGCCCGGAACGTAATTTCCAGCATGCCAGGGCAAACGGCAGAAGTCTTGAAAGATAAGGGTCAAGACTGCAAATATTGAGTCTTTGCATAAACTTGATGAATTTGTCAACAAAAGTTTTAAAAAATTATGAAATGCTTCTAATTGTACTCAGTATACCACAGAAACATCTGACTAATTTTCAACATGCTTAGACTAAGGCCCCACGTAGCGGGCCGCAGTAAAAAAGCGCTGCAGGAAAAACCACGGCAGAAACGCATTGCGGTTTTTCCCTCAGTGCTTTTCACAGAAAGTAACTTTCTGCTTCAATTATGCCTATAGGGAAACCGTAACGTTTTTGGAAATCACAGCATTTCCGCTGCGCATATTTTCTGCAATGTGTGGATGGGATTTGCAGGGACACATTGCAGGGACTGTAAAATGCCGCAGTTTTTACTCCGGTGATTCCGCTGTGGCCAAACCGGAGCATTTACGCCACGTGGGACCCCGGCCTTAAGGACATTTGTATGAATAGCCTTATAGAGAAACCTGCATGGTAGGGAAAGGTAATAGATTTATTGCTATAGGGAAATAGGTTAGTGCACTATCACTTTTCTCCATGGAATATCATTTAAAATTCACCAACTGACTTCCTGGGGCATAAGCATCAATATTGCAAACACTTCATATGGTGTGAAGACATTTACAGAAAAACGGTGTTAACTGGAAACAATTGTGAAGATTTATTTAGAACTCCCATCTCGCACACACTTGCTTATTACAGGTGCATCTCAATAAATTAGATCAGGGATAGGCAACCTTTTTTGTTCGGAGTGTCGATTTTAATTAAAAAATCAAAGATGAGGTACTCGGAGTGCCGGGCAATAATTGTAAGTCTGACGACCCCTAAACTAAAGTCATATACCACAAACCATAACACAGAAGTGCTGACACCAGATGCTTTAGGACACATGCGTTTACTGCTATTTTCTGCGACGCTCCTGTACCTTCTGATTAGAAGCAATGAAAGTACATGTGCAGCCCCCAATTAGTGGTAAATGTATGTGTCCAGGAGCACCGTATGACAGCAGTCTTATGGTGAAAACACATTATGTATCTGGATGCAGCTATATTCTTAGGCCACTGGAACTTTTACTTCGATGTAAAACTGGTGCATTTTTGCACAAAAAAAACCCAAAACAAAGCCTGAGTTTTCTGTGCAAAAACACATCCTTAATACAGAAAACACACCGTTATACAGAATAATGTCCCATAGTAGTCCCTGCACATGGTATTATGTCCCACAGCCAAAGCAGTCCCTGCACACAGTATTATGTCCCATAGCGGCCCCTGAACACAGTATTATGTCCCATAGCGGCCCCTGCACACAGTATTATGTCCCATAGCAGCTCCTGCACACGGTATTATATCCCATAGCGGCGCCTGCACACAGTATTATGTCCCATAGCGGCCCCTGCACATGGTATATGTCCCATAGCGGCCTCTGAACACGGTATTTGTCCCATAGCGGCCTCTGCACACAGTATTTGTCCCATAGCGGCCTCTGCACACGGTATTTGTCCCATGACAGTCCCTGCACACAGTATGTGTCCCATAGTGGTCCCTGCACACGGTATTATGTCCCATAGCGTCCCCTGCACACGGTATTATGTCTCATAGCGGCCCCTGCACACAGCAATATGTCCCATAGTGGCCCCTATACATGGTATATGTCCCATAGTGGCCCCAGCACACGGTATTATGTCCCATAGTGGCCCCTGCACACGGTATTATGTCCCATAGTGGCCCCTGCACACGGTATTATGTCCCATAGTGGCCCCTGCACACGGTGTTATGTCCCATAGTAGCCTCTGCACACGGTATTATATCCCATAGTGGCCCCTGCACATGGTATTATGTTCCATAGTGGCCCCTGCACACGGTATAATATTCTAACTTTTATAATATTCCAATTTGTACCACTCACTAGCTATTATTATACTGTGGGGTCTCTTCAGACCACAGAGTATAATAAGTGGAGGGCGAAGAGAGGTGACAAACATAAAAAAAACAATGTACTCACCATTCCACGCTCCGCAGCCGCTGTGTTCTCTTCGGGCGCTTCTGCCTGTAGTCAGCGACTGCTCATTGAGTCTCAGGGGTCACGTCGCGTCATTATGCGTAATGACGTCAGACGCAGACGCGACCCCTGAGGCCCTGTCAGCTGACTTCAGGCAGAAGCACCCGAAGAGTACACAGCGGCTGCAGAGAGTGGAATGGTGAGTGACATTGTTTTTTATGTCACCTCCCGGGGGCTCTGCTTATTATACTCTGGGGTCTGAAGAGATCCCCCACAGTATAATAATAGCAGTTTCGTTTCAGCCGTGTTTGGTCCGATCGAAACTGCTGGGTGAGGACTCGGGCTGCCGTGCCAGGGAAATAAGCCTTGTGTGCCACTCTTGGCACGCGTGCCAGGGGTTTGCTGACCCCTGAATTAGAATATCTTTGAAACGTTCATTCATTTCAGTAATTCAGTAATACAATTCATAATCAGCATCTTCCATGATTGTGTGTCCTACTTAACCAGACTGAAGGACCATTTAAAAGCTTAGGAAACCTTGGCAGGTGACACACTGAATTTACAATACTGAACTTTTTCACATAATTCTAATTTCCTTAGATTTAGGTTTTCATTACCTGTAATCCATAATCAACATTTACAGAAATAAAACACTTGAAATAGAACACTCTATGTGTAAAGAATCTAGAAAATATAGGAGGTCACTTTTTAATTTAATTACTGAAAGAAATAAACGTTTCAAAGATATTCTAATTTATTGAGATGTACCTGTAGCTAGTGAGTGTCATTGTAACGATAGGCCCACACTGGTGTTCAGGTTTCTGTCCTTTGGCTCCGCTTGGGGACCCGAAAAATGGAAACTGTATCCACTTAAAAAGGCATTGTGTTTTTTTCTGCAGTGTTTTTCATTTCTCTGTGGATTTACTTCCCTTATTAAACCTATAGGGAAAACAAAAGCGTTTCCGCAGGAATAACTAAGATGCTGCAATTTTCAAAAATGGACACTTTTCCTCAACATTTTTTTTTCAGCAATGTGTGGATGGGATTAGCCAGCGGGAAAAAAACGTTGCGTTTCCACAACGTGGGACTTTAGCCTTAGGCTAAGGCCCCATGTAGCAGGCTGCAGCCAAAAGCTGCTGTGGTCTTTTCCGCATTGTGTTTTTTTCTGCAGTGGTTTTCACAGAAAGTCTTTTTCTTTGAGGACTTTCTGATTCCATTATACCCATATGGAAAACGCTAGCGTTTCCATAGGTATAATTGACATGCTGCGATTTACAAAAACGTGATGGTATATTTTGCGGATATTTTTCTGCAATGTGTGGATGGGATTAGCCAGAATCCCATCTACTTTGTAGGCACTGTAAAACCCCATGGTTTTTGCTGCGGCGTTTCCGCCGCACCAAATCGTGGCATTACACTAAGTGGGGCCCTAGCTTTAAGGTGTAAAGGAGTACAAAATGCTAAATGACACCTGGAGAGTAAGAGCTTATTTACTTAAAACCTTCTGGGAGCCATATCTTTTGAACAGATGGACGGATTAAAAAAAATAAATAAATAAAAAAGTGCCAAATTGTTCAGGGACACAGCGGCAATCAAATGATATATGTCATTTAGTCTTTTGTACTTGGTTATGGGTCCAGATTAAAAATAAACAAAAAAAATAACATATCTTTAAAAAAAAACAACTCTCTCTCCCTCTCTCTATATATTTATTTATGTATTTATGTAGTGCATAGTGATACAATAAGGGACACTGAGTGAACTTAGGCAACAGGTTTTTTATTGCACACTGACTTCTCGCAGCCTGTGAGAAAATTAAGAAAAAAAAGCTTGATAGATGACTTCAATACAATTTTCATCCCTGCAGAAATTCCCATGTGAAGCCTTGTGAAGTGATTGATAGGAAAGGGGCTGGAGTGTAGCACTGTATTGAAGGACTAATTATACTGTAAATCATGCAAACGTGGACATGTGTGAACAAAAGTTGTTTGTGGGGTTTTGTCTTCTTATTTAAATGAGAGGGTCAGCTTTTTTTTTCATGAAATTAGCTAGCTCTTGTAATTACTTTCTCATTAAGATTATTGTAAAGATCAAAATGGACAAAATGACCCTGTAAAGATGTAGCACAGCTTTACGATTACAATAATTTATGAAATTTTGTAAAGGTTTAATGATTTGTGTTGACAGTACCTAAAGTCTTAGTGTTAGTTGTAATTCAAAATCTGTACAAGTCTAATGGAAGAATGTGGCATTTGTATAATATATATCTATATAATTTATGCTACCATCAGAAAATAAATGACCGTACTTAGGGAAAGCTAGCTTGAGTAAACTAGCTTCATAGTTGTAATTTATAACATAATATAGTTTTTTTTTTATTTATAGATAGAACGACTCACCCCTAGAAATAAGGATAAAATACAAAAACCAACTGGGATAAAACACAGTCCAAAACCGTAATTGTAGTCAAAGAGACAACATATGGTCTCCATAAACAAAACAAAAGATAAAGAATAAATAAAAAACAGTCGTAGATATAGAAAACATATTTTGATTGATAAATTAAAGTCCGTGTAGGACTTTTCTCTATACCGATCTTCGGCGGTTTCTGCGACGGGGTCGCCAACCGAAACAGTGATAGTAATAATACATAAATAATACAGTGTGGAGAAATGTATTGTCAGTGTTAGGAAGTATTGGTGAAGAAGACTTAGATTTAATTAATTAATAAAAAGAGATAGGATACGTGTCTAACACACTGCTAGTCCATCCATCAGAGTACTGTGTGCCAGACTATGTATTTCAGTGACCCAGTCACATGTATGCTGTTGTACTTCACTCTGCATCTGCAGCAGTTGCATAAATGAAAAACAATTCTTAGAGGCAAATCCTATCTGTACTGTAAGAAAACTGTACTATGAAATGAATGGGCTATTTATTCTACACAATATTAAAAAAAAACTTGCACTAATGCTGTTCCCCCCCCCCAAGATGTTGCCTATGCAACTACTAAAACATCCCTCATGAAGCTGAATTGACAAAAAAATATAAAAGTTATGTGGCATGACACAACTAATGATTAAAAAATAAAAGGGGGGGGTTTATTAAGACAGGTGTTTAGTAATAATCATTGTGGCTTTGGAGGATGTGATTTATTTACGATGAGGTGAACACCTCCTTATAAATCAGGCACATCCGCTGGTGAGGCCATGTACCTGCACTGAAATCTATGCCAGCTTCTACCTGGCGTATATTTCAGGCATTATTTTCATCAGTTAAGTGGCATAAATGATTATGAATCTGACAGAGTGGTGGTTCTGCTTATACCATGCCCCTTGGCAAGCCTCATTTTAGGAAAGTAGCACAGGCAGGTAAAAACACAACCTGAGACAATTTTTGTTGCAAGTGGTGTTAAAAAGTCGCAAACCTCAGATTTTGTGGAGCATGGTACTGTATGTGGGCATAATTGGCCATTGTACTGTATAGGGGCACAAGGAGGCCATAATACTGTCTGGGGGCATAAGGGGCCTTTATACTATATGGGGCATATGGGGAAATATGGGGGCCATTATACTGTGTGGGACATAAAAGGGTCATAACACTGTGGGGGCCTGTCAATTACAGATGCAGAACATATGTTTTTCAACTTTTGCAATACAATGATTGGAAGTTACAGAAGACCTATGGCCATTTCAACAGATCTGCAGTGTTTTCTGCTGCACTGGCTTTTAGAGAAAAACACTTCCGGCACATGAGTTGCGTGGAAAATGGGCCCACTGATGCTCTGTTGCCCAAGGGCCCACACAAACCTGGAGCCGACCCTGCTAGGACATGTTACTATGCATTTCATCTGTATACTAACATCAAGTAAACAAAAAGAAAATTTAATGGAAATTACCATACAGGTGAAATGCACTGTAATATGAACTAGACATTACTGCAATTGTATAAACACAGCCTTGAACTGCGCTCCTTTATTGATTCATAATAAAGCCAACAGCAAAAAGGGACAGGGTGCTAACAAAAGCAGACAAAGGACTGTTTCATGTCTATACCACACTCTTTCTTGGTAGATTCTAGAATGGAGTGGGTATAATGTAGGTATCCAATGGGTGGAGCTGCCTCCTGTGACTGTAGTATAAGGCACCACCTGTTGTATCTACGTCAAATCAGGCAGGTGAAGGTTGCATATAGGAGAGGCATAGTTAGCCTCTATTTCAACAATGCAAGTCTTGAAAATGTTGAGGATGTGGGTGTGTCAGCTGTAATTGCCTGCCAGACTACACAGCTAACACTCTCAGAGTTGAGGCAATGCCACCTATTGGATCCATAACACATGTGATTTAAACCACTCCATTCTAGACTCTTCCACGCTTCCATTGGCCCTGTCCATGACAAGATTGAGCACAGCAGCAAGACACAAGGTAGTTACACTGCATCAGCAAGTTCTCTCCCAGCAGAGGCGTAGCTAGGGGTTCAGCACAGGGGGGCGAACATGTCCAAGTGGGCCCCCAACTTGGACATGTTCGTATACCGATACTATCAGTATACAGTGAGCGTATAGTGGTATATAGCAGCTTTACACAGGGCTCTGCAGACAATTGAATACAGTGCAGTAACATTTAGTGACTTACCGGTGACGTCTCTGACTAATCCTTCACATTCCCTGTCTCTTTTATCCGGATGGCCATGACCACTTCTTCCAGTCTCTGTAAAGTTTGCAACACAGACATCTTTGGCTCCTCACTTTTCCAGGCACCCGACCCACATTATCCTCACCTGCACAAAGCCCCCATCCTGCTGCTACCCCAATTATAAAATATATAATATAACCCCCCATAATGAATAATACCCCCAAATGCATCTTTAAATTAATAACTTCCCTGTGCACCCCCTTTAAATAGTGCCCCTTATTAATAATGCCCCAGATGTTTCCTAATTGAAAAGGGAAAAAAAAAACAATGGGAAAAAAAAATCATTGGGGTTCCAATACCCGGAAACCCCCAGGATCAGCTGTTTGAATGAACCGTGGTACCTGTGTAAGCACCATGATACCTTCTCTGTTTACATAGTGTCATTCATCTCATAGCGGCCATGTAATGTAACTACAGCCTCGTCCTATACACATCTATGTGACAAGGCTGGAATTACATCACACGGTCACTATAAACAGACAGCGTATGATATAAACAGGTGCCATAGCCCCTTCATACAGCTGATCAGTGGGGAATCACTTATCTCTTATTGATGTTTTATTCTGAGGATAGATCATAAATAAAAAAATGCTGGAAAACTCCTTAAGGCTTAGGCTGTGTTCACACAGAGTTTTTGGCAGCGGATTTTGACGCGGAATCCGCCTCAAAATCCGCCTGAAAAAACTCCTCCCATTCATTTCAATGGGAGTCAGTAGCCTTTTTTTTCCTCTAGCGGCTTTTTTCCGCTAGTGGAAAAAAAAGCAACATGAACTATCTTGCTGCAGATTCCGCCCGCGGTGTCCGTGGCTCAAGCCGTGCTCCTGATTAGGCCCATTCATCCGGGCTTAATCAGGAGCGATTAGCAGCGACGGAATGCTGATGCATGGCATCGGAATCCGGTCGCGGCTGACCGCGGCGAAAACTCCAGGGGCGGAAAATTTTCCGCCGTGTGAGCACAACCTAAGGCCCCATGTTTTAGAAATCGCAGCGTCTCCGCTGTGCATATTTTACTGCAAATTCAGGATGGGATGGGGGCCCCATGTGGCGAAAACCCACAGAAAAAAAACGTGGCATTCTAGCAAATCCCATCCACACATAGCGGAAAAATATGTGCAGCAGATGCACTGTGATTTCCAAAACCGTTTTAGAAATTGTAGCATGTCAATTATACCTATGGAAACACCGGCGGTTTCCATATAGGTGTATTGAAGGGAAATCTCTGCAGACCTTCTGTGAAAAGCGCTGCGGGAAAAACCACAATGTTACCGCCGCGGTTTTTCCTGCAGTGCTTTTTTTGCTGCAGCCCACTACGTGGGGCTTTAGTCTTAATAAAGCCCAAGTGCCACTTTAATTAAATTAATTGATCATTATATTATGCCCCTCATTCCCCCTGACATAAATATTGCACCTCTAATGACCCCTTATATCAATGACCACCACCTTATGTTCATAATGCCTCCTAATATAAATGATGCCCCCTAATGGCCCCTTATATAAATAACCTCCCCCCTTGTATTCATAATATCCCCTAATAACCCTTATATAAATGACGCCCAATCGTCATAATGCCCCCTAATGAATCCTCCCTTTATAGTTATATTTCCCCCTCCTAACCACTCCTTATACTATTAATATACCCACAAAAAAAGTCATACTCACCTGCGATGCTGATGAATGGAGCCGACGCTGCTTCCTCACTCTCCACGCACAGGACATCTGTGTCTGAGCGCGGGCGGCGCGTTGTTGTGACGTCATCGCGCCGCCCGTGCTGAGAAGCATACTTCGGTCTGTGGTCTCGGTGTTTTAACTACAAGACAGTTAAGCACCAGGAAGCGTTGTAACTAGATCGGTGTCTGCAGACACCGATCTAGTTTGAAACAAAGGATGTATTAATGGCGGCCCCGGGGTGGGCCCCCAAAGACTCATTGGGCCTGGGGCAGCCGCCCCCTCTGCCCCCCCCCCGCTAGCTACTCCTCTGTCTCCCAGGCATAGATTTAAAAGCAAAGTGGGGTTTTAAAATGTGCTTTTCCATGTCT
Source organism: Leptodactylus fallax (assembly GCA_947044405.1). Taxonomy (NCBI): domain Eukaryota; kingdom Metazoa; phylum Chordata; class Amphibia; order Anura; family Leptodactylidae; genus Leptodactylus; species Leptodactylus fallax. The sequence continues at coordinate 3,087,139 of CAMRHE010000183.1, forward strand.
TTTAATGAAGCACCAAGAAATGGACAAAGTTGAGGACCACAAATGCAGTGGTTGGCTAAAGAGACAGTACATTCGATGAAAGCCACATCCTGCTTACTTCTTTTGAAATTAGTAGAATTCCAGTAGTGCCATCAGCTCAGAACTTGCAGAAACCAGTGGGACCCAAGTATAGCCATCTACTGTTTGAAGAAGTCTGTCCAGAAGTGGTCTTCATGGAAGAATTGTGGCCAAAAAGACATACCTTTGATATGGAAACAGGGCTATGTACAGTCCTGCTCATCATTATTGGCACCCATGAAGTTTAAATAAATAATGTGGAATATCTCCTGAAAAAAATTAATCAAGTAAAACAGCATTTTTGTTTTGAGAACTCGTGTTAAATACAAAAGAGCAAATGATAAACAACAATTTAAAAAAAAAAAAAAAGGGAGGGAAAAATAGAAAAACCTAAAGCTTGATGTGACCCTGGTATTGGCACCCTTTACATTTAATATATGTGGAAACACATTTTGACTCGCCTGTGTTAAAACACAAATGAGAATCACCTGTGATAAATTGTCGGTGCCCATTGTACATAAATTAGCCAATGAATGATGACTTAAGTGTTTAAGAAAAGCCACATGTTAGGCCCTGTTCCTTTGTCACAATGGTGAAGACAAAGGATCTGCCTGAGGACATCAGAACTACTATTATTAGCAAACACAAGACTTCCAAAGGGTATAAGGCCATCTCCAAAGACCATAGTATCCCTGTTTCAACAGTGCGCAATGTTATTAAGAAGTTTGCCAAGCATGGAACCATCAAGAACCTCCCTGGACTTGGGTGAAAGAGGAAAATCGACATCGTCTTCGAAGGTTGGTGCGAATGGGGGAAAAAAACACTACGTCAAACATCCAAAGACCTGAAGGCCAACCTGGATGGTTTGTATGGTTTCAACAAGTACCATACACCGCACACTAAACCAAGCAGAACTTTATGGTCGAAGGCCAAGGAAGAAGCCATTGCTGAAGAAAAGACATAAAAATCACAATCCTTCTGGGAAAATGTTCTGTGGGCAGATGAAACAAAAATCGAGCTTTTTGGCAATACAAAGCAACAGTGTGTTTACAGATGGCGCAATGAAGCTTATAAGGAAAAGAATACCCTACTAACAGTTAAGCATGGTGGAGGATCCATAATGCTGTGGGGTTGCTTTGCTGCGTCTGGTACTGGAGGCCTTGACCGTATCACAGGAATCATGAAGTCAGAGAATTATCAAGAGATTTTAGAGCGAAATGTCCTACCTAGTGTAAGAAAACTTGGTTTGAGTCGAAGGTCATGGGTCCTCCAGCAAGACAAATGACCCAAAGCACACATCCAAAAGTACCCAGGAATGGTTGGAAAATAAAAAAATGGACTGTTTTAAAATGACCAGCAATGAGTCCTGACCTCAATCCCATTGAAAATCTTTGGGGTGAGCTGAAATCTGCCATTGGGAAAAAGAACCCTGCAAACATTCAAGAGCTTGAACAAACTGCAAAGGAAAAGTGGGAGAAAATACCAGATGAGAAGTGCAAGAAGCTTAAAGATGGCTACAAGAAATGTTTGGAGGCTGTCAACAATGCCAAAGGGTGTGCAACCAAGTATTACTTATAGGTGCCTTTATTGCTGCACATGCTGTTTATTTTGTTTCTTCTTTTAAATTACAACATGTAGTTGAAAAACAATATTTTATTGTTGTATTACTTTAGAAGACTAATTGAAAAAAACCTGCGGATATAACCTTGGTACATTTCCATTTATTTGTGAAGATATTGTACAGTCTATGAAAAAAAATGAAGGGGTGCCAATAATGGTGAGCAGCACTGTACAATGATGAGTGTCTGCAGACAATGGTGAAGCTTGATGGAGGCTACTTGCAAGTTTGCTGAGGATTAATGGTGTTATATCCATCTGGTAATACTTTGGACTTGGGGTAATACTTTCAGCTTGAAAAGCTTGGGGATCTAAATGGAGAATCTCCATTGAATCCCAGATGATTTGACAGATGCGCATTCATTTCTTGAAAATAAACTAATGTATCACTCAAGGACTACAAATGTTCGCTATGTCCTTTGATAAATTCCTTGAGGGGTGCACTTTCCAAAATGCAGTCACACGTCAGGGGATTCCACTTTAATGGCATTTCAAGGACTCTGTAAAAGTAATTTGGAACCCAAAAGCCAAAGCATCTAACTCTGTGCTCGAAAAGTCAAATAAGGCTCCTTCCCTTTGGCCCCCTGCTGTGTGCCAAAACAGTAGTTAGTACCAACTGACTAGGTTTCATATATATGGGCATGAATTGTTGTTTGGGCATACAGTAGGGCACCGAAGGGAAGGAGCACTATTTAGCTTTTAGAATGCTGATTATGGTATGGTTTTCCAACTCCATGTCACATGTGTAAAGCCCCTGAGTTGCCAGTAAAGAGGAAGAAAACACATTTATCAAGATAGCTGCTATTGGGGAAAAAGAAACAGAAGAAGCACACTCTGTGCGGAACCTTTAGAGGTTTAAAGTAAGACCTAAAAACCCTTTCCCTTCAGGTTGAGTGCTAACATGTATACATCATATGTGAAGGCTGCGTTAACTGGTAGTCCTTGGATCTCCAAGTCTATCTAATGCTAAATATACACATAGAACCAAAGGTTCTAAGAGAAAAATGTTACCAGGTTCAGTGCTCTTCACCAAAAATGTATTGGTAATCCAATAAAAGCGAGGTTATCCAACTATTGGTATTAAGTTGATTTATTGAAAAAAAAAAAGGCAGTAAAAATGTCACAAATGACTTGTTTTGGGGGAAAACCCCTTTTTCAAATTAATGGACATACATAGAAAATGAAGAAAAATGCAGCTTTAAATAGCCCTCCAAAGATAGGGGTGGGGACTTCAGTTGAGTTAATGAGTTAAATCGTATCCATCCATTGCAATTTACATACATTCACATACATAGATTACAGAAGCATCGTTATAGTGTTGCAAGACATATTAAAAAAAAAATTGAAGTGGCTAGGCTGAGCCACAGTCTAAACTTGGTCCTTACTCTTTATAATCAATTGTAAAGATGAGAAGACATCAACATTGGATGTGTATTATATAGAAACAGCTCATAGAGTTAGGATAACAATGGGAGATCTATTCGCTAATTAAATAAATGACACAATATTAAGTTAATAAATTAAATAAATACAGTTGTGCTAAAAAGTTTACATATCCCGGCAGATTTTTAGTTTTTTTGGCCTTTTTTTCAGAGAATATGAATGATAACACAAAAACTTTTTATCCATTCATAGTTAGTGGTTGGTTGAAGCCATTTATTGTCAAACTTCTGTGTTTTCTCTTTTTAAATCATAATGAAAACCAAAAACATCAAAATGACCCTGTTCAAAAGTTCACATACCCCAGTTCTTAATACCGTGTATTGCCCCCTCTTACATCAATGACAGCTTGAAGTCTTTTGTGGTAGTTGTGGATGAGGCTCTTTATTTTCTCAGATGGTAAAACTGTCCATTCTTCTTGGCAAAAAGTCTCCAGTTCCTGTAAATTCCTGGGCTGTCTTGCATGTACTTCACGCTTGAGATCTCCCCAGAGTGGCTCAATGATATTGAGGTCAGGAAACTGAGATGGCCACTCCAGAACCTTCACTTTCTTCTGCTGTAGGCAATAACAGGTCGATTTGGCCTTGTGTTTTGGATCGTTGTCATGTTGGAACGTCCAATTACGTCCCATATGTAGCTTCCCGGCTAATAAGTTCAAATTTGCCTCCAGTATTTGCTGATAACGTGCTGCATTCATCTTTCCTTCAACTTTGACCAAGTTTCCTGTGCCTTTGAAGCTCACACATCCCCACATCATCAGTGATCCACCTCCGTGCTTTACAGAAGGAATGGTGTTCCTTTCATCATAGGCCTTGTTGACACCTCTCCAAATGTAACGTTTATGGTTGTGGCCAAAAAGTTCAATTTTTGTCTCTCACTCCAAATTACCTTGGTCCAGAAGTTTTGAGGCTTGTCACTGTGTTGTTTGGTGTATTGAAGGCGAGATTCTTTGTGGCATTTGCGCAGTAATGGCTTTCTTCTGGCAACTCGACCATGCAGCCCATTTTTCTTCAAGTTCCTCCTTATTGTGCATCTTGAAACAGCCACACCGATAGTTTTCAGAGAGTCTTGTACTTCAGCTGATGTTATGTGTGGGTTTTTCTTTGCATCCCAAACAATTTTTTGGGCAGTTTTGGCTGAAATTTTGTTGGTCTACCTGACCGTAGTTTGGTTTTTACAGAGCCCCTGAGTTTCCATTTGTTAATCACAGTTTGAACACTGCTGACTGGCATTATCAATTCCTTGGATATCTTTTTGTATCCCAGCATAGCGGGGGAAAAAAATCAAAATGGCCAAATGGCGATTTTTTTTTTCATCGCTTTGCCTCCTATAAAAAATTTAATAAAAAGAGATCAAACCATCAGAACTTCCCCAAAATAGTATCAATAAAAACGCCATCTTGTCCCGCATAAAAAGACGCCTTACCCAGCTCCATACACATAAATATGAAAAAATTACAGGTGTCACAATATGGCAACACAAACATTTTTTCTATTTTGCAAAGTGTGATGATTCCGCTTAAATATGGCTATAACTCAAAGCTGTATTTTGATCTCTGGGTAGCGTATCTCTCTCTTAGTTCCATTTACTAATAATGTGTGCAGCTATAATCCTAGGTGTATGGCCAGTAGTGGCAACATTGTGACAATATGGCTTTGTATCCATCCCAGAATGGCTCTATTGTATTCCTACATAGACCTGGGTGATCAAATAAACATGCATTGTTCAGCCTGGGCTGTTGATCAGATATGGCTGATAACATATAGAAGGCATTGTGTCATTCCACTTGGTCACATCTCCATACAAAGAATCTTGACTTGAGTGCATTAATCAATCAGACTTGCCGTCGCCGGTGACCTCATTCTGGGTGGTGTAATCAAGGGTATAAAAGATGAGGTAAGAGGTCAGTGGGAGGAGATTGTGCTGAGACTATGATGAGACCACTGTGAGACAGACTATTGGGACATACTGTGAGGAGCATGCAGGCTGGAATATGTTGATGTTGCTGCCTCCACTGGTTAACTCCACTGGTTAGCCCCACATGCCATGTGTGAGGGTTGGATTATAGAGCCACCTCAAGGAGATGTGTGGTAAAGTAATTATTTCACTTTTATTCCCTTTTATTTTATTGCACTGTATATTGTAACTAGTAACTGTTAATGCTTGCATACATCTACATATCTGTTCTGAACTGCATGTGTTAGATGTTAATACCGACCCATTTAGGGGTTAATAAATATATAAAATTTAGAAAGCTTGTCTTGTATTTATCTTGTGAACCCAGCACTCACTGGCGTTGAGTGTGGTTTTTTATGAAAGAAGTCTCAGGTGTGGGCCAAAGCGGTGTTGGCGCACTGAGGATCTTTCACACAAAGTTTAAAATTTTTTAAAAGGTATCAAAACATTACAAATTCTATATAAATTTGGTATTGCCGTGATTGTACTGACCCACAGAGTACAGGTAACATGTCATTTTTACCGCATAGTGAATGCCGTAAAAATTAAACCCATAAGAAATTGGCGCAAAGGCATTTTATTTTACAATTCCACCTCATTCAGAATGTTTTTTCCAGTTTCCCAGTACATTGCACAGGATATTGAATGGTGCCAGTACAAAGTACAATTTGTCCCGCAAAGAATAAGCCATCATGTGACTCTGTGAACTGAAAAATGAAAAAATTATCGCTCTTGGAATGGGGAGAGGGAAAAACGGAAATGCAAAAACAAAAATTGGCAGAGGCATGAAAGGGTTAATTTAATTCATTAATATTTATTTTTGCATTTTTGTAAATAACCTGTTACCACCTTACAACAAATACAGACATCCCAACAGCATATCCATATGAAATAGAGCTAGCTATCAGGTATAATAAAAATAACATTCAAAGTACATATCAAATACATCTGTTATTGATCCAAGGATATCAGAATCTTAGGACATGTCCAGCATATCTCATCAAGAGGTTCGATAGAGCCATATCACGCACATGCACACACTCATTCTGTGCACCACCCCAAGGAGAGTACCCCTATGGCAAATCAGCAGCAGTAGTCCATGCATTTATCCAAGGATCCCATCATGAAACGTTCCGGAGTGCTGCGAGCCACATAAGTTGCTTTATATTTAGGCAAATTCAAGTCAATCAAGTCTATTCATTGGCTAAGTGTTGGAACCCTAGGGAGCTTTCAGTTGAGCAATATAGCCTTCCTTGCATAATACACGAGGAGTCTATGCAGCTTCCGACCATAATTTGTGGGGATAATCTCTTTAATCAAGCCCAGCAGACTAACTTCCGGCCAGCAGACCCTAGAAAAATCTATAGTTGCATTAAGAAACCCATGAACCTCAGACCAAAAAACATGGATGACTGCATAGTCCCACACCCTATGTATGAAGGATCCCCTATGATCCCCACATCTAGTGCAGGTATCAGTGGTTAATCTGTGCATTTGGACCAGCCTAATTGGTGTCAAATACACTCTGTGAAGCCAATTAACCTGAATAAGCCAGTCTCTGGCACTTATAACCGTGGATTTCTATGTCGTGGCCAGTTCCTCCTTACAACCAGAATGCAAAATGGGGATATCTGTCTGCCGCATAAGGAAAGATTTAACTAACTGGGACTTTTGACAGCACTGTGTAGAAAGAGAAGATTGACTTGTAGGAAACCTCCCATCTCGCCACAGATTCTAAAGATTCCCCCACAAATTGCTGCCTACATGCATGGTGGAGCTGGAGATAGTGGCTAGTATGTGGAAGATGAAGTTCCAATTTCAAACTTTCAAAGGAATGGAAGAATCACCCATCATATAAGTGAGTGAGATACTTCAATCCCCTCTGGGGCCAAAACTCAAAATTAGGTAAATTCTTTAATTTAAGGTTATTCCTCCATAGAGGCATATACGGGGACCAGTATGTAACATCATCCTTAACTCTCCTTGTATGTACAAATGTCTTCCATGCAGCAAACATAGCGGTCATATTAGAGGTGTAACACTTGGTGGGGTATAAGTCACTCCTATGTACCAAGTTAGCTAAAGCCTCTGGCTTCCGCACTCTGCACTCTACTGAAACGGCCCTCACAAAAGTCTCCAATGATCTCCTGATGGCTAAATCCAAAGGTGACTTCTCTCTTCTTATTCTTCTAGATCTCTCAGCAACATTTGACACTGTTGACCATCAACTCCTCCTCAATATGCTCTGTCGGCATCACAGACACCGCTCTCTCCTGGTTCTCCTCTTATCTCTCTGACCGCACATTCTGTGTATCATTTGCGGGCTCTGTTTCTTCTCCTTGCCGTTGGTGTTCCTCAGGGCTCGGTCCTTGGTCCCCTGCTCTTCTCCCTCTACACAGCACCCATTGGACAAACCATCACTAGATTTGGCTTCCGGTACCATCTTTATTCTGATGACACCCAATTATATACGTCATCCCGTGACATCACCCCTGCACTAATACAGAACACCAGTGACTGCCTCTGTGCTGTCTCAAATATCATGTCTTCGCTCTATCTGAAGCTGAATCTCTCAAAGACTAAACTACTGCTGTTTCCACCATCTAACAGATCTGTCTCTGATATCTCCATTGCAGTCTCTGGCCTTACCATAACTCCTAGGCAGCATGCCCGCTGCCTCGGGGTTTGTTTGACTCAGACCTTTCCTTCACCCCCCATATCCAATCACTCGCACGCTCTTGTCATCTCCACCTCAAAAACATCTCCAGAATCCGCCCTTTCCTTACCACAGATACACTAAAGACACTTATTGTTGCCCTGATTCATTCTCGCCTTGACTACTGTAACTCCTTACTAATCGGTCTTCCCCTTACTAAACTCTCCCCTCTACAATCTATTCTGAATGCGGCGGCCAGGCTCATCTCAGTCTAGACGCTACGGCGATGCCTTCGGTCTGTGCCGGTCACTACATTGGCTGCCTATTCAATACAGAATACAATATAAACTTATCACCCTCATTCACAAGGCTCTCCATAATGCTGCACCTCCCTACATTTCCTTCCTTATCTCTGTCTATCGCCCAACCCATACTCTCCGTTCACTCAATGACCTAAGACTAACATCCTCTATTATCAGAACCTCCCACGCTCGTATACAAGACTTCTCTCGAGTTGTACCACTTCTCTGGAATGCTCTATCCCAGACTATCAGATTAACCCCTAATTTCCACAGCTTCAAGCGTAAACTAAAGACACATCTTTTCAGACAGGCCTATCACAACTCCTAATGTAAACCCTTCCATAGTTAGAATCCCTAAAACGTACCTTCCTCTGTTTATGCTTAAACATTACCTCACAGGATATGATGCCGTATAAGACTAGCTTTATATGTCCAGGCACCATCTGCATGTTAAAGGACACGACTGGTGACGGCTCATACAGCTTTATATATGTGTAATGACAGTAACCTCTATCACAAAATTGTCTGACCATTGTACAAGCAATGCTACGTCTGTTGCCGCCCCTGCTACCTCCTGTGTCACCCCCTCTACCTCATAGATTGTAAGCTCTTGCGAGCAGGGCCCTCAGTCCCAGTGTGTGAATTGACTATTTCTTTGTAATGTATCTTTTTTGTCAGTACTTGAACCCTACAAGTTGTACAGTGCTGCGGAATATGTTGGCGCTATATAAATAAAATGTATTATTATTATTATTATTATTATTATTAAAGCCTCATAGGAGCTCAATAGGACTACCTCCCATATACAGTAACTTGGGTAGAAGAACCATTTTAAATATATTTATTCACCCCACCAACGTTAATGGGAGATCCATACATGCTTTAAGTTTATGAGAAATATACTCGACTGTATGGTTTATATTAAAGGCCTGGAATTTATGGCCATCTTTATGGATCACTATGCCTAAATATGTAAATTAATCCACTACCTGAATGGTCAAGGAGGGAAGAATCAACTCCTGTCGCTAAAGAGGCCCCCAGGCTAGTCAACTATACCAGCATATCATCTCATACAAGGAAAGCTTCCCCACTATGCTGTCTACATCCTAGCCCTCTATACGAGAGTTACCAGTAATTCTTGATGCCAATGGTTCCATAACAAGGGAAAATAATAGAGACGACAACCAGGGCCGCTTTAACCATAGGGCCAATGGTGCACTTGTCCCGGGCCCTATGGTATCATGTGCCCCCTTGGGACAGCAGGACAGTCCTGCATTTAGGCCACCATTATACTTCACAGCTCCAGCCTGGAGGACGCAGATGAATGGAGTACAATGGTGATGCAGGGGCCGTCTGGTCCCTGCATCACCATTCAGCCACTCTGCTGTCTCAGTGTACTTCTCGGGAGCACGAGGCACGATGTAATGAAGTCTCTCTGATGCTCTCTGGTGCTGCCGGCAGTAGAGACAGAAGACAACAGGGGTGTGAAGGATCCGAGTTTACCAGGGCCTCGCGCCTGGCCTTCCTGCGATCGCTTCGATCACCTCACACCCACTTTCCGTGAATGTAGGTCCGGTAGAGGATAATACGTGACGGGCCTTCTAAATTTTATATATTTATTAACCCCTAAATGGGTCGATACTAGACACTCAACACATACATAGAATACATGCAGCGGTTAACAAGCAGATACGAGTGACAACAGCATAACACGGTACATAAAAATAAAAATGGAGATAAAAGAAAGCAAAGAATATATATTACCAACACCAGCTTGTGCAGGTTATCTCTGACTTCCAAGGCCAGGGCACTTTCTTATGGGACGACCAGCAGCAGACCACCTTAACAAGGTAAAATGGCCGAAGACCATGTGCTGTCTGCGTGCTGTGCTTTTGTGTGTTCCCTGCCCCCGCCCAGAGTGATGTCATGGGGGAGGGAAGTTACACCTACAAGCATGGAACCCTTGAACTCGAAAATCGTTCTGGCTCCTTATCTGGCGACCGTATGGTCTGGTAAATGGAAGGGGAGAACTCGGGGTGAAACCCTCGTCGTATACATACCAAGCATGGCACCTCAGTTCCCTTTGGGTAGGGAGTTGGGTGTCTGGACCCGCCTTGGGCTCACAACAACTCCATGTTTGGGCTGACCACATGCGCATTTCTATGGGGCACCCACAAAATTTATTGGCATAACTGTGAGGTGCCCCCCTTCTGAGATATGGGCATAAAACTATGATCTCTCTGATGTATAATCGGCGCCGGGCTGTCTGGTGTGGCTCAGGAAATCTCCTGGGGAGCAATATAACAAAGGGATGGTAATTAACCCACAACAGGGACATGGCTTCAGAGTAACTGAGCTGAGAGGAGGAAGTTGAAACACATGGTCAGAAGGGGGGGGGTATAAGGGGTCAGCCAGATACATAATTGTACAGAGATGCATATATGGAAGTCCCCTTAATCATCACACCTCCCTCCTTTAGATGGTGCTTAGAGGAAGCAGGAGCCTATGCTCCTCTTCCTCGAGCTCCTCTGCAGCCTCACCGCGCCGGGACAGGCCATCTGCGTTGCCATGGGCCCGGCCGGGCTTGTGCCGAATGTCGAAATTGTATTGCTGGAGCACCAGGCTCCAGCGCAACAACCGCCCATTCTGACCTGCGATACGCTTTATCCAGATCAGGGGGTTGTGGTCCGTCACCACAGTGAAGTGGCGCCCATACAAGTAAGGCTGCAGCTGCTGCAAGGCCCAAACAATTGCCAGGCATTCCTTCTCCACTGTGGCGTAGGCCACCTCCCACGGCAGAAGCTTTCTACTGAGGTACTGCACTGGGTGCTCTTGCCCCGCTGAGTCAATCTGGCTCAGCATGGCACCGAGACCGTAGGTGCTGGCGTCTGTCTGTAATACAAGCGGACGGGATTCATCGTATGCTTGAAGTACAGGGGCGCTTGCCAGGGCCGCCTTCAGGGCCTGGAAGGAGTGCTCACAGGCATCCGTCCATTGGATGGTTTGCAGCAACTTCTTCTTGGTGAGGTCTGTCAGGGGAGCAGCAAGGGCACTATAGTTCGGGACGAACTTCCTTTAGTACCCTGCTGTGCCCAGGAAAGACATCACCTGTCGCTTGGTCCGGGGGGTGGGCCAGGACATGATTACGTCCAGCTTCTCAGGTTCTGGTTTCAGGGTTCCCCCACCTACCCGGTGTCCCAGGTACTGGACCTCACGCATGCCCAGCTGACACTTTTCCGGTTTGATGGTCAAGCCCGCATGGTGGATCTGCGACAGGTGCTGCAGGTGTTCCTCCCAGGTGGAGCTGAAGACGGCGATGTCGTCCAGGTACGCAGCTGCGAACCCTTCACATCCTGACAGCAGGGAGTTGACCATCCTCTGGAAGGTGGCAGGGGCATTTTTCATGCCGAAGGGCATGACAGTGGACTCGTACAGTCCGAAAGGGGTGATAAAGGCCGACCGCTCCTGTGCCTGTGGGGACAGGGGGACCAGTATCCCCGGCTCAAGTCCATGATGGACAGATACTGGGCCTTACCTAATGTGTCCAGTAAGTCGTCAATGCGTGGCATGGGGTACGCGTCATCGACTGTAACTGCATTGAGCTCCCTGTAGTCCACACAGAACCGGGTAGTCCGGTCCTTCTTGGGCACAAGGACTACGGGCGACGCCCATGCACTGTGAGAGGGTTGAATCACCCCCAGTTCCAGCATCTCGCCGATCTCCTTGCGCATCTGGGCCCGTACCTCCGAGGAGACGCGATATGGCGGATGCTGGATAGGGGCATTTATTTCCGGTGTCCACGTGGTGGAGGGCCCGGTCGGTTCTCCCAGGTTTCCCGGAGAACAGACCGGGTAGGGTGCATAGAACCTCGGTCAGTTGGGACCTCTGGGTCTCAGTCAGCTGGGGGTCCACCTGGGCATCTTTGGGGGACCCCCTTTTTCCAAAATGAGTGAGCAGGTCAACAAGGTTTTCCTCCTCCCCCTCCTCTAACAGACTGCAAACTGGGTAGGCTTCCCTGTCGTGATGATCCTTCATCATGTTGACATGGAAGGCCTTATGCCGGTTCCGGCCTGGATCGATTGTGACCAGGTAGCTGACGCTGCTGAGCTGCTGGTGCACGACGTACGGGCCAGCCCATTTGGCCTGAAGCTTGTCCTGGGGCTCAGGGACTAGGACCCATACCTTCTGCCCCAGCTGGTATGTTCTCTCGCGGGCATTCTGATCACACCAGCGTTTCTGGTCAGTCTGAGCCTGGACCATGTTGTCATGCACCAGCTGCACCATAGTCTGCATTTGGTCACGGAATCGCAGGACATACTCAACTATTGGCACACCTTGGATGGCTGTGTCTCCTTCCCAGGATTCTTTCACGAGAGCTAGGGGCCCGCGGACACGTCTCCCATACAAGAGCTCAAAGGGGGAGAACCCCGTCGAGGCCTGAGGCACTTCCCGGTAAGCAAACAGCAGGTGCGGGAGATAAGGCTCCCAGTCGCTCCCGTGGGACTCGACTAACATCCGAAGCATCTGCTTCAGGGTGCCATTGAACCGTTCACACAGGCCATTGGTCTCTGGGTGATACGGGCTGGACACTAGATGTTGCACCTCTGTTACCTTACACAGGCCTTGCATCAAGGCAGACATGAACTGGGTACCTTGGTCGGTGAGCATCTCTCTGGGAAACCCAACACGGGAAAAGATACCTACCAGGGCCTTGGCCACTACATCAGCCCGGGTAGAGGACAGGGCGACAGCTTCTGGGTACCTAGTAGCATAGTCTACTACCGTTAATATGAAACGTTTCCCGGAGCGACTGGAAATGGACAGGGGTCCAATAAGGTCCACAGCTACCCGCTGGAAAGGTTCGACTATGATGGGCATAGGTATCAGCGGGGCCTTTGTGTTTTGCCCCGCCTTGCCCACCCGCTGACATGTGTCACATGAACGGCAGTACCTAGCTACGTCCCTCCCCATCTTAGGCCAGTAGAATAAGTGGTTGAGGCGGGCCGTGGTTTTAGTGATCCCCAGGTGACCTGCTAGGGGAATATCATGAGCAACCCGCAATAACTCCACCCGGTAGGGTTGAGGTACCACTAACTGTTTCTCCCCAAGCAGACTTTCCTCCCCCCGTTGTGGGGATCGTTTCCCGGTACAACCTCCCTTGGTCCCAGTATATCCTGTCCTTATCAGACTCCGAGGGAGGTTGAGTGGCACGTTCCTTCAATGCGGCCAGGCTGGTGTCGGCCTGGACAGCGTCCCGGAACTCTTGGCTGGAGTGAGACAAAAGAGGAGTGCATATTACATACCCGCTGGACCCTTTCGGTGCCAGGGTGGCAGAATTAGTCACGGCGGTCTCAGTACCGACTCCGGGTGATATAGGGGATGGCTCAAGGGTCGGAACACCCTCCACCTTCTTAGCACTCTGGCTGCGGGTTACCACCGCTATACCAGCAGTCTGCCCCTCACCTGGATCGGCCGTGCGATCCCCATGGCCTACCCGACCACCTGGCACCTGGCCAGCCGCTGGGTGCTGTTCGGAGGCAAATCAGTCATTAGTCCCACAGTCCGCATTCCTTTTCCTGCACCCCAGTCCAGATGGACACAAGCCATGGGTACAGTGAAGCGTTCCTGCCCAATTCCCCTCAGGGTTAAAGTTTTCCCAGGGATAATACTGTCCGGGGGACCAAATCAGGTTGCACCAGAGTAACATCTGCCCCAGTGTCCCGAAATCCCATGACCACTTTATCCCTCACAGTGACTTGCTGACGATTGGCATTGGGTCGTGCCCCCACCCCCCAACCAAGTACACAGATGAGCCACCTGCTGTGGCTTGGGGGTCCTTAGGGCGGTTGGGACACTCCCGCTGGAAATGCCCTGGTTGGCTACAGCCGTGGCACCGCTGAACCACCCCTTGGGACTGGTGGTAGGTTGCTGGGGCACCCGGAGTTCTAGGGACAGGGGAAGTATAGGGACCACCGGAGTTTTTCTTACCCCACTTGGAAACAGAAGGCTGTGGTAGATTCCGACCTTGCCCCTCCCTTGGTCTCGGGTACCCTGCTGTCCGCGTAAGAGTCAGCAATTTGCGCAGCTTGGTTTGCTGTCTTGGGTCCACGGTCATACACGAACTGGCGGACATCCAGAGGACAAATATGGAGGAACTGGTCTTTTATCATCAGATCCTCAAGCTCCTCGAACTTGGTAACAGTAAGTCCTTTAATCCATTGCCGGAATGCAGCCCGTTAATCGCCCACAACATCCGCATAGCTGCCAGTGGGGTTCCGCTTTATACTCCGGAACTTTTTGCGGTACACCTCAGGAGTGAGGTTGTACCGTCTGATGAGGGCCTCCTTAATAGCGTCATAGTCCCCATCCCATTCAGGTGATAGGTCCGTAAAGACTCCCAGGGCCTTGCCCCTTAAGCTTGGAGTCAGGTACTGGGCCCACTGTGCACGGGGCACACGGTATTGCCAGCAGGTTCTTTCAAACCCCTGCAGAAATAAGTCCAAGTCGCCATCCTTCTCCAGGACAGGGAAGCTCTCCTGGCGAGGCCTCTGCACATGGGCCTCCTGATTCTGGGAAGAGCTGCTACTCCTCTCCAGCCGGGCCATCTCCAACTGATGCTCCCGCTCGGCCTGGCGCTCTGCAGCCTGTTGATATTGGTGGATCAACTGTAGGTGAGCGTCAGAGTCACTGGGGCCTAGCTGCTGTAAGGCCAGTTGCAAATAAAAGTCTATTCTCCCCACCGGGCTGGGGCTGCTAGTCCCTCCAGGTGTAGTGATTTCTGGTACAGGACTAGTTGCTGCACCTTCTGGCCTGGCAAGGATCTCTTGTCCTAACCCCTACGGACTTTGCTCCGCCTCCTGCATGGCTATGGTAGCTTCCATATCCGCCATCTCCTGGAGTTCAGCAGCAGCCAATTCCTGCATACGTTTGGTTATGCTTCTGGTGCCACCGGCCATCCACTGGAAGCCGTTGCCAAATAAAAGATAGGATAGAAAAACAAAGAGAAAGGGAAGGGAACAGCACCGTGCTAAATTTTCACTGTATCTTATAGCCTGCCCTAGTACCGGGCTCGCTTCGTAGGATTTTTCCGCAAATCCCCAGCATCTGAGTGATACTACTGTACACACACAAACGCTGTCTATCCTCTATCCCACAACGCTGCCACCACTGTGAAGGATCCAAGTTTACCAGGGCCTCGCGCCTGGCCTACCTGCGATCGCTTCGATCACCTCACACCCACTTTCCGTGAATGTAGGTCCGGTAGAGGATAATACGAGACGGGCCTTCTAAATTTTATATATTTATTAACCCCTAAATGGGTCGATACTAGACACTCAACACATACATAGAATACATGCAGCGGTTAACAAGCAGATACGAGTGACAACAGCATAACACGGTACATAAAAATAAAAATGGGGATAAAAGAAAGAAAAGAATATATATTACCAACACCAGCTTATGCAGGTTATCTCTGACTTCCAAGGCCAGGGCACTTTCTTATGGGACGACCAGCAGCAGACCACCTTAACAAGGTAAAATGGCCGAAGACCATGTGCTGTATGCGTGCTGTGCTTTTGTGTGTTCCCTGCCCCCGCCCAGAGTGATGTCATGGGGGAGGGAAGTTACACCTACAAGCATGGAACCCTTGAACTCGAAAATCGTTCTGGCTCCTTATCTGGCGACCGTATGGTCTGGTAAGTGGAAGGGGAGAACTCGGGGTGAAACCCTCGTCGTATACATACCACTTTGCAGTAGTGGGCTTGTCTCTCTTTGAGTCCGGCTCCTTATCCCTTGGATTATTTGCCTGCTGCAAAGCGCTTTCATGTTTGTCCGTATCGCTTGATTCTCCAAAGGTATTTTCTTGCTATTATTTTAGCTGTGTTTTTCTCTCTGGTGACTTCTGGTTTTCCTTATAGATGTCCTCCTCAACTTCTGGTGCTGATGGTGACGACTGTAAAAGGAAAAGGTCCTCCAAACACAAGCATTTGTCTTGTTTAGACTGTAATACTCCTTTGCTGGATGGGTATGAGTTTTCCCGCTGCCGTCAGTGCCGTGGACCCCCCTCCGATGAGCCGTCTGTATGTGACATCGTCGTGTGGGTCAAGGAATATATGCAGGACTCCTTTCAGGAAATCCGGGAGTCCAGCACGCAAATTTCGCAAAGTTGATACGGCAGTGGCAAAGTTGTCCCGTCGTACGGTGGTCCCGGTGGATGATGGATCTAACCTCCAGGATCTCATGGATAGACGCATAGAGAGTACTCTCAGGAAGGTTTACTCTCTGGCCTCCGGTCAGACTTCCATGGCTATTGCATCTAATGAAGTCTCAAGCAAGCTACATGCTGATTTAGCCCAGTTTGCAAGAGACATCGACTCTGGAATCTCCAGAGATGATCTCCTAGCTTTTTTGAGCTCCGTTTCCTTGTCGGCAGATTACTTAGCCGAAGCCTCACAATATCAGTTAAGGCTGGAGGCCAAATCTTTGGCCCTTTCTACGGCAGCTAGAAGGCCGATATGGTTAAAATCCTGGAGAGCGGATAATGCCTCCAAGTTTAACCTCTGTTCTCTACCCTTTGAACCGGGTAAGCTTTTTGGCAGAGGCCTGGATGAGATTATGGAGGACCTTGAAGATAAAAAGGGTAAGACTCTGCCTCAGGTCTTTAGAGGCAGGTCAAGGCCTTCCGGCCGTGGTAGAGGTTATCAGCCTCAACCTAGACCTCAGTTCCAGTATCAGCCTAGGGGTTTGGGACGAAGGTTCCCCAAGGATGAGGGCAAAAAGAAGCTTACCTTTTGACATCAGCTGCCTTCTTCCTGTGGCCGAGACTCCTGTTGGAAGTCAACTTTCCCAGTTTTAGACCGTCTGGCAGGAAAAAATTCAAGACCCTTGGGACTTGCAGGTTGTTCAGCGAGGTTATGCGATCGAGTTTCTTCATCCGCCTCAAGATCTATTCATCTTTCCCCGCTCCCTTCCTGCAGTTCAGCAGGATATATTGGAGTGCTCCATTCATGATTACTCCGCAGGGGGGCCTTGGAAGAGGTCCCCCTCTTGGAAGAAGGATTCAGTGTCTATTCCCCAGTTTTTCTGGTGCCAAAACCATCAGGCAGCTGGAGAATGATTCATAACGAAAAAACATTTTCGTATGGAGACCGTAAAATCCGTTACATCCTTTGTTCAACAGGGCGAAATTTTCATCACCTTAGATCTAAAGGATACCTATCTGCATGTCCCAATATATCCTCCACACAGAAGGTTTCTCAGAATCGCCGTTTCAGTTTCTGGCCACAGGGAGCATCTTTAGTTTGCAGCCCTGCCCTTTGGCATCACTTCAGCTCCTCATACCTTCACCAAGGTTGTGGCTCCTATAGCCGCCTCTCTCAGGCTTCAGGGCCTTTTTGTAGTGCCATACCTGGACGACTGGCTAATAAAAGCCCAGTCAGAGTCTGTTCTGCTCCAGCAGTTACTGATAGCTGTATCCCTTCTCCAAAACTTGGGTTGGCTAATAAATTGGGAGAAGTCAGAAGTAGTTCCTTCTACCCGCAGGAAGTTCCTGGGGTATCTGTTGGACTCAGACCGAATGGAGGTTTCCTTAATACCTGCAAGGAAGGAAAGATTGATCACACGTCTGGTATCCATCAGAACATCCATGAGAGTCCTAGGCCTGATGTCATCCTCAGCCATTGCAGTCCCTTGGGCTTTATGGCATTTGCGTCCTCTCCAGATGGAAGTACTAAAAGCCTGGAACCGTACTCCTCTCAGTCGCGACAAGAAGATCAAGCTATCTCCCAGTACCCGTCTTTCCCTCAAATGGTGGATACACCTGAAAGACGGAATATCCACGGTCCAAGCTCGTTGGATCCTGGTGACTACCGATGCATCCCTCTCAGGATGGGGAGCCCACCTGTACGAGAAGACGATACAAGGAGTCTGGAGCAGTCTAGAAGAAAAGACATCTTCCAATTGGAAGGAGCTCAGAGCTGTGTACCTGGCACTACTTCATTTTTCTCCTCTCCTCAGAGGGAGAGTGGTCAAGGTTCGGTCAGACAGCATGACTACCGTAATGTACCTGAACAGACAGGGAGGCACCAGATCATTATCTCTCCTCAGAGAGACAGATCTGATTTTTACCTGGGCAGAAAAAAATCTGACCCACTTATCCGCAGTTCACATAGTAGCGGATCAGTTGAGTCGGGGTCTTGTCGTATCAGGAGAATGGTCTCTCAATCCAGATGTATTCCATCAGATTACTCTGAAGTGGGGTCTCCCAGAAGTGGACCTCATGGCGACCAGACTCAATGCCAAGGTAGAGACGTTCTGCTCACTGTATCAGGAGGACTATCCCTTTGCAGTGGGTGCCCTGTCCATCCCTTGGAGGTTCAGGCTGGCATACATCTTCCCTCCACTTTCCATGATACCGAAGGTATTGATGAAAGTCAGACAGGACCAAGTCTCTGTGATAGCCATCATACCATTCTGGCCAAAAAGGACTTGGTTTGCCCAGCTCATGTACATAAGTCGAGGGACATATTGGAGGCTTCCCCCCACCCAGAACCTGGTTTCCTGAGGAACTCAGAAGCACCAGGATCTGAGGAGATTCAACCTGACAGCCTGGAGGTTGACCAGTCTCTACGAAGTGTTTAGTGGACTGTCATAAGCCGCCTTGAAGACTCTTTCCTGTGCCAGAGCAGAGTCTACCAAGAAAAGATACCATAGGATAGGTAACATCTTCAAGCAGTGGTGCTCCAGAAGAGAAGCTGATATTTCAAACCCTACTATGGCAGAAATTCTGGATTGTCTTCAAAGCAGCTTGGATGCAGGCCTTTCTCCTGCTACACTGAGGGTACAGGTTTCAGCCTCATCTGCCTGTTTAGGCAGACGTTTGTCCTAAGATTCCCTTATTGTTGGATTCCTTAAGGGTGCTACCAGACTTAGACCGGTGGTCTCAGCTCCGGTTCCCCAGTGGGATCTCTCGACTGTTCTTTAAGGTCTTTGTGGTCCTTCCTTTTGAGCCTTTGGAGGATGTAGATCTTAAATTTCTTGCCTTTAAAACCACCTTTCTATTAGCCATCACTTCAGCCAAAAGGGTGAGTGAGCTCCATGCATTTTTTTGTTTTATTGATTTGTTTAATATTTTTGATCCTTTTTTGCTCCATTAGGGGACTTGAACCATTGATCACCTGATTGCTGGTTCAGTATTATACACTGCATACTCATGTACTGCAACATATTAGTGCTGTCAACCTATTGATAGACTAACATCCTATCTAATCAAATCTGCCTGAGACAGGACCAGGAGCAACAAGGCAGTCCATGGTGCTGACTCAGCTCCTGAGTGGATACCATGTCCATGACGTAATAGTATGGCAGTTTAACTTAAGACCTTGGCAGCTGTGCCATACTATTGCAGTGCACGTCGTCAAGGGGTTAAGAACTATCTTCTGCTTAAAGAACAAGGAGTCCTGTAATTGATGATATGGCCCCCAGAGCCCCAATCTCAAGATTATCAATTCTGTCTGCGATTACATGAAGAGACAGAAGGATCTCAGGAAGCCTACATCCACAAAAGATCAATGATGGTTTTCCAAGATTTTTGGAATAACCTCTTTGCCATTTTCCTTCAAAAACTGTGCAAGTTTACCTAGAAGGTGCTATTTTGAAGGCAAAGGGTGGTCACACCTGTGATGAACCGACCCTCAGTTTTATATCTTTCTTGGAAGTGTGTTTTTACTTGCTCATGTCAGTCCTCCCCCCACTTGTTGGAATGTTGTGCTTAAGTTGAGGCCAGCTGGCGATGGGGGAGAGTGGTCCAGTGACCTTAACTTCACCCATCCCTTCCCGCAGCCTAGGAAGGTACCCAACTGTCCGAGGATTCTGCAAAGGAGGGAGAAGGAGGGCTGGCTGGGGGGAGGTGAAGGGTGTAGCTGGGGAGAGTCTCACACTGAGGTGAGAGTGAGTTTGCTTTTGTCTTTTGTGTGGAAGCTGGAAGAGATACAGCTAAGAGATAGCTGTGATCAGGAATCTTCCTGAGGTCCGGTATTATTCTATATTTTATTCCCATTTTTATTTTGTGTGCTGTATCATCGCACTTTTGCTTGTATGTTTATGCTTGATCATATTAATATTGTATATTTCTGTATATGCTATTAATTAGTACCGACCCACTTGGGTTATTAAATACATAAAATTTATACAGCCCGTTTCATTCTATCCTACGAACTCTGTTCGCTCACGGGTTGTGAGTGGAAGGTTTAGAAGGGTGATCGCAGGTACGCCAAGAGGCTTGGCAAGGCGATATTCTTGACACCCAAGATTGATTTGATTTTGATTTCTATTTTATTCATTGACTTTGTATTTTGTTAACCACTTAGCGACATGTGACATACAGAACATTCATACTATTACAGATTGTCTCTGTTTGTGTCCATTTTTTGGGGGGAAGAAGACTATAAATATAAAGAAGTGTAAATTTTAGTTTTCAATACTACATGCTGCAGCAGAGGAAGCAGCAACAACAGGTGAGACAGCGATGACGGTCCACCCCATAACATGAGATAATAATACTTTAGATTTATTATATAGTTTGTTATGAACACAGCAATACCAGATATGTATTGTTTATTTATTTACATAATGAACCATTTTATATGGTATGGGAGTGAGAATGTCAAATGATGTGTATTTGACACTGTATATTGGGATGCATCAACACCTGGGCAAGTTCTTTGAGTACTTGAGGATGTCTGTCTCCAGCTTTGGTGACCTGCTGCAGTACATCATTACCAGGATCTAACGGCAAAACCCTGCTTCCACAGATCAGTGTCCCCAGCAGAGTGTCTCATGGTAACAGTGTGGTAAGTCTGGAATTTTTATTCATTTAACCTCTACAGACCCTGTACCATTTTGTTTCTCCTAGTAGCATATAACATTTTTTTTTTTCATTCAAAAAGAGTTTATTTTTCAAAACAGTATATAACTTTTTTATACAATGTTTTTAGTAAATACTTTTTGCAATTGCTTGATTGAAGTTTTTTTTATTAAATAGTATCAATATAGACAGGACATTTTTTAAAAATATATATATATGTGAAGATATATTGCACAATGTAAATGAATAGTGTACTGCATGCATATTTTTATACTGTATGTTTTAATAATCTTTATTTCTTTTAAATTCTGTGTACATTTTTGCAATTGCTTGATTGAAGTTTAATTTTTTTCTCTTTTGAAGCTGTTTGGAACAACCTGTCTGTAAGCCAATTGTGCTGTGATTTCACATGACACTTTGGCATACAGATAGGAAGGAAGAGAGATGCAATTTCTTAATACAGTATGTATGTTGTCTCTTTTGGCTCTGTAACCCAGCCTCTGCTGTTGCACAGATGTGCATTGAATTTACTGCACACTCAGGGCAGCAGGAGAAGCTGGGCTAAAGAGTTGCAGACACAAACTCCATATGCCCATCTCTCCCTCTACACTCAGATTTTGTCTCTGTAGATCTCTAGGCCAGCCTCTGCTGTTACCCAGATGTGTATTCGATTTACTGCACACGTAGGCCAACAGAAGAGGCTGGACTCAAGGCAAACACTCAATTCAATTACATTTTTTTTAATCCAAAAATAAAATAAAACATATTACATAATATGAAACACCTCTTAGTACTATTATTACTATTATTATTACTATTAATTTATTTATTTATTTATTTTACATTGTGTCCCCATAAGGTCATAATAGACCTTTGGGGACATCTGATTACTTTTCTTTTTGTGGGGGAGGCTGATTTCCCCGTAACTGGGGCTGGTACATTTAGCCCCAGTTGCAGGAGGAATACAGCCTCCTGCACGTTACTTGCACAATACTATAGAGCTTATCTGGGTCCTGTAGGTATAGGGTATAACTTACAGATCTGTGGGGTGCAGTTGTGATAAATATATTTAATGTCTTTAAAGTTATTAAAAGAAAATGAATAAACTTAAAACTCTGCAATGAGAGCAGGGTGGGCTGCCGTTTGGTGATGACATGTAATAAAAAAAAATTATATACAAATACAAGTTATTTTCTCATAACCAGACATCAAATTACCTTTAATTTTAAATTGAAGTATTTTATTTTATTTATTTATTCATTCATGTTTTGGTTTGGCGGTGGAAGAATTTGAAAAGGGTCAGTAAAAAGTAGATATTAATAAAAATGCCACTGCTTACATAATATTTCACCAAGAAAACATTATTCTGCGTATGGGCAATAATATGGCATTAAACTATGTGTGTGGCACTATGTAGTGTTATCATGTGTGCGGCAACTTTAATGACATTATACCATGTGAAGGGGAACTTTCAGGTGCAGTATACTGTGTGTGTGTGTGTGTGTGTGTGTGTGTGTGTGTATGCAATGAAGCAACATTATATTATGTTCAAGACACAGAGTAGAAGAATACTGAGTTTGGGCATTGATGATCATTTGGCATTGCACTATGTGTGTGCAACTAGGGAGCATTATACTGTGTGTGGCCATGTGGCATTATACAATGTTATTGTGAATATTTAGTATTAGACTATGTTTGTGCGGATCTTGGCATTAGTATTAGCGAACAATAAATATCTTTACAATGTGTGTATTTACAGCGATTTATTTTGATGTCTGATATTGAGAGCAATCTTGGTGAGTTCCCAGTTTTAGAGTTTGCTTTGCTTTTTTATGTTTGGGGATTTGTTTTTTCTACAGCTCCAGGGGACAGGTATGGGGGCACCTTGCGCATCTGCTTTTGTAAATCTGTTCCTGGGGCTGAGGAAAGATCCGTCTTTCACACTGAGCCTGTGTCATTAAGTGAAAATGTACAGGGAAGATACATAGATGACATGATTTTTATTTGGCAAGGCTCAGAAACTGAGCTAGAAACCTTCCTTGAATCCCTCAACCAAAATAACAAGAACATTAAGCTTACCCATCATTGGAGCAGGACAGAAATTGAATTTTTGGACATCAAGTTATATTTAGATGGTAGTATTCAGTCAGATCTTTTACGGAAAGAATCAGTCACAAATTCCCATTCCTCTTCTGCACATTTGGTGTGTCTTATTCAGAATATTCCTGTAGGACAGTTCCTTTGGGCACGCCGCATATGTTCAACTGATCAGTTCTTTGAGAAATCGGCCTGTGACTTAAGTAATTGTTTCAAATGGAGAGAATATCAGGAACAATGGATTTAGAATGGATATTTGAGAGCTCGTTCTTCCAACCGAAGTGATCTATTACAATCTGGACGTACAGGGACATTGAGACATGATTCGAGGAGATAGGTAAGATTCATTACCACGTTTATTTCAAGATGGTTCCATTTATGTTGTACCCTTAGGAAATATTGGGATATACTTACTAATGATCCCACATTGAAGCGTTACGTGGGCTCTCAGTCATCAATGACATATCGGTGGTCTAAGAGCCTACAAAATTTACTAGTCCAAAGTCAATTTCCTGAAAAAACACCGGCCTATCTATTTGGGAGTACAGGTCCAAAACCAGGGTGTTGCCCTTGTGGCAAATAGGTGGCATGTGTAAACATAGATAATGCTAGTGATTTTGCTTGTTCTGATAGGAAACACCAATTTAAGATCCTCTCAAGTTACAATTGTCAATCATTGGGCGTAATATATCATGCTACATGTCCCTGTGGTCTCATTTACGTGGGTCGCACAACCTGAGAATTATGTTGGCACATACTGTACGTGAACATATACTGGGGATTATTGCTTCCAAGCAAATTGAGGATGATTTGTCTCTTAAAACGATACTCAGACATTTCAGGCTCTTTCACGATTCAGTCCCTTCGGGTTTCTGTGTGGGAGCAATTGATCATGTCACAATTGGCCCAAGGGCAAGCAACTGGAAACAGCTTCTTGCACAAAAAGAATGTAAATGGATCTTTACGTTAAAAACGGTCCACTTTATGGGATGAATGGAAAGGTTAGTTTTGCTCCTTTTTTATGAACTGCTTGTGTTTCTTTTTGCTCACAATTTAATTTAATATCACTGTTGTCTTGTTAGACTAACATGCTTCTATGGTCTGATTTTATTTATTTTATTTTTAACATTATGTGTTTTTTATCGTAGATTGTCGTATCCTGTCTTTTCCTCTGTTTTCCTTCCGTTTCATTTACTACATACTGTCCAATAGAACTACAATGCCATAATACTTTACATGTTCAACCTACCTGGAGCCTAGTGATCGTCTTAGTTGAATTATCACCTCATTGATTTTATTTTTGATGATATGTTTATGTCATTTTGTGTCACACCAGGATCTATTATTTTCAGTAGCAGTTCCCCTTATCACTTATAGCATTGGATCATCATTTTATTGTATTCTGTATATATTTTTATATGAGTATGAATTGATTTAATATACAGTGGGTACAGAATGTATTCAGACCCCTTTAAATTTTTCACTCTTTGTTTCATTGCAGCCATTTGCTAAAAGAAAAAAGTTCATTTTATTTCTCGTTAATGTACACTCAGCACCCCATCTTGACAGAAAAAAACAGAAATGTAGATATTTTTGCAAATTTATTAAAAAAGAAAAACTGAAATATCACATGGTCATAAGTATTCAGACCCTTGCTCAGTAGTGAGTAGAAGCACCCTTTTGAGCTAGTACAGCCATGAGTCTTCGTGGAAATGATGCAACAAGTTTTTCACATCTGGATTTGGGGATCCTCTGCCATTCTTCTTTGCAGATCCTCTCCAGTTCTGTCAGGTTGGATGGTGAACGTTGGTGGACAGCCATTTTCAGGTCTCTCCAGAGATGCTCAATTGGGTTGAGGTCAGGGCTCTGGCTGGGCCAGTCAAGAGTGGTCACAGAGTTGTTCCGTAGCCACTCCTTTGTTATTTTAGCTGTGTGCTTAGGGTCATTGTCTTGTTGGAAGGTGAACCTTCGGCCCAGTCTGAGGTCCAGAGCACTCTGGAAGAGGTTTTCTTCCAGGATATATCTGTATTTGGCCACATTCATCTTTCCTTCAATTGCAACCAGTCGTCGTGTTCCTGCAGCTGAAAAACACCCCCATAGCATGAGGCTGCCACCACAATCACTGTTGGGATTGTATTGGGCAGGTGATGAGCAGTGCCTGGTTTTCTCCACACATACCGCTTAGAATTAATGCCAAAAAGTTCAATCTTCGTCTCAACAGACCAGAGTATCTTATTTCTCATAGTCTGGGAGTCCTTCATGTGTTTTTTGGCAAACTCTATGTGGACTTTCATATGTCTTGCACTGAGGAGAGGCTTCCTTTGGGCCACTCTGCCATAAAGCCCGACTGGTGGAGGGCTGCAGTGATAGTTGACTTTGTGGAACTTTCTCCCATCTCCCTACTGCATCTCTAGAGCTCAGCCATAGTGATCTTTGGGTTTTTCTTTATCTCTCTCACCAAGGCTCTTCTCCCACGATTGCTCAGTTTGTTTGGACGGACAGGTCTAGTAAGAGTTCTGGTCGTCCCAAACTTCTTCCATTTAAGGATTATGGAGGCCACTGTGCTCCTAGGAACCTTGAGTGCTGCAGAAATTCTTTTGAAACCTTGGCCAGATCTATGCCTTGCCACAATTCTGTCTCTGAGCTCCTTGGGCAGTTCCTTTGACCTCATAATTCTCATTTGCTTTGACATGCACTGTGAGCTGTGAGGTTTTTTATAGACAGGTGCGTGCCTTTCCTAATCAAGTCCAATCAGTTTAATCAGTTTAATTAAACACAGCTGGACTCCAATGAAGGAGTAGAATCATCTCAAGGAGGATCAGAAGGAGATGGACAGCATGTGAGTTAAATATGAGTGTCACAGCAAAGGGTCTGAATACTTATGACCATGTGATATTTCAGTTTTTCTTTTTTAATAAATTTGCAAAAATATCTACATTTCTGTTTTTTTTTTCTGTCAAGATGGGGTGCTGAGTGTAGATTAATGAGAAATAAAATGAACTTTTTTTTCTTTTAGCAAATGGCTGCAATGAAACAAAGAGTGAAAAATTTAAAGGGGTCTGAATATTTTCCATACCCACTGTATATGTATATGCACATATTCATCTATATATTTATTTTGACATATTAATGCAGGTTATGGTGAAACACTGGTTATTTTTAGACAAGAATGGATGCTTTATTTGTATGTGGGCTCTTGCTATATTTCTACTGTGGTCCAACTAACTTATATCGTTTCAACTTGGAGGCGGTGCGCAAGCGCAGTGTATCAATCTATTCATGTAGCTGTTGGTAATTTCTTAGACTAGAGGTGCCGCTAATCTTGCGATACCTCGGGAATGGTTCCCACACATGCGCATTATGTGTTTTAGCCATCTTACCTCGCATGATATCGCGATGTCCACACTTTGATTAATACGGCGGAGAGCGGTTTTCCGATTACTCTGGCGTTGCGGACAGTGATATTTAGCGGTTACATACATACATATTGTCACGATCCTGTGGCATTGTGGGTAAGTTCCCAGATTGTGGATAAATATATTATTAGCTAGTGTCTTTATTGGCCAGTGATATTTTTAAATACTAGTGTATTGACTATATACTGCATACCCCTAGACAAAGTCTTGCGGCAAAACGCTTGTAGGGGTTCCTGCTAGCCAGGTATTGGGGTTTGATACCTGTTATTTGTATACTCTAGCACTTTTGGCAGTGTTCTCTTTAGTACTTTTGGAAACTTAGTAGTATAATGTTGTACCGTGTTAGCCATTGAAAGCAGTGGAAGAGTGAAGTAATCAGGCGATGCCTTTTAGAGGCTAATTTTTGATATTTGATGGTAAGCTTTCAGAAGTACTAGCTTCCTTCATCAGACATGGTGTTATACAAGAAACTGAAAATTCACAGATTTTTTTATACCCTAAAGACATGGATCTTCAAAGAATCTTAGACTTCTTAAAAAAACCCAAAATGCAATCTAACTAGAGAAGTTATTTACAACAGGTCAAAAAATAAACAATCTGGAAAGTTGTGGTGCGTAACGGAGGGTTCACTAATTCTTGCTATCTGCTTGCTGTCACGTGGTGATTTGTGACCCTTACAGCTCATACATAGTGTGACATGAAACTGGCATGAATATTAAGTCCAAATTGCAGAGTTTGAAATTTTTGCATTAACTTATATTCCCATTCTTTCCTCTCCCTCTGCGTCTTAAAATGTCCCATTACAACCACAACCCGCAAATCTTCAATAGTGTGGTCTTCTCTGGAGAAATGTGCGGCCACTGGGAGATCTGTTCTGCTGTTATTAATGGTGGATCTGTGTGAGTTCATGCACTGATTAAGTCTCTGCCCCGTTTTCCCCACGGACACTTCACACACATTATGAGATACACCACATTGGAAGACCTGCAGGAAAATGTCCCCCTAATCCTGTGCACCTGTTGTGACTGTGGGACAGGTACACTGTCAGTGGTGTGGATGTTCTTGCAGGTCTTGCACCTGTTTTGCAGGCAAGGTGAGGTGCCATTTTCAGTTGGGGCCTTCAGGGCACTCCAGACAATAATACACAGTATGTTTGGTGGTTGCCGAAAGGAAAGGAGAGGGGGGACTGGAAACTTATATATCATATTGCCTATGACATAGCACTTTATGTTTGTTACTCCTGTATTTCCCTCATGGCTACATATTTTTGTGGTATTCCCTGTATTTACAATTTCCCCTATTTATGTATATTGTATGTTTTCATTTATTTGTAACCAATACACATAAGATATTTTTACTGATTTGTGGGCATGTTCTGTTTGTTTGCCAGAAATATATTGTGTAAAGATTTTTTTGTCAACTGTTTTTCAGGATCGTAATGGGACTAATTGACAGCACCCATTACTTAGGCAGGGCCTTAGTGTCAGCTGCCAAAAAGGCTGACAGAAATCCCCCCCAATTATTACTTCGGTATCCAACGCCTCTAGGGGTGTCAGGAAGAGTTGGGTTTGGTCTAGTATCTGACCATCTATTGATGGTCATGTACTGTGGCAGCTACAGGCTGTTGTTATTATGCTGGGAAGGGCCAAAAACCATAAGTTTTTCCAGCCTGGTAATTACAGACAGCTGATGCTTTATTGGATCTTACCTATATAAACCTACTTCCCACCACCCCCTTTTCATCTCATGTACCCTACACCTCAAAGATCCTAAATACACCCACTCCCCATTATATATATTAATTATATACATTACTTCCAGCAGGCACCGTACTGCAGTCACTTTGGTTTCTTGCTGTGTAGCCTGTACTTCTCCATGCAGCCATGCAGTTGGGGTACGCTACCTTCCAGCAACTTGAAGGCTTAATTTACACACCTGTGGGTATTTCCAGGTTCACTTATACAGTGTCTTGCGAAAGTATTTGGCCTCCTTGAAAAGGTTGAAAAGTTCAAGGGGGCCGAATACTTTCGCAAGGCACTGTATCTGTTCAATCCTCAGCACAGTGCCTTTTGACTTTTTGAATATAACTTTGGTTTTTTTTTTATGCCAATACTGTGGCACCAACAATGTGTTATAGTAGAATGTGATGGACATGTCTGGCTGAGTGGTGGTAGCAGTTGTATAACTAAAGTCTTGTGGGTCCCAGTGCAAACTTTTGTCTGGGGCCCCCCTAACCCCTCCCTATAGCAAATTCTTGATAGTGACAGTTACGGGTGCTGTAGCAGTAGCTGAGATACTTGAAAGGAATACAGTTTTAGTACCCACAACTGCAGTTATCAAGAATATGATGAGTGAGCAGTGCAGTGTCTGACATGTAAACAATACTGAAAGAAGCGTGCTGTGGGAAACAGCTGATCTGCAGTCCTAACAGTCTAAAAGATGTAAGAGATCAGTGTGGGTCCAACATCCGGGGCCCCTGCTGATCAACTGTTTGAAGGTACTGTGGTGCTTTTGTGACCCACTATTTACTTTGCACAGTATTTGTTTTATTATCACCATGCAATGTTATTGCTGCTTGTAATAATAGTGCATGGCTGCTATAAAACAAATGGCATCTGATGTGAAAGTGAAAGGGCCCCATACAGTATACTATGCTCCACAGTAGCCCCCACACAGTATAATATGCTCCACAGTGGCTCACACACAGTATAATATGCTCCACAGTGGCCCCCACACAGTATAATATGCTCCACAGTGGCCCTCACACAGTATAATAGGCTCCCCACAGTAGCCCCACACAGTATAAAATGCTCCCAAGAGCCCCCTAGAGCCAATTCAGGTGAACCCCACAAAATTAAAAGAATATTCTTGAGGTTTGGCCCTCCGCTTTGGTGCTATTATTATACTCTTGGATCTCCTCAGACCCAAGAGTATAATAAGCAGAGGCCCAGGGGAAGTGATTAAAAATAACAAACACATACTCAGCTTACCTCTGCTGAGCATCCTCGCTCTGTCCGGCTCTCTTCAGCATCTTATTCGGTCCAGTTTTGCCTGTGATTGAGGTAACGCCCCCTAGACGTCACTGCTGGGCCCTGTGATTGGTCCTCAGCAGTCACATGGGGCACACTGATGTAATTACCCTGGTGCAATCCTCATGTGATGACTGGGGTGCGTGACCTCAGTCACAGGCCGGAAAAGCCACAAAGGAATCGTCAGAAGCCCGAGAGGCGAGTGTAAGTATTTCTTATTTTTTTTATTTGATCCTCGATTGCCACTGCTAATTCTGTTTGCAGATTTTGCACATTGCCAAACGATAAATCCATAACAATGTACAAAATATTCCCACAAGAGAGAGACCATGTGTAGCTGCTGTCGCCAACACCAGCAGTAGTAGAAACGTGTCTGCACAGCCACCACCCCTGTCCGGTGAACTTCCTCTAGGACTGCAATGGACAGGCTTTTTGGATGTTGGGACTAAACCTTGACTGGAATCATTACTATCACCTTTGCCAACCCTTTCTCTGATGTCACCTTGTCACTCTGACGGAGTTCCAAGGATTTATCTGTGTAACCCCTGCAAGGAGCATTTTGTATACAGCAGATGCTGTAGTTAATGCCAAGCCAGGACCTATTAAAGCAGATATCAGCCATTTTATGCTGAGGGACAGTGGATTCCCTACACCCCTTACTCCATGGGGAGGAGTATCAGAAAAAGAGACTGATTGGCTGAGCAGGGAATTATGGGAAAGGTCTGTATAGGAAAGAGGGGGGACAGCCACATGGGCTGCAGAGAAGGCTTCTTCCAGCAACTGCCAGGAGGCACATAGCCTGGCACTGGGTAACCCAGGACAGTCCTGCTAGCCCACCAGCTCACTCTGAGAGAAGAAGCAGCGTCCCTGCAGCAGCAACAGCACCACCTGTCCAGATTGACCAGACTCCAAAAAGGTTCCCAGGGCAGCATCCAAGAAGACTCCTGCCTCATACTCCATTAGTATCCTGTCATCTAAAAGCTGCAGCACCCAGTGAGACTCCAGGCTGGCACCAGATTCCCTGCAAGAGTTAGTGAGTAGACTTTGCTGGAATTTGCTGTACTGTTGTTAGAAAGTTTATGAGAACTGTGGTAGAAAGGATCTGCTGTGTCTATAGTGCACTAACGTTTCCTGAATGCGCGCCATCATCTGCGGCAACTGAGCCCCAACGGATGGACTGTTATGTTTATTGCTGCAGCCATTAGTAATTCTACATTGTGTGCGGTTATTTAGGAGTGCAAGCTGTTACCTGCAGTATGAGTGCATGTGTGTGATCATCTGTGGGTCACTATCTTAACCCTGTGCTATTCCTGATAGTTTATTATACCCGCCAGGCCTGGCACATAGTCCATTCCCACCACTAGGGGGTTAATACTATAGGATGTTCCTGTGCAATGTCATGTGAATTACTGAAACATTTCTCTGTTAGCATTTTATTAAGTTTGCCCTTGTTTACCCTTCCCATAATAAACCGGTTAAGTAGTTTTACCCTCAACACTTGTGAGTGTGTACTGAGCTTAGGTGGGGGTTTCCTGAGTTTAACCCCTAGCAGAAGAGGAAGACCCTCCTGAATTCTTATAGAGCTCCTAGCAAGATTCGGGTGGTGGCACTGCGCCATAGTGAGGTGAGAACTACAACACACCCTGCCTACAGAGGTCGGCCCAAAGGGGTGTTACATCTGCAAAAGAATTATCATTGGCAATGTCATCATCTTCCCTGTTTTTTTCTGACTCAACACGAGCATGGTATTTTTGCACACCCTCATAAATTCCACTTCTAGATTTCCCTCTAGTGCTTATAACAGAACAATTAACAGTTCCATATCCCCTGCCACTAATAACTCCACCACCAACAGGCATGTTTTCCTCTTCCATCGCTGCCTTTTCTATTTGCAAAAACTGCTAACTGTTCTCATCCAGCAAATCAAAAACAGTAGGCAGACTGTTCTGACTAGGAGAAATATCTTTCTCAGCTGGTGCCATATCAGTACTAGGGATGGATCTGTGTAAGTTAACAAGATGAAGGACACATTGTTGACAGTCCAGAAAGGCCCTGTGATAAATTATGTGCTGCAACATTAGAGGAGGAAGAACAAATAGAAGCTCGATTCAAGATCACATCACTCTCGGATGCAATACCCTCCTGTGACTGAGACGAATGAGCTAAGTAATCAAAAACTTAATCTTGATTCTCAGATACTCTCAATTATATAGATATGAGATACTCTCTTTTATAAATAGCTCAGCAGGCAGGTACTAGTCTGGATATTTTTGATATCGCAGGCTTTAGCATTTATGCCATAACTTGTAGGGTATGGCCGCTGAGTCATTTATGTTTTTTACTACTAAAATCTTTTTAGCAGCGGGGATTTACCCCTACAGGACTGCCGCTGACCTATTTCCCCTTTTCTGACTGTTACCTATTGGGCGATCAGATCTCTATTTTAGGGGCTTTACAAATAGAGATGATGTTATCTATATCTCTATGATTGCAGACGAGCCAGTATTGATAAGCTATCATGTGGTCGCTGCTGAATCTATGATTATTCTTATTTATCTTAAAGTAGCGTAGCTACTGGGCTATAATTTATTATTTGATTGATAAGAGGAGAAATTTTATTGTCTCCTTTATATATCACTCAGTGTTCTCTTTTTGAGTTATATATATAAATAGCACACTAACTGCTTTGTTGACACCCGTCCAGTTCACATCAAATATGGGACATAGCGGACGCGTTGCGTTATCCCAAGTTGAATGACAGACCAGTTGCAATTTAAATGCGCTGTTTTGTTGCTATCTTTTAATGACTGATATATTTAGACAGTTACTCTTGGCTTAGAGCTGTTTTATTCTTACTATTAAAAGTTATATTTTATTCTCACTTTCTCTAAATGTATTGATTCTTAGTAAGTACAACAGTCCTGTGGCTACTGGCAGAACCACCAAAACCAGAAATAGTGTTATTGTTTCTGTACCCAACATTCTTATTGTTAGTACTTGTGTGTTTCCTCCTCCCACTCCTTTAGCCTGTCCCCTGCCCTATTTTTTTACCAGTCATAACACACTGCTTAATTATAATAGTGATTGGCAACATATCTGACACTGTATGTTTTTTGTTTTTTTTAATGAAAAGCTATTTATCATATGAGCCAAAGCGATTGCCACGAAGATTGCCCAATTGAATTCTCCTTCTCATGTACAAATATATCCTTTTTCCTGCCTGAAACTCAAGCTATGACAGAATATATTAAAGGGATTCTATCATTAAAAAACACATTTTAAACTAAGAGCATGTAGGAATAGCCTTTATAAAAGCGATTCATCTCTTACCTTTATCTTGAAGATCCGCGCTGCAGTTTTTGAATTTTTATTCATTCTTCATTGTGCTGAGAATGCACAGGGGGCGTTACCCCTGTGCTCTGAGCAGAGCGTTGACATCCTATCCAGCGCTGCCTTTCTTCTGCTCCGGCCTTTCTCCTCCTTTTCTTACAGGAGACCACCACAAAATGGCTGACGGAATAGCTGACTGCGCATGTCCGTCAGCCATTTTTGTGGTGGTCTCTTACACGAGACCGCTTTTAATACCCTGGATGGCCACTATGAATACCTAGTAATCCCTTTTGGCCTGTGCACTGCAGTGGCAGTCTTCCAGGAATGTGTAAATAATATTTTGTTGGATTTGCATGTCTGCATAGTAGTCTACCTTGACATCTTGATTTATTCTATGGACTTATCTTCCTACCGTAGACATGTACCTCTTGTTCTGTCTCTACAATGGGAACAACTTATATGCAAAGCTGGAGAGATGTGTTTTTTACAAATACATAATCTCAGATCAAGGGCTATAGATTGACCTAGAGAAGCTTAATGTAATTTTGAACTTGCCTTGGTGCTCAGTGCTATTCATTGGCTTCCCTAACTTTCATAGCCAGTTTATACCAGGCTTCTCTTCTCTTTAACTGCACGAACCAGGAATGGGGTGAATGAAAAAAAGGCATTTGCTGCAGCCTCCATTCTACATCATCTTGATGTGTTTAAATACTTAGTCTTTGAAGTGGATACCGTCTTCTTGGACTCTGGTGCCATCTGGTGCCTGGTGCTGATGCAGACTTTGGTATTCTTGTTGAGGAACTTAACCAGGACCCAATTGGGCTGCCCTTCACCTTTGAAATTAACCCAAGTGTGTTGCCATTTTTGGATGTATGTGTCTCAAATACCTCAAAGGGAGAGATTGAGACATCCATATTTCAGAAACCTACTGACTCCAATTCATTGTTGGAGATGGGAAAGATGTCATCGATCCTCACTTAAATGTGACATTCTGAAGGAGCAATAGCTGAGATTAAGGCACAACTGCTACAAGATTCGGCAGTTTGAAGTCCAGACACAGGACCTATGAGCCAGATTTACTGCGAGGGAGTACCCCAACAGTATTTTGAAAACTGCATATCAGCAGGCACGCACTGAACTGTGATCATACTGATCGCTTAACCCCCTTCCAATCATCCCAAACAAATAAGACTGATTACCATTTTTGATGAGATGGCTAACCAGATACGCAATATCATTGCTACACATTGGGACATCCTTAGGATGGACTCAGACATTTCTTCAGTAATTAGAGACAAACCCCAAATCACACATAGACAAGGGAGATGTATTAGAGATTGCATAGTACACAGCCATTTCACTTGGGCACCCCATGAGAATATCTGTCTACAGAGACAGATTTGAAGTTGTTTCTGCTGCTGTGTAGTCTGTAAATATATCTATACTAGAAAATCCTTTGTAGGTAAAAACATGGGCTTAACAATACGAGATTAGTCCTTTTCATTGGCATTTACCTTGCAACCACTTGAATGGAACAGTAATTGGGACTGTTCAGTATTACAAAGGGAGGCTCAGTGGATTTTTCATTTAAAAACCACAAATCCCTAGGACTTAATGATCAACTTTATTTTGATTATTTCATTTGACCTCCACCCCTCCGCTTCTATAACTTTTTGAACGCACATTGTAATTTTTCTTCTTTTCCTTCTGTCACATTCTCCGTTTTGTATGTAAATCGATCATTTGTTTTATTATTGTTGCTTCCAAATAATGGCTATATGTTTTTAGTCCTATATGTTTGATTGAGGAATCCTTTACTGTTAGTGTCAGGAATGTGACATCTGTTGTTGCCGCTTTAAGGTTGCCGTGTGAACATAAGGAAGCTTTCTGTTAGGATTGGTTGTTGTTGCTTTAAAGTTGCGATGACAACATAGGGAAGCTTCCTGAGCAGGCCTATTTAAACCACTCCCTCATCACTCAGCTTTGCTGGCTATCAGTTTCCTAACTCCTGCTAAGCGCCTGATTTTGATTTCACTGCTCCTATACCTGACTTTTGGCTGTGTACCTGGATTCCTCTTTGTCTTGCGATTTTGTTCTGGCATTCCTGTTCGGTTCTGACTATTGGCTTGTTTCCCGGATTTGTCTCCGTCTCATGATTTGGATCTGTGTTGCCCTCCTCAGCTGCTGACCCGTGATTGTCGACCATTCTGTTTTCTCTGTCCCTGTGAGTAGTGTGTGGATTTGGTGTAGGCCTCTGCTGCAGTGCATTTATTTGTGATACACTTTCTGTTCTGGTGACAATTCTGGTCTTCAGATTCAGCGAAAATCCAACTCTTCTTGCGAGG
Source organism: Leptodactylus fallax (assembly GCA_947044405.1). Lineage (NCBI taxonomy): Eukaryota > Metazoa > Chordata > Amphibia > Anura > Leptodactylidae > Leptodactylus > Leptodactylus fallax. Next base: position 3,122,249 of record CAMRHE010000183.1, read on the forward strand.
AACTCTGGTGAAAGCGTCTGAGGCCGGTCTTGGCTCGCAGTAGTGTTTTTCCTTTAAGTAGCATTTTCTACTGCTCGCAGTTGTCAGCCCATTTCTGCTGCTGCTCTGCTGTAGACCAGTACATTCCTTACCTTGCATCTGAATCTTAATAGTTAGATAGCTTTTGCCTTTAATACCCTATATTTGATTTTTGTTCCATATTAATTGTGTATTGCAATTATCACTCGGTTTGGTACTTAGGGGCATATAATGCTATTCATTCACTTTGGAGCTCATTGCAGTGAGCTCCTCCAACCAGAGGTGGTTGCTACTCTGGAACAAGAATGCCCAAAATTCACAACTTTTTATTTGTCTGTCAACATAGCTAAGTCAGGGCTTATTATTTGCATGTCGAGTTGTACTTTCATTTGGCACCATTTTGGGGTACATATAATGTTTTGAATAGCATTTATGGCAAATCACATGGCAACTTTGTCTGGCAGGTCATTATGATTACGACAATACCATATTTATATTGGTTTTAATATGTTTTACTGCTTTTACAAACAAAATGTCACTTTTTGAAAATTAACGATTTTCCTGGGGTTACCGTATTTTGACTTTTTTACTGTTTTGTTGATGAAGATATGTAAGCGCTCTAAAGGGCTTTATTTGCGTTGCAAGTTGTACTTTACCTTGTAGAGGCCTAGAGGAAGCATTGGTTACGCCAAACAGCCGGCGCCTGTTTTTCTCCCACATCAATGTAACTACTTTACATGGAATAAAGACTTTTTAGACAGATGGTGAGTGCTACATTACTTTTAACACTTTTGGACACTCTATGGGTGCATGTGCCCCGGAAGTGATGTCTTTGATACTTGCGCCGGGCTTAAACCACAAATGCTGAACATTTTAGTAATTCCCCACACTAGAGATCTGGCTGACTGCCAGTGGAATTGCTCACTATCCTAAGCAGTCCCTTTACTGGGGTTGTCACTATATCTTGACCATACTCCTTTTGCAGTTGGTACATGGTTTGTGTTTTTTTGCATCCATGTTTAACTTAACTTATGCATTTTGACTAGGGGTTTGGCTATTGGATACTTTGTCTTTACCTACTTGGTTATTGTTTATATTTTATTGTCCACTGATGAGCTATATGCAATTTTATCGAGACATGCATGTCAAGACAGGATTACTTGTGAGATCGGGACCACCTTTTTATAGTTAAGGACTTTACAGGGTCTAGTACATTAGGGTCAGGACACATGGGCATACCAAGCTTCACTATGCATGGCCTGCCCATGTCATCTATCACTCACAATCACAGGATTCAGGGGTGACCTTGAGTGCACAAAGTTACCGAATAGGTTGAGAGAGGGAGAGCTGGACGCCACAAGGACACCCAAAAGAGGTAAGGAAAGGTGAGTATGAATGTTTTCTTATTTTTTTTTACAACTTCCTTAGGCCTCCACCTATTATACCTTGGGGTCTGAAGACATTCAGCTGTATTTGCATTAGAGAGTTAGAAATTGGATAGATGGGTTTCTAAGATCCGTGAGTATGGTATACACTACGTTTTAAGCCAATTTAATGTGTGGTTCATACTGAACTTGTTCAACCTGAAAGGAATCTTGGACCTGAGCCAACGAAACCTAAAACTAAACGAATCCAGAGAAATTTGCCCATCTCCAGTAGGGTGTAATAAGAACAGGAATGGTCTATAATTATCCCTGAATCCACAACCTAGGTTTCTTTTTGTCCTTTCCACTCGATTGGCAAGTCAGAATTATGAATTATGACAAGCTGGGACACTGTCATAATATGGTAACATGCATAGCGTAAGAGCCCAATTTGTTTTCTGTTCCTTATAACTGATTATTTGAGAGCTGGTTTGTGTAAGTTATCATTTGTATGATATTTTGTGTGCAATATTTATACTTTTAACTTAAGATTGTTTCTGATTATACTTTTGTAATTTCAACAATAATAAAGGTTTTTCTCTGAATGGTATGCTCAAAAGTTGATGGTCCCACAATGCAGACTTTCCATGCCGTACTGAAAATTTTTTAAAGAGTACCTTTTACCACTTGTACCAACTCCAGTTCTTTGCATCTTTTTTAAGTGCCACTCCACCAATTCCAGCAAAGTTGGAATTTTTCTTTAGTCCTGAGTAATCAATGTAGTTAGTTTTGATATTTTATTTTGGCTATGCAGTGTATAAAAAGTACTTGGCACTCCATGGTTTTAAAGTTTGAATATTTCAAGTGCTTTATTTAAACAATCCAGAATCAGTAACATTACGGTGCATCTATGCAACCTTCGTCAGACAGATTGTAGGGTTAGATGATGCACAGTAGATGAAGCTGTATAGCCATAGGGGAACGCTGGTGGCATGGGAACCCCTACAATCTGTCTGATGAAGGCTGCAAAGAGGCATCGGAATGATACTGATTCTGGATTGTATACTATAATAAACCACTTGAAATATTCAAACTTTAAATCCGTGGAGTGCCAAGTTCTTTTTATACAGTTTATAAGGGAACCCTACTTGAGCACAGAGATAAGTGGAGTGACGTGTATCCTCTAACAACATTTTGACTATGTATGGCAGGAGAGTAGTGTCAGACAGGATCAGGCAAGGGGACATGGTTCAAAGCTGCACCCAGAGGCTGACAGGGTCAGAGTTCAGAATATCACCCTTTACCTTCTCTTAATTGACAATGCCCACTTGACAGTACAAAGCCTAAATAGCATATGACGCACCAAAACCAACAGCACTTGTTGCTCAGGAATGGTGTAGGCTAGAGAAAACTCCAGCTGTTCTGAAATCAGTGAAGCAGCGACTATTAAATCATGCAAAGAGCTGGACTTGGCAGAGGTTGGGAAAGGTCATCTTTAAAAAAAGAAAAATGATGCCATCACACTTAAGGCTGATAAGACATCAGCCCATTGAATGAAAATTATACCAATGACCATTAGTTTTCTGAACACCTTGGTATATAAGGGACAGTAAATAAGTATTATGGATCTTCAATGGTTTCTATTGGCAACAACAATTTATTTCGGTAGCCTGATGTTTTTTCATTATATTCTTGTATACCCTATTTTCTTGGTCTCAATTCTTTTGTACCGATATGGTAATTGTTCTGAGGAATTTTGTGAGTTTATTTTGGATGCTGTTAATTATTTGCTTACTCACAAGTTCTATTCATGGTGAATGCTATTTGCAGATTTGCAGCGCTCCATGAAGGCCAAGTTTTTACCTTCGCTTGCAAATGTATGTATGGAAAAGTGGGAAAAGTCTTTCAACTATTCTACGGATAATTCATTCATGGAATGCACTTGCTGGTATGGATGCAATATTCACTATATTCTGTTGATTTAGGGTGCTGATGTGGCAACCATACCGGCTTTCCTATTGCATATAAACAACAATAATGCTAATGTTAAGTCTACTGCAGAATTTCCCAACAAGACTATGGGGAGAATTAATCAATATTTTAAGCAAGTTTTTTGGTGTAAAATAGTAGCACATGATTTGTGACTATGTAATGCCACTTTCAACTATAATTAGGTAAAGCAAGAATAAGGCCATCACCCGCGCAACATTCATTATCATTTACAGCACTTTTTTTTTTTTGCGTAAATCACAAGGAGCTAGCAAACATTTTCACCAAGGTGCAAGCACTCCCAAAGTGTGAGACAAATTTATAAATTAAGCACATCCTCTGCTGGTTCAGGGGACATAAAAACTTGAGTACAATATGCTAGTCTTGACAACATTACCTTTTCAACCGTGTACAGCAAAGAATATGACTAATGGAAATCTACCTGTACTCTATGAAGACGGCATTCTTGTTCAGATTTCACATTTAGCTTTTTCTCAGTTTTGTTCTCTTCTGCTTCTTGTATGTTATTTGTAAGGTTAAAACTAGGATTTTGGAACATGTGACCAATTTGGACAGCTGTGTGGGTACTAGAGATAGACAAACCGATTGTTCGGGTTTTAATCTAACCAAACAAATGCCAATTCGGCTCAGACTAACTAAAATGCTCACCGCCACATGTATTGAACAGAAAATACAGAAGAGACACTTGTCTTCCGAGTCAGTGTGTGACATTCTTGTACCACCTAACATCTTATCTTATCTTTGCTGCTGTAACACACTGAATTTCCCCACTGTGGGACTAGTAAAGGACTATTATTATCAGATGACAGTCTCTTCGCCAATAGACAGTGGTAAGTGGACACCTTACAGTACTGATGTCATTTACATTACATAAGGTGCTGTAAGCTTGTACACGAGGCATTATAGTAACAGTGGCAATAGTGAAGGGTCACTGCATCATGCACAGCACAGTTCTGAAAAGCTTACAAATTTGCAAGCAATAGTTAGGAATAGGAATATTTACACTAAGCTCACACTAGTATTCGGGTTTTCATTCTCCGAATCTGCTTGGGGACCGAAAAACGGAAACCCAGTCCGCTTAAAAAGTGGTTACCCGCGGAAACCTAATCGGTTTCCGCACAAAAAGTGCGGAGAGAAAAGTCCTGCTTGCAGGACTTTTCTCTCCGCATTTTTCAAGCAGATTTGGGGACGAAATCTCTGAACGGATTGTGAGCGCTGGTGTGAATCCAGTCTTTGTAATTGCTTAAATCTGACTGTCAGATTAGTGACATAAATCATAAATAGGAGTGAGGGAACATATCTGTGCTGCTGTATACAGAGTATTTAAAAATACTTTTTACTGACAGTCATTCCTGCTAGTGAAAACTCATGTTTAGGGTTTTTTGAGCAAGAGTTTAAATTTTTCTCAATAAATACATACAAACTGCTGTTCTAACTTTTGTTATTTAAGAGTTTTTTTGTTGCTGTTCATCCAATATACAGTCTGCGCTAATATGAAAAAAAAAAAAAACTATTGTTATTTAATGTTTTTATTTCTGCTCACCTTATGCACAGTGACGGAGTGCTAATCTGAAAAAACATTCACTTCAATATTTTTTTGGTTGTAGCTCGTATATACAGTATTGAAGCCTACTCAAATCTAAAAAAAAAAAAAAAAAAATTTAAGCAATTTTTGTTGCTCATTCAATACACAGTCTAATACCTTGCACTAATAAGAAAAAAAAACCTCCTACATAATACATAATTTACTGCAGGGTCTTTCTGGACTATCAACCATGTGTCCTTCATATTCTTCACTGACAAAGATCCATGGTAGTGATATGGCACCTGGTGAAAAAACAATTTCTCCTAGTTGGAGCAGTTTTCCTCCTGTTTTTGATGAGTTGCATGAGAACAGTCAGCATTGTGTGCAAGCAGAGAAGGAAGACATGAATGTTGCTGGTGGAGGTAGTAGTGGCAGGGGGTGTGGTACTACTACTGGTAGTCGTTCTGGTAGTGAAGCTAGGGGCAAATCTTGACGGGAAAATTCTGAATGTGTGGAGGAATCTCATGGTCATGATGTGTCTGAAAAAAGCAGGGAAAATTATGACATTGCCAATGATGATGATTCTTTTGCAGATGGGACATAGCAACTGGGTCAGGGTGAAAAGGTGACATCAGATGAAGAGGGTGATGGCAGCAATGATAGTAACTATGGTAATTTGGGATCATTCTATAAAGGAGTTGGAAAGTTTTGCATATAGATTAAATAAGAACAGATATATATAAAATTTACAATTTACTTTAAATAGTAAAGAGGTGGTAGAATATTTACTGTATATCTCCACCTTACTGTTAAAGAGTCCAAATTGATATGTACAACTTATCACAAACCTACATCAGGTAACAGTTATATATTACATTCCAGTTGTTATTTTCCTTTTTGGCTGATTAATATTCCATTCAGCTAGTATCGTAGATTGAAGAGGAATCGTACCAGATTTGAGGACTTTGAACGGGAGGCGGAGATCCTCACTTCATAATTTCTAGAAAAAGAATACTGTAAAAATATTTTAGAAGAAGCATAAGAACATAACCAGGATAAATTCATATTACCTTTTATTAATCAGTTTAGACAGGTTCAAAGAATTATTCAAAAACATTGTAGGGAGAAATACTCCAGAAAAACCCCAATAGTGTATATGCTCGTAATTTGGGAATCAGGATATCACCTTCAGCTAAAATACCAGATTTAAATTCAATACATGGATAAATATGAAAGTTTTTTAAATGTGGAACTTGTTCCAATTGGAAAAATGCACACATTCCCAAAAAGACTGATATAGTAGAATCTACAAATAATATATTCATATAGAAGATTTGGGAATTTTTGTCCTGTGAAATTAAGGGTGTAATTTATTTGATGCAATGTCTGTGTAATAAACAATATATAGGGAGGACATCTAGATCTAGAAAGAAAAGGATAGCAGAACATATCTATGGAATGAATTGTGTTTATATAAAATATACATTGTCTAACCATTTTAAATTTTAACATATTAGTGACCCTAAAGGTATCACATTTTATGCCCTATCAAAAAAATATCAGTTAAAAATTGTGAATCTATAATATCCAACAAGACGGGAGCTCCTTTATTTACAGCACATATGCTCCGGTCTTGTCTGGTAAGAGTAAATGAAATATGTGTGGAACTTTAATCAAACTGTTGAGCTGCGATGAGATCTATGAACATACCCTGAAGGGGGTCAGTGATAAATTTACATCTGCAAGCCACATATAGATGTCCCATACATAAAGATAAAGGTTTCTTTTAAACATTTGAATATTCATTATTGCAATAACAAAATGGTAATACATAAACATTTAGGGGAGTAAATTGGCGAGGACCCTGCCATACCCAAAGACACATAACTTCAGTATCTTTAATTTTTTTTTTTATTAATTATTAGTTCTTTTAACCCCTTCGTGCCACTGTCATTTTTTTTATTTTCGTTTTTTTGACTCCCCGCCTTCCAACCCCATATATTTTTTTATTTTTCCATTCACAGAGGGATATGAGGGCTCAATGTTTGAGAAACAAGTTGTACTTCACAATGGTTCCATTTAATATTCCGTACAATGTACTGGGAAGTTGGAAAAAAAAATTCAGAATGGGGTGGAACTGGAGAAAAACTGCGTTTGAGTGACTTTTTTACAGGCTTAAGTTTTTACACCATTTATTGTGCAGCCAAAAATGGCATGTCTCCTGTATTCTATTGGTCAGTTTGATTTCGGGAATACCAAATTTATATAGTTTTATTTATGTTTTAACCCCTTAAAAAAAATCCAAAACGTAATACTATTTTAAGGAATGTCTATTGCTTTGGTAGTTATTTATTTATTAAAAATTTTTATAGAAGTGAAAAAGCAAAAAAAATGGCTACAGTATTCACCGTATGGTTAAAATATTTTAAAAATATTACAAATTTGTAGACTGGGCATTTTCAGACACAGGGATACCTAATTAATACCTGCAATCAGTGTTGCTACTGATTGTGAGCGTTAGCTCCGGGACTCTGCTGTATAATACAGCATAAACCCAGCGGCTATGGCAACCGCCATATTTAAATACCTAACATTACCTACTATTGTGGCGGACGTTGGGAATGGGTTAATATCACGATCAGTGTATTATTTGTTACAAGCATTGTATTATTTGTTATAATCACTGATAGAATTCTTTTTTATTGTCATAACTGATTCTAGTATGCTTATTGGAATTTTTTTTTATATAGTATTTTGGATTTTTTAAAGAAACTACTATCTTGAATCCAGCAAATAGGAGATAGTTAAGATATTAAACACAGTGTGGTTTAAAGAAATCAACTAAAATGTAAATAAAAATTATGAAGGTGGTGCATTGAACAATGCTGTTAGAATGGCTGCATGAATGTATAAATTAGCATTCAGGTGTGAACAAGTTCAAAACAAACTCAAATATAAATCACAGTGACACCATGCTGGTTTCTGCACACGTATTAACTTTTGGGTGTGAATGAGCTATTATCATGCTATTCAAGAAGGCAAAGTAAAATATATAAATCATAATCGTGAGTTGTTAAGCACTATTGGGTAAAGCTGCTGCATGCTTATATTAATACACAATCAGATAATAATTGCAAGAATGAACAAAAAGACTCATGTAAATAATCAATAAGCATTAACACTGAAAAAAAACGGGAGAAGGGAAAGACACAAGGAGAATGACCAAAAATAGCAAAATACAGATAACAAAGTATAATTAAAAACTGTACAGTAGTCCCCACTGACGTGTGGTGGGTAGATACTTCCTTTTACCCTTCCCCCCTTCCTGATACTTCATGGTTTTAGCTTTGATTTATTCTTGTTGTTCCAATTTGCTGCCTGACTCTGCTGACATAGTACTTGTTTCTCCCCTCCCCTTCCTGCCCTCTCTCATCTTCCCCAAGAGTTCCTCCACCTCCCTCCTCCTTTCCTAACCCCCACCATTTCCAGTTGTATGATATTTTCCTTCATTTTTTCTTGACTGTTTACTGGTTTACCCTTTTTGTAAAAATTTAATAAAACTTTTAATGAAAGAAGCTGTATAGTATCAGTATAGAGATAAAAACATATCAAAATCAGTCTTGCAATTTAATCCAGAGGAACGTCTTGTATTCAAGTGAAACATCAATAAAGAGTTTCCATGAAGCAAGCGTTTTTGCCATTCACCTCCAAGAGCTTTAAAAAAAAAACAAAATGAAGACAGATCACCATGTAAATATGTGGCAAAATGTCAAGTGACCCTGAGACGTTAATACCCACTAGAGATAGGCGAACCTCTCAAAATTTGTTTAGGTTCGGGTGGCTCATGTCCTAGATTAGTTTCGGGTCAAACAAGTTCGGTACGAACCACCTAATTGACTTAAAACGTAATGTATAACAATGTTAGGTCTCCTAGGAATCAATTTCTAGCTCTCTAAGGCAAACACAGCCAAAGTGAAAATAACATGTAATGGTTTCTATTGCATCACAGTAAGCAGAGATTTTGAAAACCATGAAGAATACAGAAAACATTTATTTGCGGAATTTAAAATACTTCTTTAAAATGAGGTAGCTTATTGCATAAAGGATTTATATTTTGTAAGCACTTAAAATATGTTTGCAGTGAGCGCCACCTAATGGTAGATGAATGCAAATGTAACAACTATATGAAAGCCCACCACAGTCAAAGGATCTACCTCTATGTAAAGTCTGCCACCGATCAAGTGGTATTTGCACTAAGGAACACAAGAAAAGAGGTGAAGTCAGGGCTCACCATCCATTATGATAGTCTCAGACTGTACTCTCCCATGTGGCTGAAAGATCTTTGGAAAGCACCACACTTGACTGAAAGGGCCTTGAGCAATATCAATGCTCTGGGCAGAAGGAGTGTAGAGGCCTGAGAAAGTAAAATGTTAATGTTTACATAAGCGTTTAAAACTTTTATTTCATATTAATAGTGCAGGTGAAGGAACAATCTAAGTAATATACTTTAACCCCTTCCAGTACATGTACATATATGTTGAGAGATGGGTAAACCAATTTGTTTAGAACCAGATTCGAACCGAAGTTTTCCAAAATTTTGGGATTGCCTGAACACAAAACTGTTGGGGTTTGTCACCCATGAAACACTATTATACTCTAAAGTCTCCTCAGAGTATAGTAAGTGGAGACCCAGGGGAGTCACAGGGAAAAATAAACACATTCACCTTGCCTCACCTCTGCTGGTCTTTCAGTGGTACCTTGGCGTCCATAAGGTGCCCTGGGATCACCACTGAGGTCTGCTATTGACACCTTGATGCTGGGTCTTAGCGTCTTGACATTGACATGCCCAAGTGATTGCTGAGGCCCAATCAAAGGCCTCAGTGGTGTCCTTCCACAACTTTTTGGTCTTCACCATAGTGGAGTTTGGAGTGTGACTGTTTGAGGTTGTGGACAGGTGTCTTTTATACTGATAACAATGTCAAACAGGTGCCATTACTACAGGTGTGGCATCCCAGAGCTGGCTATGGCTGGGCTGAGGGTGATCTCTGTGCATTGTATTATTTCCTGTTGCTTCATAGCCTGTGTGACATAGCAGGGGGTCCTGAGTGTCACACAACACAGCGCCACCTAGTGAGCCTCGCACATGCATTACACCTCCCATAGGATTGAATAGTAACCAAATGTCCAATGGGAGGACATCGCCTGGGAAAAGGGGAGGAGTCAGCTGATCACTGGGTCCCCATGGTAACACCCCTGCAGGAAGGTCCTGCGTGTGAGGAGTTAGAAGTGTGGAGTGTTAGGAGGAGGAGGTGAGGAGATAAGTGTGATGTCCTGTGAAGAAAGCAGTGAGTTTAGTGCAGGAATCTCAAGTCCTAGACAGGCCCAGGAAGGTTGGAGAGCTGACATACTCCAGCTATTCAGAAGATCCTGTCCCCTGTCTGCCTAGCCATCGCCCTGAAGGAAGTCAAGCATCATTATCTTGTCAGCATGAGACTGTGGAGAGAACATTCTGGAACACGTGCTCCATAGCAAGTATCACAGGATCCAGGGGCCAAGGCCAGACCTGTGGAATATCCTGCCACCCTGACTATTGCACCCCGAAACTCTGAGCTATCAGGACTACATAACGTGAGTGGGGAATATTATGTACTAGTATCATGGTGGGCATCCTCCTATGAGCCAAATAGGAGCCCAGACGCACCTTAGGGCTGTAACACTGAAGTATAAGGGCTAGGAACACCTTTCATCAAGTCTACCCTGCACCCCAGGACTTTGCTGTGTCACCAGGCGTACCCCGTTGTTTTGTATTGAAGAAACTGTTTAAGCATTTGTGCCTCCACACCCATGGAAGTAAAAGTTCAACTTTACAACCGTTTCTGTGTCTGACTCTGCACCGACAACATCAGGGCGCCCCAAACACCACCAGTCGGCACAGTATAGGGGAAGCGCCCCGGGGGAACAATCACCACCAGCATTTGTGCAGCCCCCTCATCACCGGTACCAGTGGTGGTAATGTGGGACAGCACCAGCGCTGCGCCCTCGTGCCCAGAGACCGTGACAAGTCTGCGCTGTTTGCACCCCGCAATCCCAACTGCAGCGTTACCTTCCATCTGGTCACCGCACAGGTAATGAGTGGAGGACAGAGGAGCCTCTTAAAGAAGTTACAGGTCTGTGAGAGCCAGAAATCTTGCTTGTTTGTAGGTGACCAAATACTTATTTTCCACCATAATTTGCAAATAAATTCTTTAAAAATCAGACAATGAGATTTTCTGGATTTGTTTTCTCATTTTGTCTCTCATAGTGGAGGTCTACCTATGATGTCAATTACAGGCCTCTCTCATCTTTTTAAGTGGGAGAACTTGCACATTTGGGCCCCGCTTACTGATCCTGCTGGCAGCAATGGACTCCTCTAGTGCTCACACTCTTTCTCCTTATTGCAGTGGAGAAACTGGCTGAACACTCCTGTGTCCTTTCTTTTGTATCCCAGGTGCTCTGCACTTCACTTACTTGCACTGGTCTGTGTTGCTCTCCTCCTTCAGTGCAGTACTGTGTTCTGGTTGCTGTAGCAACTTATGGACCGGGCTGCGCTGCTCTGCTTGGTCACTATGTCACACCACCATTGAGCTCTGTTAAAGGACACGACTTCTGATCTCCAGCACTGTACTCTTATCTTTTGCCAGGATCTCACTTCCTGTGTCCCCAGCTTTTTCTTCCCCAGGTAACTATTATTTCTAGCTGGGAACTGACTCCCTCTGCTGGATTGGGATGATAACATGAAATCTCCATGTTCTAACATTGCAGCAGAACCTCCTAGCATTAAATGCCCAAACAGAAGTTTATACCCATGCCGCAACCCAGATGGAGGAGACCGGAGGATGGGAGTAGTAGTGGCAGATGCTGTGCCACCTAGCAAGCCGAGCACGCTCCCCAGCCGCTCCAGTCCCACTCCTAGGCCGGACAAAGTCGAGGGGGTCCTGCAGCACTACCGGATGGAGGTGGTAGTAGTTCTTTCCCTGGGGGCACTTCCAGTTGAAGAGGAATCTCTCCTACCTGAGCCGGTGTGGTGTTGTTCGGAAGGGCCCTGATGGTAATGCAGGCACAACTCAGGATTCAGCGGTGCAGGTAAACCAAACAGCCTTTATTTGGCAAAAGGAATCACAAGGCAATAGCAGCTTCTAGATAGGGGTAAAAATACAGTGTCCAATCCCCAGCCTTGGTTCTAGGAGGGCTGACAAGGTACTGGTTACCTGAAGACTAGGCCCGAAGTCATCCTTCTGAAGTCTGTGATGGCTAACCGTTGGCCTCAGTGCAGCTTGTGGGGGCAGGAAACCTCTGCACACCCTTACTGTCCCACTGCTCAGATTAGACTGACTGCTCTCATACCAAGGGTTACCATGGAGAAAGAGCCTCCCACAAACGCGCCCAGTAGCCTGTGATAGGCCAGGGCTAACCAAGGCTAGACTTGAAGACTGCAGGGAAAAGTAACAGGGAAAGCTGCAAACAGTGACACTTAACACAGAACAGAACTTACAGACATAAAACCCAGAGGCACAAGAAACAAAACACATAAAAGCCATAGCACTCTGGGATGCTGCACCCACATTTGACATTAAGTACATTTCCCTCGGTACAACAGTGTCATACATGTGGGTATAAACTGCTGTTTGAGCACTCGTCAGGGCGCATATGTGAAGGAACACTATGTGGCTTTTGGAGTGCAGATTTAGATTGTTTGGTTTTTGGATGCCATGTCATATTTGCAGAAACCCTAAAATGGCCCCTACAAAGTGGGTTCACTTCTTATGGAATTCTAAATTCCTGCACCTTCTGGCCCTGAAAAAAATAATAATGGCATCCAAAAACCAGTCCCTCTAAATCTATACTCCAAAAGCTAAAAAGTGCAGAGCTCTTTCCCTTCTGAGCCTTGCTGTGTGCCCAAACAGCAGTTTACACCCACATATGCAACTTTTTTTGCACCTGAATTACCCGCTTAAATGTTTTAGAAGTGTGTGTCTTTGTTGACACAAAGTGGGTGCAACATACTGAGCACTAAAACAACATTTCATTGAACATGTAAATTTTTCACTTTACACATTCATTTTTGGGAAGCACTCTTGGGCTCAAAATGATAATAACCCTTTAGAAATTCCTTGAGGGATGTAATTTCTAAAATGGGGTTGAATATGTTGTGGTGAATTATTTATTTTATCTCAGAGCCTGCAAATGTCCACCAATGCAGTGTAAATTTCAAAATTAGGCCTCAAACATGCATGGTGCTCTTTCACTTCCAAGCCCTGTTGTATTTCCAGGCAAAAAATTAGGGCCACATGTATCATGTTTCCAAAATCAGGAAATCAGGACATAACTGGAGAGATGACTTTTCACAGTGCTAAATGCTGTGGGGTCACCTTTTAGGGGGTTCCATTATAATGATACTTTAGCGGCTCTATAAATGTGACATGACACCCAACAATTATTCCAGTAAAATCTATCCTTCAAAAGCCAAATAGCACGCTTTCCATTCTAAACCCTGCCATGTACCTATGGGGTATTTCCTTGTTTATGAGAAATTGTTTAATGAACTGTGGAGTGCCTTTTCTCCTTTAACCCCTTGTGAAAATGAAAAATTTGGTGATAAAAGTGACATTTTAGCAATTTTTCATTTTCACTTCCCAATGTTAATAAAATCTGTGAAACAACTGAGGACAAAATACTATATCCTTTGATAAATTCTTAGAGGGCTGTAGTTTCCAAAATGGAGTAACTTTTGAAAGGTTTCCACTGTACTTTACGGGCTCTGCAAATGAGAAATGACACCTAAAAACTACAGTGCCTTGCGAAAGTATTCGGTCCCCTTGAACTTTTCAACCTTTTGCCACATTTCAGGCTTCAAACCTAAAGATATAAAATTTTAATTTTTTGGTGAAGAATCAACAACAAGTGAGACACAATTGTGAAGTGGAACGAAATTTATTGGTTATTTTAGACTTTTGTAAAAAATAAAAAAAACTGAAAAGTGGGGCGTGCAATATTATTCGGCCCCTTAAGTTAGGAAGCTTGCACTTCTGAAAGCTTACTTATAAATATACTCAGTTAGCCTCTAAAAGGTATCGCTTGATTTCTTCACTCTTCCACTGTATCCAAATCCGGCTTTAAACTTCTCCACAACAGTATCACGGACCTGCCTGGTGTGTTCCTTGGTCTTCATGATGCTCTCTGCGCTTTAAACAGAACCCTGAGACTATCAAAGAGCAGGTGCATTTATACGGAGACTTGATTACACACAGGTGGATTATATTTATCATCATCAGTCATTTAGGACAACATTGGATCATTCAGAGATCCTCACTGAACTTCTGGAGTTTGCTGCACTGAAAGTAAAGGGGCCGAATATTATTGCACGCCCCACTTTTCAGTTTTTTACAAAAGTTTAAAATAACCAATAAATTTGGTTGTGTCCCACTTGTTGATTCTTCACCAAAAAATTAAAATTTTATATCTTTATGTTTGAAGCCTGAAATGTGGCAAAAGGTTGAAAAGTTCAAGGGGGCCCGAATACTTTCACAAGGCACTGTATTCCAGCAAAATCTACTTTGCAAATGCCCAGTGGCACTGCTTCCTTTTGGTGCGCTGCTGTCCGCCTAAACAGCAGTTCACATCCACATGTGGGGTATTTCTGTGTTCTGGAGAAATTGTGTAACAAATTGAGAGATGCTGTTAGGATTCAGATGCAAGGCCACAATAACAGTAATGTACAGTCTTTAGGAGAGCATCAGCAGAAATGAGCTGACAACTGTGAGCAGTAGAAAATGCTACCTAAATGTAACACATTATATAAAGGGTCAAATTATAAATAAGCAGCAAAAGAAAAAATGGCCAAAATATAAGGATAGGAAAAATATAAATAAAACTCAACTTTTATTTGAATAATTAAAACCTATGACATAACTATATTAATATCGCTAACAATCCACAGATAGGTTCGTTAAGAACTTTCTATCCTGGCTTAGGACAAGGATAAGGATCCTATATTATCCTCTGTCCCCCCCATAAACACCCAGGATTAATGGTTATGAAAACCGCAGAGCAAGATTCTAAAACTAAGGTGTATTCAGATGAAGCGCTCCCAGCTAAAACTATCCTTGTCATATGAATAATAATAATAAAAGGTAGTATAATGGTGAAATGGAGTTCAAGATAAAAAAAAATAAAACTCCAGTCATCAAAACCAAACCCTATCCAGAATGTTAAAGAAAGGTCTGAGGACATAATTGATCATTAATCCCACACCCAGGCATGGTATACAAATGCTTGATCAATTCCTCCCTTTCAAAAAGATATTAAACTCTCCTCTTTCCCTCATCTCCCTACGTGTTTCCCCTAGTGGATAATCACTACACCAGGTTCATCAGGGGAGTTTCTATGACTAAATGCAGAATTCAAAAATAACAAAGAATGTGGTGAAAACCACAGTTCCCGACACCCAGATGGTAGGCGTCGGTACTGCAAATTTTAAGAGGTCTTTATATGTCAAATATCTGAGTGCTACTGACCAGTCCTACTTGTCTGTATAAGGGGTGTGTCAGAAGTTCCACCCCCACATACTCTCATTGGTAGATGAAAACGAGGCTGTTACTATAGAGACACCGACGCTTGAACACAGCATCGGTGAAACTACTACAGATGATCATATGTTTCCATGTTGACATAGTCAGATGATGACTACAAAGCAGTTTAACATAGGAAAAAGGGGATGACATTAGCGATCATCCCCTTCGAGATACAATATCTACAGTCACATGATAAAAGAAAAAGAACGTAGACCCGCGCTAGATTATCAAACAGGATAAACTATCCCTCTAGAGACATTCATTATAGGTGAACCTACAGGTAATATCTGATATACACACACACACACACACACCCACAGTGCCTTGCGAAAGTATTCGGCCCCCTTGAACTTTTCAACCTTTTGCCACATTTCAAGCTTCAAACATAAGGATATAAAATTTTAATTATTTGGTGAAGAATCAACAAGTGGGACACAATCGTGAAGTGGAACGAAATTTATTAGATATTTTAAACTTTTGTAAATAATAAAAAACTGAAAAGTGGGGCGGCCCCCTTAAGTTAATACTTTGTAGCCCCACCTTTTGCTGCGATTACAGTTGCAAGTCGCTTGGGGTATGTCTCTATCAGTTTTGCACATTGAGAGACAAATTCTTGCCCATTCTTCCTTGGAAAACAGCTCGAGCTCAGTGAGGTTGGATGGAGAGCGTTTGTGAACAGCAGTTTTCAGCTCTTTCCACAGATTCTCAATTGGATTCAGGTCTGGACTTTGACTTGGCCATTCTAACACCTGGATACGTTTATTTGTGAACCATTCCATTGTAGATTTTGCTTTATGTTTGGGATCATTGTCTTGTTGGAAGATAAATCTCCGTCCCAGTCTCAGGTCTTTTGCAGACTCCATACAGGTTTTCTTCCAGAATGGTCCTGCATTTGGCTCCATCCATCTTCCCATCAATTTTAACCATCTTCCCTGTCCCTGCTGAAGAAAAGCAGGCCCAAACCATGATGCTGCCACCACCATGTTTGACAGTGGGGATGGTGTGTTCAGGATGATGAGCTGTGTTGCTTTTACGCCAAACATATCATTATAGCCAAAAAGTTCGATTTTGGTTTCATCTGACCAGAGCACCTTCTTCCACATGTTTGGTGTGTCTCCCAGGTGGCTTGTGGCAAGCTTTAAACGAGACTTTTGATGGATATCTTCTTGCCACTCTTCCATAAAGGCCAGATTTCTGCAGTGTACGACTGATTGTTGTCCTATGGACAGACTCTCCCACCTCAGCTGTAGATCTCTGCAGTTCATCCAGAGTGATCATGGGCCTTTTGGGCTGCATCTCGGATCAGTCTTCTCCTTGTTTGAGATGAAAGTTTAGAGGGACGGCTGGGTCTTGGTAGATTTTCAGTGGTCTGATACTCCTTCCATTTCAATATGATCACTTGCACAGTGCTCCTTGGGATGTTTAAAGTTTGGGAAATCTTTTTATATCCAAATCTGGCTTTATAAGGAAGCTTGCACTTCTGAAAGCTTACTTATAAATATACTAAGTTAGCCTCTAAAAGGTATCGCCTGATTTATTCACTCTTCCACTGTATCCAAATCCGGCTTTAAACTTCTCCACAACAGTATCACGGACCTGCCTGGTGTGTTCCTTGGTCTTCATGATGCTCTCTGCGCTTTAAACAGAACCCTGAGACTATCAAAGAGCAGGTGCATTTATACGGAGACTTGATTACCCACAGGTGGATTATATTTATCATCATCAGTCATTTAGGACAACATTGGATCATTCAGAACTCCTCACTGAACTTCTGGAGTGAGTTTGCTGCACTGAAAGTAAAGGGGCCGAATAATATTGCACGCCCCACTTTTCAGTTTTTTATTTTTTACAAAAGTTTCAAATAACCAATAAATTTTGTTCCACTTGTTGATTCTTCAACAAAAAAATTAAAATTTTCTATCCTTATGTTTGAAGCCTGAAATGTGGCAAAAGGTTGAAAAGTTCAAGGGGGCCGAATACTTTCGCAAGGCACTGTATAAAAGTGGGTAAATTGCGATGTTTAGACTCCCAAACTTCCATAGCAAAATATATTGATGTTATATATTCAATGGGTCTACTATATATATATATATATATATATATATATATACTGTATATGCCTGCATAGAACACTCAAAAATAAACATTTCCCTAGATATGGACAAGATATCCCTAAAATGCACAGAGTCTCTAAATGATCCTAACCTTCCTTACTATATATGTATGTAAAATATTCAAAGGAACATAAAAAAAAAGTGGGTTTCATATAGGTACAACTAAGGTCACTATTAGGAAAACACTTCTACTATGATACTGGAACTGAAAAAAAAAAAAAAAAATTTTTTATATGTGTATCTATGTATCCCCGATTATTTCATAATGAATCAAGAAAACCGGACTAACAAGTTCCAACAGGGGATGAAAATTTTTTCAACAGGACCCACAAAATCAGATAAAAGAAGTGAATGAAATCACTTCATTAAGGCCCAACGGTGTAACCGACATCAGTCGGTATGTCCATTGGGCTTCCTTTTGTAGAATCTTGCGGTCCAAATCACCCCCACATATAGTAGGTTTAATAGTTTCAATACCCTGGAAGGAAATTTGATTCGGATCTCCCCGATGGGTTTCCCAGACATGTCTACTAATGGGTTGATCTTCACATCTATTAATATTCCCAATGTGATCCAATACTCTCCTCCTTAGCTCTCTAATAGTCTTCCCAACATAATTTTTAGGACAGGTACAGGTAACCAAATATATGACACCCTTTGATCTACAATTAATGAATTCACGATTTTCATAGGAGCGGCCAGTTGACACTCTCGCAAAGGAAGTATTTTTATTAATAAAGGGGCAAGCTTTACAATGCCCACATTTAAATGTGCCATTTGGTATCGTCCTGTCTAACCAAGTGTCAAATTCCTGCCCCGTCTATATGTAATTGATGGACCAAGGGCAATGGAATCCTGAATATCTTGATCCATACATAGAATCTTCCATAAGGGAGTTAAAATAGGTTTAATCTCTCTATGTTTGTTGTCGAACGTTCCAATCAGACGAATCTGTGTATCCGTCTCCCTAGATGCCTTAGGAGTGAGGAGATCTCTTCTATTTTGCGCTAATGCATGACAACGTGCTTTTTTTTTCACTATTATTGGCGGATAACCCCTATTTTTGAACCTGCGTTCAAGGTCATCCGATTTACTTTGGAAGTCATTCAACTCAGAGCAGTTCCTCCGTATTCGAAGGAACTGCCCTTTTGGTATTTCCTTCTTGAGGGACTCGGGATGGAAACGGTCCCAGCGGAGTAAACTATTTGTTGCCATTTCTTTTTCTAAAAAACAGTGGTGTCAATAGTTCCATTCTCCTCAATTCTAATAGAAAGGTCAAGAAAAGAGATCTCTCTCTCATTGATTTCCGCTGTAAACCGCAGATTAATCTGGTTGTGATTAAGTGCTTCCACAAACAGCCAAAAATCCTCAACAGTACCATTCCAAAAGAGTAAGATGTCGTCTATGTATCACAACCAAATTAGAGTCAACAGGAAGGACCGTCTTAGACTCATAACCTGGGTCTGAGGAAGAAGAGACCGCACTTTGCCCAGATACGGTTAAAAGCGCGAACTTTATTTTCCAACCACTACGCATTTCGGGGTACACACCCCTTTATCAAGTGTATAGGAATCACACAGCGCTGAACATCATATGACAAAAGCAGGCTTAAATAATCTACACATATAACTAGGAACGCCCCCAGACAAAGGTAAAAAGGGGCGTGGCCAGCGAAATGACATGTAAACATAGGCAAAAACAAACAAATCCATTGATAGAGAAGAGACAAAGAATCAAAGGGACAGAAGATCTGTTTTATTATTAGAGCATGAAGAATGATCTGTGAGAAGAATAAATTATGTCTTACCATAGGGCTTACTAAAAAGAGTTGCAGCAGTGTCTTGCCGGCGTGCATATAGTAGAAAAGCGCATGCGCGGGAAATTACCCGCGCATGATACAGCAATAAACATTTAAAAGACCTTGCGCATGCTCAATAGAGTCAACGCATCGTAGGGAAGGCAGCTGATTTATTATCAGCTGTTCAGCCGGCGGAGTGATCCAGCACATGCATGATGAAGTGCATGACGCGCCGCTTACAAGAGGACGGAGATAGGAAGTAGAACGGCCATTGAATACAGGTAAGTGAGTATATCTATCCATAGGTATAGAAGAAAGAAGTATGTGGGAGAAACGAAGAAGACAATAATAAATAAATAATAGGCCACTGACTTGAATATATGTAAGAGACAAAGGACATAAGACATAACAAAAAACGAAAGTGATATATATGGCAACAGTACAACCTAAGACTGAATAAATAGAAAGATACTATTTTCAGGACCCAGGTTGTGGGTCTAAGATGGTCCTTCCTATTAATCTCCTGCCACCTCAGAGTGGTTATTGGATCCTGCTGCTGCCCGACATCCAGAAAGGAACCCTCTGTTAATCGGTTCTACTGTGCTTCATGGTTGTTGTGACCGGTTTCACAACCATTTAAGGTGAGAGTTCAATCATATTTATTCTGTTTTTCACCAAATAGTATTACACTATGCACTGCTTGGTGCTGTTGTTCTGTTTCATTTAAATTAGAATCAATGACGTCCACCTCTTCATGTCCTCAGAGAAAACCAGGCGCTCCTCTCACCAGCCCAGGTATAAATTTGCATATGTAGGGGCAGCTGGACTCCCCATCACGGTACTCTGGAGCTGGTGGAAGAAGCACCCATTAAAGAGAAAATAATTTCTCCTTAGGACAAAGTCCAAGAGCTGTAGAGTGAAGGCATGGTGTTCTACTAAATAATTTCCGCTCTTCTACAGGAAATGCTGCACAGCCCCACACCCTAAATCATGGGGTATGGAGCTGTACAATGCCTCCACATCTAGGTTGACCACCTTTGTATTAGGTGGAAGAGAAATATCCTTGAGATGTCTTAGGACGTCCATTGTATCTCGGACATAGGAGGGTACGGCCAGCACAAATGATTGTAAGATGGTATCAACGTACGTGCTAATGCCTTGTGTTAACCCCCCCTAAGCCCGAGACTATAGGACGCCCCTTAAGAGGATCCACCCCTTTATGCAGTGCATAAAAGGTGGCCACCTGTGGATGTTGTGGTTTCATGAATTTGTATTCATTTGTATTTATCAGACCCCTATCCACAGCCGAACTCAAGATGTTATCCAATTCTTCTAAGAATAATACAGTCGGATCATTCTCAAGTACCCTATATGACTCTTTATGTGTAAGGATGTTGTTACACATCAAAATATGTTGTTCTCTATTTGAGAACAATGTTGCCCCCCTTGTTGGAGGGCCTAATAATGATATTGTTATCCCTTTCTAATTCAGAAAGGGCTTTCATATGGGCATCATCGAGATTAGACATGTAACACACCTCTGTGAGCCAAGACCAGTCCCAGATGCCTTCACCAGAGCTCCTCGCAAGAGGAGATGGACTTTAGCTGGATCTGAAGACTGGAATTGTCACCAAAACAGAAAAGTGTACTATAAATAGATGCACTGCAGCAGAAACCAAACACCAAAATCAAACACTCTCTCACGGGAGCTGAGATCTAAGAATGGTTGTCTAATCACGGGTCAGCCTCTGAAGAGGGCAACGAGAAGCAAAATCATGAGACGATGTTGGGTCTGGAAAACAAGCCAAAGTCAAATCCAACTGGGAACGCCACAACCATATTACTAGACAGAGAGGAATCAAAAGGACGCAGCCAGAGGTCAGTATAGGAGCAGTCAATGCAAAGTCACAAGCCAAACTGAGTTGCACATGAGTCAGGACGGCGTGGCCTTATATAGGCCTCCTCAGCTGCGAACTGGTCCAAGACATGATGCCCATATGAAAGCCCTTTCTGAATTAGAAAGGGATAAGAATATTATTAAGCCCTCCGACAAGGGGGGCAACATCGTTCTCTTAAATAAAGAACAATATATTTTGATGTGTAACAACATCCTTACACATGAAGAGTTATATAGGGTGTTTGAGAATGATCTGAAACTGCAAAAGCTTCCCAGGTTGTCCTGGTAACGTTAAAGGTGCAGCAGCCAGATAGAGAATCCTGACAGATGCATTTTTTCCTCTAACCTCCTTAAATGTGTACATTTTAGGGCTAAATGAGCATATTATTGAAAAAAATTAATAGTCTAAATTTCACCTCCATATTGTTTTAATTCTCGTGAAAAAAAAAAAAAAATTAAAGGGTTAACAAAGTCCCCAAGTGCTGTTTGAGTGGAGCCATTTTGAAAATGGGGTTATTTATGGGGGTTTCTAATATATAGGCTTTTAAAATACCCTTCAGAACTGAAGTGGCCCCTAACAAATGTCTTTGGGAAATTTTCTTGTAGATTTGGAAAACTGCTGTTAGACTTGTAAGCTTTCTAATGTGCAAAATAAATTAAAGGACGATTAAAAGATGTTGCCAACATAAGCAGAGTTATGGTAGATAATATTTATTAACTAATTTGTGTGGTATGAGTGTTTCACATTTTGAAAATTCCTAATTTTTTCATAAAGTTTCCTATAAATAAATGCAGAAATATTGATGTTTACCACTAACATTAATTACAATAAAACAATCTCAAAATCACTTAGATAAGTTAAAAGAGTCTCAAAATTATGTCCACATAAAGTGACATGTCAGTTTTGAAAAACAGGGGCGTATCCTTATGGCGTTTTTTGCTGTGTCCCTAAGGGGTTAATTTTAGCTTTACTTCTACCATTTCTATATTTATCCAGTATTTAGTATATTGGTTGATGTACAGTGGGTACGGAAAGTATTCAGACCCCTTTAAATTTTTCACTCTGTTTCATTGCAGCCATTTGCAAAAACCAAAAAAGTTTGTTTTATTTCTCATTATTGTACACTCAGCACCCCATCTTGACAGAAAAAAAAACAAATGTAGATATTTTTGCAAATTTATTAAAAAAGAAAAAAACTGAAATATCACAGTCATAAGTATTCAGACCCTTTGCTCAGTTGAGTAGAAGCACCCTTTTGAGCTAGTACAGCCATCAGTCTTCTTGGGAATGATGCAACAAGTTTTTCACATCTGGATTTGGGGGATCCTCTGCCATTCTTCCTTGCAGATCCTCTCCAGTTCCGTCAGGTTAGATGGTGAACAGCCATTTTCAGGTCTCTCCAGAGATGCTCAATTGGGTTGAGGTCAGGGCTCTTGCTGGGCCAGTCAAGAACGGTCACAGAGTTGTTCCGAAGCCACTCCTTTGTTATTTTAGCTGTGTGCTTAGGGTCATTGTCTTGTTGGAAGGTGAACCTTTGGCCCAGTCTGTGGTCCAGAGCACTCTGGAAGAAGTTTTCTTCCAGGATATCTCTGTACTTGGCCGCATTCATCTTTCCTTCAATTGCAACCAGTCGTCCTGTTCCTGCAGCTGAAAAACACCACCATAGCATGATGCTGCCACCATGTTTCACTGTTGGGATTGTATTGGGCAAGTTATGAGCAGTGCCAGGTTTTCTCCACATATACCTCTTAGAATTAACGACAAAAAGTTCAATCTTCATCTCATCAGACCAGAGAATCTTATTTCTCATAGTCTGGGAGTCCTTCATGTGTTTTTTTGGAAAACTTGATGCAGGCTTTCATATGTCTTGCACTGAGGAGAGGCTTCCTTTGGGCCCCTCTGCCATAAAGCCCCAACTGGTGGAGGGCTGCAGTGATAGTTGACTTTGTGGAACTTTCTCCCATCTCCCTACTGCATCTCTGGAGCTCAGCCACAGTGATCTTTGGGCTCTTCTTTACCTCTCTCACCAAGGCTCTTCTCCCACGATTGGCTTGACGGCCAGGTCTAATAAGAGTTCTGGTCGTCCCAAACTTCTTCCATTTAAGGATTATGCAGGCCACTGTGCTCTTAGGTGTAGAAAGAAATAAAAAGAAAAAACAGCGCAGAGCGCTAATAGTGTAAAACCAAAGGATGATAGATATCAGAGCACTGATACAAATTGCTCACCTTGGTGGGTTGTGATCAGCTCACAACAACTTAGTAGGCATGTAGAATCAGATTATCTTCATTGGGACCTTGTGAAGCAGCTGCTAGCCTCGGAACCGTGGTATGAAGCACGTGTGGAAGAATCCAGATGCAGGTAGAAAAGAGGAGGCAGATGAGCGCTGGTCCAGAATAAATGTAGTCTTTAATCCAATTGAATAAAACACACGATGCGTTTCGGGACAAGCCCTTTTTCAAGTGTGCATAAAAACATATGCATGGGTAGCATAGCATATATACACTTTACAAAAAAAAAAAAATGGGACAAAAACGGGTGGTAGCCACGCCCCCTCACGTGTGGGGGCGTGGCTAATGGATCTAAACTAAATAAAGAGAAAAAAAAAAGTAAATATAAATATATAATGTGAGGGAAAAAAAAAAAAATTTTAAAAATTAGAAAACAGAAGCAATAGAAAAGTTAACAGTACATTATATGAATAATTCATAAAGTAAAATAAGTTAGGAATAAATAAGCATACAATAATAAATACAATTGATAAAATATATTAAATAATCAAATATTGAGGACGATAAAAACTAATTATTGGAATTCCTTAGTGGGGAATAGAATGGGAAGCTCAAAACGAGAGGAAATCAAAGGTACATTGCATCAAGTTGGTTTAACATATGAACTTGGATTGATACTCAAAAATTTTTTTCTGATGCTTCATTTAGACCTACTGGTACCATTGTGTTCAGTCTATAGATCCAAAAGAATTCTTTTCTTTTAAGTAACTCATTATTTGTAGTAGTAATTTGATCTATTGGAGTGATTTTGAATACATTAAATTCACAATCATGATATTTGGCGGCGTGTCTAGAAACACTATGTTTCTGAAAACCCTTAAGAACGTTGGCCCGATGTTTGTTTTTTTCTCACATATAATTATATATTTATTTTTACTTTTTTTTTTCTGTCTTTAGTTTAGATCCATTAGCCACGCCCCCACACGTGAGGGGGCGTGGCTACTGCCCGTTTGTCCCATTTTTTAATTTTTGTAAAGTATATATATGCTATGCTACCCATGGAATGTTTTTATGCACACTTGAAAAAGGGCTTGTCCCGAAACGAGTCGTGTGTTTTATTCAATTGGATTAAAGACTACATTTATTCTGGACCAGCGCTCATCTGCCTCCTCTTTTCTACCTGCATCTGGACTGTGCTCTTAGGAACCTTGAGTGCTGCAGAAATTCTTTTGTAACCTTGGCTAGATCTGTGTCTCACCACAGTTCTGTCTCTGATCTCCTTGGGCAGTTCCTTTGACCTCATGATTCTCATTTGCTCTGACATGCACTGTGAGCTATGAGGTCTTATATAGACAGGTGAGTGCCTTTCCTAATCAAGTCCAATCAGTTTAATCAAACACAGCTGGACTCCAATGAAGGAGTAGAACCATCTCAAGGAGGATCAGAAGGAAATGGACAGCATGTGAGTTAAATATGAATGTCACAGCAAAGGGTATGTATACTTATGACCATGTGATATTTCAGTTTTTCTTTTCTAATAAATTTGCAAAAATATCTACATTTCAGTTTTTTTTTCTGTCAAGATGGGGTGCTGAGTGTACATTAATGAGAAATAAAAATGAACTTTTTTGCTTTAAGCAAATGTCTGCAATGAAACAAAGAGTGAAAAATTTAAAGGGGTCTGAATACTTTCCGTACCTTACTGTATTGCCAGCCTTGGTGACACCTACATCAACTATTCCCTGTTCTTCTGTATATACAGTGCTAATGAACAAGTTTAGTAGCTCTGTTGTTTCTTGGTTCCTGGTGACTTATTTAGGGCAGTGGTTCTGAAGGTGCGGTATGTGTGTCCCGGGGGTGGGGTGTGTGTGTGTGTGTGTGTGTGTGTGTGTGTATGTCAAACTATCCCCAGCAGTATGTGCTGCAGTGAGAGCCCCTCCTACCCTAATGGTCATTCGTGGGGTTTGTCACCCACGAACTACAATTATACTCTGGGCTCTCTTGTTAGAAAATCCCTATGTATGTGGGATTATTTAATTTTATTAATGTAGGAGCCACTCGGGGGACATTATGCTGCATGGAGGGGCGCTATGGCACTGCGGCGGTTATTTTACATGTGGAAACCATTATATTAAAATGTGGGGGCCATTATATTACATATGGGGCACTGAAGTGTGAGCGCCATTATACTACAGGTAGGGGCACTGACTGGGCCATTATACTGAGTATGAGGGCACTGATGTGGACATTCTACTGAATGTGGGGGCACTGAAGGGACCATTTCATAACTGTTAAAGAGAGTCTATCACCTGTCCAATCAATTTAAACTGCCCTGAAGTCACCACGCCCTCAGCGAGACATTTGATACACATTGTGCGTGCCGCATGTATATAGTTTGTGTGTTTCCATATATGTTTTTCCCCTGTTAGGGATGTTCCACTGGATATGAAGTAATAGCCCTCCTTTTATTTTTATTTTTAGCCGTGGTCCAGTTCAACCTTTGGATTGGCTGTGATAAAGGGAGAGGACTCTAGCAATCTGCAAGTAAATCTTCACACAGCCACAGACTAAAGCAGTTGTTCAACTGTAACCTGCATCTCCTGACTCAACTCCGGCATTTATCTTCATGGGCCCCTCCGACCACCATCACTTGGCTCAGTAAGGCTGAAAACTACTACAACTGGAAATACCCTGTGGAACTATTACAACCACCATCAATTACCCTGCAGGCTCCCTCAGAACTGTACCAACTCAGGAGGTAGGTTGGAGTAGATGGTTGAGAGTTTTTGACCATCCTCCAGATTACCATAACAGCACCAACCTGTCTGAGGCAGAGTCCCTGGAGCAAATATCAGAAAATAGTAGGATCTGGATGATAGAGCAGTAGAGCTAGCTGTTTAAATCCTATACAGTGCTGAGAGATACATCCCAGAAACCCAAAGTTTTTGCTGCAAGGTGAAATGGAATTTGGGGTCCAAGTTATCACCATGGAAACCATATGAGAAGCGATCCACTATTGGAAGTCAAAACCAGAAGCCATGCTTAACTAACAAGGCCGATGAGGATCAGGAGGATAAATAAGGATAGTAAATGTCCAGGAAAGTAGTCAGTTTAAGAGGAAATGTCTGAGTCAGAATCAGTAGCAAACCAAGAGTTGGCTCCTAGAGATCATGTCAGAATCAGGAGACAAGCAGTTTTCAGGTTGCCAAGTCAAAAGTCAGTTCCTAGAGAGCAGTATGAAGCTGTATGAAACAAAGAGTCAGGTATGAAAGCCAAACAAGGTAAAACAAATTGCAGGCACCTGGCTGAGGAAGAAGGGAGTATACAGTAAATATACCTCCTTGGATAAGACCAAAGAACTCTGACATTGCAGAAGCTTTTCAGCTGCAACTTCCTTTGACACCATAAACAGGATCACATCACATCTGGACCCATCTATTACTGGTAGCAAAAATCTCCATTGTTGGGTGAAAGACTGCATTTTACCATCTGCTAGAAAGTGTGCACTAGTTGCTGCAAAAGCAGCCCCAAGCATCCTGCATATCACTGCATAGACTGTGCAAGTGAACTGAAGTTAATACATTGTTAATTTATAAAGAGACTGTAATTGCTGGGTTATAGGCTGCTCAGTGCTAGAAGTGCCGAAATTTCCACTGCTAGCGAAATGCAAAACTTTAACCGCCATTTTGGGAGTTATAGCGGAGTATAGAGAGAGTATTTCAGCCTGTATCCTGCACTGTTCTGTGGATTTATTGTAACCATTCTGCAAA
Organism: Leptodactylus fallax; assembly: GCA_947044405.1. Lineage (NCBI taxonomy): Eukaryota > Metazoa > Chordata > Amphibia > Anura > Leptodactylidae > Leptodactylus > Leptodactylus fallax. The sequence continues at coordinate 3,149,585 of CAMRHE010000183.1, forward strand.
ATTGTTTATCGCCCACACTACATGGTCAGAGCCTGTCAGACATTTCTCAAATGCTTTATTGTTTGCTGAGAAATAACTCTTGTGCACAAGAGTCCAGCACCAAAAGGGTTAATGATCATTGGATTCTACAGCAGTTAACCGCAGCCCACCAAAACACCACTTAGGCGGTAATAGTGAACAGCATTGCCAACTATCAAGTACCTCTCAGCCTATTTCCAAATGAAGAAACTTGCTATTGTAGGACTTACTCTATACCATTACAGCCACAGATGAAGCGTCCTGGGAGCCGCCATCTTCAGTCTTTAGGCACAGTGCAGCACCGCTATTCCTGTTGCTCACCTGCAATACATTACTGTGGTTCTGTAATATTGCAAGCAGCCTCTCTTTGCTCACAGAGACTTTTCAATTAGCCACCCACGGCAACCATGCCAGACCCTGGCAGGTCTCCTATGCCTGCTCTACCCTCTTTGTCTCCTGTACCTACAGCAGATGCAACATATGTACAACTATGCCATGCTTGGGGGCACAGTGGCTGGCTCACTATATGGAGAAACACTGTAAAGAAAAGATGGTAGTTGTGTTTAAGTTATATCCCCACATACAGGAGCAGAAGGTAGAGGTCCTGATAGGCCATATGAAGGTCACTGCGCAGAGGGAACTCAAGTACTGGCCCCCGCATGTACAAGTTACCTGTTTAACAGGTGTTAGAGGAGCCCTGTGACATAACTGAGGTGAAGACGGTTTCAAAATTAAAAGAAGTCCATCACCTCCGACAAGCATATACCAAGACAACCAATACGTTACAGAGCACATTACAGTGATATACATATTATTTGTCATGTTTGTAGACTGGAGAAAAGCAACATTGACGTCTTATACAAATGGTGCATGGTCCTTCAGCTCTTGCAGCACTGATCTTGTTTCTTAGGTAGGATGGGTGATTTTATATCAGTGGAAGGATCAGCTCCCACTGCAAGGGGTGATGCAGAAAGGAAGTGGTAGGGCTCTGAATGGCAAGATTTCAAAGTTGTTTTTCCTCCAAATCTACGAAAGTGACGTACAGTGTGGAAAAAAAGTATTTAGTCAGCCACCAATTGTGCAAGTTCTCCCACTTAAAAAGATGAGGCTGGCCTGTAATTGTCATCATAGGTAGACCTCAACTATGAGAGACAAAATGAGAAAACAAATCCAGAAAATCACATTGTCTGATTTTTAAAGAATTTATTTGCAAATTATGGTGGAAAATAAGTATTTGGTCACCTACAAACAAGCAACATTTCTGGCTCTCACAGACCTATAACTTCTTTAAGAGGCTCCTCTGTCCTCCACTCATTACCTGTAGTAATGGCACCTGTTTGACATTGTTATCAGTATAAAAGACACCTGTCCACAACCTCAAACAGTCACACTCCAAACTCCACTATGGTGAAGACCAAAGCGCTGTGGAAGGACACCAGAAACAAAATTGTAGACCTGCACCAGGCTGGGAAGACTGAATCTGCAATAGGCAAGCAGCTTGGTGTGAAGAAATCAACTGTGGGAGCAATAATTAGAAAATGGAAGACATACAAGACCACTGATAATCTCCCTCGATCAGGGGATCCACGCAAGATCTCACCCCATGGGGTCAAAATGATCACAAGAACGGTGAGCAAAAATCCCAGAACCACACGGGGGGACCTAGTTAATGACACACAAAGCTGGGACTGACGTAACAAAGGCTACTGCCAGGGACCTGAGATCCTCAGTGCCAGACGTGTCCCCCTGCTTAAGCCAGTACATATCCGGGCCCGTCTGAAGTTTGCTAGAGAGCATTTGGATGTTCCAGAAGAGTATTGGGAGAATGTCATATGGTCAGATGAAACCAAAGTAAAACTGTTTGGTACAAACAACTCGTCGTGTTTGGAGAAGAGTGAATGCTGAGTTGCATCCAAAGAACATCATACCTACTGTGAAGCATGGGGATCGCAATATCATGCTTTGGGGCTGTTTCTCTGCAAAAGGATCAGGACTACTGATCCGTGTACATGAAAGAAGGAATGGTTCCATGCATCGTGAGATTTTGAGTGCAAACCTCCTTCCATCAGCAAGGGCACTGAAGATGAAACGTGGCTGGGTCTTTTAGCATGACAATGATCCCAAGTACACCGCCAGGGCAATGAAGGAGTGGCTTTGTAAGAAGCATTTCAAGGTCATGGAGTAGCCTAGCCAGTCTCCAGATCTCAACCCCATAGAAAACCTTTGGAAGGTTTTGATAGTCCGTGTTGCCCAGCGACAGCCCCAAAACATCACTGCTCTAGAGGAGATCTGCATGGAGGAATGGACCAACATACCAGCAACAGTGTGTGCCAACCTTGTGAAGACTTACAGAAAACGTTTGACCTCTGTCATTGCCAACAAAGGATATATAACAAAGTATTGAGATGAACTTTTGTTATTGACCAAATAATTATTTTCCACCTTAATTTGCAAATAAATTCTTTAAAAAAAAATCAGACAATGTGATTTTCTGGATTTGTTTTCTCATTTTGTCTCTCATAGTTGAGGTCTACCTATGATGTCAATTACAGGCCTCATCTTTTCAATTGGTGGCTGACTAAATACTTTTTCCCCCCCACTGTATATAACAAAGGTATGTTGTTTACCATTGTAATGTTCTGTGTAATATGGTGGTGGCAGATGAGTATGCTTAGGGGAGGATGTAGACCTTTTTTGTTTGTTTGTTTTTTACTCTCCACCTTCCATAAGCCATAACTTTTTTATTTTTCATTCACAGAGCCATATTGCAGGACATATTGTACTTCATAATGTTAGCATTTAATATTCTGTATGATGTACTGGGAAGGTTTTAAAGAAAATTAAATATTTTTTAGAACTTTTTATTTTGTTACTGTTTTATTAACTCTCCTAGGGGGGCTTGAACGTACGATCATTACATTGATTGTACACCTATATTGGAGTCTAAGGCAGATTTGTACTGTAAAGCCTCATGCACCCTGACCCACTAACTTCTATGGCCCCATATACACAACAGTGTATTTTCATGTTCCCATGTGTGCAATCACAGCTTGGTTATATGCACGCGGTCGTGTGTTACCTTACTATTGAGGCCTGCCATAGGCAAGCCCGAGTAGTTACATTTGTATGGTCTGGGAGCGTTCACAAGGCTCCCGGCTGTCATGAATACCAGATGGCTCCCGTGATCTCGATGCATGAGAGCCAGACTGGCACATAAATGGCCTGGGGGCCACAACAGGAGGGTTTTATTTTTTTATATCTATGGGGGCAGATCTGCAGGGATTAATGCAGGGTTAGTAAGATCTTACACAAATAACTGTTTTTGTGCTCACCCTGTATAATAACGTTTGTATTTCAGAAACTGCAAGCTCATCTGACATCTAGTGGTGAAATGTGAGTAGTATACATTTTAGCCAAATAAGAAGGGAGTGTAAAAAAAAGTCTCTTCTCTTTAGGATCCACTACTAGCTCTGGCTCCCACAATGCTAGATTTAACCATTTCATTGGCGTTACTTTTCTTACAAATGGTAAAGAAAGAAATCATGAGCTGAATAAATGCTTCATTAAAGGGAGTCTATCATTAGAAAAAACACTTAAGCTAATAGTACGTGGGAATGGCCTTTAAAAAAAGCCATTCTGCTCCCAGATGATTCTAAGATAATTCCTTTCTTCATTTATGTTAATGAGCATCACGGAACACCGGGGGTGTTCCTCCTCTGCTGCGAGCACCCACCTCGTCATCACTTATCACCGCCCCTTCATCTGTTGCGGTGACTCCCCTCTTGGTCTTCTCTGTATCTTCTTTCTTCTAAGTTCTTGACCGCAGTGCTGTACGGCAGCGAATTCTCGCACATGTGCGCAATCGGCTCTGACACTTTGGGTTCGGGCAGAATTACTGCGCATGACAGGCTGCCATTTTCCGGTGGTCTGTCACAAAAGCGTACTGTGGCAGAGCCTATTGCGCATGCGCACAGCACTGCGTATGAGGACTTAGAAGAAAGAAGATACAGAGAAGACCAAGAGGGGAGTCACCGCAACAGACAGAGGGGCGGTGAAAAGCGATGATGAGGTGGGTGCTTGCAGCAGAGGAGGAAAGCCCCGGGTACTCCGTGATGCTCATTAACATAAATGAAGAAAGGAATCTTAGAATTGGCTGGGAGAAGAAAATAATGAAAGCTAGGAGAACAATGGCCTCTTTAAAGGCCATTCCAACGTGCCATTAGCTTAAAAGTGTTTTTTCTAACGATAGACTCCCTTTAACAGTTGCTATACAAGACAATGTTCACAAGGTGCCTTGCTTCGCTGATGGGCTTTCCAACAGCTTGTGTCATTATTACATTGAGTGAATTGTGGCTAACATTTATATATGGGTTCTTGATTTCATTGGCATGTCTATATATTGCTTGCAAGACTCGGGAATGGGTACAATGTCTCCTTAGGGAGATGTCATGTTTCAAGGCCATGTTATGGTATGTAGAGTCTCACAGACCATGCATTCTCCACTAGAAATTCTTAGAAAGGAATATGCAAATAAGTTTTCTTTGATGAAAAAAAAAAAAAAAAAAAAAAAACTTGCTCTAGCCTATACAGTGCCTAGCAAAAGTAGACCAACACAAAGTAGCACATAATTATGAAGTGGATTGAAAATGATACATTGTTTTCAAAATTTTAAATCAAATAAAAATCTGAAAAGTGTGACATGCAAAAGTATTCAGCCCCCTGTGCTCTGATACCCCTAAATAAAATCCAGTGCAATCAATTGCCTTCAGAAGTCACCTGTTCTGTGATGGCCTCAGTGGTTTGTTAGAGAACACTAGTGAACAAATAGCATCATGAAGACCAAGGAACTCACCAGACAGATAGATAAAGTTGTGGGGAAGTTTAAAGCAGGCTTAGGTTATAGAAACATATCCCAAGCTTTGAGCATCCCAAGGAGCACTGTTCAATCAATCATCCAAAAATGGAAAAAGTATTCTACAACTGAAAACCTACCAAGACACTGCTGTCCACCTAAACTGACAGATCGAGCAAGGACAGCATTGGTCAGAGAACCAGCCAAGAGACCCCTGGTCACTCTGGAGGAGCTGCAGAAATCCACAGCTCAGGTGGAAGAATATGTCCACAGGACAACTATACGTTGTGCACTTCACAAATCTGCTCCTTTATGGGAGAGTGGCAAGAAGAAAACCATTGTTGAAAGAAAAACATAAGAAGTGCTGTTTGCCACAAGCCATATAGGGGATACAGCAAACATGTGGAAGAAGAGACCAAAGTTGAACTTTTTGGCCTAAATGCAAAGCGTTAGGTGTTGCAGAAAAGTAACACTGCTCATCACCCTGAACACACCATCCATGGTGAAACATGGTGGTGGCAGCATCATGCTGTGGGGATGCTTTTCTTCAGCAGGGATAGGGAAGCTGGATGGAGCTAAACACAGAGCAATCCTGGAAGAAAACCTGCTGGAAGCTGCAAAAGACTTGAGACTGGGAAGGAGATTCACCTTCCAGTAAGACAATGACCCTAAACATACAGCCAGAGCTACAGTGGAATGGCTTAGATCAAAGAATAGTCATGTGTTAGAATGCCCAGTCAAAGTCCAGACCTAAATCCTATTGAGCATCTGTTGCAAGACATGAACATTGCTGTTCACAGATGCTCTCCATCCAATCTGGCTGAGCTTGAGCTATTTTGCAGAGAAGAATGGGAAAAAATCTTAGTCTCTAGATATGCAGAGCTGGTAGAGACATACCTCAAAAGACTTGTAGCTGTAATTGCAGCGAAAGGTGGCTCTACAAAGTATTGATATAGGGGGGGGGGGGGCTGAATACTTTTGCACATCACACTTTTTAGATTTTTATTTCATTAAAATGTTGAAAACTATGTATCATTTTCATTCCACTTCACAATTATGTGCTACTTTGTGTTGGTCTATCACTTAAAATCTCAAAAAAAGTTTGTGGTTGTAAGGTGACAAAATGTGAAAAAGTTCAAGAGGTATGAATACTTTTGCAAAGCACTGTATATAGAGCTACCTTCTAAGTGGTGGCACTAAAGCAAGTTTTTTTGCTTTTTCCATCAAGGAGAACTTATTTGCATATTCCTTTCCAGTACTCTGTAATACAATGAAAAATTATTAGTTAACAGGTAAACATACTGTAGTGAGATTAGCTCAGGGATCTTCATCTCCTCAGATAGACAAGCACTTTTTGGCCCCACAATTAGAATCCAGTCCAGTCAAGTATGGTACAACTGGCCACAACCAGTTTTATTAGTGGTTTAAGGAAAAATAAAACAATAAAATACAAAATAAAATCCTAGCCATCTGACCACTACCTACAATACACAATACAGGTATCTAACTAGAGAGAGCTGGGCCTACTGCACAGCTCCCTAAACACAAACCACAGCAGTTATAACTCACAGTGGTTTTCCCAGGAGCAGAGAGAGCCAAATACATGTGTGATGTCTGCCCTTATATACGCACACTTCAGGAACCAAGGAATTAACCCCCAGTCATCCCAAAACCTGAAGTGGTTGAATGGAGTAGAGCCACACCCAACTCTGCTTACTCCAGCAGCCAGACCTTTTACCAGGGTTTAGATAAAACCCTCCAGCAAGGAACACACCTTTCCCAGGTGCTTTTAGAAGGAATATGACAAGAACCTGGGAGAAATGTATACTCCTTCTACCACTTTTCCCCTGGTCCTGTCACAATACATATCAATTTTTAGAGTAAATTACTGGAATTGTCTATATTTCTAGATATCCTGACAACTATTGTCCACAGCTTCTATATTGTTATTTTCAGTTGCCCTCAGCCACAAGCAGTGCCTGCCACAGCGGCCATGCACACACATTGAATCTCATTATCCCCTAAGCCAAGTCACCAGAATGCCATTTTTTCCGGAGCCATGATGCATTTGCAGATCATAATTTCTATCTTGAAGTATATAGTCGAGCACCCTACTTGCTTTTCCTGCTGCCTGGCTGCACTATTGATTCATTCTGAGGCTATCGGATATCAGGATCCCTAGATGCTTCTTTTCTGAAGTCCTGGCTAACACAGGACTGCCAATATGGTACTCTCTGAGGGTTCCTTCTCCCCAAGTGCATTTTCATACATTTGGAAACATTGAACTTGTTTGGACCATTCATGAAGTAAAGCTAGAACTTTTTCCATGTTACAAACCCTCAAGGATGTGACTTGTGACTCGTTTGTCCTCAGAATGCACAACATTAAAAACACTCTGATATGTTTTCATCAGCGAATCCACTGAGCTATCCAGGAATTAAGTCCATTCTACAATAATTTATTTATTATAATAGCTATGAGGCATGGTGTCAAAGGTCTTGCTTAAAGGGGTTTTCCAGGCAAAAAAAAATATATTTCTTTTAAAGGCCTGTTAGGGCTATTAATGGGTTAATAAGTGCACCCATATACCTTTAGCAGTGTTTTTTTTTAGTGATTTATGGGTTTCTCTGGGAGCTCCTGGCATCTTCTGCATTTGTTTACCTGGTTTAACTTCCTGCTATGTAACTTCCTGTGTAGTTTTCCACACTACCTCCCTGTCAATGCCCCCCCTCTTCTATCATTCCTTTACACCCCTCCCTGTCTCCCTAGCTATCCCGCCCACTACTAGCCCTTCCCAGTTAACTAACTAAGCCCACCCCCCCAACACATCATACTTACCCCCCCCCCCCACCGCTCCTCCTTTTCATTCACTGTGTGCAGGCTAGAGACGCTTCTCTTCCTCTCTGCCAAGCACGTACATTGACTGGAAATTCCTCTGACGCCTGCGCAGTAGAGATGGAGTGCCATCTCTACTGCGCATGTGTTGCAGGCACCTCCAGACTGCGCAAGTGCTTGCGGAGAGGAAGAGCCGATCCTGGAGAGTTTAGTTTAGTTTTAATTTTTATTTAATAATAATAATAATAATAATAATTAATATTATATGTGTAATATGACCCCATTTTAGAAACTATACCTCTCAAGGAATTTCTCGAGTGGTATAGAGATTATTTTGACCCCAGGGATGCTTCCCAAAATATTTATGCGCAGCGGATAGTGAAAATTGATATTTTTGAAGAAATACTACATTTAAGTGCCAAATACGTTGTGCACACTTTGTATATCAAAATCATATGTGGGTGTAAAGTGCTGTATGAGCACACAGCAAGGCTCAGAATAGAAGTAGTACCATGCTTTTTGGCTTTTTAAATGCAGATTTACAGGGAGTAATTTTGGGTTACCATGTCGCGTTTGCAAAGCTCCAGTGGTGTCGGTAAAGCTGAACTGCCCAAGAAGTGATTCTATTTTGAAATCAAATTTCCTTGATGGATGTAATCAAAGGCCATAATGAGCATTATTTTATTTATTTTTTTTAATTAAAAAAAATTATTTTCCAGAAATTAAAATACAGCTGAAAAGTTTTTTTTTTTTTTTAGAAACAACCAATTACAGTGCCCAATGTGTCAAGAGAAACAAAACCCAAAAACTCCAAAAAGTGGGTTATCCAGGTACAACAGGTTTTGGACTGTGTGTTTTAACACAACTTTGGCACACCATACTGGGCACTGAAATGGCGTATTCTGGAAAAATTGCAATTTGCACCTTTCACTATCTGCTGCACATTCATTTTTGTTTAAGTTAATGCAACAATTGAAGGGGAAAAATGCTTTTTATACCCTTGAAGGGTTCCAAAATGGGGTCATGTTTGTTTTTTTAGTTCTGGGAGAAGCTATACTTTTTAATTGGTACCATTCTGGGATACATATGACTTTTTGATCACTTTTCATGAAAAAAAAAAAAAATCAATCAATCAATCAATCTCTGGTGGTTATTTGTTAAGGCATTCACATTCAGGTTGAATAATGCTTCACTTTTATTTTATGGATTCTTACGGACATAGCAATATGAAGTATGCTTTTTGAGCATTTTTATATAGTAAAAGGGCATTTTGGTGTTTTTATTTAATTTAATATTTAACTTTTTTTTTTTTTTTTTGTCCTACTATGGAACTTGAACCCGTGATCACTTCATTATTATATACTGCAATACTCATGTATGGCAGCATATATATATCTGCTGTTATCCTATGACTGTGCTGGGGATTGCAGTGGCACATGAAGGAGGCAGACCTGGGGTCATTGATCGGGCTGCCACAGAAACAGCGTGGTTCTTCTATGAGTGCAGCACAGAAGGGACAGATCACAGCACAAATGACTATGTAGACTCTTTAGATGCTGCGATTATAATTGACTGCAGCATTTACGAGGTTAACACCCACGATCAGAGTTATCTCTGACAGCAGGGTCTCATCTTTATGTTACAGCTGACACTCGCTGTCCATGGCACCTGTACAGCTAATAATATGTCATGGTGCATTAACCACCAACGTTTCATGATGTACGATTATGTCATGTTGCTGGAAATTGTTAGTATGGAGTTAGACATCTGTTTTGCAGCTAAAACAGCTTCCACTCTTCAGTAAAGGCTTTCTACAAAGTTTTGAAGAGTGTCCATGGGAATTTTGCCCATTCACCAAAAGCATCTCTGAGGTCAGACACTGGGATGAACTACAGTCATGGCCAAAAGTTTTGAGAATGATACAAATATTAATTTTTACAAAGTCTACTGCTTCAGTTTTTCTAATGGCAATTTGCATATACTCCAGAATGTTATAAAGAGTGATCAGCTTAACAGCAATTACTTGCAAAGTCAATATTTGCCTAGAAAATGAACTTTATCCCCCAAAACACATTTCAACATCATTGCAGCCCTGCCTTAAAAGGACCACCTAACATCGTTTCAGTGATTGCTCCATTAACACAGGTGTGGGTGTTGATGAGGACAGGGCTGGAGATCAATCTGTCATGATTAAGTAAGAATGACACCACTGGACACTTTAAAAGGAGGCTGGTGCTTGCCATCATTGTTTCTCTTCTGTTAACCATGGTTATCTCTAAAGAAACACGTGCAGTCATCATTGCACTGCACAAAAATGGCCTAACTGGGAAGAGTATTGCAGCTAGAAAGATTGCACCTCAATCAACAATCTATCGCATCATCAAGAACTTCAAGGAGAGAGGTTCCATTGGTGCCAAAAAGGCTCCAGGGCACCCAAGAAAGACCAGCAAGCGGCAGGACCGTCTCTTAAAAGTGTTTCAGCTGCGGGATCGGGCTACCAGCAGTGCAGAGCTTGCTGAGGAATGGCAGCAGGCAGGTGTGAGTGCATCTAAACCCACTGTGAGGCGGAGACTCTTGGAGCAAGGCCTGGTCTCAAGGAGGGCAGCAAAGAAGCCACTTCTCTCCAGAAAAAACATCAGGGACAGACTGATATTCTGCAAAAGGTACAGGGAGTGGACTGCTGAGGACTGGGGTAAAGTCATTTTCTCTGATGAATCCCCTTTTCGATTGTTTGGAACATCTGGAAAACAGCTTATTCGGAGAAGAAGAGGTGAGCGCTACCACCAGTCTTGTCTCATGCCAACTGTAAAGCATCCTGAAACCATTCATGTGTGGGGTTGCTTCTCAGCCAAGGGAATCGGCTCTCTCACAGTCTTGCCTAAAAACACAGCCATGAATAAAGAATGGTACCAGAATGTCCTCCAAGAGCAACTTCTCCCAACCGTTCAAGAGCAGTTTGGCGCTCAACAATGCCTTTTCCAGCATGATGGAGCACCTTGCCATAAAGCAAAGGTGATAACTAAATGGCTCAGGGAACAAAACATAGAGATTTTGGGTCCATGGCCTGGAAACTCCCCAGATCTTAATCCCATTGAGAACTTGTGGTCAATCATCAAGAGACGGGTGGACAAACAAAAACCAACAAATTCTGACAAAATTAAAGCATTGATTCTGCAAGAATGGACTGCTATCAGTCAGGATTTGGCCCAGAAGTTGATTGAGAGCATGCCAGGGAGAATTGCAGAGGTCCTGAAGAAGAAGGGTCAACACTGCAAATATTGACTTGCTGCATTAACTCATTCTAACTGTCAATATAAGCTTCTGTTACTCATAATATGAATGCAATTATATTTCTGTATGTGATAAAAACATCTGATAAACACACATAAAAACCAGAGGGCAGCAGATCATGTGAAAATATAATATTTGTGTCATTCTCAAAACTTTTGGCCATGACTGTAGAATGGATGTTGAGCGCCAGGTCAGCTCAAAGGTGTTTGCTGGGGTTGAGGTCAATGTTCTCTGCAGGCCAGTCAATTTCTTCTACACCAAATTCACCCAATTGTGCCTTAGACAACTATATGCTTTGGGGGATCAGTTTCAACATGACTGTGCCTCAATGGACCTTGCTTTTTTGTACCAATACGTCTTGGTCTGCTGAAGAATTAAACAGACTACACAACAATCAGCTGTTTTGTCTGCCTCTGGGCATTGGAAGATATACAGGGGACAAAGCTGGAAGTAGAAGACACCATTCCCTGTATAGCAGCTGTGCCAAGATACTGCAGCTCTATTCCTATACACTGCAGACTGCTATAAAGATAAGGGCGATTTGTCACCACTTTACACCACTCCATCCAACACTTGGCATTATGCTTTGTGATGTGAGGCTTGCATGCAAGCTGCTCGCCCATAGAAACTCATGACACAAAGCTAATACATAATAATAATACATTTTATTTATATAGCGCCAACATATTCCGCAGCACTGTAAAACTTGTAGGGTTCAAGTACTGACAAAAAAGATACATTGCAAAGAAATAGTCAATTCACACACTGGGACTGAGGGCCCTTCTCGCAAGAGCTTACAATCTATGAGGTAGAAGGGGTGACACAAGAGGTAGCAGGGGCGGCAACAGATGTAGCATTGTTTATACAATGGTCAGACAATTTTGTAATAGAGGTTACTGTCATTACACATACTGTATATAAGCTGTATGAGCCGTCACCAGTCGTGTCCTTTAACATGCAGATGGTGCCTGGACATATAAAGCTAGTCCGATACGGCATCATATCCTGTGAGGTAATGTTGAAGCATAAACAGAGGGGGGTACATTTTAGAGATTCTAACTATGGAAGGGTTCTAACTATGGAAGGGTTTACATTAGGAGTTGTGATAGGCCTGTCTGAAAAGATGTGTCTAGTTTACGCTTGAAGCTGTGGAAATTGGGGGTTAATCTGATAGTCTGGGATAGAGCATTCCAGAGAAGTGGTGCAAGTCAGGAGAAGTCTTGTATATGAGCGTGGGAGGTTCTGATAATAGAGGATGTTAGTCTTAGGTCATTGAGTGACCGGAGAGTACGGGTTGGGCAATAGACAGAGATGAGGGAGGAAATGTAGGGGGGTGCAGCATTATGGAGAGCCTTGTGAATGAGGGTGATAAGTTTATATTGTATTTTGTATTGAATAGGCAGCCAATGTAGTGACCGGCACAGACCGGAGGCATCGCTGTAGCGTCTAGACTGAGAGATGAGCCTGGCCGCCACATTCAGAATAGATTGTAGAGGGGAGAGTTTAGTAAGGGGAAGACCGATTAGTAAGGAGTTACAGTAGTCAAGGCGAGAGTGAATCAGGGCAACAATAAGTGTCTTTAGTGTATCTGTGGTAAGGAAAGGGCGGATTCTGGAGATGTTTTTGAGGTGGAGATAACAAGAGCGTGCGAGTTATTTGGATATGGGGGGGGGGGGTGAAGGAAAGGTCTGAGTCAAACAAAACCCCGAGGCAGCGGGCATACTGCCTAGGAGTTATGGTAAGGCCGGAGACTGCAATGGAGATATCAGGAACAGATCTATTAGATGGTGGAAACAGCAGACGTTCAGTCTTTGAGAGATTCAGCTTCAGATAGAGCAAAGACATGATATTTGAGACAGCACAGAGGCAGTCACTGGTGTTCTGTATTAGTGCAGGGGTGATGTCACGGGATGATGTATATAATTGGGTGTCATCAGAATAAAGATGGTACCGGAAGCCAAATCTAGTGATGGTTTGTCCAATGGGTGCTGTGTAGAGGGAGAAGAGCAGGGGACCAAGGACCGAGCCCTGAGGAACACCAACGGCAAGGGGAAGAAACAGAGCCCAGAATGTGCGGTCAGAGAGATAAGAGGAGAACCAGGAGAGAGCGGTGTCTGTGATGCCTACAGAGCGGAGAATAGTGAGGAGGAGTTGATGGTCAACAGTGTCAAATGCTGCTGAGAGATCTAGAAGAATAAGAAGAGAGAAGTCACCTTTGGATTTAGCCGTCAGGAGATCATTGGAGACTTTTGTGAGGGCCGTTTCAGTAGAGTGCAGAGTGCGGAAGCCAGATTGTAAGGTGTCAAGAAGAGAGTTAGCAGAAAGATAGAGGATTAAACGAGAATAGACCAAGTGTTCCAAGATTTTGGAGATGAAAGGAAGGTTAGAGACAGGTCGATAGTTAGCAGCACAGGACTGGTCAAGGGAGGATTTCTTCAGTAGTGGGGTTATGACAGCATGTTTGAAAGAGGATGGGAAAATTCCAGAAGAGAGAGAGAGAGGTTAAATATTTTAGTAAGGTAAGTTGTGACGGCAGGCGACAGAGACTGGAGAAGGTGTGAGGGGAAAGGGTCACTACTGCAGGTCGTAGGGCGAGAAGAGGAAAATAGCTGAGATACTTCCTCCTCTGTAACAGGTTCAAAAGATGAGAATGAACAGTCTGAAGTGTGGCTGGTGAGGGGATCAATGCCTCCTGGGGATTGGGCAGTTATTTCCTGATGGATCTTATCAATTTTATCATGGAAATAAGAGGCCAGGTCATCTGCGCTAAGGTCTGTGAATGGCATCTGCACCTTAGGGGTAAGTAAGGAATGAAAAGTTTCAAATAGTCTTTTAGGGTTACAGGAGAGAGAAGAGATGAGAGTGGTGAAATAGGCTTGTTTGGCTAGGTGAAGGGCAGAATTATAGGTTTTAAGCATAAATTTAAAGTGGAGGAAGTCTGCAGGTGTACATGATTTTCTCCACAGACGTTCAGCACACCTAGAGCACCGCTGAAGAAAACGTGTCTGTGGCGTGTGCCAGGGTTGCTGCATCTAACCTTTCGAGTGGAGGGGGAGCTGCCTCATCCAATGCACTCTTAAGGCTTTCATTATGGGGGACAGAGAGGACTGTAGAGTATCTGAGAGGTGCTGGGTGTTAATAACACGTAAATTCCTATATGTATGATGAGTAGGTGTGTCCTGTGAAGGAGAGAAAGCACTGATGGTGAGAGACAGAAGGTTATGGTCAGAGAGTGGCAGAGAAGAGTTAGTAAATTTAGAAACTGTGAGGAGAGGATGGAAGACAAGATCAATGATGTTGCCATCTACATGTGTGGCGGAAGAGGAAAGTTGTGAAAGACCAAAAGACGTGGTTATTGAGAGAAACTGTGAGGCAGCTGGGGAGATAGGGGTGTCAGTAGGGATGTTAAAGTCACCCATGATGAGGGTAGGAATTTCACTGGATGAAAAGAGGGGAAGACAAGAAGCGAAGTGATCAAAAAATTGGTAGGGTGAGCCGGGAGGACGGTAGATCACAGCTACACGTAAGGAGAGTGGGCGGAAAAGTCTGATAGCATGTACTTCAAATGAGGGGAATGTGAGTGAGGGTACCAGTGGGATGGCCTGAAAAGTGCACTGCGGTGACAGAAGTAACCCAACCCCTCCACCCTTCCTGTTGTCGGGCCTAGAGGTGTGTGAGAATTGTAGGCCACCATGAGACAGAGCAGCAGGGGAGGCCGTATAAGACATTAATATATTCTAGTTTGTTACACACTGAGCGAGTGTTAAAGAGAGAGCAGTTAAAAGAGACAATAGAAAGATAAGGAGAGGGAACACGGCAAATATTCCCAGCACAGTTTCGAGGAATGGAGGAATTTGACGCTGAATTTGAGGCGGATTCTGCCTCAAACTCAGCTCCAATTTCCGCCTGATACCAGCCTACATTCATTTCAATGAAAGTCAGAAGCTGATTTTTCCTCTAGCAGATTTTTTAAGCTAGTGGAAGAAGCATCATGCTCAATCTTCAGGCAGATTCCGCCTGATAACTCCCGATGAAGTGAATGGGAAGCAGAAAATACTACTTGGCAGTTACGGATTTTGAAGCAGAATTTGGGAAAAAAATAAAAAAATTCAGCTTCAAATTCCTGATGCTGAATTTTTCAGCTAGGAAAATTTCCTCCTTGTGAACTGCCCCTTTTTTGTGCTCCTGTTATTGCCAAAGGAGGTTTGGAACCGCAGTTAGTTATTAAATCAACAGACTGTTGGTGACTTTAATGCACCATGCGCCTCAGCCCTTGGTAACATCACTCTAACTTTATGTGGTCGGAGTTGTCATGGTTTGTAAACAGTTCTGATTTTCAGTTATAATACTATAATATATAATAATTGTGGAACATCTAGGAGCAAAGACATTTCTTGAAATGACTTGGTGCAACAGTGCTAGAATTCACTGGGCTCTTTCGAACAACCCTTTCTTTCATAAATGTTTGTAAAGGCAGACTGCATGGTTAGGTGATGTATTTTTTTTATACCTGTGGCAATGGACTGAAAGAATGTTTAAGAGGTGTGCCTCAATACATTTGTCCATATAGTGCATACAGTTCAGCTAGAATTACCTTATTTAGTTGTTTCTTTCTATATGAAAAATATATGCGATTCCTCTCTTCAGTTGGGTCATATGATCTCATTGTGACCACCTGAGATTTAGATGGCTTTCTTTTCTCTCCAAAAGTATGATGTCAATCGATGGACTATTCCACACAAGTTTTCTTCAGAGGACACAAACTATTACAATTACTTCAGATTAATAGACAGGTTCCTGTCACACAGTTACAATAGAAAAGATGGAAATTATTCTTAGCTTATATAGGCAAGAGATATAGAGTTATATATAGAGAAGGATAATTACAATGAAGAGATAGTATGCTGTGATGGTCATCACAGTATTTGTGATAGAGCAGAGAAAATGAGAAATCTAAAGATGAAGATGGTGTCAGATCATAGCAGAGGAGAAGCTGAACTTGAGGGATATACAGTGAGGAAAAAAAAATATTTAGTCAGCCACCAATTGTGCAAGTTCTCCCACTTAAAAAGATGAGAGAGGCCTGTAATTGTCATCATAGGTAGACCTCAACTATGAGAGACAAAATGAGAAAACAAATCCAGAAAATCACATTGTCTGATTTTTAAAGAATTTATATGCAAATTATGGTGGAAAATAAGTATTTGGTCGCCTACAAACAAGCAAGATTTCTGGCTCTCACAGACCTGTAACTTCTTCTTTAAGAGGCTCCTCTGTCCTCCACTCATTACCTGTAGTAATGGCACCTGTTTGAAATTGTTATCAGTATAAAAGACACCTGTCCACAACCTCAAACAGTCACACTCCAAACTCCACTATGGTGAAGACCAAAGAGCTGTGGAAGGACACCAGAAACAAAATTGTAGACCTGCACCAGGCTGGGAAGACTGAATCTGCAAAAGGCAAGCAGCTTGGTGTGAAGAAATCAACTGTGGGAGCAATAATTAGAAAATGGAAGACATACAAGACCACTGATAATCTCCCTTGATCAGGGGCCCCATGCAAGATCTCACCCCGTGGGGTCAAAATGATCACAAGAACGATGAGCAAAAACCCCAGAACCACACGGGGGGACCTAGTGAATGACCTGCAGAAAGCTGGGACTAACATAACAAAGGCTACTTTCAGTAACACACTACGCCGCCAGGGACTCAGATCCTGCAGTGCCAGACGTGTCCCCCTGCTTAAGCCAGTACATATCCTGGCTCGTCTGAAGAGTATTCCAGAAGAGTATTGGGAGAATGTCATATGGTCAGATGAAACCAAAGTAGAACTGTTTGGTAGAAACACAACTCGTCGTGTTTAGAGCAGAGTGAATGCTGAGTTGCATCCAAAGAACACCATACCTACTGGGATGGCAACATCATGCTTTGGGGCTGTTTCTCTGCAAAGGGACCAGGACGACTGATCTGTGTACATGAAAGAATGAATGGGGCCATGTATCGTGAGATTTTGAATGCAAACCTCCTTCCATCAGCAAGGGCATTGAAGATGAAACGTGGCTGGGTCTTTCAGCATGACAATGATCCCAAGCACACCGCCAGGGCAATGAAGGAGTGGCTTCGTAAGAAGCATTTCAAGGTCCTGGAGTGGCCTAGCCAGTCTCCAGATCTCAACCCCATAGAAAACCTTTGGAGGGAGTTGAAAGTCCGTGTTGCCAAGCAACAGCCCCAAAACATCACTGCTCTAGAGGAGATCTGCATGGAGGAATGAGCCAACATGCCAGCAACAGTGTGGGCCAACCTTGTGAAGACTTACAGAAAACGTTTGACCTCTGTCATTGCCAATAACAAAGAATATATAACAAAGTATTGAGATGAACTTTTGTTATTGACCAAATACTTATTTCCCACCATAATTTGCAAATAAATTCTTTAAAAATCAGACAATGTGATTTTCTGGATTTGTTTTCTCATTTTGTCTCTCATAGTTGAGCTCTACCTATGATGACAATTACAGGCCTCTCTCATCTTTTTAAGTGGGAGAACTTGCACAATTGGTGGATGACTAAATACTTTTTTTTCCCCACTGTAATATTTTTGTAATATACTTTATTACCCCATCTAAATTCCTTTTTATTATAAAACAAGCTTTAACATTCTCCTTAGCAACCCTCTAACTGAGCTGTTGTTAACGAAAGTCCGTACACAGTTATATTGTAAATATGCAGAGCTGAAGCATTTACCAAAGGAGGGACGGTCACTTTAAACGGCTTTATCTTTTTTTTTTTTATATCACCTAGAAAAATGAGATTCTCAGCTTTCAGGTAATACTAAGCATTAAAGGGGTTTTCCGGGCAAAAATGTAAAAAAAAAAAAAAAAAAAAAAAAAAAGGTATTTTAGTGCTATTAATGGGTTAATAAGTGCACCAAAATACCTTTAGCAGTGTTTAGAGTGATTTCTGATTTTCTCTGGGAGCTCCTGGCATCTTCGGGATTTGTTGACATGGGTAACTTCCTGCTGTCTTAGCCTCAGATCCCCCTCTCACTCCCTCCCCCTCTCTCTCTCAGACCCCCTCCTTGTTTCCCTAGCTAGCCCACACACTACTAGCCTTAACCTACCTACCTAACTCAGCCCCACCCCATCAAACTTACCTGTCTTGTGTGTCCTGGAGATCAGTTTCTTCTGTGGACTTCTTGCATATGCGTGGTAGGCAGGATCTTTCAGCTATTCATTTCTGCCGGCGATTGCGCAATAGAGCTAGAATCACTGGCTCTATTGTGCAGGCAGAAACGAAGGGAGTAACGCTTCGCGCCCAAGAAACTGAAGACAGGTAAGTATGATGGGGGTCGGGGGGGGGGGGGGATTGGGGAGTATTGGTGGCATTCTATTTCCGGATCGATATTGGTAATTATATATATATATTTTTTAACCCCTTAACGACCTATTGAAGGCTCCCAGGCCTGTCATTACATTAGCTCTATTACGCGATGCCAGAGGCATCGTCTAATAGTATTGAAGGCATTTTGCTATTCACTGCGATACAGTAGTATCGCAGTGAATAGTATGATCGTTCAGACTCCCTAGGTTTCAAGGTCCCGAAGGAGTCTGATCATACAAGTAAAAGTTGAAAAAAAAAAAAGTTTTTAAAAGTATGAAAAAAAAAACAAAAAAAACACAAAAGTTCAAATCACCCCCCTTTCCCTAGATCAGATATAAAAGTAAATAAACAAAAGTAAACATAAACACATTAGGTGTCCCCCTGCTCCAAAATGCCCGAACTATTAAAATATTTATCCCATACGGTGAACGGCGTAGCAGGGAAAAAAAAATCAAAATGGCCAAATAGCGTTTTTTTCAACACTTTGCCTCCTATAAAAAATTGAATAAAAAGTGATCAAACCATCAGCTCTTTCCCCAAATGGTATCAATAAAAACGTCATGTTGTCCCGCATAAAAAGACGCCTTACCCAGCTCCATACATGTAAATATGAAAAAGTTACAGGTGACACAATATGGCGACGCAAACATTTTTTTCTATTTAGCAAAGTTTTTAATTTTTTAAAAGGTATCCAAACATTACAAATACTATATAAATTTGGTATCACTGTGTTCGTACTGACCCGCAGAATACAGGTAACATGCCATTTTTACCACACAGTGAATGCTGTAAAAATTAAACCCATATGAATTTGGCGCAAATGCAGTTTTTCTCCAACTGCACCTCATTCTGAATTTTTCTCCAGCTTCCCAGTACATTGCACAGCATATTGAATAGTGACATTACAAAGTACAATTTGTTTCGCAAACAATAAGCTATCATGTGACTCTGTGAATTGAAAAATGAAAAAGTTATGGCTCTTGGAATGTGGGGAGGGAAAAATGAAAATGCAAAAACAAAAAATGGCCTGGTCATTAAGGGGTTAAACTAAGTAAATTAGAAGTTAGGCGGGGGAGAGGGGGTTTAGTTTAGTGTTTAAATTTTTATTTTATCCCGGAAAACCCTTTTAAGAACTAGCTGCAACAGAATCTGAGATATCACTAGTTAAAAACACAGTTGGGAATTTCAACTTAATATGCAGTTCATGCTGCATATAAAATCACATTCCTGACTTTTTTTCCACAGCATTTTTGCAGAGTTTTCCTCTGTGGACTTTCTGCCCTTATTATGGCCGGTTCACATCTGCGTTTGGTTTCCGTTCAGGGACCCCCCGAACGGAAACCTATACTCATAGAAAAGCGGTTTACCAAAGGAAACCTGCAGACCCCTTAGACTATAACAAGGACCGTGTGATTTCCACTCGGTTTCCACATGAAACATCCGGAAAGGAAAGTGCTGCTTGCAGCACTTTTCTCTCCACTTGCTTCGTGTGGAAACCGAGCGTAAACCACACGGACCCCATTATAGTCTAAGGGGTCTGCAGGTTTCCTTTGGTAAGCCGCTTTTCTATGAGTATAGGTTTCCGTTCGGGGGGTCCCCAAGCGGACTCCCCAAAACGGAAACCGAATGTAGATGTGAACCGGCCCTTATACTTGTGTTATGGTTCTGTGTTTTGTTTTTGTTGTTTTCCGGGTTTTCCCTTTTCCTGGTTGCTTGGTGTCATGTGAGTTTCTGGGGGCTGGGTTTGGTTTGGCTAGCATTTTAGCTCAGTCTCTTCTGGACTCTGAGTGGGTCATTTTCTATTCAGCTTTACTGTGTTCCTGAAACCTCAGATCCTGTAACCAGTTCTAGCAGATATTTTTGTGCATGGAACCGTGATTAAACAAGAATATTAGATTCTAGGCTTCTCACTGCGGGCAAGTGTTTTTAGTTAGTGTTCGTTCCTTCTGATGCCATTTTAGGAAGAAAACATGGCCAGAAGTGTACTTTAGTATTTTCTGTAGATAGGAGTCTGTTCACACATGATTTTGGACTGCTACCTGTTTTGGGTGTGGTTCCCTGCAAATCTCTCAGAGAGGTCATCTGTGATTGCTTCACAGTCTTTGCTGGTTTGAATTCCCTGCTGTAGGTTGTGCTTTACCTTCAATGAGGAGTTGCTTGTTGCTGTTTCTGTGTTTGTTTCAGTTTATTTTCAGAGTTTACCTTATTCTCTCATGCCTTGTTGTTTGTCCTTAATCACTATTGCATAGTATTTAGTTATATCCTTTATTAATCTCAGTATTTCCTCACATCTGAAGATTTGCGTTGTTGATTTAGATTCCCTATTTCTTTGCTTGCTTTCTATTGCAGGATATTTCCTGTATAGGTTATTGCTATTTGTTTCTGTGTTAACTACTACTGCTTAGGCCCCCTGATCATAACAACTTATACGGAAAACGCCAGGATTTTGACAGGTAAACGCAGCTTTTCAGATGCATTTTTTTTTTTTTTTTTTTCTTCCTGCAATCTGTGCATTGGATTAGCAAGAATCCCATTCACTTTACAAGTACTTTAAACTTAAGTGACTCAGAAAAAGAGCAACCAAAGCTGTGCCTAAATATACCTTTATCAGATTGGTGATCTTATTCAACAGTGGTGCCAATAGTCAACATACAAATAAATTGCACCTACACATTACACCAAGTGCTAAATCTTACAGTAATATATATACTATGCTGACCATCAGAAAACCAGGTCATATCTCAGCATTGTAGTACTCTGTCACTGTTAACTAAAAAAAATAGGCTATGTTTCAAAATATTTCAATATTTTGTTCAGACAATTACTGTACATAACTGATAAAATTAACTATTGGTTCTAGATTTATTAAAGGAGTTGTCATTTCATTAAATATCATAATCATTGTACAGATCTTACAAAATTAATAAGATTTCATATTTACATCCATCCATTTACTTCCATATTATGTTGCTACCTAGTGTTCAATGTGCAAAGTGCCTGTTTCAACTAACGAGCTAAGGGCTGATGGACACACTTAGGCTAAATTCACACTGTCATCATTCAAGTCAGCTGTCCTGATCCATCATAGGATCAGAACAATGGACTGAAAAGCCAAGAGAATGACTGAGTGATGCAGACGGTGCATCATTCCCAAGTTTATTTTCAACAGAATAAAAAGCCCTGCAAGCAGGTGTTTATCTTCCTTCCAAAAAGTCCATGCATGCAGGACTTTATCTTCTGTTACAAAATGGAAATGGACACAGATTCTGTCTGTGGCCGTTCTCTGCAACAGTTTAATGTTCATTGCTGTCATCCTATGACGGAAGACAGCAATAGACATTAACAATGGTAGTGTTAACACCTCTTTAGTTAGTCTACACACAGTCAGGTCTCTGCATAGTGATACATAGTTTACAAAAGCTGTCAATAGCAATTTATTTTTGTCAAGGAAGAATAATGGCCCCTGCATGTTAGTATGGCTGAGAAGACTCCTTCCACAGGGACTGCAAGAATGACTATATGGTCAGCTGCCAGGTGGAGAAAGACTAATTCTGTCCAGAGCCAGGTCTAGCAATATAGATCAGCAGCAGTACCATGGGCAACATATTGATGAGGAGGGGAATATATTATATACAGAAGGGTACTTTTAATTCTAAAAAACATTACCAACTACTTTAAAACTATTATTTATGGACTTTTTGTGTGAAAATAATTTATGGGTAACCCCTGTAAATCAAGTAGTTCAGTTATTCAGAATGAAGAATACATGGATCTAATTGTATGTGGAGATGATCACAATATGGCCAGGACTGAAGCAGACTCTTTGAAAACAGATAAATACAGTGCAGAATACTAAACTGTTGTAGTCCCTTGTCTTCTGCTTATATACCTGTAAGACATACAAAAGTGTAGCAAGTCAGTGAATGGCTCAAATTGATGGGGAATTTCCCTCTTTTATATTTATATCTCTTCTATTTTTGCATATTTGTTATATTGAATTGTTACAGTTCTTTAACCCCTTCTTTCTGGAGGAATTTTTTGGATTTTGTGAGTCCCACCTTCCAAACCCATAACTTTGTTATTTTTCTGTTCACAGAGCCATATGAGGGCTTAATGTTTGTGGGACAAATTGTTCTTCATAATGGCATCATTTATTATTCTGTACGAAGTACTAGGAAGATGGGGGAAAAAAAATTCAGAATGGGATGGAATTGGAGAAAAAGTGCATTTGTGTGACTTTCTTAGAGGCTTCATTTTTACTCTGCAGCCAAAATGACATGTCACCTGTATTCTATGTTTTGGTACGATTCTGGGGATACCAAATTTATATAGTTTAATTTACATTTTAACCTCTTAAAAATTTAAAACTTTAAAAAACTTTTCTAAAAGTTGCAATATTCTGACACCCGTAACTTTTTGATATTTTTGCGGGGTCAGGTGTACTTTTTAGTAAATTTTTACCATTTTGGGGAAGGTCTATTGCTTTGATCGCTTTTTATTCAAATTTTTATTAGAGGTGAAAAAACTTAAAAATATTTTTATAGATTTGTAGACTGTATGTTTTTGGACACAGAGATACCTAACATGTATATGTTTCACAGTCGTATGGATTTTTTTTTTTATTTTTTTATTGCATTTATTAAACCCACCTAGGGGTCTTGAACCCTAGGGGGTCTGATCACTAATGCAATGCATTGTAAAATATCAATAGGCTCCCAGCTGTCATGACAACGGGATACCGGCCCCAGCTCTCGGGTTGAGGTGCTGGGGGCCTTAATGCTAGCGATCAGTGCAGGCATCAATTGTGGGCATTAGCACTGTTTCTCTGCTGTATTATACCCAGACCCAGGCGGCTATGGTGGCCACTCCGCTTTTGAGCGGCTGCCATATTTAAAAAACCTAATATCTGCCATACTATTATGGTGGATGTCGGTAAGAGGTTAACCCCTTCCCGACATCCACCGTAATAGTATGGCGGATGCCGGGTGCTTAAATATGGCGGCTGCTCGGCACCCGAGCAGCCACCATAGCCGCCAGGTTTCTGCTGTATTATACAGTAGACAGCCGGCACTAATGCCCGCGATCAGTGCCTGCAATGATTGCGGGCATTAACCCCTCTGGCGCCTCGGTCAGCTTTTTACCGGTGGCACACGGTTGCCGCCATTTTGCAGGGGATCACCGGCACCCAGAGCAAGCTCCGGGGTTGGAGTCTTGTTGCTATGACAGTTGGGAGCCTTGTGAAGTCTCCCAGGCCTGTCTTTCATTAACTTAGCCTGCAATAGAAAAGTGTTTTGTTTTTGTTTTTTTTTTTGCAATGCATTAACATTGTAATGCATTGCATTAGTGATTAGACCCTCTGGGGTTCAAGACCCCTAGGGGGTCTAATAAATGCAAAAAAAAAAAAAAGGATAAAAAAAAATATAAAAAATATTAAAAGTTCAAATCACCCACATACACATTAGGTATCCCTGTGTCCGAAAATGCGCAGTCTACAAATCTATAAAAATATTTTTCCCGTACGGTAAACGCCGCAGCGGTAAGAAAAAAAAATCAAAAGTGCCAAACTGCTGTTTTTTCACTGTTTTGCCTCTGATAAAAAGTGATCAAAGCAATAGAGATTCCCCAAAATGGTATAACTAAAAAATACACCTGGTCCCGCAAAAAAAGATTCCCTATGCATCCCCGTACATGGAAGTATAAAAAAAAGTTAACGGGTGTCAGAATATGGAGAATTTAAAAAAAAAAATAATTTTTGCACAGTTTTGGATTTTTAAGGGGTTAAAATGTAAATAAAACCATATAAATTTGGCATCCCCGGAATTGTACCGAAACATAGAATACAGATGACATGTCATTTTGGCTGTAGAGTGAAGGCCGTAAAAACAAAGCCTGTAAGAAAGTCACACAAATGCACTTTTTCTTAAAATCCACCCCATTCTGAAATTTTTTTTTTCCAGCTTCCCAGTACATTGTACAGAATAATAAATGGTAGCATCATGAAAAAAAATTTGTCCCACAAACATTAAGACCTCATATGGCTCTGAGAACAGAAAAATAAAAAAGATGAACACAAAGTACAGGTTTAAATGATCAATTACTAAAGAAAAAAAAAATACAAAAATAGCATTATCTATTTTCCAACTTTAACTAATCTTTAACTTTAACCCTTGAAGGACGCAGGAAAGAATGTTCACCTTTCAAAACTCATAACTCTTATTTTTGTGTCATGCTATGTGAGGGCTTATTCTTTGTGCGAAAAGTTGTACTTTCATTTTACACCATTTTGGGGTATGTTTTGATTAGCTTTTATTAACGTTTTGGAGGGTACATGTGAAAAAACCTACAATTCTATAATTTTTTGCATTTTGTTTTTACAGTGCTCACTCTACGTTAAAAACGACATGGCAACTTACTTTGCTGGGTCATTACAATTAAAGCGATACCATATTTTTATTTTTTTTACCACTTTTACAAATAATGTCACCTTTTGAAGGTTTTTCTTGGATTTACTGCATTCTGACAGCTATAACTTTAGAGATATGCAAGTGCTCTTTATTTGCGGGACAAGTTATACTTCTTATTGGTACCAATATCTGGTACGTATGACTTTTTGATTACTTTGAATTGCTATTTTTGGGGAAAAATATGTTAATTTGAGCATTACGGTATATATGTATAAAAAAACAAAAAACAAAAAGGAAAAAAAAGCAGCACCGTAACTTCTAATCCTTATAGGACGTTGGTGCAAGTCCATAGAGGTCTGGCATTAAACCCCCATATAAACATACAAAAATGGACAGCACACCAGTTTAGTGTAAAAAGATATTAGTGGAAGTTTATTCCAAGCCACGACATTTCGGTCCTAATCCAAATGGACCTTTCTTTGCTATAACACACTGAATTTCCCTATGGTGGGACTATTAAAGGATTATTATTATTTTTGAATAGTGGGGATTTATATACACATGGGAATACCGAAAATGTTTGTTTCTTTTATGTTGTTTTTTAAACTTATTATTGGGTTTTTATACTTGAATTTTCTTCAACTTTTTGTTTTACCTGTCCCACAAGGAGACTTGAAACTGGGATCTCTGATGCCCAGTGCAATGTACTGCAATACATAGTGCGCTTATGTGCGATGTGCTGCAATGCTATGTGTGATGGGTATAGGCAGTCTGCAATGGCAACCACTTGAACTCTGCGTTCTTATCACGGGGAATCCAAGGGATGGTGGGGGGGAGGGACGATCTTGCCCCCGGAACCCCTGGAAGTCATGATCGCTATTGATCACGACATCCAGGTGGTTAATCCGCCAGAGTATCTTCCAACTCCAGTGGCTAGTTCTGAGCCTCAGCACGGAAGTAGTGCCAGAAGGAATGCAGACATAGCTCCTGTGCCTGCAGCATTACAGAGCCGTACTATTACAGTGCTGAGCATTAACTACATGCTCAGCATGACGTAATAGTTGTAACCGAGCCCTGTCCATATAAGGTGGGTGTCAATTGAATTATACATTACTGGCACCTGCTGTTAAAATCCTCCGGTTTCTGAACTGATCATGACTGTTAACCCCTTAAACTGTTATTAAACCCTTAGTCAACTGCGGCCAAAGCATATAAACAGTGGCGATGCATGAGCTCCAACATATTTAACCATGTTCCTGCTCCCATGAAAAGTTAACATGGGGAGGTGATCTGTTGCTTTGACTGCAGGGAGGCTTGTCTTCAGTGACCATCTATTACATGCTGCCACACACAGGAAACATACTGCAATACAATAGTACTCTGGACAATAATGGGGGGCAATATACTGTGTGTGGGTCAGTAAAGGGGATAAACAAAAAACCAATATATTGTGTGGGGGCCCAATAACAGGTTGCCAGGAAAGGGGACATTACACCACGTGGGAACAAGCAAAGGGGGCGTTATGCCATGCAGTGGCCGTGGGTGGGTGGTGTGGTGGTGGTGGTGGGGGGAGTAAAAAGCTTGTTATAGGGTCCAGTCTTTCCTAGTTATGCCCCTGTACTATGGTTAAATCAACAATGTGCGGATGGAATTCGCTCCACTTTGAAGGGACTGTAAAATGCTGGGGCCAATCCGTGGCGTTTACACCATGTGGGACCCCCTCTGTACATGGACTTATAAAAAAAAAAAAAAAGTTACAGGTCTGAGAATATGCGAAGCAAAGAAATTTTTGCATTCTTCAAAGTTTAAATTTTTTTTTTTAAAGGTGTTAAAAAAAAATACAAATTTGGTATTGCTGTGTTTATACTGATGCACAGACTATAGATAACCTCATTTTTTTTTTTTTTATCATGCCATGAAAATCATAAAAACAGAACACATGGAAAATGTTGCAATGTGGCAAGAAGGGGTTAAATTTTATTGGAAGCTCTACAGCAATTGAATCTGTGACCTTTCTTTATACACTATATACTTACTCGTTACATAGACTTGCAAGGAATCTTTCAAAATGTGTGTGTCTTGACATGCAGACTTTTGTAGTTTATGCAGATTTTGCCTCAAGATCCCCTCCACAAGCTCCGTACTTATTGGATATTTCATGGACTTTGAAGGTCGTGCGAAATCGAGATGAATGACTGCAGATTTATCCTCATCACTTAAAAAGAAAATGCCATGAACATTTTTTTGAATGGTTAAAAACATTATCAAATAGGACCATCACACATTTTAAAAGGGGCCCTGCACAGAACACAACAGCCAGGGATCTAGAAGCAACCACCACTGTGAGGCTTTTTAATATACAGTACATAGCCTCCCACTTTTGCCTTCCCAAATCCACAGCAGGGCATGTGGAGCTGGAGCAGCAGCAAAGCTAGGCAAAAGCACATCCTGGATCTCTCATCTAGTTAATTCTTCTACATTCAACACTTGAACAGTGTAGTCAGTGGATTGACTTCGAACTCCTTTAACCACTTCAGTACTGGGCAAATTTCTGGTTCAGGACCAGACAAATTTTCGGGTTTTTTTTGTATATGCGGTTTTGAGGGCTGCAACATTTTTATCATTTGCGTTATTCAACTAACTTCTGCATCTTTTTCAGTGACACATAGGGTTTTTATTTTTGAATGTGTTTTAATTTATTCATTTATTTTTTTTAAATCCCGGAAAATAAACTAGAGGGGAAACCATATATAGATAGATATATAATTTTTTTTTAACCCCTTCAGGTCTGAGCCCAAAAGTGCGTTAAGGAACAGGTCTCATTTTTTAAAACTGACATATGTTACTTTATATGGCAAAAACGGTAAGACGCTTTAACTTACACAAGTGATTTTTTGAGTTGTTTTTTTTTTGTTTTTTTTCATGAGACATTGTACTTCATGTTAGTGGTAAACTTTGATCAATATTTTTGTATTTATTTATAAAAAAAATAGGAAATTTGGGGGGGGGGGGGGAGAAAAAAAAAAAAAAAAAAAAAAAAAAAAAAATCGCAATTTTCAAAATGTGAAATGCTTTGCATTCCAAACAGTCATACCACCCAAATACTTTAATAAATAGTATCTGCCATATCTCTGCTATATATTGTCATGATCGTTTAATCGTCATTTAATTTATTTTGGACGTTGGAAGGCTTACAAGGGTAATAGCGATTTTTCTTGATTTACAAGAAAATTTCCCAAACTAATTTTTTAGGGACCACTTCAGTTCTGAAGGGGATTATAAAAGCCTAAATATTAGAAACCCCCATGAATCACCCAATTTTCAGAACTGCACCGCTCATATAATACAAAACAGCATTAAAACAATACGGAGGTGATATTTAGACATTTCATTTTTTTTTTTTTTTTTCCAAGTCCCACATGTGGGTGTAAGCTGATCTTTGGGCATTCAGCAGTTCACAGAAGGGAAGGAGCGACACTGGATGTTTAAAAAGCAGATTTTGCTGAATAGTCTTCAGTGCCATGTATCATTTGCAGAGCCCCTAGCGAACCAATACAATGGAAACCCCCTAAAAGGGACCCCATTTTGGAAACTACACCTCTCTCAGAATTTATCAAGAGGTATAGTCAGTGGCGTATAGGAATGGCTGGGCCCCAAGGCGAACATTTGACATGGGGGCCCCCCCCCCAAGCCGCTGCCCCCAACCCCCCCCAAACCGCCGCCCCCAACCCCCCCCCACACACAAACCGCATTCCTGCGCACACTATTATGCTCCATAGTGGCCCCTGCACACGGTATTATGCCCCATAGTGGCCCCTGCACACGGTATTATGCCCCATAGTGGCCCCTGGACATGGTATTATGCAGCATAGTGGCCCCTGCACACAATATTATGCCCCATAGTGGCCCCGACACACAGTAGTTTGCCCCATAGTGGCCCCTGCACACAGTAGTTTGCCCCATAGTAGCCCCTGCACACAGTAGTATTCCCCATAGTGGCCCCTGCACACAGTAGTATTCCCCATAGTGGCCCCTGCACATACTATTATATATCCCATTGTGGACCACCCATGAACGATTATTATACTCTGGGATCTTTTCAGACCCCAGAGTATAATGATCGGAGACCCAGGGGAGGATAGAAACATAGAAAACACTGCAACTTACCTCTTCCTCGCTCCGGCGCACTCCCGTGCGCTACTTCAGCCATCTTCAATGTCGAACCGGGTCTCGCGCGATCCAGGCCGGCGTCGCGACGCATAATGATGTCGGCTGACGTCTGGGACGTCACCAAACAGGCCCGAAGCCTGCGGAGCGGCGGATAGGTGAGTTACAGTGTTTTTTATGTTCGCTCACCTCCCCTGGGCCCCCGATCGTTATACTCCGGGGTCTCAAAAGACCCCGGAGTATAACGATAGCAGTGATTGTGGGGTTCGCGGTAGCGACTGCCACAGGGCTCCGGGCCCCGTAATGTTCCGGGCCCTGTGGCAGTCGCTACCACTGCTACCCCAGTAGTTACGCCCTTGGGTATAGTGAGCATTTTGACCCAACAGTCTTTTCACACATTGGGATGTGTAAATAAAAAAAAATAAAAAAATAATAATGTCACTTTATCCCCAAAATTTATTTTCACAAGGGGTTAAAAGAGAAAAAGCACCCTACAACTTGTTAAACAATTTCTCCTGAACAAGGCAATACCCCATATGTGGTTGTAAACTGCTGTATGGGTACATGGTGGGGCTTGGAAAGGAAAGAGAGCTATTTGGATTTTGGAGGGCAGATTTTGCTGGAATAGTTTTCAGGTGCCATGTCGCATTTGCAGAGCCCCTAAAGTACCAGTACAATGGAAGCTCCCAAAAAGTGACCCCATTTTAGAAACTACACCCCTCAAGGAATTTATCAAGGGGTATTGGCACTGAGTCCAAGAGTGCTTCTCGAAAGTTAATGTACAAAGTGAAAATTTAAATTTTTAAATAAATATGCCATTTCGGTGCCCAATATGTTGTGCCCAGTTTGTGTCATCAGAGACACGGACTCCTAAAACTTAAGTGGGCTATCCCAGGTAGAAAGAAGTTGCATATGTGGGTATAAACTGCTGCTTGGTATACAGCAGGGCTCAGAATCGAAGGAGCAGTGCGCTTTTTAGCTTTTGGAGTACAGATTTAGAGAGATTTTCTGGTCACCATGTTTTTGCAGAGCCCTGAAGGTGCCAGTAAATTGGAATTCCCCAAGAAGTGACCCCATTTTGTAGGGGCAATTTTAGAGTCTCTACAAACATGACACCAACATCTAAATCAGCGGTCCAAAACACATAGTGGTCCTTGACATCTGCACCCTCCTGTGTGCCCAAACGGCAGTTTATGCCCACATGTATGACACTGTTGTACCCAGGATAACATACTTAATGTCATATGTGGGTATAAAGTGCTATTTGGGCACAGAAGGTAAGGAGCACTATTTTGGTTTTTGGAGCACGGTTTGGTTTTTGGACATCATGCCACTTTTGCAGAGCCCTTGAATTGGCAGTAAAGTAGAACCTGCAGACAAATAACACCACTTTGAAAACTACACCACCCAAGTGATTTATCAAGTGAGGTAGCGAGCATTTTTAACCCTTGAATGTTGCATTAATTTAATTTCCAGAAATAAATGCGCAGCTGATAATTGTAATTTTTCCATAGATACGCAGTCAGTGCCAGATATGTTCTACCCAGCTTATGTCAGTAGACACACACTCACTAAAAACTGTTAAGCGGGTATCCCGGGCACAACAGCTTTTGGAGCATTCTTCTCTGATACAAGCTGGGCACAACATATTACACACTGAAATGACGTATTCTTGGAAAAATTGTAAATTTCTCCTATCACCATCATCTGTGTATTCATTTCTGGAAAGTTAATTAATGCAACACTTGCGGGTTAAAAATGTTCACTGTACCCTTGGATATATTCCTTCAGGGGTGTAGTTTCCAAAATAGGGTCACATGTCAGGGGATTCTACTTTACTGGTGTTTCAGCAACTCTGTAAAAGTGTCATGGCATCCAAACGCCAAACAGTCTAAATCTGTGCTCCAAAAACCAAAATAGCGCTCCTTCCCTTCTGTGCCCAAACAGCAGTTTATACCCACATATGACATTAAGTACGTTATTCTGGGTACACCAGTGTCATACATGTGGGCATTCACTGCAGTTTGGGCGCACAGAAGAGAAGGAGCGGTATGTGACTTTTGAAGTGTATATTTAGATGTTTAGTATCTAGACGCCATGTCATGTTTGCAGAGCCTCTAATGTACCAGTAAAGTGGAATCCCCTATGGAATGACCACAGTTTGAAAACTGCACCCCTCAAAGAATTTATCAAGAGGTGTAGTGTGCTTTAGTATCCCAGATATGAATGCACTTCGGATGGTAAAGAGTGAATATGTAAGCTGTGCGGAGTACATTGGGAACACCAAATTCTCTACTATATCCACAGTAGCGCCTATGATTGGGGGGGGGGGGGGGTCACTTCTGGTTTATTTTTTTCCACGCAGCGTACAACATAAGTAACACGTTACCTTTATTCTGCGGGTCGGTAAGATTACGACGATGCCTCATTTATATTGTTTTATGCGTTGCTAGTTTTTCAGAATAAAAACCCATTTGGGGAAAGAAATCAATTATTCTTGCATCGCCATCTTCTAAGATGTGTAGCAAATTTTTTTTTCGGTTGAGGGCTTATTTTTTGTGGGAAGATCTGTGATTTTTTATTGGTACTGTTTTGGGGTACATATGACTTTTTGATCACTTTTTATAGCATTTTTTTTTTTTTTTTAAGGTGAGATGGCGAAAAATCATTATTTCCTCGCTTAATTTATTTTTTTTCATATACTTTACTTTTTTTTTTTTTTGTGTCCCACTAGGACACCTGAACCAGCGATGCTCTGATCGTTGATTCAGCACTATAGACTGCAATACACGTGTATTGCAGTCTATAGAGGAAGTCAGTCTATGTAGACGCATAGGCTGATTTCCAGAGGTACCGGCAGGATCAACCAGGTACTGGGGGCTACAATACAGAAGTTACATATGGGCCCCCCCGGATCTTACTACAGGGGTGCCCAGGGGGACATCTGTCATGGCAGAACCCCTGATGTTGCCCGAGGCATTCAGTGCCGCTAACAAACACTTAAGATGCCATGGTCAATAGCGACCGTGGCATCTTAAGGGTTAAACAGCGGGGATCGGTGTTATCAGCAGTGTTGCAGTGGGAGCTTAGCTGTCAGATACAGCTGGGCTCCCACGGTGATCGCATGGGCTGTGCTTCTGAGCCCGCTCGATCACAGTCACGTACCTGTACGTGGGGATGCGGTAACTAACCACATTCTCCCATGTACATGACAATGTGTGAAGGGGTTAATAACACAAAGTGCTAGTAAAAAAACTTTTTAAAATAGTTTCTACTCTCTGTTACAGTAATTTTTTATTGTATGGCGTTATTGGGGGTGGGGTTATAACCTTTAATAAGGACATGTTATTGACATTGATATTTTTATTTACTTTTTTTTTACTCTTCTATTCACTTTTTTTAATTTTTATTTTTTTACATTGTGTCCCCATAAGGTCATAATAGACCTTTGGGGACATCTGATCACGGTTTTTTTTGGGGGGGCAGGCTCATTTCCCCTGTTACTGGGGCTGGTACATTTAGCCCCAGTTGCACGAGGCTAAATTATAATGTGGGGGCATCTGAAGGGGGACATTATACTTTAGGGGAAACTGGAGGCGAAGCTGTATAGTGTGGGGGCAACTGGACAACATAAAGTCCCCTCCAGTCAGGCTGTGATGATGGCTGATAACCTGCACTAGTTCAAAGGGGGACTGGATGACTTTCTTGAAAATAAGAATATCACAGGTTATAACTGGAATTTTTTTTAGGTAAAATGTTTATTTAGAGACTTATTCAAAGTGCCATATTTGGTGTCCGCCTCCTTGGGTTTTCCCTTCTTCTGGATGAACTTGGTTGATAAGTTTGAATAAGTCCAACCTATAAATCTACCATGTTATAATGGCATCCAGGTACATATACATAGTGTGTCTTTAACCTAAGACTTCATATGCCAGATTCTTAATGAAGATTAGGAATTAACAATGAAAAAGAAGGGAAAATTGCTTAATTCCTCCTTATATATTACTACAACCTTTCATAGCTATGCCTGCATGTATAGTGAGGTAATAAGTGAACTTACGTTGAATTATAATCAACTTTGGCAGTAATGAAGAAGTAATTCAGAGAAGGAGACATTGAATACACACTGGTAATCTGTAAAGCAAAGCCAAATAATTGTTAGTTGCATATAAACTTCAAGATCAGTTTTAGTCATGTCTTTATTTTGTTTTTAAAGGCAGATGATCTATGTAAATGTACTGTATACCCCCACTGCTTTACCTTCTATGGTACCTTATGTATCATTTGTATTAAATGCCTAGGTAAAATGCAGCATCCTGATGTACTGTTCTGGATCATGCATTACTGTGGACAGTTTGGGTTTGAAGGTTGCTATAGTTTCTTTTTGAAGACTTGGAATTTCATGTCTGCCATCCATACTATAAAGATTTTAGGTCTACACATTGTGTTAAATTGTATACTATTTACAGTGTAGGGCCATACAGAGGTTGAACCCAGGTCCTGGAATCTAAGGCAACCTGAAAAGTTTCTCTGCACCATACGAGATAATTGAGGGGCCCTGTTAACAGATTTTTGAACTGAAGTTCAGGAGCATCTAGATTCACTCTAGTGCCACCTCCAGATTGTTCTGGTCTGTCAGAGAACCAAAACAACGGAGAGGCGGACCACTAAAAAATGGTCACATGCAGAGTCTGACAGACCCCACTGACTATAATGGGGTCCGTCGGGCGTCTGTTTTAAAACTGAAACCATGGGGGGAAAAGTCCTCCATGCGGGACTTTTTCCTCCACCGATTTTCAGGCAGACACTATAATGTAAACTTAGCCTTATGTCTCTGATTTTTAAGGTCTGTATTGCAATGAAAATATCTGTTAGGGTGGGTTCACACTACTGTTGGATATCGTTATGATTTTTTTTTTTTTTTTTTTTTTTATAACTGACACTATCATAATAGACATTAACGGACACGAACTGATAGTGTCAGTTTTTTTAACTGCTCCATTTAATGGATCAGTTAAAAAAAAAAAATGGACACATTAGCATCAGTTAATGTCCGTTTTTAATACTATATATATATATTTTTTTTCTGTTCTCTGAGCATGCGCAGAAAAAAAAAAAAACTGACAGTATAACAGGTGCCCATCCGTTACCCATAGACTTTAATGTTAAAAAATAACCGACATTTAATGCCAGTCATGAAACCGTTTTTTTCCCACGGACACAAGTTCTGCATGTAGTATGTGTTTTTTTTTTTTTTGTCCGAAGTATAACAGACATGTGATGGATTTGGTGTAAAATGGACTCTAACGGATACAAGATAAAATTCCATAGAAAAGAATGGAAATTTTAATGGATTTATGACTGTTCCGTTAGTGTTCGTTGCTAAAATCTTGTAACGGACAATAGCAACAGACACTACTGACTGTCACCAGCGATAGTGTGAACAACCCCTTATTTGCCTTTAGCACTACATTTGACATACCTTTTCTTGAAACAGTGTTTCAGTCTTAATCCATAAATTCCAGAGACAGGGGTTTGATACATTAACAAATCCTGTGTAACTGCATGTGCTGTTTGATGAGAGGTTGGCCAATTGTTTTTCATCTTCATCAATATATACATCTGTAAAGAAACAGAAGATAAAAAAGCTTGCTCTGACATGTACTTGTTACGTTAAAGACCAACTAGTCTACAGTCTAGTTTACATTATGAGAAGCTTTTATTCTTAACGCCTTAATGATCAACAAAAAAAAAAAAATGGAAGGAAAACATCTAAAACTTAGCTTTTATTAAGGAACACAGTCCACTAAAAGTGAAAATTATACTATGATGTATATATGTAATCATGTGCAGACGCACATACGATTCAATTCCACTGATAAGACTTGCGTATAATTTGCAGCACAGTAGAACTGATAAACCTTATGGTCAACTATTTATTATAATGGCTGATAATTTTGCCATCATCATACAGATCTGTGCGTGCCCACAACGCTAAAATTAGCAGCAACTGTGACTCTTGATAGCTGTCACTATCTGCAGTCTATCCACACATGGGCACTATTAATTCATAATCATATATCAAAAGAGAGATTATATTATATAACTAGTGCCTCTGTGCTTGTGAGTGACCCTCTGAACCCACATTGACTGAGGCCAGTGGAAATCCGAGGCCATTATAGCAATCATATAGAGGCAGTGATCAGGATCACACACAGTAAATGCAGATTAATAAAGGCTGAAGAGAACCTGCATAGTGCTACAATGAGCTCTATCAAGACTTGATCCATACCACAGACTTAAGCCACATTTATGCCATAGGTTTGTATATTGAGTGGTGGTCTTATGGTTGTAGGCAAATACATCACGTGCCAATGTCATGCTATGTACTTATGCGACCGTCTTTTATACCAATCCGTATGTTCTGCGGTATGGATCAAGTCCTCTCCTAACTCCTGATTGGTCCTTCTAGCCCCAAGCCACACCCCCATGGGCGTATCATTCTACAGCTGCTATTTCAGGCACCATGCCGACGGCCGCGCCTCAGCGGTCATACTAGTATCGGCAGGCAGGCAGGCAGTGTCAATAGCCAGTGGCCACCTCCTGTCCTGCTTTTTTGTTTGTCTCGGTCAGTTATTCTGTTAGTCTGACGTATTTATATAGCTTATATCTCCTGATGAGCGATAGCTTACCTATGACGAAATGCGTAGAGATAATTTTTTTTTTTTTTTTTTTGTTTAGCAACGTTAGGGAGTCAGGCAGACAACTTCAATAGCACTGAGACAGATTGTATGTATGTCAGTACATTGTGTTCAGTAGGTTTAGTCGGTTTGTTTAGCCGCAATTCACACTAGCAAGCAGCTGTGGGTTCAGAGAGGGTCACTCGCAAGCATAGAGGCACTAGTTATATAATATAATCTCTCTTTTGAGATATATGATTATGAATTAATAGTGCCCATGTGTGGATAGACTGCAGATAGTGACAGCTATCAAGAGTCACAGTTGCTGCTAATTTTAGCGTTGTGGGCATGCACAGATCTGTAAGATGATGGTAAAATTATCAGCCATTATAATAAATAGTTGACCATAAGGTTTATCAGTTATACTGTGCTGCAAATTATACGTAAGTTTTATCAGTGGAATTGTATCGTATGTGCGGCTGCACATGATTACATATATACAGTGTGGGAAAAAAAAAGGATTTAGTCAGCCACCAATTGTGCAAGTTCTCCCACTTAAAAAGATGAGAGGCCTGTAATTGACATCATAGGTAGACCTCAACTATAAGAGACAAAATGAGAAAACAAATCCAGAAAATCACATTGTCTGATTTTTAAAGAATTTATTTGCAAATTATGGTGGAAAATAAGTATTTGGTCAATAACAAAAGCTCAATACTTTATTATATATCCTTTGTTGGCAATGACAGAGGTCAAACGTTTTCTGTAAGTCTTCACAAGGTTGGCACACATTGTTGCTGGTATGTTGGCCCATTCCTCCATGCAGATCTCCTCTAGAGCAGTGATGTTTTGGGGCTGTCGCTGGGCAACACGGACTTTCAACTCCCTCCAAATGTTTTCTATGGGGTTGAGATCTGGAGACTGGCTAGGCCACTCCAGGACCTTGAAATGCTTCTTACGAAGCCACTCCTTCGTTGCCCTGGCGGTGTGCTTGGGATCATTGTCATGCTGAAAGACCCAGCCACATTTCATCTTCAATGCCCTTGCTGATGGAAGGAGGTTTGCACTCAAAATCTCACGATACATGGCCCATTCATTCTTTCATGTACATGGATCTGTCGCCCTGGTCCCTTTGCAGAGAAACAGCCCCAAAGCATGATGTTGCCACCCCTATGCTTCATAGTAGGTATGGTGTTCTTTGGATGCAACTCAGCATTCACTCTCCTCCAAACACGATGAGTTATGTTTCGACCAAACAGTTCTACTTTGGTTTCATCTGACCATATGACATTCTCCCAATACTCTTCTGGAACATCCAAATGATCTCTAGCAAACTTCAGATGGGCCCAGATATGTAATGGCTTAAGCAGGGGGACACGTCTGGAACTGCAGGATCTGAGTCCCTGGCGGCGTAGTGTGTTACTGACGGTAGCCTTTGTTATGTTAGTCCCAGCTTTCTGCAGGTCATTCACTAGGTCCCCCCGTGTGGTTCTGGGATTTTGCGTGGAGCCCCTGATCGAGGGAGATTATCAGTGGTCTTGTATGTCTTCCATTTTCTAAATATTGCTCCCACAGTTGATTTCTTCAATTTGTTCAGATTGTGGACAGGTGTCTTTTATACTGATAACAATGTCAAACAGGTGCCATTACTACAGGTAATGAGTGGAGGACAGAGGAGCCTCTTAAAGAAGAAGTTACAGGTCTGTGAAGTTACAGCCAGAAATTTTGCTTGTTTGTAGGTGACCAAATACTTATTTTCCACCATAATTTGCAAATAAATTCTTAAAAAAATCAGACAATGTGATTTTCTAGATATGTTTTCTCATTTTGTGTCTCGTAGTTGAGATCTACCTATGATGTCAATTACAGGCCTCATCTTTTTAAGTGGGAGAACTTGTACAATTGGTGGCTGACTAAATACTTTTTTTTTTCCTCACTGTACATCATAGTATAACTTTCACTTTTAGTGGACTGTGTTCCTTAATAAAAGCTAAGTTTTAGATGTTTTCCTTCCATATTTTTTTTTTTTTTGTATTGTTAACCCCTTAATGACCAGACTGTTTAAGGCCTTAAGGAGGACCTTTCATGTCCTCTAACATAGACAGTCTTAAATACTTCAACTTTTTAGTGGTATATAATACTGTCAATGTCAGAGGTGTTTTTACTTTTCTTGACTTTTTTAATTCCAGTATGGGATTTGTACAATAGAGATCATAATTGCTCATATAATACACCATAATATTTCAGCATTGCAACTATTCTACTGTTCACCCTAAGACTGACAGAACACCAACATAGTCTCACCGAAAATTCTTTAGATATCACAATTGATTGTAGTATTTAAGGTGTTAAATAAGCACTGTCAGCTTTCTAGTGGTATCTAACATATTCAATTGTGTCATCGAAAGAGTTTTAAGTGAGACTAAACTGGTGTTCTGCCAGCCTTAGGATGAACAGTAGAATACATTGCAATACTGAAATATTGTACCGTAAATTAGTAATTATGCCCTTTATTGTACAAATCCAATACTGGAATTAAATGTCAAGAAAGTGATTACAAAATATTAAAAAAATTCATGTCCACTGACATTGACAGTATTATATACCACTAGAAAGCTGAAAGTGCCCTGAATACAGCACACTGTCAGCTTTCTAGCGGTATATAGTACTGCCGTTGTCAGAGCACATGAAAGGTCCTCTTTAAACTGAACCTGTCCCCATGAAAATTCAGTCTAATCTGAAAGCAAAATATAGAGCAGGACAAGCAGAACAGATTGAAATATAGTTTTGTGGTAAAAGATTCAGTATATCTTGTCACTAATTCATTTCTTCTCTACTGTGCTTACAAGTAGTAACTGAGCCCACTGAGTGGTCCTAACAATCTCCTCTCTGACTGCATACAGAAATTGCTGTCAATCACTGTTAGGACTGTCCACTTCTACCAAACATAGAAAAGAACAGAGAAATAAATGACAAGTGATACTAAAGCTTTTCCCACTAAACTATATATCAATCTGCTCAGTTCCCCGTGCACATTCAGCATCACATTCTGCCTGAAGATTACACAGCATTTTTCGTATTGAGTTTTCTAGAAAAATAAAGATATACCTAATACGGCTAAACATGGGGATCCCAATATAAAAAAATAAATTGTACTCATCTTGCACTACCAACTCCCACTCCTGGTTTCAGTGTTGCCCAAGTCTCTACTATACTCCATGGCTTCTCTAAACACACAGGAAATTCCTGATCAAATAACCAATTATTTCCCCTAGTCTAAAGTTTTGCTTTGGTTTTGTGACCTTTTTTTTGGTTCAATTAACTCATTTTGGAGTACATATAACTATAGACAACAAAAAAAAAACAGCTATTCTGTCACAGTATTTTGCAATATACATTTTCTGTAGCACACATAACATGATATTTTTATTCCATGGGTCAGTACGATTTTGGAAATATCAAATACACTAATTGACCAAAAAAAAAAAAAAATGCACCTAAATAGAAATGTCAGATTACTTCAAAAAGCATACAGTTATGTATTGTTACAAGAGGACATAAAAGTGCATCCACTGCTGCCCTAGAAAAAGTAGTGCAACTCTTGATGGGAGATCATTGACTGCTAGATATGCCTCCACAACTCACTTAAAGACATTCTGCTCAGTTCACATACTATGAGAGGGAACAGATCATTAGAATGAGTAGTAGTAGGGTGGTCACTTTGAAGAACTGCCAACTAGGACACACTGACATAGCTGTGAGGAGTGGTCATGAGCAGTGGTTACTTGAGGGCACAATTTGGTGCTGTGGCTGTTACATCAACAGATTGTGTCCATTATCAAAATTGTGAAAAACTCGCTGAACAGGGATAGGTCTCAAAAAATATATAAAACT
The DNA here is from genome assembly GCA_947044405.1 of Leptodactylus fallax. Taxonomy (NCBI): domain Eukaryota; kingdom Metazoa; phylum Chordata; class Amphibia; order Anura; family Leptodactylidae; genus Leptodactylus; species Leptodactylus fallax. The sequence continues at coordinate 3,189,107 of CAMRHE010000183.1, forward strand.
TAGAAATAAAAGCTAAATCATCTGTATAATAACTCCTTCCAGACACTGCTGAAACAATTGACTCAGTGGGAAAGGAAAAATGTACGAAGGATTAAGTACTCCTAACTATATTCAGTTCTTATAGTTATTTGGACAGAAGTGATAGTCAGTCAGCTGGATGATAACTCTTAACCAGTGTACACCGCCACATATCAAATCAATGGCTGGTGAAGAGATCATCCAAACTGACTCTGATAAGTCACTCCGTACTAATAGCCCCCAGTAGAATAAATTTTCATATTTTTTAGTCAGTGTCCACCAAGTGCCATTTACAGCCAGCCACTTTCACCTTTACCTGCAGTGATGTGATGAATTGGATTGCTGAAAACTTGAACAGTGTAATCTTTAGCAACAAATCCAAGGTCTTTTTGGATCTGATGATGGTCAGGTTTGAGTATGGAAGTCTTGTGGTGATCACTTCAATTCTGCCTTTGTTGTGGAGCAACATACTTCCCCAACTGCTGGAGTGACTATCTGGGGAACCATTGCACACGACACCTGGTCCCACCTAGAACTGAGATGAGGTGCACTAGCAGCTCAGAGATATGTGCAGAACATCCAGCGGCCAAATGTGTTGTCTCTCATTGCAGGGCTTCCAACTGGCATTTTTCAGCAGGATAACGCTTGTCAATACACTGCAAAGGTTTCCCATGGATCATCGAGATAGGGAACGATCAGGATATTTTGAGATCTTAGGAAGGCCATAATTTCCACCACTATTTTTTGTAAATACCCTTGGAACAGATGATATCCCAAAGGGTAGGCAGCGGAACTGATAGTGAAGGGTCCTTCCTTCTATCTGAACTGCAAACCTTAGGAACTTCTAGTAAAATGGATGAATCAGCACATGATAATATGTGTCCTTGAGATCTATGGTGCACATCATCACATCTGGCCGTATCAGGGGAATTGTAGATTTTATAGACTCCATTTTGAATCTTATGTATTTTATGGACTTGTTGAGGCGTTTTAAATTGATAATAGTCCAGAAGGAACTGTTTGTTTGTTTTTGTTATTAAGAAGAGCCTTGAATAATGGCCCCTGAAATATTCTTCCTTTGGGACGGGGAAAACAGTTTTATGTCCAGAAGCACGGCTTGCTTTAAATTCTGGGATGGGAAGGAGGTGAGCACAAATTTTTTCTGGAGAAAGCTCCGCAAATTCTATCCTGTACCCTTCTGCTACGGTATTTAATACCCATGAGTTCGAAGTAATATGGGACCACTGGTTGGAAAAGGTCACCAATCTTCCTCCTACTGAGCTGGCATCATTGTCTCCCTGAAGGGCCGGGTTTGTTGGGGTTAAGCAAAAACCCTCAGCCCTTACCTCCTTTTGGATAGCTCCAGCGATCAGTCTTCCCCTTTATAGGAAGTGGAGATGGTAGAGGGAAACTGGCGGTTCCTCCGAAAGGACTGCCTTTTTAACTCTTTCCTCAGGAAAATTATTTTTCCTATCAGTTAAGTTAGACAGTCCTGACATATCTACTTCTTGTATGCATCAGGCAGGGGCTTGGCACAATTAACACATTTCCTACATTTTTTAGTGTCGGATTTCTGTGGTATCTCTTTATTCTAAAAAACACAACAAAGCTAGTCTAAGAATACCACAATACAATAACAGTGCCAAGCCCCCTTGCATAGCAGTACTTACATGCCCCTGGGCCAAGTCAGCCTCAGGGTGAGGTTTTTGGGTTCCCTCCTTTCTCTGCTCCATTACAACAAAGTTAAACAGTTGTAACACACAGTATCATAAAGGCCACATTGCTGTGGCGTCCTACTCACCATTTGAAGTCTTCAGGCAGGTGAGCAGTAGGAGGTACCGCTGGTGCGCCGCCAACGCCGCAACCTCCGCGCTCCAACCTGCCCATCCGAAGTATGCCACCTCCAAGATGGCGGACGTGACACTTCCGGTCACGTGATGACATCATAGGGTGACCGGAAGTGCGTGGAGCAGAGCTGGGAACGCCGGCAGGCAGGATGAGAACCCCAGAGAAGGAGCAGCTGCCACACACATGGGGGCCCAGGGAGCAGAGGAACTCCTGCAACTGCCTCTGGACCCCCTGGCTAGGGGACCCCTACCCCGAGGGGGTGCTGGCCACGGACAAGGGAGTTGGAAAGAAGGGCAGAGAGACCCTCGATCCGCCTTCCTGCCGAGGTAAGAGAATCCTCTCCACGTCCTGCCTCAGAGGGACAGGAAGAACACTGGAGAGGGGACCTTTAACCTCTCTAACTTCCTGTCCTGTTCAGAGGTCAAGAGGGCAACCTCCTGTGGCGCTGTCATGAGGGATGTCCTGGAAAAAGCAATATTAATGGGGAAACTGGATTTCCGCAGGGTTTTTTTTTTTTTTTCTTTTCCATTTAACAACTTCCCGTTCTATGACAATTATATCAGGGATGGGTAGAAGTTTAAAGGGAACTACTGTACTATTACAGCATACAAATGGCAACAGGTGTAAGCTTTCTGATATAGCCATAGATCAACAATATAGGCCTTAATGACTGATATGATGTTCAGTTCCTGTTTTCCAATCTCTTGCGAGAAAGAGTCCTCTAATTTCTGCCCCAGGGAAAGAAAGAAATAAGGGGCTGTCTTGCATGTAGCTATTTCTATTGTATGGGACTTATGAAAACTGAACCTTTAAGGGTATATTTATACAGATTTTTTTTTTTTTTTGTCAGTCAGCAAAATACTGCCCACCATTAAAATGATTGCGAGGCATTTTTTGAGTTGATTTTCCTGCAAAAAAAAAAAAAAAAAAAAAGTGTGAACATATCCTGAGAACCCCAAGAGCAAAACATATGATTGATGTATGCCATATTCTATGAAATGCTATAAAAGCCTCAAATGAAGTTACCCCTTTAAGACTAAAACCCATGTAGTGGGCCGCAGCAAAAAAGGGCTGAGGGAAAAAGTGCGGCAGCAACTCCTAAAGAAGCACTGAGTAACTAGTGCAGGGGTCGGCAACCCCCGGAACACATGCCAAGAGTGGCACGCGAGTCTTATTTCCCTGGCACGGCGACTAGAGTCCTCACCCAGCAGGTTTGATCGGACCAAACACGGCTGAAACGAAACTGCTATTCTTATACTCTGGTGTCTCTTCAGACCCCAGAGTATAATAAGTGGAGCCCCCGGGGAGGTGATCAAACATAAAAAATAATGTTAACTCACCTTACTTGGATCCGCAGCCGCTCTGTGCTTTTTGGGGCGCTTCTGCCTGTTGTAAGAGACTGCTGACAGGGCCTCAGGGGTCACGTCCGACGTCATAATGACGCAACGAGACGCAATCAGCGGTCGCTGACTACAGGCAGAAGCGCCCAAAAAGAGAACACAGCGACTGCAGAGCGCAGGAAAAGGTGAGTAACATTGTTATTTATGTTTTGTCACCTCTCTTGGCCCTCCACTTATTATACTCTGGGGTCTGAAAAGACCCAACAGTATAATAATAGCTAGTGAGTGGTGACAATTGGAATATTGTAAAAGTTAGAATATTATACTGTGTGCAGGGGCCACTATAGGACATAATACCGTATGCAGGGGTCGTCAGACTTACAATTATTGACCGGCACTCCGAGTATCTCAACTTTGATTTTTTAATTGAAATCGGCACACTGAACAAAAAAGGTTGCCTACCCCTTATCTAGTGCCTAGTGCAGGACCTATGAGGACAGTGCAGGACTCAAATATTCAAACTAAACCAGCATGAATACTGCAAAAAGCACAGTAACTGTTTTATTAGAAATTTTCCTTGAGGCTAAAGCCCTAAAGTGTAGCGTTTTACAGTACCTTAAAAGTGGATGGGATTCTGGCTAATCCCATCCACACGTTGCAGAAAAAAATCTGCAGCGGAAAAGTTGTGTTTTCAAAAATGCCCATTTTTTTTTTTTTTTTTTTTTTTTTTTTTAAATCGCAGCATGTCAATTATACAGTGGGCATGGAAAGTATTCAGAACCCTGTAAATTTTTCACTCTGTTTCATTGCAGCCATTTGCTAAAAGCAAAAAAGTTCATTTAATTTCTCATTAATGTACATTCAGTACCCCATCTTGACAGAAAAAAACAGAAATGTAGATATTTTTGCAAATTTATTAAAAAAGAAAAACTGAAAAATATCACATGGTCATAAGTATTCAGACCCCTTGCTGTGACACTCATATTTAACTCACATGCTGTACATTTCCTTCTGATCCTCCTTGAGATGGTTCTACTCCTTCATTGGAGTCCAGCTGTGTTTGATTAAACTGATTGGACTTGATTAGGAAAGGCACACACCTGTCTCTATAAGACCTCACAGCTCACAGTGCATGGCAGAGCAAATGAGAATCATGAGGTCAAAGGAACTGCCCAAGGAGCTCAGAGACAGAATTGTGGCAAGGCACAGATCTGGCCAAGGTTACAAAAGAATTTCTGCAGCACTCAAGGTTCCTAAGAGCACAGTGGCCTCCATAATCCTTAAATGGAATAAGTTTGGGACGACCAGAACTCTTCCTAGACCTGGCCGTCCAGCCAAACTGAGCAATCGTGGGAGAAGAACCTTGGTGAGAGGTAAAGAAGAACCCAAAGATCACTGTGGCTGAGCTCCAGAGATGCAGTAGGGAGATGGGAGAAAGTTACACAGTCAACTATCACTGCAGCCCTCCACCAGTCGGGGCTTTATGGCAGAGTGGCCCGAAGGAAGCCTCTCCTCAGTGCAAGGCATATGAAAGCCCGCATAGAGTTTGCCAAAAAACACATGAAGGACTCCCAGATTATGAGAAATATTATTCTCTGGTCTGATGAGAGGAAGATTGCACTTTTTGGTGTTAATTCTAAGCGGTATGTGTGGAGAAAACCAGGCACTGCTCATCACCTGCCCAATACAATCCCAAAAGTGAAACATGGTGGTGGCAACATCATGCTATGGGGGTGTCAACTGCAGGGACAGGATGACTGGTTGCAATTGAAGGAAAGATTAATGCGGCCAAGTACAGAATATATCCTGGAAGAAAACCTCTTCCAGAGTGCTCTGGACCAGAGACTGAGCCGAAGGTTCACCTTCCAACAAGACAATGACCCTAAGCACACAGCTAAAATAACAAAGGAGTGGCTTCGGAACAACTCTGTGACCATTCTTGACTGGCCCAGCCAGAGCCCTGACCGCAACCCAATTGAGCATTTCTGGAGAGACCTGAAAATGGCTGTCCACCAACGTTCACCATCCAACCTGACGGAACAGAAGAGGATCTGCAAAGAAGAATCGCAGAGGATCCCCAAATCCAGATGTGAAAAACTTGTTGCATCATTCCCAAGAAGACTCATGGCTGTACTAGCTCAAAAGGGTGCTTCTACTCAATACTGAACAAAGGGTCTGAATACTTATGACCATGTGATATTTCAGCTTTTCTTTTTTAATAAATTTGCAAAAATATCTACATTTCTGTTTTTCTGTCAAGATGGGGTGCTGAGTGTACATTAATGAGAAATAAAATGAACTTTGCAGAAAAAAACATGCCAACCAAAGCATTTCCGCTGCGTTTTTTTCTGCAGCATTTTCTTAGCTGCGTTTCACTATTTTGGGCCTAAAAGGGGTTGTATGGCCCCAAATCAAATATTCATACAGATGACCTGTCCACAGGATAGGTCATCAGTATGTGATATGTCGGAGTCCAACGCCTGGACCCTGCACATCTGTTCTAACAGCCTCCAGGTACTGGAAGCTGCTATTTAAGTAATATTCAGCCCCATCCACTTTATATTAGTGGTTCAGGTGAACTGTAGCACATCTCCTATTACAGTACAGTAAATGTACAGTATATTGCTAGGTTCACAGGGGACCTGAAAGAGAGAAACCCTATCCACTTAAAAAGTGGTTACACGCGGAAACTACACTATAATGGGGTCTGGATTTTATACTGAAATCGGCGGAGAGAAGTCCTCCTTGCAGGACTTTTCTCTCCACTGATTTAAGCGGATGGAGACTAGATAATGCTAGTGTGAACCTACTGCAATCCAGATAGAATTTAAGTTGTAAGTATCTATTACTATATGTAGGCAATACATTGAAGCTTCTTTACTTGTCCATTATCCTAAGTTTCACTTACTTGAATAGAGTATTAGGCTGATAATTGTTACAACTATGACCAATAAAAACACAAGGCCTATCCACAACTTGGGGTTCTTAAGATTTATGTTTCTTCGTTGGTTTCGCACTTGCCTATTGTTCTGAAGAGAGAGAGGAAAAAAAAAGAATATTAATTATACTAAAAATCTTTCAACATACCAGTGTAAATACAGTGATGCTCCCTTCTGCCTAACCTGCCAAATTTATGTTAGCACAAATTAGATTAAATGGAAGAAAGTAAGAGTCCTCAAGACTGCTGGACTACATTATATTGAATGCGTTTGCTGAAAGTGACCTTATAATATGCAGCAATATATATACATATTCTTTGGAGCAACTTTAAGGCATCCGCCACCACCACCAACACTTCTAACTGGTATTGTAGGAGTTCTTAGTGACATAGTGAGCATACCTTTTGCCAAAATGCAATCTTGCTGCCGAGAAAAATCAACTTTTAATCAATATGTCATTATATGTTCAGTGCACCTGAGACATGTGGGTGCACAAAACAGCTCATTTGCATACATATTATAAGCACACTTGGCAACTCTCGAAAGTGCCTGAAAAAAGGGGTGACCTCCTGAAAGAGCAGGCAAGTCTCCCCATTCGTCATGCTAGCAGTCTCTATATGTGACTTGGGCACTTTATGTGCCAGTCACAGGGCTGGTGTCAGCATCTGGCAAGCAGGGCAGATGCTGGGGTCCACTGTCAGCTGAAAACACCAGTTCTATTAACCAAATAGTCTAAGACTGAGGCCCCACGTTGCGGAAATACAGCTTTTTTTTTGTTGCAGATATTGCTGTGTTTTTTTTTTTTAGCCAAAGCCAGGAGTGGATTGAGCAGAAGGGAGAAGTATAAGAGCTTCCTATATATTTCATATTCCTTTTGTAGCCATTCTTGGCTTTGCCTCAAAAAACTGCAGCAAAGTCTGCAACAAAATGAGCTACGTTTCCACAACGTGGAGCCTAAGCCTTAAAATCAGTCTCTTCCCTTGCTAAACTTGCTGTTGTCCATCTGCAAACCCCTGTGTTCCAAAGTTTCCCCTCTCTGACCCCTTTGTGGCTGCTTTCTTTTCCAAGTGATATATGATGCTTCTGTAACTGGACTGGACACCTGGTATGTGAATGGCTGGCTAAGTGATAGTTTTATTCTTTCACACTTTCATTTTTACTCTCTAAAGTTTATAACACAGTCCACTGTGCATTTTTTGTCGTACCTCAGCCTTGTTATACAGCTGTATAATGTTAGAGAGTGTGTATACGTGCAGTTGTAATGAGAAATCATTACAACAAATGCCCAGTGTAAAAGCATGAAATGATAAAACTCAACACACTTCATTATAAGTCAATGGAATCTGTTGGGTAAAGGTGTGGTCTGACATGATACAAAGCCAACACTATCATAGTTTGTATTTATAACAGAAGCTACAATGCAGATGTGAACAGAGCCTTAAATTCTGTTTTGTTTTTCTGCTGTAAAGCCATGTTAATAAGTGTATTGAGACTACAATTAATGTTTTATATGTATGATAAAAGTATTTCTGTATACATCCAACCAGTCATTACCGTACTAAATAATATATATATATATATATATATATATATATATATATATATATATATATATAAGGCTAGGTTCACACTTTTCAGTTTGTTGTTTTAACGCAATGGCAGATACATACAGCGCACCCTCTTTTTGTATTCACCACCATTAAGACAGAAACTTTCTTAGTTTCTTAAAAAAAAAGTAGATTTTCAGAGAAAAAGCAAATATGATGATCTTTATGAATCACAACACTCACTGGAATTAATCCATTATGCCTCTTACTGGGCTGGCCAATACCTGAAGCCGGCCCCATCCAGTGACATACAAAGGGGGCGTGGCCAGCACATTTAATGCCCAAATCACAAGAAAGGGTGTGGTAATTTACAAAACGGATGTGGTGACATCTAGAAGGGATGTAGCCATGCCCATAGGCATGGCTTTACCTGAAAATTTTTACTGTGTGCTTTGTTCTCCTAGACACCTTCAATTAAATGTTGCCAAGTATGATTACAAGTTGATTTTCTCAGCAGCAAGATTACACTTGCCACAAGAAAGGCATGCTCACTATACCACTAATGCAGCGCTGGAGTCCTAGGTTCAAATCCAGCCAAAGACAACATGTGCAAGTTTGTATGTTCTCCCTGTGCTTTTGTTGGTTACTTCCACACTCCAAAGATATTCTGATAGGGAATTTAGATTGTGAGACCTGTATGGGACAGTATTGACAATATCTCTCAAGTATTGTGGAGTATGATGACGCTGTGTTAGTAAAATAAATTAATAATAATAATCCCTACAATGACATAAGTAGTTTAAGACAAAAGCCCCACGTTACAGAAAAGCTGCTTTTTTTTGTTGCAGGTCTTGCCGTGGTTTTTTGAGCTAAAGCCTGGAGTGGATTGAGCAGAAGGTAGAAGTATAAGAGCTTCCTATCTATTTCCCATTCCTTCTGTAACCACTACCTGGTTTGATACAAAAAAAAAAAAAAAATGCAGCAAAACATGCAATAAAAAAAGCAGCTTTTCCACGTCGCATTGTGGCCCCACGTTGCAGAAACACAGATTTTTTTTTTTGTTGCAGGTTTTGCTGTGGTTTTTTGAGCAAAAGTCAGGAGTGTATTCAACAGAAGGGAAACATCAAGTGCTTCTTTTATATTTTCCATTCCTTTTCAAGCCACTCCTGACTTTGGCTCAAAAAATGTAGCAAAATCTGCATCAACAAAATAGCTGCATTTCTACAATGTAGGGATTTTAATTATGGTAGACTTCCTTAAATTACTAATAGCCCAAGGTAATTAATGGGTGCTCTAGACCAGGTGTCGGCAACCCCTGCCACACGTGCCAAGAGTGGCACGCGAGGCTTATTTACCTGGCACGAGCAGCCCGAGTCCTCACCCAGCAGTTTCGATCGGACCAAGCACGGCCGAAACTAAACTGCTATTATTATACTGTGGGGTCTCTTCAGACCCCAGAGTATAAGTAGAGGCTCCGGGGGGGGGGGGGGGGGTGATCAAACATAAAAAAAACAATGTTAATTCATTTCGGGAGCTTCTGCCTGACGTAAGAGACCGCTGACATGGCCTCAGGGAACATGTCCGATGTCATTACGCATAATGATGCGACGTGACCCCTGAGACTCAATCAGCGGTCGCTGACTACAGGCAGAAGCACCTGAAGAGCACAGAGCCGATGCGGAGCGCAGGAAAAGGTGAGTTAACATTTGTTGTTTGTTTTTCATCTCTCTTGGCCCTCCGATTATTATACTCTGGGGTCTGAAGAGACCCACAGTATAATTATAGCTAGTGAGTGGCGACAATTGGAAGATTATAAAAGTTAGAATATTATACCGTGTGCAGAGGCCGCTATGGGACATAATACTGTGTGCAGGGACCACTATGGGACATAATACCGTGTGTAGGGGTTGTAAGACTTACAATTATTGACTGGCACTCAGAGTACCTCAACTTTGATTTTTTAATCGAAATCGGCACGCCAAACAAAAAAGGTTGCCTACCCCTGCTCTAGACTGTCCTTTAAATGGGTTATTTAGTGACACTTATGAGAGATCTAGAAACAAGGCATAAAGCAGTATATAAAAGCCTACAATTCATATGCACTGAACATTCTGTAGAAAATAGTTTAGCCTTTAACAGGATTTTATAGTAAGGTGGAGGCCACTATTTTTGGATAGTGGGGACTTATACGCACATGGGGATGCCTAATGCCGCAGCCCAGTAGGAGGGAACCGGAGGATGGGTGTAGTAGTGGGGGAAGCTGTGCCACCGTATAGGCCAAGTACTCACAACCACTTTTCCCAACTCTGCTCCCAGGCCAGACACCAATGAGGGGGGGCCTGCCGTGCTATCAATATCGATCTCAGCATCTGCATCCCCAAAGAGACCCCAGAGTATAATAATGTCAATTTTCACTTTGACATAACTTCGGCTGTGTTTGCCTTTGACTAAGTCCCCACGTTGCGGAAACGAAATAGAAATAGGATATATAGGAAGTACTTCTACTTTAGCTCCATCTACTCCTGGCTATGGCTCAAAAAAATGCAGCAAAATCTGCAAGAAAAAAAAAGCTGTGTTTCTGCAACGAGGGGCCTTAGCCAGCTAAAAGTTGGATAGATGTTCCATAGCGGCCCCTGCACACGGTATTAGGTCCCATAGCGGCCCCTGCACACGGTATTAGGTCCCATAGCGGCCCCTGCACACGGTATTAGGTCCCATAGCGGCCCCTGCACACGGTATTAGGTCCCATAGCTCTCTTCAGACCCCCGAATATAATAAGTGCAGGACCAAGAGAGGTGACAAACATAAAAAAAACAATGTACTCACCATTCCACACTCCGCAGCCACTCTGTTCTCTTCGGCGCTTCTGCCTGTAGTCAGCGACCGCTGATTGGGTCTCTGGGGTCACGTCACGTCATTATGCGTAATGACGCCGGACGTGACCCCTGTGGCTCTGTCAGCTGTCAGAAGTGCCGGCAGATCGCACAGCCGCCGCGTAGCACAGGGAGCAAGGTGAGTATCATTGTTTTTTATGTTTCATCACTTCTCCTAAGTCTCCGCTTATTATACTCGGGGGTCTGAAGAGACCCCACAGTATAATAATAGCAGTTTCGTTTCGGTCATGTTTGGTCCGATCGAAGTTGCTGGGTGAGGACTCGGGCTGCCGTGCCAGGGAAATGAGCCTCGCATGCCAAGAGTGGCACGTGTGCCGGGGGTTGCTGACCCCTGGTCTAGCATCTACCATGCAGGCATGACACAGGAAAAGAGCAATCTATGAGCACAGTCAGTAAAATTGCTGCGGTCTGTGAATAATATCCCATCTGTAACCATATAAGCAGCCAGGAGTACATGCAAGTACATAGAGGCCTTTTTTCTTCCATTATAATCTGTGAGATGTTGCAGTATCCTCTGTCCTTGTAGTTTATAGGCATGTGTGAAGCTGTGAGTCGAATCAGCCCCTCCCATCTACATTTACTATGCAAAGAGAGAAGCCCCTCCCCCTCACTTCACTGGCTTTCAGTCTGTTCTGTATGTACTTCCCTAGTAACACAGGAGTCAACTGTAAATTAGCTACAAGAGAGAGAACTAGTGGGAGGAACTTTGGGCTAACGTCCAATGTTGCGGGAAAATCAGCTTTTTTTTTTTTTTTTTTTTTGTTGCACATTTTGCTGCGTTTCTATGAACCAAACCCAGGCGTAGAAAAAAGGGAACGGAAAATATAAAGGATGCAATTATACTTCTCCCTTCTGCTCAACCCACTCCTGATTTTGGTTTAAAAAACTGCAGCAAAATCTGCAACAAAAAATGCTGCCTCAGCCTTAGGCGGCATGCACACGACCATGTGCGTATCGCGGGCCGTGACTGAATGGAATGGGCGGCACACGGATGTCATTCATTGGGGCCAGTGAGCACTGTCTGCAAAACAGATAGGAACAGTGGCATAACTAGGAATGGCTGGGCCCCAAGGCGAACATTTGACATGGGGCCCCCTCCCGAACCGGTTACCGGTCCCCAAACAGTAAAATATGCTCAACAGTGGCCCCACACAGTATAATATGCTCCACACAGTGGCCCCCACCCTGTATTATATGCTCCCTGCAGTGGTCCCCACCCAGTATTATATGCACCTCACAGTGGGCCCCATCCAGTATTATATGCTCCCCTCACAGTGGCCCCCACACAGTATTATATGCTCCCCTCACAGTGGCCCCCACACAGTATTATATGCCCCCCACAGTGGCCACAACCCAGTATTATATGCCCCCCACAGTGGGCCCCATCCAGTATTATATGCTCTCCTTACAGTGGCCCCCACACAGTATTATATGCTCCCCTCACAGTGACCCCCACACAGTATTATATGCTCCCCTCACAGTGGCCCCCACACAGTATTATATTCTCCCCTCACAGTGGCCCCCACACAGTATTATATGCCCCCCACAGTGGCCACAACCCAGTATTTATATTCCCCCCCCCACAGTGGCTCCCACTCAGTATTATATGCTCCCTACAGTGGCCCCCACACAGTATTATATACTCCCCTCACAGTAGCCCCCACACAGTATTATATGCCCCCCACAGTGGCCACAACCCAGTATTATATGCCCCCTACAGTGGGCCCCATCCAGTATTATATGCTCCCCTCACAGTGGCCCCCACACAGTATTATATGCCCCCCACAGTGGCCACAACCCAGTATTTATATGCCCCCCCACAGTGGCTCCCACTTAGTATTATATGCTTCCTACAGTGGCCCCCACACAGTATTATATGCTCCCCTCACAGTAGCCCCCACACAGTATTATATGCCCCCCACAGTGGCCACAACCCAGTATTATATGCCCCCTACAGTGGGCCCCATCCAGTATTATATGCTCCCCTCACAGTGACCCCCACACAGTATTATATGCTCCCCTCACAGTGGCCCCCACACAGTATTATATGCTCCCCTCACAGTGGCCCCCACACAGTATTATATGCTCCCCTCACAGTGGCCCCCACACAGTATTATATGCTCCCCTCACAGTGGCCCCCACACAGTATTATATGCTCTCCTCACAGTGGCCCCCACACAGTATTATATGCTCCCCTCACAGTGGCCCCCACACAGTATTATATGCTCCCCTCACAGTGGCCCCCACACAGTATTATATGCTCCCCTCACAGTGGCCCCCACACAGTATTATATGCTCCCTACAGTGGCCCCCACACAGTATTATATGCTCCCCTCACAGTAGTCCCCACACAGTATTATATGCCCCCCACAGTGGCCACAACCCAGTATTATATGCCCCCCACAGTGGCTCCCACCCAATATTATATGCTCCACAGTGGCCCCCACCCAGTATTATATGCTCTACAGTGGCCCCCACCCAGTATTATATGCTCTACAGTGGCCCCCACCCAGTATTATATGCTCCACAGTGGCCCCCACACAATATTATAAGCTCCCAACAATATGCCAGGATCCCTTTCCAATAACAATATGCATAGTGGTGGGGGAACCAGGCTTTCCCCGACTGCTATCATAGTGGTCCGGGGCCCGGCCATCTCCTGCTGGCCGCGGGCCCTTTACCTTGCCGGGTCCGGTCGCAGTCGCACCCCTTGCGACCACGATCGCTACTCCACTGGTTTGTGGGGTTCGCGGTAGCAGCTGCCATAGGGCTCCGGGCCCCCTAATGTCCCAGGCCCTGTGGCAGCTGCTACCGCCGCTAGCCTGGTATTTACGCCCCTGGATAGGAATAGGACCTGCCCTGGATTTTGCTCATGGACCCATACACCAGTGAAAATACACAGTCGAAGGTAAAACTCCTCACTGAGGCCCTCTTTATACAGGGGTCCCGCTGCCTTACTCAACTTACCCCTTAAACATCTAAGCAAGGGGACGTCTAAGCTGTTTCTCTATTTATGTACTGCAGCGAAGACCCTTATTGCCCGTCACTGGAGGAGTGAGCTCCCTCCCACGAGGTCCGAGTTAATTGCTCGCATGAAACACATTCGTAGCCTAGAATTTTAACTGCTGCTCTGAACCACACAGTGGAGGCCTTTGGTTCTATCTGGTCGCATTGGGACACCTACTGCATTCTACATGGTTTCTGATCCTCTCTAAACGACCTCCTCCCCAATTCTTCACTCCCATCCAGTCTTTCTGTTTTGGTTTGTATTACTACTGGTTTTTGTACTCTTTGACTATAGCATATTTTGTTACTCTGTTAAGCCACATGTTGTGGCCCTTTGTTCCTTGTTACTGTTGTATAATATATTGTAAAAAACTTTAATAAATATTACAATTTAAAAAATACACAGTCGTGTGTATGGGGCCATAGAAATTAATATAGAAATTAATTGGTCCGTGTGCTAGCCATGAAAAACATGACTAGCACACTGATTGTGCAAAAAACGCAGCGTTTTACAGTACCTGCAAAGTGTATGAGATTCTGGCTATTCCCATCCACACACTACAGGGGAAAAAAAAAAAAAAAAATCTGCAGCGGAAATGTTGTGATTTCAAAAACGCTTGTGTTTTTGTAAATCGCAGCATGTCAATTACACCTACGGAAGCACTACCATTTTCCGTATAGGTATAATAGAAGCAGAAAGTCAGCAGAGGAAAATCGTGATGTGTTTCTATCAAGGTTTTTCCCACAGCACTTTTTGGCTGCGCTCACTACGTGGGGCCTTGTCCATAGAGAGGTTTTTCAAGCAGAAAGCAGCCACATTTTTAATTAAAGCGCTTTACATTCTGATCCACTTTTCTACTGAGCTAAGATCCTTAACTTTGTCTATAGCTATAAACCCATCTCCCTGATCAACACTGATGCCAAAATATTTGCAAAACTGATAGTGAATAGACTGGGCCACCACATGCGCACCCTAATCCACTCTGAGCTTTATTCCACAAAAGGGAGGCCCATGATAACACCCTGAAGTCCTCCTCTGCTATCCACTATACTCAATAATCACAGCCACCCACGATGCTACTTTCCCTGTATGCGTAGAAGGCCTTCGACAGAGAGGACTGGGGATTTCTCGAGGCGACTCGAGGGTCTAGGCCCCACTATGCTCACACGTTATACGCTTCCCCACAGGCCCAAATTCGAATAAACGGAACACTCTCACCCCCTCTGACTTTTCACAATGGCATACATCAGGGCTGCCCCCTTTCCCCAATCCTATACGCCCTGGTCATGGAACATGTCCTCATCACATTCCGAACATCCATGGTCTGAGTGCTGGAAACCTCCTTTTAAAAATTTTGGCGTTCGCAGACAATTTTCTCCTCTTCAGTACCCAACCCCTGACTATACTTCCCTGAAGGTTAATTTTGTAGTTGCTAAAGAAACTGTGTCTATTTAAAAGTATAGCGCTCAACATTTCCCTGACTGATTCTTTAGTACGGTTCCTCCGTTCCGCCTTTACCTTCACTTGATCATCAAATACTTAGGAGTCCACCTTCCAGGCTCCCTCTCAGATACCTATTCATTAAATTTTCTCCCCCTACTTCGCACCCTCCAGACTGACCTGTCCTGTTGGGACACGAAAGGGCTCTCATGGCTAGGACGAATTAACTTCCTGAAAATGAATATCCTACCTAGACTCCTCTGTCTCTTTCAATACCAATTTTCTTCCCCAAATAATTTTTCTGATCTGTTCGGAAAATGCTCTGCAGTTTCATTTGGGCCTCCAGACCTCCTAGAACAGCCAAACATATCATGACCAAACTCAAATAGAAAGGAGTCTAGCGGTTCCAGATTGCACCCACTACTACTTAGCTGCGGTCACAGTGGACATTCTGAATTGGTACCACTCTGCCCAATCAAAACTCTGGGTTACCCTTGAGGGGTATCTGTGCCCCTACCCTCTCATGTCCCTCCTGTGGCTCCATAGACGACACTGGACAAGACTACCTCTTCTCTCCCATTTGTTGTTCATCAGGTGCTGGGTGCATGTCGTATACACCGCGCCACCATGCGACTATTCAGCAATGACGGCCCACTGACTCCCATCACGGGCAACCCAGACTTTCCCATGGCCTTCCGACACACATTTCTCGACCGCCACACAACACTGATGCCCCTCATATTCTCTCTGGTCCTCTCCCCCACCTCACTCCCTCTGTGTGGATCTCATTCCTCTGGAATCCAGAACAGTATCCACCCACTGGCAATATCTACAGTTACAACACTTCTTCTATTCTACTCTTAAGAAAACACAAATGGGCTGGGAGAGGGAACTTGAGGCCTTCTTTCCACCATATGTGTGGCTCACCGCTTTTTGGTCCTGCCGAAAATTCTTCATTTCATGTAAAGCACAGGAGACTAACCATAAAATCCTCTTGTGCTAGTATAGAGTTCCCTCTGTCCTTCACAAGATTTTCCCCTCAGCATCAAATCGGTGTTGGAGGTGTACAGCTGATCAAGGCACAATGCTGCACATTTCGAGGACCCTTGATACACCCTTTTTGGAATAAAATACGCAGAATTAAACTGGTTATTGGCTTTGATTTAAAGGATGACCTGGCTCCCCTTCTCCTATCTATTTTTTCCCTGTAAATTGCCTCAACATATATGCAAATTGATAAATTGATTCGGGTTTCTGCTGGTGGCGGCCAGGTCCATCATACCCAGGTTATGGAAATCCACCTCTTCTCCAACACTCTCAGCATGGCTCCAAGAGATCCTGTACATATGGTGTATGGAGGACCTGGTCGAGGAACTTAGACCAGACAACAGTGCTCATCAAAAAGTGTGGCTACCTTAGAACACCTTCTATTACTCTGCCGCCTTTCAAACCTCCTTCCATCCTCCTTCTACTTTAAGGGAATCTATCACAAAATAAAACACTTTTAAGCTAATGGCACGTTGGAATGGCCTTTAAAAAGGCCATTCTTCTCCTACCTTTCAGTGTTGTCTTCTCCCAGCCGTTTCTGTAAAAATCTGTTTATTCAATTATGGAAATGATCCTCATGGAGCACCCAAGGCGTTCCACTGTGGCAGCGAGCACCCATTGCGTCATAGCTTGTCACCGCCCATTAGTCTGTTGTGGGGACTCCCATCTTGGTCTTCTCTCTATCTTCTTTCTTCTATTTCCTCAGATGCAGCGCTGGAATGCCGCCATTTTCCGGTGGTCTTTCACAAGATGCGAAGTAGGGACCACCGGAAAATGGTGGCCCATCGTGCGCAGTCGCTGCCGTCCAGCGCTGCGTCAGAGGAAGTAGAAGAGAAGACCAAGATGGGAGTCACCACAACAGACTAATGGGCGGTGACAAGTGATGACGCGATGGGTGCTTGCTGCCACGGAGGAACGCCCTGGGTGCTCCGTGAGGATCATTAACATAATAACAGCTGGGAGAAGACAAAAATGAAAGGTAGGAGAAGAATGGCCTTTTTAAAGGCCATTCCAATGTGCCATTAGCTTAAAAGTGTTTTTTTTAATGATAGACTCCCTTTAACCTACCCTTTTTTCACCCTTAGACTACCTTCTCCTCTCCACTTTCTGCCCCCCGCTAGCCCCTGTATCCATGTGCACCCCCACTCCCATGCCAGACACTCTGTTGTATTCCTTTGACGGTAGGTACACTCCTTTATACGTTAACTACCAACTTGTGAACTCCTTTCTTTTTACCACTCTGCTGCGCCAGAGCTTGATGCACCTTCTACTGTGTCGCATCCATTCCCCATGTGACATCATCTGACTTTCCCTGCTCCCTCCATCCCATCCCCACCCTTGTTGTGAAGCACTTTTTACCAGTTTTGCTTCCAATTTCTGTTGATTGTTAAACCTTTAATCCCTTCCCGACATCCGCCATAATAGTACGGCGGATGTCGTGTGATTATATATGGCGACCGCTGTTTTATACAGCAGACACCTGGCGTTAATGCCCACGATCAAAGCATTAACTCCTCTGGCGCCTCGGTCAAAGCTGACTGAGGTGCCATTTTACCGGTGGCACGCGGTCGCCGCCATTTTGCTGGGGATTGCCGGCAGCCGGTATCCCATTGGCATGACAGCTGGGAGCCTTGTGAAGGCTCCCAGGTCTGTCTTTAGTTACTGCTGCTCTATGGAGACTGCAAAAGAAGAGCTGTTTTTTTTGCATTGTATTGCATTAGCATTGTAATGCATTGCATTAGTGATCAGACCCCCTGGGGTTCAAGACCACTAGGGGGTCTAATAAATGGGGAAAAAAACAAACATTTTTTAAAAAAGTTTAAAAAAATATTAAAAGTTCAAATCACCCCCCTGTTCCCTAGAACACATATAAAAGTACTTAAATACTGTGAAACACATGCACATTAGGTATCCCTGTGTCCGAAAACGCCCGGTCTACAAATCTATAAAAATATTTTTCTCATACGGTAAACGCTGTAGGGGGAAAAAAAAATAAAAAATCAACAGTGCCAAACTGCTGTTTCACCTCTGATAAAAATTTGAGTAAAAAGTGTTCAAAGCAATAGCAATTCCCCAAAATGGTATAACTAAAAAGTATACCTGGCCCCACAAAAAAAAAAAAAAGATGCCCTATGCATCCCCGTACACAGAAGTATATAAAAAAAAAAAAGTTATGGGTGTCAGAATATGGTGACTTTTAGAAAAAAAAATTTTTTGGGGGATTTTTGTTAAGGGGTTAAAATGTAAATAAAACCATATAAATTTGGTATCCTTGGAATCGTACCGAAACATAAAATACAGGTGACATGTCATTTTGGCTGCACAGCAAATGCTGTAAAAACAAAGCCTGTAAGAAAGTCGCACAAATGCACTTTTTCTTCAAATTCACCCAATTCTGAAATTTTTTCCAGTACATTGTACAGAATAATAAATGGTAGCATCATGAAGAAAAATTTGTCCTGCAAACATTAAGACCTCATATGGCTCTGAGAGCGGAAAAATAAAAAAAAAGTTATGGGGTTTGGGAGTCAAAAACGAAAATCAAAAATTCCTCCGGCGGGAAGGGGTTAATAAAAAATTTTTTTTAATGGTAAAAGGTGTTTTCTGTGGGTTGTTTCTATATTAGAAATCATATGATTTCTAGAGAAAGAAGTATTTCCAGTTGTCTGGCGCTATGCAGATATAAATAATTTTGCAATGTTTTACACATATACATTTGGAAATGCAAATTCCAACTTTAAAGTGTAACTAAACCTTCAGACAGCTTTTGATTTTCTTGCAGTATTTGTGTCATAAATACATTTTATAAATGACAGAGCAGATTATCTAAATTATTTCCACAAATTATTCACTGGTTGTGACTGTGTTTTCAAGCAGTGATATCTCTGGAAATAATTTAGATAGCACTGTAGCCTTAGTATCATATGAAAGAAGAGAATCTTCTTCTTGGTACATTTTATAATGTCCGAGATATAACTGTGTGAAGTGACCCTCCATACACTGTAACATTCAGTGGGAGGCAGAAATAGCTCTGAATACAGAAAAAAGGGAAAGAGTGAAAAAATGCAGGATTTCACAGAAAGGATCCAAAATTTGTTAATAAAGTATATTACCAAATTTATTTGAGACACAAATACTGCCAGAAAATCAAAATCTGCCTGAAAGTTTAGTTCGCTTTAACCACTTCAGTACCAGGCCAATTTCTGTTCCAGGACACATTTTCAGTTTTTTTTGTATGTGCGGTTTTGAGGGCTATAACATTTTTATCATATGCGTTGTTCAACTAATTTCTGCGTCTTTTTTTGGTGACACATAGGGCTTTATTTTTATGTTTTTATTTTTGCATGTGTTTTAATTTTGTTTTTACATCCGGAAAAATATAAACAAGAAGAGGGAAAATGTGTCTGTTTTTCACTTTTTTTTATTTAATAACACAAAGTGCTACTAAAAAACTTTATAAAGTAGTTTTTCCTCTCCGTTACAGTAATTTTTATTTTTTATGGTGTCGGGGGGTGGGGCTATAACCTGTAATAAAGGCATTTTATTGGTGTATTTTATTTTACTTTTTTTTTTTTTTTTTTTTTTACTTTTCTATTTATTTATTTTTTTTACATTGTGTCCCCATAAGGTCATAATAGACCTTTGGGGACATCCGATTGATTACTTTTTTTTTTTTTTTTTTTTGGGGGGGAGGCTGTATTCCTCCTGCACGTTACTTCAACAATACTATAGAGCTGATGTGGGTCCTGTAGGACCCAGCAGCTCTTGCAGATGCTGCACCCAGTGGATCACATGACCGCCGGGTCAGAGGACAGCCACAAGATGGTGGTGCTCATTGAGCGCTGTATACACAGCGATCGGGAAGGCAGGGAAGGTAATAAATCTTCTCTCTGGGAGCTCCGGCTGACGTTACAGCCAGCTCCCAGTTACTGGTACGTCCTTGCAGAACTAGACACCCACCCATTGGACCTATAGTCTATGGGCGGTACGGAAGTGGTTAAAAAAAAAAAAAAAAAAAAAAAAAAAAAATCTATAAAAATGGCTCATTGGTTATGTGACACTGAAGAATAGGCAGATAAGAAATTTCCAATCAACTTGTTTTTCCTATGTGACATTTAACATCTGGATTTAACTATGACACGAACAACTACCGCTTTCTTCTTAAGGCTGGGGCCTCACGTGGCGTAAACGCGGCATTTTACAGTCTCTGCAAGGTGGATGGGATTCGCTAGAATTCCATCCACACCTTGCAAAAAAAATATGTGCAGCGGACATGCTACAATTTCAAAACTGTGGCGTTTTTGGAAATCGCAGCATGTCAATTATAACTACAGAAATACTATAGTTATACCTATAGGGAAACCGCCAGCATTTCCGTAGGTATAATTAACATGCTGTGATTTTCTGGAAGAAGAAAGTCCGGAGAGAGAACTTTCTGTGAAAAGCGCTGTGAGAAAAACCACAATGCTTTGCCGCTGCGGTTTTTCCTGCAGCGCTTTTTTGCTGGGGCCCACTACGTGGGGCCTTAGCCTAAAACTGTAGGGTATACTAAATGTGATTGCTATGTATCATTCCTGCATACAAAGTTACAAATTGTTTTCTAACAAAAGTCAGATCTAATGTATAAGAGAAAAATATCTTTGTAACGATAAGAAATTATTTTAGTAGCATATCGTCCTATAATGCAAGGACAGAGTTAGAAAGAAGCAAGAGCTTGGGAGATAGGCTATTGGCTACTTGTTAATGGGAGATTATTGTGTACATACACAAACAAAAGTTATATAGCATTTTTAAGTTAGTAAAAAAGCTGTGCAAATTCTGCTTTTTTAACAATTTCACTTTTTTAAATTATATGTGCTTTACAGGGCTTACCTGGCTATATACACCTTTTTCCTTCTATCACACAGGACAAATGCCTCAGACATATGTTTTCAATAAATATTTTAGGTCCCGGATGTGGAAATACCCAGCTATATGTATAGAGGCATGTGAATTTAAGCAATGCTAGTAATCTGTAGCCTATTCTATTCCTATATCTATATATACATAAAAATAACACCTTACCGTATGGTGTCTGATTAAAGGAAAATGCAGCTTCTGGTTATTCTGGTTAAGATCCATATTGTAGCCCAAGAGAGTCTGAGTGAGTGACTTAAACATCCGGAAATTTTTCTTGCTTTCAAAGCTGTAAGGGTCATAGGGTTTTAAGGAGTGGCCAAACTGAAAGAGGTTAAACGACAAGTATAAGCAGACAGGGCTGGGCAGGTTTTTCCAGTTTTGTTTCACATTCTAATATACACAGAGAAAATAAGGAAGTCAGTGAAAGGGGTTTTACACTTTTGATAAAGTTTACTGAAAAAGGCAGTGTACATGCACGTAGTTTTTTAAAATAGAAACTTGCAGTTATTCTTTTTGTAGAAACAGAGTTCTACAAACACTGGCCAGGTTTGCTAATAGTTAGACGGTGTAAACAGAAAGACAGTCTGAAAATGAACTATATTTATCACAGTGGATGATGCTGAATGATAAATATGGTGTATCTTTACACTGTCTAGCCTAATCCTATATTCATAGGACAGTGAAAATCAGACGTCACACAGCTGCATTAATTTGTCTGTTAAAGGGGCAATTCACATGATAGATTTTTTTTTTTTTTGACTATGCGTTGTAATGGACTGTCAAAATATAGTTCATGCTCTGTTTTTGTCCGTTTTTACAGATCCCTCCAAATGCATGAGGGATCCGTGAAAGTAAGCGACGTCTCAGATGTAAAATGGCCATAAAAAATGTAATGTACGCTATGTGAATGTAGGCTAAGTTTAACCCCTTAAAGACCCGGCCATTTTTCGTTTTTGCATTTTTGTTTTTCCCTCCCCACATTTCAAGAGCCATAACTTTTTCATTTCTCAGTTCACAGAGTCACATGATGGCTTATTGTTGGTGAAACAAATTGTACTTTGTAATGGTCCCATTCAAAATGCTGTGCAATGTACTGGGAAGCTGGAAAAAAATTCTGAATGAGGTGCAATTGGAGAAAAACTGCATTTGCGCCAATTTCATATGGGTTTAAGTTTTACAGCGTTTACTGTGTGGTAAAAATTACATGTTACCTGTATTGTGCAGGTCAGTACGAATACGGCAATACCAAATTTATATAGTATTTGTAATGTTTTGATACCTTTTAAAAAATTAAAAACTTTGCAAAATAGAAAAAAAAAATTTTGTCACCATATTATGACACCTGTAACTTTTTCTTATTTACATGTATGGAGTTGGGTATGGCATATTTTTATGTGGGACAACATGACATTTTTATTTATACCATTTGGGGAAAGATCCGATGGTTTAATCACTTTTTATTCAATTTTTTATAGCAGGCAAAGTATTGAAAAAAATGCTATTTGGCCATTTTGATTTTTTTTGCTGCTACGCCGTTCACCGTATGGGATAAATATTTTAATAGTTCGGGCATTTTGCACGGGGATACCTAATGTGTTTGTGTTTACTTTTGTTTATTTACTTTTACATCTGATCTAGAGAAAGGGGGGTGACTTGAAATTTTGTGTTTTTTTTTTTTTTTTTATACTTTTAAAAACTTTTTTTTTTCTTCTTTTACTTTTCTGATCAGACCCCCTAGGGACCATGAAACCTAGGGAGTCTGATCGATCATACTATTCACTGCGATACTACTGTATTGCAGTGAATAGCAAAATGCCTTTACTTCTATTACATGATGCCTCTGGCAGTGTACAATAGAGCTAATGCAATGAAAAGCCTGGGAGCCTTCAATAGGCTCCCGGATCTCATGGCAACATATCGCCGCCCTCTGATGACGTTCTGGAGGGCGGCGAATGTGAAAAATGGCGGCACCCGTGGCGCCTGTGCAATTTAGACACCGCGGTCCTGATTGACCGTGACCTCTAAAGGGTTAACAGCCGCGATCGGTGCAGGCAGCAATCACTGTTTTAGCGGCGGGTCCTGGCTGCATTATACAGCCGGCATCCGTCCTGTATGGAGAGAGCTCAGCTCCTGAGCTCTCTTCATACATTGTCATGTGACTCAGGACGTACTATTACGCCCTGGGTTGCTAAGGGGTTAAACTACCTTTTGGCTAACGCTCCACGTTGTGGAAATGCAGTGTTTTTTGTTGCAGATTTTGTTGCAGTTTTTTGAGCCAAGGTCAGGAGTGGATGTAAACAAAAGGGAGAAGTATAAGATCTTCCTAGATATTTCCCATTCCTTTTTAGGCCACTCCTGACTTTGGCTCAAAAAACCGCAGCAAAATCTGCAACAAAAAACTTGCAACGTGGGGCCTCAGCCTTTAGTTGGCTTGGCTTACTTTCAGTCGAAATTATACAACACAATTTTGGTGCATTGTGGCACATTTAAGCTCCACCCCCTTTAGCTGAGTATGCATAACCACAGATATAGCAGATTTAAAAATTGTAGCCCAAACTAGATGCACCATATTGTTCCAGAGATGTGCCACACTGCACAGAAGATGCATCTGGTTTACGCCAGTGTCTGGTCATAACCACAATAATAAATGTGGCCCACTAAGGTATATTTAGCAATACATGAATGTAGTTTTCTACTTTATTTGATATTAACATCCAGGTCCATGGATTCCCAGGGTGGTATCAGTATATTGTATCAGTATACCAAAGAGTTGTGCCTACTCAAAGAAAAATGTCATGGAAAAATCTCCTCAGTATTCTGGATCCACTTTTTTGTTTTTACCTTACAAATAATGAGGCAAGTTACTAACTAGAACAGTGCACTGTGAAATTAGCTTTGTGTGTTGTTGCCACAGCTTGTGTGACCTGAACATTTTTTATGCAATTTTTGGCGTTTTGTAATATGAAGCAAGCAACACTATGTGATTGATGACTCTGTGATGCTATTGCTATTATCAAGTTAGGCCCTATGCACAAAATCCCAATGTGTACATTGGCTGAATATCCATATCTTAACCCAGACAGGTGATCGAGACTCCTTGCATTGTTGTGATCTGTGATGCTATTCCTACCTTGTCATGGTTTTAAGGGAAACATTAGTGTGCTACATGACCGGTGTTGGGGGGGGGGGGGCAAACTGGGCAATCGCCCAGGGCCCCCACAACTTAATGGGTCCCCTGGACTGCCAGGTTCTGGCTGCCTCTCTCTCTCCTCTCTCACTTACCCCTGCAGGCTGACAGCTCCTCCCCCTCCTCCTCATCCCAGAGTCTGGCACTGCAGGGGATGATCAACTACATTGGGTCTTCCAACAGTCTTGAAGGAGTTCCCAGAGATGCTTAGCACTTGTTGGCCCTTTTGCCTTCACTCTGCGGTCCAGCTCACCCCAAACCATCTCGATTGGGTTCAGGTCTGGTGACTGTGGAGGCCAGGTCATCTGGCGTAGCACCCCATCACTCTCCTTCTTGGTCAAATAACCCTTACACAGTCTGGAGGTGTGTTTGGGGTCATTGTCTTGTTGAAAAATAAATGATGGTCCAACTAAACACAAACCGGATGGAATAGCATGCCGCTGCAAGATGCTGTGGTAACCATGCTGGTTCAGCATTCCTTCAATTTTGAATAAATCCCCAACAGTGTCACCAGCAAAGCACCCTCACACCATCACACCTCCTCCTCCATGCTTCACGGTGGGAACCAGGCATGTAGAGTCCATTCGTTCACCTTTTCTGCGTCGCACAAAGACACAGTGGTTGGAACCAAAGATCTCAAATTTGGACTCATCAGACCAAAGCACAAATTTCCACAAGTCTAATGTCCATTCCTTGTGTTCTTTAGCCCAAACAAGTCTCTTCTGCTTGTTGCCTGTCCTTAGCAGTGGTTTCCTAGCAGCTATTTTACCATGAAGGCCTGCTGTACACAGTCTCCTCTTAACAGTTGTTGTAGAGATGTGTCTGCTGCTAGAACTCTGTGTGGCATTGACCTGGTCTCTAATCTGAGCTGCTGTTAACCTGCGATTTCTGAGGCTGGTGACTCGGATGAACTTATCCTCCGCAGCAGAGGTGACTCTTGGTCTTCCTTTCCTGGGGCGGTCCTCATGTGAGCCAGTTTCTTTGTAGTGCTTGATGGTTTTGCCCACTGCACTTGTGGACACTTTCAAAGTTTTCCCAATTTTTCAGACTGACTGACCTTCATTTCTTAAAGTAATGATGGCCACTCGTTTTTCTTTACTTAGCTGCTTTTTTCTTGCCATAATACAAATTCTAACACTCCATTCAGTAGGACTATCAGCTGTGTATCCACCTGACTTCTAAACAACACAACTGATGGTCCCAACACCATTTATAAAGCAAGAAATCCCATTTATTAAACCTGACAGGGCACACCTGTGAAGTGAAAACCATTTCAGGTGACTACCTCTTGAAGCTCATCAAGAGAATGCCAAGGGTGTGCAAAGCAGTAATCAAAGCAAAAGGTGGCTACTATGAAGAACCTATAATATAAGACATATTTTCAGTTGTTTCACACTTTTTTGTTAAGTATATAATTCCACGTGTTAATTCATAGTTTTGATGCCTTCAGTGTGAATCTACAATTTTTATAGTCATGAAAATACAGAAAACTCTTGGAATGAGAAGGTGTGTCCAAACTTTTGGTCTGTACTGTATGTGCTGTGTCCTGTGTGTGTGTGTGTGTACATGTTCTGTTTTGTGTGTGTATGTGTAGTAATACAGATTCCCTATGGTATCCAAAACTTGAACCAGAATGTTCTGTGTGTGTACATGTTCTGTATGTGTGTGTGTACATGTTCTGTGTGTCTGTGTGTGTGTGTGTGTGTGTGTGTGTGGTAATACAGATTCCCTATGGTATCCAAAACTTAAACCAAAATGTTCCGTGTGTGTACATGTTCTCTGTGTGTGTGTCTGTATGTGTTGTGTGTGTGTGTGTGTGTGTACACATGTTCTGTCATGTGCATGTGTGTATGTGTAGTAATACAAATTCCCTATGGTATCCAAAACTTGAGCCAGCATTTTATATATTTGCTTTGCTATGGTGTCAGTATTTACTGCAGTTTTGCCTTATATTTGTCAGGATGATTGCCATTATATTTCCCAAGATTCTTGCTATATATGTAAATGATGAAGCCAGATAAAAACTGTAATTTTAAAATTAATAGAAAACTTTTAGGCTAGGTTCACATCTGCTCCGGCTTCTCCGTCGTTTGGGTACGCCAGGGGACCCAGACCACTGTTTTAGAGGATACACACAGACACCGGCGGACCCCATTGATTAGAATGGCGTCCACCGTTTCAAAACTGAAAGAGGAGCTTTCATATTCTCTGGCACCTGCGGTATTACAGTGTGGAAAAAAAGTATTTAGTCAGCCACCAATTGTGCAAGTTCTCCCACTTAAAAAGATGAGAGAGGCCTGTAATTGACATCATAGGTAGACCTCAACTATGAGAGACAAAATGAGAAAACAAATCCAGAAAATCACATTGTCTGATTTTTTAAGAATTTATTTGCAAATTATGGTGGAAAATAAGTATTTGGTCACCTACAAACAAGCAAGATTTCTGGCTCTCACAGACCTATAACTTCTTCTTTAAGAGGCTCCTCTGTCCTCCACTCATTACCTGTAGTAATAGCACCTGTTTGACATTATCAGTATAAAAGACACCTGTCCACAACCTCAAGCAGTTACACTCCAAACTCCACTATGGTGAAGACCAAAGAGCTGTGGAAGGAGACCAGAAACAAAATTGTAGACCTGCATCAGGCTGGGAAGACTGAATCTGCAATAGGCAAGCAGTTTGGTGTGAAGAAATCAACTGTGGGAGCAATAATTAGAAAATGGAAGACATACAAGACCACTGATAATCTCCTTCGATCAGGGGCTCCACGCAAGATCTCACCCCGTGGGGTCAAAATGATCACAAGAATGGTGAGCAAAAATCCCAGAACCACACGGGGGGACCTAGTGAATGACCTGCAGAAAGCTGGGAGTAACTTAACAAAAGATACCATCAGTAACAACTACGCCACCAGGGACTCAGATCCTGCAGTGCCAGACGTGTCCCCCTGCTTAAGCCAATACATATCCGGGCCCATCTGAAGTTTGCTAGAGATCATTTGGATGTTCCAGAAGAGTATTAGGAGAATGTCATATGGTCAGATGAAACCAAAGTAGAACTGTTTGGTAGAAACACAACTCGTCGTGTTTGGAGGAGAGTGAATGCTGAGTTGCATACAAAGAACACCATACCTACTGTGCAGCATGGGGGTGGCAACATCATGCTTTGGGGCTATTTCTCTGCAAAGGGACCAGGACGACTGATCTGTGTACATGAAAGAATGAATGGGGCCATGTATCATGAGATTTTGAGTGAAAACCTCCTTCCATCAGCAAGGGCATTGAAGATGAAACGTGGCTGGGTCTTTCAGCATGACAATGATCCAAAGCACACCGCCAGGGCAACGAAGGAGTGGCTTCGTAAAAAGCATTTCAAGGTCCTGGAGTGGCCTAGCCAGTCTCCAGATCTCGACCCCATAGAAAACCTTTGGACGGAGTTGAAAGTCTGTGTTGCCCAGCGACAGCCCCAAAACATCACTGCTCTAGAGGAGATCTGCATGGAGGAATGGGCCAACATACCAGCAACAGTGTGTGCCAACCTTGTGAAGACTTACAGAAAACGTTTGACCTCTGTCATTGCCAACAAAGGATATATAACAAAGTATTGAGATGAACTTTTGTTATTGACCAAATACTTATTTTCCACCATAATTTGCAAATAAATTCTTTAAAAATCAATGTGATTTTCTGGATATGTTTTCTCATTTTGTCTCTCATAGTTGAGGTCTACCTATGATGTCAATTACAGGCCTCTCTCATCTTTTTAAGTGGGAGAACCTGCACAATTGGTGGCTGACTAAATACTTTTTTTTACCCACTGTATGCATAAAATACAAGATATATACAGCATGGCAGTACAGAGATGAGGAATATCCATAGACTGTACATGTGCTCCAGGATGTTGCTGTCCTAACTGTAACAAGCATGGTCTCCAGCTATGATAACTATGGGCTGGGAAATTACACTAGGAGACATGCAAAGATAACGATATGCATAAACACATAAACCTATAGTACTGGATTGCAACTTGAACATAGCAGCGATGCTACTGTAGGCCTAGACAAGGAGGATGGGATTGGATGCTGCTGGCTCAACACAAAGTTCCAAGTAAAATAGCCACTGATGAGCTGACTTGGTGATGTCGTTAGGTCATAGGTGGTAACTACAGTACCTCTAGTGGGACATACATGGAATTGTATGGTGATTTGCGGTTTGCACAGTCATTAGATGGAGCTATTACAACTAACACATGACATATTGCCGAAGGCATGACAGTCTTGGCCACGATTAACCTCATGAGTGTGGGGACCCTATCACCAGGCCAAGATGCACCACATTCTACCCTTGATGTGGTGGGTAATATTTGGGGGGTTTGTGTTAGCAGGTTCCGCCTTAGTAATGGATGCATTGCTAGAGGCCATTACTAGTGCAATGTGACACATCTAGGTGTATCTCCAAAGCGTCTGGTTTTGGCTAAAATTTTTAGCTTTGCTAGGCTTAGGGGTGGATTCTCAGAAAAAGTGGCATGGCTTTAATGATGTGACAAAAATGCGCCAAAAGTTAAAGTAAGCCAACTAAAAAGTGGTATACTCAAAGACTAGACATGACAGATTTATCATCCAACATCAGCTACTGTGATAAATCTGGTGTATTTTCAGATTGTCTAAAGCTCGGTTCACCCTTCCGTCGGACTCTCCGTCATTCGGATCCACCAGGGGAACCAAACAACAGAGAGCCCGCTAAAACTGTGGTTACCCACGGACACCTGCAGACCCCATAGACTATAATGGGGTATGCAGGGTGTCCGTCGGATTTCCACCGGACTTTTTCTCCGCCAATTTTCTGCGGAATCTGTGATGGAGTCTCCTACAGAGACTACGACAAAGATGTGAACATAGGCTAAGTTTACACTGTCCAACTATTAGTCAATCTGGGTCAAAGTTCCTGCATTCATGGTTGCATCCATAAGCACCCTATTAATACAACAGAATGTCATCACTAAGATGGTTAGATTAAATTTTTAAAACTCTTAGATAATATCTTTAAGTTTATTGGAAAACTGTTTAATTCTTAGACATAAACATTCAGTTTAGTATCTGCAGTGCTACACTCACACATTTATTGGCACTTTCCACTTCTTATGTTGGCTGTTACATTAATGTATTAAGTCATCTATCACAATATTTAAAGAAAGCATTTGAAAGTATCAAATGTGTGCCTGCAGTTGGCAGAGACATCTGTTAATTCATTACTAATGGGTTGAAATATTGCTAATTGTAAAATAAACAATTTCTGTTTACTTTTGCTGCATACATTTAAAGGTTGTTTATCAGCAGGAAAATTGTGATATTTCAATCTCCAGTAATAACAATAATAATAATAACTTTATATAGCGCCAACATATTCCGTAGCACTTTACAAATCAGAGGACACATGAACAGACAATATGAGACATTACAAAATGTGACAAAGAAATAAACATCAAACAATAGGAGTGAAAGCCCTGCTCGCAAGAGCTTACATTCTATGTACCTTGCAGTGGACAATCATACAAGCACCCTCATACCTTTGACTTTTGTGAATCTTGCCTTCATTTGCAAAATGGTGTCTTTCCTAAAATGCAAATTAGAAAAAAGTGATTTGGGGGGCTGGAAGAACCTTTATGGGCTATGTATCCAGCTCTACCTCTCTGCATCAAAACCCCGCCCTGCTCTGTCCCTCCAGTTGATTGACATCCTCTCTGCTTGACTAGGCAATGCAGATTAGCAGGTGCCGTATTTCTTACCTACTTATTCACCGCAGCCTGGCCGTATCCCCTCCTGTACTCCTCTCATATTCCCCACACCCGTTCCGCAAACAAACACAAAGACAGGAGTTGGATAAAATCGGCCACAGCAGCCGTGTTTATTAAACAATTAACATATAAAACATATTCAAATATATTAACTTTACAGTATAAATACCATAAATAACCGTAACCTAAGAATACCCGTAAAATACTGGAAAAACAGGGCCCGAGTCCTTGGAGCTACTAACCAACATGAGTTCAATCCTGGCGTTACCACATAAACTTACCGCTAGCCGTACCACCGGCCCCATTACCACATACCAGTTCACAGGGCATTGAACCCTGTAACCGTCCCACACCACGCCAGGTAAGCCACCAAATCACTGTGACACGGGAGGGTGGAGCCCACCATTAACTCCCCCTCCCGAAATCCACTGAGCCACCAACTCCAAGGACCCTGCCCGCCTGGCCACCGTGACTCCGAACCAAAATTTATTTATTTATTTTTATTATAATGCACCCGTTCTTATTAACAAGGGAGGGCGGGACAACCTCTCCTGTCCGGCGCCTGCCTGTAATGGCGCTTCGCGGGCTTGCTGCTATTACAAAAGTGTTCCCGCGAAGCTCCGCCCCCCTCCTCTCCTTGCCCCCACCCTCGGACTGGCTCCCTGCACTGCCCGCCCCAGTCATGGTCCCTCCGTGTCACTGATGTCGCTGCGGTCCCTCTTTACTGCTCCTGACAGAGCTTGTGAGTAGGTAAAATCCTCCCAGCATCCATTTTAGCAAGACTAATTAAGGAAATATTGTCCTGGCATCAATGAACCCTCTATCCACCAAACAAATGCATGTCAAGCACATTTTATACACTATTACAGCCAGAAAGCTAGATATCCAGTTAGTTAGACAGATTTCTAGAAAGATGCTTGGATAGATTCATAGCTTATGTTTATGCTTTGCTTTGATAGACGGATAGACATATACATAGATAAATGGTTACATGCATAGATATAGATTCTGAAAAGGATCCATGGATAGATCAATGCATAGGTAAATGGATAAATAGATGCATATATAGATAAAGGCATACATAGATTTATGCATAGATAGATGAATCAGTCCTGTCTTCCAGGACGAGAAGACAGGTAAGTATGATGCGGTGGGGAGGGGGTTGGGGGACTGAGTTAGTTAGCTAGCTAGGTAGGTAGTTAGGGCTAGCTAGGGAAACGGTGGGTGTAAGGGAGGAAGTGAGAGGGGGGATCTGAGTGAACTGCAATGCATCATGGTAGTTGTAGGCTAAGACAGCAGGAAGCTACCCATGTAAACAAATGCATAGGATATCAGGAGCTCCCATAGAAAGCCAGAAGTCACTTAAAACACTTCTAAAGGTATTTGGGTGCACCATTTAACCCATTGATAGCACTAACAGACCTTTTTTAAAAATAATTTTTTTGCCCGGAAAACCCCTTTAACCCCTTCACGCATTCTCACGTACATGTACGTGGGAGAATGTGGTTAGTTACCGCATCCCCACGTACAGGTATGTGACGGTGATTGAGCGCGCTCAGAAGCAGAGCCCGTGCGATCACCGTGGGAGCCCGGCTGTATTTGACAGCAGGGCTCCCGCTGCAACAGCGTGGACCAGTGGTAACAACGATCCCCACTGTTTAACCCTTAAGATGCCGCGGTCAAACATGACCGCGGCATCAAAGGGGTTCCGCAATCTTGCCGCCCCCCCCCGGCACCCCCCGCGGCGAGATCGGGGGGTGCCGATATGTATAATCTGCAGCCCGGGGTCTGCCAAGTGACCCCAGACTGCCAGTAGACCCCACTACCTGGTTGATCCTGCCGAAACCTGCGGAAGTCAGCGCTGTGTTTCCATAGCGCTGACTTCCTGTATAGACTGCAAGACACTTGCATGCTCGTGTCTTGCAGTCTATAGTACTGAGCCAGAGATCAAAGCATCTCTGGCTCAGGTGTCCTAATGGGACACATGAAAAAGTAAAAAAAGTGAAAAAAATAAATAAATAAAGTTTGTGAAAAAAATTAATAAAAGAATAAAGCCCCAAAAATTCCCTTTTCCTATATAAAATGAATTATATAAAAAATAAATCTAAAAATTAATAAAAACAATACATATTTGGTATCGCCGCGTCCGTAACAACCTGTACAGTAAAACTGAAACCATATTTAATGTACACGGTGAAGGTCGGGAAAAAAAAACTGAAAAAACCCGCCAAAAGTAATGATTTTTCGCCATCTCACCTTACAAAATATGCCATAAAAGTGATCAAAAAGTCATATGTACCCCAAAACAGTACCAATAAAAAGCACAGGTTGTCCCGCAAAAAAATAAGCCCTAAACCAACTCTCTAAACTGAAAAATAAAAATGCTATGCATCTTAGAAGATGGCGATGCAAAAAAAATTGATTTATGTCCCCAAATGGGTTTTTGTTCTGCAAAATTGGTATTGCATAAAAAAACAGTATAAATGAGGTATCGCCGTAATCGTACCGACCCGTAGAATAAAGGTAACATGTTACTTACGCTCTACGCTGCATGGTGAAAAATTTAAACGGTAAAACGCAGTGCCAGAATTGATGGGGTTGTTTTTTAATCCACCAAGAAAGAGTTAATAAAATTTATTTAATAAGTTGTAAGCACCTAAAAATGATGTCATTAAAAAAATACATCTCATACTGCAAACAACAAGCCCTCATATGGCTACATCACCAGAGAAATAAAGAAAATATAGCTCGTGCAATGTGAAGACAAAAACCCCAAAAAATCGCCAAATCATTAGAACATAACTGGCTGCGGCAGGAAGGGAATGTATAAGCTGTGCGAGCGGATATCAGGGGACAAACCAGATTTAGAGCTTACGAGGGATAATAAACCAGAAGTGACCCCCAGAGTGACCTCCCCAATAATAGGAACTACTGGGGAAATAGTAGGGAATTTAGTGTACCCAATGTTCTACGCACAGCTTACCTATTCACTTTTCCCCATCCGCTGTGCAGTCACGTCTGGTATACTAATGCTTATTACACCCTCTGATAAATTCTTTGAGGGGTGCACTTTTCAAAATGGGGTCATTCCCTAGGGGATTCCACTTTACTGGTACTTTAGAGGCTCTGCAAACATGACATGGCATCCAGATCCCAAACATCTGAATCTGCGCTCCAAAAGCCACATAGCGCTCCTTCTCTTCTGCGCCCTACTGTGTGCACAAACTGCAGTTTATACCCACATGTATTACACTTGTTGTACCCAGAATAACATACTTAATGTCATATGTGGGTATAAACTGCTTTTTTTTTTGCACAGCCGAGCACAGAAGGGAAGGAGCGCTATTTGGTTTTTGGACGCCATTGCACTTTTGCAGAGCTGAAATGCCAGTACAGTGGAATCCCCTGACATGTCACCCCATTTTGGAAACTACACCCCTGAAGGAATTTATCCTGGGGTACAGTGAGCATTTTTAACCCCCAAGTGTTGCTATAATTTATTATCCATAAATGAATACGCAGCTGATGGTGAAAGGTGAAAATGACAATTTATCCAGGAATACGACATTTCAGTGCGTAATATAAAGCTGTTGTGCCTGGGATCCCCGTTTTTGGAGTGTGTGTCTGTGCAGACATAAACTGGGCACAACATATTGGGCACTGAAATGGCGTATCTATAGAAAAATTTCATTTTTAACTTTTCATTATCAGCTGCGCATTCATTTCTGGAAATTAAAAGAATGCAACACTTAAGGGTTAATAATGCTCGCTACCCCACTTGATAAATCCCTTGAAGGGTATAGTTTCCAAAATGGGGTGACATGTCTGCGGATTCCACTTTACTGGCAATTCATGGGCTCTGCAAAAGTGGCATGGTGTCCAAAAAGCAAACTGTGCTCCAAAAACCAAAATAGCGCTCCTTCCCTTCTGTGCCCAAACAGTAGTTTATACCCACATATGGCATTGTTAAGTACGTTATCCTGGGCACACCAGTGTCATACATGTGGGCATAAACTGTCATCTGGGCACACAGCAGGGCGCAAATGTGAAGGAGCGCTATGTGCTTTTGGAGCGCATATTTAGATTGTTGTTTTTTTGGACGCCATGTCACATTTGCAGAGACCCTAAAATTGCCCCTACAAAATGGGGGTCACTTCTTGGGGAATTCCAATTTACTGGCACCTCCAGGGCTCTGCAAAAACAACATGGTGACGAGAAAGTACTCCAAAAGCTAAAAAAAAACACAGTGCTCCTTCCCTTCTGAGCCCTGCTGTGTGCCCAAGCAGCAGTTTATACCCACATATTTAATTTTTTTGTCCCCGGGATAGCCCACTTAATAGTTTTAGGAGTGCATGTCTCTGATGCCACAAAGTGGCCGCAACATATTAGGCACTGAAATTGGATATTTCTTTAAAAACTTTAATTTTCACTTTGTACATTAATTTTTGGGAAGCATTTTTAGGCTCAAAATCATAATATCCCTTGATACATTCCTTGAGGGATGTAGTTTCTAAAATGGGGTCACTTTTAGGGGGTTTCCATTGTACTGGTACTTTAGGGGCTCTGCAAATGCGACATGGCACCTGAAAACTATTCCAGCCACATCTGCCCTCCAAAAGCCAAATAGCGCTCTTTCCATTCTGAGCCCCACCATGTACCCCTACAGCAGTTTACGACCACATATGGGGCATTTCTGTTTTCAGAAGAAATTGTGTAACAAACTGTGGGGTGTTTTTTCTTCTTTAACCACTTGCAAAAATTAAAAATATGTCGCTAAATGGACGGTTTATTGGAAAAACGTAATTTAACATTTTTACGTCCCAATGATGATAAAATCTGTGAAACAGCTGTGAGGTCAAAATGCTCACTATACCCCTCGATAAATTCTATGAGGGGTGTAGTTTTCAAAATGGGGTCACTTTTTGGGGGTTTGTATTGTATTGGTACTTTAGGGGCTCTGCAAATGCGACATGGCACCCGAAAACTATTCCAGCAAAATCTGCCCTCCAAAAGCTAAATAGCGCTCTTTCCATTTTGAGCCCTGCCATGTACCTATGCAGCAGATTACAACCACATATGGGGCATTTCTGTGTTCAGGAGAAATTATGTAACGAACTTTGGGGAGCTTTTTCTCCTTTGTCCTCTTGTGAAAATGAAAAATTTGGGGCTAAATTGACGGTTTATTGGAAAAAAAGTAATTTTTCATTTTAATGTCCCAATGTTAATAAAATTTGTGAAACAGTTGTAGGGTCAAAATGCTCACTATACCC
Source organism: Leptodactylus fallax (assembly GCA_947044405.1). NCBI lineage: Eukaryota > Metazoa > Chordata > Amphibia > Anura > Leptodactylidae > Leptodactylus > Leptodactylus fallax. The sequence goes on from CAMRHE010000183.1 coordinate 3,224,339, forward strand.
CTTGATATGTTCTGTGAGGGGTGTGGTTTCCAAAATGGGGTCACTTTTAGGGGGCTTCCACTGTATTGGTACTTTGGGGGCTCTGCAAATGCGACATGGTACCTGAAAACTATTCCACCAAAATCTGCCTTCCAAAAGCCAAATAGCGCTCTTTCCATTCTGAGCCCTGCCATGTACCCACATATGGGGTATTGCTGTGTTCAGGAGCAATTGTTTTGCAAACTGTGGGGTGCTTTTTCTCCTTTAACCCCTTGTGAAAATGAAAACTTTGGGGATAAAGTGACATTTTAGTAAGGTTTCATTTATACATCCCAGTGTTAGCAAAATCTGTGAAACGGCTGTAAGGTCAAAATGCTCACTATACCCCTTGATGAATTCTGTGAGGGGTGTAGTTTCCAAAATGGGGTCACTTTTTGGGCTTTTCCTTTGTATTGGTACTCTAGGGGCTTTGCAAATGAGACATGGCACCTGAAAACTATTCCAGCAAAATCTGCTTTTCAGACGCCCAGTGTCGCTCCTCCCCTTCCGTGCGCTGCCATTCGCCCAAAGATCAGTTTACACCTACATGTAGGGTATTTCTGTGCTCGGGAGAAATTGCATAACAAACTGTGAGATGCATTTTCTCCTTTAACCCTTTGTGAATGTGTTAATTTTAGGGCTAAATTAAGGAATTAGTGGGAAAAAATTAAATGTCTAAATTTCACCTCCATATTGTTTTAATTCCAGTGAAATGCTTAAAGGGTTAACAAACTTCCCAAATGTTATTTTGAATTATTTGAGGGGTGCAGTTTTGAAAATGGGGTGATTTGTGGGGGTTTCTAATATATAGGCCATTATAATCCTCTTCAGAACTGAAGTGGTCCCTAAAAAATTAGTTTGGGAAATTTTCTTGTAAATCTGGAAAATCGCTGTTACACTTGTAAGCTTTATAACATCCAAAATAAATTACAGGACGATTAAAAGATGATGCCGATATATAGCAGAGATATGGTATATAATATGTATTAATGTATTTGGGTGGTATGACTATCTGTCTGAAAAGCAGAGCATTTCACATTTTGAAAATTGCGATTTTTTTTTCCAAATTTCCATCAAATTTCCTATTTTTTTAATAAATAAATACAAAAATATTCATTAGTGTTTACCACTAACATGAAGTATAATGTGTCACGAAAAAAACAATCTCAAAATCACTTGTGTAAGTTAAGTCGTCTCAAAGTTATTGCCATATAAAGTGACACATGTCAGTTTTGAAAAACGAGGCCTGGTCCTTAACGCATTTTTGGGCTCGGTCTTGAAGGGGTTAAAGGGAGTCTATCATTTGCAAAACCACTTTTAAGCCAATGGCACATTGGAATGGCCTTTAAAAAGGCCATTCTTCTACCTTTCCTTGTTTTCTTCTCCCAGCTGATTCCAAGATAATTTGTTTCTTCATGTATGTAAATGAGCACCACAGAGTACCCGGGGCGTACCTTCTCTTCGGCGAGCACCCATCGCGTCATCTCTTCTCACCGCCACTTCAGCCGTTGCGGTGACTCTCCTCTTGGCCTTCTATCTTCGTACTTCTCACTGGCAGCGAATTCTCGCGCCTGCACATGCGCTATCAGCTCTGCCACGCTCTTGTGACAGACCACCGAAAAATGGCGGCCCGATTGCGAATGCGCAGTCACGAGAATTTGCTGAGAGCGAGAAGTACGAAGAAAGAAGGCCAAGAGGAGAGTCACCATAAGAAAGATATATAGATAGATAGTTGCATAACTGGATTGGTAAGTGGAGGCATAAATAGATGTCAGATAGTTGGATGCATAGATAGATAAATAGATGTATAGATATATGCATAGATACATGCATATATATATGCATAGATAAATAGATGCACATATGTATAAATATATGCTTAGACAAATGGATTCATAAATTCATAGACAGATGCCTATGTAGATTAATCGGTGGATGAATAGATAATTTGGTGTATAGCTACAATCTAGTTATGCATCTGTTTTTCCATTTATGTGTCTATCTGTTTATTTATGCATCTATATATCCATCTATACATCCATCTATAAATCTATCTGGTTTTAACAGTGTATAAAGGAGATGGCGGCCATGCATTTAATTGTTGGCTAGAGGATTGATTGTTGCTAGTACCATATTCTCTTGGGTGCTGGAAAAGCTGCTTCATAAGGTCTGCCAAGAGCCATGAAATCAATGACAGACTCCATTTAACCACACAGTTGAGTCACTTTATTATGACCACCTCCTGTGTCAGCAGCATGTATCCCATGAAGGAAGTGATGTGTCATGGGCTGGCTTGGTGGGTATATAAGGTGTGCAATAGGCTTTCTCAACACTTATTTCTTATTGCTGTCATAGGTAAAAGGCGATTTATCAGATTTCAAAAAGGGATGATTGTTGGCTTTTGGGCCATGGGAGTATTTCTCAAACAGTGCAGTTTGTGAACTGTTCACATGCTGCTGTGGTGAAAGTGTATCATTAGTGGACAAATGGCACCATTGGGAATAACTGCAGAGCACCACTTGTATGTATGTGTATCTAAAACAACAGCTCACCGTACTCTACTGCGTATATGTCTCCAAAGCAGATGAATGGTCACTGCACCTTGGCTAACAAAGATGCATCAGAGAAAAAGGCTTCAATTTACATGGACATATACCAATTGAACCACCACTGCTTTGGTAGCCTTCTTTCATGAGTCACATTTTCTGCTCCATCAAACCGATGGACATGTCAGGTGAGAAACATAAGAGAACAAACACCATGCAACCATTGCTGAAAGAACACAAACAGGTGGCAGCAGCATTATGGGCTATAGAATTTATCTTCCAGCAAGACAATACGACATGTCACATGGCTAAAAAAGTGATTGGAAGAGTACTTCCATTTCCCCATTGTTATAGCAATTTTGGAGGTGTCATAACATATGATGATTATTTAGTTGTTATATTCATAAAATGAAGCCACAAAGCAAAACCCTAAAAACATTTAAAACTTTTTTATTGACATTTTAGTAAATCACATTTTAGTAAAGTATAAACAAATACACTACAGCCATTTATTTTCAAATTACTGACATTACAATTAAGCAGAAAGCAAGTATAGATACACCATTCCAGAGAGACCAATGTAAAGTCCAATTTTATTAGATGTTAAAACACAAATCATATGCAGGAGGCATATTTTGTACCTTAAATAGCACCCTAACTTTAAATTGCTTTGAATACATAGTCATTTCCAGGAACATGTGCTGAGTGAGTACATGTGTTTCTGTCTGTTAGGCCGGGGCCCCACGTTGTGAAACTTGTGCAGACTTTTTGTGAAAAGCGCTGTGGAAAAAAACATGATGCGTTGCTGCCACAGTTTTTCCCACAGTGCTTTTTTGCTACGGCCCTCTACGTGGGACCTTAGCCTGAAATACTGATCCAAAATACTGACTTATGTACTCTAGGTTCACACTAGCGTTGATGGACCCGAGCAACGGAGAGCCGAAAGTGGAGGAGAAAAACGTCCTCCTTGCATGTCTCGGCAGTCTCTGAAGCAGAGTCTCCAAGGAGACTCCGATTGCTTGAAAGTGACTTAAACCCTACTGATAAGAATAGTTGCTGTTTTCTGTAGTATTTGACTGTGCAGATATTAGCAATATGCTATAACTTGTAGAAAAGGAAAACACCGTTACAATCTAGAATTCTTTTTTGCATGAAGCTGCCACTAGAGTGAGTTTGCTACATACAAATTGTCAGTTATACAGATTTATATACGTTGTGGCTTCAAAATTCAGAAAAATATAAAAGAACAATCTGCACCTAATCAGTGTTTAGGCCCAACTCCTGGATGCTAGATACGAAGCAAAATACTGCCATGTGAAAGTGACTTAAGGCTGGGTTGACACACTGTGTTTTAATGCATTTTCAGTGGTATTTTTCATGGCTTTAATTTTTACTAAACAATCACTAAAGCCATGTGATCTTTTTTCCCCTAAATGCAGCCAGCTCTAGGTACGACATTTTGTCTATAGGGATTTTCCATAGGCTTCTCTATATAACATCAGAATCTCCAGAGAAAAACATGTGCAAAAAAAGACACACAAAATGAGTGTGTGAAGGAGCTTTAAGACCAACTTCACATGAGTGTAATAAAGGAGCATTTACCTATGCCGATGCCAATAGTTTCAGTTATTAGACCTTCTGTCAGGTTGGGATTTGCAGTATTATTATGGTCTCCGATTTATTTAAGTGTGAAGCCACATGAGGGTGCATTGGGAGAGTATGAATAAAATACTGTATTAGGCTAAGGCCCTAAATATTGAAACGCAGCTAAAAAATGCTGCAGAAAAAAAATGCAGCGGAAACGCATCACGTTTTTTTCCGTAGGGGCTTCCACCATATTCATTAACATTTACGCCACAAAAGTGGCATAAATGATGTTAGAATTTAAGGCAGACCCAGGGCTGCTATAGATGTGCGCCTAGGTGCAAGTTTGCCCAGTGGAAGCGCCTTATTCATGATGAGGTGCCCTCCACTGGCACAGGAGATATCATGACCAGCATAAAATACACTGGTTTAGATAAACAACCTTGTTTGTGTGATAATAACCTAAATTAGGTGTTAAAATTAAAATAACAAAAATGAAAGTGAAGAAGAGAAATGGGTTGTAAGTTTGTACACATTCATTTTCTAGAGAGAATTTAAAAGATTATTTGATTATACATTATTTAAAAGTATTTAATAGTTAAACAGAACAATGGACACCTCTCATTCACCTTCTGACATTACTTAAAGCTTGAGGCATGAATTATAAGTCTTACATTATGCCCCCAATATATATTTAGAAACTTGTGCAATTAAAAACACATTTTAAGGCTAAGACCACATGTTGTTTAAATGTCAAAAATGCTGCGTCATACAGTCCCAGCAAAGTGAAAGATTTAATTTAATCTCATCCACATCTTGCAGGAAAAAATAATTAGGAAAATAAAGCATATTCATTTTAGCTGCAAAATACAGCATTTTTTCTCCTATAGACACATATACGGTGATGAAAAAACACAGCTGAATTTCTGCAGCAGAAAATGGCAAAACAAAATAAACACAAGTACAAAGGTTTTTTGTATTGTATTTTGCTGTGTTTTTTCCACTGCAGTTTTCTGCTGTTTATCTGTAACATGTGGCCTTAGCCAAACACTGAATTCAGTCTAAAACATTAGATTTGTCCATTGATTTAAGCAGGCTTTTACAAAAATTATTGACTACCCTGTCCTCCCAAATATTTGCCCTTTAGCCATATTTGCATATTGTTGGTTGTTTATCTATCTCAAAATTTCTGCCAACTTCTCCTCATAATATCTTGAATTTTCTTCTAAATCCTCCCAGGGAATAAAGGCTCCTTGTTCACTCTTTTGCTCACTTTCTCCTTCTTCATTTAGAACTATATCTGGCTCTACAAAATTTTGCCATACATACAAATAATCAGCACTCTTCATCATTCGCAGTTGGCAGCCAGCAGAGCTTATGCCGCGCAGAGCACCACGAATTTCAGATTCTTCCCACTGGAAAAGCCGAGCAACCACCAAGCGTAGTTTCAATGTCTTATTTCGTCGCAAACACCGAGCAATGCAGGCTGCACAATTTACGCAAGGGCTAGATGACACGTAACAGGTGACACTGACAGCACCAGAGCTGAGAAACTGTGGCAGGACATTGGAGAAGAAAGCCTCCTCTGCATGGGCTGAGACATGCTCATCTTCCAAGTACCCATGAAACACCTGGCCTTCTCCGCGTTCAACTGTATAGCATAACAAAGTCTTATTCCGCCCAGAACTGTACTCCACATTCTTGAACTGGAACATAAAAGACGAAGCAGGAATGCGGCTCCTAGAAATAACAAAATAAAGCAATTTTAATAGAAGTTTAAGTTTAATGTACTAGAATATATATAGAATGCTGATAATGTATGATTCATATAACATACATTGAATCATATCATAGTAAATATAATATATATATATATATATATATACAGTACAGACCAAAAGTTTGGATACACCTTCTCATTCCAAGAGTTTTCTGTATTTTCATGACTATAAAAATTGTAGATTCACACTGAAGGCATCAAAACTATAATAACACTATAACACATGTGGAATTATATACTTAACAAAAAAGTGTGAAACAACTGAAAATATGTCTTATATTCTAGGTTCTTCAAAGTAGCCACCTTTTGCTTTGATTACTGCTTTGCACACTTTTGGCATTCTCTTGATGAGCTTCAAGAGGTAGTCACCTGAAATGGTTTTCACTTCACAAGTGTGCCCTGTCAGGTTTAATAAGTGGGATTTCTTGCCTTATAAATGGGGTTGGGACCATCAGTTGTGTTTTTCAGAAGTCAGGTGGATACACAGCTGATAGTCCTACTGAATGGAGTGTTAGAATTTGTATTATGGCAAGAAAAAAGCAGCTAAGTAAAGAAAAACGAGTGGCCATCATCACTTTAAGAAATGAAGGTCAGTCAGTCTGAAAAATTGGGAAAACTTTGAAAGTGTCCCCAAGTGCAGTGGCCAAAACCATCAAGCGCTACATAGAAACTGGCTCACATGAGGACCGCCCCAGGAAAGGAAGACCAAGAGTCACCTCTGCTGCGGAGGATAAGTTCATCCCAGTCACCAGCCTCAGAAATCGCAGGTTAACAGCAGCTCAAATTAGAGACCAGGTCAATGCCACACAGAGTTCTAGCACCAGACACATCTCTACAACAACTGTTTAGAGGAGACTGTGTGCAGCAGGCCTTCATGATAAAATAGCTGCTAGGAAACCACTGCTAAGGACAGGCAACAAGCAGAAGAGACTTGTTTGGGCTAAAGAACACAAGGAATGGACATTAGACCTGTGGAAATCTGTGCTTTGGTCTAATGAGTCCAAATTTGAGATCTTTGATTCCAACCACCGTGTCTTTGTGCGACGCAGAAAAGGTGAACGAATGGACTCTACATGCCTGGTTCCCACCGTGAAGCATGGAGGAGGAGGTGTGATGGTGTGGGGGTGCTTTGCTGGTGACACTGTTGGGGATTTATTCAAAATTGAAGGAATACTGAACCAGCATGGTTACCACAGCATCTTGCAGCGGCATGCTATTCCATCCGGTTTGCATTTAGTTGGACCGTCATTTATTTTTCAACAGGACAATGACCCCAAACACACCTCCAGACTGTGTAAGGGATATTTGACCAAGAAGGAGAGTGATGGGGTGCTACGCCAGTTGACCTGGCCTCCACAGTCACCAGACCTGAACCCAATCGAGATGGTTTGGGGTGAGCTGGACCGCAGAGTGAAGGCAAAAGGGCCAACAAGTGCTAAGCATCTCTGGGAACTCCTTCAAGACTGTTGGAAGACCATTTCAGGTGACTACCTCTTGAAGCTCATCAAGAGAATGCCAAGAGTGTGCAAAGCAGTAATCAAAGCAAAAGGTGGCTACTTTGAAGAACCTATAATATAAGACATATTTTCAGTTGTTTCACACTTTTTTGTTAAGTACATAATTCTACATGTGTTCATTCATAGTGTTGATGCCTTCAGTGTGAATCTACAATTTTTATAGTCATGAAAATACAGAAAACTCTTGGAATGAGAAGGTGTGTCCAAACTTTTGGTCTGTACTGTATATATATATATATATATATATATATATATATACACACGCGGACAAAATTGTTGGTACCCCTCATTTAATTAAAGAAAAACCCACAATGGTCACAGAAATAACTTGAAACTGACAAAAGTAATTTGCCAATCTACATGTTGACAAGCCACAAAGCATCTGGGAGAATGTCCTATGGACAGAAATTTTTGGCAAGACACATCAGCTCTATGTTCACAGACGGAAAAATTAAGCATATCTTGAAAAGAACACTGTCCCTACTGTGAAACATGGAGGAGGCTCTGTTATGTTCTGGGGCTGCTTTGCTGCATCTGGCACAGGGTGTCTTGAATCTGTGCAGGGTACAATGAAATCTCAAGACTATCAAGGGATTCTAGAGAGAAATGTGCTGCGCAGTGTCAGAAAGCTTGGTCTCAGTTGCAGGTCATGGGTCTTGCAACAGGATAATGACCCAAAACACACAGCTAAAAACACCCAAGAATGGCTAAGAGGAAAACATTGGACTATTCTGAAATACCTGTTGAGAGGTGCAGAAGTCTCATTGACAGTTACAGGAATCGTTTGATAGCAGTGATTGCCTCAAAAGGTTGTGCAACAAAATATTAAGTTAAGGGTACCATCATGAGTTTCATGAGTTTTCTTTTTTTCAAAATTCCGTTGAAGCATGGTTGAAAAGCAATGTCTGACTTTCAATTGTTCATTTTCATAGACTTTTTATAGATTATTACTTTTGTCAGATTCAAGTTATTTCTGTGACCATTGTGGGTTTTTCTTTCATTAAACGAGGGGTACCAACAATTTTGTCCACGTGTGTGTGTGTGTGTGTGTGTGTGTGTGTGTGTGTGTATATATACAGCTTTAGTATATCATTCTTCCCCTCGCTGTCATTCTATATTTAGAAAGACAAATTCCATGTGCTGGGGCAGTATATTCTAGTGGCTGTCTGGCATTCTTCTATTTGCCGTATTCTATGACAGAATTACTTATGTACTTGTTTCTATAAATACTCAGCTTTCTGGCATTCTTGTCATTGGGTAGACAGATGAATGCATTCCATATGCACTCAGATCGGTGTTGTCTGCCATTGTGATATTCAAGATAACAAAATGTTTTCTGTCTGTGCAATTGTGCTGCCCTGGAAGGAGCATCTGTAACTTTAACCTCTGTGTGTCACAGAAATTTGAAAGATATTTTTAGATTTGCTCTAGGCTTCTCTTATCATCTGTTACTTTGCTAATCTCTAATATCCCATGGCAAAAATAAAACTCATCAGGCATACTGCGGGTTATTTCAGCACAGAACACCATTTAAATTGGGGATTAGATTGGCAGTAGGAATCAAGAAAAGGCAGTATGTAGAAAGATGGTAGAGGCTATTAAATAATTTTGTTACGTAACAATTTTCCCAAATATGTTATCCACACTTGTTTTATTTTTACATAAATAAAGGGGAACAAAAAGGGCTATGTGACTCATCATTGTGTAAATATAGAAAAAACTGGCACATGGCCTACATTTACTAATAGTTCAACAGTGTAAAATTAGACGGAGTCGGAAAACGTGCCAAATATATCACAGGGACTGATACTGGATAATAAATCAGTTGATACTGCCTATTATTTTCCTTTTTTGCACAAATGAAAATGTTGTACATTGTTACATCTTAATCTGTACCCTCTTTTTATGTAAGCCACACCCCATGGCAAGATAGTATGAAAAAATGGCCAAAAAAACTGGATACATTATTATGCACCTAACATGCAGATTTAAGGTCAAAATTCAAGTGCAGTCACCATAGTACATTCTCACCATTGTGTTATGCATTGTGCAGGGTCTGAGGGGGCAGTTCAGTCATAGAAAGTTATGAATCTCTACATCAGGACCTCCAGTTTTTCCTAGAATACATTCCATAGAATATACTTTTATTTCCCCATCCCTGCATTCCTCTTTTGACTATCACTCTCTTTCAGGCTTTTTTCTTTCATGTATGCTTCCCTTATTTCCCTGCAGTCAAGCTTCTCCTTTGTTCCTGATCAGATACTATTTTGGCTTTTATATTTTTCTTTGTTCTGCTATCAATCTCATGATGTCTCAGTACAGCACTAAATGGGTAAGCTAGACATTATCCTACACACGTGGAAAAAATTGTTGGTACCCCTCGTTTAATGAAGGAAAAACCCACAATGGTCACAGAAATAAATTGAATCTGACAAAAGTAATAATATATAAAAAGTCTATGAAAATGAACAAATGAAAGTCAGACATTGCTTTTCAACCATGCTTCAACAGAATTTTTAAAAAAAGAAAATGGACAGAAATGATGGTACCCTTAACTTCATACTTTGTTGCACAACCTTTTGAGGCAATCACTGCTATCAAACGATTCCTGTAACTGTCAATGAGACTTCTGCACCTCTCAATGGGTATTTTGGCCCACTCCTCATGAGCAAACTGCTCCAGTTGTCTCGGGTTTGAAGGGTGCCTTTTCCAGACGGCATGTTTCAGCTCCTTCCAAAGATGCTCAATAGGATTTAGGTCAGGGCTCATAGAAGGCCACTTCGGAATAGTCCAATGTTTTCCTCTTAGCCATTCTTGGGTGTTTTTAGCTGTGTGTTTTGGGTCATTATCCTGTGGCAAGACCCATGACCTGCGACCGAGACCAAGCTTTCTGACACTGGGCAGCACATTTCTCTCTAGAATCCCTTGATAGTCTTGAGATTTCATTGTACCCTGCACAGATTCAAGACACCCTGTGCCAGATGCAGCAAAGCAGCCCCCTAACATAACAGAGTCTCCTCCATGTTTCACAGTAGGGACAGTGTTCTTTTCAAGATTTGCTTAATTTTTCCATCTGTGAACATAGGGCTGATGTGTCTTGCCAAAAATTTCGATTTTTGTCTCATCTGTCCATAGGACATTCTCCCAGAAGCTTTGTGTCTTGTCAACATGTAGTTTAGCAAATTCCAGTTTTGTCAGATTCAAGTTATTTCTGTGACCATTGTGGGTTTTTCTTTCATTAAACGAGGGGTACCAACAATTTTGTCCACGTCTGTATGTCTGCTGGGGATGGTCAATTATCCTTCTCCTTTTGTTCATGTAAATAATCTAAGAGGCTGAGCAAGTGACGGAACTAGCACCGTAGCAGCCGTAGTGGTGTGATATGGGATGCACAGGGCTCTCTGGAGGGATGATGGGGAGCAGAGGTGGCCGTGGGCAGGAGTTGGGATAGGTAAGTAAGACCGCTCCTTTGTTGCACAAACCTGGCATTTCAGGTACAGGGGTGAACCTAGCCTCTCTGCTACCTGAGGTGAACTATTTGTGCCTCCCCGCCAAAAAAATAAAAAAGATACCTACCTGGCTATCTTTGGTTGTGTGATAGGGCCCCCCTAATTAGGACATGCCCCCCCATTGGAAGATCAAAAAATACCCATATTTGGCCCCCACATAACACCTCCTTTTTTTGCCCACCACACGATACATGACCCCCTTTTTTTAGCCCACAACACGATACATGAGCTCCTTTTTCTGTCCCCCCCCACAGTATATGACTCCTTTCTTATTCCCCCCACAGTGTATGACCCCTTTTTTGCCCCCCACAGTATCTGACCCCCTTTTTTTAAACTCGCCCACACGCAGTGTATGACTCCCTTTTTCACCCCACACCCTCACAGAGAAGCAGCCGATAATTTTTACTCACCTGTCCATGTTCCTGTCCTAGCCGACACTGAGGAACACTGGGACGCTGTACCTAGTGTCCCGGTGTTCTTCAGCGTTGTGACGTAAGTGTAGCACTGCCTAGAGGTGGCAGCAGAGGGTGGCCTAGACAGGAGAGTGGACAAGTGAGTAAAAGGTATCGGCACCTGAGGCAGCTGCTTACTGCAATTAAAAGAAAATGCTGCCCCCCAGTTTATTCCATGAGGCGCCACCTGAGGCCATCGCCTCAGGTCGCCTCATGGAAAGTGCACCCCTGCCAAAGTATAATGCTTGGAGGCCCAGGGGAGGTGATTAAACATAAAAAAAAAAATGTTACTCACCTCTCCTGGGCTCCAGCGCTGGTCTTCTGGCCTCTTCAACGCTATCAGAGACTGCTGAGGCTTGTAATTGGACCTTAGGTATCACATGGGTCATGCCGGCGTCAGGATGCAACGTGCAATTCATGTGACCAACTCAGCAGTCTTGACGTTAATGAAGAGGCCCAAAGAGAACAGGGAGTCATGATGGAGCCACTGTTTTTTTTTTTTTTTTACACTTCTCCTGGGCCTCCTATCATTATACTCTGGGGTCTGAAGAGACCCTTGAATGAGAACCCCAAAAATTTCAGGTTCTGCCAAACCCTATATTTTTGCAATATTTGCAACAGACACGTATGGGCAACTATGGGACATTTTACTGTGTGAAGGGGCCACTGTGGAACATTATATTGTATGAAAGCCACTATGGGACAATATATTGTGTGGAGGGCCCACTGTGTCACGTTATACTTGGTGAAGGGGCCACTGTGGGACATTATACTGTGAGTAAATGGGGCATTATACTGTGTGGGGCCAAGTAAGGGGACGCTATGGTCCACCGGGTTTCGACCTGAAAAATGCGGACATGGGGGATGGAATCCCCGAACGGTCACCGAACTCAGGTGTGACCGAAGCCTCAAGACAAACTGCAGGCCTGCTTCAAAAACACCAAATGAGATGTATTACTCCAAAATCCGGGGAACAATGTCGACTAGGCAGTAGAGATAGTTACGGATTACATAAACTTCTGCACTGACATCATAGTGTTATCGAAGGAAGTTAAGTGCTGCCCCAATAACAAACCCTGGGTCACTAAAAAAAACTCAATGGTCTTCTGAACAAGAAATAGATGGCATTTGCAAGGTTTTGGTCAATGACGTCCAAAAAGAGGGTAAGACTTAAAAAAAAAAAACAACAGTTTATAAATAGAAGCTGAAAAATAAAAAAGCAAAAAACAAAATTAAGGTGTGGCATTGGCTGAAAAACATAACTGGAACACACAAATCAGCAAACCTGGCTTGGGGGGAGGGGGGAGGATACACTGACCAACTAAACAAATTCTTCAACAGGTTCAGTGATCAAAGGTGGACAATGGCATGACCCCTAAAGGATGAGGGGAGAACCTGCAGATCTGATGGGGTCCCCTGGAAAATAACCCCTGAGGACACAAACAAATAACTAAATAAGGTCAAAGTCAGAAAGCCAGCTGGGCCCGATCATGCGATCATGTGCTCCCAAAAGGCTTCAAATGCTGCAAGGTTCAACTGGGTGGTGTACTCACTGACTTGTTCAACCTGAGTTTGCGAGAGCAGAGTGTCCCAAAACTCTGGAAGACTTCCCTGATAATCCCTGTACTCCCCAAAAAAGCAGTGATGATCTGGAAAACTATGGTTCTATTGTGCTAACATCACAGATCATTAAAGTGCTCAAGAGCCTACTGCTACCATGTGTTGCTACGTGGCTTGGCAGCAATTTGTTTACTGCAAGAGAGTTGGAGTAGATTATGCCCTCATCCTCCACAGAATGTACTTGCAGCTGGAGGATCGAGACACATCAGTCTGAATCACTTTCTTTGATTTCAGCTGTGCTTTCAATACGATCCAGCCTAGACTACTTGCATAGAAACTATGACAAATGTCGGTGGCTGAACCCATGGTAAACTGGATCACCAAATACCTCACGGATAAATCCTTGCCAGTCAGAGTGAGAAAATGTTTTTTCCAACCTTAGCTAGAACAAAATAGGAGCACTTTAAGGGATATTTCTGTTACCCTTTTTCTTCCCCATATTCACCTCGGACTTCCAATGCGACTCTGGATCATGGTTTCTCCAGAGGTTTTCCAATGACTTTGCAGTAGTCTGATGTCTAACGAATGGATGAATAAATTGTTATGCCCCACAAATATCTAGGTGTATACTTGGACAATAAATTGTAGTGGAAGCTAAATGCTGAAAAAAATCCTTAAGAAGAGTGACAACAGGCTATACTTCCTCCCAAACTTATTCGGGGTTGAGGATGACCAGCTTGAGCTATTCTACCAGTGCTGGGGCATTATTCTTATGGGACCGTGTCTTGGAGAGGGAATTTGAGAAAGAGAGAAGCTGGAAGGATTGACAAACAAAAGAAAAGGGCTTGCTCAATTATGGGCCGCTATCTCGATGTCTGGAACACTAGTCTAGAAAAAAAGGATCCTATAGAAATTCTGAGCCATCACGAGAAGCCTCTGCATCCACTAAATAAAATCTTCTCCAATTAGAAAAGCACATTCAGTAACAGATATTACCAAGTGCAATTCAGAAAAGAGAGACTTGCCTCTGCAACTTTGCTTTATAGCCACACAGTAGTCAATAGGAGCGAGGGACCACTTCAGTTGCTTCATGACCACACCACCCAAAGCTAATCTGTCCCTACAGCGCTCTCCAACTAACCAGACACCTCCCTGGAGATCAATCCACAGCTGGTACATCCCCTTAACCTTACAGGCATACCTAAGGCTAATGTACAACCCTTGAAGTGTTTTTTTTTTTGTATGGGTCTGCTTCTGACTGTATTGTGATTGTTATTACTGTCATTATTACTGTGTGAAATTGTGAAATTAGCTGGGATCTTAGGTTGTGCTCACAAGGAGGAATTTGCCGCGGATTTCGCCCCCGAATCCGGAGCAGATTCCTCCTGGAATCCACCTCCCATTGTTCATATTCCGCCGTGTGAACATACCCTTACATTTCCCCACGGTTATTAATAAATATTATTATAGTTTGGCCCTGATTTTGTTTTTGTATTTAGCAGATATTCTTGTAGTAATTCTCACTCAAATATATTCTGAATTACAGGTGATGTCTTCCCTACTTGCTGCATATCATTTATTGTTTAGCTCTCTCAGCTGTGTGTGTATAGACTTATACATAGACTTATGTGGAGCAGGACGTGCACATGCTCATCCATTGCTTCATACAACACTGTATTTAGCATTTGTTGGGGTCCCACATCATGTAAAGTATTAGTAGTCATAAATTTTATAGCAATTCCAACTTAGGGGATCTTGCATATGGCACACTGTTGTGCACTGAGACTTTACAGCAGTGCACAAAAGATGTATGGCTCTGATAAGGTCTTAGAGACTGTGTGGTGCCATATCCACCATTATGAGTGCTGTATATATGGAGAAATTCTCCCCTAGACACATTGCCTCTTGGGGAGAATGGCTCCATACATATGGCCTCCAATGGAACATGCCACAGTTTTCCTTTTGGTGGATTTGTACAAAATTGGAAATTACAGGCCTACGTGCCTCTATCTCAGTCCTTTCATAGCTCTGCATAGAACAAGGCTAGCACACAGTCATGAGCATGAGCCCTAGGGTAAAGATTCAAACTATCTGTAGTTTGCAGTTCTTTCTGAGCTGGTGGGTGGAGATAAGCTTCCATACACTGCTCAGAACGAGGACAGGTGAATTTGTATATATAGAAAAGTACTGGCCTGTGGTGACGTCAATAAAACAATTTTGATAGAAAGCTCCTATTTAGCTGTAGCACCAGACTAAGCCTGTCTTTCTTCTCCCTGAATTTTCTGCTCAATCCTCCTCCGTCCTGTCCTCCATAGATGATTTCTATAGACTTGTGTAATGCATCATGACACATCTCATGGGTCATGAGCCATGCGACTTGTAGTATATCTTGAGATGGAAACAGCAAAATTGTCAGAGTGAAACTCAGTTTACAAGAGGGAAGAGGTGCAGAAAATAGCCTGATAAAAGAAAGAGGCATATTAAAAAGCTTCTTATAATTGCCTGTACTACATCTTTTAATTTTCTGCCTCCATTTGTGTTATTAATAAAATTTGTACTTTATTGATGGGTTTTGGCTCCTTGAATTCCTGTCCTGAAATCCACTTTTTGTCCCTTATTCTTTCCTAGTTTCTCTGTTGCCAGTTGAAATCTGTTTACAGCCTTGCACTGGAATATGAGTGGATGAGCTTCTGTATAGTACAGGAGGGCGGTGAATTCAAAAAGTTATATCTTGAACATTATAAAATGTAGAACAGTTGTTTTGTTGTCATATTTGGGATATGGGAGCTGTAGATATGTGTGTATAATATATATATATATATATATATATATATATATATATATGTGTGTGTGTGTGTGTGTGTCTGAGATACTGTATAACCCCCTCCAGCCTTAGCTTCTCTGTGTTGCACAGGAGCCTTCTAATTGTATTCTAGTAAGAAGCTGTATTTCTGCTGCCAATATAAAAACTGGGGAAAGAAGAAATGAGGGACACAAAGTGGATTTCAGTGCAGAGTTTCACAGAAAGGAGACAAAATCCATTACTAAAGTATACTACAAAATTTATCAATGTTCAAATGGCATCAGAAAAACAAGTTTAGGTGTGCTTTAAGCTTCAGTTTGGAGTCAAGTTAAGGTTATAGAATCTAAATTGCGAAGAATTATTGCAGGAATGTTTTCTCTATACTACAGGCATTATATGCAGACTACAGGCAAAGTTTGCTGTGAACTGACTATTTAAGGGGAGGGCCACAAAAGTCATTCTCAGCTGTTCATTCACAATACAAACTGTGCTGGCAGTGCCTGCAAGACAGAGGAAAGAATTTTATTGCTGCCCTACTAAAGGGACATTATAGTGTGTAAAGACACAAAGAAGATGGGTGGGATTGGACCCAGTCAAAGGGGGCATGTAATTTTGCCTGAGCATGCTGCAGGTTTTGTCCCTTTGTCATATGACAGTTGGGAGGTATGTCTATATGATCTTTTAAGGTATATGGATATAAAAGAAAGGGGTACTCTGTGCATACCCTGTCTATTAGTCAGAGCAGCTCTCTGTCTGACAAACTCAGACAGGTTATGCCATAAATATGCAAATGACACAGTTCTGGGATCTGAACCCAGCTCAAGAGCACAGGTTCCCTGTTTTGCAGCTTATGAAAATGGGCGTCTCTCTCAATTCAGGTCTATGGCAGTTCCCAAAATATTTGAGCAAGTCCTATAGATGTGGGTCCCAGAAATGGGACTTGCATCTTTTGCACATTTACTAAAAAAAAAAACTTCATTGTGGCATATACTAAATAATTGTTATTGCTCCCAGTTATCTCTCCTACATTTCCCCTTTTTACCTGGTACTACTGAAATCTTCTCAGCCACTGCAGCCTGATATGTGACGAACAGTAACTAGAAAGATAAGTGCTGGGATCCTAGGGACTCATGCACGCAAACTTATTATCAGAGTAGAACTACCGCCATAGCAGTCGTGGATATGTGGCCAAAGACTTTAGGGGGCCTGGTCGGCCAACTGCTGCTTTTTTTTTTTTTTTTTTTTTTAATAGACCGTTAAATAGCCAAAGGTGATGGCTTCTACTCACTTACCATTCCCCACTCTTGATCATGGCCTCCTCAGCTTCCCCTTCAGCCTCCAGTGGGACCTGTGCATTTATCATCAAGTCCCGATGCTGAACAGCATCAGGTTGCGTCAGAATCTGATGATGTGTGGCATGCAGAGCCACCTGGAAGCTGAAGGGGAAGTGGAGGAGGCTGTGAGCAGGAGCGTAGATCACTAAGGGAGTAATGGCCTAAAGTCATTGTATGGGAGCCACTAAATGGGGCAGTTACAGCATAGGGACCAATAAGGAGGCAATATACTGTGTTTGGGCCAAAAAAGGGTGCAATATACCAAGTGGAGGGTCAGTAATGGGGCAATATAGTGAGTGGGGGCCAGTAAGGGGGTGCTATACTGTGTGGGGGGTTAGGAAAGGGGGTGTAATACCATGTGAGGATCTTATTGCTAAAGTTAAATTTGTACTTTCAAGTGTCTGGTCCAAATATGTTGAGTCTACTTCACACTGTATGAAAGTCAGCCACCACCGAAGACAGCATATGCCAATTTCTTGTGAAGATTTCTAAGTGTCAACCTGATTCATAGCAATATCTAGTTGTTTGGGAAGATGTCTGTCAGTCTCCAGACCTGGAATAAGGTTTTTTGGTAAGTATATTTTTCTACTTTTAGGCTTCTGCAGAGGATATGAAAGAAAGTGAAGCAGGCGGCTTACTGTCAAAATGTTTTATTTTAAAGGGGTTGTCCAGGCAAAAATGGATAACCACTTTAACTTTTAAATCAGCCGGGGCATTGAAAACAATGAAAAAAATCATACTCACCTGTCCCCAATGCACCGGTGTCCTCCCGGAATGTTCCGTTCCTTCTGCTGAACGGGTTTCTTCTGGAATTCCGCTAAAGCTGCAGATGGACCTCAGTGGTCACGTGACCGCTGAGGCCAATCAGCGAATGATTTAAAAGTTAAAGGGGCTGTCCAATTTTGCCTGGACAACCCCTTTAAGTGTGTAGTTTGCCTACTGACACAGTACATAACATAATATTCCTATTTCCAATGCAGGGGGGGGCATTTTCTTATGCAGTGTCCATCTTAACCGAAGTGCATATTAACCAAAGTGCACTTACACATGGCACTTAGGCAGGGCACAAGACAGGCCAACCATGGAAGAACACCAGGTAAACTTATACCCAAAACAACAAGCTTTAACACATGGTATGAAAGAGCTGCACTGTCACTTACTATGTTAGCAATTGTTTTCTTGCACACAGGGCCGGCGTTAGGGGGGAGCAAACTGGGCAATTGCCCAGGGCCCCGTCCCCAAAGGGGCCCCCGGGATCCGGAACCTGATGACTCCGGATCCCGGAGTCAGGCCCGGACAAATCTATAACAGAAAGGGACCGCAGGGCCCCTTTCTGTGGTGAGTAAAAATAACAAACTTTTTTACTCACCTGTCCTTGGCGTCCAACGTCATCTTCTGGCGTTCCGGACATCACCGCTGAGGCCAGGCCTCAGCCTTAGCGATCACGTGGGGCGTGCTGACAGCCTGCCGCACGTAATCACTGAGGCCCAATCACAGGCCTCAGTGGTGACGTCCACAACACGTGACGTCAGCCGCAGAGAAGAAGCAGCCAGCGCCGGCGGGGATAGCGGAGCAGCACGAGGAGGCCCAGGAGAGGTAAGACAAGGTGAGTATAATTGTTTGTTATTTTCCCTTACCTTCCCCGGGCCTTCGATTATTATACTCTGGGGTCTGAAGAGACCCCAGAATATAATATAATAATAGCACTGTAGGGCCCCTGTGGAGCATTATACTGGGGGGCCCTCTGGATAGCATATTATGCTGTGTGGGGCCACTGTGGAGCATTATACTAGGGAAGGGGCCCTCTGGATAGCATGTTATATTCTGTGGGGCCTCTGTGGAAAATTATAATGTGGGGGGGGGCTCTGGAGATCATGTTATATTATGTGGGGCCACTTTGAAGCATTATGCTCTCCAGAGGGGCCCCCCAGTATAATGCTCCACAGTGGCCCCACACAGTATAATATGCTTTCCAGAGGGGCCCCCCAGTATAATGCTACAAAGTGGCCCCACAGAATATAACATGCTCTCCAGAGGGCCCCCTCCCCAGTATAATGCTCCACAGTGGCCCCACACAGTATAATATGCTCTCCAGAGCCCCCCCAGTATAATGCTACACGGTTTCCCCACACAGTATAATATGCTCTCCAGAGGGGCCTCCCAGTATATTATACTGTGCGGGGCCACTGTGGAGCATTACACTGGGGGGGGGGGGCTCTGGAGAGCATGTTATACTGTTTTGGGCCACTGTGGAGCATTATACTGGGGGGGACTCTGGAGAGCATATTATACTGTTTTGGGCCGCTGTGGCGTATTATACTGGGGAAACCTATCTGGGCAGTACATTATACTGTGTGGAGGCCATTTCTGGAGCATGTTATACTGAGTGGGGTCACTGTGGAGCATTATTCTGGGGGGCCATCAGCAGAGCATATTATATTGCATGGCACCACTGTGGGGCATTATTTGGGGGGACTAATGAGCATTATACTAGGGGGCCCTCTGGGAAGCATATTATACTACGTGGGGCCTACTGTGGAACATTATACTGGGGGGACGCTCTGGGGAGTATAATATATTGCGTGGGGCCACTGTGGAGCAAAATACTGGAGGGGGCACTGTGGAGCATTATACTAGCGGGGGCCCTCTGGGGAGCATATTATACTATGGGCCACTGTGGAGCTTTATACTGGGGGAAGGGACAGTGTAGGGAGCCTGTTATACTGGTATATAACATTATACTGGGGGAACCCCTCTGGGGTTTATATTATACTGTGTGGAGGTCATTATGGAGCATGTTATACTGTGTTAGGCCACTGTGGAGCATTACACTGGGGGGCACTGTGGGGTTCATATTATACTGTATGGAGCATATTATATTGTGTGGGGCTGCTGGGGAGGATATTGCACTGTCTGGGGCCACTAAGGGGTAGTATACTGTGTGGGCCACTGTGGAGCATTATATACCATGTGGGGAAACTGGAGGGCTCAGGAGAGCATTTTATACCGTGGAACATTATATACCATGTGGAGCATTATACTGTGGGGGGGGGGGGCTCGAAATTCCTGCTGGCAGCCCTGTGTGCTATGTCTGCATCACAGCTCCCTCACTATAATCTTGCACATACGTGTAGTGCTCCATGGCCATGTCATTCCCCATACAGTACTGTGCATGAGCTGGCCATGGAGTTATTGGGGCCTGCACAGTAATATAGGGGCTGACTATACTGGAAACATACTCAGTAACACCAGATAGTCAGCACATATGTAAGACTTCAGTGAAGGAGCTGTGGTGTAGGCTATTAGCAGGAAGCTGTTGGGTGGGGCCCCAGAACAAGTTCATCTGGTGGTCCTAAGGCCCTTCAGTCCGACACTGTATAACAGAGAACTATTATATATAAGGGTGGGTTACTATATATAAATGGGAAACTTAAGTATGAAGGGGCTATTATAAGGGGGAACTATTATTTATAAGATGTGCTATTATTTATAAGGGGGGAACTATTATGTATAAGGCATCCATTATAAGGGGGGAGCTATTATTTATAAGAGGGGGACTTTTTATAAGGGGGGGTATAATTGTTAAGCGGGCTTATTTATAAAGGGGGCTGTTAGTGATAATGGGGACTTATTTATAAGGGTAACTATTATTTATGAGAGGGCTATTATTTATAAGGGAGCAGTATTATTTTTACGGGGTGTCTGTTACTGATAAGGGGAAATATTACTGATACAGGGCACTATTTATCATTTATAAGGGTGCTGTTACTGATAAGGTGTAATATTATTTATACGCAGAGACTATTATTTATAAGCAGGCGCTATAATAACTGATGACTGGGTGCAAAAATCTATTAGGTGGTACAAAGGTGCTCATTTGAATTGTGTGTGGTAAAATGGGGCTTGTTATTACTTTTTTGTTGGCAGAAAGGAGGCGTTATTATAGGGGCTGCCACTGCAAGACGATGGTGTTGTTTGCATATCAGCATTTGGGGCCCCGCTTTTAATTTTGCCCAGGGCCCCACTTTGTCTAAAACCGGACCTGCTTGCACAACTCCCCTCCATCTTTACCACCAGTGCACACTATCCATATCAGTCCTTCTCTTCTGCCTTTTCCCATGTACAGCCCTCACACACTTTTCACTCTCTTCAACCACCCTAATCCCTATACTGATTTTAGCAGTGAAACCAAACATAAACATCCACATAAATCATTGAACCACCTTCTGTCTGTCCATTTTGCTCCTCCGAGCTGCTGGGAACATCTCTCCAAACCCTGGCCCTCCTTCTCTCCCTAATTTTTCCTCTTCCTACACACACAGGAATCCTACAAACCTAATCAATATTTACTGTGTTCCCTCTCCTTTGCTTTCTCCTGTCTCTTTTAACTGTTCTCTCTGGAACGCCCGCTCAGTGTGTAACAAACTAGAATATATTAATGACTTTTTCCTCAGTAAATGTCTCAACATGCTTGCCCTTACTGAAACCTGAATCCAGCAGTCCGATACGGCCTTCCCTGCTGCTCTGTCTCATAGTGGCCTACAATTCTCACACACCTTTAGGCCTGACAACAGGAAGGGTGGAGGGGTTGGGTTACTTCTGTCACCGCAGTGCACTTTTCAGGCCATCCCACCGGTACCCTCACTAACATTCCCCTCATTTGAAGTACATGCTATCAGACTTTTCCGCCCACTCTCCTTACGTGTAGCTGTGATCTACCGTCCACCCGGCTCACCCTACCAATTTCTGGATCACTTCGCTTCTTGGCTTCCCCCTCTTTTTATCCAGTGAAATTCCTACCCTCATCATGGGTGACTTTAACATCCCCACTGACACCCCTGTCTCCCCAGCTGCCTCACAGTTTCTCTCAATAACCACGTCTTTTGGTCTTTCACAACTTTCCTCTTCCGCCACACATGTAGATGGCAACACCATTGATCTTGTCTTCCATCGACTCCTCACAGTTTCTAAATTTACTAACTCTTCACTGCCACTCTGACCATAACCTTCTGTCTCTCACCATCAGTGCTTTCTCTCCTTCACAGGACACACCTACTCATCATACATATCGGAATTTACGTGCTATTAACACCCAGCACCTCTCAGATACTTTACAGTCCTCTCTGTCCCACATCTCTTCACTGCCCTGCCCCAATCTAGCCACCAGCCACTATAATGAAACCCTTAAGAGTACATTGGATGAAGCGGCTCCCCCCTCCACTCGAAAAGTTAGACGCAGGAGGCAGCAACCCTGGCACACGCCACAGACACGTTTTCTTCAGAGGTGCTCTAGGTGTGCTGAATGTCTATGGAGAAAATCACGTACACTTGCAGACTTCCTCCACTTTAATTCACCTAGCCAAACAAGCCTATTTCACTGCTCTCATCTCTTCTCTCTCCTGTAACCCTAAAAAGCCATTTGAAACTTTTCACTCCTTACTCACTCCCAAGGTGCAGATGCCATTCACAGACCTTAGCGCAGATGACCTGGCCACTTATTTCCATGATGAAATTGATAAGATCCGTCAGGAAATAACTGCCCATTCCCCAGATGGCACTGACCCCTCACCAGCCACACTTCAGACTGTTCATTCTCATCTTTTGAACCTGTTACAGAGGAGGAAGTATCTCAGCTACTTTCTTCTTCTCGCCCTACAACCTGTAGTAGTGACCCTTTCCTCTCAGACCTTCTCCAGTCTCTGTCGCCTGCCGTCACGACTTCCCTTACTAAAATATTTAATCTCTCTCTCTCTTTTGGAATTTTCCCATCCTCTTTCAAACATGCTGTCATAACCCCACTACTAAAGAAATCCTCCCTTGACCCATCCTGTGCTGCTAACTATCGAACTGTCTCTAACCTTCCTTTTATCTCCAAAATCTTGGAACGCTTAGTCTATTCACGTTTACTCCGCTATCTTTCTGCTAACTCTATTCTTAACCCCTTACAATCTGGCTTCCACACTCTGCACTCTACTGAAACGGCCCTCACAAAAGTCTCCAATGATCTCCTGACGGCTAAATCCAAAGGTGACTTCTCTCTTCTTATTCTTCTAGATCTCTCAGCAGCATTTGACACTGTTGACCATCAGCTTCTCCTCACTATGCTCCGTTCTGTCGGCCTCACAGACACTGCTCTCTCCTGGTTCTCCGCTTATCTCTCTGACCGCACTTTCTGTGTATCATTTGCAGGCTCTGCTTCTTCCCCTCTTCCCCTTGCTGTTGGGGTTCCTCAGGGCTCGGTCCTAGGTCCCCTGCTCTTCTCCCTCTACACAGCCCCCATTGGACAAACCATCACTAGATTTGGCTTCCGGTACCATCTTTATGCTGATGACACCCAATTATATACGTCATCCCATGACATCACCCCTGCACTAATACAGAACACCAGTGACTGCCTCTCTGCTGTCTCAAATATCATGTCTTCGCTCTATCTGAAACTGAATCTCTCAAAGACTGAACTACTGCTGTTTCCACCATCTAATAGATCTGTCCCTGATATCTCCATTGTAGTTGCTGGCCTTACCATAACTCCTAGGCAGTATGCCTTGGGGTTTTGTTTGACTCAGACCTTTCTTTCACCCACCATATCCAATCACTCGCATGCTCATGTCATCTCCACCTCAAAAACATCTCCAGAATCCGCCCTTTCCTTACCACAAATACACTAAAGACACTTATTGTTGCTCTGATTCACTCTCCCCTTGACTACTGTAACTCCTTACTAATCGGTCTTCCCCTTACTAAACTCTCCCCCTCTACAATCTATTCTGAATGCGGCGGCCAGGCTCATCTATCAGTCTAGACCAGGCTTATTTCCCTGGCACGGCAGCGGAGTCCTCACCCAGCAGTTTTGATCGGACCAAACACGGCCGAAACGAAACTGCTATTATTATACTGTGGGGTCTCTTCAGATCCCTGAGTATAATAAGTGGAGCGCCCGGGGAGGTGATGAAACATAAAAAACAATGTTACTCACCATTCCATGCTCTGTAGCCGCTCTGTGCTCTTCGGGCACTTCTGCCTGAAGTCAGATGACAGGGCCTCAGGTGTCACGTCTGCGACTGACGTCATTACGCATAATGACGCAACGTGACCCCTGAGACCCAGTGAGCGGTCGCTGACTACAGGCAGAAGCGCCCGAAGAGAACAGAGCGGCTGCGGAGCGTGGAATGGTGAGTACATTGTTTTTTTATGTTTGTCACCTCTCTTCGCCCTCCACTTATTATACTCTGGCGTCTGAAGAGACCCCACAGCATAATAATAGCTAGTGAGTGGCACAAATTGGAATATTATGAAAGTTAGAATATTATATCGTGTGCAGGGGCCACTATGGAACATAATACCGTGTGCAAGGGCCGCTATGGGACATAATACCGTGTGCAGGGGCCACTATGGGACATATACCGTGTGCAGGGGCCGCTGTGGGACATATACCATGTGTTGGGGCCCCTATGGGACATATACTGTGTGTAGGGGCCGCTATGAGACATAATACCGTGTGTAGGGACCACTATGAGACAAATACTGTGTGCAGAGGCTGCTATGGGACATAATACTGTGCAGGGGCCGCTATGGGACAAATACCGTGTGCAGAGGCCGCTATGGTATATAATACCATGTGAAGGGGCCGCTATTGGACATAATACTGTGTGCAGGTTCTGCTATGGGACATAATACCGTGTGCAGGCGCTGCTATGGGACATAATACTGTGTGCAAGGGCTGCTATGGGATATAATACCGTTTGCAGGAGCTGCTATGGGACATAATACCATATGCAGGGATCACTATGGGACATTATTCTGTATAACGGTGTGTTTTCTGTATTAAGGATGTCTTTTTGCACAGAAAACTCAGGCTTTGTTTGTTTTTTTTGTGCAAAAATGCACCAGTTTTACAACAAAGTAAAAGTTCCAGTGGCCTAAGAATATAGCTGCATCCAGATACATAGTGTGTTTTCACCATAAGGATGCTGCCATACGGTGCTCCTGGACACATTTACCACTAATTGCGGGATGTACATGGACTTTCATTGTTTCTAATCAGAAAGTACAGGAGTGTCCCAGGAAATAGCAGTAAACGTATGTGTCCTAAAGCATCTGGTGTCTGCACTTTAGTGTTATGGTTTGTGGTATATGACCCACAAAGTTTAGGGGTTGTCAGACTTACAATTATTGACCGGCACTCCGAGTACCTCATCTTTGATTTTTTAATTAAAATCGGCACGCCGAACAAAAAAAGGTTCCCTAATCCTGGTCTAGATGCTACAGTGATGCCTCCGGTCTGTGCCGGTCACTACATTGGCTGCCTATTCAATACAGAATACAATATAAACTTATCACCCTCATTCACAAGGCTCTCCATAATGCTGCACCTCCCTACATTTCCTCCCTCATCTCTGTCTATCGCCCAACCCGTACTCTCCGTTCTCTCAATGACCTAAGACTAACATCCTCTACATTATCAGAACCTCCCACGCCCGTAAAAAAGACTTCTCCCGAGTTGCACCACTTTTCTGGAATGCTCGTATCCAGACTATCAGACCCCTCCCCTCTCCCGCTCGAGTTACACTGAAGACACATCTGACACTTCCACTTTTCTGGAATGCTCTATTCCAGACTATCAGATTAACCCCCAATTTCCACAGCTTCAAGTTACACTAAAGACACATCTTTTCAGACAGGCCTATCACAACTCCTAATGTAAACCCTTCCGTAGTTAGAATCCCTAAAACACACCCTCCTCTGTTCACGCTCCCGCATTACCTCACAGGATATGATGCCGTATCAGACTAACTTTATATGTCCAGGCACCATCTGCACGTTGAAGGACATGACTGGTGACGGCTCATACAGCTTTATATATGTGTAATGACAGTAACCTCTATCACAAAATTGTCTGACCATTGTATAAGCAATGCTACCTCCGATGCCGTCCCTGCTACCCCTGTGTCACCCCCTCTACCTCATAGATTGTAAGCGCTTGCGAGCAGGGCCCTCAGTCCCATTGTGTGAATTGAATATTTCTTTGTAATGTATCTTTTTTGTCAGTACTTGAACCCTACAAATTGTGCAGTGCTGCGGAATATGTTGGCGCTATATAAATTAAAAATTATTATTATTATTATTATTTAGCACTTTGTATACGTAAAAAATAAAACAAATGGACTGATATTTGACTATTTACAAAGCTATAAAATATTTACAGATATAATTTAATTGTAATTAAATTGTTATAATATTTTAAACGGCAACATACATGTTATGTGTACGCTTGTTCTTTGCTACCAAAATCATGCATAAAAATGATGGATATAAACTAAAATCTACAAATGTTACATTGTCTCATGGGTAAGTTAAAACTGGACTTTTTGTCAAAGGAATGGCATCTATAAATGGTCACTAAGTAGCATGCTGGACATATAGATTTCATACTGCTAGCTGAGAAGCACATATTTTCTAGTCACCACATTTAGTGTTGTCACTATAGTCAGAGTATTAATAGGCTTCTTGTTCATTTGTAAAATGAAATATTCTTCACTTGGAAAGCTTACATAATACAGTGCTTGCAGTGGTGAAATTGTAAAAGAAAAAACTTCAGTGCATTATTTTTAGAATATATTTTCAATATTCTCTTTTGCTTGAGTAAAACAGAGAAGACCACAAAAGCATCGTGACTGTAATATAATACAGGAGAACTTTATATCCCATGTATCAATTACTTAAACTAGTTTTACTTTCCAAGACATTTTCCATCCATTATTAGAAACACTTACCCTTCCACTACCTCAAATGGAGGCAACTCTTCTAGTTCTTTTTTCTTAGTGCTTTCTTCTTCTGGAACTTCTAAATTGTTTGGAGGATCCTTGGGTTCCCCATTATTGTTATTAGGCTTGGATGTGTTATTTCTCTCAGCCATAATGGTATGAATGGATTTATAAATTAACAGGAGAAAAGATTAAGTGTCATAGGAGATGCAACAAAAGAAAAGAGAGCTGGAAAGGCTTGCTGCAAAGAGGCAGAGACCAGGGGTGGGCTGACAGAGCACTTGGGTGGAAATTTATCTAGGTTCTAAATATGGCACCTGGGAGTGACAGTGACAGGGTGACCTTTGTGGAATAGTTATCCCCCACTCTTTGACACATATTCCTTTGCTGCCAGCAAACTGTAATTAATGACCAGAAAGAAGCAGATGAATGCAGCATCTTTATTTTGTGGCTGTACTGGTTAAAATAACAAGGCCATATACTTGTCATTTCTGCACATGTTGGACAGGTGGTCTACAACTTTGTAACATTTGTTAGTCATCTTCACCCAAAGACACAATGATGGCCACAAAAAGAAATGTTCATGTTTCTAAATAAATGCTTAACATGGCTTAGCTATAATTATTGTATATCATTATTCAAAATGCTCATGGAACTACAAGTAACAACCAGTTTAGAGCCTTTTACAATATAATTGTAGGAATCACTCCATGTGATAATAGCTTTTACAGGGCTGCAAGTAAATTCACATTCTTTTTTTGTTGAATATATTTCCCTTTACCCTAAAGTACTTTTGTTACTCTCAAATAATAATAGTAACACATTTTATTTATATAGCGCCAACATATTCCGTAGCACTTTACAAAATGTAAGGGTTCAAGTACAGACAAAGAGATATATTACAGAGAAATAATCAATTTATACAATGAGATTGAGGGCCCTGCTCACAAGAGTTTACAATCTATGAGGTAGAGGGGGTGACACAACAGGTAGCAGGGGCGCCATCGGAGGTAGCATTGCTTATACAGTGGTCCAGATATTTTTGTGATAGAAGTTACTTTCATTACACATAAAAAAGCTGTATGAGTTGTCATCAGTCAGTGTCCTTTAATGTGCAGATGGTGCCTGGACATATAAAGTTACAGTCCGATACGGCAGCGTGAACAAAGGAGGTTCATTTTAGGGATTCTAACCGTGGAAGGGTTTACATTAGGAAATATATTTAGCCTGTCTGAAAAGCTGTGTCTTTAGTTTGCGCTTGAAGCTGTAGAAATTGGGAGTTAATCTGGTTGTCCAGGGTAGAGAGTTCCAGAGAATTGGTGCAACTCATGAAAAGTTTTGGATACAGGAGTGGGAGGTTCTGATAATAGAGGATGTTAGTCTTAGGTCACTGAGTGAATGGAGAGCACGGGTTGGGCAATAGACAAAGATGAGGGAGGAAATGTAGGCAGGTGCAGCATTATGGAGATCCTTGTGGATAAGAGTGATAAGTTTATATTGTATTCTGTATTGAATAGGCAGCCAATGTAGGGACTGGCACAGATCAGAGTCATCGCTGTAGTATCTAGACCAGGGGTCAGCAACCTCCGGCACGCATGCCAAGAGTGGTACACAAGGTTTATTTCCCTCGCACGGCAGCCCAAGGCCTCGCCCAAGAGTTTCGATCAGACCAAACGCGGCCGAAACGAAACTGCTATTATTATAATAATAAGCAGAGGCTCAGGAGAGGTGATGAAACATAAAAAAATAATATTACCCACCTCTCCTTTACTCTGGAGCAACACCCTGCTGTCTTTGATGCTTTTGCGTGACGTAAGAGACCACTGATAGGGCCTCAGGGGTCATGTCGGCGTCATTATGCATTATGGTGCTCCTGAACACATACATTTACCACTAATTAGGGGCTTCATTGCTTCTAATAGGAAAGTACAGGTGTGTCCCAGGAAAGAGAAGTAAATCATGTGTCCTGAAGCATCTTGTGGCAGAACTTCTGTGGTATATGATTTTAGTATAGGGTTCGTCAGCCTTACAATTATTGCCCGGCACTCCAAGCACCTCATCTTTGATTTTTAAATTTAAATCGGCACGCCGAACAAAAAACGTTGCCTACACCTGGTCAAGACTGATAGATGAGCCTGGCCACTGCATTCAGAATAGATTGTAGAGGGGAGAGTTTAGTAAGGGGAAGACCAATTAGTAAGGAGTTACAGTAGTCAAGGGGAGAGTGAATCAGAGCAACAATAAGTGTCTTTAGTGTATTTGTGGTAAGGAAAGGGCGGATTCTGGAGATGTTTTTGAGGTGTAGATGACATGAGTGTGCGAGTGATTGGATATGGGGGGTGAAGGAAAGGTCTGAGTCATAACATAACCCCGAGGCAGCAGGTATATTGCTTAGGCCAGAGACTGCAATGGAGATATCAGGGATAGGTCTAATAGATGGTGGAAATAGCAGTAGCTCCGTCTTTGAGAGATTCAGCTTCAGATAAAGCGAAGACATGATATTTGAGACAGCAGAGAGGCAGTCACTGGTGTTCTGTATTAGTGTAGGGGTGATGTCATGGGATATGGTATATAGTTGGGTGTTATCAGCATAAAGATGGTACCGAAAGAAAAATCTGGTGATGTTTTGTCCAATAGGGGCTATGTAGAGAGAAAAGAGCAGGGGGTCTAGGACTAAGGCCTGAGAAACCCCAATGGCAAGGGGAAGAGGGGGAAGAGACAGGGCCTGCAAATGATGCCCTGAAAGTGAGGTCTGAGTGATAAGAGGAGAACCAAGAGAGCGCAGTGTCTATGAGGCCGACAGAGCGGAGCATAGTGAGGATCAGTTGATGGTGAACAGTGTCAAATGGTGCTAAGAGATCCAGAAGACTAGAAGAGAATAGTCACCATTAGATTTAGCCATGAGGAGATCATTGGAGACTTTTGTGAGGGCTGTTTCAGTAGAGTGCAGAGTGCGGAAGCCATATTGTAAGGGGTCAAGAAGACAGCAGAAAGATAATGGATTAAACGAGAATAGACCAAGCGTTCCAAGATTTTGTAGATGAAGGAGAGGTTAGAGACAGGTTGATAGTTAGCAGCACAGGACGGGTCAAGGGAGGGTTTCTTCAAAAGCGGGGTTATGACTGCATGTTTGAAAGAGGATGGAAAAATTACAGAAGAGAGAGAGAGGTTAAATATTTAAGTAAGTTAAGTCGTGACAGCAGGTGGCAGAGACTGGAGAAGATGTGAGGGGAAAGGGTCACTACTGCAGGTCGTAGGGCGAGAAGAAGAAAGGAGCTGAGATACTTCCTCTTCTATAACTAGTTCAAAAGATGAGAATGAACAGGATGAAGTGTGATAGGTGAGGGGATCAATGCTTGTTTATGAGTAGGTGTGTCCTGTGAAAAAGAGAACGTACTGATGGTAGGAGACAGAAGGTTATGATCAGAGAGAGGCAGAGAAGAGTTAGTAAATTTAGAAACTGTGAGGAGTCGAAGGAAGACAAGATCGATCGTGTTGCTATGTACATGTGTGGTGGAAGAGGAAAGTTGTGAAAGATCAAAAGAAGTGGTTATTGAGAGAAGCTGTGAGATACACTAATCCCATGTTAGCAGTAATAAAAAATCTGCAGTAATCTGCCTAAAACAACTTCAAAGGCAGCTGCATCATTCATATAAATAAGCTGAAGGCCAAGTTCACATTTGATGTTTCTTCAATGCATGACAGCGCAAAATAACAGCATTGAAATGTTGCACTATTTTGAATGCAATTTGTAAAATTTCTTATATCCCTTCAAGGGAGGGGTAAGTTTTACATTATTGAGAGACAGTACAGGGACTTATAAGACCATGCACGCCCTGCTGAGTAAGGAATATGCAAATAAGACTTTATTGTTGAAAAAAGAGGAACTTGCTCCTAGCGCCACCTCTTGGAAGATAACTCCCTATAGATTAATGCATGGTTTTCAAAGAAACCTAAGGGCATAATGTAAAGTGTCGCCTCTCTTGTAATTGTTTATATGCAATTCAATTTTTGAGTAAATGCTGTTGACACAAGGCATACCTGAGCTGTAGATCCTCTGTGCTGCTACAGAATTTGACTAAACTGGTTTGTAAGCAAGTGTGCGTTCTTCACGCTTGACCCCTGCAAGGAGGTATGGACTTTCCCACAGTGAATCCACAAATAGTTTCTCTGGAATAGTCTTCATTAGAAAAAAAAGCTGATGTGGTGATATCCAGGACACCTACTGTATTTGCAGTCCGAAATAAGACAGAATATGTGGTCAGTCAGTCAGAAGATGAAAAACTGTGTAGATCAAGTAAATAGATTTTTACTGAGGCAATGCATTTTGGGGTAGAAATTTTGCCTATATCAGGCCGTATAATGCATATGTATATATGCATGTACACAAACACAATTAATTCAAAAGTAGTCAGAGAGTCATAAAAACAAGAACTGCACATTAAGGGAAGAGTTGTGAAATAAATCATATTCATTGCCAGGGGTGTAACTAGCAAAGGCTGGGTTCCCCAGCAAACTTTTGACTTGGGCCCCCTCCCACAGCATAGCCCCCCCTTTCCTGCTCCCCACACAGTATAACACCCCGTTTACACACACTATATTGAACCAAAGTGGTCTCCAGACAGTATAATGCTCCATAGCGGACCCTCCACACAGTATAATGTTCTATAGCGGCCCCTACACACAGTATAATGTTCCATAGCAGCCCCTGCACACAGAATTATGCCCCATAGTGGCCCCTCCACACAGTATTATGCCCCATATTGACCCCTCCACAAAGTATTATGCCCCATAGTGGCCCCTCCACACAGTATTATGCCCCATAGTGGACCACCCACGAACTAGTATTATAGCTACCCTGGTACTTACGCCACTGTTCATCGCATAAACCTTTGTCTTATTATATCCACCAATTTGCTGGTGAAATGAACAGAGCATACAATGCAGCATCCTTGCCCTTTTTTAGGCCATCAATCTCATGCCTCCCTTTACAACTCAATACCCATCTTTACCAATCCAAAATGCCAAGCAATTACACAATTTTTTCATATAATACATTGCCTATCTACATAAACAAAAAAAAAAATAAAGGTTGCAAAGAAAGAAGGGACAGGCAGCATTATAAATCATACTTCTGCCAAAAAAAGTAAACAGTAAAACTATTTAAAGATCTACTACTGTAAATATTACATTTCACTACTGTGTAAAGGCCTTTTTTTTTCCCCCTATACCACAGGTGTCAAACACAAGGCCCGCGGGCCGAATCCGGCCCGCTGCCTTCTGTTATCCGGCCCGGCACTTATCTGGCCCGCAGGGCCGCGGCATTTTTTATTGTCTATGTAATGTAAACCAGCCCAGGACAGGCCGCTTAAAAAAAACAATAAAAAACAAAGCTGCGCAATACCTGTCCTGGGCTGGTTTACAAGACCTCTGCATGTCAGCGCAGACGGCGATACAATGACGTCATCACGCCGCCTACGCTGACACGCAGACGACGCGGACAAGAAGAGGAGGAGGCAGCGGCTGCATCAAGGCATTGGAGGTAGGTGAGGATAAGTTTTTTTATATATATAAATAGGCCGTTGCCTGCTGGAGTATCCCCGGCACGTAACGGCCTATTTACTTACCGTGGCCGCCCCCGCTTCCCCTTCTGCTATGGGACGCAGAAGCGGCTGTGTGCAGGAGCGGGGATGGTAAGTGAGGCCGCGGCCGGCGAACCCCATCAAATACTACTATTATTATCTGAAAAGACCCCGGAGTAAAATAATCGGAGACCCAGGGGAGGTGATAAACATAAAAACCTGTGTTACTCACCTCTCCAGCGATCCGATGTTGCTCCCAGCCGGCTTCGGCCTTCTTTGGTGACGTCCCAGGCGTCACGTGAGCCAGGCCGACGTCATTATGTCGCGACGCCGGTCTGTGCGACATTGAAGAAGGCCGAACGCAGGGAGCGCACCGGAGCCCAGGTAAGTAACACTGGTTTTATGTTTGTCACCACCTGGGTCTCCGATCATTATACTCTGGGGTCTGAAAAGACCCCAGAGTATAATAATAGTTCATGGGTGGGGGGTCACTATGGGGCATAATACCGTGTGCAGGGGCCACTATGGGGCATAATACCAATGCAGGGGCCACTAAGGAGCATAATACCGATTGCAGGGGCCAATATGGAGCATAATACCGTGTGCAGTGGCCACTGTGGAGCATAATACCGTGTGCAGGGGCAACTATTGAGCATAATACCGTGTGCAGGGGTAAACAGTATTTGTATAGTGCTTAATTTTTGATATATTCAGAAAAGGATGAGGATAGTATGTAACATGCCAATGTCTTAGGTTTTAACAATACATTATGTTCTTCCTGGTTGACCTCAAAGGGCTGATTGTAACAGTAGTAATGTACAAATGTAACTACTCCTTAATAGCTCGCTTATCTGTTAAGGAGAAGTTACTTTTATACATGTGTAAAATAATCTTGACCCTTCAAGGTACCCCGTGAGGCTGAAGTGGCCCCCGAAGAAAATGAGTTTGACACCCCTGCCCTATACCATCACATGACATTTTTAACCTATATGTAGAGTTAAACACCATCTTTTGAAAACTCACTTTTTGCCCAAACAACTCAAGTTGTCCAGGCAAAAAAATAATTTTTTAAATAGGGGAGGTGAAAAAAAAAAAAGAATCACTCATCTGTCCTCGTTGCTCCGAGGTCCTCCCAGCGTGGTCCGGTCTTGCTGCTCAGCTGTCTTCAAAATTCCTCGCAGGTTTTAACCTCCTGAATCCCTTCTGCTGAAGCTGCTGATTGGCCTCACGTGTCTCCTCCCTATCTCCTGCTCTCAGAACCAGTGGTACAATACAGCAAGAGAAAGGGGAACTGGGAGGACAATAGAAGAGACACACATTGACACGCAAATTAGAACTATGTGGCAAGGTACAAGGGGGGCACCATTAAATTGATAGGAATA
This sequence comes from Leptodactylus fallax, assembly GCA_947044405.1. Lineage (NCBI taxonomy): Eukaryota > Metazoa > Chordata > Amphibia > Anura > Leptodactylidae > Leptodactylus > Leptodactylus fallax. The sequence continues at coordinate 3,258,170 of CAMRHE010000183.1, forward strand.
TTATTACCTTGCAGGAGCCACAAGGGGGAATAATTAACTTTCAGTGGGCTTAAAAGGGGCTCCTGGCTGGCACTTAAAAGCAATACTCAGCAATTCAGCTGTAAATTGGGCTTGGGCTATACTGTGACTTTGACTGCATCTTCCGTTGTGTGACCAAAGATTACTGTGACACCCTGCAACACCTTTTAGTTGCAAAAAAAAAATCAAACAGTGCATAATTTTTTCGTGACTAGTGACTCAATTCACTTACGTTACTGAAGGAGTTACTGGGCAACGCAGCAATCTTTGGTTGTGCAACAGGAGTCACCGTGTAGGCCTAGCTTTACAGACAGGGCAGGTAACAATGAATGGATTTCTAAGGGGGGGGTCTAGGACCCAAGATAAACTTTTGGACCAAGGCCCATGAGCCTTGAGCTACACCCGTGATGTTATTCTTTGTTTAGTTTCAGGGGTTAAAAATCAGTCCATCGTCATGTGATAGACAAACAGGTGTCTGTCTTGTAACAAGCTGTGCACCTGTGTGCCCGTCACATGACCATGTGTCAGGAACTGAGCTCACTGGGTCTTGAACCCTTCACTACTCGGCCGTGTTCTGCAGCCTTGACCATTATGCCATTGAAGAAGCCTGTTTGTTCTTTGCCTTGCTTAGCCTGGACTTTTCTATTGAAATGATTAGCTTAGCTTAGTTTATCACTCCTGCTCTGTGGCCAATCACAGTATAGCAATCCCTATATAAACCCACAGCTTACTCCATCCTGTTCCTGATTATTCTGGCTGTCTGCTTCCTGTTTGCCCTGATCCTTACCACTTCTCTACTGCTTCTGTGTACCGATTCCTGCACACGTCTGACTACGGCTGATCCACTGCTCCTGTGTACCGAATCCTGCATACGTCTGACCACGGTTGCTTCTTACTCCTGAGGTACTATTCCTGCAATTTAACTCCTCATCTACTACTGTTTATCTCCTGTCTCATTGCCTCACCAATTGGACTCCAGGTCAGATAACTAGCACCATTACATAACAACCAGGCCCAACATGGAGGGGCAGAGTCTGCCTTGTCACAGCATGCATTCCAGATCTCGGAGTTGCATAACCTTGTGTACAACCTTCAAAGACAATTAAATGAAGTGAAAACTCAAGTCACTGAAATGGAAGGACAAGTACATGAATTGCGTGCAAATTCTGCTGCTGTCAGTGCCACTTCTCAAATTTATCGGATTCCACTACCTGAAAAATTTGGTGGAAAGAAAAATTTGTACCAAGGATTTCTTAATCATTGCCGAAATAATTTTTTCTACGCATTCCTCTCAGTTCCCTACTGATAGGTCCAAAGTTGTGTTCATCATTGCCCTGCTAATAGATAATGCACAAGCATGGGCGTCACCCTATTTAGAACAGGATCATGCCATTTTGGATGATTTGAAGAACTTTCTTGCAGCAATGAATCTAGTATTTGATGACCCCAACCGCTGCACCACTGCTGAGGGGGCTTTGTGTAATCTTCGCCAGGGAAGATGCTCTGTTGCAGAGTACGTTGATGAGTTTCAGTGCTGGGCTTCTGATGTTTCCTGGAACACCTCCACACTAAAATGGCGGTTCCATGGAGGACTTTCTGAATCAGTTAAAGATAAACTTGTTAAAATAGAACTTCCAACTGACTTTGACGTGTATATACGATTAATTATGCATCCGTATTGACCAAAGACTCCTGGAAAGGAGGCAAGAAAGATGGGGCTATTATGATCCGGGCACCTTCTCTCATTTTCGTTTTCTCCCAAAGATGCAGATACCTTCTCAAACAAGATCTGCTCCAGAACCTATGCAAGTAAATTCTATCCGGGGATCAATTTCAACTGCTGAAAAACGTCATCGCCTGGCTGAAAGACTATGCCTTTATGGTAGACAACCTGGACATTATGTTCTTGACTGCCTTAATAATCCTCAACAGACAGTTGCTGCAACTGAAATTAGACCAAATTCGGAGTCTTGTCCCCACTGTGCTTCGCTTAGTCTGGTGACACTGCCTCTGTTTTCCACCACACCATGTCCTGTTTTCTAACCGACCTCATTTCACCTTACCAGTTCAGTTTTCTTATGGTTCTTACAAGTTGTCCACTACAGCAATGTTGGATTCCGGTGCAGCTGGAAATTTTATGGACATTAAGTTTCCATTTGATCATCATATTCAGCACAGTCCAAGATCTTCAGCAGTTGAATTAGTGACCGTTGATGGGTCACCTTTAAATTCTGGTCCTGTTACTCATGAAACTACCGAACTGGAAGTATTGATTGATCCTGGTCATGAGGAGAGGATTTGTTTCCAGTTAATCTCGTCACCAAAATTTGCAGTAATTTTGGGCATACCATGGCTCAGAATCCATAATCCTTCAGTAGACTGGAAATCAGGAAATGTAACTTTCACTTCTGAATATTGTCAACAAAATTGTCAACTGAAGCACTCAATTCCTTCCCAGGTAGGAACTACTGATGCTCTATCACTAACTCTGTAGAATTACCTGAACCGTATTAGGAATTTAAAGATGTGTGTGACAAAAGGAATGGTGACTAGCTACCTCCTCACCGCATTTATAATTGTCCTATTGAACTTTTACCAGGTGCATCCATACCTTATGGACGCATCTATCCACTTGCAGAGATGGAACTGAAGGTCCTAGAGGAGTACATCAAGGAAATTCTGGCCAAAGGATTTATACGGCATTCCACTTCTTCAGCAGGAGCACCTATATTCTTTGTACCAAAGATAGATGGCACACTACATCCAGCAAAGATCTTTACCATGTTGGATCTACGAGGGGCATGCAATCTTGTCTGTATACGACCCAGTGATGAGTGGAAGGCAGCATTTCGAACACGCTATGGGCATTTTGAATCCTTTGTCATGCCATTTGGACTTTGCAATCTCCCAGCGACTTTTCAACATTTCATTAATGATGTCTTCCGAGATCTGCTGAATCAATTTGTGGTGGCGTATTTGGATGACATATTAATATACACAACCATTCAAAAGTTTAGGGTCACTTAGAAATTTCCTTATTTTTGAAAGAAAAGCACAGTTTTTTTTTCAATGAAGATAACATTAAATGAATCAGAAATACACTCTGTTAATGTGGTAAATGACTATTCTAGCTGCAAATGTCTGGTTTTTAATGCAATATCTACATAGGTGTATAGAGGCCAATTTCCAGCAACCATCACTCCAGTGTTCTAACGGTACATTTTGTTTGCTAACTGTGTAAGAAGGCTAATGGATGTTTAGAAAACCCTTGAAAACCCTTGTGCAAGTATGTTAGCACAGCTGAAAACAGTTTTGCTGGTTAGAGAAGCTATAAAACTGATCTTCCTTTGAGCTAGTTGAGAATCTGGAGCATTACATTTGTTAGTTCGATTAAACTCTCAAAATGGCCAGAGAAAGAGAACTTTCATGTGAAACTCGACAGTCTATTCTTGTTCTTAGAAACGAAGGCTATTCCATGCGAGAAATTGCCAAGAAACTGAAGATTTCCTACAACAGTGTGTACTACTCCCTTCAGAGGACAGCACAAACTGGCTCTAACCAGTGGGAGGCCCCGCTGCACAACTGAGCAACAAGACAAGTACATTAGATACTCTAGTTTGAGAAATCGACGCCTCACAGGTCCTCAACTGGCAGCTTCATTAAATAGTACCCGCAAAACGCCAGTGTCAACGTCTACAGTGAAGAGGCGACTCAGGGATGCTGGCCTTCAGGGCAGAGTGTCCAAGAAAAAGCCATATCTGAGACTGGCTAATAAAAGGAAAAGATTAATATGGGCAAAAGAACACAGACATTGGACAGAGGAAGATTGGAAAAAAGTGTTATGGACAGACGAGTCGAAGTTTGAGGTGTTTGGATCACACAGAAGAACATTTGTGAGATGCAGAACAACTGAAAAGATGCTGGAAGAGTGCCTGACGCCATCTGTCAAGCATAGTGGAGGTAATGTGATGGTCTGGGGTTGCTTTGGTGCTGGTAAAGTGGGAGATTTGTACAAGGTAAAAGGGATTTTGAATAAGGAAGTCTATCACTCTATTTTGCAACGCCATGCCATACCCTGTGGACAGCGCTTGACTGGAGACAATTTCATCCTACAACAGGACAATGACCCAAAGCACACCTCCAAATTATGCAAGAACTATTTAGGGAAGAAGCAGGCAGCTGGTATTCTATCTGTAATGGAGCGGCCAGTGCAGTCACCAGATCTCAACCCCATTGAGCTGTTATGGGAGCAGCTTGACCGTATGGTATGCAAAAAGTGCCCATCAAGCCAATCCAACTTGTGGGAGGGGCTTCTGGAAGCATGGGGTGAAGTTTCTCAAGATTACCTCAGCAAATTAACAGCTAGAATGCCAAAGGTCTGCAATGCTGTTGTTGCTGCAAATGGAGCATTCTTTCATGAAAGTAAACTTTGGAGAAAATTATTATTTCAAATAAAAATCATTATTTCTAACCTTGTCAATGTCTTGACTATATTTTCTATTCATTTTGCAACTCATTTGATAAATAAAAGTGTGAGTTTTCATGGAAAACACAAAATTGTCTGGGTGACCCCAAACTTTTGAATGGTAGTGTACTCTGAGAACCTTGAAGAACATCGTAAGCAGGTTACCATGATTTTGAGGCTTCTAAGGGAAACCAACTATATATTAAACTGGAAAAGTGTGAATTTGAAAAGACAGAAATTCAGTTTTTGGGGTACATAATTTCTACAGAAGGGTTTGCGAATGGATCCCAGTAAGATCCAAGCTATTTTAGACTGGCCTTCTCCCAAGAATGTCAAGGAGGTCCAAAGATTTGTTGGCTTTGCAAATTTCTATCGCAAATTTATTAGGAATTTCTCAAAGGTTATTAGTCCAATAACACAACTAACCCAGGAAGGAATTCCTTTTAAATGGTCTTCAAGTGCAGACAAAGCATTTACCCAATTAAAGACACTTTTTACTTCTGCTCCTATCTTAGTTCATCCTATTACAGACATCCCATTTATAGTTGAAGTGGATGCTTCAGATTCGGCAGTAGGAGCAGTATTGTCCCAAAGAGTTGGGCATAAACAGTTGCTTCATCCTTGTGCTTTTTTCTTCTGCCTGATGTCACCTCCTGAAAGAAACTATGACATTGGGAATAAAGAATTACTAGCAATTAAAAAAAGTATTCATGGAATGGAGGCATCTTCTTGAAGGAGCATCTCATGTGGTGCAGGTTCTTACAGATCACCGAAATCTTAAATTTATCAGATCAGCCAAGAGACTTTCTGGTAGACAGTCTAGATGGTCTTTATTTTTTTCAAGATTAAATTTCATCATTTCCTACAGACCTGGATCCCGCAATAGAAAAGCAGACACCTTATCCCGGATGTTTTCAAAATTACGCAAGATGACACACTTGAAACCACCATCTTACCTGCTAAGAATTTTGTGGGGGCAACCATTTCCAAAGGTATACTTCAGAGGATAAAGAAGGTTATAGTGGAGACCCTTTCCTTAATCATCCTTCCCCCACAGATATAGATTTGGTGTTCAAAAACGGGGTTTGGACTCTTGATCAGTTCCTGAGAGTACTCGATTAAAAATTCTGTGCCTTGTTCATGACTCTAGATCCGCAGGTCACATGGGAGTCAAAAAGACCAAAGAAATTTTGTCCCGCTCAATTTGGTGGCCTAAATACCAAATGGATGTCAAGAAGTATGTTTTTTTTTTTTTTTGCCAATATGGGTTTCCAACCTTCATTCATTCTTAATCTTCCAATTTCTTCTTCAGTTCCTGCTGTCGCCGACAGACTGTCTAGCTTGAAGCACGTTCAAGAAAAATTGACAAACGCCATGCATGAAGCTCAGTATCACTATAAGAAAACTGCTGATAGACATCAGAAGTCTTTCAATTCCTTTGGTATAGGAGAAAAGGTATGACTCTCTACAAAAAAAACTTGAAGCTCAAGATACTTTCAAATCAAGCTAGGTCAGAAATTTATTGGACCATTTGAAATTGTGGCTCAAATTAATCCTGTAGTGTTTTGTTTAAAACTTCCAGACTCTATGCAGATTCACTCTGTTTTTCATTCCTCCCTTCTCAAGCCTTTTGTGGAAAATCCATTCACGGGACGTAACTTGCCTCCACCTTATCCAATTATTGTTGATAGACAAAAAACAAGAGCACCGAGCAGTGTGTAATACATTATCGTTTGAAAGCAAGAGTGCAAAGTTAGAGACAAATGGCTTCTCACCTTTTGGGGTTGTGTTAAATAACACAACCAACTTATAGGTAGTTTAGGATGATAATAAAAGGTATTAGATCACTGCTGTCACTTTGAGCCACCATATAAGAGGCAAAGAAACAATGTGGATATTCGGACCAATGCACACGGACTGCACAGATCCAGAAATGATAACAGAATTGTTTTATTTCCAAGAATATGTCAGACAAAAACACAAAGCGTTTTGGGGACTTATATGCCCCTTTATCAATTGTGTATCACACTAAAACAAAGCACATCAAAAAACATCTCAGAATAAAAGTGAAGTCCACAAGTAATAATCAAAAGTGTACAGATAAAAAATATGAATAAATAAATAAATGAATAAATAAATAAGTAAAACAGTCTCCTTCCATTCCTGATGGTTCACATGAAAATTGAAGCTAATAAAATAATAAAATATTCAAGAGTAGCAGTGATGAATATACATGTAAGGCTGAGTAGAGCCATAGAGAAGCTCAATGGTAATAGATGGAAAGAGATGAGCCTTAGATGGATAATATAAGTGACAATTAGGCTAAAAGGCTTGTCCTTAATATCTATAAATAATCTATTCATAGGAATGGTCTATGTAGGTGATGACAAGAATACAAAAGGTGTCCATGTGGCTCAGGTAGTAGGGCGGAGTCCAAACAATAAATCAAAATATATGCCTTTGATGCATGTAGAGGTAGGAAAACCAATAATGAATCTGTATCACAAGGTAGATGTTATCAACCCCAAAAGGTGAGAAGCCATTTGGCTCTACCTTTGCACTCTTGTTTTCAAGCGATAATGCACTACGCACTGCTCGGTGCTCTTGTTTTTTTGTCTATGTGCATAAGTTTCCTCACTGGACGGTTTGGACAATCGACAGGTGGAGTACGGAATCCTGTGGAAGACACCTGTGTTCCTGGGTTCCTTTGAGCACCTTGAAGCAGTGTATTGTCTGGCATTTCAAGTAAAGTCTCCTGCAACTCTGGGATCACTGGAGACATCTTCTGTGGATGTGTAAGGATCATCACTTGCAATCGTCCAGCTACATCTCTCTAAAATGGAATTTATTCAAAAGAGAGAACATAAACTGAATGACTTGTTTGATCATTACACTAGACCACCTCCCACATACACCAAAGACAGTAATGTCACTGTGGATACTGGTGGAGTTCCTATAGTACCTCAAATTGACCGTGACTCATTCAGTAAATTGTTCTGGGATATGGAAAAAGATTTAACGGAGGAAACTAAACATATGTTAGATCATAAATTTCTCTCCATATATCTACAAGAAGATCTTACTCCCAGAGGGTTAAGACTAAAACTATCTTCTCCTTTTCCCAATGATCTGTTATGCACAGAGAACTGGGATAAATTTTTACATCATAGCACAAAGGGCCTGATCGAGTTAATTGCCCAGAAAAGGTTGGCCCTAACCTCCTCTCTGAGCATAAAATCAACACTATGAATAACCATCTAGCTGATTTTGCAGGTCACCCAGATTTTATAAAAATGAGTAAAGTTTTACATGCATGTACCACTGACTATGAGAGGAATATCTTGAAGGCAAAAAGCAAAAAACTCAATAGAGATCGCAATGATTTTACTGATAATAATATCAAATTTTGGTCCAACCGAACCAAACGGGGACCCCCCTCCGCACAGACTTTCATATTAATCGGAAGGCTAGAACAACAGGGCCACCAACTACATTTAAACCCAATGTCTCTCACTCATTAAGAAAAAAGATGATGAGAAAGCGAGTTCACGAACGTAATTCTTTTGGTGAACCAAGGCCCACCACACCATTAACCACTGGCAATGAGTTGTCTATAAATCATGTGACCAATGATTCCATTAAGACTCAAACCACTATGAGTTACATGCACTCATCCAAACAATTATCTCACTCAACATTCACCCTACCAGAAATACTCAATCCATCATCACCTTTGAGTGACTTTTCGCTACCGGTCCCTAGATAGAAGTGTTTGCCTCCCACTGAGTTTGGGGTCACCCTCAACCCAAAAATTAATGACCCCACCCTGAGTTGCTCCGCTGTGACTGTCCCCTTCATTGATCCCTATGAACCTATTTCAGCTCTCACATCCAATTGTCCAGATACTAGTGCAGAATCAGAGGAAGGTATTCTGGATGACACATTATATAATACTCCCCTTTCCATGTCGCAAATACACAAGGCCTTGGACTTGTCCATCATTACTGACACTCTCAGCAAGGATTCTTTTTTAGGCCTACCCCCTATATTAACACCCAGATCCACATTACGGATACAGGATGTAGCACAAGCCTCTCCTATTCCAACAACACTACATACAAAAGAGGCTCCCCTCTACAGCAAAATGTCGGACTTTTACAGTCCACTAAACCTCAAGAGAAAGAACAGAGACCACCAATCAGAACCCACCCCTGTCTCCCCAAAAAACGCAGAGGCTGTAGATGTGGTACCAAATCCAGATCTAGGGTTACACCCATTGTGTCCAATGCCAAAAAGAAACAAACCCTAGCGACCTGTATTTTTAATTTATCTGATTATTTTCTGAATGATTCTGAAACTAGTCTACTCAGTAAGGGGTTATCTTTTTGCCCAAGTCAGAATCATAATAACTTTCAATTATTTTTAGAACTGAATCGGTTCATTAGGAAATTAACGCTCAAAAGACATTTTGTCTTTACTAATACTAATACTAATACCACTACTAATACTAATAAAGAATTCATGCCTACAATCAATGAACACGCAGCTTCCTATGTCAGTAATCCTAGTATCCTAGAAATTGACATTTCAGCTAAAAATAATATTGACGATTTACAATCTATTTCCACAAATCTTAGACCTAAATCATCCTTTAACCCTATATATAATAGGGGCAGTCACATTGAAATGTTTTTCTCCCTAGTTGCACAAGATTTCAGACATCTTTCAAAACCCCGCAGCTTTAAAAGCAAATCCAATCTAACGAAAAATGAATCAAATTCATCTGCTCCCTTATGGACAATAAAAGTATTGTCATAAGAAGTGCGGATAAAGATGGGAGTAGAGTAATCCAGAATAGAACTGTGAGGAACCAAAAACAGTACCGGACAGAGTTAGTCTTAGGAAATTCAGACCCGCCCCTGTACACTAAGGTAAAACAGCGCCCCAGAACCAAAGTGGCGCCAGCCTCCAGAGGTCTTCGCCAGTGCTCCTGATGGTGGAGTTGGACTTGATCACTACCTTCGGCCAGAACCACAACAGCCCTAAGGGAACAGAGCGCACGGCGCACCACGAGTCACAGAAGGGCCCCGGAATCCAAAAACCACTCACCTGAGCAAGTTTGGAAGCAGATGAATACTGAAAGCTGGAGAAGATGCAGTAACAGATATTCTCCAGAAGGTGGCAGCAGTGGAGTAGAATTGTCGATCAGTCCGAGTCGGCAGCAGGAGATCTCACAGTACCAGAGGAGGAGACCTAAGAAGAGTCAGACAAGTGATTTCAGGAGGTCACGAGGTACAGAATCAGCGTTCAAGGAGAGATGGTCTGGAAGGTAAGCCGTGGTCACAACAGGAGGGAGCAATAAACACAGAGTTAGCAGGAAAGGATCGAAGGTCAGGAATGAGGAGGAGAAGGTCAGGAAGCCAAATGGAAGAGTGCACGAGGAGGAGCTAACACCCAGGGAACTGAATAACCAGCGAGAGAAGAGCGCTGGAAGGGAAGCTAAATAGACAGGTGAGTGCAGGAAAGTTAACCCCTAGAAAAGCGAGCGTGCCGGAATGTGTGAGGACCGGAGAGGCACCTCACAGTGCTACTGCAGAGGTGCCAGCTCTGGTCCTAACAAGAACAGCTTACCTCTATGTAGCTTATAACATCCTATCGGATAAGAACTACTATACACAACAGCCATCCGACCTATCCAGTAAATATCTGTCAGATTATAATCTACTAATCTCCAAAGCCTTTACTAATGGAACTATCAGTAAGAACGAGAGAGACTTTCTTACTATTACCCACCGGTCAATAGCATTATTTTATCATTTGCCTAAAATTCACAAGCACCCAACTAATCCCCCTGGACGCCCAATAATTTCAGGCGTTCAATCCCTTACATACCGTTTGTCTGAGTTTATTGATGTGCATCTGCAGAGATATGTTCAAAAGTTGCCTTCTCACCTCAAAGATTCAGCTAATGTTATAAGGGATTTACTACATGTATCATGGAAATCTAGCTACTGTTGGGCCACTCTAGATGTAGCTTCACTTTATAATAATAATGTCAATGTAAATGACATTGCAGCTATTTCTATGTTTTTGTCTAGTGACCCTACTATGCCCGTTAAACAGAGAGAGTTTTTACTTGATGGTATTGATTTTATACTCAAACATAATGTTTTTGAATTTGATGATAAAATCTTTCTTCAAAATAGAGGCACAGCAATGGGGACTAAATTTGCCCCTAGTTGGGGGCGGAGCTTACCGCGGACTGAGATGGCCTCATAGATCCTCAGCTCCTGCATCGAGCCTTGTCAGCGATGTTTCACAACGACTATCCTGTGGCTACCTCGGCGGATTCTGGTAGGTGAACACCCGCTGGCCCCAAGGATGCCTAAAAAACGGAAAATAGCGGCCAAACCGCAGAAAATGTCAGATTTTTACTTCCCACACGGGGGGGGGGGGGGAGGCCCAAGATGGCGGCGGCTCCCGTGCGGGCGCGGGATCCAAGGCCTCGATTCCTCATCATACCCTCCCCGATGAGCCGCTTACCTTGTCTGCACACCGGCGAACCCTCTCCGCTCCAGCACTATCGCAGCTGCTGACAGTTACGGAACCACGATATGCTGCATTGTCTCCAACAAGGGCTGCAGCCTGCTTGGATTGGTCGTCCTCCCAAGATGGCGCTGAGGAGGTACCCGCATCTAACTCTCCTTCCACAGTGGCGATACCATGGTCTTCTACTGCCAGCCCAGCTAAATTGAGACCCCGACTTCAGGAGGCTTCTGTCTCTAAAGGAGAGGTGAGACTTGACACACACTCTATAACACCTTGTGTCGATTTTTTTGCTGATATACCGGCATCAGAGAATTTATTGACTGAGGCCTCTATGAAAGTTATGTTGACAGCCTTCTGTAAATCACTGAAAGATGATATGTCTCTTATGATCACACCACTTGAGCGAGACATTCAAGATTTGAAAAGTCGCACTGTACATATAGAATCTAAGATGGCGGAATTTGCTACATCCCATAATGACCTTATAAATGCCCATTATGATGTGGAAAATGATGTGACCTTTTTGAAAGCTAAAATAGCTGATTTGGAAGATCGGTCAAGAAGGAATAACTTGAAATTCAGGGGCATTCCGGAGACAGTTGCTCTTTCCTTCAGGCACGCATCAGACCCTCTTTCCTTCAGGGTCTGATGCGTGCCTTACTGCCTGACCATCAGGCTATAGACTTAACTATCGACAGAGCACACAGAGTCCCCAGACCCTCACATTTGGACGAATCAATTCCAAGAGACGTCCTGGCGAGGATTCACTTTTTTCGCACTAAAAATTTGGTGTTATTAGCATCTCGTAAACTAGACCGTCTCCCTGAACCGTTTCACAACTTTACAACTGCAACTTTACAACTACGACATCAGCTAGTCCCCATTACAGCAGCACTTCGTCAACATCGTATCCTGTGCAAGTGGGGATTCCCAGTCCGAGTGATAATAACCCAAGATAATCTTACACATGTGATCAGGAATTTAGAAGAAGGAAAACAATTGTTAAGTAAATGGAACATTCCCTATTGTCGATCTTCCACGTGTGAAACCGCCTGGCCACCTATCTGACGGTTGGCATCCAGCAAAGACCAGAAGACTTCCAGCCACAGGAGTCAATCGCTGAAGGCTCTTTCTCCTTTTCCCTAGAAACTTCTTATGTCTGCTGCTGCTGAACTTATCCCCCCGAGATCGCAACAGCTGCTGGTCCGTTGTACTGTTTTACTTGTTATTTTAGGCTTGACCGTTGTTGAGCTCTATGGTTTGGATGATTTATTTCTTACAGGTTCTGGCACCTTGGTCGAAACGGCTTTCTGGCATGGAGATAACCTCATACTTCTTTACTTAAGTATTATTTCTATGTGTATTAGTCTATATGTGGCTATTCTTATAGCTCTTTTAGATTTGCAGGATGGTTCTTAAGATTATGTCCATGAATGTTAGGGGGTTGAATACCCCTCAAAAACAAGCTAATTTGTGGGGTGAGGTTCGGGTTCAGGGTTGTGACATAATAGCAGTACAGGAGACACACCTTTTGAAGAGGGATGCCACCCGCGTCAAACACCCATCATATCCTCATGTGTTCCACGCTCATTACTCCTCCAAACGTAGGGGAGTGCTGATCGGGATTAGAGATTCAGTGGCGTTTCAGCTGCTATCCCAATACTCAGACCCTGGGGGACGCTTTGTTATATTGGTGTGTCTTATCAACAATGTTACTTACACGTTGTTGTCGGTTTACGCTCCTAATAAGAGACAGGTAGCATTCTTTGAAAGGCTTGTGAAGGCGATTGAAAAAAGAAAGCAGGGTTGCTTACTGTCGATGGGAGACTTTAACATAGAGCCCGATCCTTTGGTAGATACCACATCTGGCCTCTCACAGCGACTCAGTTCTTTCTCACAGGCTCTGTGGCACCATAATTTGTTTGACGCTTGGTGGATCCTGCAAAACACTGAGCGAAACTACACTTTTTTCGCACATAATAGTTACTTTTGTATTGATCTATTTTTAGTGGACCAATGTACTCTCCCTCTTGTTATGCAGTCCACCATCTCACAAATAACATAGTCTGACCACGCGGCGGTTACGCTTCTCGTCTCGGAGAAATATGACTGTCCTCGGTCGTATGTATGGCGATGTAATGAATTCTTGATGTCACACCCGATATTTAAGGCAACTCTGGAGAGTGATCTGAAGGAATTTTTTCAGGTTAACACTCCATCGGTATCTAGCCCTGAAGTATTGTGGAACTCCCATAAGGCATTTAGGTCATTTTATGTGGATTATAATATTGCAGACAATTCTTCTGTGGCTCCGCCCCTCCCAAGCAGATATTTATTTATTCTTAACATCGGCCCATATGCCTCGGCTTACTGAGGATCAACTAGCGTCCTTAAATGCTCCCATAACTGCTTTGGAGTTGTCTGCAATTATTAAGTTGCTGCCCTCCCGGAAATCTCCGGGTCCAGACGGTCTTACTAATGAATATTATAAAACGTTTCTCAGATTCTGCTGGACCTGCTGTTGTCTTTTTTGAAGGCCATGGTTGAGTCTAAAGAATTTCCTCGGTAAAATCAAGAGGCATTGGTGGTTACTTTGACCAAACCTGGCAAGGCCCCGACCTCGCCCCAAAATTTTAGACCCATTTCCTTGTTAAATTCTGATTTGAAAATTTATGCTAAGCTAATTGCGACGCGCCTAGCAGACTCTCGAGCTTAATAAACTATGACCAAGTAGGATTTGTTAAGGGGTGTCAGGCCTACGAAAATACCAGGCGGGCAGGGGCGTAACTACTGGGGTAGCAGCGGTAGCGGCTGCCACAGGGTCCGGGACATTACGGGGCCTCCGATTGTTTTTTTTTTTTTTTTTAAATAGGCTGTTACCTGCTGGAGTAACCCCAGCAGGTAACGGGCCCTATATACTTACCGTCCCCGGGGTCCTGCTCACGGCCACCTGTGCTTCCGATTCTGCGGAGGCGGCTGTGAGAAGTTGCGGGGATCGGTAGGTAAGGCCACGGGCTGAACACCACAATCACTGCTATTATTATACTCTGGGGTCTTTTCAGACCCCAGAGTATAATAATCGGAGGCCCAGGGGAGGTGAGGGAACATAAAAAACAATGTACTTACCTCTCCTACACTTCTCCAGGCTTTGGGCCTGTTTGGTGATGTCACAGATGTCAGCCGACGTCATTTTGCGTCGCGACGCTGGCCTGCATCACGTGACGCTGGCCTGGTCCAACATTGAAGAAGGCCGAAGTAGCAGGGAGTGGACCGGAGAGAGGAACAGGTAAGTAACATTTTTTTTTTATGTTTCTATCCTCTCCTGGGTCTCCAATCATTATACTCTTGGGTCTGAAAAGACTCCAGAGTATAATAATTGTTCATGGATGGTCCACAATGGGACATAATACTTTGTGAAGGGGCCACTATGGGGAATAATACTGTGTGCAGGGGCCACTATGGGGCATAATACTGTATGCAGGGGCTACTATGGGGCATAATAGTGTGTGCAGGGGCCACTATGGCGCATAATAGTGTGTGCAGGAATGCATTTTTTTGGGGGGGGTTGGAGGGGGCGGTTGGGGGCAGCGGTGCTGCTTGCACTGGATGCCGAGAAGGCGTTTGAACACATTTGCTGTCGTATGCCTTCTCGGCTCTTAGGACTATGGGATTCTCCAGAATGATTTTGGGGGCCATGGAGGTGCTCTACTCAGCACCTTCTGCAAAAATTTTTACAAATGGTATGGTGTCGGACCCTTTCATAATTACTAATGGGATTAGACAGGGATGTCCATTGTCACCCTTGATCTTCGTCCTCTCCATGGATCCGCTGGCCCAGCATCTAAGATTAGATCCTGATGTACAGGGCGTTACTATAAAATATAGAGTCCATCTTATATTGTTTTATGCTGATGACATTCTTCTTACATTAACCAACCCGGGGGTGTCTCTCCCACGACTTATGGGTATTATTCAGACTTTTGGTCAGCTGTCCTACTATAAACTGAACTTGTCAAAATCACAGGCCCTTCCATTCAATGTTCCCTCTTCCATGCTGAGCTCTTTACAGTCAACATACAATTTTGATTGGAGGAAGGATAGCATTCAATATTTGGGAATACATGTGTCTTCCTCTCCTAGGTCTCTTTATCAGCAAAATTATTTGCCAATGATAAAAATTTTGCGAGATGAAACTGAACGCATGCTTCTAACAGATGTTTCCTGGATTGGGCGAGTGGCCGCTTTTAAGATGTTATTATTGCCTAGACTTCTATACTTGTTCCGCACGCTGCCGATCCCTCTCCCTGCTTCATTTTTTGAATCTGTGCAGAGAATGACTTCGAACTACATATGGGGCAGTAGAAGGCCTAGAATTAATAGAAGTTTCCTATTTAAACATAAGCTGGCTGGAGGACTGGGTGTTCCCATAGTGCGTAACTACTATAAAGCCTCCCTTGCTGTTCAATGCGCTGGATGGTGGTCCAAGGATGTTTTGGCTCCCTGGCTGCACATGGAGCACTCTTTTGTAGCGCCTCTGAAGCTTGGGAGTGCTTTGTATTTGCCCTTTTGGAACATCACAGCACCTCAATCTTTTTCACCGATTATGCGTGCTTCCCTGGCTGCCTGGGAGTTGCTTCATGGGAAGGCAACCCCTATGAGACAAATTAATATCTCAGATATGCCTTTATCCCTCTTGGGCAATCAGGGACTTGGATATTTCGGGTTGGGAAGCCAAGGGGATTACCCAGGTCTCACAGTTGTACTCTGAAAGTGAGACAGTCCTATCTTTTACAGCATTGCGGCAAAAATTTGGAATCCCTATGAGAAATTTCTACACACATTTTAGAATACTGCACTTTTTATCTAAAAACTCCTCCTCCCCTACTCCTCATAATGGCACGATCTTCACATGGATATCAAAAAAAGTGAGAGGCCTGAGGTTTTTGTATGATTTGATGGATGATACCTCTTCCTATATCAAATCTGCCCCATTTCGCTATTGGGAAAGGGATCTGGGAGTGAGCTTTACCCCCAATGAATGACAACGGACAATTAAATTGATTCATACCTCCTTGAAGTGCAGCACGCATGTTGAAACGGCAATTAAAATTACGTTGCGATGGTATCGTACCCCCTCAGTTTTGAAGTTGGCCTACTGTGAAAGATCCTCAGTGCGCCAACACCGCTGTGGCCCCACCTGAGTCTTCTTTCATATAAAACCACACTCACTGCAAGTGAGTGTCGGGTCCACAAGATAAATACAAGACAAGCCTTCTAAATTTTATATATTTATTAACCCCTAAATGGGTCGGTATTAACATCTAACATATACAGTTCAGAACAGATATGCAGATATATGCAAGCATTAACAGTTACTAGTTACAAGATACAGTACAAATAAAATAAAAGGGATAAAGGTGAAATGATTACCTTACCACACATGTCCTTGATGTGGTTCTGTAGTCCAACACTCACACATGCTCTGTCATGTGTAAATAACCAGTGGAGGCTGTTTAGCATGTGGCATTAATACAATAATCCAGCCTGCATGCTCTCATCACAGTCTCTCAGCATTAGTCCAGTAGTCTCATCACAAAAAATCTCCTCATGGTGTTCTCTTGTAGTCCCAACACAAATCTCTTAGTAGCATCTCAATGATAGTCTCTGCACTGTATTCTCAGTGGTAGGTTCATCATAGTATCCTCTCAGGGGTAATCTGTCTGTAAAAACTCTGTAATCTGTGATGGTCTCAGCCCAATCTCCATAGCATAATCTCCATAGCATAATCTCCTCCTCCAGGCCTCTTACCTCATCTTTTATACCCTTTATGTCACCTCCCAGAATGAGGTCATCGGCGGCAGCAAGCCTGATTGAATAATGCAATCAAGTCCAGATTCTTTGTATATGGCTGATCCAAGTGAAAGGATACAATGTTATCAGCCATATCTGATCTCCCTGCACAATGCATGTTTCTTTGATCACTCAGAGCTGTGTATGAATACAATGGATCCCTGCTGGGATGGATACAAAACCCTATTGTTACAATGTTGCTTCTACTGATAACATACAACTAGGATTATAGCTGCGCACCTTATGAGTAAATGGAACTAGAGAGAAATACGCTACCCAGAGACCAAAATACAGCTCTGAATTATAGCCATATTTAAGCACAATCACCACACCTCCCCCTTTAGATGGGGCTTGTAGGAAGTAGGGGCCTGTGCCCCTCTTCTGAGAGCACCTCTGCCGCTTCCGCTTCTCAGGCTCTGGCCCCAAGGCTCCCTCACCTTCCCCCGGGGTCCCAGCAGACTCGGGCCTTCTCAGACTCCGAGGGTGGTTGAGCGCCACGCGCCTTCAATATGTCCAGACTAGGGTCAGCTTGGACAGCATCACTGAACTCTTGGCTGGAGTGAGACAAAAGAGAGGTGCATGTTACATAGCTGCCGGCCCCTTCTGTCTCTCTAGTCTGACTAGGGACACTTCTAAGGCCCAGGCTCTGAGCTACGTACACTTGGCTACCTCCTGCCTGTTCTGGGTCCGCTTTCTGAGTGCGGGCATCCCGTAGCTTTATACTCATGACCTCAGGCCCTTGGGATACCATTCCAGAGATCCCATCCCGGCAATCTCTGCTCTCCTGGCTACCCTTGGCCTGCTCTCTCAGGGTCTTCCCCACACTAGCCGCTAGTTGGGAGAATTCTAGGGGGTTCTGCACCTCCCCCTTTTCTTCCAAACCTAGGGGCACCTCTGGTTCTGGCACAGGTATGTTTGGACCCTGTCCTCCCTGTACTTGGGTGGGTGATGGTGATACCTTGGGCAAATGACTGAGATCATGCTTCCCCAAACCATCCCCCCACAATACATTGACAGGTAATACAGTTGACATACCCCCTTCTTGGATCCCACCTCCAGTACCCCATGCCATCTGCACTTGGGCCATGGGCACTCCTGGAATAGAACTGGACAGAAGAGACGTGTATGTCTCATATCGGCCGGACTCCTCCGGCTCCAAGGGAGTGAGGCTAGTCATGGCGGTCTCAGCAGCGACTCCAGGTGGTGTAGGCAACGGTTCAAGGGTCGGAACGCCCTCCACCCTTGTAGCACTCTGGCTGCGGGCTAACACCGCACTACCAGCAGTCCGTCCCTCACCTGGATCGGCCATAAGATCCCCATAGCCTACCTGACCACCTGGTACATGGTCAGCAGTTGGGTGCTCATCGGATGCACTGGGCGAAATAGTAGAAGTCGCTTCCAGTGACTCAGAAGAGCTACCCTGTACACTTTCACAACAAGCATTGGCAATTACATTGACAGTACATTCATTAGCAATTGTTAATTCACACCGGGCCTCAATAAGATCAGTGGTAGACATATTGACAAGCTGGGAGGGAGACGCCCCCGCAGATGTGGGTGTGTCTACAGACCAGATCTCATTGGCTCCTAGCACCGGAGGAAACAAAGCATCAATAACATTTTTTCTGAGCTGGGTTGCAGGAAGTTCAGTTGTATCTTCCCTGCTCTCAGCTGAAGGCAACTCATTAGCATTTACATTGACTGCCATGGGAAGTATCTCAGTGAGGGGGTTACGGGCCCTCTCTGCAGATATGACATACACATTATCAACATTAGTCATAGACAGTTTATCACAGTAAATTGGGGTGCTCCCCACCCCATATTGGGACATCACAGGTGCTAAATCAGTTCCCAACAGTACCTTGGCAGGCAAATCAGTCAATAGTCCCACAGTCCGCATTCCTTTTTCTGCACAAAAGTCCAGATACACAGATGGGCCACCTGCTGTGGCTTGGGAAGCAGGGAAGTTCTCAGGGTGGTTGGGGCACTCCTCCTTGAAATGTCCTGTCTGGTTACAGGCATGGCCCCGCCGCACCTCCCCTTGGGGTTTGGGGAAGGTCACTAGGGCGCCCAGAGTTCTTGGGACAGGGGAGGGACCATCCGGGGCATAGTTTGTCTCACCCGACCTGACGACAGACGGCTGTGGTGAACTCCGGCCTGGCTTCTCCTTCCAACTTGAGGGTCTCTGCAGGGTTGTTGGAGTTTACACATGGGCGGTTTGTGCCCGCTGAGAGATTTCCCCGCCTCTTCAGCTCAAGCTGATACTCCCTCTCGGCCTGTCGCTCAGCAGCCTTCCTCTCTCTCTCTGCCTGCCGTTCTGCTGCCTGCCGTTCTTGTTCTACAGCTTCCAGAAAACGGTCCAACACCTGCAGGTATGTGTTAGGGTCACTGGTGCCTACTTGCTGCAGGGCCATTTGCCAGTATGAAACCATTCCCATAGCAAGGCTGGGGTTACTGGTCTCTCCTGGTGAAGTAATCCTTGGGACCAGGCTGCTTGCTGCACTTCCTGGCCTAGCCCCAAAATCAGGACTCTGCTCGTTTCTCTGCATGGCTGTGGCTGCCTCCATTTCAGCCATACGCTCAGGATCTCAAAAAGCCTGGTTCAACAATTCTTGAGCTCTGCTTCTGAGCCCACTAGCCATCCACTGGTATTTGCCAAATAAAAGATAGGATAGAATACAAAGAGTAAGGGAGGGGGACAGCACTGTATCAAACTTTCACTGTATCTTAATGCTTGCTTTAATACCGAGCTTGTCTCATAGGATTACCATAATCCCCAGCATGTGAGTGATAAAGGTCACCAACACACGCTGTTTATCCTAAGATCCCACTATGCTGCCACCAATGTGAAAGATCCTCAGTGCGCCAACACCGCTGTGGCCCCACCTAAATCTTCTTTCATATAAAACCACACTCACTGCCAGTGGTATTAATACAATAATCCAGCCTGCATGCTCTCATCACAGTCTCTCAGCATTAGTCCAGTAGTCTCATCACAAAAAATCTCCTCATGGTGTTCTCTTGTAGTCCCAACACAAATCTCTTAGTAGCATCTCAATGATAGTCTCTGCACTGTATTCTCAGTGGTAGGTTCATCATAGTATCCTCTCAGGGGTAATCTGTCTGTAAAAACTCTGTAATCTGTGATGGTCTCAGCCCAATCTCCATAGCATAATCTCCATAGCATAATCTCCTCCTCCAGGCCTCTTACCTCATCTTTTATACCCTTTATGCCACCTCCCAGAATGAGGTCATCGGCGGCAGCAAGCCTGATTGAATAATGCAATCAAGTCCAGATTCTTTGTATATGGCTGATCCAAGTGAAAGGATACAATGTTATCAGCCATATCTTATCTCCCTGCACAATGCATGTTTCTTTGATCACTCAGATCTGTGTATGAATACAATGGATCCCTGCTGGGATGGATACAAAACTCTATTGTTACAATGTTGCTTCTACTGATAACATACAACAGGATTATAGCTGCGCACCTTATGAGTAAATGGAACTAGAGAGAAATACGCTACCCAGAGACCAAAATACAGCTCTGAATTATAGCCATATTTAAGCACAATCATCACACCTACCCTTCTGTTTCTGGAGTATGCTGGAGAGGATGCAGGGGGATGGGTACTTTGCTTAATATTTTAGGACAGTGTCTGATTATCCAGGGATACTGGATAGAAGTATTTGACATGCTTTCAGAGATGTTCAGTCTCCAGATCCGGTATACTCCGCACTTGGCTGTTTTGCTACTTAGAGTTCCTAACACACTAAACCTGCATAAAATACTCTTGTGTAAGATCTTAACTATCGCAAAGTTGATGCTGGTCCAGAGATGGAAATCGACCGCTCCCACACCCCTTTCGGCTTTACGATCTATATTAACAATACTTTTTCTTATGAAAAAATTATTGCCCTGGGTAACCATTCATATAATTCATTGGTGAACATTTAGGACTGCAGGATCCACTCTAGATATGTTGGTTAATGCTGGTTCATAGTCTGTCGGCTTAGGGTACTTTGAACCTTAGTTTTGTTCTCTTCTTACTCCTGTTATTCCCCTTGGCCTTGTTCCTTCCTTTCTTATCTCGTCCTTACATACACACACACATTTTGTTTTAGTATCCCGATTTTTCACTTCCCTTAACTCTGCGTATCTAATTTAATTTATTATCTAACTCACCAAGACTTATGTATTCTTCCTTAGCCAGATATATGATATTACTGCGTGTACGCTTTACGCGTTTGAGATACCTTCTCGCTAAAGCCTCGATTAGGGTGCCTCTAATGTTCATTTGTTTTCTGTTCAATGCCGTGTTTCCTTGTTAGATCTTTGCACTTTGGTTTTATTTTAATGGGTAAAGGCAGCTTGCGCCTGTATACTACAATAGAAAATACGATATTTGTCCCTAATATGCTGTATACCCAGATTGTGTTACTTATTCATGCTATTGTCCTTGTTCCTTTATATCTGTAAAACCTTTAATAAAAATTTTTGAAACAAAATTTGCCCCTAGTTATACCAACCTGTACATGGGGAGATTTGAGGATGAATTTATCTATAGAAATAATGGTTGGTCACAACTACATTGTTTATTTCAAGAGATTTATTGATGACCTGTTGTTCATTTTGGATGGCTCTCCTGATGATTTTGAGAGTTTCTCCCGACACCTAAACAATAATGACTGGGGACTTAAGTTTCTGGGGAAAACTGAACAGAATCAAATTGACTTCCTGGACTTAGTCCTGGTGGGATCTACTGAGAGCATCACCACTCAGATACATTTTAAAAAAGTAGACTGTAACAGCCTTCTCGACTTGAACAGTGAACACTACCATAAATGGAAGTGTAATGTACCATATGGGCAATTTAACTGTATTAGACGTAATTGTACCAATGATGAGGATTATACCCTCCAGAGTAACATTTTGAAAAAAAGGTTTATAGGAAAAAAAAAATCCCTCAAAAATGGTTAAGGCAGCTGAAATCAGAGCAAGTAAACTATCTCAAGTCCAATGCCTTGCTCCACAGAAAGAAGATAAAGCTAATGGTGTTTTTAAGAATAATTTTATTACAACCTATAATGGTGCCCATGGTAAAATCCGAATCATATTACAAAAACACTGGCACATTCTTAAGAATGATCATTACCTTAAGAAAAGTTTACCAACCACACCTGGGATCAAATTTAGACGCGCTAGAACACTTAAAAATCTTATTGCCCCAAGTCGTTTACATAGTAATGTCAGCACTACCCAATCTCGCACTAGCATTCTGGGAGTCCCAGCAGGTAGCTTTAAATGTGGACACAAAAAGTGTAAGTGTTGCCTCAATATAAAATATAATGTAACTACAATTACCAATAATGCTACTAATGAAACGTTTCAACTCTCAAATAGACTGGATTGCTCGGCCTCCTTTGTGATCTATTTATTGGAGTGCCCGTGTGGCCTCCAATATATAGGAAGGACTATTATGTGCTTACATGAAAAAAATCAATAAGCACCGTTCAAATGTGATGAATGGGTTTCAAAAGCATAGTGTCTCTCGCCATGCTTCTCTTAAACATAGGAATAATTTGAAAGATTTTTCGGTAACACCAATCGACCATGTACGTACTAAAAACACAAGCAGATTTAATGCTTTGAAACAAAGGGAGATGTTTTGGATATTCTTATTGAATACCCTGGTCCCTGAGGGGCTAAATGAAGCTTTAGAAGATGTAACTGGATTTTAGTATTGTAGTAATTTATTGATTTGTTAAGGTCTATTATTATATCTATGATATTTATATTACTTTTTTAATGATACTGTATATATTTCTATACTACTTCTTCCACTTGTATTTGAATTAATAATTTTAATAATCAAAATTTTTTTTTTATTGTATATGTGTTTATATATTGGATTCTACAACGATCTTCCAATGTTTCCTCTCATCATTACTAATCTTTTATATGCATATCATACTTTCTAGCTGTCCATAGTGACTTTTTATTGCTTTTTTTCATATTTAGCTATTTACATGTCCTTATATACCCCTCTATATACTTTTCAAAGTTATCACAATCTCCCTATCTTCATAGCTATCGATTTCCTATTTATTTTCTATTGCAGTCAACAATTTTTCTATCTAGTTCTTTTTATAAGCGCTACAATAGGCTTATCCTGCAGGTTCGGGAGTTTTAAACTGGGCATGCGCGAGGTGTATAGTACACCTCTTGAAGTCGTCTACATCCAGGCCCTAATTGACCTGCGCACATCGGCACTCCGCGCAGTACAACTTTTGAGACGCTACTTATATCTTGGCGCTGTGGCGCCATAAATCTGAATGTTCCTTCATAGCTTCAATGCTCTCCTTGAAAGGAGGTAAGTTTTACAATTATTTATAACATCTAACTTGTGATACAGGTTCATTATTGGTTTTCCTGCCTCTACATGCATCAAAGGCATATATTTTGATTTACTGTTTGGACTCAGCCCTACTACCTGAGCCGCATGGGCACCTGTTGTATTCTTGTAATCACCTACATAGATTATTTATAGATTTTAAGCACAAGCCTTTTAGCCTAATTGTCACTTATATTATCCATCTAAGGCTCATCTCTTTCCATCTATTACCATTGATTTTCTATATGGCTCCACTTAGCCTTACATGTATATTCATCACTCCTACTCTTGAATATTTCATTATTTTTATTAGCTTCAATTTTCATGTGAACCATCAGGAATGGAAGGAGACTGTTTTACTTATTTATTTTTTCATTTATTTAAATATTCATATTTTTTATCTGTACACTTTTGATTATTACCTGTGGACTTCACTATTATTCTGAGGTGTTTTTTGATGTGCTTTGTTTTAGTGTGATACACACTTGATAAAGGAGCATATAAGTCCTCGAAACGCATTGTGTGTTTGTCTGACATATTCTTGGAAATAAAACAATTCTGTTATCAGTTCTGGATTTGTGCAGTCTGTGTGAATTGGTCCGTATATCCAGTTATTGTTGAAGGAGAAGAGGAATATGTTGTCGAAAATATTTTAGATTCTAGAATTTTTTGAAATCAGTTACAGTACTTGATAAACTGGCAAGGATATGGTCCTGTTCATGCTTCACAACTGGTAAAAGAATTCCGTCAGCGCTATCCAGGCAAGCCAAGTACCGCCCAGAGAAAGGGCAGTAATGTCAGGCACTAAGCTTACTGGGTCTTGAACCCTTGACTTCCCGGCATTGTTCTGCAGCGTTGGCCATTATGCCATTGAAGAAGCCTGTTTGTTCTTTGCCTTGCTTAGCCTGGACTTTTCTATTGGAATGATTAGCTTATGGATCTCTCTGTGGCCAATCACAGTATAGCAATCCCTATATAAACCCACAGCTTACTCCATCCTGTTCCTGATTATTCTGGCTGTCTGCTTCCTGTTTGCCCTGATCCTCACCAATACTCTACTGCTCCTGTGTACCGATTTCTGCGTATGTCTGACTACGGCTGATCTCCTGCTCCTGTGTACCGAATCCTGCATACCTGTATGTCTGACCAGGGTTGCTTCTTACTCCTGAGGTACTATTACTGCTATATAACTCCTCATCTACTACTGTTTAAGTACTGTGCCTCACCAATCGGACTCCAGATCAGATAACTAGCACCGTTACAGAATGACAGCAAGAAGAGATCTACATAACAGTGTGGAATTGATACAGAGAGTATATTAGAAAAGTGTATAGCTTTTCATCATACAAACAAAAACATTTGGTAAAACTGAACAAACCCTTTAACCCAAAATATGGCGATGAGAGCTGCTGATAAAGGTAGTAGCTTCTTTCTTCAAAATAAGTCATATTACCTGTGAATTATATCTAACTCTGATCTTCAAAAATCCCTCCACAATAACACCCTGGCAGAGGATTTGCTAACATACCAGTCATTAATGAACTAAGCGGCATCCAATAAATAAAAAAAATAAATAAATAAAAAAATTTAACAGTCAAGTCAGTCAGCCTTCCCTTGCTTTTATTTTACCAGCTCTTCAAAATTCACATATTTACAATAAATCCTCCAGGTAGACCCTAATTCATAGACCTGCAAAAATGTTTTTTCTTCACTGACATAGCTCTATTCAACTCATTCTATTCAACTCATACGTGAGCTCTAGTTTTAACAGCGGGCTTTCAGGAGCTAGTCTTTTATCAGCAGATGTCACAGTCCTTTATATCAACAATCCACACAACAAAAGGCTGGACTTAAACTCTCTTATGTCATAAGCAAAAAAAAAAAAAAAAAAAGTTTCTGTTGGAGGGGATCTCAGACAAGAGGTTGTGCCATGAGCACATACTTAGTGATGGCCTCTGTCAACCTCTATATGTTTAATTGAAAAAATATGGTTTACGTGTCTTTAATCAACAATATTTTGCTGTTCCATCTAGATAGATAGGTAGGTAGATAGATAGATAGAAATTTATGAAGTGGCTCACTATTAATGATTTTGGCATAACCTTCACTTACTATTGTTCCTTTTTGCAAATTGAATTTACTTACTGTATATCATTTGACAGTAAGAGTAATTTGCAAACTTATACCTTGTTTAAGAAGGTGGACACACTAGTGTAACTATAACAACTGCTACTGGGCCTAAAAGCCAATGTGGTAAATCATGTTCCTTATGCAGCAATCTGGTGGTGGAGTGTAGAGAAGATGGAAGTAGGAGACAAGAGTTCACTAGGCTGGTACACGAATGAGGAAATCAGTATAATCCGAAAATAGTCTTGAGCCAGTAAAATTGGCCCAGTCCAGAAGTGGTTATAACATTTTTTATTTTATGGGTCAGGTTATGTGATTTGTTTGTTACTTCAATATGTCAGCCATTTGAGCATTTGCAATATGAAATTCATAAGCATAGATCATATGTGACATCTAGTTCCATAAACTATAACATTTCTCGAAACTGTGCTTTGATGTATGATTGTAGTTTTAACAGTATATTTGTCACCCTCATTGAACAAATAACTATTGATGTTCCAAACAGGATACTACAACAATGGGATGTTTCTGGATTCAAATTGTGTTGTTTGTACTGTAATGGTTTAAATGAGGTAATTGAGAAAGCTTTTTAACCCCTAGATGACATACGCCGTACTATTATGGTGCAGCTACCTAGGTCTTATGGCAACACTTCATAATAGTTCAGTGCAACTATCATGGGTCACTGTGTCCCCAGAAATTCCTGGCACCATGTCTGAGGGAAATCCCCCCCCCACTATGGTGATCGCTGCTATTGGCCAATCAAATCTGATTGGCTAATAGCAGCTTACCAGCACAGATCCAATGATCTGATCTCATTAATGTCCCCCCTCCAGCTGCCCCCAGTCTAATGTCCTCCTCCAGTTGTCCCCATTTTAATGTCCTCCTCCAGCTACCCCCACAGTTTAATGCCCCCTCCATCTGCCTCCAGTTTAATGCCCCCTCTATCTGCCCCCAAAGTTCAATGTCCTCCTCTATCTGCCCCCAAAGTTTAATGTCCCTCTTCATCTGCCAAAGTTTAACATAAAAACACTAATACTCACCTCTCCTCGCTCCCCTGCAGTGCAGTCTGCAGTCTCTTGTCCCAAAATGTTAAAGGAGCTGCAGGTGCGATGTGAGTGACGTCATCACATCTCACCTACAGCTCCCGGAGCACATAGGGGACACAGTGGTGAGGCAGGAGCTGTCCGCTCCTGCTTCACCACTGTATTCAACACATCTGTGTCCTCTCTGGACGCAGAGGAGTTGAATTTGGGACATACCTCCTGCTGACTGGGACTTCAGGACATGACCCACAATCTGGGACTGTCTGGCAGAATCTGGGACGGTTGGGAGGTATGCCTGTAAATCCAGGATGGTTGGGAGGTATGCCTGTAAGGTTAAAGTGCTCACTATAGCCCTTTATAAATTCCTTGAGGGGTCTAGTCTCCATTTTTGGGGGGTTTAAACTGTTCTGGTATGTTAGCAGCTCTGCATATGCAACATGGTGCCATGATGCCAAAATCTCAAAAGTACTCCTTCTGTTCTGGACCCTCAGGAGAAATTGCATGACAGATTGTGGAAAGCATTTTCTCCTTTAATCCCTTATGAATGTGTAAATTCTAGGGCTAAATGAATATATTAGTGACAGAAAATGAAAAGTGTCAATTTAACCTCCATTTTTTTTTAATTGCTGTGAAATGCTGAAAGGGTTAAGAAATGTTCTATATGCGGTTTTGAATTCGTTCAGGAGTGCAGTTTTGAGAATGGGGTGATTTATGGGGGTTTCTATTAGAGAGGCCTTTCAAGACCCCTTTAGAACTGGTCCCTTGAAAAATGGGTTTTAGAAATATTCTTGAAAATTTGGAAAATTACTGCTTTACTTGTAAACCTTATAATATCTGAAAAAAAATAATAGAGGGATTAAAATTTGATTGCAACAAAAATCAGAGATATGGTTAATTATATTTATGAAATAATTTGTGTAGTATGACTTTCTATATAACAGGCATTTAAACTGCTTTTTTTTTCCAAAATTTTCACTAACTGATATGTTTTCATGAATAAAGACAAAACATATCAACCAAAATTTACCACTGACATGAAATACAATGTGTCACGAAAAAATGCATCTCAAAATTATTACCACATGAAGTGACACATGACAGATTTGAAAAATGAGGCCTTGTCCTTAAGGTACTTTTAGGCTGTGTCCCCATTGGGTTAATTAATATATGTGTTTTCTTGTTCCCTTCCAACTCCTACTTTCTTCATCTGCTTCCTTCTTTCTCCTTTGCTTTCCCCCAATACTTTGTCCCCTTAAAATAATGGTACCATAAACCACTATTTTCAGTACATATTAGCAAGTATGTCTATCCACACAAAATTTCTGGAAAGTGCAATACTGGAGGTGTTGTTCTTATGCAACTTCACTATTTACCAGCTTGCTAGTAGTAGTCTCCTTAATTCAGCAGAAAGCATTGCAATCCCAGAGATGTCAACCTGGGAGAGATCTTAAAAGGGTGATGCATGGTTGCAGCAAAAATAGGAGTGGTCTTTTTGTGGGGTGTGATTTTTATCATTGGGCATGTTTTAATATAGTTAGGTCACCTAGAATAACATGATTCCACAGACCAAACCCCTATATTAATATCAGACCCCTTAAACAAATTCATAGGGTGGGAAAAAGGATTCAAATATTTATAACCATTTATACATCATATTTGTACAAACTGCTGTAAATGATAATCATTCTGCTCAACACTCATTCTCTATTCTTAAGAAAATCTCATTTCAAAGCTTATTTTTCTATCTCCAAGTTCCAGTCATTGACTCAAAATTAAAATCTGCATCAAAAGAAGCACACATGGGATGTGGCCTAAACTGCTATGTGGATAGACATGTGCAGCATTGCTTCTATTTGCCATCCTAAAAAAATCCTGCTTATCCAGCCCCATTTTTGCAGTACTTGACCTGCTGGGACCTCATCCTGTAGCTCTTCTGACCATCCAGTACCCTCACTGACACCCTCCGCTACTCCCATGATGCACAACAAGAAAGACAGGGACCAGACTGACAAAAAGGACAAGGCAAGCAACATGGTGCTTAACAGGGCCTCTGACATTGATTCCCGACTTGAAAGCTAAGGGGCTAGGAAAAGCGGGCAAAAGCCATACAAGTGCGGATACACCTCCTCCAAAGCTCCTAGATGATGAATGCCTTGACAGTATGATATCTAAAATGACTTCTATGTCCTCCATGCAGAGGGATCTCAAAGACTATTCATAATCTCTGGCTGCTCATTGATAAAACAGACAACCTTGAAAACAGACTCTGCAGTAGCAACCTCTGTCTGGTTGGAAAAGGCAGAGGAAGCTGACCCTATGGGCTCTCTGGAAAAATTATGCATTCTCCCTTCTTAGCCACAGTGAACCCACTGAGTGCCTACTTGTCCCCAGCCTCCATGTGCCCCTCCCTGTCCAATTCTAATCAAGCTGCTGCACTTCAAGCATGGGAACATAGTTCTGCATGGGCTAGAGAACATGCTGGTAAGCTCACTGAGGGCTTCAAAGTCACTTTCTAGCCAGACATTTCTTCAGAAGTCCAAGAGTGCAGAGTGCAGTTTCTCAATGTTAAGAGGGCCTAAGGTGCCCTATGATATGCTCTACCCAATGTGCCTCTGAGTCACTGATATTGAAGTGACACACGTTTCTACAAAGCCTAAAGAAACACTGCTTGACATCAATGAATACTGCCTCAAATATGAATACAATGAATCCTTTCTTCCAGTGTTGTATAGTTAACCCAGTTAACAAATTCAAACAGTAAATGAGACCCTTGTCCTAAGGCTTTCACAGTAATATAAGTCCCCAATCAACTTTCTTTATTGGATAAAGCATTTCGGGCTTGAAAAAAGAACTTAATGATTTGAAAAGGTGCTTTTTTCAAGCCTGAAACAGGCTTTATAATAAAGAAGGATCATTGAACACTTTGGGACAGATTACCATGACAGCGCATTTCAGGGTCTCATCCTTCATTTTAATCTGTATTTGTATATCACCAGAGGGAAAAGGTCCCCGACCGGGAGAGACTGTGGCAGCTGACAGCTTTCTTTAGAGAGTAACAATATATTCGACAGGGGCAAACTGGAGTTATACCTAGTAAGCAGAATACAGTGAGCAGAATACACTCATAAGATTATACTGATTATTATTGTTTATTGTTTATTTATATAGCACCATTAATTCCATGGTGCTTTACATATGAGGATTTACATACGGTACACAAGATATACAAAACAGATAATACAAACATTGACCAATTGGCACAGTGGGATAGAGGGCCCTGCCCGCAAGAGCTTACATTCTATGAGGGAAGATGGAGAGAGACAAAAGGTGGGGGTAGAGGCTGTTCAGGTGGTGGTGTGGTGACAGTAGCGTTATTGGAGGTTGTAGGCCTTCCTGAATAGATGAGTCTTCAGGGTCTTCTTGAAGCTTGTGAGGGTGGGGGACAGTCTTGTGTGTCTTGGTAGTGAGTTCCAGAGTATGGGCGATGCATGGGAGAAGTCTTGGAGATGATTGTGTGAAGAGCGGATAAGAGCAGAGCGGAGTAGGAGGTCTTTGGAGGATCGGAGGTTACGTGTGGGCACGTAGCGGGAGATTAGGTCAGAGATATATGGAGGGGACAGGTTGTGGATGGCTTTGTATGTCAGCGTTAGTAGTTTGAACTCTATTCGCTGGGCGATGGGTAACCAGTGAAGGGATTGGCAGAGGGGAGTGGCCGATGAAGAACAGGGGGAGAGGTGTATTAAGCGAGCAGCACAGTTTAAGGTGGACTGGGGGGGAGCGAGAGTGTTTGCTGGGAGGCCATGGAGAAGAGTGTTACAGTAGTCTAAGCGAGATATTATGAGGGCGTGAACTAGCATCTTTGTAGTTTCGGGGGTGAGGAAGGAGCAGATTCAGTGGATGTTCTTGAGTTGGAGACGGCAGGAGGTGTTGAGGGTTTGAATGTGCGGCTTGAAGGATAGGTCAGAGTCTAAGGTTATCCCAAGGCAGCGGGCCTGTGGGACTAGGGTGAGAGTGGTTCCATTAATTTTGATAGATGGGTCAGGTAAGGGGGTTGTGCATGGAGGGGTGAAGATTATGAACTCTGTTTTCTCCATGTTGAGTTTGAGAAAGCGGGAGGAGAGAAAGGAGGCTACGGCTGCTAGACATTCTGGGACTCTGGACAACAGGGAGGTAATGTCTGGTCCAGAGAGATATATTTGATTGTCGTCAGCATAGCAATGGTAATGGAAGCCATGGGATTCTATGAGTTGGCCAAGGCCTAGGGTGTAGATGGAGAACAGGAGGGATCCTAGCCTTGGGGGACACCTACAGAAAGATGGTGTGGCGGGGAGGTGTTGTGCAAGTGGGAGACGCTGAATGTGCAGTTGGTGAGGTATGAGGAGAGCCAGGAAAGGGCCAGGTCAGAGATGCCAAGGGATGAAAGCGTCTGTAACAGGAGGTAATGGTCGACTGTGTCAAAGGCAGAGGAGAGGTCGAGGAGGAGGAGGGCAGAATAGTGACGTTTGGCTTTTGCAGTTAGAAGGTCGTTAGTGACCTTGGTTAGAGCAGTTTCTGCGGAGTGATGGGGTCTGAAACCTGACTGTAGTCTATCAAAGAGGACATTGGCCGAGAGATAGGAGGACAGTTTGGAGTGGACGTGTTGCTCCAGCAGTTTAGAGGCGTACAGGAGCAGTGAGATGGGGCGATAGTTTGCTGGAGAGGACGGGTCGAGGGAGGGTTTCTTAAGTATAGGGGTGACGGTAGCATGTTTGAAGGCGGAAGGGAAGGATCCATAGGTTAGGGATAGGTTGAAGAGATGGGTTAGGGCTGGAGTAATGACTTCAGAGAGTTTGGGGATGAGGTGTGACTGGATGGGGTCAAGCACGCAGGAGGTGAGGTGGGATTTAGATATTAGAGTGGAGAGCTTTTCATCAGTGACGTCGGAGAAGCAGGTTAAAGATGAAGAGCACAGGACAGTTGGGTAGAGTGGTTGACGGGGGTGTAGGGTGAGACTGTCTCTGATGGTGTCGATTTAGCTTTTGAAATAAGAGGCAAAGTCATCAGCTGTAATAAGTGATGTCGGAGGGTGCACAGGAGGACGGAGAAGGGAGTTGAAGGTAGTGAATAGCTGTTTGGGGTTGCGGGATAGGACAGATATTAGTGTGGTGAAGTAAACCTGCTTTGCAGAGGTGAGTGCATTCTTGAATGTGAGTACTGCCTCTTTGTACCTAAGGAAGTCCTCCTGGGATTGGCTTTTCTTCCAGAGGCATTCTGCAACCCGTGAGGCACATCTCAGTTTTTTAGTCAGGTCAGTGTGCCAGGGTTGCCTATTGATCGGTCGGGCTCTGGTGTTAGTGAAGGGGGCTACAGAGTCAAGGGCTGAGGTAATGGTGGTATTGTAGAATTCAGTGGCGGGATTTATATTCTGGAGTGAGGTTATGTCAGCGAGGGGTAGGAGAGAGTCTGAGAGCGTGCGGATGTCCAGGCGATTAAGGTTTCTGCGGGGGCGTGTTGGTTTAGGGGTTGGAGGGTCTATTACAGAGGAGAGGGCCGAGAATGTCAGCAGGTTGTGGTCAGAGATCGTGGACGGAGAGTTAGAGAGGTTGACTAGAGAGCAGAGGCGGGTGAATATGAGGTCCAGTGTGTGCCCCTTTTTGTGGGTGGCAAAGGAGGACCATTGAGAGAGACCAAAGGAGGTAGTGAGGGACAAGAGACTGGAAGCGGGGGGGGTGGTTTGTGTTAATGGGGATGTTGAAATCCCCTATGATGATGGTGGGGGTGTCTGTGGATAGGAAGTGCATTAGCCAGGTGGTGAAGTGGTCGATAAAGGCAGCAGTAGGTCCTGGCGGTCGATATATGACTGATTATTTGATTGATATATACTGTATTGAGTATATGATATATACTGATTATTTGGTTCAGCCCTACACATTATTGTGTGTGTTCTCCCCTTATTTTTTCTTTTTCTTGGAGCCCAGAGGTCTGGCTCTAATTAAGGGATAAATCTCCCTTAGTTTGCTGGATTTCACAAGATCCTGCATAGTTTGAAATGAAAACATGTGTGCACATTCATTATGCTTCTAACTGCTTTCACCTGCTTTAGGCATCTTCTCACGGTTTGCAAGAGTGCATATTTAGGCCAAAATATTGACTAATATGCCATGGTTATTAAATCAAGGGGAAGCAGTCCTTCAATATGTCTCCTAGATACCCCTCTGGACCAGCCTCTTACTCTGGAGGAGCTCAAGACTGCTTTATAATCTGTGTCCAATGAGAAGGTTCAGGGCTCTGACAGCCTGCCAGTCTGCCTGCCAGTTGAAAAGTGAAGAAGAACTGACTTTAAAAAATTATCCTTTTATGGGTACAGATTCCACATGAAAAAGTAACAATTACAGAATCTCAAGAAGCTTCCCAGTTGAAAAATGATGAAGAATTGATTTTATCAGGGCAAATGTGACACCAAATTATGTTGGTATTGGAAGTAACAAAAGTAACAAAGACATGGATACTTTTGAGATGGGGACTTTTTTTTATTATGTTTATGCCAACACTGTGGCACCAATAGAAGAATGGCTGTTAGATATGGTACATATAGGTACATTATGTAAAATAATGTGACAGAATAGGTCAAAGATGATAATATTTGGCTGTTTAGGAGTAGCAGGCAGCATCAGCAGCAATCAGTAAATGGAACATGATACATGGAGACAGAGGCAATGGCAAATCTATTCAGTGACATCAGAAGGAGGTTTGTGAAAATTCTCATGGAGCCATGCCTGATTCATTTTGATTAAAATAATTTGTTTTCACACTTGTGGTGGATAGTTTGGCCAGTCTAGGTGTTACAACACCACCAGAAGCACTGAACTCCTCTCGAACATTATGCTTGAGGCTGGACAAGATAAAGATCCCATGGAAAACTGGGCCAGCTGCTGCTGCTTTTCCTTGTGCTCAGGGGAGCAGGTATAGAGGGTGCAGGGGCAGAAGTCACTACCTGCCCTGGACCCTGAGGGGGCCCAAAAGGTCCCTTTGCCACATAAAATATACTATTCTAAAAGGATTTCAGCTTTATAGTGAGGATCTAAAGGTACAGATATCCAGCACTCATCCCTCTGCTAATACTAATGCTAATAATACACGTGTCACTATGTAGGCAGCGAAGCATACAGCCTGCCATGCTTCCAAGTGTGTGTGCACAAACCCAGGGGCCTGCCAAGACTGGTCTTGTTCGCCAGGGTGGTCATTAAATAAAAGTCAGCATTCTCCCCTGCTTAGAAATATCAAGGCCTACCTCTGCATCCAAATGATAATTTTCCTCCCCCTCCTTCTCCTGGTTTTTTTGCATTTATGGACTGTGGTTACTGCCACTCAGAACATTGACTCAGTGGGACATAAAAGCCATGTATTGTCATTGTCCATAATTGCTGTTCCACTTGTCTATGGTCACATGTACATTTCTTTAACTGAAATATGCCACAAAAGACCCACATTTTCTAACACATAGCAATATAAGACAGGGACAACTTTACTTATGAAATAATGACAGCTAGATATCTTTCATTAAAGTTGAGCACATGCCATCAGTTGGTGAAACGCAGTGGAATCCACTAAGTGGTATGGCAACGACTGTACTGGCAACAACTTGAACTGCTGGATGACAGGGCACATATTGAAGTTTTCTGGACACACATGTAATCCTCCTACTCTGATCTTCCATCTCATTTTACAACGCGATGCGTTGCCGCCTCAGTTTTTTCCGCAGCAATGTTTTGCTGCAGGATGCCACGGGGGGCCTTAGCCTTAGTGTACCAATTTGTCTCTGCTTTATGTAAGAGAAGTCGAGGGTAGACTCTTTCCAAGTGGAGGAACTTCTTAGTCCAGTCCACCTCCTACCCCAGGGGTCCTTTGGTTTACTGAATCTGATTACTGATTACTGGTTTTATTTATTTTTATTTAGGCACCGTAACCAAAAAACAGCATTTTGGCATTGATTTTTTTTTGGCTTTTTTATTATAGAATCAAGCAATGGGAAAGGGCAATTTTTTATTTTTATATTTTGGATTTTTATTGCCTGTGTGATCTTTTAAGTGCTCATATAATACACTAATATCAGCCAAGGAAACCCCTTATCTCTGATAATAGGTGCTGCTGCTGTAACATACACAGCACCATCTGCTATTATGACATGCTTTTATGCTAGTATGTTATGGTGTGCTTACTTGCTACGCTGTACTATTATGTCATAGTGTGGGAAGGGATTAAAAAAT
The DNA here is from genome assembly GCA_947044405.1 of Leptodactylus fallax. Classification (NCBI taxonomy): domain Eukaryota; kingdom Metazoa; phylum Chordata; class Amphibia; order Anura; family Leptodactylidae; genus Leptodactylus; species Leptodactylus fallax. The sequence continues at coordinate 3,292,867 of CAMRHE010000183.1, forward strand.
GGTTTAAAGCAAGAATACCATTTTTTTTTTTTTTTTTTTACAGGAAGAGACTGAAAGTTGACTTTACCTAAGGTCTTATAGATGTGTTAAGGCTCCATACAACCTTACATTTCTTTGGGGCCATGCTGTACCTTAAAGTGGATCTGTGACCAAAAGCAAAACACTAAATACCATACTTTGATTCTCATTGTGCACCTGTTTAATTTGCCGTTTTTATTTTTAAAATCCATCCATCGATTCAAAAGATATGGTCCCTGGAAGGTTGTATATAAACTAGCTCTTATTCTTCAAATGGGTGGTAAACCCTTTATTTTCTATGACAAAAACAAAAGGTTTCCGCCCATCTGGGGAATCAAAGTTAGTTTACATATAATCTTCTAGGGTCTATATCTTTTGAATGGATGGATTTTAAAAATAAGAACATCAATTTGATCAGGGGTATAGCGAGAATCAAATAATGAATGTTGTTTAGTATTGTGTACTTGGTGACAGACCATCTCAAACATACCACTGATTTTAATGAGGACTATCTGTCCACCCATGCAAAAGATACTGCCTATGGACAGGAATGAACCTAGCCTCTTTGCTGCCTAAGGCAGACTATAGAAAGGCGCCCCCCCCCATACCAAAAGAAAAATTGAGTTTACATGCTACTAGATTCACGCGCTGCTATTGTCGCACAATAAGCATACACAATGTTATAAAACAGTTTTTAAGAATTCTTACTGTATAACTTCAGTATCAGAGATCTACAACACGGCATTAGCAATGAAAGTAACTTCACACATCTTCTGCTTGGTGGTTGGATGAGCCCACATAGCCCCCATTCTCTTTAATAGGAAAGCTGAATACTGTACTTTGGGTATCTTTGGCACTCCCGTCGAAGCAAATGGAAGCCACGCGGGTACGTTCATCCACCAAGCGGCATGCCTATATTCAGCCTGGCTGCAGTCAGGCTGAATTCCCGGGGAGGGGGGGGGAAACAATTTTCAGGCCCAGTGGGGGTCTCAGCAGACAGACCTCCATCAATCAGGTGAATACAGGGCAGTAACATTTTGTGACTTACAGGTGACGTCTCTGACTAAACGTTCACATTTCCCTTCTCTTCCCTTTGGCCCGCCATGGCCACTTCCAGCTGTGACTTGTCTCTGTAAAGCTTGCAACACAGTTATCTTTAGCTCCTCACTTTTCCAGACACCTTTTACACTTTGTTCTCACCTACACAAAGCCCCCATCCTGCTGCTACCCCAATTATAAAATATATAATATAACCCACCCATAAAGAATAATACTCCCAAGTTCATCTTTAAATGAATAATGTCCGTGTGTATCCTGTTTAAATAGTACCCATTATTAATATTGCCCCAGGTGTTTCCTAATTAAAAGGTTTTCCAGGTTATCAATAAAAAAAAAATCAGTGGGGCTCAAAAATCCTGGACCCCCCAGGATCAGCTGTGTGAATAAACCGTAGTACCTGTGCAAGCTCCATGACCATTTCTCTGTTAACATAGTGTCAATCATCTCATAGTGGCCATGAGATGTAACTACAGCCTCGTCCTATACACGTCTATGTGACAAGACTGTAATTACATCACACGGTCACTATAAATAGACAGTGTGTGATTAACAGGCGCCATAGCCCCTTCATACAGCTGATCAGAGGGGGGGTCCACTGATCTCTTATTGATAATCTGTCCTAAGGATAGATCATCAATAAAAATGAGCTGGAAAGCCCCTTTAATAAAGCCCAAGTGCCACCTTAAAGGGGTTGTCCAGGATAACCACTTTTTTAATATGAGGCCAGAGTAGGTGCTCCGGTATCTCTCAGCGGGTTCCAGTCCTGCTGCTCCGGTGTTTTCTTTTCAGTGGAAGTTCCCTTAGCACTGCGACATCCTTTGTCAGCAGCCTCAGCGGTCATGTGTGGCGGGGACTTCCGTTAGAAGAAAACACCGGTGCAGCAGAACCAGACTGCAGTGGGAGACATCGGAGAACAAGGGACAGGTGAGTAGGTTTTTTTTTTTCCCCCTTTCACTTTTCCCGGTCTCATATTAAAAAAGTAGTTATCCTGGACAACCCCTTTAATTAATTGCCCCTGATTTCCCCTGTCATAAATACTGCTACCCTAATGATCCTTTATATAAATGATGCCCCCTTCTATTTATAATGTCCCCTAATACCCCCTTATATATAAATAACCACCCATATATATATATATATATATATATATATACACACACATACATACTCGAAAAAGATTCAGACAGCACATCCCAATGTGAACAGGTGCAAGCTACTGTGGTAAAATGTATAAAAACAAAAAGGTGTAGCAGCACTCTGACACAGCACAAGGGTATATAGAGAACAGAGATAGCATTACTGCTATTATTGGCACCTACAAATTAATATGGTGTATTAACTAAAATTTTGAGGTTCTTAGTTATACATATTTGATCAAACAGTAGGAAGCCCACCTGCCCCGACAAGGCGACCTCATTAAGGTGGGACCCTATACGAATGCCTCTATTAAACCCAAAATAAATCTACAATGTGAACACAGGGCAATAACATACCTCTCTTGGACCCAGAATAGGTCTACAATGTGAACACAAGGAAATAACATACCTCTCTTGGACCCAGAACAGGTCTACAATATGAACACAGGGCAAATAGGATCTAGAGGACCCAGAACAGGTCTACAATGTGAACACAGGGCAAATAGGATCCAGAGCATACTCAACTTAAAATAGCCTAGGGGCAAATGGGGAAATGAGAAATATCCTCTATTCCACTTATATAAACCCGTGCAATTGAATGGGAGTGCAAGTCCAATTAGAGGGAACCACACCCCCCATGCAGTACACACTCGAAAAAGATTCAGACAGCACATCCCAATGTGAACAGGTGCAAGCTACTGTGGTAAAATGTATAAAAACAAAAAGGTGTAGCAGCACTCTGACACAGCACAAGGGTATATAGAGAACAGAGATAGCATTACTGCTATTATTGGCACCTACAAATTAATATGGTGTATAAACTAAAATTTTGAGGTTCTTAGTTATACATATTTGATCAAACAGTAGGAAGCCCACCTGCCCCGACAAGGCGACCTCATTAAGGTGGGACCCTATACTAATGCCTCTATTAAACCCAAAATAAATCTACAATGTGAACACAGGGCAATAACATACCATCTTGGACCCAGAACAGAGCTATTTTACCATGAAGGCCTGCTGCACACAGTCTCCTCTTAACAGTTGTTGTAGAGATGTGTCTGCTGCTAGAACTCTGTGTGGCATTGACCTGGTCTCTAATTTGAGCTGCTGTTAACCTGCGATTTCTGAGGCTGGTGACTGGGATGAACTTATCCTCCGCAGCAGAAGTGACTCCTGGTCTTCCTTTCCTGGGGCGGTCCTCATGTGAGCCAGTTTCTTTGTAGAGCTTGATGGTTTTGGCCACTGCACTTGGGGACACTTTCAAAGTTTTCCCAATTTTTCGGACTGACTGACCTTCAGTTCTTAAAGTAATGATGGCCACTCGTTTTTCTTTACTTAGCTGCTTTTTTTCTTGCCATAATACAAATTCTAACACTCCATTCAGTAGGACTATCAGCTGTGTATCCACCTGACTTCTGAACAACACAACCGATGGTCCCAACACCATTTATAAGGCAAGAAATCCCACTTATTAAACCTGACAGGGCACACCTGTGACGTGAAAACCATTTCAGGTGACTACCTCTTGAAGCTCATCAGAGAATGCCAAGAGTGTGCAAAGCAGTAATCAAAGCAAAAGGTGGCTACTTTGAAGAACCTAGAATATAAGACATATTTTCAGTTGTTTCACACTTTTTTGTTAAGTATATAATTCCACATGTGTTAATTCATAGTTTTGATGCCTTCAGTGTGAATCTACAATTTTTATAGTCATGAAAATACAGAAAACTCTTGGAATGAGAAGGTGTGTCCAAACTTTTGGTCTGTACTGTATATATAAAATGTTCCCTAATAGCCCTTATATAAATAACACCTCTTAAATTCATAAAGCCCCCTTACATAAAGTGCCCCCTCCTAACAACCCCTTAAAATACCCACAAAAAAAAATAAAAATAAATAAAAGTTATACTTATCTACCTGTGCAGACACCGATCTACTTAAAGGTAAAGCATATACAGTGGGGGAAAAAAAAAGTATTTAGTCAGCCACCAATTGTGCAAGTTCTCCCACTTAAAAAGATGAGAAAAGCCTGTAATTGACCTCAACTATGAGAGACAAAATGAGAAAAAACATATCTAGAAAATCACATTGTCTGATTTTTAAAGAATTTTTTTGCAAATTATGGAAGTATTTGGTCCCCTACAAACAAGCATTTCTGCCTCTCACAGACCTGTAACTTCTTCTTTAAGAGGCTCCTCTGTCCTCCACTCATTACCTGTAGTAATGGCGCCTGTTTGACATTGTTATCAGTATAAAAGACACCTGTTCACAACCTCAAATAGTCACACTCCAAACTCCACTATGGTGAAGACCAAAGAGCTGTGGAAGGACACCAGAAACAAAATTGTAGACCTGCACCAGGCTGGGAAGACTGAATCTGCAATAGGCAAGCAGCTTGGTGTGAAGAAATCAACTGTGGGAGCAATAATTAGAAAATGGAAGACATACAAGACCACTGATAATCTCCCTCGATCAGGGGCTCCACACAAGATCTCGCCCTGTGGGGTCAAAATGATCACAAGAACAGTGAGCAAAAATCCCAGAACCACACGGGGGACCTAGTGAATGACCTGCAGAAAGCTGGGATTAACGTAACAAAGGCTACCGTCAGTAACACACTACGCCGCCAGGGACTCAGATCCTGCAGTGCCAGACGTGTCCCCCTGCTTAAGCCAGTACATATCCTGGCCCGTCTGAAGTTTGCTAGAGAGCATTTGGATGTTCCAGAAGAGTATTGGGAGAATTCCATATGGTCAGATGAAACCAAAGTAGAACTGTTTGGTAGAAACACAACTCGTCGTGTTTGGATGAGAGTGAATGCTGAGTTGCATTCAAAGAACGCCATACCTACTGTGAAGCATGGGGGCGGCAAGATCATATTCTCGGGCTGTTTTTCTGCAAAGGGACCAAGACGACTGATCCGTGTACATGAAAGAATGAATGGGGCCATGTATCATTAGATTTTGAGTGCAAATCTCCTTCCATCTGCAAGGGCATTGAAGATGAAATGTGGCTGGGTCATATCTTATAATAACCCCCTTATATATAACAGTTTCCCCTTATAAATAATACTTTATCCTTACAATAGCCCCTTAATATTTAATAGCTCCCCCACTATAAATATTACCTCCCCTATAAATAATAGTTTGCCCCCTTAGCAGGTAATCTCTTCCCCTTACCAGAAAACAATAAATCTTTTACTCACCTTACCGTGCTCCTACGATGAATGGAGCATCCGAGGATTCTCCCTGTAGTAGTGGCACAGGTGGCGTGATGCAGTGACGTCATCACGGCATCTGTACCGTGACGTCCTGTGCGTTACCCGCAGTCCTCTATGGCAGAGCAGCACGCCGATACTGCTGTGGAGCTCCCGGGATTCAAGCCATCAGACTAAAAGCCTGATGCTCCGAATCCCGGGGACCCCTTTGGGGATGGGGGCCCTAGGCAATTGCCCAGTTTCCCCCCCTCCTGATGCCGGCCCTGACGATGGACCAGACTGAGTGGTGGCATTAGTGGTAGTTGTGGCCATATTAGTGACTAGCCAGTAGAGCATGGGTTAATATCATGGACTAGGCCGTGGGACATGTCTGGGTGAGTGGTAGCAGTGGTGGTAGCTGTTTAGGTAGCATCAGCAGTACAGTAAATGGAACATGATATAGGGAGATGGTGGCACCACTATTTGGAGTCATCAGCCAGAGTTGTGTGAAAATCCTCATAGATTCTTTGCCTGATTCATTTTCACAAAAGTAATTTTTTCCGTGCTAGCAGTGGACAGTTTCATCCTTCTAGGTGTTACAATACCACCGACAGAACTGAACACTCTCTGGGCTATTACACTTGAGGTTGAACAAGATATAAATTCCAAGGCAAATTAGGCCAACTCATTCCATTGTTTTAGCCTATTGCCCCAGAATTCCATGGGGTCACAGTTATCTGCTGGAATGTAGGTGCACTCTAGCTACAACTGTACCTGTTGGTGCAGCCAGTGGGTGCCTGTTGTGGATCTGGTTAGTGCCGCAAGCTGAAAAATTTCTGATTCCTCATGTTCCAGATACTATATTGTCCCCTGCTGCTGCTTTTACTCCTGCTAATTGCAGCTGTGGCACTTGCAGATGATGTGGAACCAGGGGCGTAACTACCGGGGTAGCAGTGGTAGCAGTTGCCACAAGGCCTGGAACATTCGGGGGCCTTTTTTTTTTTTTTTTAATAGGCCGTTACTTGCTGGAGTAATCCCAGCAGGTAACGGGCCGTATTTACTTAACAATCCCCGCTCCTGCCCCTGGCCGCCTGCGCTTCCCATTCTGCAGAGGCGGAGGTGACTGTGAGCAGGAGCGGAGATCGGTAAGTGAGGTCGCGGGCTGTGAACCCCACAAATACTTTTCAGACTCCCGAGTATAATGATCGGAGGGCCAGGGGAGGTGAGGGAACATAAAAAACACTGTTACTTACCTCTCCTACGCTCCGCAGGCTTCAGGCCTGTTTGATGACGTCACTTGAGCCGGGCCTGGTCATTATTCGTCGCGACGCATGCGAGATCTGGTCCAACATTGAAGATGGCCGAAGTAGCGGGGAGTGTGCCAGAGCCATGGAGAGGTAGGTAACATTGTTTTTTTGTTTTTTTTGTTTGCATCCTCCCCAGGGTCTCCGATCATTATACTCTGGGGTCTGAAAAGACCCCAGAGTATAATAATTGTTCATGGGTGGTCCACAATGGGGTATAATACTATGTGCAGGGGCCACTATGGAGCATAATACTGTGATCAGGGGCCACTATGGGGCATAATACTGTGTGCAGGGGCCACTATGGGGCATAATACTGTGTGCAGGGGCCACTATGGGGCCTAATACTGTGTGCAGGGGCCACTATGGCGCATAATAGTGTGCGCAGGAATGCGGTTTGTGTGGGGGAGGGTTGGAGAGGGCGTTCCAGGGGGGGTTGGGGGCAGAAGTTCTGGGCAGGGCCCAATGTCAAATGTTTGCCTTGGGACCCAGCCATTCCTAGTTATGCAACTGTGTGGAACGTTTGCTGAGTGACATGGACTGGGAGTAGGTAGAGGTCAGTGGAAATAAAGCTGGAAATAAAGCAATCCTGGTAATATTCCAATTTTTCTTCCCTTTGGGAGGCAGCGAAGAATTCCACCATTTTGACATTATAGTAAGGGTCTGTTTGATGCTAATAATACACCTGTCGCTGTGTAAGCAACAGAGCATAAAGCCTGCTATGCTTGCCAGTGTATTGGGTGAGTAACAAAAAAACCCTTAAGAAACGCAGATTTTTCAAGATTAGCAGGCTCCATCACACTGTTTATTAGGTGAGCAAAAAAATACCCCTTTACCCCTTAAATATGGTGGCCACTCAGGAGCTGAGTATTATACAGCAGAAACCCAGCACTAATGCCCGCGATCAGAGCCTGCACTGATCACGGGCATTAAGGCCCCTGGATCCTTGGTCAGCTTTGACTGAGGCCCATTTTTCCAGCGGTGCATGGGCGCTGCCATTTTGGCGAGGATCACTGGCACCTGGAAGGAGATCCATGGATGGCGATCCTTTGCCATGACTGCAGGGAGTCTATTGAAAGCTCCCAGGCTTGTATGGCATTCATTTGTATGCCATAATTGTGTGTTATTTCACATGGATCCCCAAAAAAGGTAAATAAAAGCTAATCAAAATATTATATGTACCCCAAAATGGTGGCAAATGAAAGTACAACTCGTCATGCAAAGAATAAACTACACATAGCTACATCCCATCGACAGAAAAATATAAAAGTTATGAATTTTGGAAGACGGGGAAGGAAAATATGTAAAAAGTCACCGAGCATTAATGTACAAACTACCCTGAGTCATTAAGGGGTTAAATCAGCTGTAATCTTGGCACATGCAATCTCACATTGATATCTAACTTGGTCAAAGCCTACAGCTCCAGCACTTTTTGGTGTGCAGAAGATTTGAACCACAAAGAAGTTTCCAGCTTTTTTTTTTTTTACTGGATTCTGTATTGGTTAAGAAGTGTTTGGGCAGAGGCATAGCTAGCGGGGGGCCAGGGGAAGGGGTGGCGCCGCCGCCGCAACACAGGTTACCCTCACACATTAACTGCATCGGCGTCTGCATGACACCGATACAGTTGAAATACATTCTCTACTTGTACGTAGCTCGTAAACCACAAGCCACTTCAGGCCTATGGCCCACGAGCTGCCCTAAGACATCTGCATCCTGGCACAGACGTCTGGGAGATGGCGTCATTGTCCTGCGCAGTCCGCGCCAGGACACAGGTCCTGCTTCTTCAGTAAGAAGCGGCAGTGCAGGAGATCGGAGGTAGGTGAGTACCAACGACTTTTTTTTTTAACTCACTTTGGGAATTTTAATTGGGGGTGGGGGATGGGGGTAATACATATAAGAGGTCAATTGGGAGCATTGGGAATTTAGATAAGAGGCCATAACTAATATAAGGGGTATTAGGGGGCTTTAATAAAAGAGGATATAAATTATAGTGAAAGGTTAGTGGGGGCTGTATGAATGTAAGGGGAGATAATATTAGGGGGCATTGGGGCAGTATTAAAGGGGTTTTCTAGGGAATAAAAAAATTTACTGGTAAGGATTGTATTGGGCAAATTGGAGAGGAGGCGGGGAAGGTGAAACATAAAAAAAAAAAATACTCACTTGTCTGTCCAGGCACCAGGGCCGGCGTTAGGGGGGGGGGCAAACTGGGCAATTGCCCAGGGCCCCGTCCCCAAAGGGGCCCCCGGGATCCGGAACCTGATGACTCTGGATCCCGGAGTCAGGCCCGGCCAAATCAATAACCGAAAGGGACGGCAGGGCCCCTTTCCGAGGTAAGTAAAAATAACAAACATTTTTACTCACCTGTCCTTGGCGTCCGACGTCATCTTCCGGCGTTCCGGACGTCACGGCTGAGGCCAGGCCTCAGCCTTAGCGATCACGTGGGGCGTGCTGACAGCGTGCCTCATGTAATCGCTGAGGCCCAATCACAGGCCTCAGCGATGACGTCCACAACGCGTGACGTCAGCCGCAGAGAAGAAGAAGACAGCGCCGGCGGGGATAGCGGAGCAGCGCGAGGAGGCCCAGGAGAGGTAAGACAAGGTGAGTATAACTGTTTGTTATTTTCCCTTACCTCCCCCGGGCCTTCGATTATTATACTCTGGGGTCTGAAGAGACCCCAGAATATAATATAATAATAGCACTGTAGGGCTGCTCTGGATAGCATATTATACTGTTTGGGGCCACTGTGGAGCATTATACTGGGGAAGGGGCCCTCTGAATAGCATGTTATATTCTGTGGGGCCTCTGTGGAAAATTATAATCTGGGGGGGGGGCTCTGGAGATAATGTTATATTATGTGGGGCCACTTTGGAGCATTATCCTCTTCAGAGGGGCCCCCCAGTATAATGCTTCACAGTGGCCCCACACAGTTTAATATGCTCTCCAGAGGGGCCCCCAGTATAATGCTCCAAAGTGGCCCCACAGAATATAACATGCTCTCCAGAGCCCCCCCACTTTATAATACTCTGTAGAGGCCCCACAGAATATAACATGTTCTCCAGAGTGCCCCCTCCCCAGTATAATGCTCCACAGTGGCCCCACACAGTATAATATGCTCTCCAGAGCCAACCCCCCAGTATAATGCTCCACGGTTTCCCCACACAGTATAATATGCTCTTCAGAGGGGCCCCCCAGTATATTATACTGTGCGGGGCCACTGTGGAGCATTATACTGGGGGGGCTCTGGAGAGCATGTTATACTGTTTTGGGCCACTGTGGAGCATTATACTGGGGGGGGGCTCTGGAGAGCATATTATACTGTTTTGGGCCGCAGTGGAGTATTATACTGGGGAAACCTCTGGGCAGTATATTATACTGTGTGGAGGCCATTTCTGGAGCATGTTATACTGAGTGGGTTCACTGTGGAGCATTATTCTGGGGGGGCCATCAGCAAAGCATATTATATTGTGTGGCGCCACTGTGGGGCATTATTCGGGGGGGGACTAATGAGCATTATACTAGGGGGCCCTCTGGGGAGCATATTATACTGCGTGGGGCCTACTGTAGAACATTATACTGGGGGGACGCTCTGGGGAGCATAATATATTGCGTGGGGCCACTGTGGAGCAAAATACTGGAGGGGGCACTGTGGAGCATTATACTAGCGGGGGCACTCTGGGGAGCATATTATACTATGAGCCACTGTGGAGCTTTATACTGGGGGAAGGGATAGTGTGGGGAGCCTGTTATACTGTATAGGGGCCACTGTGGCGTGTATTATATTGTGTGGGGCTTTTCGAGAGCATATGATACTCTGTGGGGCCATTGTAGAGCATTATACTGGGGGGGACTGTGGGGGACCACTGTGGAGCATTATACTGGGGGAACCCCTCTGGGGAGTATATTATACTGTGTGGAGGTCATTATGGAGCATGTTATACTGTGTTAGGCCACTGGAGCATTATACTGGGGGGCATTGTGGGGTGCATATTATACTGTATGGAGCATATTATATTGTGTGGGGCTGCTGGGGAGCATATTGCACTGTCTGGGGCCACTAAGGGGTAGTATACTGTGTGGGCCACTGTGGAGTATTATACTGTGTGGAGCCTTACATACCATGTGGGGCCACTATGGGGGGCTCAGGGGAGCATTTTATACTGTGTGGGGTCACTGTGGAGCATTATATACCATGTGGGGAAACTGGAGGGCTCAGGAGAGCATTTTATACAGTGGAGCATTATATACCATGTGGAGCATTATACTGTGGGGGGGGGCTCACAATTCCTGCTGGCAGCCCTGTGTGCTATGTCTGCATCACAGCTCCCTCACTATAATCTTGCACATACGTGTAGTGCCCCATGGCCATGTCATTCCCCATACAGTACTGTGCATGAACTGGCCATGGAGTTATTGGGGCCTGCACAGTATTATAGGGGCTGACTATACTGGGAACATACTCAGTAACACAAGATAGTTAGCACATATGTAAGACTTCAGTGAAGGAGCCGTGGTGTGGGCTATTAGCAGGAACCTGTTGGGTGGGGCCCCAGAACAAGATCCTCTGGTGGGCCTAAGGCCCTTCAGTCCGACACTGTATAACGGAGAACTATTATATACAGTATAAGGATGGGTTACTATATATAATTGGGAAACTTAAGTATGAGGGGGCTATTATTTATAAAGGGGGAACTATTATATATAAGGCATCCATTACAAGGGGGGAGCTATTATTTATAAGAGAGGAACTTTTTATAAGGGGAGTATAATTGTTAAGTGGGCTTATTTATAAAGGGGGCTATTAGTGATAATGGGGACTATTATTTATAAGGGTAACTTATTTATGAGGAGGCTATTATTTATAAGGGAGCAGTATTATTTTTACGGGGTGTCTGTTACTGATAAGGGGGAATATTACTGATACAGGGCACTATTTATCATTTATAAGGGAGCTATTACTGATAAAGGTGTAATATTATTTATAAGGAGATGCTATAATAACTGATGACTGGGTGCAAAAATCTATTAGGTGGTACAAAGGTGCTCATTTGATTTGTGTGTGGTAAAATCGGGCTTGTTATTACTTTGTGTTGGCAGAAAGGAGGCGTTATTATAGGGGTTGTCACTGGAAGACGATGGTGTTGTTTGCATATCAGCATTTGGGGCCCCGCTTTTAATTTTGCCCAGGGCCCCACTTTGTCTAAAACCGGCCCTGCCAGGCACACACACACCGCTTCCCACAGCATCTAAGGAGTTAAAACCCCAGATTGGAGCTTAACTCCGAGTGGGGAAGATGGAGCAGGGTGTTAGCTGTCACTTACTTTTAGACACACATGCAGTTATATTGCAATAGTAATGGTTTTGTAAAAAAAAATTAGCCAGTATTGGTGACTTGTAAGTACTACAGGCTTGTTGTTATTTGGGAGAAAAATTTCTGGCTGTGAGACACTTAAAAAGTGATGAACTTTCAAGAAAAAAAAAGAAAAAGCAACCAAAAATTATTCCTTTATGGGAGCAACTGTGAAATGGTTTTGTTTTTTTGATGGCACTATGACACCAACAGTGTGCTATAGTGGAATATGATGTACCAGGCCACAGGACAAGACTGGCTGAGTAGTGGCAGTGATGGTAGCTGTGGCAACATGTGTGGCAGTGCGGCAGGATATAATATGATGGACCAGGCCGCAGGACATTTCTGGCTGTGGTGACAAGTGAGTAGCAGGCAGCTTCAGCAGTGCAGTAAATTGAATATGATGATAAAGGGAGGCGGTAGTGTAAGGTTGTGAAGTAATACATCTGCAGTAACTAAATTTGGTAAGTACGTGGCAGCAAAGTAATAAACTGCCCATAAAAATATTTATTCCAGTGCGTGACAATTAATGTCAAGGGCCTGGGTTCCAACATTAAAAGGCGCCATGTCCTTAGAGAACTCCGCTCCTTACGAGCGGATGTGGCGTTTCTTCAGGAGACTCATTTTGACCGCGCTGGTACTTTTGCCTTCGCTAAGCATTATTTTCCCGTAGCTTTTTCAGCCTTCCACAATCGACGCAGAGCTGGGGTGGCTATCCTTCTTTCTCGATCCTGCCCAATTACAGTGACGACTTCCCACATAGACCCAGGTGGCCGGTTTGTTATCTTGGAGGGGCTCCTTTATGGTGCCCCGATTGTTTTATGCAATGTCTATGCCCCCAATTCAGCACAGATCCCGTTCTTGCGCCGGGTATTCTCCCGTCTGCGCGCTCTCCCACCATCAGCTTGGCTGGTGGGGGGAGACTTTAACATGGTCTTCTCTGAACGGGCGGATCGTCTGGCGTTACCCCAGGGCCCAACCCCCCATAGGTTGGCCCAACTTGCAAGGGAGTTCCGCAGGCTGATCCGCGCCCACTCTTTGTATGACCTTTGGCGAGTGGACAATCCTACGGCGCGCTCCTACACCTTCTTTTCTCACCCTCATAACACTCACACCCGCATTGACTACTTCTTTGGAAATGCTCCCCGCTCTTCGTTTGCTTAGGGACACGAACATTGGCCCTCTCACCTGGTCTGATCATGCCCCAGTCGTGGTTACCTTATCTATGACTCCAGTGCCTATTCGCCAATGTCATTGGCGTCTTAACGAAACACTGCTCAATTCGCCGACCTCCCTCGAGACCCTGCGCACACACTTGATAGATTATTTTAGGGACAACTTAGGCTCGGTAGACTCTCTTGCCATTCTCTGGGAAGCCCATAAGGCGGTCATGAGAGGATGCTGTATCGCATTGGCTTCTAGGCTTAAAAGGGACAGACAGGCCCAGGAACAGCTCCTCCAAGCCCGTATTCGGTCCCTTACGACGACTTTGGCAGCGCATCCATCCCTGGGGGTTCTTCGCCGTTTGGTCCTGGCCCGGGCGGACCTCCGTGATTTGGAGACCCGCCATGTGGAACGACTTCTCCTTTATACCCGTCAGCGGTTTTTTGAACGAGGTAATAAATCTCATACCCTCCTGGCAGGAACCCTCAGGGATCATCGGGCCTCTTCCACACCACACTCTGTCCGTGACCCCGCGGGTACTCTTCAACATCACCCTGATGCTGTGGCGCTGGCGTTCCACTCTTACTACTCTAAGCTGTATGACTTACCCCCCCCCACGAGCACTACTCCCTGGGGATGACTCAACACTACTGGAAGACTATTTAAAGGATTGTTGTCTCCCACGCCTTCCTCCTGAGGCCCTAACCTCCCTGAACACCCCCATCACCAGGGAGGAACTAGAAGGGGTCCTGAGGGACCTCCCAAATGGGAAAGCCCCAGGCCCAGATGGGTTCACTTACAATTATTATAAGGTTTTCCAGGGTGAACTCTCTGCTCATCTATTGTCCCTCTTCAATTCCTTCCTTTCAGGTTCCCCTATACCCCCGACTATGCTCTCTTCACTACTCACATTGGTCCCTAAACCGGGTAAGGACTTGCAGGATTGTGCTAACTACCGACCGATTGCTTTGCTGAACACGGACCTGAAACTTTTCACCAAACTCTTAGCCAATAGACTGAATGCTTGGCTCCCTCTGCTTGTCCATAAGGACCAGGTGGGATTCATCCCCTGTCGTCAGGGTGGTGACAACACCAGGAGGACTGTGGATTTGGTGGAGGTGGCCAATCATTATTCTACCCCGGCCCTTCTCTTGAGCCTGGACGCTGAAAAGGCTTTTGACCGCATAAATTGGTCGTTTATGCATACTACGCTTAAGGCGTTCGGGCTTACGGGACCTTTTCTCACAGCTATCCAGGCCCTTTACTCCTTACCCTCAGCAGCAATCAAGCTTCCCCATGCATCTTCGCCCTCCTTCCCTATTCGAAATGGCACTAGGCAGGGTTGCCCCCTGTCACCCATCATATTTGCCCTCTGCATTGAACCGCTAGCGGCCAAGATTAGGCGAGACCCTAATATCAAGGGCATCATGGTCCAAGATAAGGAATTTAAGATATCTCTCTTTGCGGACGATGTACTCCTCACTCTCACCTCCCCTCATACTACCCTTCCAAACTTGCTGCGCTCGCTAGAGACCTATGGTGATCTCTCAGGGTATAAGGTGAACCCCGCGAAGACTGAGGCACTCCCACTTAACATCCCACGGGACCTTCTCCTTCTCCTCCGCAGTAATTACGATTTCCAGTGGCGGGAGTCCTCTATCCGCTACCTGGGAGTCCATATATCCACTTCCTATGCGACCCTCTACTCGGCAAACTACCCGCGGTTGTTTTGTGAGCTAAGAGCCCTATTGGACAAATGGCAACCCTTGCCTATCTCCCTTTTGGGGAGAATTGCTGCGGTCAAGATGACTCTCCTCCCGAAGCTACTGTATTTTTTCGAGACTCTCCCAGTCGCGATACCTCGGGGAGAATTACGGAACCTACAGAAAGCTATCTTCCAGTTTATCTGGAAAGCAAAACGACACCGAATACCTAGATCTGTTATGCTGGCGGATAGGGGGTCTGGGGGTATGGCTGTCCCACATCTGTTACATTATTACTGGGCGGCCCACTTACGCCATATCCCATTCTGGGCGGCTATGCCAGCATACACCAGATGGGTGCAGGTAGAGAAGCTATGGCTGGCACCCATGCATCCTAACGCGCTTCTGTGGGTCAGCCCCCCCCCCCACCCCCCCTGCCTCGTACCTGTTGGGCCCCATTCGGTTTACTAGATCTATCTGGTCTACCTGTTGTGCTAGATTCTCCCTGATGTCCCCGCGCTCATCTATGGTCTCCATACTATACAACCCCCTTCTCCCAGAGAGCCTGACTTCTGCCATGACTAAAGTGTGGTCTGAAGCTGGCCTTTACCGGATTGCTGATATGGTTGACCCTGGAACCTTGGAACTCAGGTCCTTTGCTTATCTTACAGCTAATCAAAACCTGCCAAGTACTGAATGGTTCCATTACTTGCAGGTGGTTCACTTTGTCCGCTCCCTCCATGGGTCTCTTAAGGTGTCACTCCCCACCGCTTTTGAAAAGATTTGCCGTGCAGGCACGTCCACTAGGGGCTTTATATCCTCTATTTACCAACTTCTTAACTCACAAACTACAGGCTCTCCTGTTAATCATCGCTATATGCTTAAATGGGAGGAGGCGGTGGGTAAACCCATCTCCCAGGAACAGTGGCGGATTGTATGGTCTCGGGCCCAGAAATCATCTCAGTGCATTACGTTTAGGGAAACGCAGTATAAGCTGTTGATGCATTGGTATCATACTCCGGCTCTCCTTCATACTTTAAACCCATTAGTTCCCCCATGGTGCTGGCGCTGTGGAGCTGCGGTGGGTACCCTGCATCATATCTTTTGGACGTGCCCTCTCATCCTAGGTTTTTGGAGGGAGGTCAGGACTCTGACGACTGCTCTCTTTTTGCAAGAGGTTCCTCTTGACCCTCTTCTTTATCTCCTGAACCTTCCCCCCAGACACCTGAGCAATAAGTCATCCAGGCTTTTCTTGCATCTTTGTACTGCAGCTAAAACTCTCATAGCTAGAAACTGGAAGAAGGTGAGTCCCCCATCTAGTCTTGAGCTTGTGGCTAGAATGAAGGATGTGAGGAGTCTTGAATACCTGACTGCTGGCCTACATAATTCACGGGAAGCCTTTGGGGCTATTTGGGCACCCTGGGACATGTATTGTACATTACAGGGTCTCTGATCTCTAGTCCTCTCCTTCCCTCCCCCCCCCCTTCCCTTTGGTCCTACCCTTGTCTTCTTAACCCCTCCATTCCCCCCTCCCTTGTTCACTGCTTAATTTAAATGCATATTGCTTAAGGGGGAGGAGGCAGATAGCCTCTATTTACCTCAATGCTTCCTGTTTGTTTGATTATTATTGTTTTTTGTGTTTTTTCTTTATTCCTTGTTAATGAAAAATTTTTCAATAAAATTACAGTTATATAAAAAAAAAAAAAAAAATATTTATTAATGCATATAAATGTAAATATTGTTCTAGGTTGAAAAGTCTGATTACAGGTAATTACGCGGACGTTTTGGACTCCTACAAGCTTGGCAGTGCACTGGGGTTGCAGTTTTGAGATAGGGTACTGCATCATCACCCAGCAGGAAACAGCAAGTGAGGTCTTTGTGGAGAAGGGTTGTGAACTGTGTAAGCCTGTGCTGTGGTGTGCTGGGCTGCTGGAGAAGGCTATGTGCTGGATGGAGGCCTGAGGTGAGCTGATTGCAGAAGAAATCTTGGTTCTGGCTGAGGACTGAGTCTGGGGACACAGTGACTGTGGTGCTGGCTGATGATTGAGTCAGAACACCAGAAGGTAAAGAGACTACAAGAAAGAAAGGCATCAAAGACCTGTAAGTATGGCTTGGCTGCATCTACATATACCAGGTGGTGATATATAAGGTTATATAAGGGACTCTTACGCTGTCTTTTAAATGGAGAGCTGGAGCAAGGCCTTTAACTGTATTTTAAGGGGAAGACAACATTTGCCTGTAGATTACAAGTTAACCATTGGGTTACAAATAGTATTGCGCAATACTTAGGGTGCACCCTGACGAGGGACCAATCCAGGAAATACGTGTTCTTAAAGGACTTGTATCCATCAACTGTTTAAGTAACTGTGGGAACTAGGGGTATAGTGTTGGTTTGCTGTAATACTCTGTTCTATATTACTTTGTATTTCTTCTTTGTTATATCATGTTGCATATTTTCCCAGGTGTCTCTTCATTGCTTTACTCAGTAAACATTGTCCTCTGAATTAAAATGCTGTGTGTGTCTGTGTGGCATCGTGTACCTGCTGAACCTGTGGGCCAGCCCTTGGCCCTCTTTCATTAGCACCACTATCTGCAGGCAAAGGCCGGAGATGTGTGATCCTCACAGATCCATGCCTCAATTATTTTGACAAAAGTAATTTTTTCCAAGCTAGCAGTGGACAGATTTGTGGTTTTAGGTGTTACAATGTCACCAGCTGCAAAGATAATAGCAAACTGGGTCAGCTCCATCCACTGTTCTAACCTATTGCCCCCCAATTCTGTGGGGTCACAGTTATCTTCTGAAATATAAATGCACTCTAGGTACCTACTGGTGCAGCTAGTGGGTCAGTTGTCTGTTATGGCTCTGGTTGGTACTGTAAGCAGAACATTTCATGTTCCAGATACTGTGTTGGACTTGGCTACTGATGCTGCTTCTTTTACTCCTGACACTTTTAGCTGTGGCAGTAGCAGAGGAGATGGAGCACTGTTTGAGTGAGGTGGACTGGGAGCATGCAGAGGCCACCTGGGTACGCATTTGATTGGCAGTTGCAGTGGTCTCCCTAAATGCTGAGGTAATTTGGGTATACAGCCTACTCTGATAAAATTTTTCTTCCCTTTGGGCGACAGGGAAGAATTTTCCCATTTTACCTTTATAGCGAGGGTCTAAGAGCACTCCCATCCAGTACTCATCCTTCTGCTTGATGCTAATAATACACTTTTCACTGTGTAAGAAGTGTAAAATACAGCCATGCTTGTCAGTGTTTGCTCGGACCCCGGGGCCTGTCATGGTTGGTGTTCTGGGACAGCGCCATGATCATCTTTAAAGAAATAAGGGTCAATCTGCTCCCCTGGCTGTGTGTGTGACATATCAGATGCCCCCTCTTCATCCAAAGAGAGTCTTCCTCATCCTCTTCCAGTCTAAGAGTCCTAGCTTCCAGAGCAATGACGTTGACTAAGAGGTGGAAACTGTTCCTCCTCTTCCGTGCCTCATTGCATAAGTTTAAGTATTTTCTGTAAGATATACAATAGAGGAATCACATCTCTGATGCTGCAGTTGCTGACAAATTTGGTGGCCTTTTGGAAGGCCGTGGAGTGTATAAGGAGAGGGCCAGGGACTGAGTGGTGGGCTCTGGTTATTATTATTTGAAAATGGGGTGACATTATCAGCATGTCAGAGAAGGGAGGGGGGAGAGCACTATATAAAATGGTGGAGTCTTACCCTCAGCTTCCATAGGCGTGAGGAACAAGTTGTAGATGGAGGGAGTGGCCGCGATGGTTCCAGGGATGACGGTTGCAGACGTTCTCTGCAGAGCCGGTCTTCTTCGCGGTCCCTAGCTCGACGTCGCAGAGTCCAGCACAGGAGACAGTTGTCTGGTGGATCTCGGTCCTCGTCTCACCGCATGGCTGGCAGCGATGTGGTCAGACCATCCAGGAAGGCTTCTTCTGGGCTGGAATGTTGTTTGTTGGATCGGCCTCCTCACCCGGTGCCACCTCCTGCGCCGACTCCGCAGACATCCGATGTGCCACGGGACGGTGAGGAAGCCTGCCATTCGGCATGGGCACCTCCTCCCCTTCCTCCCTCTGGATCTGGTGATTTTGTGACTGTTCTTTAATGTTTGCTAGAGGTAGTGGAAGGTGGGTCGGCTGTCTCCAGCGAGACTGGCCCTGCCGTGGGGACTCCCCCACCTCAGAGTCCCGGGTTAGCTTTTCAGGACTCTATTTTCTGTGGTGTGGCCCCGCTTGGTACCCACGTACTGGCGAAGGTCAGGGATCGTATTGTTAAAGGGGAGTACGCTGATATCTGGAGATGATGTTATGGTTGACAAGGAACGTGTCCTGGAGAGGGGTTCCGATAGGAAACCTCGTGTGGCTAAGACTTTTGGCAATTGGCTTCAGGCTTTTGCCAATTTGTCTTATATTATTTCACAATCGTGACAAGGGTCCGGACATGTTTGTTTACTTGGACACGATTCATAGCATCCACAAATTACAGGGTGGATCCGCCTGGTAGCATTACAACGAAGAATATCGCCGGCGCCTGGTGCTGAATCCAGCTGTTGGTTGGGCTTCTAAGGCCACCGATGTATGGATCCAGCTGATTCTTTCTCAGCAGCCACAGCGGTCGTTTCCGAGTGGCGCCACTGGGTCAGTCCCCCAGCCTGACTCGACGGCCCCCAAGCCCAATGGTGCCTGCCGCTTCTATTCCACATGCTGGTTGAAGCATGAATGCTCCATCTGTTGAGGGATGCATTCTGCTTAGCGGTGTTACCGCCGCCAGCAGCAACCCACCAAGGTGGGTGCTGCCAGCAGTGCAGAGAATGCCGGTGAACTCTCCATGGTTACTACAGTGGCTAGATCAGTACCCACGGAGGCAGGAAGCAAGTCTTCTTAAGGACATATTTTACCATGGGTTTTACATACCGCATGAGCAATCATCCATGTTATTGTTATCCCCTAATCTTAAATCTGTTAGAGAGAATGTTGAGTTGGCCTGGGAAAAGGTGATGAAGGAGGTTGCATTGGGCAGAATGGCAGGGCCTTTTGAGGAACCTCCTCTGCCCAACCTGCGTGTATCCCCTTTGGGCCTCCTTCCCAAAAAGGAGGCTGGTAAATATCAGTTGATTCACCATCTTTCCTTCCCGCCGGGTTCATCTGTGAATGATGGGATTTCGAAAGAGGACATAGTAGTTTCCTACACTTCCTTCGACCGGGCTGTTCAGTTGGTAGGTAGGGTGGGCCGGGTGCTTTGTGGGCAAAATCCGACGTTGAGTCGGCTTTTTGCCTTTGGCTGGTCCACCCACCGTGTTTTCATTTGTTGGGTTGTTGTGTTACAGATCGGTATTTCGTGGATATATGTTTGTCCATGGGATGCTCGATATCTTGTTATTACGTCGAGGTATTCAGTTCCTTTTTGGAATGGATAGTTCGCTTCGAAACCGGTATCCCATCGGTTTTACACTATCTTGTTGATTTTTTTGTTCATGGGTCCAGGAGGGTTGTGGACGTGCGCCTACTTGTTGCATACAGTATTTGTTGCATTTAGAGTTTTGATGGATAGTATTGGGGTGCCTTGTCTACTGAAAAGACGGAGGGTCCGACAACCAAATTGTCCTTTCTTGGTATTGAGCTGGATACCGTTGATATAGTTTTTAGGTTGCCAGATGACAAAGTTGCCTGTTTGATGTCCATGGATGAGCAGTTTTTGGGGGCCAAAAAAGTTACGTTGCAGCAGATGCAGAGTCTCTTGGGACTATTGAATTTTGCCTGTAGGATCTTGACTATGGGCAGGGCTTTTTGTAGGTGCCTGTCACTGGCTACCAAAGGGATGCTGAGGCCTAACCCCTTTATTCATATTACGCGCCCTCTCCAGGATGACCTTTTGACATGGCAGTCCTTTTTAGTCACATTTAACGGATGGACTCTTTGTCAACAGGATGAGGTGGTTAGTCCTGATTTGCAGCTGTTTACAGATGCAGCAGGTAGCGACGGTTATGCAGCGATATTTGAGGATGCTTGGTGTAGGGGCGTTTAGCCTTTAAATTGAGTGGAGTCAGGTCTCGTGCATAACTTAGTGCTTTTAGAATTGTTTCCAATTGTTGCAGCAGTAGAGCTTTGGGGTCACCTGATGGCAAATCGGCGGATATGTTTCTGGACAGATAATATCGTGATTGTGCAAGTTATTAATAGGCAGTCATCCTCTTCACTTCTGGTTTTGGCTTTGCTGAAGCATTTGGTCCTTAGTTGTTTGCAGAATAATATTTGGTTTAAGGCGAGGCATGTTCTGGGAATGCAGAATTGTGTGGCTGACGTTTTATCCCGTTCCAATTTCCAGGTTTTCCATGCTCTACACCCGACGGCAGACCCGGTCGGTACAGCTTGCCCAGAGTGCTTGTGACTGAGATAAGCAAGGTAAGTAATCAAAAACTTCATTGGCATTCTCAGGAAGTACAACAATCCTGAAGTTACTGGTGGGTGCCACCACTACCAGATGAAGTGTTGCTGTTGCCTCCCACATTCTTATTGTTAGTACTTGCACGTGTGTTTCCTAGTCCCCCTCCTTTTGCCTTTCATCTGCCCTGGTTTTTTACAGTAATTTTTTGTTTTACTGTACACTGCTTAATTATAATAGTAATAGGCAACAATTCTGACACTGTGTGTATGTCTTTTTTTTTTTGTTTATGTTGCTTTGATGGACCAATAAAATAGTAAAACCAGAGGGCTTGAACTTGCAATCATTTGATTGCAAGTCCCATAGACTGCAATACAACTGTATTGGGAGAATCATTACATAGCTATTGAGGCTGGTCATAGACCAGCCTCAATAGCTATAATGCTATGACAAGCCTGGTCATAGTATAGAACAGGTCAGCTCCCGCGATCTTGCCGCACGGGAGACGGTCTGCAACAATAAAGGAACGGGGCCGGTGGTGGGGACACGGAGGCTATTTTTAAAATTTTTTTTTTTTTTTTTGGGGGGGGGGTTGTGCCCTGCAATGCCTCTGATTGCGGGCATTAGAGCCAGGTCTCCACTGTAAAAAACTAGTACTATTACGGCGGAAGTTGGGAAAGGGTTAATTAAATTATTTTTAGAATTTTCACAGGCTGCAATACTGTATAAAGTTTAAGCAACAAAAAACAAGAAGCAGATATTTTTTCAAAATAACAATCTATCACTCTGTGTATTAGTGAGCAGAGCAGAAAAAAAAAAAATTAAATAACAAGAGGTTTTTTTTCACATTAGCGCAGGCTAACAGTGTTAGACTATATATTGGGTGTATGACAACCAAAAAAGGCTTAAAAGGGGTTGTCCGGAATAATGACTTTTTTAATATGAGAATGGGGAAGTTGAAAAAAAAAAACACTCATCTGTCCCCAGTACTTCGGCTTCTCCCAGTGCGGTCTGGCCTGCTGCTCGATTGTTTTCTTCAGCAGCCTAAGGAAAGGGACACAGGACATCACAGGAAAAAATAAATAAAATAGAAAAGCAGCATTTTTGTCTGTAGGGCAGCAACCACATTCTCTTTCCCATCCCTCTCCCCTCCTAATGCTACTGCACTTGAGCCAGGAAGTTTGGGAGGAGTGGACTGAGTTTAGGCTTAGTACTTTGTATACAGTAAAAGTGGCCATTTTGTTGTAAGGAATCCCCCAAGTAAATGACTGTATGAAATTAATACAGTAGCAGTGCCAACAGAAGTACCAATAGTAAAAACAATAAAACAGATTACAGTGCCACAGGGAAAGTCTCCAAAGATTCCCAAACTGCTGACTTGCAAATATATAAAGTTATGCTTTGATAATTCCCCTCTTTCCAATATTCCTGCATATTTAGTTTTAGCAACTTTGGAAAGCTGGATGACGACAAAGGGCATGGCAATAGGGGATGCAGAGGTAACAGTCACTACTGGGCCCTGGAGGGAAAGGGGGCCCAAAGATATCCCTACAGCATAATAAGACACCAGCATTATACACAGAAGATGGTAAATAGAGGCCCTGTTACAGATCTTGCCCAAGAATTTTCTACTTATACCTCTGGTAATACACAGGATACAAAAGGAAAAGAGAGGGGCGCTCCCTAATGCAGAAATCACAGAACACATAGAAATATGGACGGACACCAACTTGCTAGGTTTGGTCTCACCTTGTGGGAGTCGTACAAAGGCAGGCACAACTCTGATAATGAGCCTCAGTTAACCCTACTGGATAGTCTCAGTCTGGTTCCTGTGTGAAGGTGGCTGCTGCTCGTGGTCCACGGTTAATTAACCATAGGGAAATTACTATAATATATATCAAAATAAACAAAAAAGGACCTTAAAACAAGCACTGCCAGAATACAATTTATTTTTTTAAAAAACAATTGGCATAAAAAGATAAAATGGCAACGCGTTTCGGCAGAAGACCTACTGCCTTTCTCTGGTAATAAACAGTGGACAAGTACAGACAACAGACTGGGCATGTAGTGTCCCCGATACTGCCCTGATACTCTCTGTTTATATACTAAATAGTAAGGCCTACCATACCAGATTTTTTTTTTTTCAAGGTCCCAAGAAAGCTGGGTAGCATACCAGATAATACTGTGATATGGAGTGCTGAATAACAAAGTAATATAAAACAAATCTCCCTCCTTGTCACTAAGCTTTCCAGATTCCAGAACCTGGGTAATATAGCATGTGGAGATGTAACAGGGAATACTGAATACTAAATAAATGAACCTCCTTGCACTATAATCATACCATAGCTTACCAGGATTTGTGCTTCTGGGAAAGCTAGGTAATATACTAGGTTATGCCGTATTATGGACCGATGACATTAAATACAGTGGGTACGGAAAGTATTCAGAGCCCTTTAAATTTTTAACTCTTTGTTTCATTACAGCCATTTACTAAAAGCAAAAAAGTTCAATTTTATTTCTCATTAATGTACACTCAGTAGCCCATCTTGACAGAAAAAAACAGAAATGTAGATATTTTTGCAAATTTATTAAAAAAGAAAAACTGAAATATCACATGGTCATAAGTATTCAGATCCTTTGCTCAGTATTGAATAGAAGCCCCTTCCTCTTGAGCTAGTACAGCCATGAGTCTTCTTGGGAATGATGCAACAAGTTTTTCACATCTGGATTTGGGGATCCTCAGCCATTCTTCCTTGCAGATCCTGTCCAGTTCCGTCAGGTTGGATGGTGAACAATGGTGGACAGCCATTTTCAGGTCTCTCCAGAGATGCTCAATTGGATTGAGGTCAGGGCTCTGGCTGGGCCAGTCAAAAATGGTCACAGAGTTGTTTCTGAAGCCACTCCTTTGTTATTTTAGCTGTGTGCTTAGGGTCATTGTCTTGTTGGAAGGTGAACCTATGGCCCAGTCTGTGGTCCAGAGCACTCTGGAAGAGGTTTTCTTCCAGGATATCTCTGTACTTGTCCGCATTCATCTTTCCTTCAATTGCAATCAGTCGTCCTGTCCCTGCAGCTCAAAAACACCCCCATAGCATGATACTGCCACCACCATGTTTCACTGTTGGGATTGTATTGGGCAGGTGATGAGCAGTGCCTGGTTTTCTCCACACATACCACTTAGAATTAACGCCAAAAAGTTCAATCTTCGTCTCATCAGACCAGAGAATCTTATTTCTCATAGTCTGGGAGTCCTTCATGTGTTTTTTGGCAAACTCTATGCGGGCTTTCATATGTCTTGCACTGAGGAGAGGCTTCCTTCGGGCCAATCTACCATAAAGCCCCGACTGGTGAAGGGCTGCAGTGATAGTTGACTTTGTGGGAAAAAAAAAACAAAGCTGAGCGGGACCTGTCCTGGGCTGGCTTACGAGACCTCTGCATTTCAGCGCAGGCAGTGATACAATGACGTCATCGCGCCTCCTGCACGGCGACGCAGACGTCCTATGTGCGGACAAGAAGAGGAGGTGGCAGCTCCATCAAGGGATCGCACCTCTGATCAGCTGTATGAAGGGGCTATGGCACCTGTTTATATCCTATGCTGTCTGTTTATAGTTACCATGTGCTGTAATTCCAGCCTTGTCACATAGATGTGTATAGGATGAGGCTGTAGTTACATTATATGGCCACTATGAGATGACTGACGCTATGTAAACAGAGAAGTGGTCATGGTGCTTACACAGATACCACAGTTCATTCACAGCTGATCAGTGGGGGTCTTGGGTTTTTGAGCCCCACTGATTTTTTTATTAATGACCTGGAAAACCTTTTAATAAGGAAACCTATGGGGGCAAGGGGCACTATTTATGGGGGTACACCCAGACATTATTAATATAAATATGCACTTGGGAGTATTATTCATTATGGGGGGTTATGTCATATATTTTATAATTGGGGTAGCAGCAGGGTGGGGGCTTTGTAGCTTGGTGGATAGATAAAGCCGCGTGGCTCTCATTCACTTTGATGGGAGTGCCGAAGGTACCCGAAGTACAGTACTCAGCTATCTGCGGCGCTCCTATTATAGAGAATGGGGACCACGTGGGCTTGTCCATCCACCAAGCAGAAGATGTGTGGAGTTACTTTCATTGTTAATGTCGTGTTGTTGATTTCTGATACTGAAGTAATACAGGAAGAAGAATTCTTAAAAACTGTTTTATAAGTTTATGTATTGTGTATGCTTATTGTGCGACGATAGTGTGTGGAGCTAACAGCATGTAAACTCGATTTTATATATTTTTTTTTTGGGGCGGATGAGTCTTTCTATAGTACGCCTCAGGCAGCAAAGAGGCTAGGTTCACCACTGCCCCCAAGTCACCCCCCGCGGTGAGATCGGGGGGGTGCCATTATGCATTTTCGGCAGCCTGGGGTCTGGCCAGTGACCCTAGGCAGCTAGTACATGGTATATCCTGCCGGCACCTCCAGGAAGTCAGTCTATGCGTCTGCATAGGCTAACTTCCTGTATAGACTGCAATACACGTGTATGCTGTGTATTGCAGTCTATAGAACTGAACCAGCGATCAAAGCATCGCTGGTTCAGGTGTCCTTATAGGACAAGTAAAAAATGTTAAAGAAAAAGTTCAAAAAACTAAAAAGATTATAAAAAAATTAAAGTTATTAAGCCCCCAAAAAATCCCTTTTTCTATGTAAAATGAATTATATATAAAAAAATAAATAAAAACAATACATTTTTGTGTCGCCGCGTCTGTAACAACCTGTACAATAAAAGGGAAACAATATTTAACCTACACGGTGAATATCGAAAAAAAAAACCCGAAAAAAAATGGCTTCACAAAATATGCTATAAAAAGTGATCAAAAAGTCATATGTACCTCAAAATAGAATAAATAAAAAGCACAGGTTGTCCAGCAAAAAATAAGCCCTCAACCAACTCTGTAAACCAAAAAATAAAAATGTTACGCCTCTCAGTTACGCCTCAATAAAATGTATTCAATAAGTTATAGGCACCCAAAACTGGTGTCATTGCAAAATACATATCATCCCGCAAAAAAACAGTCCTCATATGGCCACATCACCAAAAATATAAAGAAAATTCAGCTTGTACAATTTGAAGACAAAATCCCCCAACTCGCCAAATCTTTAGAACAAAACTGGCTGCCGCAGGAAGGGAATGTATACGCTGTGCGACCATATATCAGGGTATACCCCAGATTTAGAACTTACAAGGGAAAAGACAACAGAAATGACCCCCCCCACACACACACACTTTTCTTGCACTTTAGAGGCTCTGCAAACATGACATGGCGTCCAGATACCAAACATCTAAATCTGCACTCCAAAAGCCACATAGTGCTCTTTCCCTTCTGCCCCCAGCTGTGTGCCCAAACAGCAGTTTATGCCCACATGTATGACACTGGTGTACCCAGGATAATGTACTTAATGTCATATCTGGGTATAAAATACCTTATCCTGAGTACAACAGTGTCATACATGTGGGCATAAACTGTTGTTTAGGCACACAACAGGGCACACATGTGAATGAGCCCTATGTGCTTTTACCCCACTAATTTAGATTGTTGGTTTTTGGACGCCATGTAACATTTACAGATACCCTAAAATTGCACTACAAAATGGGGTCACTTCTTGGGGAATTCCAGTTTACTGACACCTCTGGGGTTCTGCAAAAACAACACGGTGTCCAGTAAGTCCCTCTAAATCTATACTCCAAAAGCTAAAAAGCACAGTGCTCATTCCCTTTTTAGTCCTGCTGTGTGCCCAAGCAGCAGTTTACTCCCATATATACAACTTTTTTTGTCCCCGCGATAGTCCACTTAATAGTTTTAGGAATCTATGTCTCTGATGACACAAAGTTGGCACAACATATTGAGCACTGAAATGGCATATTTCTATAAAAATTTCAAATTTCAATTTGTACATTAATTTTTGGGAAGCAGTCTTGGGCTCAAAATGATACTACTACTTGAGAAATTCCTTGAGGGGTGTAGTTTCTAAAATGGGGTCACTCTTGAGGGGGGGGATTCCATTGTATTGGTACTTAAGGGGCTCTGAAAATGCGACATGGCACCTAAAAACTATACCAGCAAAATCTGCCCTCCAAAAGCCTAATAGCACTCTGTCCATTCTGAGCCTCGCCTTGTACCCATACAGCAGTTTGTAACCACAAATGGGGTATTCCTGTGTTCAGGAGAAATTGTGTAACAAACTGTGGGGTGTTTTTATTTCATTAACCTCTTGTAAGAATGAAAAAATTGGGGCTAAATTGACAGTTTATTGGAAAAAAAGTAATTTTTCATTTTCACATCCCAATGTTAATAAAATCTGTGAAACAGCTGTGGCGTCAAAATGCTCACTATACTCCTTGATATGTTCTGTGAGGGGTGTATTTTCCAAAACGGGGTCACTTTTTAGGGGTTTCCATTGTACTGGTACTTTAGGGGCTCTGCAAATATGACATGGCCCCCGAAACATATTCCATCAAAATCTGCCCTCCAAAATCCAAATAGTGCCCTTTCCATTCTGAGCCTCGCCACGTACCCATACAGCAGTTTGTAACCACATATGGGGTATTCACGTGTTCGGGAGCAATTGTTCAACAAACTGTAGGGTGCCTTTTCTCCTTTAACCCCTTGTGAAAATGAAAACTTTGGGGATAAAGTGACATTTTAGTAATTCTTTATTTACACATCCCAATGTTAATAAAATCAGTGAAACAGCTGTGGGGTCAAAATGCTCACTATACCCCTTGATAAATTCTGACAGGGGTGTAGTTTCCAAAATAGGGTCACTTTTGGAGGGTTTCCATTGTTTTGGTACTCTATGGACTCTGCAAATGAGACATGGCACCCGAAAACTATTCCAGCAAAATCTTCTTTTCTAACGTCCAGTGTTGCTTCCCTTCCGTGCGCTACTGTGTGCCCAAACATCAGTTTACACCCACATGTTGGGTATTTCTGTGCTCGGGAGAAATTGCATGACAATCTGTGAATGCATTTTCTCATTTAAGCCTTTGTGAATGTGTTAATTTTAGGGCTAAATGAATGTATTATTTAAAAAAAATGAAATGTCTAAATTTCACCTCCATATTGTTTTAATTCCCGTGAGATGCTAAAAGGGTTAACAAACTTTCCAAATGCTGTTTTGAATTATTTGAGGGGTGCAGTTTTCAAAATGGGGTAATTTATGGGGCTTTCTAATATATAGGCCTTTATAATCCTCTTCAGAACTGAAGTGGTCCCTAAGAAATTAGTTTGGGAAATTTTCTTGTAAATCTGGAAAATCACTGTTACACTTGGAAGCCTTCTAACGTCCAAATAAATTAAAGGACGATAAAGGATGATGCCGATATAAAGCAGTGATATGGTAGTTAATATTTATTAATGTATTTGGGTGG
Source organism: Leptodactylus fallax (assembly GCA_947044405.1). Taxonomy (NCBI): domain Eukaryota; kingdom Metazoa; phylum Chordata; class Amphibia; order Anura; family Leptodactylidae; genus Leptodactylus; species Leptodactylus fallax. The sequence continues at coordinate 3,321,602 of CAMRHE010000183.1, forward strand.
TATGAGTATCTGTCTGATAAGCAGAGTATTTCACATTTTGAAAATTGTGATTTTTTTTTCCAAATTTCCATCAAATTCCCTATTTTTTTTATAAATAAATACAAAAATATTGATCAATGTTTACCACTAACATGAAGTACAATGCGTCATGAAAAAAACAAACAATCTCAAAATCACCTGTTTAAGTTAAAGCATCTCAAAGTTATTGCCATATTAAGTGACACATGTCAGTTTTGAAAAATGAGGCCTGGTCATTAACGCACTTTTAGGCCCGGTTCTAAAGGGGTTAAATAAATCTGCCTTCTTGCTCCCAAATCATGCAACAGCTTGCTAGATTTGCCAATCTGAGATAGCTATGTAGCATAGAATGTGCAGCTTTGATAGAGAATACTGAACATTGAATACTATATGTTTCTAGATAAATAGCACTCCTTGTTACATTATTGTATAATATGCTGTCACATGTGCTTTCCATGGTCCTTTGAAAGCTGTCTGGCATACCAGGTATGCTATAATAGGGACTTCTGAAAACCTCCTGCTTTCTCTTAAATCATGCCAAAGCTTGCTAGATTTGCCTTTCAGGGTTCAGGAAAAGCTGGGTAGCATAGCATGTGGAGCTGTAATAGGGAATACTGAACACTATATCTAAATAAATCCCACTCCTTTTTATATAATTTGTGTCATACATTGCCAGATTTACTTTTCAGGGTCCCAAGAAACTGGGTAACATACCAAATAATGCTGTTTTAGGGGCTGTTTAGTACTAAAATATCTAAATAAATCCCCTACTAGGCCTGTAATTGTTCCATAACTTTCCAGATACAGCTTTCCTATGACTCTGAAAGAAATAACAAGTAACGTTATATTTTTATACTTTTCAGGGTGTAGAAGGGGAACCAAACTTTAATACAGTTGTAGTGAATGTTCATTATTGTTCACTGAATGATATAATTGTTTTTGTGGTGCTGTGATATTGGTCAAGATGTAGTTAAAGTCGTTATTTTTTAGATAGGAATGTAGGAATAACTATAGGATTCTATGGTGGTCTAAGTTTGTACACATTATGCCTGTTTAATACTAGACTTACAATAATATTTAGTTAACTAAAGGACACATAGACTGCTAAAAATACATTTTTGCTGGAACTTTGTTTCCACAGGGAAACAATTCAGGATTCAGTCATGCCATTTTTTTTATTTTCTGCTCTGTTATTTATGATGGTGGTGGATGTTACGTGTGATTGTGCATTTACCCAATTAGATTGGACTTCTGAGCAGTTGTTGTCAGCTTTTCCTTTCTGCAGTCTATTAAGAGCAGCGACATTTACTGTAATGCCATGGTTCTAGACAAGACTCACAAACTTGTGCCGAGATCATGAAGTGATTTTTAAACAACTTACGTTTATTGACTTTTTTTCTCATGGAGAAACACAAACTTAATATTTACAGCCAACTGGTGATATCTGACTGCACAAATACACTTCACACTCACTGGGGGTTATTTATCATCTGCCCCTTTTTTTGGCCATATTTTTCACAGGTTCACCCTTTTTTTAGACTAGTTTTACTATGGTGCTTATTTATGATGTAGGTGCATCTCTTTGCTAAATGTTGTATGTGTCAGTTTAGATTAGCCTTTATAGGCACGTTGATGGCAATTGCACCTTCTTTGTTAAAATATTGTGCAATTGCCCCTTTTTAATGCTTTCTGACATGACAGGCTTTTTTTACGCTGTCCATGTACTGGAGTGCATTTGCACCTTTTTTTGTCCCTTTCTAAAAAGGCGCAAGTCTTAAATACAGTGTGAGGCTGAGGCCCCACGTTGTGGAAACACAGATTTTTTTGTTGCAGATTTTGCTGCAGTTTTTTGAGCCAAAACCAAGAATGGTTACAAAGGGAATTAAAAATATATAGGAAGCTCTTAAACTTCTACTTTCTGCTCAATCCACTCCTGGCTTTGGCATAAAAAAAACGCAGCAAATTCTGCAACGAAAAAAGCTGTGTTTCCGCAAAGTAGGGCCTCAGCCTGAAAGGGATCTCAATTTAGGCCATGCCCCTATTTCTCACCAAAAAGTAAAAATGGAAAAAAAGGCACAAATGCTTCACAAATGAAGTGCGGAGCAGAAAAAGACCACAAAAAGGAGCCATTTACACCAAAAAATGGAGCAAGTAGCTTAATAAATGTGCCCCACTCTAAGGGTATGTTTACACGTAGGAATTTGACACAGATTCTGTTTTCAATGGGAGGCAGAGATTGCAGCAGGACACTGAAAAAAAAAATCAACGTCCTGCTCAATCATGCCACGGATTCTGCAGCTCGAGACTCCCTGCTTATTAGGCCCATTCATCTAGGCCTGATCAGCAGCGGAAGGTTGTGACAGAATGTCGATGCAAGGGCATTGGCATCCCATCGTGGGTATCATGCAGCCGAATACAGCCGAGAAAAATGAAGAGGGATTTCTCTTAATTTTCCACCGTGTGAATGTACCTCATCAGTTCTGTTGCTCTTCCCTTCTCTTAGTTTAATGCAGCAGCCAATGATCCTATCCCTGGGTGGTTCAGTGTTTTAGTTTTTTAGTAATGCTGGGAGGCCATTATGCTGTTCCCCAGCATTAAGCCGAATCATATACAGTATTGGACTCTGACATGGCAGTGTCGGCTGCCCAGATGACACAGAATTTAGGACTTTATTATATGGCTGCCCCTGACACATCCTTTTTCATAACTCCTTTACACAAAGCAAACCACTCACACTCCCATAGTAGGCATATGGCACACACTCATTTTCACTCCCAATCATCCCACTTAGCATGCACACCAACTGCTCACTCCCTCCTGCGGTTAAAGGGAGGAATGACTGGGTTTACTCAGTGATCACTATATTAACAGCAATAAATATTCCTATCTACAATGTGTGACAGGTGTGCTCCTTCAAGAGCATAGTTACCGAGTTAGTAAACAGCTGTGCTGCTGCTCCAGAAGACTCATATTATACCTAAAGCAATGGCCTTGTGCTAGAGCTATCACAAAGTGTCCTTTGGCTTGTTGTGACGACATGTAAACCTGTTGCTGCAACAAAGCTCTTCTGGTAGCCTTGCCTTAAAGGAAGAAACACTATTTATAGGCTGGATTTGTTTCTATTTACACTGCCAATATATCATGTTGTGTACTGTACTGCTTTGTGTGTAGAATATATATATATATATATATATATATATTAGTGAAAACAAATACTTGGCACTCCAAAGGGTTGTGATGCAATTAGGTTTAAGATTTATTTTGTAATGCAATCCAAACAAATTTTGTAATGTTTCAGTTGTCTGATGAAGGAAGCTAGTCTTCTGAAAGCTTACTTATCAAATATACTCAGTTAGCCTCTAAAAGGTATCGCCTGATTTCTTCACTCATCCACTACTTTCAATGGTTAACACGGTACAACATTATACTATTATATGCAACCTTCATCAGACTGAAGCACCCAGATGCCAGTGGAGTGACGTGCATCTTCTAGCGTATATATATTATATATAGTGGTCATAATATTCTGCACACTCTTGTTTGTCTCACATATTGTTACTAATGTACGTGATAAACTGTCTGCAGGGGAACATTAATACTTTTCCATTGTTAGTCTTTCCACAACAGCTGTCATGGATTGGCAATGTTTAAACTTGGATAATGTGATCCTTTGTCTAAATTATCAGTAAATGAAATATTGAAATGGAATCCTTTAGACTTATAAACATTTTTAACTGGTTAGACAACTTCAAGGTCATATAAAAACCACTATGCCCTTCGTGAAAAATTGTTTCATATGAATTATAGTATATAATTATAGTACTAAACATATTAATATGTCAACATTTCTACTTTGCTAAATACAAAAAAAACTTATAGTAAGTGCTAGTAAATAGATTTCCCCACACTCACATTGTATGACCAATTCACAGAAAATAAAAAAGAGTAGAAAGAAGTTTCAATATTTCATTGTTCAATCTTTCATGCACATGTCATGTCTAAATAAGTGGATCATTGAAGTGAATTGTACCAAATCTATTAAATGGTGCAATTTTGGACTATCCTAAAGTCAGAAAATGAAATGTATATCTGCTTTGTGCAAAATTGTGTTCAATTTTCTGACAATCGACTTAATAAATCTGTCTAGAAAAGGTCGGCCACATATCACCCGGTAATTTGTCAAGTCCTGTGCAGAAATAAAAAATTTTCTTCAGTTTGAGACTTTTGCGAGTTTTGGCAAATTTTTGGGGACTTAGTGGGCACAGTTGCAAATTTTGGGGATTAAGTTTATACCAAGAACTGGCATAAAGAGATTAATAAAAATGGGCCATTATTTGTAAAAGTTAAACTGTAACTCCCTGTGGCAGTGTGACTGCTAATGTAGCAGCATGTTTGTGTCACTGGAGGTACAGAAAAATGTGTATTTCACCCTGAGAGAGAAGTTTGCAGACAACTGGTTTGATCATGAAGTTAATTAGCAGCCAGGTGGGAGGGGCTCCACAAGTAAGAAGTGAACACTTCCCATAATGCTCCCTGTCTGTGGAAGACATGCTGTGCCAGGGTCTGTAGGAGCCAGAACCATGTGACTTGGTGGAGATACTGGGTAGTAGTGCCAGGGTCTCATAGTGAGGGACACTGAATGTGTTAGTAGTATAATGTTGTACCGTGTTAGCCATAGAAAGTAGTGGAAGAGTAAAGAAATCAGGCGATACCTTTTAGAGGCTGAGTATATTTGATAGTAAGCTTTCGAGAGTGCTAGCTCTCTTCTTCATACACCATGGCTGAAGAAGAGAGCTAGCACTCTCGAAAGCTTACTATCAAATATACTCAGTTAGCCTCTAAAAGGTATCACCTGATTTCTTCACTCTTCCACTGAATGTGCTAGTCAGTAGTCAGACAGCTGAGGATTTATTTTGTGCTGTGATGTACATGAGGTTTTGCTGTGAAAACAGAAGAATAAAGCTGGCTGTGGTCAGTTCTGAACTGAATTCACTGTGCCTGAGTGAGGTTTCTGATGTGCCAGCTGCAGTGGCGTAACTAGGAATGGCTGGGCCCCAAGGCGAACATTTGACATGGGCCCCCCTTGAACTGCTGCCCCCAACCCCCCCACACAAACCGCCGCCCCCAACCCCCCCACATAAACCGCATTCCTGCACACACTATTATGCCCCATAGTGGCCCCTGCACACAGTATTATGCCCCATAGTGGCCCCTGCACACAGTATTATGCCCCATAGTGGCCCCTGCACACAGTATTATGCCCCATAGTGGCCCCTGCACACAGTATTATGCCCCATAGTGGCCCCTGCACACAGTATTATGCCCCGTAGTGGCCCCTGCACACAGTATTATGCCCCATAGTGGCCCCTGCACACAGTATTATGCCCCATAGTGGCCCCTGCACACAGTATTATGCCCCATAGTGGCCCCTACACACAGTATTATGCCCCATAGTGGCCCCTGCACACAGTATTATGCCCCATAGCGGCCCCTGCACATGGTATTATGTCCCATAACAGCCCCTGCGAACTGTATTATGCCCCATAGTGACCCCTGCACACAGTATTATGCCCCATAGTGGACCAAGCATGAACGATCATTATACTCTGGGGTCTTTTCAGAACCTAGAGTATAATGATCGGAGACCCAGGGGGAGGATACAAACAAAAAACAATGCTACTTACCTCTTCCTCGGTCCGCTGCACTCCCGTGCACTACTTCGGCCATCTTCAATGTTGGACCAGAGTGAGTGAGGCCGGCGTCGTGACGCATAATGATGTCGGCTGACGTCTGGGACGTCAACAAACAGGCCCGAAGCCTGCGGAGCGTAGGAGAGGTGAGTTACAGTGTTTTTTATGTTCCCTCACCTTCCCTGGGCCCCCGATCGTTATACTCAGGGGTCTCAAAAGACCCCTGGCCAGTTGTCTTGATGAAGACATGGTGATCCTGTGCACTAAAATAACCCAAGATTTGTCACAATCCCACTTTTTTTTTTAATTGCTATTGCTGGGGGTTGTATGGTGACCATTTTTGTAATATACTTTATCAATCTAATTTCCTTTGCTATCTAACTTCTTTTTTTAATTATAAAGTAGGCTGTAACATTCTCTTTACCAACTCTCTAACTGAGCTGTTTCTAAGGAAAGTCTACACATGTGTATTGTAAATATGCAGAGCAGAAGCATTTACCAAGGGTGTGGGGGGAAGGGGTCACTTCTAATGGCTGTATCTTCAGTTTTATACCATCTAGAAAAATTCTTAGCTTTTATATGATGCCAAGACTTAAAGGAGTTGTCCGGGATAATTGGAAATCCCTACACTAATCTAAACACCCTCCTACTTTCTAAATAACATAATTTATCAAAAATGTATAGTTACCCATATCCCTGGGACAATCATGTGACCGCCCTAGGGACATTTGCTGGTTATCCGTTGACGTCCAAACAGTTTTCAGCAGCTGCGCAAAATCGTGCAGCTGCTGAAACAAGGAACCAGCTGTAACTTCAGCCGGAGGTCCCGAGAGAAGGCAGGAAAGGTTTATTACCTTCCCTGCCATCCCGATCGCTGTGTATACAAAAAAAAAATTAATTGAAAAGTAAAAAAAAAATAAAAATAAAAAACACCCCCTTATTACAGGTTCTAGGCCCACCCCTGACAACACCATACAAAATAAAAATTACCGTAACGGAGAGGAAAAACTTTTTTAAAAAGTTTTTTTTGTAGCACTTTGTGCTATTAAATAAAAAAAAAAAAAAGAAAAGTGAATAACAAACACGTTTTTCCTCCTCTTTTGTTTATATTTTCCTGGATATAAAAAAAAATGTAAAAACATGCAAAAATAAAAATAAAGCCCTATGTGTCACCGAAAAAAGACGCAGAAATTAGTTGAATAACACAAATGATAAAAATGTTACAGCCCTCAAAACCGCACATACAAAATACCCCAAAATGTGTCTGGTCCTGGACCAGAAATTGGCCCGCTACTGAAGTGGTTAAAACAGTAGTTTCCTAAATTGTTTCTACTCTGAACATACAGTAGCTGTAACAGGTGATACAGTTTTACCTTAATTTCCCACAACAGTGAAAATCTGTAAATGGTGGCTATTTCCGACTGATATTCTGATGGTCTGTTGATAGTATTTTTATCCGTTTTCATGGATCTCTCCATACATTACAATGCATTAGGAATCTATGCAAATAGACAGCACTTGGGTTTTCACCCTTGAAAAATGGACGTTTTCACATCCATTTTCACCCATGGCTGTGTGAATGTAGACTCACAGTTTTAAGACACAGCTTATGAATTAGCTCCACTGGTTGTATGAAGATAAATCTTGTGATTATTATTCTCTCTCATTGAGGTTCTCTTCACACACCAAATACCTTTAATAATGGCAAACAAAATAGCACAGCATACAGAACATTCTTTTTTTTTGTCTGATAAAATGAGATCATGTCAGAAACCCAACAGCCCCATTTTAACCAGTGGGGTGTGTCAGGCACAGTTAGTGTCAGTCATGTGATGGATCTTGTATTGCCGCCACTTCCGTTGCTCTGCTTCTATGACAGAGCAGAATAATGGATTTAAACCATGCAGATATGAACAGAGCCTAAGGGCTTGTTCATTTTTTTTCATTTTTATTTATGCTTACTTGTATAGCGCCATCAGCGCTTTACAGAAATTGACAGTCACTGTCCCACATGTCATACTATAGGGCCTCAATGTGCCTAATCAGGAGGGAGTCTGCAAGGAGAATGCAGCAAGATCGAGGAGGATGCTTATGTTTTCCACATCCTGCTGCAAGCTCTGACTCCGATTGAATATAATGGGAGGTAGAATCAGAGCGCAATTTGCTTCAAAATCTGTGGCAGATTCTGCCATGTGAATGAACTCTAAGGATGGAGTTGGCCACTTTCAGACCAATATTAAGAGACAATTGTTATTGTTTGTATAATAAGATAAACAATTTTCCAATATACTTTCTGCATCAATTCCTCAGTTTTCCAGATCTCTACTTGCTGTCATTCATTCTGTTACCTCCAGTGGATAAAACTCTGACCATGGTCATGTGATTTATGGTCCATGGTCATGTGATGGACACACAGGTGCACAGCTCATTAGCAGGCAGATGTCTGATTACTGTGCTGTGACTATAACAAGCTGTGCACCTGTGTGTTCATCACATGACCATGGACCATAAATCACATGACCATGGTCAGAGTTTTATCCACTGGAGGTAACAGAATGAATGACAATGAGATCTAGAAAACTGTGAGGAATCGATACAGAAAGTATATTGGAAAATTGTACAACTTATTAGTGGACTGGCCTTGCTGTTATTGTTGTAGTCATGTGGTTTTAAATAAAGCTATGACTATTTAACACCCAAAAAATGTGTCTTGTGTAATTATTTGGATCATAGATTTAGGCTAGTTTGGGCATGTACAATGCTGCTCCATTCAGTCTGTCAGTCACTGATAGGATTGCCCCCATAACAAGATGATTGTTAGGCAGAAAGAGCAAAGATATAAAATAATTCATTATAGGATATATATATATATATATATATATATATATATATATATATATATTTTTTTTTTTTTCCGGAAATATATTTAGTATATCTGTTTGTTTTATCTGTGCAGTGAAAAGGTAACAAATGGCATACAGTGTACCATCTGTGTTTTTCACTGACCCATACACTTGAATAAATGGGCAGAGGCACAAAAATGGACAGGTATAGGACTGTCTCCATTTTTGCAGCTCTTTTCTACGGCCCAGACACAAAGTGGGAAAAACTATCGATATGCAGGGGCTCATAGAAAAGAATGGGCTCAAATATTATCCACTATCGATGACCTGTAATTGAAGGTAAAATACTGAAATATACTAAGGCACGAGGCCTTAGGATGGATTCAGATGCAGAAGATTTTATTGCTGAAATTTTTGTGAATGTCTGATCCATCATAGAACTTATGGAAAACATGTGCTTACTGTCAAAAGAACTTCATTCAATTGAATGAAGCTGATTTTCAGTTGTAGAAATTTATGCAACAAAACCTGCTGTGTGAATCCACCCGAATATTTTGATTAACTGCAACAATACTGGTGTTCGGAGTATGCCATAAACTCCGTCCTACCACAGTTAGACCCGTAATACCTTTTCCCTCTGATAGAGAAGCACATGCCATTTACTGTAGGAACTAAATATAAAACTGTGTATATAATATAAAACACATATTCAAATGTATAAATCTAATTCAGAGATATGTGGTTAACTCCTCCCGAACAAGCAGTGTGATTTGTGCCTGTCTGCTGTCAGTGTTTGGCCAAGCCTAATAATCTAAAGGACATCTCCTGTCTCCTGTGAGGCTTATCTCAGGAATGAGGCTTATCTACAGAGCAGTCACTCACTTTTTGTAGCCAAATAGGGAAATGGCAGGACACGTTGGTATCCATTTAAATGTCACATTGCTGAAAAAAATCAAAACAACAATAATAATTATAATGTAATTAATGGTGATCAATTTATTTCTAGGTGTCTCATAGGTTTTGTATGCTGTCTAGATAAAGCAAGAAGCAGATATTCCAAATTCTTCTTGCAATAACTGAATGTTTTTTGCCACTGGGTATGGCTATGTAACAAAAACTCAATTTTCACAGCATGTTAGTTTTGTAGTGATGTACAGTGCAATGTTATTTTATTTTTGCTAGTATAAAGTACATTTCTAGAGGAATACTGAAAAATAAACATTAACTATTACTGCCTCTCACAGTTCTATAATCTTATGTATATACATGCACACAGGAATTAATTTGACATGTGTTTTCACGGATTTGCAGTAATTCTATAGCTAAACCCTCTTGTGTTACATTAATTTTTTACAGGTAGTGTTGAACATTTTCTGCAAATTTCACCCTATGCATTACAAAGGATAAAATCCACAGAAACAATTGATATATCACAGACTTCCAAATGTACTCCAAAGGTCAATTTATGTGCAGAAAATTTCCATGGGTGTATGAGATTTTGAAAATCTCATTGACCTTGCTGGTGCTGTATTACACTGTGCATCTGCCACATGAAATTCTGCAAGGCAAATCAGTGCATAATATACGGTGTATATATATTAAACTTTCATTAATTCATAACTGTTCACACATATTCAGAATGTATGTGTATATAAATATATGTATCTTATATCATTATACTCATATGTTCTGAACATGTGCGAAGTTATGAAATATTTATACTGTATCTCATTATGTAGATTATGTAGTCATTGACAGTAGAGATGAGTGTACTCCTCGAGATTAGTTTTGTTTCAGGTTTGACCACTTCGGGTCCATGATTAGTTTTGGGTCGAACAAGTTTGGTAGGAATCACACCTTAAATTGGCATAAAATATAGTGTAGAACACTCTCAGGTCTACTAGAAAAACCTGGCACTTCTGTGGGCCAATCACTGGAGAGCTGCTGCCACTATTGAATTCCATGGCGGCAGTGACTCCTCTGTGATAGCGGGACCATCGCTAATGATAGCAGCAGTGATCCTGTTTTCATCTATCCTGTGCTGTGTCACTATGATGTCTCAGTACAGGGACACTAAAATAATAAAAAAAAAAATTGTGGCAAGTGGGTCAAAAAAGAAAAAAAAAATCATAGCAGAGCTATTGCCGACGGTGGCCCCGCTATGTATAGACACATTGCCCATTTGAATTTAGTGCTAGAGCTAAATTCAAATGGGCCAATCTCAGGAGAGCAACTGCCGCTATAGAGTTCTCCTGTGATTGGCCCATTTGAATTTAGCACCAGAACAGGTGCTTTTTGTGCTAAATTTAAATGGCCAAAGTGTCTATACATAGTGGGGCCACCGCTGGCAGTAGCCACGGTAGCTCCTCTATGACTTTGTTACAAACCGATTCACTTATCTCTAATTGACAGTTTCAGTTTCCTAGATTGTCAAATCAGAAAATTACAGAAAGTAGGGGTATGATAGTTACCACGATCAACTATCTGGACGTAGTCACTATGGGACCTTTATATAAGCTAAGATCAGGCCAATAATAAGAGACAATTTATGATATATCAACTTGATCTGCAGTTGTTTAAAGTACTTTTACACTACCTGATGAAACTGCTTAAGGAACAAGTTATCTTTATTAAGATTGCTTGTTCATCTGAACATCAGCTCATGTAAAGGCCATCATGGGTTACCTATCCATAACAGACACCAGTCAATAGACAGTTAGTCACCTTCTTCTTGTTTAAAGTCCATTTCTATGTTTCGATTGACTTTTTTTTTCGGTTCATTTGTATGATTGTTTCCCCCAAACAGTTCCCATTAATTGTCAGCAGGTCATCCCCTGATTATACAATGGTATGTGTCTTTAACAATTTTTTATTTATTTATTTTTTTACTATGACCCAATCCTGACTACCACCTTTAAACGAGGCACCTGCTCAATAGAGACTTGGCAGCAATGCCCAGAATCAGAGACTGAGAGACATGCATTTAACCCTTTAGATACCTCAGTCATCTAATTTGCATCAGTACACAGGCAGTGCTATATTGAATGAAATTCATATCAACATGTTAGGTATTCTCATGAGTGAAAATGCCCGAACTAGAGGAAAAAAAAAAAAAATATATATATATATATATATATATATATATATTTATCCTATACAATAAATGTCATAGAAGGAGGAAAAAAAAAAATCAGTTTATTTCCATTGCCTTTCTTGAAAATGGCTTAAATTAAATACGAACTACAATTTACCCTGCAAAAAAAGATGCCTTGCACAACTCTGTATATGGGAACATAAAGAAGTTATGGTTGTCAGAGTATGGCAATTTACATTTTTTTTTTTATTTTTCAAAGATTTTAATTTGTGTCTGCTGTGCTCCTTCCGGTGATCGTGTGGGAACACTGACAGTGCTCATGTGATGACTGTGGCGAATATATTCATCATATGGCATTAACTGCCCCTTTATAGAATATATATATATATATATATATATATATATATTGTGAGTATGTGAACCCAGAGGGCGCTATTGAGCGACCCAGGGCCAGGCCTGAAAAGGCCCTCAGCCACACCTTTGGGTGGGGGCGTAACTCCAGAAGGCTGGAGAAACCTGCAGGAAGTAGGAAATCGTGGAACCAGCCAAGGACAGATAGGCGGTCTGTCCCAGGAGGGCTGAGGTCCACGGGGGACTTTTGCTTGAGCTGAGCATTAGTCAGGCTAGATAGGGGTCAAGGAGTCAGTTAGTGCCCTAACTGTGGCACAGGCTGTTTTTTTTGTTTTGTTATGTTGCACTAAGCTGAATAAAGGCCATTTTGTTTTAAATTGGCACCGTCTGAACACTGTCTCTCCGGCGCCCAGTACCACAATTACTGCTGTCGGGACCAGGAGTCTGCCGCCATTGAGACTGATCCCCCCCAAATTGTCACATATGGTGCTACGGATTTGGGCATAAAGAGATCCACGCAAGTCCTGGAAGACAAGTGTTTGGTGACTGCAGTACTGCTAAGTGTGCATTGTGGCCTAAAGCTGGAAGAAATCTGTGATTTCAACGGAGAAACCCAGGAAGGGGTGAGTGAATTGCAAGATAGCAAATTGTGTGCAAAAACTGGTGAAAGTAAAACTCTGGAAGAGGAATCCAGGGAATGTACTTTGTGTATACTGTGGCTCAGAAGTCTGTAAAGTGCTTGCTGATGGCAAGAAAGTAAGCAATGTGTGTAGAAGCTGGATATTGCAAACAGTCTATGTGAAAGGCTAAGGTGCCATGTTGGTGTTTTCTGTGGAAGACAGAAGAAAATGCTGGTTGTTGTAGGGCCACATAAATTAACTGTTTGAATACATGTGACTGCAGAAGATAGCAAAAAAAGTTGCTGCCGGTTGAACCCAAGGTTGCTGTGGAATATTGTGTAATCTTGTTAGTAAACCATGGGCAAGAAAAAAGAGAATTTCAGCTTGTAAAAAAGCAGAGAAGTTATGCACAGGTTTATTAGAGCAGAAGTCTGAATGCAGAGAGACACAAAACCCGGAAGAGAGCATGTGGAGTGCAAGTAAAGATAATGGGTTGCATGACGGTAACTCAGTTTTTCTTAAGCACCTCTGTTCTATGATTGAATATGTCCCTGCTGACTGTATGTCTCATACTGGAGTGCATCAAAGCGCCAAAGATGAAAATATTATGGTGCAGCAGCTTCAAGATGAGATTAAAACCATCAGGTTCAGTTATGAGAATGAAATATCTGATTGGAAATGGCAGCTTTTGGTATCAGAAAAAGAGAACCTTAAGTTAAAGAATGAGCTTGACTCTATGAAGAGGTTATATCCTAGTTGCTGTGAAAATGTGGTGCTGGGTTTGCCTGGAATGGACTGTGTCACTAAGGAGTTTGCTGAAATGAAATGTGCTCTATCTAATAAAGTTATACAGAGTGTAGAGCAAGAGCAAGTGCTTGAGAAGCAGTTGCAGGATTTAAAGGAGCAACATGTTCAAGACTCCATTGCCAAAGAGAGTGTCATTGAAAAATTAAGAGATGACCTTGAAACTGCTAAACATGAGAGAAGTGAATTTTTGCAGTGTCAGTCAGAATGTCTGGATGACCAAGTCAGGAAGTGTGAAAAACTTTCGGCTGCATTAACTGACAAAGAAAATGAAATTGCAGAGCTGAGGAAGCATGTGTCTGACCGAGAGAGTGATTTAGAATCTGTGGCGCAATGTCAGAGCAAAACTTGCATGAACTAAAGCAGGTTCCCCTAAATAGTGAAGTCAACGAATGGCGGAGCAGTGCTGGAGTTCTGGAACAAAGAGAAATGGAACTCAAAGCTAGAATATGCAGCCTGGAGAGGGCGCTCTCAGGATCTTGTGAAGATAATGAGAAATTGTCTGTTTTGGTGCAAAATAAAGACAAAGAATTGAGGGAGATGACGTCTGTCCATACTCAGAAAGTGCAAACCTTACAGGAGAGTCACAAAAAAGTAGAGACTCAACTTCAAAAGCTGCAACAAAAAGTCACAGAAGGGGACAGGTTTTGAGCAGAACTGCTAGACAAGGCAAACGGACTACAGGTGGAATTGAATAATGTCACAGGGCTTCTTTCTCAAGCAGACAGCAAGTTTATCAAACTTTCCAAAGATTTTTCTACACTAGAATCTCAGCTTCAGGACACTCAGGAACTTTTGCAAGAAGAAACTCGTCAGAAGCTTGACCTTAGTACAAAACTAAAACAAATGGAAGATGAAAAGAATGGTTTCCTTGAGCAACTAGAGGAAGAGGAGATAGCAAAAAGAGATTTGACAAAGCAGATTTCAACACTACAGTCCCTGACAGAAGTTCTGTCGCTTATACATGTTGTGGAATCAAAAGCTTGTAACCTGACTTTAAATTCATCCATTGGTTTTAGAAATGACTCATATGAAAGCTGAAACCCTCCCAAATGATTTTTTAGTTAAGAAAATAAATTGGCTTCACTGCTGAAATATTCATCATTTAATGAACACAGAAAGGTCAGATTTTGGCAAGACAAAAGTTTTGTCGCCTTGTCATATAATGCACCCAATCCTAGTTTAAAGCCTCACCTGTGCTCACTAATTGATCGGTTAATTAGTGGGTGTGTATAAAAAGAACTCCAGCACCCCAGACCTTCACTTGAACTGCAACTTCACCTCTGACAAAATGCCAAAAATCAACCCTGCTACCAAATCCTTGATTATCAAGAGGCTGAAGACCAGATCCACTGCAGAGGTGGCTGGCACCTTTAATGTGTCTCTGCGTCAAGTACAAAGAATTAAAAAAAGATTTGAACAGACTGGATATGTTTTTGACATGCCCAGGTCCGGCAGACCCCGCAAGACAACTGCTCAGGAGGAACGTTTGTTGGTTAGAAAATCAAAAGCCAACCCCTCTTCCACTGCAGCAGAGCTCCAACAGGCCTGGTCACCTCAAGTCCTTGTGTCAACTAGAAAAGTTTGTAGGATTCTGTCTCGAAATGGCCTCCATGGTCGAATCAGTGCCCAGAAGCCAGCACTAAACAAAAGGCAATTAAAAAAACGTGTGGCATTTGCCAAGGCCCACAGCCTGCTAAACGGATGGACGCTGGAAAAGTGGCAGAAGGTGGATTTCTCAGATGAATCTTCAGTTGAATTACACCACAGCCGCCGCAAATACTGCAGGAGACCTACTGAAGCCCGTATGGATTCAAGATACACCCAGAAAACAGTTAAGTTTGGTGGTGGAAAGATCATGGTCTGGGGTTACATTCAGTATGGGGATGTGCGAAACATTTGCATGGTGGAAGGCAATATCAATAGCCTAAAATATCAAGAAGTATTAGCTTCCTCTTACATTTCCAATCATAAAAGGGGTCAAATTTTGCAGCAGGATGGTGCTTCATCTCATACATCCATCTCTACATTAAAGTTCCTCAAGGCAAAGAAGATCAAGGTGCTCCAGGACTGGCCAGCCCAGTCACCAGACATGAACATCATTGAGCATGTTTGGGGGAGGATGAAAGAGGAAGCTTGGCAGACAAAACCAAAGAATCTTGATGAACTCTGGGAGGCATGTAAGACTGCATTCTTTGCTATTCCTGATGACTTCATCAATAAATTGTATGAATCATTGTTGAAACGCATGGATGCAGTCCTTCAAGCTCATGGAAGTCACACAAAATATTAAATATGGCTCTAATAGCACCACAACAACATTCACCAATGTTATGAAACATATCTTTGTTTTTGAACAGAATTATTGGTTTGATTTTCACATTACTTTATGTGTGCAAAAAAAGACAAAACTTTTGTCTTGCCAAAATCTGACCTTTCTGTGTTCATTAAATGATGAATATTTCAGCAGTGAAGCCAATTTATTTTCTTAACCAAAAAATCATTTGGGAGGGTTTCAGCTTTCATATGAGTCATTTCTAAAACCAATGGATGAATTTAAAGTCAGGTTATAAGCTTTTGATTCCACAACATGGATAAGCGACAGAACTTCTGTCAGGGACTGTACAGGCTCAGGCTACTGATATGAAGGAGAAAATGGAGGATAGTATTGGATCCTTGGACTCTGTTGAAGAACTAAAGGAAAAGTTGCAAAAGGAGCTAGAAGCTACAAATCAACAGTTTGAAGAGAAGGCTGCTGCTTATGACAAACTTGAGAAGACGAAAATTAGACTTCAGCAGGAACTAGAAGATATAGGTGTAGATCTTGATCATCAACGTCGGATTGTGTCAAATTTGAAAAAGAAGCAGAAAAAGTTTGATCAGCTGCTTGGTGAAGAGAAGGCTCTTTCTGCTAGATATTCAGAAGAACGTGACCGTGCTGAAGCAGAGGCTCGTGGAAAAAGAGACCAAAGCTCTTGCCTTGGCTCACTCCCTAGAAGAGGCCCTTGAATTGAAGGCCGAGTTAGAGAGGCTCAACAAGCAACTGCACACTGAAATGGAGGATTTGGTTAGCTCCAAGGATGAAGTTGAGAAAAACCTGGAATCTGTGCAGATATTGTATGAGAACAAAGCTAATGCTTATAACAAGCTGGAAAAGGCCAAGAGAGAATTGGACCTCCAGACAGAAGACCTGAAGATTCAGTTTGAGGAAAAAATGTCTGATTTATCTGCTCAGATTATAGATCTAAAAATGCTTCCTGCTCAACTAAAACTGCAAGTGGACATGCAGGAGGAACTTGTTTGCATCAAGACTCAGCTGGAGGAGCTTGAAGATGAATTACAAGCCACAGAGGATGTCAAGTTGTTAGAAGTTAATCTACAAGCTATGAAAGCACAGTTTGAGAGAGATATGCAAGGATGTGATGAGCAAATATGGAAGTCTTATAAAGAAACCATTCCAATATAGGATGTGACAGTAGTTAAAGTCATACCAGAAAATGTAGTTCAGCATGATCTATTATGTGAGGGTGTACGGTATGGCCCTTGTGCAAAAGGAGAAGATATTGCAGTACAGAGCTTCTGTTTCTCAAACAAAGAGGAAAGCAAGCCAATTATGTCTCCTAAACTTCTAAGCCTTGATGGTGATGGAAAAGTTTGCTTTGAGATGAAGGTTACGGAAAAAGTACCCGTGAAACAGTTATACTCTAAAGACATTGATGTGCATGAAGTAGGTGTTAGTTGGTCTCTGAGCTCCTGTGGATTCATGATAGGTGAAGATGAAGATTCTTACGGCTATTTACTAAAGGGATCTAAGTCATGCAATGGTATGGCTGAAGACTATGGCGAGAAATGTGATGAAAATGATGTTATCCCCCTGTACGGCGAATTGTGAAGGTGATGAAGTAGAACTTGCCTTAGCACAGAATGGCCAGGATCTTGGCGTAGCATTTAAAGTGCTGAAAAAATGGAAAACTCGACTGAGCGGAATTTGGAAGAAGAGACCGCCAGATTGGGACTTCTGGAGAGACACTGGACAAGTGTACAGGATTGAAGAGGGACGTCGACATACTATGTCTTGTCCCATTGTAGCTCACCCCATGGGTAGTGAGCTGAGGGGGAGGGTATGTGAGTATGTGAACCCAGAGGGCGCTATTGAGCGACCCAGGGCCGGGCCTGAAAAGGCCCTCAGCCACACCTTTGGGTGGGGGAGTAACTCCAGAAGGCTGGAGAAACCTGCAGGAAGCAGGAAATCGTGGAACCAGCCAAGGACAGAGAGGCGGTCTGTCCCAGGAGGGCTGAGGTCCACGGGGGACTTTTGCTTGAGCTGAGCATTAGTCAGGCTAGATAGGGGTCAAGGAGTCAGTTAGTGCCCTAACTGTGGCACAGGCTGTTTTTTTGTTTTGTTACGTTGCACTAAGCTGGATAAAAGCCATTTTGTTTTAAATTGGCACCGTCTGAACGCTGTCTCTCCGGCGCCCAGTACCACAACCACTGCTGTCGGGACCAGGAGTCTGCCGCCATTGAGACTGATCCCCCCAAATTGTCACAAAATATATATAGATATATCTATATATATATATTTTTTTTTATGTGTGTGTTAATTCATTTAACTCTGTTAAGTTTTTGTTTTCTTCCATGTCTGTCTGGTGCAAAGATGCTTTCCGCAGTTATAAATAAAGATAATTTTATCTATGATGCTTACAGTACTGTATATGTAACAGTGAGGTTATAGAGGTCTCAAATCTCTAAATTTGTGCCAAACTTTAGAAGTGTTAGACTTGATATCTATCTTAGTCTAAGGGGTGCCAGCTCCTGTATCATAGTTCAAGCAGCCAACATAGTAATTTCAGTAGTTCATCAAAGGATAGTCAAATTTCCAGAATAACTTGCCTACAGAAGAACAGCACCATACATTTATGTAACTGCACTTGTACAACTAGGTAAATTTTATAACAGTGAGGTAAGCAATTTTTTTTACACAGAAAATGTAGTGCCAATTAAAGTGAGCACCAAATTTAATTGTAAACACTGGGGTAGATTTATTAAGATGGGTGTTTAATATGCCAGTCATTATAAAGGTGCCCAACAAGTGCAAGGTGCACCTGATTTATTGAGAAGCTCCGGCCTCTTAAGTCAGATGCATGTCTGTATTTCAGAATGGAAATTTAAACCAGTTAAGGACTGGCGTAGACTTCCTGCATAACCCATGAAACTAGAATGAGTTATTATAAAATGTCAGCCTGAGGGGTTCACGCCCTTCTCTCTCCCCCTCGTGGAAAGTGTTGTACAAGGGGGATTAGGTATTATCGCCCATCTGTGCCAGAAAACCTGGCATATATTGGATGAATAAATTTCCCCCACTGTGTCACACACAACTTTTAACAGAACATTTACTTAATGTCATTCATTCCTTTTAAAAGCCTGTCTTTGCTTGTGTAAATTGTCTGTGTGCTACACACATCAACCATAGCCAAGAGCTTGTAGCAGCACTTGTCTACACTACACACTACTTTTTAACATGTCAGTGCTTTTCAACTATGCTTATCCTGTTTCCAACACATTATCTGCAGTCATATAATCCAGTATTCAATCAAGGTTTACTGGCTGCTGCATGCTGTGTGTTTTTTTTTTTTTTTTTGTATAGTCAAGCACATTTTTACCATTGCCGTGATAGCACTGCATATAGGGTATATGGTACACTCTCTGTATGATGAAAGATATGTGGCAGGTACTGCATTTCACCATAATGTATAGTAAGGGGACATGCCTTTTGCTATTTGAGGTGTAGTAGCTGTAGCTTCATTTGCACCCTGTATATGGCAAATTTAAAGGGGTTGTCTGGGATGAAATAAATATTAACCCCTAAAATAAACCCTCTCACCCCGCCTAACTTCTAATTTACTTCTATTAAAAAAAAAATTAAAATCTATAATTGGGGCACACTTTCTGATAATCCCACCAAGCCCAATCATACTTATGTATCTTCCTCTCCAGGAATGGCTCCTTCCCTCTTCCTCTCTGATAGCGCTTGCGCAGTCTGGAGGGGCCTGTGACACAAGCACAGTAGATGGAACTCCATCTCTACTGTGCAGGCGTCAGAGGCACTTCCAGTCTGTGCACGCACTAGCAGAGAGCAAGAGAGGCATCCTGCGCACAGTGAAAGAAAAGGAGTAGCCATACCCAAAGAGGAAGACAGGTATGTATGATGCGGTGGGAGGGTGGGCTGAATTAGTTAGTTGGGAAGGGCTAGTAGTGGGCGGGATAGCTAGGGAGACAGGGAGGGGGTTTAACGGAGTGAGAGAGGAGGGGGCTAGTGAGAGGGAGGTAGTGTGGAAGCTACACCATGTAAACAAATGCAGAAGATGCCAGGAGCTCCCAGAGAAACCTAGAAATCACTGAAAACACTGCTAAAGGTATATGGGTGCATTTATTAACCCATTAATAGCACTAACAGACCTTTATAAAAAAAAAAAAAAAAAAAGATTTTTTGCCCAGAAAACCTGTTTAACCAATTTCGTACCGCCCATAGACTATATATGTCCAAGGGTTGGTTGTCTTGTTCTGCAAGGAAGTACCATTACGTCCAAGCAGAATTCAGCAGCTGCACAAAATCGTGCAGCTGCTGAAACTGGGAGCCGACTGTAACTTCAGCCGTAGCTCCCAGAGAGAAGGCAAGGAAGGTTTATTACCTTCCCTGCCATCCCGATCACTGTGTATACAGTGCTGAATACACTGCTATGGGCGTGACTGCCCTCTGATCCAACGGTCACGTGATCTGCCGGGTGCAGCATCTGTAAGAGCTGCTGGGTCCTACAGGACCCAGTTCAGCTCTATTGTAATGTTCAAGTAACGTGCAGGAGACTGTATTCCTCCTGCAACTGGGGCTAAATGTACCAGCCCCAGTTACAGGGGAAATCAGCCTCCCCAAAAGATGTCCCCAAAGGTCTATTATGACCTGATGGGGACACAAATGCAAAAAAAAAAAAAAAAGTTAATAAAATAATACGCCAATAACATGCCCTTATTAAAGGTTATAGCCCCACCCCCAACGACACCATACAAAATAAAAATTACCGTAATGGAGAGTAAAAGCTATTTTAAAAAGTTTTTTAGTAGCACTTTGTGTTATTAAATAAAAGAAAAAAAAAATGAAAAGTGAAAAACAGACACGTTTTCCCTCCTTTTTTGTTTAGATTTTCCTGGATATAAAAAAAATTAAAACACATTCAAAAATAAAAACAACATAAAAATAAAGCCCTACGTGTCACCGAAAAAAGACGCAGAAATTAGTTGAATAACGCATATGATAAAAATGTTACAGCCCTCAAAACTGCACATATAAAAAAAACAAAAATGTGTCTGGTCTGGAAGGGGGGTAAAGCATCTGGTATGGAAGTGGTTAAGGCTGAGGCCCCACGTTGCGGAAATGCAGCTTGTTTTATTGCAGATCTTGACTTGTTTTTCAAAACTGACGTGTAACTTTAGAACTTTGAGATGCTTTAACTTACACAAGTGATTTTGAGATTGTTTTCTCGTGACACATTGTACTTCATGTTAATGGTAAACACTAATCAATATTTTTGTATTTATTTATAAAAAAAATAGGATATTTGATGGAAATTTGGAAAAAAAAAATCACAGTTTTCAAAATGTGAAATTCTCTGCTTGTCATACCACCTAAATACATTAATAAATATTATCTACCATATCTCTGCTTTATATTGGCATAATCTTTTAATTGTCCTGTAATTTATTTTGTACATTAGAATGCTGACAAGTGTAACAGCGATTTTCCAGATTTACAAGAAAATTTCCCAAACTAATTTTTTAGAGGCCACTTCAGTTCTGAAGGGGATTATAAAAGGCCTATATACTGTATTATAAACCTCCATGAATCACCCCATTTTCAAAACTGCACCGCTGAAATAATTAAAAACAGCATTTGGTTAACAGCAGTTTGTTAACCCTTTAAGCATTTCACAAGAATTAAGATGATATCAAGGTGAAATTTAGACATTTCATTTTTTTCCACTAATCCCTTCATTTAGCCCTAAATTGAACACATTCACAAAGGGTTAAAGGAGAAAATGCATCTCACAGTTTGTTATACAATTTCTCCAACCAGAGCACAGAAATACCCCACATGTGGGTGTAAACTGATGTTTGGGCATTCGGCAGTACACAGAAGGGAAGGAGCGACACTGGACGTTTGAAAAGCAGATTTTGTTGGAATAGTTTTCAGGTGCCATGTCTCATTTGCAAAGCACCTAGAGTACCAAAACAATGGAAATCCCCTAAAAGTGATCCCATTTTGGAAACTACATCCCTCACAAAATTCATCAAGGGGTAGAGTGAGCATTTTGACCCTACAGCTGTTTCACAGATTTTACTAACATTGGGATGTATAACTGAAAAATTACTAAAATGTCACTTTATCCCCAAAGTTTTCATTTTCACAAGGGGTTAAAGGAGAAAAAGGACCCCATAGTTCAGTGATGGCGAACTTTTAAGAGACCGAGTGCCCAAACTGCAACCCAAAACCCACTAAATTATCGCAAAGTGCCAACATGGCAATTTAACCTTAAATTAACCGGAATGTGTTTTATAGTGACTGTGCGATGTTATTACAGCCTGTAATAATATCACATGTCTGCTATAAAACAGATACTGTGTGATATAAATAGTGAAGGGCCCCCACACAGTACAATGCGCTCCACAGTCGCCCCCAGACAGTATTATATGCTCCAGAGCGGCCCCCATACAGTTTTATATGCCCACAGTGGCTCCTGCACAGTATTATATGCTCCACAGTGGGCCCCCACACAGTAGTATATGCTCTACAGTAGGCCCCCCACACAGTATTATATGCTCCACTTTGGTACCCCCCCACAGTATTATATGTTCCACAGTGGGCCTCCACACAGTAGTTTATGTTACTTACCCAGTATGGCTGCAGTCCCATGAAGAGCGTCCTCCTTCTTCTTCTGATCACAGGCACTGATGACTTGCGTCAGGGCAGAGGTTACACTCTGCAGTCAGTGTAAGCTGCGGTCCGCATTTGCACATATAGCCAGAGCCGTTTTAACACATTGGTGGGCCCAGTGCAGAGGTTTCATAAGTCCCCCCCCCCATCACCAACTGCTATTATACCCATCTGAAAGCTGCCAAAAACTGGGATTTTATATGGTGACATTCAATGGGTGACAATGTGTTACGTGACTGATGGAACTTTTCCGCCTGTCAGACGTTTTATACGTTCAGCTCTAGTAACAATCGTTATTGTTATTATTTTAGCGTGTAATGGATATCGCTAGAGAGGTGGTCAGAGTATTTTACTCTATAAAGGTATGGACAGGACAGGGACAGGGTCAAATGTAAACTTTATTGATGACTTTGTGTATGTGTTGTGTAGGTGTTTGGTGAAACTCTTTTGGTGCTGCAACCTAATTGATGGGTCACAGCGCCAATAACTTCCTGGTTATGTTATGTTCAGAGGGGTATTACATAAAATACCCCTGTGATTAGGCTATGCGCGCCGCAGCAAATTTAGCTCCACCCACTTCTATGCTGACTCTGCCCATTCTTATCCATTTTATAATGTTCCCCTCCAATTGCCCCACAGTATGGTCTCCTCTCCTGGTGCCCCAGTTTAAACTGGGGGAAACTAGAGGGGGACATTAAACTGGGGTAGCTGGAGGGGGACATTAACCTGGGGCAAATAGAGGGGGACATTAAATTGGGGCAGCTGGAGGGGGACATTAAACCGTGGGGTTACTTGGATGGGGACATTAAACTGGGGGCAACTAGAGGCAGACATGTCCTCCTCCAGTTGCCCCCCAGTTTAATGCCCCCTTACAACTTGCCCCCAGTTTAATGTCCCTCTCCAGCTGCCCCCAGTTTAATGTCACCCTCCATCTCCTCCCAGTTTAATGCCCCCCTTCATCTGCACCCAGTTTGATGTTCCCTTTCATCTGCCCCAGTTTAATATCCCCCTTCATCTCCCCCCAGTTTAATGTCCCCCTTCATCCGTTATTAGTTTGATGTCCTCCCTTCATCTGCTCTCAGTTTGATGTCCACCCTTCATCTGCCACCAGTTTAACAAAATAAAACACTGATATTCACCCGTCCTCGCTCCGCTGCCGCTCTGTGAGGTCTCTTCTTCTGGACTGTTAAGGGAGCTGCAAGCGCCATGTGAGTGACGTCATCACATGGCGCCCGCAGCTCCAGGGACCGCAGCACACAGGATGTGCTTCATACACAATAGTGAAGCAGGGGCTGTCCCCGGACAGCTCCTGATTCATCACTGTATTTAACTCATCTGTGTCCAGAGCGGCCCTGCATATAGCTGAAAGAAGCGATCACTCACTAACGGGGAATCCTGTACCGGATTCCCTGTTAGTGAGCGATCAGGGCGATGGCACGCGTGCCAACTGAGAGGGCTCTGTGTGCCCTCTCTGTCACGCGTGCCATAGGTTCGCCAACACAGCCATAGTTTGTTAAACAATTTCTCCTGAACACGGCAATACCCCATATGTAGTCATAACTGCTGAATGGGTACATGGTGGAGCTCAAAATGGAAAGAGCGCTATTTTGCTTTTGTAGGGCAGATTTTGCTGGAATAGTTTTCAGGTGCCATGTTGCATTTGCAGAGCCCCTAAAGTACCAATACAGTGGAAACCCCCTAAAAGTGACCCCATTTTGGAAACCACACACCTCACAGAACATGTCAAGGGGTATAGTGAGTATTTTGACTCTACAGCTGTTTCACAGATTTTATTAACATTGGGACATGAAAAATTACTTTTTTTCCAATAAAACATCAATTTAGCCCCAAATTTTTCATTTTCACAAGAGGACAAAGGAGAAAAAGCTCCCCAAAGTTCGTTACACAATTTCTTCTGAACACAGAAATGACCCATATGTGGTTGTAATCTGCTGTTTGGGTACATGGTGGAGCTCAGAATGGAAAGAGCGCTATTTAGCTTTTGGAGGGCAGATTTTGCTGGAATAGTTTTTGGGTGCCATGTCGCATTTGCAGAGCCCCTAAAGTACCAATACAATGGAAACTCCCCAAAGTGACCCCAATTTGGAAACTATACCCCTCATAGAATTTATTTAGGGGTACAGTGAGCATTTTGACCTCACAGCTGTTTCACAGATTTTATTAACATTGGGACATAAAAATGAAAAATTACTTTTTTTTCCAATAAACCGTCCATTTAGAGACATATTTTTAATTTTTGCAAGTGGTTAAAGAAGAAAAAAAAAACCCACAGTTTGTTACACAATTTCTTCTGAACACAGAAATGTCCCATATGTGGTTGTAATCTGCTGTATGGGTACATGGTGGGGCTCAGAATGGAAAGAGCGCTATTTGGCTTTAGGAGGGCAGATGTGGCTGGAATAGTTTTTGAGTGCCATGTCGCATTTGAAGAGCGCCTAAAGTACCAGTACAATGGAAATCCCATTTTATAAACTACACCACTCAAGGAATGTATCAAGGGGTATTATCATTTTGAGCCTAAAAATGCTTCCCAAAAATTAATGTACAAAATGAAAATTGAAGTTTTTGAAGAAATATCCAATTTCGGGGGCCTAACACGTTGTGGCCACTTTGTGGTATCAGACATGCACTCCTAAAACTATTAAGTGGGCTATCCCGGGGAAAAAAAATTATATGTGTGAGTGTAAACTGCTGCACTGTGTATTTTTAGCTATTGGAGTATAGATTTAGAGGGACTTTATGGACGCCATATTGTTTTTGCACAGCCCTGGAGGTGCCAGTAAACTGGAATTCCCCAAGAAATGACCCCATTTTGTAGGGGCAATTTTAAGGTCTCTGCAAATGTGACATGGCGTCCAGAAACCAACAATCTAAATCTGCGCTCCAAAAGTACATAGCGCTCCTTCATATCTGCACCCTGCTGTGTGCTCAAATGGCAGTTTATGCCCACATGTATGACACTGGTGTACCCAGGATAATGTACTTAACACCACCATATGTGAGTATAAACTGCTGTTTTGGAACAGCCGGGCACAGAAGGGAAGGAGTGCTATTTTGGTTTTTAGAGCACAGTTTGGTTTTTGGACACCATGTCACTTTTGCAGAGCCCAAGAATTGCCAGTAAAGTGGAATCTGCAGACATGTCAACCCATTTTGGAACCTATACCCTTCAAGGGATTTATCAAGTGGGGTAGCAAGCATTATTAACCCTTAAGTGTTGCATTCTTTTAATTTCCAGAAATGAATGTGCAGCTGATATTGAAAAGTTAAAAATAAAATTTTTCCAGAGATTCGCCATTTCAGTGCCCGATATGTTGTGCCCAGCTTATGTCTGCTCAGACACACACTCCAAAAACTGTTAAGCGGGTATCCCGAGCACAACAGCTTTTGGAGCATTTGCCTCTGATACAAGCAGAGCACAACATATTACGCACTGAAATGATGTATTCCTGGAAAAATTGTCATTTTCACCTTTCACCATCCGCTGCGTATTCATTTATGGATAATAAATTATAGCAACACTTGGGGGTTAAAAATGCTCACTGTACCCCTGGATAAATTCCTTCAGGGATGTAGTTTCCAAAATGGGGTCACGTCAGAGGATTACATTTTACTGGCGTTTCAGCTCTGCAAAAGTGCAATGGCATCCAAAAGCCAAACCGTCCAAGTCTGTGCTCCAGATACCAAATAGCGCTCTTTCCATTCTGTGGCCGGCTGTGCCCAAACAGCAGTTTACACCCACATATGACATTAAGTACGTTACCCTGGGTACACCAGTGTCATACATGTGGGCATAAACTGCAGTTTGCACACACAGCAGGGCACAGAAGGGAAGGAGCGTTATGTGGCTTTTGGAGTGCAGATTCAGATGTTTGGGATCTGGATGCCATGTCATGTTTGCAGAGCCTGTAAGGTACCATAACAGTGGATTCCCCAAAGGAGTGACCCCACTTTGAAAAGTGCACCCCTTACAAAATTTATCAAGGGGTGTAGTGAGCATTAGTATCCCAGGCGTGAATACACAGCGGATGGGGAAAAGTGAATAGGTAAGCTGTGCGGAGTACATTGGGTACACTAAATTCCCTACTACTGTATTTCCCCAGTAGCTCCTATTATTGGAGGGGTCACTCTGGGGTGGGGGTCACTTCTGGTTTATTTTCTCTCGTAAGCTCTAAATCTGGGGTGTTCCTTGATATACGCTCGCACAGCTTATACATTCCACTCAGTTCCGACCGGAGGTTATGGAGCAGGTTGTTAGCTGTCAGTTACAGCTCAGATAGTGAGTGGGCGGCCGCCCTAGGACGTAGTATTACGTCCTGTTGTGTGAAGTACCAAGCGCGCAGGACATAATAGTACGTCCAATGTCGTTAAGGGGTTAAAGGGGTTGTCCGGGATAACTGGAAATTCCTACACTATTCTAAACACCCTCCCCCTCCTACTTTCTATATAACATCATTAATCAAAAATGTATATTTACCCATTTCTGGAAACGGATCGTCACTACTATTCCCTCCCCCCTCATCCACCCCATTATACTTATCCTCCACGCTTCTTCTGGCAGGACAACATCTCCTCCTGTACTGATTCTGTCTGTGCGTGCTCTTTTCCAAGCGCTGTGCGCACTGCTGCCGATAATTCACAAACACTGCACAACCATGCATGCGCAGTAGAAGTGGATCATGGCTGCAGAGAATAGAGCAGCAATAGAGAAGAGTGCGCACACACAGAATCAGTACAGCAGGAGGAGCCGTCTCGCCGGAAGAAACTTGAGGTTAAGTATATATGGGTCGGGGGTTGGGCTGAGTAGGTAGGGAAGGGCGGGATAGCTAGAGAGACAAGGGGGGAGTGAGGAAGGAGGGGGGAGTCAGGTGAGAGGGGTTAGTGAGGAAGTTACATAGCAGGAAGCTGAAGCATGTAAACAAAGGCAGGAGCTCCCAGAAATCACTCAAAACACTGCTAAAGGTATATAGATGCATTTATTAACCCATTAATAGCACTAACACATTTAAAAAAAAACAAAACATTTTTTGCCTGGAAAACCTCTTTAAGCTTGGCATACATTAAACTATCAGTAAATGGCCTTGTTACAGGTTTAGCACTTGCATTTGTTTAGACTCTATAAGGGCAATGTTAAACTATAGGAGACTAGGTATGCAAGAAACAATTTGTTAAATTCAGAGTTTAGATGCTTCAACTTACACACAGGCCCCATTCACACTATGACCTTTGCTAACTCTCAGAATGGCAGTACAAGATAAACAAATGAACACTTTTCACAAGCACCCATCACTGGCCAGGAGGGATTTTTAGAAAACCCAAAGGAGTTCAGGAGAGAGGGATAAAATGTCCTCTTAGGAGCAGGTCTTCAGTGATAACAGGATTAACCAGTTGCAATGTCCTCCTTAATGTGATAGGTTAATAAAAAAGTGTGATTGCAAAGCTTTGCTCTGGAAGTTAACCACACATAGAAAATAATTCAGATGTCCAGCAAGTAACTTCTCTTAGTGCTTAGCTCACTGTTATATTATCTCTGGTCAGAGCAGGTTAGTCTTTTCACCGCTGAGGGAAGATCTCTGTGGCTTAATAGCAAGTGTCTCAAAAAAACAAAATGGAGGAGGCTCTATCTCTGGGGGTACCTTAGGTAAAATGGTGACTGTGCTTTCTCATTGTACCTCAGATGAAACTGTTGGAACCTGACTTGCTCTTGTTCCTCTCTCTCTGCTTCAGGTGAAATGGAGGGGTCTCTTTATTTCTCTCTTTCTCCCTCAAATATGATGAAACAGTCTCTCAGAATCTGATCAGATAGAGGATTCCCCTTGCTGTATACCCCACACTTCCTCACAGCTCTGCCATTGCAGTCTCCTCTTCCTTCTGCCAGGCTCCTCCTACTTCCTCCCTCTGCTTCATAGGGCTGATGGGACATTTTGCAAATAAAGTTCTTTTTCTTTATAGACTGTTTATGGCAGGATTTCACTCACATATGGATTGCTTTAATAGTTTCTGTACCCAAGATTGCAAGGTTAACAGTGGGGGGTTACAGTTATTTGGGATTCAAATATGTGGCTGTGAGCCACTTGAAAAATGATGAAAAATCGGCTTTTAACCCCTTCCCGCTGGATTTTCGCTTTATTATTCATATTTATAAGATAAGATAATTCATTTAATAGTTCCACCATGGGGAAATTCAGTGTGTTACAGCATCATAGATAATACAATACAGATACAATATATAGAAAAAGCTCCAAGGTAGAGGCATTACAGTGACAGTAGGTACAGATAAAAGGTACAGGTAAAAAAAGTAGTAGAAGGGTTACCACAACTTAAAGATCTTTCATTTCTCTGTATGGAGTGATCTCCGCTTAGGTCAGTGTTGGTTGTATAGCCTAACCACAGCGGGGAGGAAAGATTTCCAATAGTGCTCCTTCTCACACTTAGGGTGGAGCAGTCGGTCACTGACAGTACTGCCCAGTGCTATCATGGTCTCTTGCATCAGATTGGAGTTATTCTCCCGCATGGAGCTCATCATGGACAGCATCCTTCTGTCACCCACCACCTGCACTGGGTCCAGGGGGCTCCCCAGGACAGAGCTGGCCCTTCTAATCAGCTTGTCGAGTCTATTCCTATCCCTAGTTGGTATGCTACTCCCCCAGCAGGCCACTCCAAAGAAGATGGTTGATGCCACTACAGAGTTGAAAAAGGCCCTAAGAAGTGCCCCCCACACTACAAAGGCTCTCAGCCTCCTAAGCAGGAACAGCCTGCTGTGGCCCTTCTGTACAGTGCATCCAAGTGATCTGCCCAGTCCAGTTTATTATTGAAGAGCACAGTGTTGACTATCGCAATGGACGTCCACTGGTTTTGGAGGGTATCTGCTCTTGCGAAAGTCCACCATCATCTCCTTGGTCTTCCCAGCATTAATCCTAAAGTGGTTTCGCTGGTACCAATCCACAAAATCCCGGTTCAGTTCTCTGTACTCCCTGTCATCTTCGTCTGTGATGAGGCCTACTATTGCAGAGTCATCAGAATACTTCTGTAAGTAGCAGCTAGATGAGTTGCACCTAAAATCTGTAGTGTACAGTGTGAAGAGGAAAGGGGTAAGAACTGTACCTCTGAGGTGCAGAGGCGAAAGAGCAAAAAAAATGGCCGTTTGGCACTTTTATGTTTTTTTTTCCACTGGCGTCCACTGTACGGGAAAAATATTTTCAGAAGTTTGTAGACCTGATGTTTACGGACACAAGGATACCTAAAGTGTATGAGTTTCACATTATTATTTTTTTAACTTTTATATACAGTTATATGAAAAAGTTTGGGCACCCCTATTAATCTTAATCATTTTTAGTTCTAAATATTTGGGTGTTTGCAACAGCCATTTGAATTTGATATATCTAATAACTGATGGACACAGTAATATTTCAGGATTGAAATGAGGTTTATTGTACTAACAGAAAATGTGCAATATGCATTAAACCAAAATTTGACCGGTGCCAAAATTTGGGTACCCTTATCATTTTATTGATTTGAATACTCCTAACTACTTTTTACTGACTTACTGTAGCACAAAATTGGTTTTGTAACCTCACTGAGCTTTGAATTTCATAGCCAGGTGTATCCAATCATGAGAAAAGGTATTTAAGGTGGCCAATTGCAAGTTGTTCTCCTATTTGAATCTCCTCTGAAGAGTGGCATCATGGGCTCCTCAAAACAACTCTCAAATGATCTGAAAACAAAGATTGTTCAACATAGTTGTTCAGGGGAAGGATACAAAAAGTTGTCTCAGAGATTTAACCTGTCAGTTTCCACTGTGAGGAACATAGTAAGGAAATGGAAGACCACAGGGACAGTTCTTGTTAAGCTCAGAAGTGGCAGGCCAAGAAAAATATCAGAAAGGCAGAGAAGAAGAATGGTGAGAACAGTCAAGGACAATCCACAGACCACCTCCAAAGAGCTGCAGCATCATCTTGCTGCAGATGGTGTCACTGTGCATTGGTCTACAATACAGCACACTTTGCACAAGGAGAAGCTGTATGGGAGAGTGATGCGAAAGAAGCCGTTTCTGAAAGCACGCCACAAACAGAGTCGCCTGAGGTATGCAAAAGCACATTTGGACAAGCCAGCTTCATTTTGGAAGAAGGTCCTGTGGACTGATGAAACAAAGATTGAGTTGTTTGGTCATAAAAAAAGGCGTTATGCATGGCGTCAAAAAACACAGCATTCCAAGAAAAACACTTGCTACCCACTGTAAAATTTGGTGGAGGTTCCATCATGCTTTGGGGCTGTGTGGCCAATGCCGGCACCGGGAATCTTGTTAAAGTTGAGGGTCGCATGGATTCAACTCAGTATCAGCAGATTCTTGAGAATAATGTACAAGAATCAGTGACGAATTTTAAGTTACGCCGGGGATGGATATTTCAGCAAGACAATGATCCAAAACACAGCTCCAAATCTACTCAGGCATTTATGCAGAGGAACAATTACAATGTTCTGGAATGGCCATCCCAGTCCCCAGACCTGAATATCATTGAACATCTGTGGGATAATTTGAAGTGGGCTGTCCATGCTCGGCGACCATCAAACTTAACTGAACTGGAATTGTTTTGTAAAGAGGAATGGTCAAAAATACCTTCATCCAGGATCCAGGAACTGATTAAAAGCTACAGGAAGAGACTAGAGGTTGTTATTTTTGCAAAAGGAGGATCTACTAAATATTAATGTCACTTTTCTGTTGAGGTGCCCATACTTTTGCACCGGTCAAATTTTGGTTTAATGCATATTGCACATTTTCTGTTAGTACAATAAACCTCATTTCAATCCTGAAATATTACTGTGTCAATCAGTTATTAGATATATCAAATTGAAATGGCTGTTGCAAACACCCAAATATTTAGAACTAAAAATGATTAAGATTAATAGGGGTGCCCAAACTTTTTCATATGACTGTATATTCTAGGGAAAGGGGGTGGGGGATTTTAATTTTAACTTTTTTTTTTTTATTGTATTTATTAGACCCACTAGGGGCCTTGAACCCCACGGGGTCTGATCACTAATGCAGTGCCTTAAAATGCTAATGCATTGCCAAATTTTTGCCCTTGTATGACAGGCTGCATAGAGCTGTATCATCCATCCCTCCCCTGGCTGAGCCTGTGACATATCGAGGGTGAGCCTTCCTCATTTTCCAGTCTAAGAGTCCCAGCTCCTCTACTAAACAACCCTGTCCCGGATCTTCATTCTCCTCCATCAACTCAGGGCGATGATCTTGACTAAGAAGTAGAAATTGTTCCTCCTCTTCCATCCCTCAATGCATGAGTATAAGGGTTTCCTATAAGATATACAATAGATGGGTCACATTGCTAATGCTACAATAGTCCCTCCTGACAAATTTGGTGGCTTCTTCAAAGGGCTTGAGAAGCCAACACACTTCCTTCATGAGACTCTAATGGTCTAGAAGTAACACATTTGTCCTTGTGGTCTGCTGTTTGCAGTAATCGTTCACCTCCTTCTGCCGCTCACTTAGATGTTCCAGCATGTTTAAGGTGGAGTTCCACTGAGTTGGAACATCACATAAAAGGTAGTGCAAGGGCAAACCATTTTGTTGTTGCAAGTCGAGCAGGGTGGGTTTTTTTTGCGACGTAAGTGGCTGAAATGCACAGATATTTTTTTTTTTTGCCATGAGGAGCACCTCTTTTAAGCCATTATATAGGTTAATAAAGCGGTCAACCACAAGATTAAGGACATGCGCTATACAGTGACAATGTGTTATTGTCACTGCTGCAGCGCAGCAACAATGCTAGTGTCTTTGCCGCTGGCAATGCTGCCCAGTTGGAGTTGGCGAGGAGCCATCCAGCGGGATACATGCTGCAGGATACTACAAAGCAGCTCCTCCACTATGTGGCTCCTCTGATCCAGGCCCATTAATTGCTAAATCATGTGGAAGCACTTTACCTTACACCCATGAAACAAGGATGGAAGAAGGAGTGGAAGCGACGGCTTGCCCTGGTAAAGATGGTGGTGGGAAACTGCCCAGAGAGGAGGATTCAGAAGAGGTGGATGGGCCCTTCATGATGTCGAAACTTGGCCTGCACAATCGGAGTGGAAGTAGCACCTGGCCTTGCTATGTTTTGGCATTGTGGCCACTGGCACTCAAAACTTTGACCCAGTGGGCCATGAAAGCCATGTATTGGTCTTGTCCAAATTGCTACTCCACGTGTTGACAGTGGCATGCACCTTTGTATTCAAATGGGCTTTTCTTTTAACAAGTTAACTCAGATGGTCAAAGAATGACTATAATCACACTAGAATATAATAAAATAATAAGTGTTTAATACATGAAAAGAGATAATACTTAGCTGTGGTTACAAATGATGTAATAGCTCACAGGATGGGGAGCCCCGTTATATATCATGCACTGATATATACCCATCGTTTGCTAACTTTCAATCTTGCATGGTGTGCATTGTCCAATGCTGAAGCTGAACTAAACTCTAATTCCCACGTCTTTATACTAATTTAAACTAAGGAGAAAGGCTTCCAGCTCTCTTTCTGGATAGCTGGCTTACAGCTGTGTTTCTGGTCAGCTGGACAAAAGAATCAACATGAAAGGACTAAGGAAATCACACCTTGTCCAAAGGATCTGTGCATTAACAGGAAACCTGAATAAGGCCATAAACATGGGAATATGGCTATAACAAAGGGTGACAAACAAATGAGCAGGAAAAAAAAAGCACAAACCACACACATAGTAACAAAGATTATGGGGACAAATTAACTGTGATAGCTAGATAAAGTATACATTTTATTTATATAGCGCCAACATATTCCGCAGCACTGTACAATTTGTAGGGTTCAAGTACAGACAAAAAGATACATTACAAATAAATAGTCAATTCACACACTGGGACTGAGGGCCCTGCTCGCAAGAGCTTACAATCTATGAGGTAGATGGGGTGATACAAGAGGTAGCAGGGGTGGCATCCGAGGTAGAATTGCTTATACAATGGTCAGACAATTTTGTAATAGAGGTTACTGTCGTTACACATATATAAAGCTGTATGAGCCATCACCAGTCGTGTCCTTTAATGTGCAGACAGTGCCTGGACATATAAAGTTAGTCTGATATGGCATCATATCCTGTGAGGTAATGTGGGAGAGTGAACAGAGGGTACGTTTTAGGGAATCTAACTACAGAATGGTTTACATTAGGAGTTGTGATAAGCCTGTCTGAAAAGATATGTCTTTAGTTTGTGCTTGAAGCTGTGGAAGTTGGGGGTTAATCTGATAGTCCGGGATAGAGCATTCCAGAGAAGTGGTGCAACTCGGGAGAAGTCTTGGATATGAGCGTGGGAGGTTCTGATAATAGAGGCTGTTAGTCTTAGGTCACTGAGTGAACGGAGAGTACGGGTTTGGCGATAGACAGAGATGAGGGAGGAAATGTAGGAAGGTGCAGCATTATGGAGAGCCTTGTAGATGAGGGTGATAAGTTTATATTGTATTCTGTATTGAATAGGCAGCCAATGTAGTGACCGACACAGACCGGAGGCATTGCTGTAGCGTTTAGACTGATAGATGAGCCTGGCCTCTGCATTCAGAATAGATTGTAGAGGGGAGAGTTTAGTAAGGGGAAGACCAATTAGTAAAGCGTTACAGTAATCAAGGCGAGAGTGAATCAGGGCAACAATAAGTGTCTTTAGTGTATCTGTGGTAAGGACAGGACAGATTCTGGAGATGTTTTTGAGGTGGAGATGACATGAGCGTGCGAGTGATTGGATATGGGGGATGAAGGAAAGATCCGAGTCAAACATAACCCCGAGGCAGTGGGCATACTGCCTAGGAGTTATGGTAAGGCCAGAGACTGCAATGGAGATATCAGGGACAAATCTATTAGATTGTGGAAACAGCAGTAATTCAGTCTTTGAGAGATTAAAGTTTCAGATAGAGCGAAGACATGATATTTGAGACAGCAGAGAGACAGTCACTGGTGTTCTGTATTAGAGCAGGGGGCGTAAATACCGGGGTAGCAGCGGTAGCGGCTGCCACAGGACCCGGGACATTAGGGGGCCCGGAGGACTGTGGCAGCCGCTACCGCGAACCACAAACCAGTGGCGTAACGATCGCGATTGCAAGGGGTGCAACCGCGACCGGGCCAGGCAGGGTATATGTGCCCGTGGCCAGCTGGAGATGGCCGGGCCCAGGACCACTATGATAGCGATCGGGGATGGCCTGGTTCCCCAACCGCTATACATACTGTTATTGGAAAGGGGCCTTGGCATATTGCAGGCCCCTTTCCAATAGATGGCAGGGCAGGGCACCCAGGGGAGGTGACTGAAAATAATAAATACATATTCTCACCTCTCCTGAGCACAGCGTTCTCTCCGGCTCTCTTCCGTCATGTGACTGAGGCCTGTGATTAGGCACCAGTGGTCACATGGGGTGCGGCCACGTAATGAAGTCAGTGCACCCCACGTGACCGCTGAGGCCCAATCACAGGCCTCAGCAGCGATGTCAGAAGCGGGCCTGAAGACGCTGAAGACGGCAGGATGGAGCATGGATGCTAAGGAAAGGTAAGGCAATGTGAGTATGAATGTTTGTCATTTTTAATCACCTTCCCTGGGCCTCCGATTATTATACTATGGGGTCTGAGGAGACCCCAAAGTATAATAGCACCGAAGCGGAAGGGGGCTGTTGGAAGCTTATAATACCGTGTGGGGGCCACTGTGGAGCATATAATACTGGGTGGGGGCCACTGTGGAGCATATAATACTGGGTGGGGGCCACTGTGGGGAGCATATAATACTGGATGGGGCCACTGTGGGGAGCATATAATACTGAGTGAGGGCCACTGTGGAGCATATAATACTGAGTGGGGGCCACTGTGGAGCATATACTACTGGGTGGGGGCCACTGTGGAGCATATAATAATGGGTGGGGCTCACTGGAGCATATACTACTGGGTGGGGCCCACTGTGGAGCATATACTACTGGGTGGGGCCTATTGTGGAGCATATAATACTGGGTGGGGCCTTCTGGGGGGATATAATACTGGGTGGGGGCCACTGTGTGGAGCATATTATACTGTGGGGCCACTGTGGGGAGCATATTATACTGTGTGTTGGGGGGAGCAATGTAGAGCATGTAATGCTGTATGGGGGCCACTGTGGAACATATAATGCTGTGTGGGGGCCACTGTTAAGCATATTTTACTGTTTGGGGACCCATAACTGGGGGAGTGGGGGAAATGTCAAATGTTCGCCTTGGGGCCCAGCCATTCCTAGTTATGCCACTGAGCAGGGGTGATGTCATGGAATGACGTATATAATTGGATGTCATCAGCATAAAGATGGTACCGGAAGCCAAATCTAGTGATGGTTTGTTCAATGGGGGCTGTGTAGACGGAGAAGAGCAGGGGACCTAGGACCGAGCCCTGAGGAACTCCAACAGCAAGGGGAAGAAACAGAGCTCGCAAATGATACACAGAAAGTACGGTCAGAGAGATAAGAGGAGAACCAGGAGAGAGCAGTGTCCGTGAGGCCGACAGAGTGGAGCATAGTGAGGAGGTGTTGATGGTCAACAGTGTCAAATGCTGCTGAGAGATCTAGAAAAATAAGAAGAGAGAAGTCACCTTTGAATTTAGCCATAAGGAGATCATTGGAGACTTTTTTGAGGGCCGTTTCAGTAGAGTGCAGAGTGCGGAAGCCAGATTGTAAGGGGTCAAGAAGAGAGTTAGCAGAAAGATAGTGGATTAAACGAGAATAGACCAAGTATTCCAAGATTTTGGAGTTGCAAGGGAGGTTAGAGACAGGTCGATAGTTAGCAGCACAGGACGGGTCAAGGGAGGGTTTCTTCATTAGAGGGGTTATGACAGCATGTTTGAAAAAGGATGGGAGATTTCCAGAAGAGAGAGAGAGGTTAAATATTTAGCAAGGTAAGTCGTGACAGCAGGTGACAGAGATTGAAGAAGGTATGAGGGGGAAAGGGTCACTACTGCAGTTCGTAGGGCAAGAAGAAGAAAGTAGCTGAGATACTTCCTCCTCTGTAACAGGTTCAAAAGATGAGAATGAACAGTCTGAAGTGCGACTGGTGAGGGGGTCAGAGCCACCTTGGGATTGGGCAGTTATTTCCTCAACAGATACACATAGATTGATCAGCAAGACATTAACCCTGTCATATCATATCAATAAGACACTATGATTTTGTGGAAAAAACATGTCCTATTACATTCCACCCCTTGTCTTATAGATGTGATACATGACATTACACCATACAGTATATTTTTCTACCTATTACACTCTATATATATTATTCTCTACCTTTCCTTTATCTGTTCTACATGGGCAGCACTGGAGACACTTGTCTTCGGGCTCTGTTCACATATACAGCCTGCACTTAGTAAAGATAACCAAACAAACAAACTTGATGCCTTTAGGAATGACTTAATAACTCCGTCCAGGATAAACTTTGTCCAAATAGTCCGAAATAACTCAGTGTAGACTACTTAGTCCATAGCAGTGTCAAATAAAACAGCTTGTGGCTATAATCTTTATGGGGTGTATTATAAAACTTTGCACCACCCCTTTATCACTTGAATAAACAAGGTAACAAATATCATACTTTAACACTGTCAGTCCAACACTTCATGGAATAACCTTGCCCAGGATGACATATAAGGTTTTCTGCAATTGCAGGTACACGGTATTACTTGCCACATGGGCCTAATGTAAATACCCATATGGTGCTTAATCCCATATCAAAAGGACCATCTGAATAACAATGTACATTGACAAGTATCAGATAAAACTTTCTCTTACAGCAAATAAGATTATTGGCATTCATAGATTTATAGTATAAACCCATAACCAATAATTTTGTATTAATCAAACCTTCCAAATTGGCATTAATCAAACTCAATAGTATATAATATTAATACAATTGACCAATATCTGCAATATTCTTTATTCATAAAATGAAACCCAATTAAAATTTTTATATTACCCAAAGAAATGTAAAGCCCATGTGACATACTTGAAACATACAAACACCCATAAACTGAGTACATGTGGTATATCAAGTACATCCCATGTTCACCAAAACACACATATATGTATTCAACAATGGAAATAACTTTTTTTTATTACTTTTTTTCTGAGAGGGTGAGGTGTGGTGTGGGTGTAAGGGGCTGCTCTTATGTAATATATGCCTCCCTTTCATATCTACCACTCTCCTCCTCCCTCCCCTCCATCACTTGTCACCGCCCCCTGTGGGGTAGTGAGCAGTCAATACCTTTGTCTGCTAGCTGTGGAGACTTCACATGTAATGGTACAGACATGGACAAATAGAACATGTAACATGTATACATAACAGACACATGTAACGTATACACATGACTGACACACATATGGGCCCATTCACTTCTCTGAACCTTCCATTCAAACATGCAAAATTCACACTGGAGCTCCAGACAAAACAAAAATCACAAAAATTCCAAAAATACATGCATTAAATTCAAGTGGCCAAAAAACAAAACAAATGTGCATTAAATCAAAAAGAACTAGGAAATTGTCTGCACTAAAAAAAAAAATTCATATCTTTATTACAGTGATATCACTTATTGTCTCTGGTGGCCAAATCTTATTTTTCTTTTTCTACAATTAAGCACATAGTTAGTCATATTACCCCGCCCAGCTAAATATTGAGGGGGAATAAAACAGGTAAATAGTAAATAGGCGCCTTCGTCTTCAGAGCGATTTTTTATACTGCTGTAAAATAAACAACGATGAGCTTAATTTTGTGTAGTTGATCCAATTTTAAAGGCTTTACAATGAGGAAAGAAAACCCAAACTAGAAAATCTTTCCTAAACAAAGGACACTGCAGACATTCCAGAAATTCCTTAGTGTTCACACCCAAACCTCAATACACATCACCAGTAAGCACGTATATATACCACTGTCTCAAAGAAATCTCAATTCACATACATTATATATATATATATATATATATATATATATATATATTAGCAGAAGGACCCGGCTTCACACGAGTATATTTCATTTTTTGTTTAGAATTAACCGCTTAGAATTAACACCAAAAAGTTAAATCTTCGTCTCATCAAACCAGAGAATCGTATTTCTCAGTCTGGGAGTACTTCATGTCTTTTTTGGCAAACTCTATGCGGGCTTTCATATGTCTTGCACTGAGGAGAGGCTTCCTTCGGGCCACTCTGCCATAAAGCCCCGACTGGTGGAGGGCTACAGTGATAGTTGACTTTGTGGAACTTTCTCCCATCTCCCTACTGCATCTCTGGAGCTCAGCCACAGTGATCTTTGGGTTCTTCTTTACCTCTCTCACCAAGGCTCTTCTCCCACGATTGCTCAGTTTGGCTGGACGGCTAGGTCTAGGAAGAGTTCTGGTCGTCCCAAACTTTTTCCATTTAAGGATTATGGAGGCCACTGTGCTCTTAAGAACCTTGAGTGCTGCAGAAATTCTTTTGCAACCTTGGCCAGATTTGTGCCGTGCCACAATTCTGTCTCTGAGCTCCTTGGGCAGTTCCTTTGACCTCATGATTCTCATTTGCTCTGACATGCACTGTGAGCTGTGAGGTCTTATATAGACAGGTGTGTGCCTTTCCTAATCAAGTCCAATCAGTTTAATTAAACACAGCTAAACTCCAATGAAGGAGTAGAACCATCCCAAGGAGGATAAGAAGGAAATGGACAGCATGTGAGTTAAATATGAGTGTCACAGCAAAGGGTTTGAATACTTATGACCATGTGATATTTCAGTTTTGCCGCAGGGGTGGGCATCTACATGGTGAAATCCCTTGGATGCCACGTTCATATTTGACCGCATCATGCAAGGAGTTAATCCCCCCGATTGGAGCTCAGCTCTGACCGGGGGTTATTTGAGCGGGTGTTAGCTGTCAGTTACAGCTATACCACTTTCCAGTTAACAGAGACTGTGGCAACTTAAGGGACGTTCACACTACCATTGTGAATGTCTGTTACTCTCATCCATCATAGGTTGAGAGCAACGGACATTAATGGTAGTCGAGTGACCGATGTCTTCGTTCTTTCCCATTGACTCTAATGTAAAAACATGATGTAAGCGTTAATGTTTGTTTACTTTTGTAACGGAAATAAAAGTCCTGCAGGCACACCTTTTTTTCTGTCAGAAAAGTAAAAAGCATGACAGAAGAAAGTTTCTGTCATGTTTTTTTCATGAGACTGAATACAGATGTATACCAGATGGAGGGGGCTCCGTCTGAATCAGTCACACTACTACCATTAATGTTTGTTGCACTTATCCCATGATGGATGAGGACAATGGACAATAACGGTAATGTGAACCCACCCTAAGATGTTTATTGAGGAAGGGACGCTCTCTCCCCCATTGGAACCTCCTGATGTGCTATCTCAGAGGGCCAATGGTTGTCATGGCAACGAGTTGGTAAATAACAGTCTCACCACCTGCCATATATAGCAGTCTGTTAGGAACAGGCAGAGGATGTATCTAATAGACAGTAAATGTGAGTGAAAATGAGTATAGCAATTTTTAGATGTGATAAAATGAAAAAAAAAAAAAAAAAGTGTTAAAAAATCCAAAAAAAAAAAAAAATTGTAAAAATTTTCCCACACCAACTAATTATTTTCTTTGCCAACATATTCCACAATTTCAGAGCACTTTACAAGCATTGCTATCACTCACTGTTCCCAGCAGGGCTCACAATCATGTCTATAGAGTGTGGGAGGAAACTGCAGTAACCATAGGAAACTCATGCAAACATGGGGAGAACATACAAACTCCCAGTTCTGCAAGACATTAGTAATAACCACTGGGCCACTGTGCTGTCTAGACCAGTGTTTCTCAACCTTTTCAAGTTAAGTACACCCTCAGATAAAAAGTTCTTATTGAGTAGCCCCAACATTCACTGTGGTGTCGGCCATGTGATAGATCCTGCTCCCAATGTCAAGTGCGGAAGAAAAACTGGCACGCATAGGTGCCATGTAAAT
Organism: Leptodactylus fallax; assembly: GCA_947044405.1. NCBI lineage: Eukaryota > Metazoa > Chordata > Amphibia > Anura > Leptodactylidae > Leptodactylus > Leptodactylus fallax. The sequence continues at coordinate 3,362,020 of CAMRHE010000183.1, forward strand.
CCTTTTGCTTGTGGAGGCACCTGTGACAAACACATACTAAAAGTTCTGAGGGTCTTTTAGCTTCCGACCAACTATTAGAAACTACTTGTCTATTCAGTACAGACTACCCTCTGTTGTAGAGGAGACCCACCCCCTTAACCCTGATGTCTTATGAAGCCTGCCTCTGCTTGGCAGCCACTGTGCCTCAGTATTTGAAGATGGTGGGTGTGGTTAGGACAGCACTAGACCCACAGGAGACTCAGAACCTGAGCACTCACTAAATCTGCCACTTTCACAGCACTGGTTCTCAGCCCTAGCATGTACCCCCTGGAATACATTTACCACAGGCTGAGAACCACTGGTTTTCTACTTGAAATAAAAAATGGAAAAAAATTTTTTTATACATAATGAGCATTACCGTGTCCGTAACCACCTGAACTATAAAACCATCGTATTATCTTTCCGCATACTGAACACCATAAAAAAGGCAGAATAGCTCATTTTTGTTTACCTTACATCCAAAAAGCAGTATAAAGAACGATAGTCATATCTATACCAAAACAGTACCAATAAAAATGGCAATTATTCTGCAAATAAGCCCTCACACATCTCTATTGACAGAAAAATACAAACAAATTATGGCAATACAAAAGTATCTATCTATCTATCTATCTATCTATCTATCTATCTATCTTTACTGTTTTAATTCTGTAAACATAAATAAATCTATATAAATTGGGTATAGATTTAATTGTACTGGTGCACTGAATAAAATTAATGTCACTAATACCATAAGGGAAACGGTATAAAAACTGAACAACGCTAATTGCTAATCTTTGGTTACCTTGCCTTCCAAAAAAATGAATAAAAAAAAATGATCATAGAGTTGTATGTGCAACAAAATGGTACCAATGAAAATTTTAACTCATCTGACAAATAAGCCATACAGTTCATTTGGTGGAAAAACAAATTTGTGGTCCTCGGACAATGATGACAGACAAACAGGTTTTAAAAAAAAACAGAGTTGTTATTCTGTAAAAGTAATAAAACGAAAATAAATCTATATAAATTGGATATTAATTTAATTGCTGAATAAAATTAACATGTCACTAATACTACATGGTGAATAAAAAAAAATGAAACCCCCAAAAATAATGATGAGTTGATGGTTTTTAGTCAACTGCGTAAAAGGTGATCTAAAAGCTGTTTGTAACCCCAAATACAGTAGTATGAATGAAATCATCAGCTTATCACGCAAATAAAAAACAAAAAAAACCCTCATACAACTTTGTGTTCTAGCAACACACAAAAAAAAAATAAAACAAAAATCTACAGGTTTGGAATTACCATAATCAAAGTAAAGTTAGCATGCCATTTATATCACTAGGTGAATGCCATAAAAATCAAAACCCAAACAACGTATCTCTTTTGTACTACACACAATTTACATATGGCCCCTCATTGTAAAAATCCCTAACAAGATTACTACTTATTATACCCTTAGATTATTACTCTACAGGGTGCAGTTTCCAAAACTGTGTTTAGATCTCAGGAGTTTCCATAATACTGCCATCTCAAGTACTTTGCAAAAGAGACATCTCAGCAAAATCAGCCTTTTCACTTTTACTGTCCAGTGTTAGTAAATTTTATAAAACACCAGTAGAACCAAAATCATAAACTACACCATAAGAGAAATTCCTTGAGGGGTGCAGTTTCCAAAATGAGGTGTAACGTCTCTTCCTGTTCAGGTCTCTGCGCCACCCTCTGCTCGCACACTGCGGTGAAGGAGGCGTGTTCAGTTTGATTCCTTGCGTAGGTTTCTTGTTGCTCAGTCTGAATCCTGTCCTAGACTATGTAATTGATATTCTGCCACACCCGTCTCCTTCACCTTGGTTTTCTCTGTTCCACTAATCGTTAATCTCAGCCTTGCCTGTGTGATTGACAGCCTGTCTACCAATCCAGTCTGGGGCTGGTCCAGACTTTCTATAAATAGGTTGTCAGCCCTCACATGGTCACTGGTTATTGCTTTGTGCGTTCTGGCTATTACTCCTTGCTGTTTTTGTTACCTGTATTCCTATTCCTGACGTCTGGCCTTGACTTTTGACTATTCTCTTGGACTTTGATTCTGTACTGCATTGCTCGTCTGTTACCGTCCCCTTGGCTTGCTGACCTCCCTTTTTGTTGTTCGTCCTGTCTGCGTTCTGTGTTGTCACCTATTGTAGGTAGGGCCTGTCGACCAGTTGCTGCTGTCGCTTAGGACAGATAGGCAAGTTAGCCAGAGACAGTGGGGGGGTTCAACTTAGGGCTCACTGTCTTGTTTGCCCCTCCCCCCAGGGTTCTGCAGCAGCACTGGGGAATCGCTCCTCTTACATGAGGTCTTTTGGGGTGTGTTTCCTATGTTTTTGCAACCTGATGCCTTGCAGCCCTGGAGTCCTTGATTCAAATCTAGCCAAGAACATCATTTGCAAAGAGCTTGTATGTTCTCCTGTATTTGCGTGGGTTTCCTCCTACACTCAAAAAGACATAATGATAGGAAATTTACATTGTGAGCCTTATATGTAATAGTTTTGACAATATCTTTGTAAAGCACTGCAGAATATGATGGTGCTATATATGAAAGCAAAATAAACAAATAAATAAATAAGGCCTCTGCAAACCTCACATGATGCCTTAAAAATATACTAATAAAATCAAGGCCCTAATATCCATAATGCTCTTCTTCAGTTCTGAGGCCTGTGAGTCTACTGGCACATTTAGGGTATGTTTAAGTTTTTTGAAGGCGGATTTTGAGGCAGAACTGTCCCATTAAAATGAATGGGAGTTGAGTTGGAAAAAACGCTAGCTTTTTTTGCAGCGGTTTTTGCAAAAACCGCTGCAAAAAGGGAATGGCGGTTTTTTTATACCTCTTGTTCATTTCAATGAGCTTTGCAAGGTGGAATCCGCCTGAAGATAGGTCATTACGCTTCCTTTTATTTTAAGATACAAAAATCAGCTGGAGGAAAAAAAAATCTTCAACTAACTCCCATTGAAATGAATGAGAGAGTTGGAAGGCGTTTTCCGCCTCAAAAACCTTACTGCAAAAAACTTTAACATAAAAAAACTTTTACCCTAATGCCACATATGGAATAGTAATGTAAACTGCAGGATCAACGTAATAAATATTGAGGTTCATTTTTCTGTTAAATGTTTAAACTTCTCTTCCCTTTTGATTTAATTCCTGTGGAACACCTAAAGGGCTAACAAAGTTCTACCATGTTGGTTTGAATAATTGAATAATATAGAAGTTGTTAAAAATAAATCTCCTTGGCAGGATTCAAACCCAGGACTGCAGCGCTGTAAAAAATTATTCAACATTGTGTAACTCTGCTATCTATCAACTGAAAAATCATCCAGAGGGAAAAATGATTTTCCCATCTCTTATCTCTTATATATATAAAAATGAGTTTCTGTCTGTCTGTCTGTCTGTCTGTTCTTTATGCGCGACCAAACGACTGGACCGATCCTCACCAAATTTGGCACACATATACATCAGGTGTCCGGGAATATTTTAGACTGGGTCTCAGCTCTAAAGGATGTACCGTTCCTGAGATACAGTGTTCCCAAAAAATGACCAACATTAGCTAATACAAGCCTGCAAGTCTTTCACTCATATTCCAACTGCCATACACATGGTCACATCTCCCTTATCAGCCAATAAGAGCTCGCAAGTGCTTAGTCTCCTCAGGCACACAAGTTTCCATAGCAACCAAGCTATTTATGACCTGTATTAGTCAATAGCAGTTCGCAGGTCCTTAAATATTCAGAAATATCACGTGTATCAGCCAATATAAGTACACATTTAATTTACCAGGTTTCCATAACAACACAACCATAAATAGACTGTACCTATACTGGACTCAGTGGTGTAACTAGCAATGGCTGGGCCTCAAGGCGAACATTTGACATGGGAGCCCCCCCCCGGCAACTGCCCCCCCCCCCACAAACTGCATTCCTGCACACACTATTATGCCCCATAGTGGCCCGTGCACACACTATTTGGCCCCATAGTGGCCCTTGCACACAGTATTTTGCCCCATAGTGGCCCCTGCACACAGTATCATAGTGGCCCCTTCATATAGTATTATGCGCACTCCCTACTATTTCTTCAATGTTGGACCAGATGTCACATGAGCCAGGCATGCATCGCGACGCATAATTACGCCGGTCTGGCCCACCGATGTCTGGGACGTCACCAAGGAGGCCCGAAGCTTGCTGAAAAGACCCCAGAGTATAATGATAGCAGTGTTTGTGGGGTTCACGGCCCGCAGTTCTTACTTACCGAAGGTGAAGGGCAGACAGCCATGAGCAGGAGCGGGGATCGGTAAGTAAATAGGGCCCGTTACCTGCTGGTGTTACACCAGCAGGTAACGGCCTATTAAAAAAAAAAAAACATCAGGGGCCCGCCGGGACCCCTAATGTCCCGGACTCTGTGGCAGCCGCTACCACTGCTATTCCGGTATTTATGCCACTGACTGGACTGCCATACTGGATTTCAGCATTCTTATAAATTGAAACGTTTTTAAACTACTCATGCCCCCTGCAGCAAAACGCATGGCTGCTGCTCGAGCTAATGAAAAATCTCAGCAGACCCAAGCCTGTCTCTAATCTGACAAGGTATGTCAAAAACAACAGCAAGCTGCTGAAACAACCCAGCAGACCCAAGCTCGTCTCCAATCTGACAAGGCATTGTCAGCCACATGCACACAGCTGCACTCCATGTTTCTTCACTGCCATTTTTCTTCACTGTTGTAGGTCAGCTTTAAAGGGGCAGGGCGCTGTGGATGACACTGTTACACAAGGTCACATACACACAGCTTTACTCCAGGTTTTCCATAACAACCGATCGCAGGTCTTTCACTGATATCCAAACTGATATACACATGATCACATGACGCTTATAGACCAATGGAAAATCGGAGGTTCTTCAGTCTTGACATACACACAGCTTTACACCAGGTTTCCATAACAACCAAGCTATTTATGACCTGTATGAGTCAATAGCAGTTCACAGGTCTTTAAATATTCAGCCATATGACGTGTATCAGCCAATATAAGTTCACATTTCATTTACCAGGTTTCCATAGCAACACAGCCATAAATAGACAGTACCTATACTGGACTGCCATACTGGATGTCAAGTGCAAAACTGGCCAATTCTTATGGGGTCACTACACAAACAAAAAATGAAATATACCCGTGCGAAGCCGGGTCCTTCTGCTAGTTATGGAATAAAAGTGAGCGTTCATTGAACAGATCTGCAGAAAGATGCCAAGGCCCTGGAATCAATGTATCCATTAGTAATTTTGCCATCATTTTGCCCATTTATCTCTGCTCAACCAAGCCAAACATTACCACCAAAACAAACCCCTGCATCCCAAATACAAATTCTGGCCCATACATACTGTTACTTACTTACCCATCTTCCAAACACACTCCCAGCCATTCCCCACCACCCCAATACTTATCCTGGCCCAAACCCAACATTACTTACTGTGATGAACCGACCCTTAGTTATATATATTTCTTGGAAATGTATTTTTACTTGCTCATATCACTCCTACCTACTGTACTTTTAGGAATGCCATGTTTAAGTTGTGTTCACATTGTTGGTCACTTCGCGTCAGTGGTGTTATGTGCATACCATGGGGGATGGTCACTCTAGCCAGCCAGCTTTATTACCCCTCAACAGTAGATGCCATGGGGGAAGGAGGGCTGGTGACCTTAAAGTTCACCCCCAGACACACATCTCTCCCAGCAGCTAGAAAGGCATCCATCTCTCCTAGGGTTCTGCAAAGGAGGAAGAAGGAGAGCTGCCTGGGGAGGAGGTGTGCATGCGGCACTATCCATATGCTGAAAGAAGACCTAGATTCTTTGTCACTCAGCAAAGAGGCAGCAAGAAGGTCTTATCTTGGAGAAGATGTGAGAGCTTGTCCTGCTGTGGACTGAGCATGGGCCTAGCATTGAGGCCTGAAGCCTTTTGTCTTCTGAGTCTGGCTAGCATGTAGCAGAGACATGCTTTTGTAACTTGCTGAAGAAAGGACCCTGGGGCCTACCACATGGGCTCAAAGAAACTGACTACAAACCTGTGCCGGTATTGTTCTATCTGTTATTTCCCTTTTTATTTGATGTGCTGTATTTTACTTTTAAACAAATTTTGCTTGGTAATTGATATATATTCCTGTATATGTTAACGCTTAGTACTGACCCACTTGGGTTAATAAATATATAAAATTTAAAAAGCTTGTTTCGTATTATCCTATGACCTGGTCTTCTCATGGTGTGTGAGTGGGAGGTAAAGAAGGTTGGTCGCAGGTGTGCCAAGCGGTTTGACAAGGCGAGATCCTTCACACTTACTTTTTGTAAAAATTCTGGTGAACCCTGCTGACCTGGAATTCCCTGGGGATGACCACAGCATGCTAAGCTCGTCCTGGTTGTACTGGTTTAGCTGCTGTCTGAAAACTCCTGGGCACCACCACTCTGTACCCTACTGGCCTCCTCTGTCTCAGTCACACCATTGTCCCTCATACCACTGCCATTTGTGCTGCTGGAAGTCATTATAGCTGTGTCGCCAGTCAACATCTGTTGGAAGTCATCATAAGTTTGTTTGCAGATCCTATTACTGAAAATCTTCAGAATCCTCTATAATGAGACAGGCATCCCTTTTATGAGTGAGCTCCTCCAGAACATATGCAATTCACAGTTAGAATGGCACCCATAGGATTGTTAGCTCCCATACCTACTCTATTTAAAGTCTTGTGTGCTGTATGGCATGTGTGTATGTGCCCTGCAGAGTTCATGATTGCCTTTCGGCAAATAAACCCAAATTCCCATTTATGTTAACTTCATATGGATAGATAAACCTTAACATTTATTAGCATCAAGATTAGAAAAAAAGTAGCCATTTAAAATTTCTAGCACTGTTCGTCTACAAGATGTAACTGTGCTACGAAATAGCTAAAAAGAAATATATAACAACACCAAAAGGTACATGGAGAAACAGAATAAAGTGTAGTAGTAAATTAATTTGCTGGTAATGCGCCAGTGCCACTGGTGTCCCATAATGATAGCTAAGAGAAGACCTGTAGACCAGCTAAGTGTGTTGCTAGTCAGCCTGGTAACATGAGAAAAGCCTCTTTAGGCCAGGGCCACACGTGGCATAAACGCCATGGAAAAAAGAAACTGGCTCATAAAATTATTTCAAATATGCCCATATATTAAAGGGGTTATTCAGTATTAGATCTGCGAGTGTCTGACAGCAAAGATTCCTCGCAGATCTGCTGTTTGGGGACAGCATGGCTCCTGGTAAGATTTACGCTACTCACTCATCATTCGATTTGTAGTGGTGGGTTTTGATATTGCAGCTCTGGTATGCCTGTCGGAACTTAGCACATCTAATATGGATTCTCTGCCTAAGGCTAGGCCATCAGTATTAGAAACTGGTGTGATAACTTGGGGAAATTAGACTCAAATGGTGGCTTTTCCTGGTTCCAACAGCGGTGGTTCGTGGTACTGGGCACCGGTGAGACAGCGTTCAGACGGTGCCAATTTAAAACAAAGTGGCTTTATTACAGCTTAAGGGCAACATAACAAAACAACAAACAAAACCTAGGCCGCCGTTAGGGCCCTAACTCATTCATAGAGCCCCTAACTAGCCTCTGGGGCAACAAGAGCCTGACTTAGTCTCCGTAAGTCCTCTCTGGACCCAAGCCCTCTGGGACAGACTGCCTCTTTGTCCTAGGCTGGTCCACCATTTGCTGCTCCATGCAGGTTTCTCCAGCCTTCTGGAGATACACGCCCCACCCAAAGCTGTGGCTGAGGGCCTTTTCAGGGCTGGCCTGGGTTGCTCCCTAGCGCCCTCTAGGTTCATACTCTCACATACCCTTCCCCTCAGCTCACTACCCATGGGGTGAGCTACAATGGGACAAGACATATGTTGCCGTCCCTCTTCAATCCTATACAATTGTCCCATGTCTCTCCAGATGTCCCCATCTGGCGGTCTTCTCTTCCAAATTCCACTCCGTCGAGCCTTCTGTCTTCTCATCACTTTTGATGCTACGCCAAGATCTTGGCCCCTCTGCACAAAGGCAAGCTCTACTCCATCACCTCCACAATTCACCACCCAGGGGATCACATCATTTTCATCACATTTTTCTCGATAGTCTTCAGCCATCCCATTGCATGACTTTGATCCCTTTAGGGAATAGCCGTAAGAATCTTCTTCTGCACCAGGGACATACAGTACACCCTCGCAAAATAGATCACGCTGAACTACATTTTCTGGTATGTCTTTATCAACTGCCACATCATTGGACAGGTCACTCATGTCTGTCTGACTTAATGATTCTCCTTTCTCTGCCTCTATGCTGGCAGCTTTTTCCAATTCTAACGCCTTCTGTAGCGCACAAATCTCTGATTCCAGCTCCAGAACTTTCTTTACTGCGACATTTTTCTGTGCCGCTTCCATCTCAGTCTTTACTAGTGCACCTTGCAGCTGTGATTCGTTAGAGGTTAACAGGTTCTGCAGCGAATCCTTCTCAGCTTCTAGTGCTGACAGCTTTGAAGATAGGGCAGATGCCGACTGTTCAGTATTGGACAGAGACTGCTGCAATCGATCCAATTCTTCTCTTTTAGATTCCACTTCGGTTTTTAACTGTGCTATCTGAACAGTGCGCTCTTCCAACTTTATTTCTGACTCGCGCTTCACGTGATCCATCTGAAACTCCAGCTGTTTCTTGATGCGTGCAATTTCCTCCTGCTGGTTCACTTGCACCTTTAGTTTAGCAACAAGCATTTTTAGATCTACAATCTCAGCAGACAAATTAGACAGGTTTCCCTCAAACTGAATCTTCATGTCTTCTATCTGGAAGTCCAAATCTCTCTTGGCCTTTTCCAGCTTGTCATAAGCATTAGCTTTGTTCTCATACAATATCTGCACAGATTCCAGGTTTTTCTCAACTTCATCCTTGGAGCTAACCAAATTCTCCATTTCAGTGCACAGTTGCTTGTTGAGCCTCTCTAACTCGGCCTTCAATTCAAGGGCCTCTGCTTCAGCACAGTCACGTTCTTCTGCATATCTAGCAGAAAGAGTCTTCTCTTCACCAAGCAGCTGATCAATCTTTTTCTGCTTCCTTTCCAAATTTGACACCATCTGACGTTGATGAGCAAGATCTACACCTACATCTTCTAGTTCCTGCTGCAGTCTAATTTTCGTCTTCTCAAGTTTGTCATAAGCAGCAACCTTCTCCTCAAACCGTTGATTTGTAGCTTCTAGCTCCTTTTGCAACTTTTCCTTTAGTTCTTCAAGAGAGTCCAAGGACCCAATACTATCCTCCATTTTTGTCTTCATATCAGTCGCCTGAGCCTGTAGTGTTGAAATCTGCTTTATCAAATCTCTTTTTGCTATCTCCTCTTCCTCTAGTTGCTCAAGGAAGCCATTTTTCTCATCTTCCATTTGTTTTAGTTTTGTACTAAGGTCAAGCTTCTGACGGGTTTCTTCTTGCAAAAGTTCCTGAGTGTCCTGAAGCTGAGATTCTAGTGTAGAAAAATCTTTGGAAAATTTGATAAACTCGCTGTCTGCTTGAGAAAGAAGCCCTATGACATTATTCAATTCTTTGTCTTTATTTTGCACCAAAACAGACAACTTCTCATTATCTTCACAAGATCCTGACAGCGCCCTCTCCAGGCTACATATTCTAGCTTTGAGTTCCCTTTCTCTTTGTTTAGCAGTATCAAGCTCATCTCTTAATTTTTCAATGATACACTCTTTGGTAATGGAGTCTTGGACACGCTGCTCCTTTAAATCCTGCAATTGCTTCTCAAGCACTTGCTTTTGCTCTACACTCTGTATGACTTCATTAGATAGAGCACCTTTCATTTCAGCAAACTCCTTCTCAGTGACACAGTCCATTCCAGGAAAACCCAGTACCACATTTTCACAATGACTAGAATATGAACTCCTCATAGATTCAAGATCTTTCTTTAACTTCAAGTTCAACTTAAGGTTCTCTTTTTCTAATACCTCAAGTTGCCATTTCCAATCAGATATTTTATCCTCATCAATGCACCTGATGGTTTTATTCTCATCTTGAAGCTGCTGCACCCTAATATTTTCATCTTTGGCGCGTTCATGCACTCCATTATGAGACACACACTCAGCAGGGACATATTCCATCATAGAACAGAGGTGCTTTAGAAAAATTGAGTCACCATCATGCAACCCTTTATCTTTACTTGCACTCCACCTGATCTGCTCCGGGTTTTGTGTCTCTCTGCATTCAGACTGCTGCACTAATAAACCTGTGCATAACTGCTCTGCTTTATTACAAGCTGAAATTCTCTTTTTCTTGCCCATGGTTTACTAACAAGATTACACAATATTCCACAGCAACCTTGGGGTTCAACCGGCAGCAGCAACTTTTTGCTATCTTCAGCAGTCACATGTATTCAAACAGTTAACTTATGTGGCACTACAACAACCAGCATTTTCTTCTGTCTTCCACAGAAAACACCAACATGGCACCATAGCCTTTCACATAGACTGTTTGCAATATCCAGCTTCTATACACATTGCTTACTTTCTTGCCATCAGCAAACACTTCACAGACTTCTGTGCCACAGTATACACAAAGTCCATTCCCTGGATTCCTCTTCCAGAGTTTTACTTTCACCAGGTTTTACAAACACTTTTGCTATGTTGCAATTCACTCACCCCATTCTGGGCTTCTTCAGTTGAAATCACAGATTTCTTCCAGCTGTAGGCCACAATGCACACTTTGCAGTACTGCAATGACAAACCACTTGTCTTCCAGGACTTGCGTGGATCTCTTTCTGCGCGCGATTCTCCACCATATGTGATAACTTGGGGAAATTAGACTCAAATGGTGGCTTTTCCTGGTCCCAACAGCGGTGGTTCGTGGTACTGGGCGCCGGTGAGACAGCGTTCAGACGGTGCCAATTTAAAACAAAGTGGCTTTATTACAGCTTAAGGGCAACATAACAAAACAACAAACAAAACCTAGGCCGCCGTTAGGGCCCTAACTCACTCATAGAGCCCCTAACTAGCCTCTGGGGCAACAAGAGCCTGACTTAGTCTCCGTAAGTCCTCTCTGGACCCAAGCCCTCTGGGACAGACTGCCTCTCTGTCTTAGGCTGGTCCACCATTTCCTGCTCCATGCAGGTTTCTCCAGCCTTCTGGAGATACACGCCCCACCCAAAGGTGTGGCTGAGGGCCTTTTCAGGGCTGGCCTGGGTCGCTCCCTAGCGCCCTCTAGGTTCATACTCTCACACTGGATAACCAGTAAAACTATCCACTGCCTCTTGCCAGCTTCTGGTTTTGTTTTTTTATATATGGTCCGGAACTATCCACAAAGGATGTGTATTTTGAATACATACTAAATGTGTATAATAAATATTAATAAACATTCTTCCCATTAGTACTGCCTCACTACTACAGATCTTTATAATCTTTTAGATCTGTCTCAGTTTCCACCAGTTCTAAACAAATAAGAATGCTGACTGAGCTGAAAGCAGACTATAGTTGCATTGTGACAGATGCCTTGTATGACTCATTCTCTGGCAGACTATCATGAGCAGAAATCTTATTCAATAGGATGAAAAGTGTCTTTTGTTTCTCTTATAATGATCATATTCAGACTGTGCCAGCTCATTTTCTTTATTCTGTATAATGCCTCTTTGGAGGAAATATTCTGATTACACTTTCCAATCCATCTAGTTCTGATGTGTACATTTTTAGTGATACATATGTGCCAGAATTCTGATATTGTGGAAATTACTATAGGATATGGTACAGTACAGAAATAAAACCATATAGATAATTTGCTGCTATAACAGTTGAAAATGTGGAGGTTCTACTATAAGAAGTGTGTCGTTAAGCGCAGGGCGCCCGAGAGCTATCGGTACCGTATTTTGTACCCTTTGAGGTTCGTCACAGAAGATTAGGCAAATCATTGAGAATTTGCCTGGTCGGTGTGAGGCTGATCCTAAGAATAGAGGAATTCCAGCTATAGAGATTGTGAAAGCAAAAGAGGGTGCTGACGTAGTGAAGGGGTGCTCTATTAGGAAAGTGAAGGCGCTAAAAAAAGCAAGATAGTTGTTAATGATAGGATGTGAAAAGATGGGTTTTTTTTTGCGTGTTGAAAAGTGGAGTATGTGGAATGAGATGGAGAAAAGTGGAGTGACTCTCAGAAAACAAAGTGTTTCAGCAAGTTAGTAACTGAAGGTTTCTGAGGAAGTTGAGCTTGGTGCAATAAAGTGTTTTGGATATTGTTTAAAGATTCCTCAGACTGGTGAGGTAGCAATTGTTGATTTTGTAGTCCATCTTCCCCCCTCTTGAATAAAGTGCACCTTAAACAAAAGAAGACCTAATCTAGAGTCTTGTGTACACGTTTGTAGAAGAAAATCCATTGTTTCAGTGAATTAGAAGTAACTCGCATACAGTCATATGAAAAAGTTTGGGCACCCCTAATCTTAATCATTTTTAGTGCTAAATATTTGGGTGTTTGCAACAGCCATTTCAATTTGATATATCTAATAACTGATGGACACAGTAATATTTCAGGATTGAAATGAGGTTTATTGTACTAACAGAAAATGTGCAATATGCATTAAACCAAAATTTGACCGGTGTAAAAATTTGGGTACCCTTATCATTTTATTGATTTGGATACTCCTAACTACTTTTTACTGACTTACTGAAGCACAAAATTGGTTTTGTAACCTCACTGAGCTTTGAACTTCATAGCCAGGTGTATCCAATCATGAGAAAAGGTATTTAAGGTGGCCAATTGCAAGTTGTTCTCCTATTTGAATCTCCTCTGAAGAGTGGCATCATGGGCTCCTCAAAACAACTCTCAAATGATCTGAAAACAAAGATTGTTCAACATAGTTGTTCAGGGGAAGGATACAAAAAGTTGTCTCAGAGATTTAACCTGTCAGTTTCCACTGTGAGGAACATAGTAAGGAAATGGAAGACCACAGGGACAGTTCTTGTTAAGCCCAGAAGTGGCAGGCCAAGAAAAATATCAGAAAGGCAGAGAAGAAGAATGGTGAGAACAGTCAAGGACAATCCACAGACCACCTCCAAAGAGCTGCAGCATCATCTTGCTGCAGATGGTGTCACTGTGCATCGGTCAACAATACAGCACACTTTGCACAAGGAGAAGCTGTATGGGAGAGTGATGCGAAAGAAGCCGTTTCTAAAAGCACGCCACAAACAGAGTTGCCTGAGGTATGCAAAAGCACATTTGGACAAGCCAGCTTCATTTTGGAAGAAGGTCCTGTGGACTGATGAAACAAAGATTGAGTTGTTTGGTCATACAAAAAGGCGTTATGCATGGCGTCAAAAAAACACAGCATTCCAAGAAAAACACTTGCTACCCACTGTAAAATTTGGTGGAGGTTCCATCATGCTTTGGGGCTGTGTGGCCAATGCCGGCACCGGGAATCTTGTTAAAGTTGAGGGTCGCATGGATTCAACTCAGTATCAGCAGATTCTTGAGAATAATGTACAAGAATCAGTGACGAATTTGAAGTTACGCCGGGGATGGATATTTCAGCAAGACAATGATCCAAAACACAGCTCCAAATCTACTCAGGCATTCATGCAGAGGAACAATTACAATGTTTTGGAATGGCCATCCCAGTCCCCAGACCTGAATATCATTGAACATCTGTGGGATAATTTGAAGCGGGCTGTCCATGCTCGGCGACCATCAAACTTAACTGAACTGGAATTGTTTTGTAAAGAGGAATGGTTAAAAATACCTTCATCCAGGATCCAGGAACTGATTAAAAGCTACAGGAAGCGACTAGAGGCTGTTATTTTTGCAAAAGGAGGATCTACTAAATATTAATGTCACTTTTCTGTTGAGGTGCCCATACTTTTGCACCGGTCAAATTTTGGTTTAATGCATAGTGCACATTTTCTGTTAGTACAATAAACCTCATTTCAATCCTGAAATATTACTGTGTCCATCAGTTATTAGATATATCAAATTGAAATGGCTGTTGCAAACACCCAAATATTTAGAACTAAAAATGATTAAGATTAATAGGGGTGCCCAAACTTTTTCATATGACTGTATCTGTTTTGTAATGTCTTTTTGTTTATAATGCACATTTGAAGGAATTTATGAGTGTGACTGAATGAATGCTATGATTTGCAAGAAAGTGTATGATAGAGTCATGTATATGGTCTAGAAATCCTGTATCAGCTTAGATTTGAGTTGATGTCTGACTGGTTGAACAGATGTTGCGTGGTAGGTGGGTTGGGAGACCAAGTGGCCACAATATAAATTAACTTTGAAGTCATATTATAAGCTCTCCCATTTCTTCTGCCTGCTTCACTGATTGAGGATATTTTGGGTATTTACGAAGTCATTGAATTGTTTGTAATTGTGGAGTGTGTAGAAGCTTCAGAAGTCTAGATTTACTTGTACCGGATAATCTGAATGAGCTGACAATTTAAAAGATGGCTTATCTATGAATTATAGTGTATAAATTATTTTTTGTCTTGCTAGGCCATGTAACTCTAAACTAGCTTGATGACACAGGAAGGAGAGATAAAAGCCAACTGTTTCTATGCTAATGAGGTGGGGGTTGAACTTATTAGACACAGGAAGGGATGACTGTCTTCGTGGAGAGGAGGGAAACTAAACAAAGAGGGCAGACAAAGAATTTAAGTAAAGTGATACTGCAGGAAACCACACCCACAGAGAGTGAGGAGACAAAAACTTTAGAGAAGGTGGTGCAACGTCTATCTGATGTGAAACAGTCCTCATCCACCCCTAGACAAAACTCAGGAGGAGTGGCTCCTAACTTAGTGTACAGACCCTGGAGCCCATCTGGTCAGTTGGCAATATTGAAACAATTGCCCGACCCAGAAGAGAAGCCCATGGCTATTGGGAAAATGTTGGAACAGATTAAAGAGACATAATTGTACATGGTCAGACCTTGAACACATTGTTGCTTGCAAAGTGGGAGATATCCTTGGACATATCATACAGGCCAACATGTCAGGGAGCAGGGACCCACACACTTCGAGAGAAAGGGAGGAGTGGCTGAAAACTAGAAGGTCAGGAAAGGAGTATATACAAAGGATCAGAGAATGGGCATCAAATAAACAACAGGAGCAATCTTTCCTACCCCTGCCTGCACCATTACCACTAGATTCCTTGTCAGTGAGAGTGCCTCAGTTAACTTGCTGGGATCAGACATTTTACAAACCCTAATGGCACACATTGTGTATAAGCCAGATGGGACGGTCGTACTGATACCAGTAATGTCAGAAGACACCTTATGTTCTCTACAATCCCAGAGGTAGTTAGTGTAGAGGAATATCTAGGTTGTATGCCCAATTACCTCTGGGCAAAAGGAAAACAGATATAGGCAAATTGCCAGTACCCCCAGTAATGGTCACATTGCATTTACCTTGAAGGGTAAACAATATGCCTGGACAGTGCTACCACAAAGGGTGCAGAATTCTCCCACCCTGTATATTGCAAGATGTGTTTCTACTCCAGTATGTGGATGACCTGCTTTTATGTTGCCCCTCCCAGGAGATGTGTACAAGCATCAGTATCTCAGTTATGCTTTTTAGCAGAAACTGGATGTATAGCATCTAAGTACAAATTGCAGTTCTGACTTACTAAAGTTGTTTTTTTCTAGGTCATTGCATTTTACAAGGACATCTGACCCCTGATAGACTTCAGGTCATACAGGAGCTCAAACCCCCGAATGGTGTGACACAATTTAGGACGTTCTTAGGCCTTGTGTCCTACTGCAGACAGTGGATCCATAATGCATCCCTGTTAATGTAACCTCTCTATGACTGCATTACTAAAAAACTTCCACTCCATCAAGTTGGCACTTATTTACACAAGTTTTAGGACTTCCTAATTATGACAAAACTTTTTCTCTTTACTGCACAGAAATGTCAAGACATGCACCAGCAGTGCTTACTCAGACTCATGGATATCAACAAAGACCAGTAGCTTACTATTCTGCTAGATTATACCCAGTGTCCAGAGGAGCACCGTCTTGTGTTAGTGCAGTAGCTGCAGTCCAATTATTCCTGGAGAAAAACTTCCCTGTCACAGTACTTACTCCTCATGATGTACATGGCATATTGTCCCAGGTCCAGCCTAAGCACATTTCACTGGCTAGACAACTCAGATTACAGTGTGCCTTACTTATGCCTCCTAATGTCACCATTGCACTCTGCACGACACTCCATCCCTATACCCTGTTACCAATAGATTCAAGGGGGGAAAGGAAGGACAACAGTGAAACAACCTGTACACACATGTATTTTCTGATGAACTGTATATAACTGATGCAGCAAGAAAATGTAGGATTTGGTCATGTAAATGATGAATCTATTGCTAACTGATTTTGAGTTCTTTTGTAGATGGCTCTCGATTAGGGAAGGATGGCAAATTCTGTACCAGATATGCCACTGAACATGAGGTAAACAAGCAGAACCATTACCCCCACATGTCTCAGCCCAAGAAGCTGAACTGAAAGCACTCACTGAAACTGTGTAAAATAGCTGAGGGTAAGCCCGCTATGCCTTTGATATGAAATACGACTATGGTCTGATCTGGAGAGCAAGAGCTTACCTTAGTTCTAATGGTATGCTTATAAAGGATTTCCAGGCTATTTAGGAGCTGATGGAGATCCTGCGGCTACCCAAACAGGTGGGTATAGCCAAAGTTAAGGCACACAACAAGGCTGATACAAAAGCAAAGGTAACATGTAGACAGATGCTGCAGATAAGCCTAGGGAACTTGCCTCAACATTGGTGGTCACCATATCAGAGCAAGCTTCTCAGCTCTCTTTTCAGGTTCTAAAAACACTGCAGGACCATGCCGGTACAGAAGAAAAGAAGACTTGGGAGCAGCAAGGTGCAAAAGAAGATGAACAAGGCCTGATGGTCAGTGGTAAGAGAGTATGTTTACCAAGAGCATTGTTACCAATGATGGTGCAAGCAGCTCATTCTCAAGTGCACCATTCAAAAACAGCCATGTGTGACCTGGTGAGCAAACGATGGGTAACTCCAGGTTTTAGCACAACTGCAGCTAGATACATGCAAGTCTGCATGACATGTGCTAAGCATAATGTGGGCCAAAAAATAAAGGTTACTCAGAAACACACCCCGAAGCCTTTGTATCCGTTCCAGAGATTGCGGGCTAACTATATACAGTTACCAAAGGTGGGAAGGTATAAGTACGTGCTTGTGTGTATTGATCTCTTTTCAGGATGGCCTGAGGCATATACGGTACAGAAAGCCACCGCAAAAGCAGCTGCATATAAACTAATGAAAGAAGTAGTGTGCACGTATGGGATCCCCGAGACCATCGAAAGTGATAATGGCACTCACTTCACTGGACAGTTCTCTTCTAGATCCAAACCATGTATTGGGAACACTTTCCCTAAAGCCAGGAGACTGGGTGGTGGTAAAGAGACATGTGAGAGCCTTGATCCACGGTTTGATGGTCCTTTCCAAGTGCTTCTGAAAACATCCTCTTCAGTCAAGTTAGAAGGAAAGTTGACGTGGATCCACTCTAGTCACTGTAAAAAGGTGACTTGCCTGGAAGAGGACTGAAAGGATCTGGTACCTACTGGTGATCCTAGCCCTGGTGACACAACCAGTGAGCTTGATACATAATGTTCTAAAAGAAGAATGGGACAATAAATTGATTAACCCTTTCCCTGCCAGCCACGTATCTTCTACATCCTCCCAGGGTGGCACTTCTGTATCCAATCACGTATCTAATACGTTATCTCAGGATCCCTTAGGTCTCTTAAGAAGATCTGTGATTCACTTTAAAGATGAGAATCTTTATAATAGCCTTTACAGTTTAGGAGCAATTCACTGTTGAAAACACTATTCGGCATTGAGATCCCATTGCAGATCTCAATTCCCGGCAGCGTTTTTAACAGCTATTCGCTCCGAATTTGTAAGAGATATTATGGTTCTTGGTATCACTTTAAAGATGAGATTCTCGTCTTTAAAATGAATCCAATATCTTCTTAATGCTCATAATGGATCCTGAGATATGGGGCTCTAAAATGTCCGCCCCCTCCTGTCTCAGGAAGCATCTTAAGAGCTGCCTAAGAGGAGGAGGGGGGAGGAGCAGCCCTGCAGACTGCACAGAGATGAGAACTCATCATCATCATCTGTGCATAACCTGTATGTGACGCCAGAGAGGGAGGGGGGGATAGCAGGGACTTCTGTCCATGTTATCCCCTCTCCTATCAATCAGAGAGCATACTATACTTTTGCTCTCTGATTATCACATAGAGGGATAATGTAATACCCCTCTGAGCCTTACTAGAGGGGTATTTTTATATAATACCCCTCTGAACATAACCAGAAAGTTTATTGGCGCTGTGATCCAGATGTTTACCATTGTCCAGGTCGCAGCGCCAAAAGGGTTGCACCAAACACTTACACAACACATGCACAAAGTCATCAATAAAGTTTACATTTCACCCAATCCCTGTCTTGTCCATACCTGATCTTTATAGAGTAAAATACGTCTCTAGCGATATCCGTTACACGATAAAATAATAGAAATAATGATTATCACTACAGATGAACATATAAATTGCTTCAATTTTTATAGGGGAATAGAAAATTATATTTTTATGTAAACTCCTATTTAATTTGAATGCACAAAATTGGTTGGCGCATTTCTGCAATTTTGGCGTTTCTTTAACACCCGCACCTGTAAATATATATATGTGTGGTATGTATGAATTTCTCACATCTTGCAGTTTTTTTGGAAAGTACATTTTGTTTGCAGAAAGGGACTGCTTGAGCATGCACTTTAGTGGCAAATTTGAATTTTTGTGCAATTTTTGCTTACAATCTCTGTTTGCTGAAAAGTTGCATGAAGGTTGTTGTATATATGAAATATTAAGTTGTGTTTTTATATACAGTATGCTGTGCAATCTCAAAAAAGTTAGATTTTGGTATTACAGTCACAGTTTGCTAGGTGCAGTATAGATTTTTAACATATTAGTGAATAACAGCAAAATCTTGCTTGTCTTCTGTATCGGCGTTTTTGAGAGTACGAGCTCTTGTTTTAGCTGATGTTTGTGGTATATATAAAAATTGTGTACACCTTGATCTTTTATTTTAAATGTATTTTGTGTGTTAATGTAAGATTGAATAGGAGTTTTAAGTGCAAATATATGTTTTAGTGCATTTTTTCAAAAAATTATTTGTGTTTGTCACAAAGTCACATAAAGGTGGATGTGGCTATTGATAACCAATTGAGACACCCATAATCTTCAGGTTGTCTACTTTCAAAAAATAATAGGGTTTAGGGGTTCACTTGCTTTCCACTGTGTGTAATCCCTACATTTTATAGGATGATACTTTTTTAACATTTCCAACTTCAAAGCAGATTTTTGCTCATTCCAGTTCTAGTGATTTTTCTGAAGATATGTGCATGCAGGTGTAGGCCTTAGTGATATGAATGGACTCTGCACATGTTGATCTCTTATTTTAGGAGGTTTGGTGCATATAATTTTTTGTTTGGTTTCCACTTTTAGCAACTAATATCCATTTTTTTTTTTATAAAACATTCACTTTAAATCAAAATTGCATGAAGGTGCTTGTTCGCATACAGTACCAAGTGACATTCTGACAATGCTGCAGGTGTCTACTTTAAGAAAATATATAGGTATGGGGGGGTTGGATGATTTTTTTTAATGTTGCAATTTAGGTTTGAATTGTCCATCTCAAAACTGTGAAAATTGCTGTGACTACCGGAGGTGCAAAATTTCCAGAGACCCCTGGCAGTGAAAGGGTTAAACACCATCAGGTGTTAACTGTTAACTAGGATGAGTAGGAAGAATCCAGGGATTGTTGGATCTGTACTCACAGCCCTGGTTCTGCAAAGACTATGTTTTATCTAGCACTCCCTCTTCACCTAGATGAGTTTTTTTTTTTTCTTAATGACTCCTGTTTTCATAATGTTTCTTGGAGCCCAGTGACTTATAAGGGAATGAACATCAGTAATAATCACTTTGTTCCAATTCCCATAGCAGGTTGGGTGACCCTCCCATGGTTACAGCTATACCTGACAGGGAGACCAAGCAAGTGGTATGATTGGAACCTGGAAAAAGGAAAATTTGAACATAAATACAAAGTCCCATTTCATGCCGATATCATTCCCACAGAAGAGCTTAATATTAGCTTTAGTCTGCCAAGCACCTCTATTGTAAGGTCAGGTAAAGTGGAGTTCATCTTTAAGAAAAACATTCATACACCTTACAAGATAGTGACAGATGGTTCATAGAAGCAATAAAGGGTTGTCCAGAGCACAGCTTTTCAATAGAACGGTGACTAGTTAAGGATAGTCAGGGGTGTCTGATACAGAGCACCGGACCCCAAAGAGACATAGAGACAGGGGATAAGTGGTGTGCAAAACCCCCCATGCAGTGACTCGTTAGCTACCTCTATTGCCTAGTTCAGCTTCGGAAAAAATGCATATTGCCCAAGGATGTATATCTAGTATGTGGTCATCAAGCATCAAGTGGCTACCCCCAGGGGGAGAAGGGACTTGTACTCTAGCTAGACTGACACCAGCCACTTTCATAATTGCCCATGAACATGTGAAACCTGAGATGATACCCCGTCATACTTTGTAGAAGCGTGCAGCAGACAATCACCCTAGGAAATATGGGCGACCCAATGTGGTTTCAATGGGTACAAGCCACATAATTATCAGCACAATACTCTTGTATCCCATGGTTATGCAAACTTGGGACAAGTTAGTAGAATCCACCGATTATCTAAATGAGCAGATAAACACCATTCTAGGCCTGTTGAATGCCACTAATACAATACAAGGACAACTCATAATAGTCACCAACACCATAGTCCTCGGCTACCTCACAGCGGTATGTGGGGAATGTGTCAGATTATTGGACCTTCCTGTTGTCACTATATCAACTCTGAAGGGAATCTTCAAGTGCGGGCAGGAATTAATAAAGTCAGAGAACTTAGAGAAAAATGGATCAAAGAACATCAGAAGACACAGGATAGTTGGTGGTCAGATACCTTTTTGTTCTTAAATCCTGCCAATTGGTTTAAGGGATTAGGTGGATGGTTTATGGGAATTTTGCAGGGAATATTTCAAATATTATTGCTGTGTTTTTGCATCTATTTGAATATAAAGTTTATATTTTGGCTCATAAAGAAACTTGCTAGAAAGAGGTGCAAACCCAAGATAGTGGGTTTGCAGGTTGTAAGGGTGGTTGGACACACTAACAGACATGACGATAAAGGCATCCCTCTGAGTATTAGACCGATAGGTATGTAAATGGTATAACATATCCATAGGGAATGAGGTGAAGTCTACATAAAAGTCCTCAGGATCTGATTAGCAGATCCTAATGTACCCTGGGTATGGGTTATATCATTTACAAAAGGAGGGAAATGTGGAGGATGACTCAGCTATTGTATCCTCCATTTTGGATTCCAGGGCCATGTGAGGCCATGCCTGTAGCCATTTTACATTCCTCCTTTGTCCAGAGAGCTCACCCCCCACCAGATGGCTTAATGAAATGCCGCCCCTCTTTTGTTTCTTATCCAATAGCCATGTGCCAGAACTATTTTACAACTCTGCCACCAATCATGTTATGCTAATTATACTAACCCAACATGTTTTTGTTTACACTGTACTTAAAAACTACATTTTTCCCTCCATTAAAGCAGAACCCACTATATACACAATAGCTGTGTGTTGTGTGATTCTCTATGCTATAGCTTATACAGCAACTTCATGAATTTAGACTATAATACGGTGATACTTAGAGTGGATTGCGCTCACAGAAAGATGACCAATAGTCATCTTGTAAGAAGCTCAACTCACATGTTTAACAAGTTGGAAAAATTTTAGCCCAAAACTAGATGCACCATATTGCATTAAATTTATATCATTGACTGGTTCTAAACACAATAGTAAATCTGGGCGTCTGTTTGCTACAGTAGAGGTTTCATGCAGTGAGCAGGCGGCATTAGTGTCAGCAATCTGAGAAATCACAGGCCATTCCGCAATCATTCTATTAAATACTGCTATGTGAGGCCCATTCACAGGCTTCAGTGGTCCCTGACAACATTCAAGAGGCTGGAGGAAGCCCAAAGAGAACACGCCGAAGCCCTGGGGTGGTGGGTAACACTAATTCGTATAATTGCTCACCTATCCTGGGCCTCGGGTTATTATACTGTGGGATCTGAAAAGACATCAGAGTATAATAATGACAGTTCTGGTTTGGACGTGTTCAGTCTGAACAAAACTGGTGGGTGAACTTTGTGAAAATTCGCGAGAAGAATCTTGTGAGGTTCGCATAACACAATCACTTAATCACTTATGGTAGACACCCATGCATCATGGGATGCAGATACAGTTCATTATAAGGTCAGATTATAATGGGGCAAATGTGCAGTCACCATTGGGCCCCTTAAAACTTTGGGCAACCACACATTTTACACATACTATAATATGCCCCTACATGTACACTGTACACTTGCACAGTGCACCTACAGATCACATGGCGCACTGTGTGATTCCTACATTAATTGAGAAAAGTGCTACCATCAATTAGAAACAACAAAAGTACCCCTGACATGTTTCTCCGATAACTTGGTGTCTTCAGGGGTTAGTGTAGACATAGCATATCACAAAAGTGAAAAAGGGATAGTGTACTGCATTTCGGATATCACAGTGTAATGGGGGGGGGGGGTGGTTATATTACTTTCAGTCACCCAAGGATCAAGTTGAATTGAATGACCAAATACCTGAACAAATGAAGATTCTTAAGCGTTTAAAGTAATAATCTTTTTTGCAATGTTAAAACATGGAAAGTATAAAAAAATAAGATATATCTTAGTAGTAGTAAATGAAAAACTATAGAACTGTGGTTGAAGGTGTTTTCACAGGTTATTGACTAACTTTACTGCAGTGGAATGAGAAAAAGCAAAGAAAGCATTTGTTTATAAAGAATCTCCAGCTGTAGAATTGTTAAATAAAGCTACCTACGTTGTGCAAGAATGGAGCAATATTCATATAGCGGGAGCAAGGGTCAATTCTGTATCAAGCAGAAAAAGTATGTCCCCTTGTCCTGCCTCTTACCCATCCATAAAAGCATTTGTGCGCTCAGATGCCGATTTTGGCTCGCAATCTTTGAACTGAAGGTGTTCCATGGTTTTGAAGTCACGACTAGAGATGGGCAAACCCATTCTTCACACAACGGGTTTACCCTAATATTCCAAATTGTTTGTTTTTAACGAAACTGATTCCCAGACAAACAAAAATGGCAACTGCCACATGTATTGAGCAGGAAGTACAGAAGAGGCACATGTCTGTGACTCAGACTGTGACGTTCTAGCTCCGCCTGACATCAACTGGCAGCTTGTCAGCCAATAGACAATGGTTCGACATCTTATAGTGCTGATGTCAAACACTATATAAGGAACTGTAAACCGGAACACAAGTCATTACCGAAATGGAGGAGATAGTATAGGGCAGGGGTAGGCAAACTTTTTTGTTCGGCGTGCCGATTTATATTAAAAAATCAAAGATGAGGTCCTTGGAGTGCCGTGCAATAATTTTAAGGCTGACGACACCTACACTAAAGTCATATAGCACAAACCGTACCATAGGGGTGGTGTCATACTGTGCTTTGCCATTAGAAGCAATGTAAGTACATGTGTAACTCACAATTTGTGGCAAATGTATATGATTGGGAGCAGAGGTAACACCTGTAGAGTGGTAACATCCCCGGCTGCCGATACTTTTACTTTTCTATAAGAGAAATGCAGATTAGTTTCAGCCACTTTTAATTCCTGGCGGTGCGGTAACAGCAAAACTACAGCCAGGAATTAATGAGTGTCACACTTACCCCAAAGTGACAGCACTGATGCCCGGGGACTGGATTTGGCTATAGCCGCACCTGGGTACACAGTGTCACCACCTGAAAAGAAACACCCTAAGGCTGAGGCCCCACGTTGTGGAAACGCAGCTTTTTTTGTTGCAGATTTTGCTGCGTTCTTTTTCAGCCAAAGCCAAGAATGGCTACAAAAGGAATGGGAAATATATAGAAAGTTCTTATACTTCTCCCTTCTGCTCAATCCACTCCTTGCTTTGGCTCAAAAAAACCACAGCAAACTCTGTAACAAAAAAAATCTGCGTTTCCGCAACATGGGGCCTCAGCCTTAGGCCTCCTGCACACAAATGGCACGGATGTAGTTTTCACCGACCTATACATTAAAAATGAATTGACAGGGCCACAAATGCAGACAGATATAGGGTATGTATAGGACAGATATAGGACCTGCTCCATAATTTGTTGCTCTTCAATTTGGCCCGGACACACAGCCGCAAAAACAACGGTTGTGGGTATGGGCCTATTGAAATGTATAGGCCTCTACTTTTATTCACAGTTGTGGATAAAAAGTATGGTAATGTACATTACAGTTTAGCAACTCCATGTGCCTTGTATTAATAGCAGTTAACCCTATCATGTCCCTCACATTAACCCCTGTGTGCTTTGCATAAGAGTTACTGATATGTGAGACATATGGAGGTAATAATTAGGTAAATATCTTCATCATTGAGGTCCTTTATTAGTACCACCATATGTCTCACATAGGGTTTAATGTGAGGGACATGATGGGGTTAATTGCTATTAAAGTGAGGCACATGGTGTTACTAATACTAAATTACCAACCTCAAATGCCTGACATTAATAGAAATAGTAACCCCAGCATGTACCTGTTGGATTTTTTTTTAACTTTCACTTTGATGAGGGTGCTCTCCTCTCCTCCTCGGGGGAGCCTTGGCAGGATGCAGAGCAGGAGCTCATCTCTGCAGTGGGCAGGGTCCTTGCTGTAGAGGGAGAGCTTCGCCTCCTTAGCTTTCTCACCCCTCTCATTGGTGGGCAGGGAGGGCAATGAGGTTCGGTGCTAGCTGTCGTGCAAGCTGAATGTGGCACGCGTGCCACGGGTTGCCGACCCCTGGTATACGGTCTGTGTTTCATCTTATTGCATCATACAAAGCACTCAGTTCTGAAAGGCTTAAAATTGCAAGCAACAGTTAGGAATAGAAGGAGAATTTAGGCAGATTTAAACAATTACAAGCAGATTAGTGACAGAAATCTTAGATAGGAATGAGGGAGCAGATCTTTGCTGCTGTATATAGAGTGTTTAAACATATTTTAAACTGACAGTCAGTCCTGCAGCTCCAGCTAGTGAATAATCTTTTGTTAAAGGTTTTTTTTTTTGGGGTGGGGCAATTTATTTATTTTTTATTAAATACGAACAACTGCTATTCTAACATCAAAGTGCTGATTTTGCCTACACAAATCTAAAAAGAATCCAGTATTGAAGCATTTTTTGTTGTTCACACAATACACAGTCTAACAGCCTGCGCTAATCTGGAAAAAAAAAAAAAAAAACATTAAAATTTTTTTTTTTCTGCTTTGCTCACCCAATACACAGTCTGAAAAAAAAATCATGCGGCTTTACATACCGCTAGAAAGCAGACAGCGCGCTGAATTCAGCGCACTGTTGGCTTTCCTGGTATGTGCCCCGGGGCTGGAGATATCAGCGGTGTAAGTTTCACGGTTTAATGTCAGAAAGGCGTTCCGGACAGTCTAGCTGCGCTGTGAGGAACGCCCTCCCTGACAGTACTCATTCATAGACTTGTACTGGGGGGGGGCGTTCCTCACAGCTGAGCGTCATCGCTGGGCTGTAAGGAACGCCCCCTGTCTCTGTACTCGTCTATAGCACTGTACTGTCAGAGGGGGCGTTCCTTACTGCCCAGCGATGACGCTCAGCTGTGAGGAACGTCCCCCCTTCCCCCAGTGCAAGTCTATGAACAAGAACTGTCAGGGAGGGTGTTCCTCACAGTGCAGCTAGACTGTCAGGAACGCCTTTCTGAAAGTAAACCATGAAACTTACACCGCTGATATCTCCAGCCCCGGGGCACAAACCACTTTCTAGCGGTATGTAAAACCACATGTGTCTGAGGACATGAAAGGTCTTCTTTAAAGCTGAATTTTCTTTAATGCACTTGTTTGTAAAAAACAACAAAAACAAACAACAACAACAAAATAAATAGTTAAGCAGTGTGCAGTAAAAAAAAAAAAGTGATTGGAAAAAAAGGGAAGGGGACAGACAAAAGGAGGGGGAACAAGAAACAATTGTGCAAGTACTAACAATAAGAATGTTGGTGGCACCACCAGAAGCCACAGGATTGTTGTACTTCCTAACAATGAAGATGAAGTTTTTGATTACTTAGCATGCTCACCTCAGTCACAGGGAGATATTGCATCCAAGAATTATGTGATCGTGAGTCAGGCTTCTGTGTTCCTCCTCCTTCTACATAACACATAATTTACTGAAGGGCCTTTCTGGACTGTCAACCATGTCTTCTTCACAGAGACAGATCCCTGGCAGTAATCCCTGCTGAGAGATCTATTTCAACTCTTTTTGATGAGCTGTATGAGAACAGTCAGCATTGTGTGCAAGCAGAGCAGGAGGTCATGACTGTTGGTGGTGGAGGTAGTAGAGGCAGGAGTGTGGTACTAGTACTGGTAGTTGTTTTAGGGGGAAACCTGGAGATGGAAGGAATCATGGAAGGACATGTGAAGGAATCCCATGGTCATGATGTGTCAAATAAAAAGCGGGAAATTCAATGATATTGCCGATAATGATTCTTTTGTGGATAGGACCTGGCAAATGGGTCAGGGTGGGTGACATCAGATGAAGAGGGTGGTGGCAGTGGCAAGGATAGCAAGGATTTAAGCCATTGTGTGATCTAGAGGAAGCTCATGGGGTTGGGGTGGTGGCACTGGTGGTAGTAGTGACAGACATGTTTCCGCTGCTTCTGGTGTTGGCAGCAGTAACTACACTCGGTCATCTCCCATGTGGGAATTTTTTTGTAAATCGCCAAACGATAAATCTATGGCAATGTGCAAGATCTACAAACAATAACTTAGCTGTGGCTGTGCAAGAACAAATTTAGGAACTACATCTCTACACACTCACATGAAAAGGAATCACCAGCCTTTTTGGCAAAATAGACTTGGTAGTGGTACTGGCAGGAAAAGTGAGCAAGACCATCCTACTCCTCCCTGTGATCTTCCTTGTAAGTGGGCCACATCTACAGTGCTGGCCAAAAGTATTGGCACCCCTGCAATTCTGTCAGATAATACTCAATTTCTTCCAGAAAATGATTGCAATCACAAATGCTTTGGTAATAATATCTTCATTTAATTTGTCATCAATGGAAAACCACAAAAAGAATTGTCAAAAAGCCAAATTGGATATAATTCCACACCAAACATAAAAAAGGGGGTGGACAAAAGTATTGGCACCCTTTGAAAAATCATGTGATGCTTCTCTAATTTGTGTAATTAACAGCACCTGTTACTTACCTGTGGCACATAACAGGTGGTGGCAATAACTAAATCACACTTGCAGCCAGTTGAAATGGATTAAAGTTGACTCAACCTCTGTCCTGTGTCCTTGTGTGTACCACATTGAGCATGGAGAAAAGAAAGAAGACCAAAGAACTGTCTGAGGACTTGAGAAGCAAAATTGTGAGGAAGCATGAGCAATCTCAAGGCTACAAGTCCATCTCCAAAGACCTGAATGTTCCTGTGTCTACCGTGCGCAGTGTCATCAAGAAGTTTAAAGCCCATGGCACTGTGGCTAACCTCCCTAGATGTGGACGGAAAAGAAAAATTGACGAGAGATTTCAACGAAAGATAATGCGGATGGTGGCTAAAGAACCTCGACTAACATCCAAACAAGTTCTAGCTGCCCTGCAGTCCGAGGGTACAACAGTGTCAACCCGTACTATCCGTCGGCGTCTGAATGAAAAGGGACTCTATGGTAGGATACCCAGGAAGACCCCACTTCTGACCCAGAGACATAAAAAAGCCAGGCTGGAGTTTGCCAAAACTTACCTGAGAAAGCCAAACACTTTTTGGAAGAATGTTCTCTGGTCAGATGAGACAAAAGTAGAGCTTTTTGGGAAAAGGCATCAACATAGAGTTTACAGGAAAAAAAAAAAAAGAGGCCTTCAAAAGAAAAGAACACGGTCCCTACAGTCAAACATGGCGGAGGTTCCCTGATGTTTTGGGGTTGCTTTGCTGCCTCTGGCACTGGACTGCTTGACCGTGTGCATGGCATTATGAAGTCTGAAGACTACCAACAAATTTTGCAGCATAATGTAGGGCCCAGTGTGAGAAAGCTGGGTCTCCCTCAGAGGTCATGGGTCTTCCAGCAGGACAATGACCCAAAACACACTTCAAAAAGCACTAGAAAATGGTTTGAGAGAAAGCACTGGAGACTTCTAAAGTGGCCAGCAATGAGTCCAGACCTGAATCCCATAGAACACCTGTGGAGAAATCTCAAAATGGCAGTTTGGAGAAGGCACCCTTCAAATCTCAGGGACCTGGAGAAATTTGCCAAAGAAGAATGGTCTAAAATTCCAGCAGAGCATTGTAAGAAACTCATTGATGATTACCGGAAGCGGTTGTTCGCAGTTATTTTGTCTAAAGGTTGTGCTACCAAGTATTAGGCTGAGGGTGCCAATACTTTTGTCCAGCCCATTTTTGGAGTTTTGTGTAAAATGATCAATGATTTGACTTTTTTTTTCATTCTCTTCTGTGTTTTTTCATTGCAAGCAAAATAAATGAAGATATTATTACCAAAGCATTTGTGATTGCAATCATTTTCTGGAAGAAATTGAGTATTATCTGACAGAATTGCAGGGGTGCCAATACTTTTGGCTAGCACTGTACATCTAGCACATGGTCATCGTTATCATCATCATCACCAACTGTTTTTCCTACTGCTCATACTCTTTCACACCAACATCAGTCATCCATAAAGGAATGTGTATCCCAGAAACAGCAATAAGTGCCGAGTCATCTGGTGGTTCTGAAACTTAACTCGCACATGGCCAAGCTGCTGCCGTTGCAGCTGAAGCCATACCACTTAATAGTTTCCACTGCATTTCACAAACTGATGGTATGCCCTCAACCTTGATGGAGAATACCTAGCCTCCATTATTTCTCTAGGAAAGCTGTCCCTGCTTTATATTGCCATGTGTGTGAAAATTTTTGGCCTTTCCTTGGATACTTCATTCTGGGGAAAAGTGAACACCACCATTGACACAGGGGATATCAATTATGGACAAGGACAATACATGGCCCACTGGGCAAATGTTTTGAGCAGCAGCAGCCACAGTCCAGAAACGCAATAAGGCCAGGGCTAGTTCCACCTAGTTTACACATGTCTGGTTCCAACACCATACTGGGCCCATCCACACCACCTCTGGATCCTCCTCTCCGGACTGTTTCCTGCCACCATCTTCACCAGGGCAAGATGTTGCTTCCACTTCACCATACATCCATGAAATGAGGGAGGAGGAGTTATGCAGTTTTACAATTAATAAACCTCAATTAGAGGAGCCACAGAGTTGAGGAGCTGCTTTGCCGTATCTTGCAGCATGTATCCCACTTAATGGCTCCTCGCCAACTCCAACTGGACAGAGTTGCCAATGACAATGGCACCAATATTGTTGTTGTGCTCCAGTGGGACTTAGGGCACTGCAGATGCTGCTACTTTCCTGTAATACAGTTGATCGTGGAATCTCTAGGAGGTAAGAAATATCAGAAACTGACGTGTTGCAATGGTGACATCCTATTACAAAACCACACTGGAATCAAGTGAACTCTTTAGAATGACCAAGTCTTTCACAAAGGTTTATAAAGGCAGATTGCATGGCACAGTGATGGATTTTATACACGTGTGGCAATGGGGCTGAATGAAACATCTGAATTTAATGGATCTAAATCTAAAGAAATGGAGACCAAGACTTTTTTCTCCATGTAGTGTATGTATATAGTAGATGACTTTGCCGCCCATTACATTGAATAATCTTTCATTGCTATAGGCATGTATAATATAATAATAATAATAATAATAATAATAATAATATAATACAATAAACAACAAATGATTGTATAAATGTACTTTTATTAAAAACACTGATAAATTCAAGATACTACGTAACAATTTACCCTTTATTCCCTGAGACTGTAATATAGGAAAGTTACAAATTAGCTCTTACTTGAAAACACCAAGGTAACTCATGTTTAGGATCTAGAAAGGATTTAGGAATAAACCTATAGACAATATTGGATTAAAAATGAAAATGGTATATATTCAAATTGGAGTCCTTATGGATTCAGTCACAGACAAATAGATGTGTCCATCGTTAAAGGGGTTGCGCCATTAAGGACACAGGACAGGGGATAAGTGCCTGATTGCCTTTGGCTTGATTGCCAGATTCCCCTGTGAACAGGAGGACAGGGGACCCAAAGTTTTCTAAAGCCTCCTTGTGGATGGAGCTCCAGTGCAATTGCATGATTGGTGCTCCATTCAATTCTGTGGGGCTGAGGGAGTTGCTGGAAATTACAATGTCAGCAGCACTGTAGCAGCCAATGGGGCACCGGTCACACAAACGCAATAGACCTCCAAGAGACTGTTGGTCCCCTGTCTTCCTGATCACTGGGGGACCTGGTGATCGGACACTTATCCTCTGTCCTGAGGACAGGGAATAAGCGTCAATAATGCACAACCCCTTTAAAGTGTACTTAACTCTTCACTAAAAAATGAAAAGACAGCAAAAGACTAATGTGGCGGAATGCTTTTTGTGGTTGCCTCTTGGTTTCAGTTGTGCTGACTGTTTCTACAGCCTTTTTTAGCCTAATTTCAATGGCATTGCTGTTTGCAGCCCACTGTAAGGCAGGAGTGAGCACCTATGCAATGATTTGCCCGTCTGTAATGAATACACATCAGAATAAAATGGAATTCCATGCACAGACAGTTTTACAGCATTTTCATTTCTCCTACAAGTGGTTGCATGTGCGTTTGATGCCTGGAAGATGAAGCAAAGCAGATAGTAAACCTGGATGATTGCAGGAGAAATCAGTAGTGTATTTGCTAGCTAAGCCACAGAGATGCTGATTCAGAGCTGACAGAAGCTGCATATAATAAGAAAAGCCCTGCCCGCACTGCAATTTCAGTCGCTCTGCTGATGGACTAAACAGGCAAGAGACAACAGATTAAATAGTAGTGGTGAGAACCTTATACAGATTTTTGAGGTGTAAAACTGCACACATTTCAACTTTGCTAGTGATAATTCCTATTATCAAATAAAGCATGAACAAGGGCTAATACTGCACCAATCCAAAAACATTTGTGGACCATGCGATAACAACCAAATCCAAAAAAATCATGACCACTAAATAATAAAATAATTGCATTTTATTAATAAATACATGAAACAACACAAATAAAGAAAAGGGGATGTGAAAAATGGAGATACCACATGATAAAGGCCAAAATGAGAAATACAGGGATATATAGATATAAATATAGGACAATATTGGAAGAATTATATATTCTGTGTATTCAGGGCTCTTGTTTTCCCTAAGATGTACTAGATAGACTGTGATTGTTAATGTTTAAGTAGTTCTCACAGACCCTGCTCTAATATTATCCTATATTTATATCTATATACCTATGTATTTCTCCTTTTGGCCTTTATCATGTGGTATCTCCATTTTTCACATCCCCTTTTCTTTATTTGTGTTGTTTCAGGTATTTATTAATAGAATGCAATTGTTTTGTTTAGTGGTCATGATTTTTTGGATTTGGCTATTATCAAATGAGCACAAGTCAGTAAGTTAGTGGCTTAGCTCTAATTTGTTAAAGAGAGTCTGTCAGCAGGAAAATCGGTACCAGACTTATGACAGAACCTTGTGGGGCGGCTTCTACGCTTTCCAAAGATGCCTTTCTTATTCTGCATTGCAGTTCCATTCTCATGAAAATCAGGATTTTATTCTTATGCAAAGGGCATTAGGGGTATTTCTTCTCCTGCTGGGGCTTCACTCTCTGCTGTAGATAATCGCCCCTAACTGCTGCCCAGCCACATGCCCTATTGCTTAAGTGACATCTCCCACTCTGCCACACTTTTTCTGCAGTTAGGAGTGATTATCTAGAGTGGAGAATGAAGCCCTGGCAGGAAAAGAAATGCCCCTAAATCCCTGTTCAGCTAATTTGCATAATACTAAAATGCTGATTTTCACCTGAATGGAGCAGCAATGCAGAACAAGGCATCTTTGGAAAGTAGAGAAGCCGCTCTACATCTACAAAATACTGACATTAGTTTTATATCGCGTTTACTGCTGACAGACTCCCTTTAATTTTTCATACAACTAATTGAATAAAATATTACAACAAGCTTGCAAATCTCTTGAAAGGTTGTAAACACAAATGCTGAGTGGCAACACATATAACATATGGCTTTGTGACACAATATTGAGAAGTTCTGATGTCTTGATGTCATATTTTGAAATATATCTGCACATGTCCAGCAAGGAGGACAGGTGAGAAAGGACACATTTCCAATTCATGCCATGCACCTGAATGATACCTAAATATACTTCCCCAAGTTTCTCCAGTCCTCAATGGTCGAGTGAGGATAAGCGACGCATTACTAATTGCAGGATCAGAACGACACCCAGTGCCATGAGTACATATCTAATGCTGTTGTTTGTTAGTGTAAGGACAGCATCCTGTTTAAAATAAGAACAAAATATGGGAAAAAATTAGGTATCAAGATGTATAATACTACATGTAGGCTAGAAGAAAATGGAAATGGAAAAAATACATAATTTAACTTGCGGTAAATGTTAAGTATCCTCCCCCAGGACTTGAGAATGTGAAAAGTAACTTTGTCACATTATTATGCTAACATAATAAGTTACAGCCAAAAACTAATATAAAAAAAAAAGAACCTAAATGTAGTACAGCATTATAGCAAAAAGGAACACAAAATACTGAGGCACAAATATGTAATGACAAGCTGTTATATCTTTAGGGTAAGTTCACAGAGTTTTTTACAGGTGGATTTTTGAGGCAGAATCCCAACTCTCCCATTCATTTCAATGGGAGTCTGACAGATTTTTTTCATGTGTCTGTCTTTAACCCCTTAAGGACACAACCCAAAAGTGCGTTAAGGACCAGGTCTCGTTTTTCAAAACTGACATGTGTCACTTTATATAGCAATAACTTTGAGACGTTTTAACTTACACAAGTGATTTTGAGATTGTTTTTTCGTGACACTTGTACTTCATGTTAGTGGTAAACACTAATCAATATTTTTGTATTTATTTATAAAAAATAAATTTGATGGAAATTTTGAAAAAAAAAAAAAAATCGCAATTTTCAAAATGTGAAATGCTCTGCTTTTTAGACAGATACTCATACCACCCAAATACATTAATAAATATTAACTACCATATCTCTGCTTTATATTGGCAGAATCTTTTAATCGTCCTTTAATTTATTTTGGACGTTAGAAGGCTTATGCTTCGTTCACACCTGCGCTTGCTGTCCGTCCTGCGTGTCCGACTTTGTTTCCGACGAAAAAAAAAGGATTGGCAGCGCAGAGGGTGTAAGCGCACACCACACGCACTGCTTTAAAAACCCATTCAAATGAATGGGTTTTTAACCAATGCGCCGCTGACCGCTCTGTATCCGACGCCAATCCAGTTTGCCGAGATTTTCACTGGATTGGCGACGGACAGACACCAAGCGCAGGTGTGAACCCACCCTTACAAATGTAACAGTGATTTTCCAGATTTACAAGAAAATTTCCCAAACTAATTTTTTAGGGACGACTTCAGTTCTGAAGGGGATTATAAAGGCCTATATATTAGAAACCTCCATGAATCACCCCATTTTCAAAACTGCACCCCTGAAATAATTCAAAACAGCATTTGGGAAGTTTGTTAACCCTTTAAGCATTTCACAAGAATTAAAACGATATCGAGGTGAAATTTAGACATTTCATTTTTTTCCACTAATCCCTTCATTTAGCCCTAAAAGTAACACATTCACAAAGGGTTAAAGGAGAAAATACATCTCACAGTTTGTTATGCAATTTCTCCAGAGCACAGAAATACTCCACATGTGGGTGTAAACTGATGTTTGGGCACACGTCAGCAAGGAAGGAAAGGAGCGACACTAGACACTGAAAAGTAGATTCTTCTGGAATAGTTTCCAGGTGCCATATCTCATTTGTAAAGCCCCTAGAGTACCAAAACAATGGAAACCCCCTAAAAGTGACCCAAATTTGGAAACTACACCCCTCACTGAATTCATCAAGGGGTATAGTGAGCATTTTGTCCCCACAGCTGTTTCACAGATTTTACTAAAATTGGGATGTATAAATGAAAAATTACTAAAACGTCACTTTATCCCCAAAGTTTTCATTTTCACAAGGGGTTAAAGGAGAAAAAGCACCCCATAGTTTGTATGTGGTCGTAATCTGCTTTTTGGGTACATGGTGGGGCTCAGAATGGAAAGAGCGCTATTTTGCTTTTGGAGGGCAGATTTTGCTGGAAGTGACCATTTTGCAAACTACACCCCTCACAGAACATGTCAAGGGGTATAGTGGGCATTTTGACCCTACAGCTGTTTCACAGATTTTATTAACATTGGGACATGAAAATGAAAAATTATTTTTTTCAATTTAGCCCCAAATTTTTCATTTTCACAAGAGGACAAAGGTGAAAAAGCTCCCCAAAGTTCGTTACATAATTTCTCTTGAACACAGAAATGCCCCATATGTGATTATAATCTGCTGTTTGGGTACATGGCAGGGCTCAGAATGGAAAGAGCGCTATTTGGCTTTTGAAAGGCAGATTTTTCTGGAAGAGTTTTCAGGTGCCATGTCGCATTTGCAGAGCCCCTAAAGTACCAATACAATGGAAACCCCTCAAAAGTGACCCCATTTTATAAACTACACCCCTCAAGGAATGTATCAAGTAGTAGTATCATTTTGAGCCTAAAAATGCTTCCCAAAAATTAATGTACAAAGTGAAAATGAAAGTTTTTAAAGAAATATCCAATTTCAGTGCCTAATATGTTGCGGCCACTTTGTGGCATCAGAGACATGAACTCCTAAAACTATTAAGTGGGCTATCCCAGGGACAAAAAAATTAAATATGTGGGTATAAACTGCTGCTTTTTTTTATTTTTTCATGTGTCCCATTAGGACAACTGAGCCAGCGATGCTTTGATCACTGGCTCAATACTATAGACTGCAAGACACAAGCATACATTTGTCTTGCAGTCTATACAGGAAGTCAGCCTTTGCAGACGCATAGCCTGACTTCCAGAGGTCCCAGCAGGATCAACCAGGTAATGGGGGCTCCAGGCAGCCTTGGGTCACTGGTCATTTTTCTGCCTCCCCTTCATTTCAATGGGGTTTGCATGCCAGAACCTGCCTAAATTTAAGTCATGATGCTTCTTTTTTCCTCTAGCTGAAAAATCAACTAGAGGAAAATAATCTGCTCCTGACTCCCATCAAAATGAATGGAAGAGATGGGAGGCATTTTTTGAGGCAGATTCCTAATACTAAATAAAATACTTTGGCGCAAGTATGGTGGCGGTATGTATTAGAATTCTAGTGCTTCAGAAATAGAAAAAAACAGAACCTGCTTTACTGTTCAAAATAAATACATAAACTGTTCAATATAAATAACTAGTTGCGCTTCAGCGAAAAATACATTTGAAAGACATCCACAAGGCATTAATTTTAACCCCCTCCTGCTGGTGACATTTTTCAATTTTTGTTTTTGACTCCCCACCTTCCAAATCCCATAACTTTTTTTATTTTTCTGTTCAAAGAGCCATATGAGGGTTTAATGTTTGCTGGACAAAATTGTTCTTCATAATGGTACCATTTATTATTCTGTACAATGTACTGGGTAGCTGGAAAAAAATTCAGAATGGAGTGGAACTGGTGAAAAAGTGCATTTGTGCGATGTTCTTATGGTCTTCGTTTTTACACTGTTCACTGTGCAGCCAAAAAGACATGTCACTTGTATTCTATGTTTCATACCCAATTCCGGGGATACCAAATTTATATAGATTTATTTACATTTTAACCCTTTAACAAAAATCCAAATCTTTGCAGAAAAAAAAAAAATTCTTAAAGTCACAATATTCTGACATCCATAATTTTTTTATATTTCCATGTATAGGGCATATTTTTTTTTGCAGGGCCAGGTGTACTTTTTAGTTATACCATTTTGGGAAATGTCTATTGCTTTGTAGACCAGACAATTTCAGACACAGGTATACCTATTTTGGCTCTCAAACGGCCACCATATTTAAATACCCGACACCCGCCGTACTATTACGGAAGATGTTGGGAAGGGGTTAATGGGATGTAGATGTGGCACCGTCATGTGACCAATGCACATGATGTCACTTCCTGAGAATAAGAAAGCAGCCATGAATCTTGCACAACCCCTTTTACGCAAGTGACTCCTACCTGGAGCCCATGCGTATTTGATTGTAGATGCAATACTGTAATGGTCTGCGGTGGTTAGATCCAATGCCTAGCGATGTTAAAGTGTTCCTTCCACACTCAGTGCACTTATTTCCTGCAATGTTGATACATACTACCTCGACGTAGGTAGTTTCAGACTTGTACAGGGAGCAGCCCCGGGCAGCGGCTAGGTCCTGCTCAAAGAGAAAGTAAAAAATCCAGTGGTGGTTGTAAGTGGTGTCACCACTGTCCTACAGAAGGCTCACAAAGACACAAGGCTCCTACGCATTTGGGAGGATAAACGTCCTCCTTCCCAGTGTCGGACTGGGATGTCTAGGGCCCACCAGTAGAATTGTTTCTAGGGGACCACCATCAGGACCCCTGTAGATCAGCGGTACCGAGACAGGGCGGCTAAAGGTAATAACATGCCGGGAGCCATGCTGCTCACCCACTATACCATGTGCACCACTGCACTACCTAAACCTACTGCTACACCTTGTATGGCAAGTGAATAGCGTGGCTCCAAGAATTGTTACCTTTATCTGTAGCCGCACTGTCCTGGAAAAGCTGATCTGCAGTGGTCCTGGCTGTTGTATCATCGCAGATGTAATATTGATGACCTATCCTATGGACAGGCCATCAATATTAGAAAGATGGATAAATCCTTTAAAGAGGTTGTCCAGGAATTGGAGCAACCCATGTAGCTGGCGGGAGGTGTAAAGTAAAAAATAAGTAAATTAAAAAGCATACTCGACTGTCCCCGGCGCTCCGTTGTCCGCTGCCAGTGTCCATTCAGTCTCATGCCGGCGACTCCTTGCTGGGAGTCCTGCACCTCATGTGATCGCTAAGACCAATTAGGTACAGGATTTCCAGAAATGAGGCGCCGCCATGAGACCGAACAGACACAGGCAGGGGACAACGAGGTACTGAAGACAGGTGAGTATGCTTTTTTTTTTAAAAGGGGTTGTCCAGGGTTAATCTTTTTTATGGCCTATGCTCAGGATAGGCCATAAATGCCTGATCGCTAGAGGGCTGACACACGGCCCCATCAGCTGTTCGGAGCCACTTCCGGAGCCCGTTCTGTACACAACACAGGGCCGGAAGCAGAAAGCTCCATCCTGTATAGCAGTCAGACGCTTTCACTGCAGCTCAGCTCCTTCTGACTTCAATAAGTGCTGAGATACAGTGAAGGTGCCCGGCTAATACACAGTGGACAGAGCTTTCTGCTTCTGGCCCTGTATTGTGTACAGGACGGGCCCCAGAAGTGGCTCCGTACAGCTGATCAGTCCGGGGTCAGCCCCCTACAGATCAGGTATCTATGGCCTATCCTGAGGATAAACCATAACAAATTATGCCTGGACAACCCCTTTAATATACCCCCCCAGGGCCCACCTAATGCGCCACACTTTAAAGAGGTTGTCCAGTATAATTTTTTTTCTTTTTTATAATTAGTCCGGGGGAGGTGTCTCCAGTGCTCCGGTGTCCTCCTAGCATGGTCCGGTCCCGCAGCTCCGCTGTCTTCTTTTTGCCCGAATTCCTCACTGGCTGTGACATTCCATGTCCCTTCCCTTAGGCCGCTGATTGGCCTCAGGGGTCATGTGACGTCACAGGTAGTCTCGTGCAGGGGGAACTTCAGCTGGAAGAAAACAACAGAACTGCAGGACCGAACTGCGCTGGTGGACACTGGGGACAGGAAAGAAAGTTTGGGGGTTTTTTTTGTTTTGTTTTTTTCACCTGCCCTGGCGTAATTAAAAAAAAAAATGAAGGAGCCACTGTATGGAGTATAAGCTCCACAGTGGCCCCCACCCAGTATTATAAGCTCCACAGTGGCCCCCACACAGTATTATATGCTCCCCACAGTGGCCCCCACCCAGTATTATATGCCCCCCATAGTGGCCCCACCCAGTATTATATGCTCTACAGTGGCCCCCACCCAGTATTATATGCTCCCAACAGCCCACCTCCGCTTCGGTGCTATTATTATACTCTGGTGTCTCCTCAGACCCCAGAGTATAATAATAGGAGGCCCAGGGGAAGTGATTAAAAATAACAAACATTCATACTCACCTTGCTTTACCTTTCCTTGACATCCTCACTCCATCCTGTCGTCTTCAGCGTCTTCAGGCCCTTTTCTGAAGTCGCTGCTGAGGCCTGTGATTGGGCGTCATTACGCGGCCGCGCCCCATGTGACCGCTGGGGCCTAATCACAGGCCTCAGTCACATGATGGAGGAGCGCCGGAGAGATCGCTGTGCCCCGGAGAGGTGAGAATATCTATTTATTATTTTCAGTCACTTTCCTTGGGTGCCCTGCGATGTATTGGAAAGGGGCCTGCAATATGCCAGGTTCCCTTTCCAATAACAGTATGTATAGCGGTCGGGGAGCCAGGCTTTCTCCGACCGCTATCATAGTGGTCCGGGGCCTGGCCATCTCCAGCTGGCCACGGGCACCATACCCCGCCGAGCCCGGTCGCGGTCGCACCCCCTGCGACCGCGATCGTTATGCCACTGGTCAGGGGCCCGATCGGAATGCTCAGGATCCCGATCGGGCCCCCATGACATGAGGACTAATAGTCGGGGCTCGGAGCCCACCAGTGGATTCACCGGTTCCCCGGTGGGCCAGTCCGACCCTGTTCCTTCCTCATGGGTAGTGTGCCTCCTGTTAATTCTTCCCTATATAGTCATCCTCACCAGCTTCCATTTTCACTTCCCATAGCCTGTGCAATTATTCTTCATTCTTCAGAATGCAAACAGCTCCACTTTATTATTCAATCCACCTGGTGCACGTGTATATAAGATGAACATCCAACCAGTTTCAGCCTTTAACATTTTATTTATAAAGTCTCCTCCTCTCCAATCCTGTTTAACTAGAATCTGTAAATTGGCTGTCATATATATTTCTGAAATGGCGAGATAAAGGAAGTCCCTCATACCCCCTTAAGGATATTGAATAAATGTTTACTCAACCTCTTCCATAAGGGGGGGGGGGGGTTTGTACGCATGGACAACATATACAGTATATAACCCTCTTTGTGTGGCAACTTATGTGTTCACATATATTCTAAATATTCTTATTGATGCCACTAGTAATTTTTATTGATTTTTTTCAAACACAAAATGTGACAATCTTTGCTCTTTTGACCTGGGAAGAAGCCAGGGGTCTGTTAACCCCTTAAACAAAATTGAAAAAAAAAAAAAAAAAAAAGGCATGTGTGCCAATTTCATATGGGATAATTTTTAGGGTTTTCACTATGTGGTAAAAATGACATGTTACCTGTATTCTGTGGGTCAGTACAATCATGGTGATACCAAATTTATATAGTATTTGTAATGTTTTGATACATTTTAAAAAATGAGAAACTTTAAAAGTATGGAGCTGGGTATGACATCTTTTTATGCGGGACAAAATGACGTTTTTATTGATATCATTTGGGAGAAGTTCTGATGGTTTGATCACTTTTTATTGTATTTTTTAGGAGGCAAAGTGTTGACAAAAATTGCCATTTGGCTATTTTGAATTTTTCCCCGCTTCGCCGTTCACCATATGGGATAAATATTTTAATAGTTAGGCATTTTTGAGCACGGGGATCCTTAAAGTGTTTATGTTTACTTTTGTTTATTTATTTTTAGATGTGATCTAGGGAAAGGGGGGTTATTTAAACTTGTGTTTTTTGTGGAGTTTTTTTTTTTTTATACTTTTAAAAACTTTTTTTTCTTCTTCTTTTACTTTTATGTTCAGACCCCTTAGGGACCTTGGATCCTAGGGTTCTGATCGCTAATACTATTCACTGCAATAGCTTCACAGCTGTCATGGCAACCAATGATATTCCAGAGGGTGACGATTGGTAACAGATGGCGGCCCCAGCGCACTTTAGATGCCGCAGTTAAATGCCACCGTGGCATCTAAAGTGTTAACAGCTGCGATTGGTGTCAGCACCGATCACAGTGGTTACCGGAGGTTGATGGTTGTATTATACTGCCAGCATCCGCCATGTATGGAGAGAGCTCAGCTCTAGGGAAAAGGCTATGCCATCACTATGTTAAAAAAATAAAACTTAAGAGTGCAGGGATCTCCCCGGGGTCAAACTATTGGAGGAACGTACAGAATCTAGGGGGATTAATTCTGGAGACAATAGAAAGGACTTTAAAGAGGACCTTTCATGTCCTCATGAAAGTGCAGATTTATATACTGCTAGAAAGCTGACAGTGCGCTGAATTCAGCTCACTGACGGCTTTCTCGGTATGTGCCCCGATGTTGGAAATATCGGTGCTGTTAGTTTCGGCACCGATATCTCCCCACTGTCAGAAGGGCATTCTGCATAGCTCGTCCATAGCATTGTACTATCAGAGTGGGCGTTCCTTTTCATCCATCCATGACGCTGAAGAACGCTCCCCCAGTACAAGTCTATGGACGAACACTGTCAGGGGGGGCTTGCCTCACATCCCATCAATGACGCTGATCTATGAGGTATGCCCTTCTGACAGTGGGGAGATATCAGTGCCGAAACTAATGGCACTGATATCTCCACCACCGGGGCAAAATATCCGGGAAAGCCAACAGTGCGCTAAATTCTGCCACTTTGAGTGCATTAACACTAATAGTATCAGTGTTAGTAGCCTAAATAGTGGCCCTAGTGGATAGATGGATGCCTTGTGGACGACTGGACTATGAAATCTATTTTTTGCTGGCAGGCAACTAGTTATTCCTTTATATTGAATATTTTCAAACGCTGTTTAGTTTCAAACAACCATCTTCAATTCAAAAATCCCTTTAATTTCTCCTCCTTTTACAATCTTAATTATTCCCCTAAACGTGCTTTGTCATTTGCATTAGGTATACAGTCTGTTCATTATGGCCAATAATTATAAAAACACATATGTCTTTCCATATCCTGCTTTCACTTTCTCCACTAAGTCACATAATCACAGTGTGGCCTCTTTTTGGCTAGCATGGGTTGTTGTCTTTTGCTACTGCCAACAGATACTATTGAGAGCTACCATGTGATCTCAGATTCATCAACGGCCCGCCTCCTGTTCTTCTGTCATAATACCTCCCTGCTCCGCCTTTTCCTCTTACATAATCATCTCCCTATAGCAGTGATAGTGATCCTATGACAGACGTGTCACAGGTGACACGCCAAGATATTTTGGGTGACACGCATCGGCAGCTACATATTGTGACATTGCAATAAGCAGCTGTCGATACTTTTATTCACCTGTCCATGCTCCTATCCTGGCCACCCTCCGCTGCTTCCTCTAGGCGGCGCTACACTGACGTCATGATGCTGAAGAACGCCGGGACGCTACGTACAGCATCCCGGCCTGCTTCAGCATCGGCAACATCGCACCCTGGTGGCAGCAGGGGAGGACGTCCAGGTCTGGAGTGTGGACAGGTGAGTAAATATTATCGTCCACTACTCTGTGTGGGGAGATAACAGGGGGTCATATACTGTGGGTGGGCATTAAAAAAGGGGTCATATACTGTGTGTGGGGTATAAAA
This sequence comes from Leptodactylus fallax, assembly GCA_947044405.1. NCBI lineage: Eukaryota > Metazoa > Chordata > Amphibia > Anura > Leptodactylidae > Leptodactylus > Leptodactylus fallax. The sequence goes on from CAMRHE010000183.1 coordinate 3,403,996, forward strand.
GGTGTCAAACTGTGTGAGGGCCATAAATAGGGGAATCATATGCTGTGTGGGGGGGGTAAAAAAAGGGGTTCATATACTGTCGGGGGCAAAAAAAATGGGTTATATACTATGTGATTGGCCAGAAAAAGGGGGTCATATACTGTGTGATGGGCCAGGATAAGGGGGTCATATACTGTGTAATGGGCCAGGAAAAAGGGGTCATATACCGTGTGATGGGCCAAAAATACATATAATATAAATACATATATCAAAAATATAAAACTTTTTTTTTTTTTTTTTTACTAGAGCTACAAATATAAAAAAATTATGGATATTTCTGGATGTGACAAGTTAAGCTAGGTTTTTTCACGAATTTTGACACACTGAGCTTAAAAGGTTAACCATCATAGCCACTGTCTCCCAATTACTAACTATGGTACCCCCCCTCGGAATCAAGTCACCATGACCCCCCCACCACCTTCCCCAGTGATATCAGCAGCAATTGGTGCAGCTTGCAGGACCTTTGGTGACATTATCCTCACAGTCTAAGATCCAGAAAGGACCAGTTCAGGTGTATCTTGGGAACGTTTTGCAGAATCGGGAAATAATCATGGATACAGTTACTAGACATGGGTGACAGCATCAGCAATAGCAGAGGTTGAATCTACTTTGATGACTACCTTGCATAGCTAAAAAAAAACAAAAAAAAAAATCAAACAAAACAAAAACAAAAAATGCTGGATTTTAGCTTTAACAGATGTTATGGACATAGCCCACTGTATCTACTGTATTTTATTTAGCTTTGTCTAACCATCACCATCACCTGTTGCCCAACATTGTCTGCATAATCTCTATTCTTAAAGCCTCTGTCCTTCGTAAAATGTTATTCAATATGCAAATGAGGGTTTATGGCATTTTTTTTTCCTTCGGTGTTTTTGTTCACTCAGTTTTACTGACATTTTAATCAACCTTTTTTTTTCGTATAATGAAATAGGAAAAATAGGAAAATACCAAAAAAAAAAAAAAAATGCCAGACCCATGGCATGCTTATAGTTGTACTTCAATATACTATTGGAATATCTGACTAAAAGATCTAAAAAAAACTGAAGCAGCAAACTTTGTGATAATTAAATTTGTGTCTGTCTCAAAACTTTTTGTGAGGGGCCCCTATAGATCATTATAACATGTGGAAGTAACTAATGTGATATTCATTATACTGTGTGGGAACACTAATGGTTATTATACCATGTGGGGGGCACTAAGGAGCATTATACTGTTTGGGGGCACTAATGGGGCAATATATTGTATAGAGTCAATAAGGAACATTATATTGTGTGGGGGCATTATACCACGTGGGAGACATTAAGGTGCATTATACTGTGTGTAGGCACTGAGAAGAATTATACTGTATGGGGTGTACTAGTGGTGCACTATTTTGTGTGGAAGCACCAAAAGGATACTATACTTGGTGGAGGCCACTAATGGGGCTTTTTGTGTATGTGAATATTGTCAGTATTTGGAGCAGACTGTTACCTAATAACAATAGTATAATATTATAATAATATCTTATACCATAGCATGTCAAATAGTGACATTGGCCACTTCATTTGGCCACCAGAGAAGGTTAAATTATTATGAAATATTGTCGTTTTTTTTTTATTTTTCTGCCTAAACTTGGAGTTCACCTTATGGTCAGACACAGCATATCATCTGAGGAATATGTTACTTACCCAACCACCTTGTCTGGCTATCCACCGTGCAATGCTACTTTCCACAATATATTTAGCAAGACACCGAGCAATTTTCTTTAAAAATCCATGCTGTCCTTTTTTCCAAATGTAGACAGCCATCCGATACCCAAAACCAAGCAGGGTTAAAATACGCCCCCAGTTCACCTCTGTTTCAAAAACACTGCAAAAAAGATATATGTAATAATTAAATAAGGAGTTCTTTCATGAAAAACACTGTAACCAAGCATTCCAAATGATATGGAATTAAAAGAAAATATAGTGGAGAGCAAAAAACATACATACTAAATACTAAAAATAGTTTGCAAAAAATAAAAATGGTTAAATTATAAAAGTTATTGAAATGAAGCAAAATAAATATACAGTATGGATATATTCCAAAAATTGACATTATATGTTTTGATAATTTTAAAATATATTTATAAATATGTAGCACATTTAGGTTCTTGGGCATAAAAACAAGTGTAAGGTACAAGAAAACCTTGATAATGTGAACCCTTAAAAGGACTGTCTAGTTTTTTTTAAAACAACATTTCCACATGCGCTTAAAGGGAATCTATCATTAAAAAAAACACTTTTAAGCTAATAGAATGTTGGAATGGCCTTTAAAAAGGTCATTCTTCTCCTACCTTTCATTGTTCTCTTCTCCCAGCCGTTTTTGTAAAAATCCGTTTCTTCAATTATGGAAATGATCCTCACGGAGCACCTGGGGCGTTCCTCCGTGGCAGCGAGCACCCATCGCGTCATCGTTTGTCACCGCCCATTAGTCTGTTGTGGTGACTCCCATCTTGGTCTTCTCTGTATCTTCTTTCTTCTACTTTCTCTGACGCAGTGCTGGACCGCCACCATTTTCTGGTTGTCTTTCACAAGGGGCGCAGTACGGACCACCGGAAAATGGCGGCCCATCATGCGCAGTCACTGCTGTCCAGAGAAGTAGAAGAGAAGACCAAGATGGGAGTCACAACAACAGACTAATGGGCGGTGACAAGCAATGTCGCGATGGGGTGCTTGCTGCCACGGAGGAATGCCTCGGGTGCTCTGTGAGGATCATTTCCTTAATTGAAGAAACAGATTTTTACAGAAACGGCTGAGAGAAGACAACAATGAAAGGTAGGAGAAGAATGGCCTTTTTAAAGGCCATTCCAACGTGCCATTAGCTAAAAAGTGTTTTTTTTTAAATGATAGATTCCCTTTAAATGAAGGGGGATACCCTGGTCATGATTCTTGTATTTTGGCTAGAGTGGAATGTAGTTCTAAAGAGCATCACTTACTGAATTGGATTGACACTATGCAAGGGTGGGTTATATAGTTACATAGTTAATATGGTTGAAAAAAGTCCATCCATCTTCTCCTGAAGACTAAACAAATCTAATTCCTTTAATCTTTCTATGAACTGGTACCTAGAACTGTACTGCATATTCCAGATGAGGCAACATAAACGATTTATAAAGTGGTAATATTTCATCCCTGTCCAACAAGTCCATACCCCTTGTAATACATGACAATATGCTTTAGATACAGCTGATTGACCTTGCATGCTGTTATTTAATCTATGAACTTGATACATCCAGGTGTATCTCTACCTGACTCCCAGTTTTACTCCCCCTAGGACATATGTTGCATGCAGATTATTTTACCAAGATGCATTAATTTTCCTTTATCCTTATTTAAGCTTATTTGCCAAGTGGATACCCAAATATTCAGACTGTTGAAGTCGGCTTGTACCCTACACACATCCTCCTCACACTGCACTGTACTACATAGCTTGCAAAGATAGAGACAGTGCTATTAATCATATTTTCTATATCATTAATAAACAAAGTAGATAACAGCAGACCCAGCAATGAACCCTGAGGTACACCACATATAACTGGGAGCCATTGTCTGTAGCCATCGTTGAACATGACTCTCTGGAAATGATCCTTTAACTAGTTTTCAATCTAATAACAAACTATATCTTTCATACCAATGAACCTGATTTTACCCATTAAATGTCTATGAGGGACAGTGTCAAATGCCTTTGCAAAGTTTAAAACACAATATCCACAGAAACCCCCGAAGTTTCTACTCATGTCTTCATAAAAACAAATCAGGTTGTATGTCACATCCCAAATCTTTGGGGGGACTTGGTATCCCAAACTTTTAAACACTATAGCAGAGCATTTATATTGGATCAGTTAAAGTTCTGGTGGCAATCTTACACCAATAACAAAAGTTGGCCAGATATTGAGAAATCAATATTGGGTACAGATAACCTAAAAGATATTTTTTACATCAGTGCTTTAAACAATGTTCTAGTATATACCCCACTACAAACAATTCATACCACTATAAAAGCATGGATGAATTTATAAAAAAAATAAATAAATAAAAAAACAGCAGAACAGATCTCCCAGTGGCCACACATTTCTCCGGAGAAGATCACTCTATTGAAGATTTGCAGGTTGTGCTTTTTAATGGTACATTTTAAGACGCAGAGGGAGAGAAAGGAATGGGAATATAAATGAATGCAAAAATTTCAAACTCTGCAATTTGGACTTAATATTCATGCCAGTTTTATGTCACACTATGTATGAACTGTGAGGGTCACAAATCACCAAGTGATAGCAAACAGATAGCAAGAATTACTGATCCCTCCATCACTCTCCACACGTTTCCAGATTGTTTTTTTGACCTGTTGTAAATAACTTCTCTACTTATATTGCATTTTGTTTTTTTAAGGATTCTAAGATCCTTTGACGTCCATGTCTTTAGGATACAAAAAATCTGTGCATTCTCAGTTTGTATAACTCCATGTCTGAAGAAGGGAGATACTACTCCTGAAAGCTTACTATCAAATATACTCAGTTAGCCTCTAAAAGGTATTGCCTGATTTCTTCACTCTTCCACTACTTTCTATGGCTAACACAGTACAACATTATACTACTAGCCTTAAAGGAGGAAAAAGTGCCTATTGGAGGAAGTTGTAGTTCACAGAACCCACCAGCCAGGACCCATTCACATCCAGGTTCTAAGAGCCCCTTGGACTCCATAGAACTTGGCCCCCATAGGCACAGTGGGAGAGGCAGAGTTTTTTATGTTATTTGGAGTGGAGAAAGGCACCACATACCACCATCTTATTCTGGGCATCCTTCATGCCAAGTCTGGGAATAGCCAACACAGTGGAAACTACAAACCTCATCATCAAATTGCACGAGTTATATGTATTACATGTTTCCACAGTAAAGTTACATCTTAATTCAGCTGCACCACTGCCTCCTGAGTCGTTCCAGCACTTACCATCAGGGCCCTTCAGAACAGGGTAAGAGAGGACCCCTCTCCAACTGTAAGCTCCTTGGGGAAAAATAACCACTACCATCATGTGCCATGCAGGCCCTCCTCGTCCGTGTCTATGGAATTGATTGATTATGGCCTACCTGTGAAGTCACCACCACCACTACTATTCCTCCCATCCTCCGTTACCCTCCATTGGGTTGTGATACAAGCAGAGATCTTAAAAAACATGAGGAATTGATACAGAAAGTATATTGGAAATTTGTACTTTCTGTTATTATACAAACAATAACATTTGTCTCTCAATATTGGTATGAAAGTTGCCAATCCCCTTAACAGCACTTGTACCACCTACATTAGCTACTTCCTGTTCTTCTGTGTATATAGCTTTAAAGAACTAATTTAGTAGCTCAGTATTCGTAATTCCCCATCCCCATTATTTAGGCGACCTACCTGTACTGACCTAAATAGTTTTGCATTTGTGGGTTTTAAACTTTTTTGGGATTGGTTTTGCTTTTCCTGACCACATTCCTTTCATTGTGTATTTTAGCCAAGTTTATTTCTTTTTTTATATAGATTATGAAGTGCTTTGTAATTTTCAAAGTTACAGTTGACCCTTCATATATACCTAATAATTAATAAAAACAATGCATATTTGGTATTGCTGCATCCATAACAACCTTTACAATAAAACAGAAACACTATTGCACAGTAAATGCTATGAAAAAAAATGGAAAAAGTAATGATTTTTCGCCATTTCGCCTTAAGAAAAATATGATATAACAACTGATTAAAAAGTTATATGTACCCCAAAACAGTATCAATAAATAGCCCAAGGAGGGTAAGAATCTGGAGTTATGCTCCAGCTACCTATATCCTTGCTTAACTGTGCTTTGAAATGGTGGGCCAAGCTGCTCGCCAACAGAGTCTCTAAGCTCCTCCAGTCATTAACAGGCCCAGAGCAGACTGGGTTCCTGCCTGGGAGGGAGGGAAATTCAATACTTCTCGGCTAATTCACCTTCTTTACATGGCAAAGAGTAGAAATGTCCCTCTTGTCCTCTTAGGTACCGACGCTGAGAAGGCTTTTGACAGGGTCTGTTGGGCATTTATGAGAGCAGTGTTGTTGAAATTTGGCTTTTCCCCTGCACTTATCACGGCAATTTTTCCGCTTTATGCCTGCCCCACTGCCCGTGTCAAGGTCAATGGCTCTATTTCTAAACCTTTCAGTATTAATAAAGGTACCCGACAGAGTTGCCCTCTGTCCCCGGATCTTTTTATATTGGCAATGAAAGCCCTCATTCAAAACCTAATACAATCCCCATCTATCCAGGGTATCATAATTGACGAACTCCACCATGTCACAGCTGCCTTCGCGGATGACTTTGTGCTCATTCTCTCCAACCCCTCCTCTGCTATCCCTGAAGTTCTCCATGTATTTGCCCATTTCGGACAAGTATCTAATTTCAAGATTTATTTTGAGATGTCTGAGATACTTAATGTCAACCCCACTTTCCCTGCTATCTCTCTTGCCTGAGGTAATTCTCCATAACATGAACTTTCTCCATTCCTTGTCTTTCTGCCTCGCCTATAGATCCTTCACTCGCTCTGTCTCTCTTCCTCTGAGGGACCCTAACTGGCTTGAGAAAATTCCTGACTTCAACAAACCCCAGACCAGATTTATATCTCACATATGTAATTGCTTAATGTCAACCCCCTTCCCTTGAAGCCATGCTTTGTTGGTGAATGGGAAAGGGTGTTGGGACTCGTATTTTCTCCTTCTGATGTCAAACATATCCTATTGTGTTCCCACGGTTTTTCCAGGTGTGTCAAGATTCAGGAGAATTCATTCAAGTTGCTTGCCAGATGGTATAGATCCCCAGTTTTTCTCCATAGGATTGACTCCTCTATCTCTGATCTGTGCTGGCACTGCGGCCTCTCCCAGGGGTCCCTCTCGCACATCTGGGTTACCTGCCCTAAAATTTTTCCTTTCTGGGAGGTGATTGAGGGAGAGATCAAGACCATATGTCACGTAGATTTAAAGCTATGCCCTGAAACCATTTTGCTCTGGGCCTCCGCTCCTGACTTCTCCCCTAGAAAGTCCTGCCTTATTACTTGTTTTATCCAGGCAGCCAAACTATTGATCCCTCTGAAGTGGCGTGAGATGGACTTCCCTTCTATTCCTCAATGGAAGGAAAAGGTTAACCATCTATACAGATTTGAAGAGCTTTGCAGTTGGGGACTTCCTGTTAGATCTAGCTTCCTCTCTACCTGGGAACCTTGGTCCCTTCACACTTGCCAATATACTTAGTTCGTCCATCCTCTTCCCTCCCTGGTTAAAGTGTTGGCTACCTCCTCCTCCTTCACCTATACCACTTATACCACCACATCCACATCCACCTCCACCTCCTCCCCCTGGACCTCTACTACCTGTTTCAAAATTATGATTTTATTTTATTTGTTTTGAATTTTTTAATTTATTTTATTTTTTTATTTTGTTATTATTTTAAGTACTTTCCCTACCCCATTTTTTGCAGGGCACTTGCCATGTTATTACCCCCATTTTACAGCCCTCTACCCCTTATTATCCCCATTTTACAGCCATTTTGGGTACCTGAACCAAACTTTTGGGCAAAGTTCGACCAAACTTGTTGAACCCGAACTTCGATGGGTTTGCTCAACACGATCTATAATCCAAAAGCTAAAAAGCACAATGCTCCTTCCCTTTTGAGCCCTTCCCTTTTAATGAATCTGCCCAAATTTGTGATTTCAGCCTAAAGGACAATAAAAGTGGTTGCTAAGTTTTTATTTGCTGCAATCTATGGGCAACCTGCACAATGTGTGCAATTTCCAAACCGGGAAAATAAAGCATTTGGTTCTGTCTGTTCTCACTCTCTGTTTACCCCTCCCTTCTCCACTCTCCCCTGCAATGAAATCACAGGTAATAAATCACTCCCACACCCAAGGTTACATGCCCCTGTGATGTTTTGCTTGCAAGCTCACTACCTTCCTACTGTGAGCAGCAAACTACACATCACAGGGGCACATGACCTCGAATGAGAGCAGACAGATGAATCTTGGGAAATATAGTTTCTCCACAGATTCACTGCATGTAAATAGCAGTGATACAAAGAGTAGAAAGTATAATAAAGCCAAGCAAAGGGTGCACAAGGGAACAGTGACTATTTAGCACTGCTGTGAATGTAACTGCAGATCATTTTCAGAAGCTGGATAACCCCTTTAGGCCAGGGCCCCACATGGCATAAATGCCACGATTTGGCTTCTGCGTTTTACAATCCCTGCAAATCCCATCCACACATCGTGGAAAAATACATGCAGCGGACACGCTGCGAAATCGCAGCATGCCAATTATACCTACGGAAACGCTGGTGGTTTCCATATAGGTATAATGGAAGCAGAAAGTTGGCAGAGGAAACCCCTGAGGACTTTCTGTGAAAAGCGCTTTTACTGCAGCCCGCTACGTGGGGCTTTAGCCTTAAAGGGGTTTTCTGGCCAAAAATGAGTTTTCAAAAAAGATCTGTTAGTGCTATTAATAAGTGGTTTGAGTGGTTCTGGGTTCTCTGGGAGCTTCTCTTCTGCATTTGTTTACATTTGCATCCTCCTGTGCCTTTCCTACAACTCCAATGATCCCTTGGGCTGCACTCAGAGCTGACTCACTCCCCCTCTCTTTCTCACTGACTCCCTCTCTGTTTCCCTTTCCAAAATCTTCAAGACAACCATAAAATCCTGATGCTTTTTTGGCATTTGGTAAATAAAACATTTTATATATATATACTGTATATATACACACAAAAATATTTTGACAACTACATCTCTGTATATATATCATTATGATTGTTAGTGCAGCCAGCAGGAATTTTGAGCCCCCCATTTCACAGTATAATGCTCCACATGGTATATAATGCTGTATAATGCTCCACAGTGGCCCCTGCACAGTATAATATGCTCCCCAGTGGCCCATGCACAGTATAATATGCTCCCCAGTGGCCCAAGCACAGTGTAGTTCTCCACAGTGGCCCCTACACAGTATAATATGCTCCATAGTGGCCCACGCACAGTATAGTTATCCACAGTGGCCACTGCACAGTATAATATGCTCCACAGTGGCCCCTGCACAGTATAATATGCTCCACAGTGGCCCCTGCACAGTATAATATGCTCCACAGTGAGTCCTGCACAGTATAATGCTCCACAGTGGTCTCTGCACAGTATAACATACTCCACAGTGGCCCCTGCACAGTATAACATGCTCCACAGTGGCCCCTGCACAGAATATGCTCCACAGTGGCCCCCTCACAGTATAATATGGATTGTGCATGCACAGTCCATATCATACGGTGCTACATGCTGGCAGGATTCCTAGCCACCCACTCTACAAAGGTGCTGGCCTGCACCTACTTTTTGACCCGACCCGCAGCCCCATTACATTTACCTTTTGTTCCTGGCAGCTCCAGACCCGGGAGAGGCGGCCTAATAATGATGATGTCTCGTGTTCCCGATATACACAAGAGAAATGGTGAGTATAATGGGGCTGGGGGAGTGGGTACTTTCTACTGACGTTGCAAGTGCTGATATTGATTTGATCGAGACACCACAACATCAGTGGAAGGGCAAAAAATGTAATATATGTAGGTCACATGACCTACATATATTACAGTAAAACAAAGAAAAAAATTGTCAATAAATGTAATTTAGAAAGTTGGAGGGCAAGGCATGGGGACCTTATGTTTAAAATATACATATATCCTGGACAACCCCTTTAAGCTCTCTTAATTGGCTTCTGGCATTTGTGAATACAATTTAAGTTGCTGTTTACGCCATGCTACTTGTTTTGTGAAGCTTGAAAAAGCAGCTCCATTTTTGTATGTTTTAAATTCAATGCGTTTTTTGGAGGTGACCCATTGATTTCACTGAAAACAACTGGGGAATTTTTAAGCTGCTTTTAGGAGTTTCTCCAAAATAAGCAGTGTGAATATATCAAATTGCTCAATTTTCTCTGTTTGGAAATTGCACATATTGTTATTGTCAAATTAGGCTGAAATCACACATTTTGGCATCCAATCACAGCACATCTTTCTGTCCAAATTCTGCCCTTGAAAAATGAAAGCTGAGCTGTGATTGATTGCTGTGGAAAACATACTCAGTTTTTCTATTGCAGTTTCATAAATCTCCCCCGTAGTGGCAGTTTTTGATGCAGTTTTTAGAGCCAATGCCAGGAATGGATACAGAAGAGAATAGTTTCACTCTTATTTTTAGGCCAGGGCTGCACTACACTTTTTGTACCTCTACTGATTGAGTTTAGCTACGGAAGGCTGCAGCCCACAAGATTGCATTAAGTCCAATACATCCATTTGGGCTGCAGCTGTAGCTCAATATTTTAAGTTCAATTAATAGTAGAGCTACAAGCTGTCTCAGTGTAGCCCTGGCCAAAAACTGTGACAAAAAGACTGTGTAATGCCTCCATGGATGCTTTGATGACTACACTTCCTATTCTGATTTCCTGTATATCGGATTTAGAGTAGTCACACTATTTTGTGTAGCTACAAATAACCATTCATAACAGTGTCAGAAATGTAAGTAGTAAATAAGCATAGCTACCAAGATTCACGCCAGCTGGCATCAACAGAAGCATTTCAAAATTTTAGAATCTGGAACATTTATGAACACTGCCTAATTTCACATTATTGCTTTCCAAAAGCCATAACATTTAAAATGTTGCCATTTAAACAGTTGTATAAATGTTTGTTTTTTGTGGTATGAGTTGCATTTCTCAATGGAACAATTTTTGGGTACATATAATATATTACAAATGTATTAAAATACACCAAGACCCAGTATCTGTGGGTAATGGGTTCCAAACCTGCAGATACCAGAAATCACAGATAGCATCAAACGCTATTCCGCACACTGTACAGAGCCAGAAGCAAATAGCTTAGGGTGCTGTGCAGTGACCAGGCCGCGCTGTTACAGGCATCACTGCATAGTGTATGGGAATGTGCATTTGCAGCTATGGTTTCCCACTGGAATCTATATAAAATGCATTGAGTACTATATCTGTAATACTAAGTTTAGTTTCTTTTCTGCCACCTAGTGGTCATTGATATATTAGGTTTCTTTAAGTTTTTATGGATGTTATTTATTATGTATTTATTATGCATACTTTGACAGTCACTGTCCCATATGGAGCTCACAATCTACATTCCCTATCAGTATATCTTTGGAGTGTGGGAGGAAACCGGAGTACCCGGAGGAAATCCACACAAACATGGGAAATACATACAAACTCCTTGCAGATGTTGTCCTTGGCAGGATTTGAACCCAGGACTCCAGCGCTGCAAGGCTGCAGTGCTAACCACTGAGCCAATTTACTATATGCTTTGTCACTGTAACTCCTCCTCTCTGTGATATCACATTCAGTTTTCCTGTAGCCTTTCCTGTCTGTCTGATATGCATCACAGAGCTGGAGAGAAGATTTTCCTTTGACCTCTACAGTATATCATCATTTCTCAAGGTATAGTCAATAAATCACCTAAAGTTACATCCATTGCATCTTCCTCACTGGACTTTTACATGTAACTGGTGTTGCTGAGGGGAATGAATATAGTGATTTCACTATCTTCCATTGCTTGTGCAAGAGAATGCAGTTCACACTCATCAGAGATTTCTCACACACACATCAGTGGCAAAATAGTGGTCATCTGCATCTGGATCTGTACACTACTCATATAACAGAAGATCGTTGCTGGGGTGGGTGCGAGCCCCCAACAATCTTATATTAACCCCTTCCCGTCGGTGACTTTTTTCGATTTTCGTTTTTGACTCCCCACCTTCCAAACCTCATAACTTTTTATGTTTCCATTCTCAGAGCCATATGAGGGCTTAATGTTTGTGGGACAAATTGTTCTTCATGATGCTCCCTTTTATTATTCTGTACAATGTACTGGGAAACTGGAAAAAAATTCATAATGGGGTGGATTTGAAGAAAAAAGTACATTGTGTGAACAACTAAGTTTCCCATGATGCATCTGCCTGCTCTCCCCTCCAATGAAACCACAAGTAATACATCTCTCCCACATCTGAGGTCACATGATGCTGTGATGTTTCGTTTGGAAGCTCACTGCCTCCATCCCCCTGTGAGCAGCAAACTGAGAAAGTGAGAGCAGGCAGATGAATCATGGGAAATGTAGTTAACAGTGATACAAGGAATCTCAAGTAAAATAAAGCCAAGAAAAGGCTGCACAAGGGAACAGTGAGTAGCACTGCGTTGGATGTATTTGCAGAGCATTTTTGGAAGCTGGATAACCCCTTTCATGACTTAGGATAGGTCATTAATATAAACACTTGCATAAACCCCAGCCGCCTACCGCAGTTAGGGGAGACCGGAGCGCTGCGCAGTAAAGCGCAGGGATCTTGACTGGGGGCGGGCTGTAGGGGGACCAATAACGCGCTAGGGCGCGAAGAATTGGGGGGCGGGGCTTAACCCCGTTCGAATTGACTATGCCGCGCAGCCCGGGAAGCGGCCATTCCGGGAGCTGCGCGGCATGCTAACGAGCGGTCAGCTCCCTCCCCCCCCCCACCTTTTCACTGTAATGGCATCCCTCGATACCATCCTGGAGCAGATCAGAGCTGCTGCCGGCGTCCATGGTGAGGCCTGGCTGCAGGAGCGGCTGGCTGACATTATGCAGCCTGCCGCCCCCCCCATTAACCCTTCACTACCCCCGGAGGCGTCTGAGCGGCGGTGGCCGCGCAGGACTCGCCCGCCGGCACGTTTGAGCCCTGATGAGCCCCCTAGGGCCCGGCGACATAGGAGTCCCTCTCGGGCCCCTCCAGGCCGGGCACCCCCGCTCCACTGCTCAGGGGCGGAGGTCCCGGTCTGGGAGGAATCCTGCCAGTCGCCTGTCCCCTGCGGAGGTGGAGATCCCTGCCACTGGCCTCAGTGGGGGGACCTCCACATCCAGTCTCCATATGGCTACAGCACGTGGTGCAGCGGTCCCCTCCTGTGATGCTCCAGCGGGAGGGGGACTGTGTCTTCAAGTCCCGTCGGTTTCGGCTTTCCAAGTGCCCTTGGTACAGCAGCGGGAAATTCTGAACGACGAGCAGCACGGCGCTGGCCCCTCCTTCACGGCACCACAGCCCCGGTCCGAGGTGCATCCAGTGGTTTCAAGTGCATACGCAGGTGCAGGTCAACCTTCCCAGGGATGTCGGTCGTGCTGCAGCTGTCAGCGGGACGGTTCTCAACAATCAACAGGCGCCAGCGTTCTCCTGTACAGCGACCCGGGTCAGCAGGATGCAGGACCGTCGACTGGTGGGCCCACAGCACCTACGCAGTCTGGTGAGTACCATTCATTGTCGTGTCCGTTTCCTCCTATTCTAATGTCCCAGGGGTTAGGGATAGATAGGCCGGAGTCCCCAGTGGGTGGTGGTGTAGCTTCTGAGGGGATTAGGGAGCTATTGGGTAGCGTGAGGGAGCTACTGTCGCGCTGCGAACAGAGTGTTAGCGGTTCCCCGGTGGCGGCGTGGGTCCCTCCTGCGGTTCAGTCAGTAGCGTCACAGAGTGCGCCGGTGGTAGGGGCTCCGGCGGGTGTCACAGTGTCTGTCCAGACAGATAAAGAGAAGGTTGATTCGGTGAGGCTAGACGACAGGGCTCGGGGGGAGGTTTATGTGTGTTTTGAGGGTCCTCTAGGGGCGCATTTAAAAAAGGAAGTGAGGGAGAAGATTTGGAAGGACGAGTACGTCGAAATCTTTTCCTTGCTCCCTTTAGCTAAATTTAACTTAGACAAGAGTAAGAAGGAGGATAGCAAAAAAGAGGAGGAAGAAAAACGTAGGTGGCGCCTGATTCCACAGACTTTTGCTAATTGGCTTCAGGCCTTTGCCATTTTAGCGAGTGTCATTGGTGAAAAGGCTCCTGACAACTGTTCGGGGGCTTTTTTGCTATCAGGACTCTATAGGTGAGGCGTATCGGGTGTATGGGGGTCAGACATGGCTGCGGTATGATGAGCAGTTCCGTCAGCGTAAGGCGGTTCGGCCCAGCATACGGTGGGACCAGAAAGATATAGGTTTGTGGCTTCGGGTTATGGCGCCAGCTCGCTTTGGCCAGCCCTTTCCTGGGGCGGCCGGTGGAACCGGCCATGGTGGTCTCAGTTACAGCTCAGGGGGGGCAGGTGCACAGGCCCAGCAACGTTACGGGCTGTGTTGGCAGTTCAATGAAGCCCAATGTAAATTCGGCTTCAACTGTAGATTCAAACATGCCTGTTCATTCTGCGGAGGGGTGTCCCATGGTGCGGCACGTTGCTTGCGCAAACAAAGGACCAAGGCCTTGCCTAATAGTGGACAAGGGGCAGACGCCGGTGAAGCTGGAAGCCATGCTTCCGTACCTAAATAGTTATGTTAACAGGGAGAGTGCAAAGTTTCTGGTAGAAGGTTTTAGGGAGGGTTTTAGGATTCCCCTGCCGACGCACACAGTCCCCTTTTGTATAACTAACTTGAGGTCGGCAGCGGAACACTCGGGGGTGGTGTCCAAAAAACTGAGGAAGGAGGTGGCCTTGGGGCGCATGGCGGGCCCCTTCGCATCACCCCCTTTGGAAGGTTTAATTGTATCTCCTTTGGGGGTGGTGCCGAAGAAGGAGCCGAATCAGTTTCGGCTCATACATCATTTGTCTTATCCCAAAGGAGCGTCGGTCAACGATGGTATTGCACCCGAGCTTTGTTCGGTAGTATATACCTCGTTTGATGCAGCTGTGCATTGGGTACGGCGTTGCGGTCCAGGGGCCCTCTTAGCTAAGACGGATGTGGAGGCGGCGTTCAGGTTACTGCCGGTACACCCTGACAGCGTTAGGTTACTGGGCTGCTACTGGGACGGCGGGTATTACGTGGATCGTTGCCTCCCTATGGGTTGCTCAATATCGTGCGCATACTTTGAGGCGTTCAGCACCTTTTGAGAGTTGGTAATTCGGGATGTGGCGGGGGTTGAGTCAGTGATACACTACCTCGATGATTTCCTCTGTATAGGTCCGGCGGGCTCCGATGTATGCGCGGTTTTGCTGGCAACCGCGCGGTGGGTCGCCAGTAAGTTTGGGGTACCGTTGTCACCGGAAAAGACTGAGGGTCCGTGCACTAGATTGAGTTTCTTGGGCATAGAGCTTGACACTGTGGCAATGGAGTTCCGGTTGCCTGGTGACAAGCTGGTTGATCTTAGGGAGAGGGTGAGGCGTGCTCGTCACATGCGAAAAATTACGTTGCGCGACCTCCAGTCATTGTTAGGCAGTTTAAATTTTGCCTGCCGCATTATCCCCATGGGTAGGATTTTTTGTCGCCGGCTGGCAGGGGCCATGAAAGGGGTGTCAAATCCACGACACTTTATTCGGCTGGGGTGATACATCGGGAGGACCTGGCAGTATGGGACACTTTTTTAGACCAGTTCAATGGTAGATCACTGGTCCAGTCAGCAGTGATCGATGTGTTCGATTGTGACCTCTTTACGGATGCGGCAGGGGGCCACGGTTTTGGGGCCTATTACAGGGGGCAGTGGTGCGCCACTCCTTGGCCTGCGTCGTGGCGTGAACAAGGTCTGACGCGGAATTTGACTGTACTTGAGTTATTCCCGATTTTAGTCGCGGTGTCCATATGGGGTGGGGCGTTCCAGGATAAAAAAGTTAGGTTTCATTGTGATAACATGTCAGTTGTGTCGGCCATTAATAATGTGACTGCGTCTTCTCCTCCAGTTATCAAGTTGCTTCAGCGTTTAGTATTGCGTTGCTTGTGCCTGAATGCATGGGTGGTGGCAGTGCATGTTCTGGGGGTTAAAAATGACGTTGCTGATTCTTTGTCTCGTTTCCAGTGGGAGCGGTTTCGTGCCCTGGCTCCGGGGGCGGAAGTGGAAGGGATTCCATGTCCTCCAGAATTATGGGACTTGGTTTGCGAAAAGCAGGGACATTGATTCAGGCATCGTTGGCCCCCGGCACCTGGGATAAGTATTCAAGGGCTTGGCAGCTTTGGGAGGATTGGGTGGGAGATTTAGGTCAGGTACATACTGATGAGGATAGGGTTGGGGCTTTATTGTTCTTGTTAAGCCGTTGGTCTTCAGATGGATGGTCCGTGGCGAAAGTTAATGGTGCGGTAGCGGCGTTGGCATTTGGTTTCAAGTTGAGGGGTTTGGCGGACTTTACCAAACATTTCTTGGTTCAACGTGCGCTTAAGGGGTTCCGCAGGGGCAGGGGAAGTAGTGACACACGGCGCCCGGTTACATTTCAGCTTTTGGAGCATTTGGGGTTGGAACTGGGCCGTTTTTGTTCTTCGCACTATGAATGCGTTTTGTTTCACCTGGCTTTTTTTCTCTAGCCTTTTTCGGGGCTCTCAGGGTGGGTGAGTTGGTGTCCGTGTCGACTAAGCGGCCGGGTGGTTTACAGGTGGATGATGTGTACATGGAGGAAGGGGTCCTAGTGGTCAGGGTTCGCAGGTCTAAGACGGATCAGGCGGGGGCAGGGAAGTATCTGCGCCTGGGTGCGGTTGTAGGGTCAGATATGTGCCCGGTGCGTTGTTTGCTTGTTTTTCGGGGGTTGGTTCCAGCTTCTGCGGGCGGTCCCCTCCTGCGTCATGAGGATGGTTCGTTCCTTTCCCGTTATCAGTTCTCGGCTGTTTTTAGGGGTTGTTTGGACTCGCTGGGCCTTGACGCCTCTCGATATGCTCCACACTCTTTTCGCATTGGCGCAGCGACAGAAGCAGCTAGTTGGGGGTTGAGCTCGGAGGTGGTCCGACGTATCGGTAGGTGGGAATCGCAGAGGTATAGATCATACATACGTCCACACCTTGCCCAAATGTGAATCATTGTGTTGTTGGGTATTTTCTCCGCCCTCCCCCTACTTTATTTCTTCTTTCGTAGGCCCTTCTGCTCGGTTAGTCTGGATCTTCGGCCATTCTTTTGTGTTCTGGGGCGCGGAGAGGGCCGGCGTGCGGCGGAATGGTCGGCAGCTGGGGTTCGACAGGGCTGCGGTCGTTGTACGTTGGATTGGAGTCCGAGGTATGGTGTGGAGTCGGGTCATGCCCGAAATCCACAGGTGCACGAGGTTGGATCGGTCTCCGGACATTATCGTGATACATGCTGGTGGCAATGACCTGGGGGTTCGTCCCTTTCGCGATTTAGTGAGGGACATAAAGTATGACCTGTTGAGGTTGTGGTCCATGTTTCCGGGGATTGTTACCGTGTGGTCCGATATTGTACCGAGAAAAACATGGCGGGAGGCTAGGTCTGTTGAAAGGCTCAACAAGGCCAGGATTAAGGTTAACCGGGCTGTTGCGGGGTTTGTGTCCAGGAACGGCGGTGTGTGCGTGCGGCACAAGGAGTTGGAGTCTGGGGAGGGGGAGTTTTGGTTGCGGGACGGGGTCCATCTGAATGCGGTGGGTATAGATTTGTGGACACTAGGTATCCAGGAGGGTGTTGAGAGGGCCCTGGAAGTGTGGCGGGTCTCTCACGCTTAAGGGATTAAGGCGTGCTCGCAGTGGCGGGTGGGGTCCTTGGAGTTGGTGGTCAATTGGCTAAAAGGGTGGAGTCAAAGGTAGGCTCCACCTATACATTTGGTGGTAATTGCACATTTTGGTGGATGGCCTGGCGCACGGTGAACGGTTACAGGGTAAATTGGCCCTGGGAGCTGGTACATGGAAGAAGGAGTTCGTCTTTATTCATGGTGCCGCCGAGCCGGTGGTCGCGGCTGGTGGTAAATTTATGGTGTGGTTATGTTAGCGCCAGGCCGGGGGATTGATAGTTTTTTGTAGCTCCAAGGACTCTTACCCAGGTTAAGCGTTTATTGTTAAATTATTTTAAGTTATGCAAATTATAATAAGTTATACTTGTTGTTATTTATTTGTTGTTTGTTAATAAATACGGCTGCTGTGGCCGATTTAATCCAACCCTTTGGTCTTGGTTTATTTCTAAGGGGGGTGGGGGGTTTGAGAGCTGGGGGGCAGGGGTCGAGGCTGGAAAAGAGGGGGAAGGCATTTAGGCCCAGCAGTTTGGGTATCAAAGGTGGTGGGGGGTTCATAGGGGGACCCCGTTATCAGCAATGCCCAGTCAAGTGAAACCATGGTTACTGAAACTGCAGATACTGGGGATTTACTATATTTGTGTTAATATTTTAACTATGTTTAATTAATATGCCATAGCATGGCATTTATAGATATTTGTAGGACTACACCTCAGTATACCTGCAATTTCATACAGAGGGAAGCAGGTAAGAGGCCTTACTGTTGTGAAGTAAACTAACAGACAGGCTTATCATCGTTCCAATTAAACATGGGGAATTGTATATTGTTAATTGCTTATGTTTGAAGGAATGAATAGACATCACTTATGGAGATGTGTCACCATGACTTTAATGTACCTCATAAATGTTTCAAAAGCCTTTTCTTTCACTGTCACTTCTTAGGTTTGGATGTAATTACAAATTAAAAAGGCATAATTATTTTTCATTATGCAGTTGAATCAACACATTACATTTGCTTGCAGATTGCTATTCTAGTGTGTTTTTCTGTACAAACATTACTTACAGGAACAATCCCCCCTGGGTTCTATAATAAATCAAATTCAATACTGTCACAATTAATCCAACTCTCTGCACAGCATGAGAATCAAAGTAATCCTGTACCACTGTGTTCATATTCTAGCTCTAAGGTGATGCTCACTGACATCCCCCTGCTGACTACATTCTCTTCATAATCCTACCTTTCAGTATTATCTTTTAAAGTCACACCTAAAACCTGCAGCTCACACAAACACTATGTGGCAAAACAGCAAATAGAATGTTAAATCATGAACAAGGAATATTTTTTTTTTCATCTGTTAAAGGAAATGAGTGGCAAACATGCAAAATGGAATTTAAAATAATCAATTTATCATGTTAATGAAAAGGCTGGAAGAATAGAACGATATATAATAAGGACAGAAGAAATAACAAAAGCAGCAAACACAGTTTTAAGCATAAAATTACCTGAAGCTGAAAGGAGAATTCTAGCCCATAAAATGGACTGGGAGGCAGAAGAAAGAAAAGAAAAGTTATGCAAGCACACTTAACTTTGGTGTGACTACACTATATACATGACACTAATTATTCGTAACTAACAACTACAAAAAAAAAATACAAATTACCATATTCATATAACTCATAAGTAAATCTCTAAAGATGCCCATATACAGTAGATGTATGTTGGCCAGATTCACTGATTAAGGTGTCCCAACTATCCGCCTACAGTAGATGTCAGGAGAAAGAAGAATCGTGACGTTAGAATTCCACATGTCAGATCCTTTGTTTTTGCAGGAAGTAAGCCAGTGCTTCATTTTCCATTGCAAGCACATTTTTCTTTAGCCTACAGTCATGGCCAAAAGTTTTGAGAATGACACAAATATTATATTTTCACATGATCTGCTGCCCTCTGGTTTTTATGTGTGTTTGTCAGATGTTTTTATCACATACAGAAATATAATTGCATTCATATTATGAGTAACAGAAGCTTATATTGACAGTTAGAATGAGTTAATGCAGCAAGTCAATATTTGCAGTGTTGACCCTTCTTCTTCAGGACCTCTGCAATTCTCCCTGGCATGCTCTCAATCAACTTCTGGACCAAATCCTGACTGATAGCAGTCCATTCTTGCAGAATCAATGCTTTAATTTTGTCTGAATTTGTTGGTTTTTGTTTGTCCACCCGTCTCTTGATGATTGACCACAAGTTCTCAATGGGATTAAGATCTGGGGAGTTTCCAGGCCATGGACCCAAAATCTCTATGTTTTGTTCCCTGAGCCATTTAGTTATCACCTTTGCTTTATGGCAAGGTGCTCCATCATGCTGGAAAAGGCATTGTTGAGCACCAAACTGCTCTTGGACGGTTGGGAGAAGTTGCTCTTGGAGGACATTCTGGTACCATTCTTTATTCATGGCTGTGTTTTTAGGCAAGACTGTGAGAGAGCCGATTCCCTTGGCTGAGAAGAAACCCCACACATGAATGGTTTCAGGATGCTTTACAGTTGGCATGAGACAAGACTGGTGGTAGCGCTCACCTCTTCTTCTCCGAATAAGCTGTTTTCCAGATGTTCCAAACAATCGAAAAGGGGATTCATCAGAGAAAATGACTTTACCCCAGTCCTCAGCAGTCCACTCCCTGTACCTTTTGCAGAATATCAGTCTGTCCCTGATGTTTTTTCTGGAGAGAAGTGGCTTCTTTGCTGCCCTCCTTGAGGCCAGGCCTTGCTCCAAGAGTCTCCGCCTCACAGTGCGTGCAGATGCACTCACACCTGCCTGCTGCCATTCCTCAGCAAGCTCTGCACTGATGGTAGCCCGATCCTGCAGCTGAAACACTTTTAAGAGACGGTCCTGCCGCTTGCTGGTCTTTCTTGGGCGCCCTGGAGCCTTTTTGGCACCAATGGAACCTCTCTCCTTGAAGTTCTTGATGATGCGATAGATTGTTGAGTGAGGTGCAATCTTTCTAGCTGCAATACTCTTCCCAGTTAGGCCATTTTTGTGCAGTGCAATGATGACTGCACGTTTTTCTTTAGAGATGACCATGGTTAACAGAAGAGACACAATGATGGCAAGCACCAGCCTCCTTTTAAAGTGTCCAGTGGTGTCATTCTTACTTAATCATGACAGATTGATCTCCAGCCCTGTCCTCATCAACACCGACACCTGTGTTAATGGAGCAATCACTGAAACGATGTTAGGTGGTCCTTTTAAGGCAGGGCTGCAATGATGTTGAAATGTGTTTTGGGGGATAAAGTTAATTTTCTAGGCAAATATTGACTTTGCAAGTAATTGCTGTTAAGCTGATCACTCTTTATAACATTCTGGAGTATATGCAAATTGCCATTAGAAAAACTGAAGCAGTAGACTTTGTAAAAATTAATATTTGTATCATTCTCAAAACTTTTGGCCATGACTGTACATGACATGGGGACCTTTGTGTAACATGATTTAAAGAGGACCATTTACCACCTCCACCCATTCAAGTGCTTAGCATCTGTTAATAATCACTGCTCTCCTGACTCCAGCATAATTGAAGTTTTCTCTCTAGCCCCTGCCGTTCCCGAGCAACAAAAACAGGTAGTTTTGGTGCCTGATGTGCTATTTAAGCTCTGTAATGTCAAAAGGGCAGTGTCAGACAGGGGCTGAGATTCAGAGCTCCAATCAGAGGCAGCCAGAGTCAGAGTTCAGAATCACACCCCCTCCTTGTCTACTCCCGCCTGACACCGCCATCCTGTCAGTACAGAGCCTAAATAGCATATCAGGCACCCACACTATCAGCATTAACTGCTTGGAAACAGTGAGGGCTAGAGAAAAAACTTCAACTGCACTGGAATCAATGAAAGGAAGGCTATTAATTGATGTAAACAGCTAAACTTGTTTAAGGGAGTGAAATATCCTCTTTAAATAGATGGGCTAGGTCTACAGGCTGTGCCAAGTCATTCAGTTTATACAAAAACATTTAAGAATAGAATCCATAAATAGTACAAAATATTTTAAGCTTATTGCTGGCTATATACGTATAGTTTCGGCTAAATAATTCACTCAGGCAAAACGATAAACGTGAGTTAAATAAGAAAAAGTTATACAAAGCCAAAATATAGATTAACAGCTTTTACTACCTGGAAGCTATCTTTTTGAAGATTTCATAAGCATTTTCGAGGTTGGGGTCCAAGTCTTTAAGGAAATTATCAAAAGTAGTTTCATATCGCTTATATATATCATCACCAATTGCAGCTAACTGTTTTCCCAAATTGTCTATTTCACTATAGAAGGAAACAAACAAATACAATATTAAAACATTTGTTTATTGAAGTTTTCATATAGTATATAATATACATTAAACTGTGGTAGAATAGAAAGGCTAAGCCTATAAGATGTCCATAACATTTGGGCATTTATCTAACATAACTGTTGCAATGTGCAGATCTAGGCAGAGTATTCACTTAACACAATTGAAACCCCAGTCCTCCAACCCTAACCCTCCTCACAGACATCATAGCTTCTCCTGACTCCTAATGAACCTTCAGTGTCCCAAAATCTGTGGTTAAGTGCCATGTTGTGCACTTCAAATTTCTT
The DNA here is from genome assembly GCA_947044405.1 of Leptodactylus fallax. Lineage (NCBI taxonomy): Eukaryota > Metazoa > Chordata > Amphibia > Anura > Leptodactylidae > Leptodactylus > Leptodactylus fallax. The sequence goes on from CAMRHE010000183.1 coordinate 3,426,099, forward strand.
AAGAGCTCCTCATTTTCCCGTGCACCTAAGAAATGACATACGCCTAGGAGTTACATACAAGAGACTTCCACTTTTTAAAAACCTAGCTGTATACAAATCCTTGAACTTTTCGGTCTTCAAGCTATCCATCAGCAAAAAAAAAAATCTTAAATTGAGTACATAAATCCTGTACTGAAGGGAGAGAGGGCTGTAGTCATTGTGACAGTAAGCGGTATTTTGCCACCAACAGTATGACATGGATCAGTCCTGGGATTTTCAAGTCACTTGAAATATATTAGAACAGGAAGATCTAAAATACATTTTCATGTATACAGTATTTTAGTTTCATTTGTTACTCATAACCTAATACCTAATAATTATAACTGTTACTAAAAAAGGGTAGTCTCATGACAGACATTGGTGGTATATGGCTAGGACATGCCAGCAGTTTCAAATCAGAGATAGTTTGATCACTGCGACCCTGTACTCTGCTATCTGCCACACAGTCTGAATTTTACTGGAATGTGGCCCTGGGAGAGAGGTGAAGCCAACAGCAGATTAAGTGAAGGTCACTGTTGTGACCTAACAACCACACTGAAGATTTTTTACATTCAGCCATGACAGTATTTTATTTACAATGATTGCAGCATCTCTGCCACTTCCTCCATTGATCCACAAAATCATATGATCGTTCGCTAGGTGTCCTGTCATGAACCCTGTTGCTGCTTCTAACATTGACAGTGTGGTTTTTAGCTCTTCAGTCTCAGGATTGCGTCACTCACATCCCCACCCATAAGAAAGTAATGGTGTGTTCCAACAATAAGCCATCACTTTCTGGGAAAACCCTTTCATAAAATTAATCAGCACAGAATGTTATACCCAAAAATGACAGCTGAACAAGAACTTTAAACATAGTCCTATACCTATGAAACTAACCTTTTACAGAATTAGTAACTTAGTAAAAGGTTCCAGCCTTGTTGTGTAAGGTCTTACCTCTTAGACCTATTAGAACAAACGTCACCTAGGTGTCAATAGAAAATTGGCCACACTATAATGTGTCTCTCTATACCATGAGCTCCTCTCCACTGAGGCTGATATAGCCTACTTTGCATCTGCAACTGGAGAATGTGGGGGTGTGGGCCTTTTGGGGTCAGTAGACTGTGGCTGTGCTCTAAATACTTTATATAGGATACCCCTTTAACGTCATCTGCAAATAATGCCTAAAATCATTAAACTATTAACATTTTTCTTCACTCTGGTACCTGTCTGATTGCCTTGCATCTTCTATTTCATCACTAAGTGGTCTTGAATCTTCATTTTCACTTCTCATTGCAGTCATGTGGAATGTGTAACTAAGGAAAACAGCCTCTGCCTGTTGCTCTATAGGAAAAAAAAAAGTTATAAAACTATATAAAAAAAGTCTCAAAATCAGGAACCATATTACTATGAATAATGTATATTGTGTATGTATAAATGTAAAAATTAAAAACTACTCATTGCAGTTTCATATTGAAACTGAAAATATTAACTTTTCTCAGAACATTTGTTTCAAACCCAGCTTTCAGGGTGATAACCACTGGCAGTTTTGCAGCGGCTAAACCACTGCAAGTACACCACATGTATCTCTGTCCTAAAAATGCACTATAAAACATACAACATTGTTAGCATTTACAACAAAAATGCAAATAACTGTGTCTAAAATTACCAAAAAATGCCTTAGGCTAGGTTCACGCTAGCTTTGGTCTCTCAGTCATTCGGGTCTGCATGGGGACCCGAACGACAGAGAGCCAGTCTGCTAAAAAGGTGGTTAACCGTGGACCTCATAGACTATAATGGGGTCCGCAGGGTGTCTGTCGGGTTTCCACAGGTTTTATAATGAAACCGGCAGAGAGAAAAGTCCTCCATGCAGGACTTTTCTCCGTGCCGATTTTAGGTGGAATCTGCGGCAGAGTCTCTTACGGAGATGTAAACCTACCCTTATATGTAATAAAGTAAAAACATAAAAATCATATAAGTAACAAATAAGGATGGTTTCACTTAAGTGGGAGTCTTTTTTTTTACATTAAAGTGAATGAGAACAGAGGTAGGGGCCGTTAAAAGTTTTTGTTATCACATAATGTGTGGTTGTGTGACCTTGCCCTAAGAGAACGTCAACAAAAAACATGGGGAAGGAAAAACACCATTAACAAATGCTTTAGGTGATATTTGAGTAATATTGGCAAATAAGTAAATATTTACTGTAAATACTCTGAATTTACTATTGTGTTTAGTTTCTTTTTAGACTATAGGGTAATATATCAGTTATGTACATGATATTTAAATAAAGGCAAAACATCAGAGTTATAACAGAGTTAACTCATAAGGAGTTCTCAGGGGAATCTGTGAATGCTTACTTACTCTGGGACTTTTAGGAGGTGAACCCAGGGGTTCTGGTCCAGTACAAATAGCGGGTCACATGATTCCAACCAGCACCCATACCCTAAATCGCTGTGCCTCCTCCCTCCTCTCCAGTGTTCACAAGTAGTCACCTGTGCTATGGGGACTGGCAAACCAAATAGCACATCAGACACCAAAACTAACTGCACTTGTTGCACGGGAACGGAGGGGATTAGAGAAAAAAAAATTCCAACTATGCCAGAATCAGTGGAGCCGCACCTATTAACAGATGCTAAGAACTTGAAATGGTGGAAGTGGTCAAAGGTCCTCTTTAAAGCTATACTCCAGTGAGAATTTTATCTCTTCAGCCTAGTAGTTCTGGGCATAGTGGTATCTGAAAAAGGGTGGTTTTACTCACCCAGCAGCTTCTTTTATAAAGCCACTGAATGGGTCCCCTTTGAATTAATGTGATCAGCAGACTAACCTGCAGATTCACACACAATCAGTAGTGCAATTTTCTATGTAAGTCTATGAGAACCTCACATCCAGGCTCTCACCCTTCTCCAGATACCACCAGGGCCAGTCTTTCGAGCACTTCTAAAAGAGTTTACTGTACATGCATATAAGTATAACATACAAATATGGGCTAATTTTTGGAACATTTTTAAAAAATGTAAAAGAAAATGACAGCACAGTATATAGTTAAACAGGCATTTTTTATTTACTTCCTCAATCAGTGCTCCCATAGACATACAGTGCATATTACAATCACATTGATATTACTCTGTGTTTGCCTTAGAAATCTAGTAATAGGTTTGATAGAGTCATAGTAGCCCTGACAGTGTCATACACTATATTTTAAGCTAATTTAATAAGCAAACTTTAATTCAGAAATTTATGGGACTGAACTGGCCAAACCCAAAACCAAATGAAACTTCAGAAGTTCACCCATCTCTTGTGGCTACCTACTGCATTTCAATGTTTTTTTTTTCCCTGTAATGCCAATTTCAAATCTGAGCACTGAACTTACATGCCATATAACCTACGGCACAGATTTCCATGGAAGACTATGGGATGCAGCATACACAGCTCTTTTAACATGGATATTGGAAAAACACTTTAACACAACCACAAAAACCACAAAACCATTAACCACAAAATTCTGGAGCAATGTGTGAATAAACAGTTTAAGTCCAAAGATTCACTTAAATGGGTTATGCAAGATTGGATATTGATGGCTTGTCCAACACCCTCATGGATCAGATGTTGAAAGCAGACTCCATATACTGTATAGTGGCTTTTCTGTGCTATGTGGCTTCAGAAAACAAGTAGAAGAAGTAAATTAGTAAATTATAATCATCATGCTATAATTATAATATACCAGCACACATTTAGTCACAACAAAGGGATCTCAGGGGTTCAGTCTATGCTGCAGGAATTTGTGGTAAAGTGATGTTGGCAGCTCTGGGCAAGTTGGGAGCATGCAGCAGAAGTGAAACTGATCTATTTTTATAATACACAATAGTAACACATTTTGTTACTTATACACTTAATACACTTCTGTGGGTGCTAACTCGTTATCAATGCATTAGGTCCTCTAAATTGGACTGCCAGTACCCCTTAGGGTATGTTCTCATGGTGGAATTTACCATGGATTCCGCCCCCGGAATCTGCCTCCCATTGTTTTCAATGAGAGGCAGAGATCGCAGCAGGACGCAGAAAAAAATAAGCGTCCTGCTCAATCTTGCCACCGGATTCACGTCAAAAACGTATCAAAAAGTTTCCTAATTACTGAAGCAGATTTTTTTCAGCCTACAAAAAAACTATGTGTGAACATACCCTTACATATGTACAGGATTCATTTTCATGTACATATGTAAGGCTGCATAATCTTCTTATATCAATTAGACCACAGCCCAAAAGAATAAAAAAAAGGGAAAAAAAGAAATAACCAGACCCCAGACCAGACAACTTATAAGGCGTCTCTTCCTGGCCCAGAAGTCAGGAACTGTCACAGCAGTCTATATATTGAAGTCACAACTGTGTCCTTATGCCACACAGTGTCAGGATGTTGTCTGCGTTCATATATAGTACACTGCATTCTGACGCTGGACAGTATCAGGACACTATACAGCACTGCCCAGGCAGCAGATACAGCAGAAGAGGAGGCAGGATTTCCAGGAGGTTATCAGAACAATACCTGCTGGAGTCCTGTCAGTCATGGCTGTAAATGTTGGCACCCCTGAAATTTTTCGAGAAAAATTAAATATTTCTCCCAGAAAATTACTGCAATTGCACATGATATGTTATACACATGTTTTTCCTTTGTGTGTTTTGGAAGAACACAAAAAAACTGAATAAAAAACTGCCAAAAAATATATTATTTCACGCAAAACTCCAAAAATGGGCAAAAATACTGGTACCTTCAACTTAATATTTGGTTGCACACCCTTTGGAAAAAATAACTACAATACAATTGCTTCCTATAATAATCAACAAGCTTCTTACACCTCTCAACTGGAATTTTGGACCACTCTTCTTTTGCAAACTGCCCCACGTCTCTCATATTTGAAGGGTGCCTTCTCCCAACAGCAATTTTAAGATCTCTCCACGGGTGTTCAATAGGATTTAGATCCAAACTCATTGCAGGCCACTTCATAACTCTCCAGCGCTTTGTCTCCATCCATTTCTGGGTACCTATTGAAGTATGTTTGGGGTCATTTTCCTGCTGGAAGACCCATAACCTAGGTTGCAAACCAAGCTTTCTGACACTGGGCCCTACATTGAGACCCAAAATCCTTTAGTAAATTTCATGATGACTTGCACACAGTCAAGGCACCCAGTGTCAGAGGCAGCAAATCAACCCCAAAACATCCCTGAACCTCCACCATATTTGACTGTTGGTACTGTGCTATTTTCTTTGTAGGCCTCATTCCATTTTCGGTAAACAGTAGAATGACGAACTTTACCAAAAAGCTCTATCTTGGACTCATCTGTCCACAAGATGTTTTCCCAGAAGAATTTTAGCTTACTCATGTACATTTTGGCATACTACAGTCTAGCTTTTTTATGTCTCTGTGTCAGCACTGGGGTCCTCCTGAGTCTCCTGCCATAGCGTTTCATTTGATTCAAATGTTGATGGACAAAGTGATGGACACCGAGTCTACAGGACAGCTTGAATTTCTTTGGAACTTGATTGGGGCTGCTTATCCACCATCTGGACTACCCTACGTTACAACCTTTCATCTATTTTTCTCTTCTGTCCCCAACCAGGGAGATTAGCTGCAGTGCCATGGGTTGTAAACTTGTTGATTATGTTGCGTGCGCACGGTGGACAAAGAAACATCAAAATCTCTGGAGATGGAGTTGAATCCTGGAGATTGTTGAGAACCAAAATTGAAAACCAAAATATCAAGTCCTCAGACAGTTTTCTTTTACTCTGTTCTCCATAAATAGTGTGATGTGATGCGCGCGTGCGCCACACACACACACACACACACACACACACACACACACAAAATGCAAAGATTGAGTCAACTTCTCTCCTTTTTATCTGGTTTCAGGTGTGATTTTTATATTGCTCACACCTGTTACTTGCCACAGGTGAGTTTGAACGAGCATCATATGCTTGAAACAAAGTCATTTACCAAAATTTTTGAAAAGGTGCTAACAATTTTGTCAGCCCCATATTTGGCGTTTTGTGTAAAATTATGTCCAATTTGTCTTTTTTTCTCAGTTTTTTTTGTGTTGTTCTAATACGCACATAAGCAATAAACATGTGTATAACAAAACATGTGTAATTGCAATAATTTTCTAGAAAAATTTCAGGGATGTCAACACTTATGGCCATGACTGTATAGTGGCTTGCAGCCTGTTTCTGTCATCACAGCTTTGCAGCTGCTCACTCACTTGCTTTCACAGACAAGCAAGCACTCTTAAAGGGATTCTTCTTGCTCACGATGTATTTCTCCGCCTCTCCCCTGACATTCTCCCTGTGATTGATAGGGGCGTGTTAGGGGGTGTGGCTTCTCACTTGCGCATGTCTATATTACATCTGAGAGAGCGAGCTTTAGCGTCGGCTGTGCTTGAGTACCGGGGCTCACCATCAGAGCTCCGGGAACCGCGGTTTTAACCGCAATTTAATCTATTTGTTTTGGGTATATCTGCTTTTGAGCCCTGAATTTATTGCTCCTGATGAACCTCAGTATAGGGAGGGGAAAAGCGTTGAGACGTTAGACTATATCTTTATTAGTGGAGACTACTTTACCAGCATTGATACCAGTGGTTATATCTAGGGAGGGGGACTCTTTGACTCGTGGACATAGCCGATTTATTAGTCCACGGGTATTAGAGTGTGTTTATCTGCCCCTCTATAGGGTATCAGCTGAAAAGTATCAGAAGTACAGTATATACACTCTGCGTTATGTTTCATTGGGGACTAATGATATATTCCTAACATCACATTAACCCTGTCGTGGTGGGGAGTTTTATGAGCTCTTAATCAAACAGTCTATATAGATATTTCTATATTATTAAATAGCTGATATATAATTGAGCTTAGCTTCACCACTGGGTACTTTATTTGCATTATTTGGATCCGGACACATGTAGGGATCTATACATTTTTGCTTGACGTAGGTCAACGTTATGTCTAGATATTTTTAACCATTATTTAATAAAAGTTATATTTTAGTTATTTTGTTTGGGACAAATTCTATTCTTCTCTTACCTTTATCTTGCTGGTCTTCGTCGCCGTTTTCAAATTATTAATCTTTTCTTCTTTATGCTAATTATGGTCAGAGAGCACAGGGGGCGTTTCCCCTGTGCGCAGAGCACAACGTCATCAATTAATCCAGCCCCACCTCCGTCTTGTCTTCTTGACGCATCCTGTGTGTTTCCCCTCCCTTTTGTTGCATCAGCAGCCGACAAGCGCCGCTTCAGGATCAAAGTCCCGCGCATGCTCAGTCACTTCGGGTGCGGGCAGAGCCAACTGCGCATGCTCTGTCGGCCATTTTGCGGTGGTCTCTTACACGAGCTTACTGTACCTGCACTTACACTCGTGTAGTTCTATGGAGTACTCCATAGATCTACGTAAGAGACCACTGCAAAATGGCCAACGGAGCATGGGCAGTTGGCTTTGTCCGAACCCGAAGTGGCAGAGCAGACTGCGCATGTGCAGGATTCCGATCCCGAAGCGGCGCTCGTCAGCTGCTGACGCAGCAAAAATAAAGCAAAATAAAGGTAAGAGATGAATAGCCTTTATAAAGGCTATTCCTACGTGCTTTTAGTTTAAAAACTTTTTTTAATGATAGAATCCCTTGAACAACAGTGCTGAAGCAAGGGGCTCCTTTAGAGATGGGGGCTCTGGGCAGTTGTTCAGTCCCCCTCCTCACAAATGCCAGTTCTGGATACCACTAGGTCCAGTACTAATGGACTGAAGAATGAAAATTCTCCCTGAAGTATAGCTTTTAAGACAGTTTTCTCACAAATAAAACTTCACAAACCTTGCTGGTAAGTGATAATGAGTATGAAATTCCAATAACAGCTGACATTTCTGATGTTCAGTGTATATATTTATGCTATGTTTTTCATGTTCATATTAACCTGTGTTTGATAGGTGACTCACCTTCTTTCTCATTTACAGCTTCATCAGAATTGCCATCTCCACCTCCAGTCGCCATGATGACAGATGGAACAAGGCTAAGGGTCAAGGTTCAATATATTCCAAGGACCCTGCAGTAAATAATACATATAAAAACACAAAAGTAAAAAAAAGTTATGGTTTTATATGTAACCCTGGCATAAACAAATAGCAGTAAATTAAATAGAGAATACTTACAGCAAACACAGTAGTAATATAAAAAATGGTTTATTGAGATAAGATATATTTAAAGGGAACCTGTCCATGCATTGTGGTGTAATCTTCAGGCAGCATGTTATAGAAAAGGAGGAGCTGAGCAGATTCATATATAGTTTTGTGGGGAAAAGATTCAGCATAACTTGTTATTTATTTCTCTGTTCTTTCTATTTCTAGAAGTAATAGAGTCCGGTGGGCAGTCCTGTCATTGAATGACAGTCTCCTCTCTGTGAATGTGCATACTGAGATAACTGTCAATCACTGTTTTAACCTCCCACTAGACTTAATTGCTAATCCTAAGCATAGAAAGTTATTTCTATGCTTAGAAGTAGCAATTGAGTTATACTGAAAATTTTCCCACAAAACCATATATCAATCTGCTCTGCTCTTCCTGCTCTTTATCATGCTGCCTGAGGTTTACACAGTTTTCATGGTGACAGGTTCCCTTTAATATACTACTTATTAATACTATTAGAGGTTAAATTTACAAATACAGTATAATAATTACAATTGTTCTTTATGCAGGCAGAAGTAATTATGAAAATAGGGACCTTTAGGGAAATCAGATTCTCTGCTGCTTCTCTAACGTTATACTTAAAGCCTATATTATGAACTTACTGCATATATAGACAAAAACACTGATAATAAGATTGCATTTGTGTGCTATTTCACACAGTGGTTTTTATACCTCTTGTTTATAATATCTGCATTGAGTTTCTATGTTCATTGTATAACTTGTGTGGGCTTCCTACCACAAACCAAAAAACTCCATACAGGCTTTAATTTGCTTAGTGTCTTTTAGGCTGAGATCTCACATTGCGGAAAAGCTGCTTTTTTGATGCAGATTTTCTGTGGTTTTTTTTGAGCCGAAGCCAGGAGTTGATTGATCAGAAGGTAGAAGTATAAGAACTTCCTATATATTTCCCATTCCTTTTGTAGCCACTCTAGACTTTGGCTCAAAAAAATGCATCAAAATCAGCTGCGTTTACGCAACGTGGGGCCTCAGCCTCATGTGGTGGAGAATATATGGAAAACATATAGGAAGCTCTTATACTTCTTCCTTCTGCTCAATCCACTCCTGGCTTTGGCTCAAAAAACCACAACAAAAAAAGCTGCTTTTCCGTAATGTGGGGCCTCAGCCTTAGGCTAAAGACCCACGTTGCGGAAACACAGCTTTTTTTGTTGCAGATTTTGTTGCGGTTTTTTGAGCCAAATCCAGGAGAACTTCCTATATATTTCCCATTCCTTTTGTAGCCATTGTTGGCTTTGGCTCAAAAAACCGCAACAAAATCTGTTGCAGGGAGCAGATATCTTGTCTATGGTCCCGGCACCTTGTAAACCAGCAGCCCTGAAGTGCAGATTATGGTGAGCCCCACAGAGTCAGTGGGCCAAGAGCAGTTGCCGGCTCCGCAACCCCCCTCCCCATAGCTACGCCACTGACTGCAGAATTAGACACACAGATGAAACAATATGCAAATTATTCCACACAGAATATGCATTTCACACTCATTTGGAGAATATGGATAATCTGAAGTTATTAACCCTTTAAAGGACACAGCCATAAATCACCTTAAGGATACAGCTCCATTTTCCAAATCTGACATATGTCAATTTATGTTGTAATAACTTTGGAGTGCTTTAACTTGCCCAAATGATTTTGAGAGTGCTTTTTCAAGACACAGTTTACTTCATGTTAGTGTTAAACTTCGGTTGATATTTTATGCATTTATGAAAATTAAGACATTTTGCGAAAATTAAAAAACTTGCAATTTTTTACATTTGAGATCCTCTGCTTTTCAGCGTGTTTTTTTTTTTTTTTTTTTTAAAGGAAGCTTACAATTCAAGCAGCAATTTTCCAAAGTTTCAAGAAAAATCCACAAACCCATTTTTTTAGAGACCAGAGTTTTGAAGATGGTTTTAAAGTACAAACTACACCCCTCAAGTCATTCATAACAACATTTAGAAAGATTGTTAACCCATAAGCATAACCATTATCAGGAATTAATGCAAAATGGAGAAATTTACATTTCTTTCAATAATATGTTCAATTAGCCCTAAAATGTATGCATTCACAATGGCGTTAAAGGAAAAAAAAATCCACAAAAAGTATGGAAATACTCCACATGTGGATGTAAACTGCCGTTTGGGCAGGGTGCAAAACAGAATGAGCACTACTGGGCTTTTGGAGGTCAGATTTTGATGGAATTCTTTTCAGGTGCCATGATGCACTTGCAGAGCTCCTAAATTAAACAGCAGAAACATTTTGCAAGAAAAATGTGAAATAAAAATTTTGTTTTAGCCCTCATTTTTCATTTTCAAAAAGAGTTAAAAAAGGATAAAATGCACCCCCCAATTTGTTATGCAATTTCTCCTGAATATGAAAATACCCCATGTGTGGTTGTAAACTGTTTTGTGGACACATGACAGGGCTTGGTTTTTGAAGGGCATATTTTGAAAACTACAACCCTCCAGGAATTTATAAAGGGTTATACTGAGCGTTATGAGTTAACAGATATTTCATATATTTTATTAACATTGAGCAATGAAAATGAAAAATGTATTTTTTTTGCATTAAAATGTAGCTTTAGTCACACATTTTTAATTTTTATAATTTGTCACGTAAATTCTCAAGGGGACCCTAATACCTCATACAGTCATGGCCAAAAGTTTTGAGAATGATACAAATATTAATTTTTACAAAGTCTACTGCTTCAGTTTTTCTAATGGCAATTTGCATATACTCCAGAATGTTATAAAGAGTGATCAGCTTAACAGCAATTACTTGCAAAGTCAATATTTGCCTAGAAAATGAACTTTATCCCCCAAAACACATTTCAACATCACTGCAGCCCTGCCTTAAAAGGACCACCTAACATCGTTTCAGTGATTGCTCCATTAACACAGGTGTGGGTGTTGATGAGGACAGGGCTGGAGATCAATCTGTCATGATTAAGTAAGAATGACACCACTGGACACTTTAAAAGGAGGCTGGTGCTTGCCATCATTGTTTCTCTTCTGTTAACCATGGTTATCTCTAAAGAAACACGTGCAGTCATCATTGCACTGCACAAAAATGGCCTAAATGGGAAGAGTATTGCAGCTAGAAAGATTGCACCTCAGTCAACAATCTATCGCATCATCAAGAACTTCAAGGAGAGAGGTTCCATTGGTGCCAAAAAGGCTCCAGGGCGCCCAAGAAAGACCAGCAAGCGGCAGGACCGTCTCTTAAAAGTGTTTCAGCTGCGGGATCAGGCTACCAGCAGTGCAGAGCTTGCTGAGGAATGGCAGCAGGCAGGTGTGAGTGCATCTGCACGCACTGTGAGGCGGAGACTCTTGGAGCAAGGCCTGGTCTCAAGGAGGGCAGCAAAGAAGCCACTTCTCTCCAGAAAAAACATCAGGGACAGACTGATATTCTGCAAAAGGTACAGGGAGTGGACTGCTAAGGACTGGGGTAAAGTCATTTTCTCTGATGAATCCCCTTTTCGATTGTTTGGAACATCTGGAAAACAGCTTATTCGGAGAAGAAGAGGTGAGCGCTACCACCAGTCTTGTCTCATGCCAACTGTAAAGCATCCTGAAACCATTCATGTGTGGGGTTGCTTCTCAGCCAAGGGAATCGGCTCTCTCACAGTCTTGCCTAAAAACACAGCCATGAATAAAGAATGGTACCAGAATGTCCTCCAAGAGCAACTTCTCCCAACCGTCCAAGAGCAGTTTGGCGCTCAACAATGCCTTTTCCAGCATGATGGAGCACCTTGCCATAAAGCAAAGGTGATAACTAAATGGCTCAGGGAACAAAACATAGAGATTTTGGGTCCATGGCCTGGAAACTCCCCAGATCTTAATCCCATTGAGAACTTGTGGTCAATCATCAAGAGACGGGTGGACAAACAAAAACCAACAAATTCAGACAAAATTAAAGCATTGATTCTGCAAGAATGGACTGCTATCAGTCAGGATTTGGTCCAGAAGTTGATTGAGAGCATGCCAGGGAGAATTGCAGAGGTCCTGAAGAAGAAGGGTCAACACTGCAAATATTGACTTGCTGCATTAACTCATTCTAACTGTCAATATAAGCTTCTGTTACTCATAATATGAATGCAATTATATTTCTGTATGTGATAAAAACATCTGACAAACACACATAAAAACCAGAGGGCAGCAGATCATGTGAAAATATAATATTTGTGTCATTCTCAAAACTTTTGGCCATGACTGTATATGGATGAGTACTGCTGTTTGGGTACATGGCAAAGCACAGAAGGGGAGATGTGCCTTTAAAGATAACCTTTCACCACCTCCAACAAGTCCATTTTTTGCATCATTTAATAGGAGCAACTCCACTGATTCTGAGACCGTTGGAATTTTTGCTCTAGCCCCCACCGTTCCTGAGCAATCAATGCTGTTAGTTTTCATGTCTGATACGCTATTTAGGATCTATACTGTCAGAAGAGCAGTTTCAGGTAGGAACAGGCAAGGGGTATGATTCTGAGCTGTGACACTGGCCGCCTCTGATTGGAGCTCTGAGCCATCACACCCCCTCTGAAACTAGCCACCCAATATTACAGAACTTAAATAACACAGGCACCTATATTAACTGTGCTTGTTGCTCGGGAACAGTGAAGGCTAGAGAAGAAAGTTCAAATGAGTTGCATTTTACATTACCTGCAAAGTGGATGGAATTCTGGCTAATCCCAACCACAAATTGTAGAAAAAAAAATAAATAAAATAAATCTGCAGCGGAAACGCTCACATTTTTGTAAATCAAAAAATGTCAATACCTATGAAACGTTGGCGTTTTCCGTATAAGTATAATAGAGGCAGAAAGTCCGCAGAGGAAAAGGCATAATGAGGAAGGTTTCTGCCAGACATATTCATCAGATTAAGAAAGCAGATGCTAAAATACCATTACATAGAAGCAAACAGGTATTTGAAGCTGCAGAGGCTTGCAGTTGTGCATAAACCTACTATTCAGCCACTCCTAAACAGTGCTCACAAGCAGAAACAGTTGCAGTGGGCCCAGACATGAAGACTAATTTTGAAACAGATGGATGGAGAAGTGGATGTTTGTGGATGGCCACTACCATTTGCCTCTCAAAGTGAGAGGTCACTCTAATACTTTCCCCTGATTATCCAGCATTGTTTAGGATGCTGGTGAAATGCGTAGGAACAAAACTTACATAGGTGTGAGACCAGAACTGAGGCATAGGGTTTGCTGAACACAGTCAGTCTTACGCTCTTTTAAGAGCGCGCTCTGCCTGGAGGGGATATTGGCTTGTGTTTTCAGCAATACCTTCTAGATTGATGTGTAGTACAGCTGACTACATGTCTCTCTCTCTCTCTCATATATATCTATCTATATCTATATATCTATATCTATATTTATCTCTTATATATATAAAAATGAGTTTCTGTCTGTCTGTTCTTTATGCACGACCAAACGATTGGACTGATCCTCACCAAATTTGGAACAAAGGTATATCAGGTGTCTGGGAAGATTTTAGACCGGGTCTCAGCTCTCTAGGACGTACCATTCCTGAGATACAGTATTCCCAAAAAATGACCTGCATTAGCTAATACAAGCCTGGAAGTCTTTCACTCATATTCCAACTGCCATACACATGGTCACATGTCCCTTATCAGCCAATAAGAGCTTGCAGGCGATTGCTCTCCTCAGGCACACAGCTTTACTTCAGGTTTCCATAGCAACCAAGCTATGATCTGTATTAGTCAATAGCAGTTTGCAGGTCCTTAAATATTCAGTCATATGATGTTTATCAGCCAATATACGTTCACATTTAATTTACCAGGTTTCCATAACAACACAGCCATAAATAGACTGTATCTATACTATACTGCTATACTGGATGTCAAGTGCAAAACTGGCCAATTCTTATGGGGCCACTAGACAAACAAAAAATTAAATATACCCGTGTGAAGCCAGGTCACCCCCCCCCCGCTCAAACCGCATTCCTGCATACACTATTATGCCCCATAATGGCCCCTGCACACAGTATTATGCCCCATAGTGGCCCCTGCACATAGTATTATGCCCCATAGTGGCCCCTGCACACACTGTTATGCACCATAGAGGCCCTTGCACACACTATTATGCCCCATAGTGGCCCCTGCACATACTATTATGCCCTATAGTGGCCCCTGCACACACTATTATGCCCCACAGTGACCCCTTTACATAGTATTATGCTCCATTGTGGAGCACCCATGAACAATTATTATACTCTGGGGTCTTTTCAGACCCCAGAGTATAATGATTGGAGATCCAGGGGAGGATACAAACAAATAAAACAATGTCACTTACCTCTCCCTGGCTCCGGCGCACTCCCCACTACTTCTTCAATGTTGGACCAGATGTCACGTGAGCCAGGCATGCGTTGTGATGCATAATGACGTCGGACTGGCACACCGATGTCTGGGAAGTCACCAAGGAGGCCCGAAGCCTGCTGGAGCACAGGAGAGGTAAATAACATTGTTTTTTATGTTCCCTCACATCCCCTGGGCCTCCAATCATTATATTCTGGGGTCTGAAAAGACCCCAGAGTATGATGATAGCACAGCCACCTTCGATTCCACAGAAGGTGAAGCACAGATGGCCGTAAGCAGTTATGGGGATCGGTAAGTAAATTGGGCCGTAACCTGCTGGTGTTACATCAGCAGGTAATGGCCTATTTAAAAAAACAAACAAAAAAAAAAAAACACACACAACATCAGGGGTCTGCCGGGCCCCCTAATGTCCCAGGCCCTGTGGCAGCCGCTACCACTGCTACCCCGGTATATACGCCACTGACTGGACTGCCATACTGGAGGTCAGCATTCTTATAAATTGAATCGTTTTTAAACTACTCATGCCTCCTGCAGCAAAATGCATGATTGCTGCTCGAGCTAATAAAAACTCTCAGCAGACCCAAGCCCCTTTCCAATCTAACAAGGTATGTCACAGACAACAGCGAGCTGCTGAAACTCCCCAGCAGACACAAGCCTGTCTCCAATCTGACAAGGCATTGTCAGCCACATGCACACAGCTGCACATCATGTTTCCATAACAACCCAGCCATTTTTCTTCACTGCTGTAGGTCAGCTTTAAAGGGTCAGGGAGCTGTGCATGACACTTACACAAGGTCACATACACACAGCTTTACTCCAGGTTTTCCATAACAACCGATTGCAGGTTTTTCACTGATATCCAAACTGAGATACAGATGATCACATGACGCATATGGACCAAATAAAATCACAGGTTCTTCAGTCTTGACATATACACAGCTTTACACCAGGTTTCCATAGCAACCAAGCTATCTATGACCTGTATGAGTCAATAGCAGTTCGCAGGTCCTTAAATATTCAGTCATATGACGTGTATCAGCCAATATAAGTTCACATTTCATTTACCAGGTTTCCATAGCAACACAGCCATAAATAGACTGTACCTATACTGGACTGCCGTACTGGATGTCAAGTGCAAAACGGGCAAATACTTATGGGGCCACTACACAAACAAAAAATGAAATATACCCATGCGAAGCCGGGTCCTTCTGCTAGTATATATGGGAATCTCTGCATATATATTTGGGCAGCAGTATAATTAAACTCAATATTATGTGGGCATTTCTGGTCATCTAGGGGCTTCGGGCATTGATGAAGGGAGACTCTGGGCCTTCTTTCTACAGATTTCTGTGGAATTGGGCCACACTGAAAAACTTTATTCTCCCGACTATTTATTTTTGTCCCAAATGTCAGAGACTGTTTTGATGACTTTTGACCCTAACAGCTATCTACTTGATCCCTAGCAGAGATTTTTCCCGTTATATTGTGGTATAATAGACCTCAATTGCTCCTTGGTGATACTTACATTGGGGTTCGACCTAGTCAATAATACATGTTGGTATGCATTTTGAAATCGCTATACCACTGCTATACAAAATTGGTGACCCCCTTTGTGCACATCTATATTGATCTTTACTCTCACAATTCACAAGAATTTTTATCTAAATGCGTTTTGTCACTTTCATAAGTCTTCTTAGTTTTAAAAGAAATAAAAGTGAAGTTTTATCATATATTCACATTATCTTACACACTCTGTTCCTTGACCCTATTATTCTGATATATTTTGATTTTTTTTGGTATAGATTTATGCAGTCTTGACCTCCTGCATGGTGACTCATAATTGGTCTTTTCCTAAATTGGTGGATGACCACCATGTCCCAACAAGGCTGCAATGTCAGCAAGGAGATGGCGAAGTTGTGTCTTGGGCAGGAATCATGGGGAGAGAGCTGGTAGGCCCCTTTAGGGTCCCTGAAGGTTTGTAATTAACCTCTGCAAAGTATATGGATTTTCTGTCCGACCAATTTCTTCCATGGTCCAAATAGCAGAACCATGCCTTCCAAAGCAAAATCATCTTCATGCATGACAATGCATCATCTCATGCAGCAAATAATATCTTTGAGCCATTGGCTATGGGCATAAAAGTAGAGAAACTCAGGGTGTGGCCATCATCCTCACAAGTTCAATGAATGAAAGAGTTGTGAAGGTGATATCAAAGAAACCCTATGTTAACATACAGGTGCATCTCAATAAATTAGAATATATTTGAAATGTTTATTTATTTCAGTAATTAAATTAAAAAAGTGACCTCCTACATTTTCTAGATTCTTTACATAGAGAGTGTTCTATTTTAAGTGTTTTATTTCTGTAAATGTTGATTATGGATTACAGGTAATGAAAATTAGAATATTATAAAAAACGTTTATTATTGTAAATTAAGTCTGTTACCTGCCAAGGTTTCCTAAGCCTTTAAATGGTCCCTAAGTCTGGTTCAGTAGGACACACAATCATGGAAGACACTGATTATGAATTGAATTACTGAAAAGAATGAACGTTTCAAAGATATTCTAATTTATTGAGATGCACCTATATAACTTGGCCTGTTAAGATGTTTTTGATTGATATAGTTTTTGATTTCAGTAAATGCAACCTCTTAATGCTGCAAATTCAACAAATGACCATTTTCACGTCTTCCTATAAAATGTTTAGAAACTCTGTTTTGCATAATTTCGAACAGTGGATTTTGATTTTTTCATTTGTAAAAAAAAAATAAAAAAAAAAAAATATATCATTGTTAGGTTTGTCCAATAAAATTTGATTTATGCTCTAATGGTTGAACATTATACTGACTGTTAATTGCATTGACCATTTAGGAAAATCAGAGAAAAATATAATTGGTTGGATGTTAGTTTGGGCCTCACCTCGATCAGAGTCTTCTCCCTCCTGATGTGGATTTGATCACGGAGGTAGTGTGGACTTCTCCTCCCTCCTCCAGTACCCTTCTCCCCTCCTTCAGCATCTCTGAGACTAAAGTGGAGAGAAAGCTGCATTTGTCCTGCTCGGCCACTCTGATTCTAGCAGAACATGTGTTCAGGCCTCCTCCTGGGGTCCGGACACAGCCTAGTGACATAATCGGTATGGAGCCCATGACTGGAAGTGGTCATCTGTTCATCAGCTAGAAGGCGTGCACGTCGCACGGACGTGACTTCACATTCCGAAGACCAAGTAAGCTATTATTTTAGTGGGTCTGTCATGCATTTTTCTGATTTGAGGTCTGCAGTGAACTTGGCGTTTTGTGCAGTATATCTGATGCAGCAGCATCTAACCTCCAGCCAGGGACCCTTGTAACTACTTCCCTCCTGGGCCTGTTCTGATGTATGGTTTTTTTATGTGATGGAATTTTTTCAGTTCTCTTAGTCTCTCTTAGGTGGAGACTGAGAGGGCCCATAAAAGGTAAATCTACTTCAAAGGAAGGGAGATCTAAAAAATGTCCCATCTCCCATCCTGAGGCTTATGAAAAACAACTTAGAGGAGAAACCATCTTTTCAAGTCCAAGATTCTGTAACTAACCTTCAAACTCCGCTGGTTTCTTCAGGGGAACCTACAGTTAAAAAACCTAAACCCCATCAGCTAAGTGTGACTAAGTTTGTATAATCCAGATGCAGGTAGAAAAGAAGAGACAGATGAGCATTGATCCAGAATAAATGTAGTCTTTAATCCAATTAAATAAAACACACGACGCGTTTCGGGACAAGTCCTTTTTCAAGTGTCCATAAAAACATAGCATGGGTAGCATAACATATATATACTTTACAAAAATAAAAAAAATGAGACAAAAACGTGTGGGGGCGTGGCTAATGGAAAAAACAAACAATTATATGTTGTGGGTAGAAAACAAAAGGAAAAGAGAAAAAGGATCCAACGTGGGAATAATAGTGTATTTCAATAATACTGTCAAAGGATCTCTTCACATCACAGAGCAACTTGCCGCGACAGTGATCAGCTGTTTAGAAGGAAATATAGAGCGCATGCATGATGTGTGCTTACAATGAATGAGAAGGAGAAGGAGGATCGCTTTGCAGCACCAGGCTCTGTGCTGCGACAGCTATCAGCTGTTAAAACAGAAACAGAGCGCATTCATAATGTGCTGATTGTAACAAGTGATAAAAAAGGAATGGCTAGCATTGTGGGTTAAGGAATAGAGCATATATCTTGTGCTGTATAGGTATAAATATGTATATAGCGCTAATTGTACAAAAATAGGGCTAATTTTACAAAAATACGCTTCAGTCGTAATTGAAGTGTATAAAATAAATACATAAATGGTTTGTATGTGGAAAAAAAAATGATTGATAAAAATTAATTTGAAAACACAGAAGCAATAGAAAAAGTTCACAGTACATTATATGAAGAATTCATAAATACAGTATGTAAAATATGTTAAGAATGACTAAGCATACTATAATATAAGTACAAATGATAAAATATGAATAATAATCAAATAATAAAGATCAAGGACTGTGGGTATTGGATCAAATGGTCCATGGGGAAAGGAGAAGAAACTAAGAGAGGTAATGCAAGGAATGAAGTATATATAATGAATAACTATAAAAAAATAATAGGAAAATAGAAAAGAGTTTCAGTACATTATATGAATAATTCATAAATATGTAAAATAAGTTAAGAATAACTAAGTATACAATAATAAATACAATTAATAAAATATATAAAATAATCAAATATTAAGGAGGATAAAAGACTGTGATTATTGGGATTCCTTAGTGGAGAATAGAATGGGAAGCTCAAAAACGAGAGGAAATCAAGGGTACATTGCATCAATTTGGTTTAACGTATAAACTTGGATTGATGCTCAAAAATTTTTTTTTCTGATGCTTCATTTAGACCTACGGGTACCATTGTGTTCAGTCTATAGATCCAAAAGAATTATTTTCTTTTAAGTAACTCATTATTTGTAGTAGTAATTTGATCTATTGGAGTGATTTTGAATACATTAAATTCACAATCATGATATTTGGCGGCATGTCTAGAAACACTATGTTTCTGAAAACCCTTAAGAACCTTGGCCCGATGTTTATTTAAATGTTCCCTGAGGTGCATAGTGGTGCGCCCCACATATTGTAAGCCACACTGACAGTGAATAACATAGATGACAAGGATGAGTTGCATGCAAGATGTGGCTTGATTGGAAAAGTCTCACCTGTGGAGTTACTAGTAATTGTAGTTTGACCATGAGTGATGCTAATACAGCACTTGCATCTAGTTACGTTACATTTGTAACTCCCCCTTGGGTAGGTTTTGGCTGAATATTGATCACTCTAGGAATCTTGGGTTCCCTCAATTTGCTGGGGGCTAATACATTTTTTTAAATTTGTATAAGGAATTAAAAAAAAAATCAGCTGTACAGCGAGGAAGCTACCAAAGTGTGAGAAACTTCCCAAAAGTAGATATAAAAGTGGCCAAGGTTCAAAAACTGGATCTTCCATTTGAGTATGCAGCTCATTTGAAAGATCCAGTGGACAGTAAAGCAGATTCTCTTCAGAAGATTTTGGGAGACTGCGATGATAAATCTAAAAACTAACGTTTCTTCTACTTCTGTGGCCAGAACTCTATTCATTTGGCTTTGAGAATTAGAAAATCTTATAAGGGGGTACCTCAAGAGATGAAATCATACAGTCGATCCCTTTATTAAAGTTAGCAACAGGCTTTATAGTTGATGTCTCTGGGAAGGTGCTTTATCTAATTCGACTCACCTGGCTCTGTGGATAAAATGCTAAAAATTGTGTAGAATTTCTTTTAATGGTTTAGGGTTTAGGTTCTGGATGTGGTGGAAAATGGCTACAGGATCGAGTTCAGATCTCTTACTCCACAGAAGTTTCTAGTTTCTTCTCAACCCTCTAAATTTCTTTGTCATCAAGTTTGGCAGAATGTTTAACCCCTGTTAAAAATGGGGGTGCTAGTCCCAGTACCTCTAGACTGGCTAGGAAGGGGTCACTATTCATCCCTATTCCTAGTAAAATTCCTTAATGGCTTGTTTACAGCTGTTTCAAGATGGAGTCAGCCTTAATGTGCACTCAAGATCTCTGAGATGCAAATTATCATATCCCAATTCACAGTTCAACCCCCAAATTCCCCAGATTTGCAATAAAGCTTTGTCTACCAGTTTACAGCTCTCCCATTAGGGTTGCATTAGCCTACAGAATCTTTACAAAAATGATGATAGAGGGGGTGGCAGCAATCAGGAGACAAGGGGTCGTCATACTTCCTCAAAGTAGCAGAGTCAGTGGACTCTTTAATTTACAACAGAAACCTGGTTATATAATTTCTGGAAACACTTGGGTGGATCATAAATCTACAGAATTCGGATCTAGAGCCAGCCACAAAAAAGAAATTCTTAGAAGTCCTTCTAGACTCAGAACAGAAAATGTCATTCCTCCCAATAGTGTAGAAAGACAAGCAATTAAGCACTGTTCGGGGCTTTCTAGGTGCAGATTATTACAGGATAAGAAAGGCGGTGAGGCTTCTAGGCCAGATGACCGCTTGCATCCAGTGTGTAGCATGGTGCCAGAAATACACTAGAACACTAGTCTTAGATTCTATGAGCCTGGAACAGGATGCAGAACTCACAGGATATGACAAGGTATAGTAAAATCTTCCCTGGGATGGTGGAAAAAGGCTTAGAATCTGGGAGTGACATGGCAACCATGTCCTATAGTATCTATCCAGGCAGACGCAAGTCTCTGGGAGTGGGTCTTTTGGGTTTCTGGACTCAACATATAACTCAACAGTCCTCCAATTATAGGGATCTCAGAGCAGTTCTAGAAACTATACGTTCAGTGAAAACACGTTAAAATTTTTTCAGACATCACGCTGACAGTTGCTGATGCAGACAGAGGAGCACAAAATTCCTGAATCTTCTGGTAGAAGAGAATTAAGCCTATCAGCAGTTCACCTGAAGGGTCTGGAAAACCAGGTAGAAGACTTTCTGAGAAGAAGACTCCAACGAATGGTCACTAAACCAGGAAGTGTTTCTCCATCTAACAGAACTTTGGTGAGTTTCCTAGACAGATCTATTTGCCACAAGACAAAACTCTAAGATGGAAGTCTTCTTTTCCCTAAATCCAAAAGATCAACCATGGGGAGTGAATGCCTTTGCTCGCCCATGGGATTGAGAGCTTGCCTACGCTTTTCCACCTGGGGCTCTCATTCCCAGAACATTAAAGAAAATGCGATTATAAGGAACCAGAGTCATATTGATTGTTCATTTCTGGGTCCAATGAAGTTGGTTCCCGCTATTACAAAGCATGGCTATGGCAGTCCCAGTAATTCTTCCAGTTAGGAGAGATTTACTCAAGCAGGGTCCTGGTCGGCACCCAGATCCAGAATATTTTCATCTATCTTAAGATCCAAGGGGCTTTCAGATAATGTAATTAAAACCATGAAGTCCTCTCGTAAACCAGTCACTAATGCTTATTGTATTGTTTGATACCCCACTGGCTGAACACAGGTGGGTAATCAGGCTTATGATGGCAGCAACTAGACTTAGGCTAGATGCACACTAAAATGGTGCAAAACATCTTGCACCCGAGGGACACCTGTTTTCATGGATCCCCCATACATTTCAGTGTATGGAGGCATCCATGAAAACCGGATAAAATAGGACATGACCTATATTTTGACAGTCTGTGACAACAGAACGTCAAAATAACGGTCATGTGAATAGCCCTTATTTAGTGAATTTGATGCTGCTGAGTGACATCAGTTAAACAAATGGATGTTACACGGCCAAGTTTCACAGTCATGTGAATGTAGCCTCAGACCATTATTAAGGTCTTTGACTCCCCACTGGGATCTTAGTCTTGTCCTAAAGGCCCTAACTGCACCTCCCTTTGAGCCTCTAGAATCTATAAATTTTAAACATCTAACTGTAAAGGCTGCTTTCATTATTATCATCACTTCAGCTAGAAGGTTGGGAGAGATTGAGGCCCTCCGTATGAGAGATGCATATCTAAAAATTACAGACAAATAGAATGTTCTCCCTAAGAGGAATCAGTTGCAGCAGTCAGTGCATCTAAGAGCAGCTTTAAAAGCTAAGTGATAAAGCGATTGTATGATCTTGCGAGCATGTTTTGATTCTAAAATGTGGTTTTGTTTTACGTGTGACTTAAAATTAAGTATACACTTTATCTGGAATGTGCTTATTTTACTTGTATTTTTTGTTTTGGTGTAATAATCTCCATTAGGTAAGATGTCCTCCATGGTTAGCAATGCGGTCTAGTGTATATCTTGCGATATGTATTCTATGCTTGAGCACCCACTTGAGAGGGCATACTGTTGTGCAAGATGTAAGCGCATTGCACATTTGGAAGCCCAGATTATGGATATAAATGAGCAATTTGCACAACTGAGATCCATTGATAACTTGGAAAGGAGTTTGTTGCTCACAGAGCAGGAACTCGCTGAGGAAGTGCAGAGAGGGATGGTAGCATGGAAGTGCAGGAACAGGAGGTAGCTAGCTGGGTGATAGAAAGCAGCGGGGTAGAGGGAAGAGTGCTAGAGAGGGTAGTCCTGAACTGGCACACCCAACAAGTTTGCTAAATTTGCTAGGAGTCCAGAGCAGGCCAGAAAGGAGCTGGTAGCAAGGGAATTCAATTAGGGGAACAGACAGGGCAATCTGTCATAAAGACCAGGGTCATCGAATTCGACACATCTCGGATCGGGTTAATAGATTACTCGTAGGGGCTGATGTGAATCAATCCAACGGATCAATGGTGTGCACAAACGACAAAGCTAGAGGCAGGTGGAAGGTCCTTAAAAAAATTATTTCAGGGATCTTGGAAGCAAGCAAAAGCAAGGACCTCCAAGGTGGTATTGTCAGAAACACTACCTGTACCACGGACCACACAGGAGAGGCAGCAGGAGAATAGGGAGGTAAACAAGTGACTCAAGAGCTGCTGTAGGAAGAAGGGGTTTGGGTTGGAGAAATGGAGACTTTGCTGTGGGCTACAGGTTCTTTGGTAGGGATGGGCTGCACCTCAATGGGAGGATTCAGCTGTGCTGCGGGAGAAGATGGCTAGACAGCTGAAGGAGTGTTTAAACTAGGGACTTGGAGAGGGTAATAACAGATGTAGAGGGCAAGATAGTGTAGACATGGAACAAGGGTTAAATAATGCAAATCGGGGGTAAAGCGGGCCGTAGGGTGATTCAGTAGGCAGAGGAGGAGGAGGAGGGATAAGGATAAACACATCAAATGCATGTATACTAACGCCAGAAGTCTCACTAACGAGATGGAGGAACTAGAAATGATAAAGTTGAAAGAGAAAGAGAGGTATGCTTGCACATAAAATCCTGCCTTAAAGTGGTATTCCCATCTCAAGGATCCTATCTATACTGCTAGTTTATGTAAATTAAAGAATTTTCCTAAATATATTGTTTTAGCAATGCTGCTTTGTTTGCCTGCTATGTGAAATTATTCCTCCCCTTTGTTTACAGATCGTTCCCATGGAGCACTATGTGGTATGTGATAAGCAGGATGGATGATGTCAGTCACTGCTAGCTGGGGGGGCTGAGTGCTTCCACTGTTATCTACAGCTCTGCTGGTCTGTTATCTCTCTATGTAAATACACAGATAACACTGAAGTCTTCTCTGTAGAACCATGGTAAGTGTTCTATATAAATCTGTGTAATGTAATATATATTTACTGTGCATATTACTTGATCTGCATTTATTTCTCGTAATCATAATACTCTCTCATGGTAAGGGCAAAGTCTATATCTTCATAAAATATTCAAAGCCACCTCCCCACTGCTTGTGGAAGGGAGAAGACAATAGGTAAAGCTGCTGAGAAAAGGAGATTGGAAAATTCCTTTAAGCCAGTCCTGCATGGTGACATCTGGGATGAAAATGAATATGTGGATTCCTTATGGGTGGAAATTAGGGGAGAAATAATCTTCTAACAAACAATCTGATCAGCTTCTATGAAGAGGTCGGTTGTAGACTGGACATGGGTAATGTGGTGGATGTTGTGTATCTGGAATTTTCGAGGGATTTTGATACTGTACCACATAAAAGCTATCACAGAGGGTAATTGACCATTCCTATATTTTAAACATCTCACAGACTCTCAGAATGGTCTAACAAAAAAAGATGAAAACTTAATCTTTATTTATGTTAAGTAAAAACATGACAATACACAAAAAGACATCCACTAATACAAACAAGACATACGGTGACAGTCTCTATTTGCCTATGTGGGTCCGATACATTGAATAATAATGTTTTCCAGCAGTAGCCATTTTCTTTGTGGCTTTCCAGCCAAGCTCTTCTACAGTCTTCTCTCCTAGCAGACTTCTTATATCCCCTTAACGAGGAGATCCCAGTCAGCTGGCTTTCTTCCAGGAGTGCACACAAGGTGCGGACTGGAGGGGATGGGAATGGCAGGTCCTACTACCAGCCTACCCACCATTCCATAAAAATGCAGCATAGTGCACAGCACTTAAATAATGCTCAGCAAACATAATTGTCTGCTGAGAAACAAGCTTTCTGGATTTCCCTCATCTCACCCATCTGAGCAACCTGGGTGAGATGTACATCCCTTCCAATATTTTTCCAGTCATTGACTTACATATCCCCCCCCCTCTTTTCCAGACCGGAGGGCTGAGCATTTGTGGCCATCATACAATGTACCCTTGACAGGGCATCAGCATTTCCCAACAACTTCCCTGGTCTGTGCTCTACAATGAAAATAAAATTTTGCAAGGACAGAAACCATCTGGTAACCCTAGCATTTCTATCCTTATTCATTTTCATCCAAGTGAGAGGGGCATGGTCAGTTATCAACTTAAATTTTCTGCCTAGGAGGTAATATTTTAGGGCATCCAGTGCCCACTTAATAGCTAAGCACTCCCTTTCCACGATGGCATAGTTTTTCTCAGCAGGGGACAGCTTCCTGCTCAGGTACATCACTGGATGCTCCTCTCCCAGACCTGCATCCGAGGCATCTGTCTGCACCAAGAACTCCTTCCTAAAATCAGAGGTTATCAGGACTGGCTGTTGGCAAAGAACTAACTTTAGCCTCTGGAATGCCTCCTCTGCTTCTGGTGTCCAGTGGATCATCACTGACTTCCCACCTTTCGTCAGGTCAGTGAGAGGAGCTGCAATACAGGCAAAATTTGGCACAAACCTACGATAGTAGCCAGCAATTCCAAGAAACGCCCTGACTTGTTTTTTGGTTAGCGGCCTTGGCCAGTTCTGTATTGCCTCCACCTTATTGATTTGGGGCTTTATTACTCCTTTGCCAATTACATAGCCCAGGTACTTGGCTTCTTCTGGCCCTAAAGCACATTTCTCAGGGTTAATAGTAAGGCCTGCCTCGCTTATGGAGTCTAGTACTGCCTGTACCTAACAGAGGTGACTTCCCCAGTCTGGGCTATGAATGACCACATCGTCCAGGTAAGCCCCTGCGTACTCACGATGTGGCCGCAAGATTTGGTCCATCAACCTCTGAAAGGTAGCAGGAGCTCCATGCAACCCAAATGGCATAACCTTGTACTGGAACAATCCTTCTGGTACAGCAAAGGCAGTTTTCTCTTTGGCTTCCTCAGACAAAGGTATTTGCCAGTAACCTTTTGTGAGATCCAGTGTGGTTATTTATCTCGCATTACCCATCTTCTCAATAAGCTCATCTACTCTGTGCATTGGATAAGCATCAAATTTAGAAATTTCATTTAATTTTCTAAAATCATTACAGAACCGCCAGGTACCATTGGGCTTAGGTATCAAGACAATTGGGTTAGACCAGTCACTTTTAGACTCCTCAATCACACCTAACTCCAGCATGCGTTTAACCTCGGCTGACAGTACCTCCCTACATGCCTCTGGTATTCTATAGGGTTTGAGGTTTATTTTCCGCCCAGGTTCCATCTCCACACAGTGCTCTACTAGGTGTGTACGCTCTGGAAGATCAGAGAACTTACGTTTATTTCTCTGCAGGAACTCTTGCCTCTTGTTGTTGGGGCGCTGACAAAGTCTCATTTATATGGACTGGAGGGATTGGTGGCAACGAATCATCCACTTCTGCATTTGAGGACACCAAGGTTTCCCTCTGGGTCCAGGGCTTGATCAAATTTACATGGTAAATATGAAATGGCTTTATTTTCCCTGGTTGGTGCACCTTATAGTTCACTGGCCCTACTTTTTCCACAATTTCATATGGGCTTTGCCACTTCGCTAAGAATTTAATTTCCACCGTTGGCACTAATATAAGTACTCTATCCCCTGGGCTAAATTCTCGGATTCTGATAGAACGATTGTAAATTCTGCTTTGGGCCTCTTGTGCTTTTTGTAGATGTTCTTTTACCACTGGCATGACTGTTGCAATACTGTCTTGCATTTGAGCTACATGCTCTATGACACTTTTGTATGGGGAAGCCTCAGTTTCCCATGTTTCCTTGGCTATATCTAGTAAGCTTCTGGGGTGTCTACCATAGACTAATTCAAAAGGGGAAAAACCTGTAAAAACTTGTGGAACTTCTCTAATAGAGAACATCAGATATGGAAACAGGCAGTCCCAATCACGACCATCTTTTTCTACCACTTTTTTAAGCATGTGTTTAAGAGTTTTGTTAAAGCGTTCCACTAACCCATCTGTCTGGGGGTGATACACAGAGGTCCGTATGTGGGTAATTTTAAATAGCTTGCATAGCTCTTTCATCACCTTTGACACGAATGGTGTGCCCTGGTCGGTCACTATTTCTTTAGGAATGCCTGTTCTTGAAAACATATAGAACAACTCACGGACAATACTTTTTGATGCAGTATTACGCAAAGGAACCGCCTCAGGATAGCGAGTAGCATAATCTAAAACAACCAGGATATATTGGTGACCTCTAGCTGACTTGACTATTGGACCGACCAAGTCCATAGCAATCTTTTCAAAAGGTACTTCAATGATGGGCAGTGGAACCAAGGGACTACGGAAATGTGGGGTTGGGGCATGTACCTGACATGTAGGACAGGATGCACAGTAGTCTTTCACTTCCTTATACACGCCCGGCCAATAAAACCTTTGGAGAATCCTCTCCTGTGTTTTCTCAGACCCTAGGTGTCCCCCAAGTATATGATTATGGGCCATATCAAGTACCATGCAGCGGTATGGCTTAGGCACGAGAAGCTGCTCCACAATTTCCCCATTACTTTTTGCAACCCGATACAAGAGGTCATTATTCATGGCAAAATGGGGAAATCGGTGGTCAGCATCCAGTTCCTGAGGCACACTATTTACGACTGTCACACTTTCACGAGCATTCGCAAGAGTGGGATCTCTCAAATGTGAAATACCAAAATTATCCTGGGAGACCTGCAATTCAGGTATATCATGCTCAGGAAATGGGGAAGGGGTATCATCCTCCTCTCCAGCTAGGACCTCTAATGGAAAAGGGTCACACTCATCATGCATTTTAGGCGTAGGTGGGGTATCCACCTTTGGCTTACAGATTTTACCTTTTCCCCACAAATCCCAGAACAAAAGGGAAATCATGTCCCAAAATCACACTATGCATGAGGTTTTTCACAACACCCACTTCATAATAGACAAGTCCTAATATAGTCTCTATTTTGATATTGGCCATGGGGTAGTCCTTAGTATCCCCATGGATGCAAAGTACACTCATGTGCTTGTCCGGCATACAGTCCCCAGCTATCCAGCTGGCATGTACTAAAGTTAAAAGGCTTCCGGAGTCAAGCAACGCCTGGACAGGATGACCATTCACCACAATCTTGGAGACCTGAGGCTCAGTCTCTAGACCCGGTGCTGCAGCACAGACAGGTTCTGCGAACAAGGATGGATGGCCACCAGCGTCACACTCCATCAGCTCAGAGCTGAGAGGGCAATAGGCAGCAATATGTCCCTGCTCATGGCATCTCCAGCACTGTACTAGGACTGGTTTCTCCAGCAGAGAGTCCTGTTTGGGACTAGTGGAGTGCTTGGGAGACATTTCAGTCTTTCGCCCATGAGACCTGTTTAAAACCCTTTTCACTCCGCCTTCAATAAATGGAGCAGTCTTACCGGGAGGTGCCCTCCACCTGGTGTTCCTAGGGGGTGATCAAGCTGCAGGGACATCGCGAAGTTCCACCTCAGTCGCAAGGAACGTTTCTACAAGGCTGACAAGTTGGTTGGCATCTTTGGGGTCTCCATGTCCGACCCAGCGCTGCAACACAGGAGGAAGAGATCTGACGAACCGGTCTAGGACCACCTTCTCCACAATCTGTGCAGGGGTACAGGAGTCTGGTTCCAGCCATTTCTTTACCAGGTGAATAAGGTCGTACATCTGGGACCTGGAAGGTTTGTCCAAATGGTACCTCCAGGTATGCACCCGCTGGGCATGGACAGCCGTGGTCACTCCCAACCGAGCAAGAATTTCTGCTTTCAGTTTATTATAGTCTCTGACATCATGTTGGCAGAGGTCATAATATGCTTTCTGGGGTTCACCTGTCAGATAAGGTGCGATAACATCTGCCCAGTCAGCAGCTGGCAGTCTCTCTCGTTCAGCCACCCTTTCAAACACGGTAAGGCAGGCCTCTATATCATCATCTGGCGTCATTTTCTGCAAAGCTCTTTGCACAGCCTGCTTTACATCTTTGAGATCCACAGGTCTCTGCGGACTAGTGACACCAGTCTCTTTGATGATGGCCAGCTGCTCCATCAACAAACGGTTGGTTTCTGTATATTAGACTGCACCAGTAGCTCTTCCATATTCCGGGTCTGGTCTTGTCTGGCGGCAACAGCCTTCACCCAGGACATATTTTTTTTTTTTTTTTTTTTTAACAAGGAGTTGTGTTGTTGCCCTTAGCAGCCCCTGACTGCCCGCATCCTCCACCAATTGTCAGGATCTGGGGTGCTGGGTGGGCTGACATGAACACAGACTCCAAGGTATTAGTCCAAGTATTGAGTTTTATTCACTCAAAACACTCCTTGGTACATGCAACATAACAGAAACCGAAAAAAATAAATACCTGCCCGTCTGGGCTCTAACTAAATAGAAATAGGTTACCTCACCTAGAATAGAAACAAGTTCAAACAGATTGTTTTCCAGCTGTAGCCACTTTCTTTGTGGCTTTCCAGCCAAGCTCTGCCACAGTCTGCTCTCCTACCAGACTTCTTATATCCCCTTAACGAGATGTACATCCCTTCCAATATTTTTTTCAGTTATCGACTTACACAACCTATAAGTGTTTTGCACACTTGATAAAGGGGTATCAAACACCCCTAAACGCGTTGTTTGGTTTTATTTTCTGGAATAAAAACTTGGTCCCTTCCGCTGTTATTCCCTCTGCACCTAAGAACAGGTCCTCACAGGTTTCTGCTGTGATCCTGCATTCCTTTTGTGATTCGATGACTGCAATTTTTGGTTGTTGTGACATACACAACCTCACAAGGTGAGGAGCCATTACTTCTTGTATGTTTTTCGTTTTAATATAAGTGGTAATGCACGACGAACTGCTCGGTGCTTTTGTTTTTTGTCTTTAATCCCTGTTTAGTGGCGTCAATATGACTATCTAGATTTATACCTAGTCAAAAAAGACACTTCAGTGTTATATAACAAATATATTGTCATACATATTTTTCTTACTCATAGAGCCAAAACTAGATTTTCTGATGTATTTTTCATCTTGTTATAGGGCCATGCTTGTTAGGAGCTGTTGATGACTGTGGGGTCCCAAGGTTGAATTTGTGTTTGGTGACTGATGAAAATAACTATTAAAGCTAGCCCTACACATTGATTTTAAGTCAGTTGTGATTCCACCAATCAATTTATGGTGGGATGATTCATAACCAACTATACTGCCCATTCCAAGGGATAGTTCAGGGGGAAAAAAAAAAACCACAATCTGAGACCTCTCAAAATGGCTAATGATAAGCCAAATTCAGCTGATTATGCCATAGACTTCTATTTTCAGATGACCCATGGCTGAAAATTTCTAGCACAACAGAGGAAGCTCTTCAACCCCTTTATGCAGTTTTATTAAATCTGCCCCATTAAATTAGTTATTTCGCAGACAAATGTCTGCCGCCAGTTATCGCAGTCAAAATTGGCCAATTCAGACAACTTTTATCGATGTGTATGACCAGCTTGAGAGCCTTCAATAGTTTTTACATACCCTGGCAATTGTTATATTCATAAATAAATATAAATGTAGAACAAACAATCTTACAGCCTGTGAAAACTGCCCATCTGCCATTTCTAAACCAATCTGTTCCTACTACTACTTAAAAAAAGAACTCTGTGTCTGACTATGTAAAATTTAACATTACAGTAATACAATACAAATACTATAACCAGAATTTTCCATGTATTTATTAAGAAACATAATGACATGAAACTACAACAGCAACCTGCAACTGTCTCCATAAGATTAATAGTGTCAAACATACATTTAAAGAAATAGACACAATAACTAGTTTCTCACTAACAGTAATTCAGTGTTTGTAGGAATGTAATTGATTTCCACCACGCTGGGTTCCAATAGCAATCCATCATAGTTTTCTTACAGCCACAGCATATAAGTACTTAATGATAGATCCATTATATCTCAGGTCCCCGTAGAAATTTGTGCTCCACAAACATAAACCTATTGACATGCACAGTCAAGCTTACAATAACCATTTATTGCTGAAGCTATAAAAGCAGATAAGCGAGTTCTATACTGCTCCTAAATGCTGAAGTCATTGTTTTTAGAAATCCATATTTTGTCTGCAAAACCAAAACACTGTACTGGATACTATACAGTGCAAATGCAGAAGACACAAAAGACACGCATGTGAACAGTAATCGCAAATTGACAGTGCCAAGCTGCAAACCCTCAACTTCTATAGTTTTTAATATTTAATAAACATATTCCATTATGTAACTGCTTTGTTACAGTCACTGTTACATTAAAGGGGTATACCAATCTTAAGACATTTATGGCATATGAAGAAGATATACCATAAATGTCAGAAAAATGCAGTTCCCATCCCTGGGATCGACATAAAACTCCAGATCAGGGGTCTCTGACTACCATCCTGGTACAGAATAACTGGAGAGGGGACAACATAAGCAAGCATGCTTTGTTGTTACTGTGACTCCTGAAGATGCGAATGGAGAAAGCTGTGCGCATACGAGGTTCTCTCTCTATTCATTCTGAGCCTACATGCTGCAGCTTGCGGCTGCCTCACCAGGAAGGCCTCTGTTATGGAGATATTTGTGGCTCCCAGAGGTTAAAGGGGTTGTCCGTGATACATTAAAAGTTAAACGTAAATTAAACACCTGCCTAACTTCTAATTTGCTTAGTTAAAAAAAAAAAAAAAAATCTATAAATTTACCCATATCTCTGGGGCGGTCATGTGACCGCCTCAGGCACACTTTCTGTTAATTCGGTGACATTCCGTTTCCAGAAATGAAGAGTCACCAATATTCCCCCAACCCCATCATACTTACCAGTCTTCAGTCACCAAACGTCACTTCCTCCGCTTCTGCCAGCGCAATAGAGCTCTATTGTACACTCGCCAGCAGAAGTGAAGAGCGCCTACCACACATGTGCAAGAAGAGGAAGGAGCCGGCGGGACAGAAGAAACTGATCTCCAGGACATAGAACACAGGTAAGTATGATGGGGTGGGTGGGGGGCTGAGTTTGGAAGGTAGGTAGAGCTAGTAGGTCGTGGGCTAGCTAGGGAAACAGGGAGGAGGAGTGGGATCATGGTAGTTGTAGGCTAAGACAGCAGGAAGCTACCCATGTAAACAAATGCAGAGGATGCCAGGAGCTCACAGAAACTCAGAAATCAATCAAAACACTGTTAAAGGTATTTTGATGCACTTATTAACACATTAATAGCACTAAAATACCTTTTTTAAAAATAGTTTTTTTGTCCAGAAAACCCCTTTAAGAGATCTCCACATGTAAGATACTGAAAGCATGTTACTGAAATACCTCCCAGTTGTCTTTGGAATGATTACAATTCTTCTAAACTTGCTTATAATACAATTATCTAGTGTGATAGTTAAAGGGATTCTATCATTAGAAAATTACGTTTTTAAGTAATGGCACTTTGGAATAGCCTTTAAAGCGCTTCAATAGCACAGGTTTGGGCAGAGCCGACTGCGCGTGTGCAGGATTTCAACCGTGTATAGCACTGTGTCAGATGCCTACGCAAGGCTGAAGACCAGGAGAAGATGGTGGGGAGTGAACAAGAGGCACGAGCAGTTGATGACGCTGGTGTGCTCGGAGCATAATTTGCATATTAGAATAAACACTTTTTTTTTTTTTTTTTTTTTTTTTTACAGAAACGGCGGGGACCACAAGAGAATGAGGTAGGAGTAGAATAGCCTTTTTAAAGGCTATTTTAATGTGCCATTACTTAAAAACATCATTTTCTAATGATAGAATCCCTTTAAAAGGGTTGACAGTTTTAACCTCTTCCCAGCGAAGTCATTTTTCAATTTTTGTTTTTTTTACTCCCTGCCTTCCAAAATTTGTGTGTTCACAGAGCCATATCAGGACTTCATTTTTGCAGGACAAATTGTACTTCGTAATGGTACCATTTAACCTGTGTTTGCACTACTTTGTTTGGATTTCTTTTTACAGTGTTCACTTTATAGTCAAAATGTTACCTATATTCTGCAGGTTAGCATGTTTATGGCAATACCAAATATATACAGTTTTTAACATCTTAAAAAAAATCCAATCCAATTTTTTTTTTTTTTTAATGAGTTGACATATTCTGACACCTGTAACTTTATTTCATTTCAGTATACGGGGCAGATTAAGGAGTCTTTCTTTGAGGGGCCAAATACTTTTTATTTGTACCATTTTATGAAAATGTCTGATTATTCAATCGCTTTTTATTCAAATGTTTTGGTGAAGCAAAACGGTGATAAATGCCAGTTTTGTTTTTTTCTCCCCACTATGGCATTCACATGGGGATACCTAATGTGTTTGTGTTTTATCTACTTTGTTTATTCTTAAATGTGATCTAGGGAACTGAGTGGCTGCCATGTTTAACCACTTCCATACCAGGCACATTTTCAAGTTTTTTGTATGTGTGGTTTTGGAGGGCTATAAAATTTTTATCATTTGCGTTATTCAACTAATTTGTGCATCTTTTTTGGTGACACATAGGGCTTTATTTTTATGTTGTTTTTATTTTTGCATGTGTGTTAATTTTTTTTATATCCGGGAAAATATAAACAAAAGAGGAGGGAAAACGGGTATGTTTTTCACTTTTCATTTTTTTTTTTTTATTTAATAACACAAAGTACTACTAAAAAACTTTATAAAATAGTTTTTCCTCTCTGTTACGGTAATTTTTATTTTTTATGGTGTCATCGGGGCTGGGGCTATAACCTGTAATAAGGGCGTTTTATTGGCGTATTATTTTATTTATTTTTTTAATTATTTTATTTACATTTTTTTTTTTTTTACTTTTCTATACTTTTTTTTTTTTAATTTTTTTTTTTTTTTTACATTGTGTCCCCATAAGGTCATAATAGACATTTGGGGACATCTGATGACTTTTTTTTTTTTTTTTTCGGGAGGCTGATTTCCCCTGTAACTGGGGCTGGTACATTTAGCCCCAGTTGCAGGAGAAATACAGCCTCCTGCACGTTGCTTTCACATAACTATAGAGCTGATCTGTATATACCTGTGTATACACAGCAATCGGGAAGGCAGGGACGGTAATAAACCTTCCCTGCCTTCTCTCTGGGAGCTCTGGCTGAAGTTACAGCCAGCTCCCTGTTTCAGCAGCTGCACGATTTTGTGCATTTGCTGAATTCCTTCTGGACGTATATAGTCTATGGGCGGTACGGAAGCGGTTAAAGGCCCTACATCTGCTGTAATAGTCACTATTTCTTCTCATTAAAATTTTTTATTAGGTTTTTAACAGTAAATATAGCATGGGCCTTAGCCCAAATCAAAATACAATGGGAACGTTGTTAGGAATTGGTGGGAGAGAAAATGCAGGTGATATGGAGAGAACAACATTGGAAGGAAGGGGATAGAGTGGGAAAATAAAAAGGGAAAAAAAGGGGAAGGGGGACATACAGCAGTATAACTTAAAAACAATACAGTTACGAACAAACATAAAACCATTAGAGGAGAGGTTGACCTCTCAACAGAGAATGGTGTATAGGTGGGGATTGATATGGTAAGAGGAGTAGGGAACCGTAATGCACTGGGGAGGGAAACCAGGAAGAACCAGGGGAACAGACCAGTAGAGTGAGGGTGGGGGGATTTGGAAGAGGGGGTGAAGAAAAAGGATTGGAAGGCAAGAGAGTAGTAAAAGGTGTTCCACAGGAGCCACACCTGATGGAGAGAGGACTCATCCTGCTTGAGTTCAGTGAGGAGGTCTTCCATACAACTGATGTGCAGTACCTCTTGAAGCCAAATTGTTAAAGAATGAGAGGAGGTGGATTTCCACATCCGAGGTATAACAGACCTGCGGGAAACGAATCAGTTTGCGAGTATGTTTTTGAATTTTACGTGGAAAAATAGAAAGAAGGAGAGGAGCTGGGTCATCCTCCAATACAACACCAGTAACCATCTTTATCACTCTGCGGACCTTGTCCCAGTAGGAATGAAGTGAGAGCCATTTCCACCAGATGTCCAGCATGGTGCCCCAATTAGCATGGCATCTCCAGCATTGATCAGAGGTTGACGGGAACATCTTGTATAGTACCAAAAGAACTCTGTACCAGTGAGAGAATTTTGTAATTGGTCTCCTGCACGTTAAACACTATAAAAAATGTACACTAAAAAATAACTTTTATTGATAAATGCTAAAAGGAGCTTACGTTACACTCACACAGGCAGCTAACTATTGCCATATAAAACATACATACATGTAGGCACACATAATATATCCCATAAATCAGCCTAAGGCTGGGAGTGTAACGTAAGCTCCTAAGTTAGGGGCTAGTGGGATATCTTGGGTCGGTCTTTTACAGGCTCATTAGCCAGTGTGTGTGTGTGTTAGTTGTTTCCTTCTATTTGTGCTTGCCCCATTTATATTGTTTCATGTGGTGGAGGCCCAACATTTCCTCACTACATGTGGAAATACAGTATTGTGGGGGATTCACTGCGTATTATTCATTAAAGGCGCTTATCAGACATTTAAACCACACCTCCGTTATTCGATACCTACTTTTGCCCTCTCTTCCCTGTTTTTTGAGTACCTTTTTTATTATAGGTGGTTCTAGACAACTTTTAGCATTTATCAATAAAAGTTTTTTATTAGTGTACATTTTTATAGTGTTTATGGTTATAATTGTGTGTACACATACCTCTGCATCATCTACTGGTTATATTGTCTCCTGAGCTTTACATGAGATTTTAATGGCACAGATGAAAGGCAGATAGTCCCCAGTTTCTGCTCCCAGCAATGAGTGTATTCTGGAAGTCTGGTGTCTGAGAATAGACCGTATATAAACGAGATGAAGTGGGTTGGTGCAGAGGTGGTAAGGAAGAGGCGTTCAAATGAGGACAGATGTCTGTGGAGGGACTGCAACTTTTTCAGTGTGTTATGGAAATAATGCAGTTGCATGTAATGCCTGTGTGAGACAAGGCCACTATTTTCTGGGAGAACCAGATCGGGGTAAGGTAGTAGGGATGTTGTGGATAGTACCTGGTGGAATCTGAGGGGAGGTTGGCCAGGTAAATGGGATAGGAAAGAGGAGTGAAGAGCAGCCGGGAAGTGTGGGTTACCCGAGCTAGGCGTCATAGGGCCATCATTCATAAACAGGCGCATAGTTGCACAGTGTGTTCTGCAAGTATTAAGGACTTGACGTGCTACATAAGGTAGATCATATGCAGATTTTTCTGACCAGTAACGTGTATGGAGCCACGGGAGGGAAGGGGCTCAGATTCCTCTCTAGGATGACCCAGAGTTTGGTTTGAGATGAGCGATACCAATCTAGGATGCACGCGGTGACTGCAGCCAAATAGTACTGCAATACCCCCTTTCTGCTTGGGCCAGACCATGACATGTCTGGCAATTCTTGGGGGTTTGGAAGTCCAAATGAACTTGGAGAATGATTTTTGGACCTTGGAGAGAATCTCTTTGTGGGAGTCTAGATAAAATATTAATCAGTTGGGCAATATCATCTTCTTTAAAGGGGAGGGAGACAATTTTAAGTGACATATTGAGAGATGGTAAGTGGGGGATTGTGAATCTTATTGGAGGTGTGGGGCGGAGGTAAGTTGTAAAGGGAATCATAGCCTCAGCCTTCTTCAAGTACTATGTCCAGTGTGAGATGCAAGAGAGTACAAGAGGGGCCTTTAATGGACATAACGTGAGAGGCGGAGTGTCTTTCGTGGACTGTATTAGCCAGGAGATGACCCGCCTTGTTTCCCCATTCGTAAAAGGAGCACTGTCCCAGTTGGCGGAGTCACTTTTGCTTAAAGAAAGACCTAATTTCATGATGGGTGGTTGTTAAGGCAGTTAGGGTGGCAGTTTGGAGGGTCTGATTATGCTGTGTCTCTAAGGTAGCAAGTGTCTGAAGGAGTGACTGTAGTTTCAGGCCGGCCTCTCTTTTAAGTCTGGCTCTCTGTTTAATTAGGGTACCTCTCAGGATGCATTTCAGAGCCTCCCACTGGATGGGTGGAGAGTTAGTGTCTAAAGTGTGATCTAGGCCAAAAAGAAGTATGGCTTGTTTGAGATCTTGCAGGCAATGAGTGTCAAGCAAGAGCGAATTGTTAAGTCTCCAGGATTTGAGGTGATAAGAAGGGGGAGGAGTTTGACCGAGCATGTGATAGGTGAGTGATCAGATAGAAAAGCATCGCCTATCTTGGCTGCGGTCACCTAGTTGTGGGAATAAAAGGAATAATCCCTCTTGTCCGGATACAGAATGCGCCAAGCATCACACAGCAGCATGAAGTGTAACAGCTTTCGCAGTTTGTTGAGTGTGTTGTAAGGGACCTGTGTTTGGCCAGTAGAGGAGTCAAGTAAGGGTCAAATTAAGGTCTACACATGGTGTGGCCATGGGAGAAGGACTGTAGTATGGATAGAGTAGAGAGAAAAAAAAGGGACCTGGCCGGAGTTGGGAGAGTAAAGCTTCGCTATGGTGTATGTAACTCCATAAATCTCACAGATGAGAAATAGGTACCGGGCTTCAGGGTCTAAGAGTGAGTTAAGTATTGTGATAGGAAGGTTTTTGTGTAAAAAGGTGGCTACTCCGTTAGTTTTCCCCGCAGAGATACTTCTATGGGCCCATAAAGAAGAGTATCTGTTTTTGATCGTTGGCATGCGTGATGCAGCAGCTGTGTCTCCTGTAAACACAATATGTGAATTTTACACTTGTGTGCCGAATACAGGATTTGTGAACGCTTGTCAGGAGTGTTCACACCTTTAATGTTGAAGGGTGATATGGAGATATCTGCCATTTGTAATGGGGGGAGGGGGAGTAGAGGGATAGGAATACTAGGTTAAGCAGAATATATAGAGGACAGAAAAAAGATAGAGGGAGGCTGTGGGGAAGTAACAAATAGAAGGACATCTCAGGGTTTAGCAGGGTGAGGGTTGAGCTTGGTCAATCTCAGTTCGGGTATCTGGCTGGTGGCCTAGGAGCGAGTTGAAGATGCCAGTGAGAGTAGGGATGAGGTCAGAGGATTGAGTAACTTCAGGGAGGCTGCGAATTCTGATGTTGTTGCGGCGGTTGTGGTTTTCAATATCATTGTCATGGGAGATAAGCTTGCGGTACTGGAAGGAGTTGTTGGAAGTAGAATGACGTAAAGACTGTATCAAAGCAGATATGGAGGACTGGAACAGCTCTAGGTCATCTACGTGTTTTTGCAAGTTTGCCATGTTGTTCTTTACCACCTTAAGCTCCTAGCGTCAAGCCCGTTTTAGGCCAGAAGCTAGATCGTTCATTTCCCTTTTACTAGGCAGGAGGGCGAGAAGAACTTGTGGCCCTGGAGCATAATGGCAGCCTCTTCAGGTGATGGCAGCTGTGGCACATAAGAGGATTTCACTGGGTAGTGAGGTGTTTTGGTGTACCCCCTTCTCTGGCTTGCGGTATGTTGGGTGGGTGTCTATGTCATCCTCAGAGGACAATTCCGAATCAAGGAGTGGATAGCATCGTACAGAGGGGAGCCCCCTATGTGTGGGGGAGTGGAAAAGTGATTTCTTGGAAGGGGGGCTCAGTCCCCAATCACACTCTCTCCGCTTAGATGACACAGATGCCCCTGGGTGTCTGTGGGGTGGCAGGTACACTTCCATTGTGTGCCATGCAGTGTCTGTTCATGGGACTCGGTGGTGGTGAACTGTGTCTCAGCAGTGGCTGCTGATTCAGCTAAAGGGAGGCTACATGGCCGCTGGTCTCCCACGCTAGGTGGGGAGGAGGAGGGAGTGCTGGAGTATGATGGTGGGTACTCACTGGCACCTCCGGGTAGCTGATGTCCGCAAGATGGGCATGAATTGAGTCGGAGAGCAGAGAAGTAGGAGCACTGCGTAACTCTGTGCAGTCTGGAGCCGGAGAGAAAGGGTGAGTGGCCAGTGACGGGGAGGCCAGGGCCTCAAATCCCGTTTCACTGTCCGTGAAGCTGCAGACTTCTCCCAGAGAGTAAAAGTATTTGGAAATGGGCACCTTGGAAGCCAGAGGGGATGGAGGGCCTCCTGTAAGTCTTCCTGGATCTTGTTTCACCCATGGTGGCTTATTGTGGGTCCCGTTAGCGAGGGACCGAAGCATAGCTCCTAAATGCGTGACCGGTTGCTAGCATGCCAGGCCACGCACCCTCTAGTCACTATTTCTTAACAAGCTATGCATAAGTGAACACTACAAGTGAATATAAGAAATATAAAAGAGGAGAAGGAGGAGGAGAAGCAAACACCAAGGCAAATGGAGAAGATGCTGCACATAAGTTTTGTATTCTACTCCAAGTGCTTTACTCACTTACACTTGAAAGTCATCCAAACAGTTAGGTACACTTTAAATAAAACAAAAAATATGCTGGAATCTCAAAAAACTATTAGGGTCTAAAAACAGTGATGACCTAATCTAAGGATAGGTCAGCAGTCTTAGACCAGTGGTGGTCAATACCTGGCACCACCATCGATAAGCTGATCTCAAAGGATGATACACAGAGCACGGAGTAGAAAA
Organism: Leptodactylus fallax; assembly: GCA_947044405.1. Lineage (NCBI taxonomy): Eukaryota > Metazoa > Chordata > Amphibia > Anura > Leptodactylidae > Leptodactylus > Leptodactylus fallax. Next base: position 3,465,802 of record CAMRHE010000183.1, read on the forward strand.
CAGATAACTCCATTCTCTGTGTATTGGCTGAACTGCAGCTTAGCTCCCATGCAAGTGAATGTCTGTGTCCTTTACCTATGGATGAAATACAGCTGCAACAACTCTTAAAGGGGTTGCCAAGGATAAGCATTTTTTTTTTTTTTAAAAACCCAAAACATAATCCATACTCACCTGTCCCCAGTGCTCCGATGTCTCCCACTGTGGTCTGGTCCTGCTGCTCTGGGTTCTTGTTTTGCTGGAAGTCCCCACCGCATGTGACCACAAGAAAGGACATGGAACATCACAGGTAGAAGACGAAGACGACCCGGGAGCAGCAGGACCAGACCACTGTGGGAGACACTTTCCCTGTCCCCCTTGCAAAAAAAAAAATGCTTATCCTGGAAATCCCTTTAAGTCTAAGCCTTGGGTCCATGGGTAAATGGCATGGACGGCATATGACATCTGAGTTTTGTTCATGCCCTCCATGGACCCATCAATTTCATGTATTGAGCCCAGGCCACAAAACAGACAGGAACAGAACTTGTCCTGAGTTTTTTCCTGTGCTCCATGCACACAACCATAGTGGTCTGTATTCCTCAAAGAAGATGCCTGTATTGCATCAAGTATATGTATTTGCTTCAAGTTCCCAACACATTTATATCTCAGCAGGGAAGCACTTAGTTTATTTTTAAACTATAAGATTTAGCACTACAGGACTGCATTAGGAAGTGTAGTACAATCTCTGTGTGGAAGTGTGTGTTAACTCTCAAAAGTTTTCTAGCCCAGCTGTATTGTCTGATAGAAAATTGGCAAATACTGTATGAGCTATAAAGGAAATGAAATATCTACATTTTAAAAACATTATCTACTGCATTTGTTATTTGTGAGCTAATGTGCATAAATACAGATCAGAGGTCACTATATATAAGGCTTATATGCGCCAACAAAGTACCTCCACGAGAAAACAAAACTAGTGTTATATTCAATTGCACACCTCGTTCATTTTACTGGTGATGGCTCATAAAGCTTTATTTATGCGTATAAGCAATGCTACCTCCTATGCCGCCCCTGCTACCTCTTGTGTCACCCCCACTACCTCAGATTGTAAGCTCTTGTGAGCAGGGTCCTCAGTCCCATTGTGTGAATTGACTTTTACTCTGTAATGTATTTTTTTGTCTGTACTTGACCCCTACAATTTGTGAAGTGCTGTCGAATATGTTGGCGCTATATAAATAAAGCTAGGTTCACATCTGCGTTCGGGTTTCCATTCAGGGGGTCCGCTTGGGGACCCCCCGAATGGAAACCTAATCTGCATAAAAAAAAGCAGTTACCTTAGGAAACCCGCGGACCCCATAGACTATAATGGGGTCCGTGTGGTTTCTGCTCGGTTTCCGCCCTAAAAGGGTGGAAAAATGCGAAGAGAAAAGTCCTGATTGCAGCACTTTTCTCTCTGCATTTTTCATGCGGAGAGGGGAATAGAATCCCCTAACGTAGTACATGCGCAGGTGTGAACCCAGCGTCAAATTATTATTATTATTCAATACACATATAGTTAAATGCAATTCTGAAGAAGGCAGATGTCAGCTCCCTGCTGTTGTAAACTTGTTGCAGGCAAGTGCAATGCAGTGAAGTCATCTCACCTGCAGCTCCCAGCTACAGACAGCACTGACTGGAGTAGACCTGCATAAATGAAATAGGGCTAGAATAGTATTTGTTTTGAAGACACATATGGGGTATTTGTGTGGAGACACACTAAAGAGGCAGTATACTATGTGGTGAGGCACTGAGGGAACACCAATAGGGTCATTATTTCCGTGTAAAGGATTTTAAGTATGAATTTTACTGTGTGGGGAGCACTAAGGGGACATCACTACTGGGCATTGTTACTGTGTGGGCAGCACTAAAAGTGCACTATTACTGTGAAACACCAAGGAGGCAAGGTGAGTCTGGCTGTGTATGGACAGGAATTGGGCAAAGTTAAAGGTGTGGCTTAACATTTGAAAAAAAAAACAAAAAACCCACAGAACTGTGAACTGCAGGAGTTGTCCCTCTTTACACACTTTCAAAGTTGTGAGTTTTGAAGACTACCTCTTATGGCATTTAATGGAATATGCCACTTTTTTGTCGAATATTTTTACAGAATATATCAACATAAAACAAACTCACCCTAAGCACACAATGACACTACAGCTTCCTTAGGATTTCTAGGAATATAACAGATTAATATTCATATTATCAACACTCTTACTATATACCAACACTTCAACGGGTGGACAAACAACCAGCAATAGCAATTCAACCTGGAGATTCACTATTCATTCCTTCCCCTGTCTTAAGATGTGTCCAGGTTATGGGTGGCTCAGTTTCTCAGTATCGGGCCTCTTCAAGACCCAAAGCACACTTTTTGGGTTGGTTGTTAAACTGGCTGCCCAGAGGGAATTTAGTATGGCTTGAACTTTTGATAGGTTACTTTTCCAGTCCGTACTAAAGATGACAATGTCATCTACATAAGCTGAAGCGCAACTTCGATGGGGCTTAAGGACTCTGTCCATCAACCTCTGAAAGGTCGCTGGAGCCCTGTGTAAACCAAACCCCATAGTCACATATTGGAACAGGCCATCTGGGGTGACAAATGCAGTTTTTTCTCTGGCCGTCTTAGTGAGCGGCACCTGCCAGTACCCTTTGGTTAAGACGAGGGTGGAGAAGTACCTAGCATGTCCCAACCTCTCGATTAACTCATCGACTCTGAGCATCGGGTAGGCATCAAACTTTGAAACTTCATTCAGCTTACGGAAATCATTGCAGAACCTTATGGCACCATCTGGCTTAGGTATCAAAACAATGGGATTGGACCAGTCACTCTTGGACTCCTCAATTACCCCAAGTGCCAACATGTTTTTGACCTCCTCAGATATGGCTTGCCTACGAGCTTCAGGTATCCGGTACGGTTTTAGATTAAATTGTACCTGCGGCTCGGTGACAATATCATGTTCTATCGCATTGGTTCGTCCAGACAACTCAGAAAACGCATCATTATTTCTCTGTACAAATTCTTTATCTTCCGTTTCTGTGCCTTAGATAGGGACTCTGATATTTGCACCTTGGGTGAAGCCTTACCAGGAGTATTTACCTCTTCATTAGTAGCCTTGCTATGGGTACCTACTGCGGTCAATGTCTGCCTGTCCTTCCAGGGTTTTAGTAAATTTATATGGTATATTTGTTCAGGCTTCCTCTTGCCCGGCTGGTATACCTTATAGTTTACTTCCCCCACTCTTTCAATAATTTCATATGGCCCTTGCCATTAGGCTAAAAATTTTCTTTCCACCCTAGGAACCAATACCAATACCCTATCACCTGGATTAAATGTTCTAAGTTTAGCCGTTCTGTTATAGACACGGCTCTGAGCCATTTGGGCATGCTCCATATGTTCCTTCACAATAGGCATTACTGCTGCAATTCTGTCCTGCATCAGGGTAATATGTTCAATTACACTCCTGTAAGGAGTTTGCACTTGTTCCCAGGTTTCCTTACCTATGTCTAGGAGACCACGTGGGTGTCTACCATACACCAACTCAAATGGGAAAAACCTGTGGAGGATTGGGGTACCGCCCAGATTGCAAACATTAAACAGGGAAGTAGGCAATCCCAATCTTTGCCGTCCTTGCTAACCACCCTCTTTAACATGCCCTTAAGGGTTTTATTGAACCTCTCCACTAGGCCATCTGTCTGGGGGTGATACACAGAGGTTCGCAGGTGTTTAATTTTCAGGAGCTTACACATTTCTTTCATTACCTTGGACATAAAAGGAGTCCCTTGGTCAGTCAGGATCTCCTTGGGTATACCTGTCCGAGAGAACATATAAAAGAGCTCCTTGGCAATTAGCTTAGCCAAAGTATGTCTCAAGGGTATGGCCTCAGGGTATCGTGTAGCATAATCTAACACCACTAATATATACTGATGACCCCTAGCAGACTTTACAACAGGACCTACCAAGTCTATGGCCACTCTTTCAAATGGTACCTCTATAATAGGTAGGGGTACCAAAGGACTTCTGAAGTGTGACACAGGAGTGGTTAGTTGACACTCTGGGCAGGAGTTACAATACTCTTGTATTTGTTTATCAAGGCCGGGTCTATAGAAACGCTGTAGAATGTGCTCTTTGGTCTTTTCGTACCCCAGGTGTCCTCCTAACAGATGCTTATGTGCCAGATCTAGAACCACGCTTTGATAGGGTCGGGGCACCACCAATTGTTCGACAATTTCTCGCCGGTTCTGGTTTACCCTATACAGTAGGTCCCAGTTCATGGACATATAGGGGAACTCCTTGTCAATCCCTAGATACTGGGGTTCACCATATACCACCTCTACATTTTCCCTGGCATGAGACAGATTAGGATCTCTAACTTGAGCAGTCACAAAATTGTCACGCATCACCTCGAGCTCAGGCATCTCGGGAATTCCCTCCTGACCTTCAGCATCACCAGCTAACACAGACAGGGGAAAATAAAATTATTACCATCTTGTGTCACCCCTACAGCTCATGTTTCCCAGGATCAAAGGGTTCAGGGTTAACCTTAGGCAAGACATCACCAACATTAGTATTTTTAGGACATGGTAGCCTCTGCTTTTTCCACATATCCCAAAACAGAGGAAAATCCCTCCCTATAATCACACTATGGAAAATAGACTTAACCACGCCCACTTTGTGAGAGGCGGTGCCAGAGGTATTTTTATGGTGACCTCTGCAATAGGGTACTCTCTAGTTTCACCATGTATGCACAAGACCCCAATAGTTTGTCCAGTTTACAGTGCAGGGTCGACCAGATCATGGTGCAGCAGGGTTACCAGGCTCCCAGAGTCCAGGAGAGCCAGTACAGCATGCCCTGCCACAGTCACAGTACACATCTGCGGTTCAGTCACAGTTTCTGCCGCACAAGCGGGTTGAGCAAATAGAGACACCCGTCTGGAACTACTGCAGTCTATGGGCTCAGTCGTCAGGGGACAGTGGGCAGCAACATAACCAAGTTCATGGCACCGCCAACGTCTGAGACGGTATGGGTCTCCATTTTGAGACCTGGATTTAGAGTTCACAGTTCCTGCTGCCTGTTTCCCCTCTGAGCATTCTCCCATCACAACCTTCCTCACCCCCACAGTAGTTGGTACAGTCTTACCTGTCTTGGGGTTAACAGGTCTGGGAGACGTTTGCAGTAGCTCCTTAGTGGCTCGGTACCGTTCTACCAAACACACAAGCTGGTCAGCCGTTGTAGGTCCCGTTTGTCCAACCCAGCGCTGGATCTGAGGTGGAAGCTATCTGGTATACCACTCGAGTACCACTCTCTCCACCATCTGTGCCGGAGCGGCGTCCTCAGGCTGAAGCCACTTTACCAGATAAATTAGATCATGCATCTGGGATCGGGGAGGTGCACTCTCCCAGCATGTACATGCATGTTCACACCGAGATGTGCCAAGATTTCACCACTCAGCTTGGAGTATTCCTTAGCCTCCTGTTCACACAGGTCATAGTAGGCCTTCTGAGGTTCCCCAGTGAGAAAAGGTGCCACTACATGGGCCCACTGGTCCTTTGACAATTTCTCCTGCTCGGCTACTCGCTCGAACACTCGAAGATATGCCTTCACGTCTCCTGTGGACGTCATCTTTTGTAGCGTACTCCGTATGGCAGCTCAGGCAGTGGTCTGTACATTCTGAGTCTCACTGGCACCAGTACACTCGCCTACTGTCCTCTGGTCGACCAAAGCTTGGCTGAGCAGCGTCAGCTTCTCCATTAGCAGCAAGTTCATCTCCTGCTGCTGTGCCTGGGCTTGCTGCTGCTGTAGGATGACCTGCCCAAACTGCTTCACAAACTCCTCCATGCTGGCGGTCTCCTTTTTAATCTCTCCTGCAGCCTTCACCCAGAACAAAGAAAAAAAAAAATGGGTGTATGTCTCTTTAAGACTGTTTAAATTGGGTTTGCCTGCATCCGAAGCACCATATGTGGGGAAGGTACCTCGGTAGCAGCAATGGTGCAGATCCAACCAGTCAGAGACAGGGACACAATGTCTGGTGCAAACAGCTTTATTTGAAAAATAGCAAAATAAATAAACCTTATGTCAGGTACAGAATATGCAAAATAAAATACAGCCTTAACTTCAGGCAAAACAAAATTCCTGCTCGACCAAGCACTAACTACCGTGTTTCTCCGAAAATAAGACAGGGTCTTATATTATTTTTTGCTCTGAAAAAAGTGCTAGGGCTTATTTTCGGGGTAGGTCTTAATTTTTTTTTTCATGAACAACAATCACACATTTGATCGCTTTTTATTTCAACTTTTATCAGAGGTGAAACAGCGAAAAAACAGCAGTTCGGCACTTTCATTTTTTTTTTTTTTGCTACGGCATTCACCATAGAGGTAAAATAATTTTATACGTTTGTAGACTGGGTGTTTTCGGACACAGGGATACCTAATGTGTATGTGTTTCACAGTAATATTTTATTTTTATATGCATTCTAGTGAAAGTGGGAGGGGGCTTGAACTTTTATTTTGTTGTTTTTTTTTTAAATATTTTTATTAACTTTTTTTTTTTTTTTTTTTTTTTTACTATTAACCCCTCCTAGGGGGCTTGAACCTGCAATCATCCCATAGACTGCAATACAACCTATTGCAGTCTATGGGAGATTATCTATATTACTAATGAGGCTGGCCTCAATAGTAATATTCCTATGACAGGCCTGGGAGCCTTCATAACGCTCCCGGCTGTCAAAGGAACAGGTTGGCTCCCGCGATCTCACCCGCGGGAGCCGGCCTGCAACGTAAAGGTACGGGGCCGGTGTGGACCGGCCCCGGGGATAGTTACTCTGCTTTGGGGGGTCGAGGGGAGGGGGGGGTCACGGACTGACAGACCTAACAATGCCCGCGATCAGTGGACTCTGATCGCGGGCATTAACTGCGGGTCTCCGGTGTACAAGGAGACCCGGTATAGCAGCTATAGGGGTGGGGATGGGGGAGGGGGAAGCGAGGAGGTCACACTAAGCAATGCCCGCGGTCAGAGTCCATTCTGATTGCGGGAATTAACTCCGGGTTTTGCTACTTTGGTGGGAGGGAAGGGAAAGGGAAGCCACACTGAACAATGCCCGCGATCAGTGTCTACCCTGGCATTAACTCCAGGTCTCCACAGAGACCCGGTACGGCCGGCCGCTCTGCAGCAGAGCGGCCGCCATCTTTAAGGACCCGGCATCCGCTGTAATCGCGCGGCGGATGTCGGGAAGGGGTTAAATTAGCTAGGGATTATTTTTGGAGTAGGGCTTATATTTCAAGCCTACTCCAAAAAACCTGGAAAATGTAGCTAGTGCTTATTTTTGGGGTAGGTCTTATTTTTGGAGAAACACGGTAGTACAGAATGCAGCTAACTATTCGTTTGGCTTACTTCCGGCCACATGGACAAACAAAACAGCAGAGTTCACAGTGCAGTAGGACAGACCCAGACGCCTCATCTCACTCCCAGGATCTGCCCTGAAGTGCAGGTTCTGTAGGCCTTTATGGGCCACTAACGAGCCTGGGACCTACACCTGGGGCTGAAGCCTATTCAAGACCCACCCTGGAGCAGATATATGTAAGAAATCTGGGGAGCATATAGCGGGACTCCAGCACTCTGCCTGCCACCTTCTCACACAATACACATAAAAAAGCCACTACAACCATATTGGTAGAAGATATAATTAAAAAAATTAAACATTTACTTCTTGACAAGACATCATGCTGCTCTCTGGGTGTCAGACATCGTGTCAACAATTGTCAGATTTTAATTTATATAGCTAAGCGGGTACACAGGATTATTATTTTTAAAGAAATACACTGATGAGCAAAAGGGTAACAATGTTTTGAACGTTTGACTTTCAGGCTCCATATCTCACCATCCACTACAGCTTCAGATGTCAGACTATCATCATTTTGTAAACAGTCATCTTGGCTATCTCATACATAAATTTGACTTGCAACTATTTAGCATATGATTAGTTATGCAGATTCTTGTCATTATTACTGTTTTGCTCCTGGTGGTAGAAAATAATATTTCTTCTTGTATACTTCAAATTACAACCTGTTCTCACATTCCCTATTTGTTCAATGTGTTGTTAGGTTGATTCCCAAGTGAAAGGTCACTGGTTCAAATTGAAGAAGATTCCCCAAGAAAAGAGAAACAGCTCATTGATAGCGGTCTCTCGGTCAAGAAAACTGCCAAACTGCATCATGTGAGTGCCATGACAGTTGGAAAAATACGAGTCCATCCATCCATTGAAATGCCAAGAGGTGAGCTCTGATGGGTGCCAACGGGTCTGGAAGAAATAAGGGAAATAACGGATCGAGAAATTGAAAATGTCAAGTTTGGTGGAGGAAGCCTGATGATATGGGGTTATTTCACAGCCAAAGGGGTTGGATACTTGACCAGGATCGATGGTGGTCTCAATGCTGAGCTATATCTGATTATCCTACAAGAAGAGTTACTTTGTACACTCAAGTACTATGGGTATGAAAAGGATGACATAGTGTTCCAGCGGGACAACAACACGAGGTATACGTCAAGATTAGCAAAGAAATGGTTCAATGACAATGAAGAAAAGGTGCTGGATTGGTCCCCACAATCCCCAGACCTCAACCCAATCAAACACTTGTGGGCCCCAAGTGAGTTAACCAGTATGCACCAACATTCGGAACGTGTAGAGGGATGCATGAATCTGATTGAGAGTATGGCCAGAAGGATTCAGGCAGTGTTGGATTTACAAAATACTAATAAAATAATAAAAATTAAAATTTAGATTTTTAGGAGCAAAACCGTAACAATGCAGTTACATGACAAGAATTTGCATAACTAACTATATGCTAAATAGTGGCAAGTTAGATTTATGTATGAGATAGCCAAGACGATTATATATAAAATGATGGTGGTCTCATGTTCAAAGCTGTAGTGGATGGTGAGATATGGGGCCTGAAAGTCAAAAGTTCAAAACAATGTTACCCCTTTGCTTGTCAATGGACAAGTATAAAAGTCTAAGGAAAATTACAGTAAATAATATTTAGGCCCCTTGCAGACCACAGTCTGCTGGCCGCTGGCCGTGATTGAATGGTACAGCCAGCACATGCATGTCATCCGTGTGCCGCCAGTGCACTGGCTGTGCTTCCACAGCCCCATTCATTCAATGAATAGGAGCCGCAAAAGCATGGCCGCAAAACGGACAGGAATAGGACCTGTCTTGACGGTCATGTGCGTGGGCCAATAGAAATGAATGGGTGAACTCGGACACGGTCGTCTGCAAAGGGGCCTTAGTCAAATGTACAATGACCATATAACGAATCTTACTGAAGAATGAGAATACTAAATCTGAGTCTGGTGAGTTTCCTCTGGAATGAACCAGGGTTCCTCAGGGACAGTATAAACCAACAATCTGGTGTTAATAGTGCTATTGCTTGCAGTGCTGTCTATTAGCATATAATAATGCCATGCATAAAGCAGATATTGATGGCAGGTTAACACAAGTACAAGCTGCACCGTCCCAATCAGATGCAGACCTCTATGTTGCTATAAGATAACCAGTGCCAAATCTAGCACAGATGCACTATTTCAGTATACATACACATAAAGTTAGTTAGTTATCAGAAATCCTTGATAAGATAATGGTTGTCAGCAAAAGTCATAAAATAATGCACGTGAAGTTACTAATATGAAATTCCCCTGAAATTGCAATCATCATGGTGCTATAAAAATATATAAAGCAATCCAAAGCATAACAATAAGTGTATAGGCAGCAAACAAAAATCAAAGTGTATGCCCCCCCCCAAAAAAAATTACATTTCCTAATAGTGCCATATTATTATAAAGTATACTCATCTGTGCTACAGGGAAATGCATATATGGGAGATGACTTGCCAGATAAGATCATGGGCAATATGCTCAACCATACTAGAGGTTGTAAGTGTATGCTACATCTTCCCCCTCTCTTTCGTATGTTGACATCTCCAAATAATGAGTGGAAATGACATGACTGCTTGTGGAATTAATGCTGGGTGATAGGAGTCTCATCATCCAATCAAGGAAGGGTGGCAGTATCTACAATCAGCGTGCATGTTTAGAGAGTCTCTGAGTCCTATGCGCATGTCCAGATCTATGTCAATGCCCTTACTTGTGTGCAGTGTGCATGTCAGTGCTTCCCTTACTTGCAGTCTGAGCATGTCCGCAGTGCTGGACAGCCCCACGTGTGATGCACATATCAGTACTGCCTTCACTCCCATTATATCCAATTACACTGTACAGCCCAAGCAGGGGCGTAACTACCGGGGTAGCAGTGATAGCGGCTGCCACAGGACTTGGGAAAATGCTTTTTTTTTTTTTTTTTTTTTTTTTTTAAATAGGCCTTTACCTGCTGGAGTAACCCCAGCAGATAACGGGCCCTATTTACTTACCAATCCCCGCTCCTGCATATGACCGCCTGCGCTTCCCATTCTGCGGAAGCGGAGGTGACTGTGAGCAGGATCGGTAAGTGAGGCCGCGGGCCGCGAACCCAACAAACACTGCTATCATTATACTCGGGGGTCTTCTCAGACCCCTGAGTATAATGATTGGAGGGCTAGGGGAGGTGAGGGAACATAAAAAACACTGTTACTTGCCTCTCCTACGCTCCGCAGGCTTCAGGCCTGTTTCGTGATGTCACATGGGCCGGGCCAGGCCTGCGTCATTATGCGTTGCGATGCCGGCCTGGCTCACGCGATATCAGGTCCAACATCGAAGATGGCCGAAGTAGCAGGGAGTGCGTCAGAGCCAGGAAGAGGTAGGTAACATTTTTTTTTTTGTTTGTATCCTTCCCTGGGTCTCCGATCATAATACTCTGGGGTCTGAAAAGACCCCAGAGTATAATAATTGTTCATAGGTGGTCCACAATGGGGCATAATACTTTTAACTACGGTTCGGGGGGGGGGCCATGTCAAATGTTAGCCTTGGGGCCCAGCAATTCCTAGTTACACCACTGAGCCCAAGCACTGCTACCCAATCACAAAGAAGGGGAAAAGTGAAGGAAAACATGGATGGGAGACTTTTCTATTACCCAATTAGAACTATTAGAATACGTTCGCACAGTGGAAAATGAAGAGAAATTCCTCTTCATTTTCTGCTACGGTCTAGCCACAATGGAATGCCAATGCAGGGCATCGGCTTTCCACTGCTGATTAGGCCCAGATGAATGGGCCTAATCAGCAGTGAGTATCGAGCCACGGAGCCAGCGGCAAGATCGAGCAGTACACTTATTTTTTCAGTGTCCTGCTGTGATCATGCTTTTAATGGGAGGCAGAATTTTCTATTTCTACATGTGAATGTACCCGAAGGGCAGATATAATGTAACTAGCTATCATGGCATATACAAATAAATCAAGCATACTAAGACTAGCCACAACAGAATATATAGATGAACCAAAGAGCAAAATAGCCAAACATAATACTAGAAATAGAGTTAAATACAGGAGAATTCAACCCCACAATGATAGATTTATCATAATGAGGGGTAATATGTATCCAAAAGAAAGATCATATACTACTATTCATTAATTTATGTTAGGTATATCAATATGCTATAATAGTCAACCTTCACAACACACACCCCTACTATAATAAGCCCCAAATGAGTCATTAACCGTGGAATGTACTTAACATATCTGTTGCCTAAAAACAGATAGAGCAATGATCCCCATACCTATTATGTGCTGGTTTAATGCCACCAACCTCCTCCAAGCTTCACCTATAGCAAGTAATCTTTCTTGGGGACAAACATGGTCTCCTGATTATAACCCAACATAAAGACCAAACTCCACATGTATATTGTCGCTTCTGGGGTCTAAGGAGGAAAGATTACAGCTCAATAATTCTGGCATCTATATTAATGCCACCTGATTAAAGAATTGACTCAATCAAGCAGGTAAAATTTAACTGTTCATTAAGCCCACCAGGGGTCATCCATTGACATTCTTTTTGTAGCAAGAACTAAACCAGGACTACCACCTCTAAGGTCATACATTTAATGACGTTTTTCTGGGCACAAGATCTAGCCATATGATTAAACAAAAATTTGTATTACATTAAATATGGTTTTTATTTTGACCCATAATTATTTTATATTTGACAGCAGGTTCTTACACAAGCTCAAGGGTACCACAATGGGCAGCCCACATGCACCCACCTGTGAGAACTTGCTGCTGGGAGGACTAGATTGTCTTCACAGAGACGAATGCCACTCGGACATTGTCCATTATTTTGTGGACCACATACATTGTTGATGTATTGGTAATGTGGTCGAGTAATAGAGAATCTTTTGTAAAATTTGTAGACACTTAACAATAATGAGATTGGAATTAATTTCACATTTAAGCTAAATGATACCTCCATTTCCTTTCTAGATACTTTGATCAGTAGGGGTGTAATAGCATTTGTACTACCCTTTTCAGAAAGCCTACAGCGACTAACAGTCTTTTGCAGTGGAGCAGTTTCCACCAATATTCCCTGAGAAGGAGCATCCCAAGGGGACCATCTCTGAGGGTTCACAGACAAAACTCCACTGAATAATTGTTTAGTGACGAATTGAAAAGACTGTATCAGAGATTTAAAGCGAGAGGTTTTATTTCAAATTAGTTAACAGCCATTCCAGCCAAGTGGGCACGTTTCAGATTAAAAATCTTTATTAATCACCTGCTGGAAAGGGCGTATTGTAGGCATATATATCTACTATCCCATCGAGGGAACATCTCTATACCAACTCTCCACCCAGCAACCAATCAAATGTAATAAGAATATTTACAAGTAGTACAACACCATGTATAATAAATCCAAAGTGCAAACATTATAGCAATGTTACCTTCGATAAGGAAAACAATTTATAACCATCAACAACAATAAATCAAATCTCGCCTATGATTTAATCCTTGAGATGCTCTCATATTAAATACAATAAACTAATACACCTTCCTATTTAATAAGGCTTTTCTCCTATCCCCACTTCTATTGGACAATTTCATTCTTTACATCCTCGTGTAGGGTCTGGAAGTCTTCTGATATTGCTGATAGACTCGCATTATTTACTTTTTCACTGTCTGACAAATGCTTCTTAATCCGAACCTTCAGAAGGCAAGTGCTACAATCTACATATTGTACATCACACATGTAATTAAGTATACCACGTGTGACGTATTCCAATTGATCAAATAATGTTATATTCAACACTTGTTACTGCAGATATTTGACATACATTATATCCACACCTATAATCTATAAATACTTTAATTTCCAACCACACCTTTTTTAATTTCACCATTAAAGTTACGTGGGGGCAAAAACTGTCCAAGAGTTGGAGCTCTCCTTGGCACTACCATTACCCCTTCATCAACAATCTTTTTGAGGATGGGATCCTGCTTTAACATTGGTAATGTCTGAATGAACATATGCATCACCTCCCTAAACTGATTAGAAAGGGCTGTTGAAAAGAGCATCATAAATATATCAGTATATCTACCTTTCATGGTCTCTCTCTGTTTTTAACCCTCTATTCTGCTGTCACAATTAACTCTCTGAAGACTTCTACAGTAGATACTAGAAGAGATGCAATTAACCCTCCCAGTTCAGGTTAAGTAAACCCTTGACTTATAATTACAGCACTTCAGCGAGGGTCAGGGTTGGGGCCTGCCTAGATTGCTGTGGACATAGACCCAGGGACCCAGGTGCATTCTGCAGTGACCTAAGATCTTTTTTGTGAAGTCTCACAGGCATACCTCCCAACTGTCCCAGATACTGGGTGGTATCCCGCTGCCCTGGTCGGCGGTAGGCATGTCCCAACTTCAGCTCAACTGCATCCAATGGATGCAGACCAGTTCAATACAATGGTTAACCAGGGGGCATCTGCTCCTTGATTAACCTTTCGGCCCTGTTGCTGCTCCCAATGTCTTCGGAACAGTAGGCACAACGTAGCCTCCGAGAGCAGAGACAGCAGAGAACAGAAGGAGAACGGGGAAGGGTGAGTATTTGTTTTTTTGTTTATTTGATTTACTACATTGTGGGGCCACCAGGAGATTGATATCATAATGTGGGTTCAGCTGGAGGGGTACATTATTCTGTGAAAGCAACTGGAGGAGGACATTATAATGTGGGGGCATACTATGTTAGGGCCACTGTAGGGGGATTATACTGAGTGGGGGCACAAAGTGGAAGTGAATGGGGTAAAATTTACTGTGGTGCGCATAATGGAGTCAAATGGGTGTGGTCAAATTTGCCACACATTCTTTAGACATCTGTATATAGTGATATGGACTATGCTGGTTAAACCAAGGCATCTTCAGGCATATAATTTTATATATATATATATATATACAGGGCCGGCGTTAGGGGGGGGCAAACTGGGCAATTGCCCAGGGCTCCGTCCCCAAAGGGGCCCCCGGGATCCGGAACCTGATGACTCCGGATCTGGCCAAAGCACTAACAGAAAGGGACAGCAGGGCCCCTTTCCGAGGTGAGTAAAAATAACAAACATTTTTACTCACCTGTCCTTGCGTCCGACGTCATCTTCTGGCGTTCCGGACATCACTGCTGAGGCCTGGCCTCAGCGTTCACGTGGGGCGTGCCTCACGTAATCGCTGATGCCCAATCACAGGCCTCAGTGGTGACGTCCACAACGCGTGACGTCAGCCGCAGAGAAAAAGAAGCGGTCGCCGGCGGGCATAGCGGAGCAGTACGAGGAGGTCCAGGAGAGGTAAGACAAGGTGAGTATAACTGTTTGTTATTTTCCCTCACCTCCCCCGGGCCTTCGATTATTATACTCTGGGGTCTGAAGAGACCCCAGAATATAATATAATAATAGCACTGTAGGGCCCCTGTGGAGCATTATACTGAGGCCCCCCTCTGGATAGCATATTATACTGGGGGGCCCCCTCTGGATAGCATATTATACTGGGGGGCCCCCTCTGGATAGCATATTATACTGGGGGCCCCCTCTGGATAGCATATTATACTGTGTGGGGCCACTGTGAAGCATTATATTGGGGAAGGGGCCCCTCTGGATAGCATGTTATATTCTGTGGGGCCTCTGTGGAAAATTATGTGTTGGGGGGGGGGCTCTGGAGATAATGTTATATTCTGTGGGGCCACTTTGGAGCATTATGCTCTCCAGAGGGGCCCCCCAGTATAATGCTCCAAAGTGGCCCCACAGAATATAACATGCTCTCCAGAGCCCCCCCACTTTATAATACTCCATAGAGGCCCCGCAGAATATAACATGTTCTCCAGAGGGCCCCCTCCCCAGTATAATGCTCCACAGTGGCCCCACACAGTATAATATGCTCTCCAGAGCCCCCCCAGTATCATGCTCCACTGTGGCCCCATACAGTATAATATGCTCTCCAGAGGGGCCCCCCAGTATATTATATTGTGCGGGGCCACCGTGGAGCATTATACTGGGGGGGGGGCTCTGTAGAGCATGTTATACTGTTTTGGGCCACTGTGGAGCATTATACTGGGGGGGGGCTCTGGAGAGCATGTTATACTGTTTTGGGCCACTGTGGAGCATTATACTAGGGGGGCTCTGGAGAGCATATTATACTGTTTTGGGCCACTGTGAGTATACTGGGGAAACCTCTCTGGGCAGTATATTATACTGTGTGGAGGCCATTCTGGAGCATGTAATACTGAGTGGGGTCACTGTGGAGCATTATTCTGGGGGGGGCATCAGCAGAGCATATTATATTGCGTGGCACCACTGTGGGGCATTATTTGGGGGGGACTAATGAGCATTATTCTAGGGGGCCCTGTGGGGAGCATATTATACTGCGTGGGGCCTACTGTGGAACATTATACTGGGGGGACGCTCTGGGGAGCATAATATATTGCGTGGGGCCACTGTGGAGCAAAATACTGGAGGGGGCACTGTGGAGCATTATACTAGCGGGGGCCCTCTGGGGAGCATATTATACTATGGGCCACTGTGGAGCTTTATACTGGGGGAATGGACAGTGTGGGGAGCCTGTTATACTGTGTGGGGCCACTGTGGACTGCATTATATTGCGTGGGGCTTTTCGGGAGCATATTATACTCTGTGGAGCCATTGTAGAGCATTATACTGGGGGGGACTGTGGGGAACATATTATACTGTGGGGGACCACTGTGGAGCATTATACTGGGGGAACCCCTCTGGGGAGTATATTATACTGTGTGGAGGTCATTGTGGAGCATGTTATGCTGTGTTAGGTCACTGTGGAGCATTATACTGGGGGGGCATTGTGGGGTGCATATTATACTGTATGGAGCATATTATATTGTGTGGGGCTGCTGGGCTATTAGCAGGAAGCTGTTGGGTGGGGCCCCAGAACAAGTTCCTTTGGTGGGCCTAAGGCCCTTCAGTCCGACACTGTGTAACGGAGAACTATTATATATAAGGGTGGGTTACTATATATAATTGGGAAACTTAAGTACGAGGGGGCTATTATTTATAAGAGGGGAACTTTTTATAAGGGGGGTATAATTGTTAAGTGGGCCTATTTATAAAGGGGCTATTAGTGATAATGGGGACTATTATTTATAAGGGTAACTATTATTTATGAGGGGGCTATTATTTTTAAGGGAGCAGTATTATTTTTACGGGGTGTCTGTTACTGATAAGGGGGATATTACTGATACAGAGCACTATTTATCATTTATAAGGGAGCTATTACTGATAAAGGTGTAAGATTATTTATAAGCAGGGACTATTATTTATAAGGAGGCGCTATAATAACTGATGACTGGATGCAAAAATCTAATAGGTGGTACAAAGGTGCTCATTTGAATTGTATGTGGTAAAATAGGGCTTGTTATTACTTTTTTATTGGCAGAAAGGAGGCGTTATTATAGGGGTTGTCACTGGAAGACGATGGTGTTGTTTGCATATCAGCATTTGGGGCCCCGCTTTTAATTTTTGCCCAGGGCCCCACTTTGTCTAAAACTGGCCCTGTATATATATATATATATATATATATATATATATATATATATATACACAGTACAGACCAAAAGTTTGGACACACCTTCTCATTCCAAGAATTTTCTGTATTTTCATGACTATAAAAATTGTAGATTCACACTGAAGGCATCAAAACTATGAATTAACACATGTGGAATTATATACTTAACAAAAAAGTGTGAAACAACTGAAAATATGTCTTATATTCTAGGTTCTTCAAAGTAGCCACCTTTTGCTTTGATTACTACTTTGCACACTCTTTGCATTCTCTTGATGAGCTTCAAGAGGTAGTCACCTGAAATGGTTTTCACTTTACAGGTGTGCCCTGTCAGGTTTAATAAGTGGGATTTCTTGCCTTATAAATGGGGTTGGGACCATCAGTTGTGTTGTTCAGAAGTCAGGTGGATACACAGCTGATAGTCCTACTGAATGGAGTGTTAGAATTTGTATTATGGCAAGAAAAAAAAGCAGCTAAGTAAAGAAAAAGGAGTGGCCATCATTATTTTAAGAAATGAAGGTCAGTCAGTACGAAAAATTGGGAAAACTTTGAAAGTGTCCCCAAGTGCAGTGGCCAAAACCATCAAGCGCTACAAAGAAACTGGCTCACATGAGGACCACCCCAGGAAAGGAAGACCAAGAGTCACCTCTGCTGCAGAGGATAAGTTCATCCGAGTCACCAGCCTCAGAAATCGCAGGTTAACAGTAGCTCAGATTAGAGACCAGGTCAATGCCACACAGAGTTCTAGCAGCAGACATATCTCTACAACAACTGTTAAGAGGAGACTGTGTGCAGCAGGCCTTCATGGTAAAATAGCTGCTAGGAAACCACTGCTAAGGACAGGCAACAAGCAGAAGAGACTTGTTTGGGCTAAAGAACACAAGGAATGGACATTAGAACTGTGGAAATCTGTGCTTTGGTCTGATGAGTCCAAATTTGAGATCTTTCGTTCCAACCACCGTGTCTTTGTGCGACGCAGAAAAGGTGAACGAATGGACTCTACATGCCTTTGTTCCCACTGTGAAGCATGGAGGAGGAGGTGTGATGGTGTGGGGGTGCTTTGCTGGTGACACTGTTGGGGATTTATTCAAAATTGAAGGAATACTGAACCAGCATGGTTACCGCAGCAGCATGCTATTCCATCCTATTTGCGTTTAATTGGACCATCGTTTATTTTTCAACAGGACAATGACCCCAAACACACCTCCAGACTGTGTAAGGGCTATTTGACCAAGAAGGAGAGTGATGGGGTGCTACGCCAGATGACCTGGCCTCCACAGTCACCAGACCTGAACCCAATCGAGATGATTTGGGGTGAGCTGGACCGCAGAGTGAAGGCAAAAGGGCCAACAAGTGCTAAGCATCTCTGGGAACTCCTTCAAGACTGTTGGAAGACCATTTCAGGTGACTACCTCTTGAAGCTCATCAAGAGAATGCCAAGAGTGTGCAAAGCAGTAATCAAAGCAAAAGGTGGCTACTTTGAAGAACCTAGAATATAAGACATATTTTCAGTTGTTTCACACTTTTTTGTTAAGTATATAATTCCACTTATGTTCATAGTTTTGATGCCTTCAGTGTGAATCTACAATTTTTATAGTCATGAAAATACAGAAAACTCTTGGAATGAGAAGGTGTGTCCAAACTTTTGGTCTGTACTGTATATATATATATATATATATATATATATATATATATATATACACACAGCTGGTAGAAGTCATACATCTTCCTATATATAGTATACAGGGCACTAAGGGGGCATCAATACTGTGTTCAGGGCATCAGGGACATCCTTACTGTACGAGGCAGGGTCCTTTGCAGGCAGCTTATACAAAAGCTCATGAACTTCCATAGGCAAAGAAAGTCGTATTCCCTGTATAATGACAGTAGACAATATGGGATTGGGTTGGGTTACAGACATAGATCAGTGCAAAAAAGCATGGTGGCAGTGGAGTAACAATCACAGTTGCTAGGGATGCGACTGTGACAGGAGGTTCCTGGTTCCCCGACCACTATACATATAGTTAAAGGAAAGGGGCCCAGCCTGCCAGCCCAGGAAGGTGACTAAAATAAGAAAATACTTCACCTCTCCTGGGCTTCTGACAGTCCACAGTCCTCTCCAGGTCTGTTCCGGCAAGTGACTGAGTGCTGGTGTAATGATGTCAGAGCGCCCCATGTGACCACTGAGGCCCAATGACAGGCCCCAGCATTGACGTCAGGACCAAAGAAGATGCTAAAGGGAGCCAAATGGAGCAAGGATGCCCAGTAGAGGTGAGGCAGGGTGAGTATAAGTGTTTGTTATTTATAATCACTTCCCCTGGGCCTCTACTTATTATACTCTGGGGTCTGAGGAGACCCCAGAGTATAATAATAGAAACCTAACAGGAGGGCCGCACCTCACAAATATTCGTTGAATTCTGTGGTATTCACATGAAGCGGCTCTAGGGAGCATTTTATACTGCGTGGGGGCCACTGTGGAGCATATTACACTGCGTCAGGAGCACTGTGGAGCATATTATAGTGTGTCGGGCCCCTTCACTATTCACATCACACGCCATCTGTTTTATAGCAGCCATGCACTATTATTACAGGCTGTAATAACATTGCATGGTGATTATAAAACAGATACTGTGCAAATAGCGAAGGAGTTACGGCACTCGCAAAAGCACCACAGCATATTCAAAAAGTTGACCAGCAGATTCCCGGGTGTTGTACCCCCACTGATCTCTTAACTCTCATACTGTTAGGACCCCTGCTGATCATCCATTTCCCACAGCATGCAGCTCCCAGTATTGTTTACATGCTGGGCGCTGCACTGCTCACTCACCGTATTCTTGATAACTGCAGTTGTGGGTACTAAAGCTGTATCCCTTTCAAGTATCTGAGATACCGCTGCAACACCCAAAACCATCAAGAATTTGCTGCAGGGAAGGGGCCCCGGACAACAGTTTGCACCGGGCCCAGAAGACTTTAGTTACGCCACTGCATGGTTATGTACTGAGCATACAGACTTGTCCTATCCTTTTTTTACATGCAGTATACACAGCAGTTCCTAAAAACGTACAGTAATTGTGCCCTATGTTTTCTTAATGTGGCCACATTAGGATCCCATGCTCCATGTAAAGTTCAGCAACCTAGCAAGGGAATAGGATTGGATATATTTGATGCATGCCTCCCTCTCCCGCCATCAGCTATGATAGCAGTTTCTTTGCTATGGTTAATCATCAAGCCAAACATTATAACTCCTTAAAAAAAAAAAACTTTGCAAAAAAGAAAAAAATGTGTAACTTTTTTTTATATTTCCGTGTACAGGGCATCTTTTTATGCGGGGCCATATGTGTTCTAGGGAAAGAGGTTTGATTTTAAGTTTTGTTTCTTTTTAATATTTTTTTTTTTTTTACTGTAGTTATTAGACCCCCCAGGAGTCTTTATCCCCAATCACTAACACAATGCATTAGTGATCACTTATCACTAATGCAATGCATTACAATGGGGGGGGCGGGGAAGGACGGGTTAATGCCCTGATCGTGGTCATCGTTGTCGGTTCTCCACTGTATAATACAAAGGAGACCCAGCAGCTAGGGCAGCTGCTGAGCTCCTGGGCAGCCGCCATATTTATCGCTGAATGTCAGGAATGGGTTAAAGAGGACCTTTCAGTTATTTTGGGTTACCGATATCACTGCACTATCAACAGGGGCCAGCCTAACAGTTCAGCATTATCACTGGGTGGTGAGGCACGCCCCCTCTGAAGTTACTATTCCATAGTATTGTACTGTGAAGGGGGCATTCCTCACTGCCTAGTGATGACACCAAGCTGTGAGGCCAGCTCTTCAGTGCATTTATATCGGTAACTGAAATTAACAGCACCATTATCCTTGGAACCGGGGGATCTCCCACCTTTGCAGCAGTATATCAAATGCACATCGTTGAGAACATTAAAGAGGACCTTTCACGTCCTCATGTATATGTGGTTTTACATACCGCTAGAAAGCTGACAGCGCACTGTTGGCTTTCTCGTTATGTGCCCCGGTGCTGGAGATATCAGGGGCGTTCCTGACAGTCTAGCTGTGCTGTGAGGAACGCACTCCATGACAGTACTAGTCCATAGACTTGTACGGGGATGGGGAGGGGCGTTCCTTACAGCTCAGCGTCATCACTGGGCTGTAAGGAACGCCCCCTCTGACAGTACTCGGCTATGGATGAGGACAGAGAGAGGGGGCATTCCTTACCGCCCAGTGATGACGCTGAGCTGTGAGGAATGCCCCCCCAGTTCAGATCTATGGACGAGCACAGTCAGGGAGGGCGTTCCTCACAGCGCAGCTAGACTGTCAGGAAAGCCCTTCTGACAGTGAACAGTGAAATTTAGACCCGATATCTCCAACCCTCCAACCCTGGGGCATATAACGAGAAAGCCGGCAGTGCGCTGAATTCAGCGCGCTGTCAGCTTTCTAGCGGTATGTAAAACCGCATATACATGAGGACATGAAAGGTCCTCTTTAAGCAAAAACCAAGATTAAAATCACCTATAAGCTTAAAAAAAAATAAAAAAAATATATTGATATTTCAAGGACAAAATTGCCAAGCCCTACCTCAACGATTGATTCAAAGGCGAGATTTGATTTATTGTTATTGATGGTAAAAATTTGAAATCTAGATTTTTTTCTACCTTATGGGTGATTTTTGATGGCAAGAAGATGTCTGCCTGGAAAATATTGCACTCCAGGTTCTAAAACACTGAACTGCGCTTGCTATGTAAAAGGTTTGGGTTCAATGAAGAAAAAAAAGGGTTTAGTTACATGGTGCAGTTGAGTGCAGGTAAAACTGCATTAGAAATAAACTACATGCAATTTTGATGTGATTTTTGGGTGTAGTTTCTTAATTTTACAGATAAAGCACATTTAAAATTTCACCTGTATAATCAAAGACAGCATCTAGTTTTTTCTGATGCAATTCTGATGAAGTTTTTATTGCATGATGTGAATGCACCCTTACCGTTTTTTAATTTAACTTAACAAACACAGTTCAGTAAATGATTAAAGAGAACCTTTCACCACCTCCACCAATTCAAGTACTTAGCATCTGTTATCAGGCACTGCTCCACTGATTCCAGTGCAGTTGGAATATTCTCTGTAGCCCCCACCGTTCCTGAGCAATCAATGGTGTTAGTTTTTGTGCTCAATGTGCTATTTAATCTCTGTAATGTCAGAAGGGCAGCGTCAGGCAGGGAGGCGAGATTTAGAGCTCCAATCAAAGGCAGCCAGTGTCATAGCTCAGAATCACACCCTTTGTCTGCTATTGCCTGACTCCGCCCCCTGACAGTATAGAGACTAAAGAGAATATCAGGAACCACAACTAAGACCACTAATTGCTCAGAAACTGTAAAGTCTACAGAAAAAAATCCAACTGTGCTAGAATCAGCAGAGCAGCAACTATTAAATGATGTAAACAGCTGAACTTGTTGGAGGTGATGAAAGGTCCTCTTTAATCTAGGACTAAGCTGCGACTTTGGCCATGACTCCCACTGTGCAACCAAAGATTGTTGGGTCGCCCTGCAATCCCTTCACTAATGTTAGCATGGCAACCTCTAGGGCAGGGATCAGTAACCTTCGGCACTCCAGCTGCTGTGAAACTACAACTCCCAAAATGCTCCATTCACTTCCATGGGAGTTCCAAGAACAGCAGAGCAAGTATGCATGCTGGGAGTTGTAGTTTTACAACAGCTGGAGTGATGAAGGTTGCCTAACCCTGCTCTAGGGTTCCCTGACCGTAACTTCTACAGTCATGGCCAAAAGTTTTGAGAATGACACAAATATTATATTTTCACATGATCTGCTGCCCTCTGGTTTTTATGTGTGTTTGTCAGATGTTTTTATCACATACAGAAATATAATTGCATTCATATTATGAGTAACAGAAGCTTATATTGACTGTTAGAATGAGTTAATGCAGCAAGTCAATATTTGCAGTGTTGACCCTTCTTCTTCAGGACCTCTGCAATTCTCCCTGGCATGCTCTCAATCAACTTCTGGACCAAATCCTGACTGATAGCAGTCCATTCTTGCAGAATCAATGCTTTAATTTTGTCTGAATTTGTTGGTTTTTGTTTGTCCACCCGTCTCTTGATGATTGACCACAAGTTCTCAATGGGATTAAGATCTGGGGAGTTTCCAGGCCATGGACCCAAAATCTCTATGTTTTGTTCCCTGAGCCATTTAGTTATCACCTTTGCTTTATGGCAAGGTGCTCCATCATGCTGGAAAAGGCATTGTTGAGCGCCAAACTGCTCTTGGACGGTTGGGAGAAGTTGCTCTTGGAGGACATTCTGGTACCATTCTTTATTCATGGCTGTGTTTTTAGGCAAGACTGTGAGAGAGCCGATTCCCTTGGCTGAGACGCAACCCCACACATGAATGGTTTCAGGATGCTTTACAGTTGGCATGAGACAAGACTGGTGGTAGCGCTCACCTCTTCTTCTCCGAATAAGCTGTTTTCCAGATGTTCCAAACAATCGAAAAGGGGATTCATCAGAGAAAATGACTTTACCCCAGTCCTCAGCAGTCCACTCCCTGTACCTTTTGCAGAATATCAGTCTGTCCCTGATGTTTTTTCTGGAGAGAAGTGGCTTCTTTGCTGCCCTCCTTGAGACCAGGCCTTGCTCCAAGAGTCTCCGCCTCACAGTGCGTGCAGATGCACTCACACCTGCCTGCTGCCATTCCTCAGCAAGCTCTGCACTGCTGGTAGCCCGATCCTGCAGCTGAAACACTTTTAAGAGACGGTCCTGCCGCTTGCTGGTCTTTCTTGGGCGCCCTGGAGCCTTTTTGGCACCAATGGAACCTCTCTCCTTGAAGTTCTTGATGATGCGATAGATTGTTGACTGAGGTGCAATCTTTCTAGCTGCAATACTCTTCCCAGTTAGGCCATTTTTGTGCAGTGCAATGATGACTGCACGTGTTTCTTTAGAGATAACCATGGTTAACAGAAGAGAAACAATGATGGCAAGCACCAGCCTCCTTTTAAAGTGTCCAGTGGTGTCATTCTTACTTAATCATGACAGATTGATCTCCAGCCCTGTCCTCATCAACACCCACACCTGTGTTAATGGAGCAATCACTGAAACGATGTTACGGTGGTCCTTTTAAGGCAGGGCTGCAATGATGTTGAAATGTGTTTTGGGGGATAAAGTTCATTTTCTAGGCAAATATTGACTTTGCAAGTAATTGCTGTTAAGCTGATCACTCTTTATAACATTCTGGAGTATATGCAAATTGCCATTAGAAAAACTGAAGCAGTAGACTTTGTAAAAATTAATATTTGTATCATTCTCAAAACTTTTGGCCATGACTGTAGTCACAAGAAGATCAACACTAATCGATTTTTTTTGCTAGAAGTAACAGTCGCGGAAGCTCTTGGATATTTTTAATATAGTATATTGATATTTATATAATAGTTCATTGATATTTTAGGGTCATTTTATTATTGTATAAGATGAAAAGTTAAGTTTTAATGGGTGCTTTCTTATTTGTGACAGTGATTTACTTTAATTGAACTTCCTTTGTGATATGTTGCTTATTGACCAGTGTCTGTAATTTGCTGATTGTAACAACAAACAACTGACAGGACAGCTTTGCATGCTTGCAAAGGAAGTGGCCTGCATAGACATTGGAATGGAATGTGTATGAGTAAGACCCAATATACAGTCAAAGAAGAAGAAAGAACATAAACTGAAGAGGAAATGTCTTGACATGAAGTCTGAATGCAAGCAAACTCCAAACCATCAACTCTGTATCCCTTCGTACAGTGGTGTTTCAGCCTTTTCTATTTCCAAGAAACTCTGTGAACAGATGTTTGCAGAAAACAAATAGTGAAATCTAAGGCTAGTTTCACACTAGGGTTTGAACTACGTTTGGGGTTTCAGTTCCCGAATCAGCTTGAAAAATGCAGAGAGAAAAGTCCTGCCAGCAGGACTTTTTTGGGCAGAACCCAGGTGGAAACCTGTAGGACCCCATTATAGTCTATGGGGTCCCCAGGTAACCACTTTTTAAGTGGATTAGGTTTTCGTTCTTCCCCAGAAGAACAGAAAGCTGAACACTAGTGTGAACACCTAAAATGTGTTTTTGTCACTTTTGGTACTTATTTATTTATTTATTTTTTAAACACAGCATGCTTTAGATGTGACATTTTCCTCTAGGCTTTTCTATAGAACTTGAAAAACACATACAAAAAAAAAAAAAAAATGTATGAATAAAAAAATGCCATCCAAAGAATGCTTGTTAAAAGTGCATTCAATTCATGACTTGAAGTAATATAATGCACCCTAAATTAGTTTAATTTCATGTCCCCATGTTCACTTTCAGTTACCCTTCATCCTTTATGACTCATTCTTTAAACACATACTTTTATTTATATATATAAAAAAAAACCTCAGAGAGACACATTGTATAAAAGGAACAGCTATAAATTGCATACATGTCTGTAGAATGTATGCAGAACCTATTGCATATAAAGTATCAATTATAGAGGCAGCCATTCTGGTCTTACTGTCACTCACCCTAACCTGACATGGCAGCTCACAGGAAACAATACATTGCATATAGCTACTAAGAATCTACACAGTCTATATGGCCCTGACCTATTTTGAAATCTAACACTCAGCATTTGTATTATATTTTCCTTATTATAATAAGTATCTATACTAATACACAAGTTTATTTGAAATATTTCACCAAAAAGAGCTTTGAAATGCTATACCATGACTCTTTCTTCACCTGCACTCTCAGACATCTGGAAGAACTTCAATAACAAGCCAGTTGCGAAGGGCTGGTGTACTCCAGATATAACAATGCTTACACATATGCTGCTACTGCCAGTTACCGAGCTGTATACAGATGCATCCTGACACACTGGCCACAGAGCTATACAGCAGCTGTATGAGCATGCACTGGACATCACTGACATGTTGCCGCGATCTGCAGCACTGGTACATAAGAAACCTGGACGCATAGCAGCTGGTCGCTTTTAAATGTTTCCTTTGCACCACAAAACTTGACACTTGTCATATAGAAAGGCCAACTTACACACCCCGGGGATCCTTCCCTTCTTTTACTGTGCTGGCTGCTCGTGCTTACACAGAAGGCTGAGTCTTCTAGACCTAGCTGTGACTCCTTCCTGGAGGATGGGAAAGGGCTGGGCCCAAAGTTAACTAGTTCAGGTCAGTGTCTCTTGCTGGAAATGGAGCTTGTTTTCCGAAAATCATACCTTCTAATGTACCAATAACGCTATGACCAGCACAGAAAGTGATACAATAAAGGGACTGGGAGCCCAGCTAGTTCTTAGTTCCTGGTTATTATGTCAGTCAGCCTGAGGACAATAGTGTGTATTGCCTGCCTGTAACTGCATGTTCAGTTTCTAATCTCTGTGCGGGACATTGAAGTGGAATTAGGCTGAGGCCACACATTGCAGAAAAGCATCATCTTTTGATGCAGATTCTGTTGCTAAGAGCTGCTCCAAATGCAGCTTCTCCACAGTGTGTGTCCTCAGCCTCAAAGGGGTTGTCCAGACAAAAATGTTATATTTTAAATAGTCCGTGGGAGGTGAAAAAAAACAAAACAAAAAAACATACTCACTTTTCCATGGTGATCCGGTGCCTCCTCCCAGTGCGGTCCGGAAGTCTGCACGTAACCGCTGAGGCCAATCAGCGGCCTCAGCTAAGGGCACGTAACATCACTACTGTCAGCGGCTTCAGCAGAAGGGATCCTGTATGTCACAGCCGGCGAGGAGTTTCACTTCAAGAAGACAGCCCAGCAAAAGGACCGTATCTTTTTTTTATTGTTTTCACCTCCCCGGCCTATTTTAAAAATATTTTTTTTTGCCCAAACAACCTCTTTAAAGCTAAGGCCCCACGTAACGTTACAAGAAAAACCGTGGTGGCAACGTATTGTGGTTTTTCATGCAGCGCTATTCACAGAAAATCTGAAGAGGACTTTCTGCTTCCATTATAACTATAGGGAAACCGCCGGCGTTTCCGTAGGTATAATTGACAAGCATGTCTCCTGCACATATTTTTCTGCAGTGTGTGGATGGGATTCGCTAGAATCCCATCCACTGTGCAGGGACTGTAAAATGCCATGTGGATCCCCGGCCTAAAGAGGGTTTACAAAAATTTCATATTGATGATCCATCCTTAGGATTTGGATTAATATAAGATCGATGTGGTCCATCATCTAGCCCCTAGCTGATTGATTGAAGGGACCATGATGCTCCAGAGGCAGACACAACTCTGTATATTATATAGTGTATGCACCTGGTTATTAAGTACAAGTGAATGTATTGATCTGTGACATTTTGACAGCTGTTACAGTGTACAGAGCTGTGCCTGTTTTCCAAGCCTTGGATCCATTTTTAATCAACTAATCTGTATGGGTTGTGGAAGCTGGACCCTAAACAAAATGAGTTGGATGACCTATCCTCAATTTGTGTCTTTAACCCTTATGTGACACAGACATTTTTCTTTTTTGTCTTCTCATTTTTTACTTCCTGCATTCCAAAAACCATAACTTTCTAATTTTTCCGTTTACCTAGTTATATGAGGACTTGAGTTTTGCGTGACAAGTTGTACTTCAAAATAATACCATTTATTATTCTGTACAATGTACTTGAAAGTGGGAAAAAAAATTCTTACGGGTTTTGTTTTTACGACTTCCACTCTGCCGTAAAAATGC
Source organism: Leptodactylus fallax (assembly GCA_947044405.1). NCBI lineage: Eukaryota > Metazoa > Chordata > Amphibia > Anura > Leptodactylidae > Leptodactylus > Leptodactylus fallax. The sequence continues at coordinate 3,493,507 of CAMRHE010000183.1, forward strand.
TATTTTAGCTTTATTCTCCCTATCAGTATGATCATGGTGATACCAAATTTATATAGTTTTTTTCATGTTTTAATAAAACATTCTTTGAATCACCTTATTCTGACACTAATTTTTTTTCAGTGCTCAGAACTCTGTAAGGTGTTTTTTTTATGGGACAATATGCAGTTTTTATTGATACCATGTTGAGGAATGTATGATGTTTTGATCACTTTTTATTCCATTTTTTTGGGGGAGGCAAATCATCGAAAAAACACCAGATCAGCCATTTAGATTTTTTTTTCCTGCTGTGGCATTTTCCGTATGGGACAAATGTTTTTATATTTTTATAGTTTGGGCATTTTCAGACTCTGATCATGGGCAATGCTTCCAGGTCCCTGCTGTATGAAACAACACATACCTGGCAGCTAGTGCGGCCGATCTGCTTCAGTGCGGCCGCCATACTTAGTCACGTGCACCAGGACTTACATGTACATCCTGGTACACGTAATTGTTAAAGGGGTATTCCCATCTTCAAGATCATATTTAAACATGTTGCTTATGCGAAACTGAAGTGTTTTAACCAATATATTCCTTTATCTAGCTTGCTCCATTTGTCAGATACTGCTGATTAAAGGGGTTGTCCAAGATAAATATATATTTTAAACATAAGCGCCCATATGCCCCCAACTTTTTAAATAACATTTATTAATTATTTTTCTTAGTTTTACTGTAATATACAGTACAGACCAAAAGTTTGGACACACCTTCTCATTCCAAGAGTTTTCTGTATTTTCATGACTATAAAAATTGTAGATTCACACTGAAGGCATCAAAACTATGAATTAACACATGTGGAATTATATACTTAACAAAATAGTGTGAAACAACTGAAAATATGTCTTATATTCTAGGTTATTCAAAATAGCCACCTTTTGCTTTGATTACTGCTTTGCATACTCTTGGCATTCTCTTGATGAGCTTCAAGAGTTCCCAGAGATGCTTAGCACTTGTTGGCCCTTTTGCCTTCACTCTGTGGTCCAGCTCACCCCAAACCATCTCGATTGGGTTCAGGTCTGGTGACTGTGGAGGCCAGGTCATCTGGCGTAGCACCCCATCACTCTCCTTCTTGGTCAAATAACCCTTACACAGTCTGGAGGTGTGTTTGCGGTCATTGTCCTGTTGAAAAATAAATGATGGTCCAACTAAACGCAAACCGGATGGAATAGCATGCCGCTGCAAAATGCTGTGGTAACCATGCTGGTTCAGTATTCCTTCAGTTTTGAATAAATCCCCAACAGTGTCACCAGCAAAGCACCCCCACACCATCACACCTGCTCCTCCATGCTTCACAGTGGGAACCACGCATGTAGAGTCCATTCGTTCACCTTTTCTGCGTCGCATAAAGACACGGTGGTTGGAACCAAAGATCTCAAATTTGGACTCATCAGACCAAACCACAGATTTCCACAGGTCTAATGTCCATTCCTTGTGTTCTTTAGCCCAAACAAGTCTCTTCTGCTTGTTGCCTGTCCTTAGCAGTGGTTTCCTAGCAGCTATTTTACCATGAAGGCCTGCTGCATACAGTCTCCTCTTAACAGTTGTTGTAGAGATGTGTCTGCTGCTAGAACTCTGTGTGGCATTGACCTGTTCTCTAATCTGAGCTGCTGTTAACCTGCGATTTCTGAGGCTGGTGACTCGGATGAACTTATCCTCTGCAGCAGAGGTGACTCTTGGTCTTCCTTTCCTGGGGCGGTCCTCATGTGAGCCAGTTTCTTTGTAGCGCTTGATGGTTTTGGCCACTGCACTTGGGGACACTTTCAAAGTTTTCCCAATTTTTCGTACTGACTGACCTTCATTTCTTAAAGTAATGATGGCCACTCCTTTTTCTTTACTTAGCTGCTTTTTTCTTGCCATAATACAAATTCTAACACTCCATTCAGTAGGATTTGCCATGTATAAGGCAAGAAATCCCACTTATTAAACCTGACAGGGCACACCTGTGAAGTGTAAACCATTTCAGGTGACTACCTCTTGAAGCTCATCAAGAGAATGCCAAAAGTGTGCAAAGCAGTAATCAAAGCAAAGGGTGGCTACTTTAAAGAACCTAGAATATAAGACATATTTTCAGTTGTTTCACACTTTTTTGTTAAGTATATAATTCCACATGTGTTAATTCATAGTTTTGATGCCTTCAGTGTGAATCTACAATTTTTATAGTCATGAAAATACAGAAAACTCTTGGAATGAGAAGGTGTGTCCAAACTTTTGGTCTGTACTGTATGTAGGTAGGTCATGTGACCTACACATATTACATTTTTTGCCTTTCCACTGACGTTGCGGGTCTCGGTCTAATTGATATCCGCACCTCAAAACATCAGTGGAAAGAAGCCTGCCCCCCAGCCTCATTATACTCACCATTTCTCCTGTGGATGTCTGGGCCCCGAGACATCAACTCTGGGATAGGGATGCTCAAAGCTTGGGATATGTTTTTATAACCTTAACCCTGCTTTAAACTGCTCCAGAACTTTATCTCTGACCTGTCTGGTGAGTTCCTTGGTCTTTATGATGCTGTTTGTTCACTAGTGTTCTCTAACAAACCACTGAGGCCTTCACAGAACAGATGTATTTATAATGAGATGAAATTACACACAGCTGGACTCCATTAACTAATTAAGTGACTTCCGAAGGCAGTTGATTGCACTGGATTTTATTTAGGGGTATCAGAGCACAGGGGGCTAAATACTTTTTCACGTCACTCTTTCAGATTTTTATTTGATTAAAATTTTGAAAACGGTGTATCATTTTCGTTCCACTTCACAATCATGTGCTACTTTGTGTTGGTCTATCACTTAAAATCTCAATAAAATGCATTTAAGTTTGTGGTTGTAAGGTGACAAAATGTGAAAAATTTCAAGGGGTATGAATACTTTTGCAAGCCACTGTATGCTTTTTAACTTTTAAATTACATAAAGATTAGCCTGTTTTAGGGAAGAAGCTTGTCTGTGTGTCAGTGTCTGGTTGAAAAGTGATGAAGTGTCTTTCCAAAAATATAGCTTGCAAAAATTATCCCCTTATGGGGGCTGAATGCAACTCCAACATGGCATTAGTATTGGAAGAAGCAATGGTGTTTTAATGTTATTATGCCGACAGTGTGGTAGTGGCAAGAGGCAACTACAGAATTTGAAGAAAAAAATGTGGCAGACTGTCAGCATGTCTAGATTGCCTGTCAGTTGAAAAGGTAAGAATTGACATTTTAAAACAAGTTGTCAAAAATTATCCCAGTATGGGAGCAGATGCCACAATAACATAGTGTTGGAGGTAGAGGAGTGACGACTACAGAATTTCAAGAAAAATTTGTGGCACACTGTCAGCATTCCTGGCCTGCCATTTTAAAAAGCTGGAATACCTTTTGAAATGGAAAAGATTCTCTGATCATGAGAACAGCACTTGGGAGCCAGAAGAGAAACTGGATTATCCTACCAATTATCCCTGTATGGGAGCATATGCCACAGCAACATAGCATTGATGCAGTTACAAATTACTGAATTTCAAGAAACATATGTGGCTCACTGTTAGTGCCTGGTCTGGAATATTTTCCCTGATGAGAACAACACTTGGGAGCCAGAATAGAACCTAGACTGCTCTGCCTGTCATCACTTTATGGGAGCAAATGTCACATCAACATAGTGTCAGTCTCCTCCTTTGCTGTAAAATATCAAGGGCCCCCTTTCTTTCTCCTCCTTCTCCAGTCTAGGAGTCCCAGGTCCTACACCACCATGACCCAGATGTAGTTCTTTATCCCCAATCTCATACCTCTTGCATCTCCCCACAGTGGTGACAGTGACCAAGTTGTAATTCTTATTCCACTTCTCATTGCCTGACTGTGTTTGCTGTAAAATATATATCAAAGGGATGACATCAGTGATGCTGCAATTGTCCTTGCTGCTGACACATTTGGTCGCCTTAGCCTCCTCAAGGGGCATAAGAGGGCAACACAATTTCCTGCTGAGCTTCCAATAGCAGATTTCAAGATAACAGATTGTCCTTGAGATTTGCTGCATGCAGTAATCATTTGCAGCCTTCTGCTGCTCAAACAGACGCTCAAGCATGTGCCACCATGCCACACTGTGTGCTTCACCTTACAGCTATGAAATGAAGGAGAGGAAGTGGAAACAGTGGCTTGCCCTGGTGAAATTATGGGTGTGAAGTAGTCCAGTAAGGAGGAGGTGGATGGGTCCTGTTTGGTGTTGGAACTGGGTCTGCACCCAATGGGTGATTTTAGTACTAGTACCTGGCCTTGCTGCATTTGTGGATAGTAGCAGCTGCTGCTCAAAAGATTGACCCAGTAGGTCATAGAAGCTATATATTGTCCCTGCCCATAATTTCTGCTCCATGTGTATAGGGTAGGATGAACCTTTCACCACATGGGCATTTCCAGGGAAAGGCCCACATGGTGATATCAAGCAGAGATAGCCTTCCTAGAGAAATAATGGTGTTTAGGTATCGAGACACTTTACAATCCACAGTGGTACAGCAGCATGAGGACTGTGAGCTTATTGCTAGAAGAAATATCTCTCAGCAGATGTCACATGACTTCTAAGAAAAGTGATCTGTGTTGATGAAGAAGACACAGTTGACAGTGCAAAAATGCATTGTGGTAAAGTACATGTTACAACAGAATAGGAGGAGAAGGAGGGGGGAGGAGCAACACATAGAACAACATTTGCTTTTCACTGCTGTCAGATCTAAAATCCTGCTGTGAAGTGTTTCCTCCTGTAGCCCTTCCCAAACCATGTTTTTCTTCCAGTTATTTTACTTCACTGTTTATATAATAGTGACTGGTGACAATTCTGACACTATGTATATTTCTTTTTTGATTTTTTTTTTTGGATGAAAATTGAGAAAGAAATGAGATGTAACACTGAAAGGGTAACTTGGCAAGTAAGTATAAGACTAAAACGCACTGTGCAAATCAACTTGGATTTTTGCAATGATAAAGGCAGTTTTTCTATATTTGTTAACAAAAACACAATTTCAAAAAATACTTATCGAGAAGATGAGATTTAGGTGACCTGGTCAGTGAGTATTAGACTGCATGGATCTGCTCAGATTTTCACAGTGACAATGGAAGTTTTTCTGTATTTGTACAGCATATTGTAGAACACTTTTAGGGCTCATAGAGATCTAGAAATCGGATAGATAGATTTCTAAGGCAAGCACATCCAATGTTCTCTGTGACATCTATCTATATGGGAAAATGAATGGTAAGCAGACGATACAAACTCTTAGATTAACCATACACTGCGTTGACACTCGCTTTTACGTATTTAACAGTAACCCCTTCCCAAAATCCGATTAAATAGTGTGGCGGATGGCGGGTATTTAAATATGGCAGTCGTGTATAATACAGCAGAGACCTGGCGCTAATGCCACCAGTCAGTGCCCGCACTGCTCACGGGCATTAACCCCCCTAGGCGCCATTTTGCTGGGGATCGCCGGCACCCGGAGCAAGATCCTGGGCCAGAATCTCATTGGCATAACAGCCGGGAGCCTATTGAAGGCTCCCAGGCTTGGCTGCTTTTCATTTGTATGGCAGGCTGCTTTATGCAGCCTGTCATACAAGTGCCAATATTTTGCAATGCATTAGCATTGTAATGCATTCCATTAGTGATCAGACCCCCTGGGGTTCAAGACCTTTGGGGGTTTAATAAATGCAAGAAAAAAATTTTTTAAAAATATAAAAAATTCAAATCACCCCCCTTTTTCCTAGAACACATATAAAAGTACTTAAATACTGTGTATGAAAACGCCCAGTCTACAAACCTTTAAAAATATTTTTCCCGTACAGTGAACACCGTAGTGGGAAAAAAAATAAAAAATGCTGAACCACCATTTTTTTGCTGTTTAGCCTCTGCTAAAAATTTGAATGAAAAATTGTGATCAAAGTAATAGACATTCCCCAAAATGGTAAAACTAAAAAGTACACCTGTCCCCACAAAAAAGACGTCCTATGCATCCCCATACACAGAAATATAAAAAAGTTATGGGTGTCCATAACCGTTTAAATCTGTGCTCCAAAAACCAAACAGCGCACCTTCCCTTCTGTGCCCAGCTGTGTGTCCAATCAGCAGTTTATACCTACATATGACATTAAGCATGGGGTACAACAGTGACATATGGGCATAAACTGCTGTTTGGGTACAGAGCAGGGTGATGATGTTCACTATGTGGCTTTTGGAGCACAGATTTAGATTGGTTTGTGGATGCTATGTCACGTTTGCAGAGCCCCTGAGGTGCCAGTAAAGTGGAATCCACTATGGAGCGATCCCATTTTGAAAACTGCACCCCTTAAAGATTTTATCAAGGGGCATAGTGAACATTAGTTTTCCCAGATGTGAATGCACAGCGGATGGTGAAAAGTGAATATGTAAGCTGTGCAGAGTACATTGGGTACACCAAATTCCCTATTATTTTCTCAGTAGCTCCTATTATTGAGTATCACTTTGGGGGTCACTTCTGGTGCCTTTTCCCTCATACATGCCCTTTCTGCCAGAGGCAGGATCGAGACAGAAGAAACCGATCGCAGACCAAAAACCATAGAACAGGCCCTGGGAGCGTTTCCAGTTATGATCCTCTGCTCCTGGGCTTACTGGTGTGTTAGCACAGCTGAGTATTCGTTGCAGTGTGCCAGTCCAGCCAGGGCTCTGAGTTCCTCTGGTTACTAAAGAGTTAATGTTTGGTGTTCTTTTGATTGACATCCTTCCTTGCAAATCAAGGCTGGGGCAGATTCCTGATACCATTTTTATAGTTTTCCAAACCTCTCTTGGTTGCTTGCTATTAGTCTCTTTGAGCATGATAGTGTATACTCTTTCCTCTATATTCTGACTGTGATGAACCGACCCTTAGTTTTATATCTTTCTTGGAAGTGTGTTTTTACTTGCTCATGTCAGTCCTCCCCCCACTTGTTGGAATGTGGTGCTTAAGTTGAGTTTACACTGCTGGACACTATGCCTCACTGGTTTTTCTCCCTGGCCAGATGGCGATGGGGGATAGTAGTCCAGTGACCTTAACTTTACCCACCCCTCCCCACACCTAGGAAGGAACCCATCTCTCCGAGGATTCTGCAAAGGAGGGAGAAGGAGGGCTGGCTGGGGGAGGTGAAGGGTGGGGCTGAAGAGGGTCTCACACTGAGGTGGAGAGAGGTCTTTGGTGTGGAGCCTGAAAGAGAGGCAGCTAAGAGCAAGCTGTGCTCAGGTATTACTCTATACGTTATTTCCATTTTTGTTTTATGTGCTGTATCATCGCACTTTTGCTCGTATGTTTATGCTTGATCCTATTAATATTGTATATTTCTGTATATGCTATTAATTAGTACCGACCCACTTGGGTTATTAAATATATAAAATTTATAAAGCTTGTTTCATTCTATCCTACGAACTCTGTCCGCTCACGGGTTGTGAGTGGAAGGTTACGAAGGGTGATCGCAGGTACGCCAAGAGGCTTGGCAAAGCGATATTCTTCACACTGACCTTGGCTTTTCCCTTTGACTATTCTTCTGGTTCTGTTTTTGTACATCGCTGCCCGACTGGTTCTGACCCTTGGCTCTTTTGATTACCTGTGCCTGTTTGTTTGTCTTGTCGACGTTTTGTGTAATCACTTGTATTATAGGAAGGGACCGTTGCCCAGTTGTACTCTACCACCTAGGGTAGTTGAGGCAAGTAGGTAGGGACAGGGGGTGGGTCAAGCATCAGGACTGACTGTCTCTGTCGTTCCCCTTCCTTCAGAGTCCCTTAGGGAATTGCTTAATTGGAAATTCCCTAACAGCAGCCTGGGGAGTCCCTCAGAGATTTTAAATAAGTAGACTCACGTACAAGTGAGGAGGCAGACATGACCCTCAGAGAGCAGTTCATTAAGTGCTAGTGGTTAAAGAGGCGGCCCAGGGAGGAAAACATAATGGTACACCACAGTCATATACCTATATATATTGGACAGGATCCAGTGACTATATTAATGGCATACCATTTTCTGCAATACTAAATACTGGCTTGTAAGTTATCACTATTCAAAGGACTCATTATTAAAAACACTGGAAGTTAACTAAAGCCCTCCAACATGTTCAATGCCATCCACAGCAATGGACAACTATCCCAGCAGTGTATCATCCTTGTCAACATGCAAGACATTGGGTTTCCAACAGTAATCCTGGCATGAATGTGTTGAGGAAGCTGATAAGTGCCTTGAAAAGAGATCCACCTGCAGACTCACTTTCTGAGCCATGAGTGTTCCAGAAACCTGCCAGCACCCATAACTATAGGGGTCACAGTGGACCCATAAGCCAAGGGGGTCCACAGATCACTCTTAAATTCTTTGATCTTCTTTCTGATTTCCTTAGATGGCTAACATTCTGTGGGTCGCAAATGTATGACCCTTTCCGTCTGGTAAGCTCAAGTGAATAGTTTTACATGAACATGAACCTGAAATGGTTGATCCAGATGCACTCAAGCCATGCCCAAAAGACACTCTGGCAGGAACTAGAAAACAAAGAGACTAGCTGGCATCACACCTGAATCAGCTGAGAAGCAAAAACCAGTCAAGTGGAAAATTCAACTAGCTACCCCCCGTAAATTGGATCTTCAGATGTTTGATGTCCTTACTGGACCTTGGAAGGACAATCCCTAATCAGAATGAGACCCTGATGACATCACAGCCTAAATTCATCACCAACCAAAGGGAACAGATGCACATTGAATCTGTTACCTGAAAAAGTCACATTGAGAAGATCTGAGAGGAGCACCAAGGGTAAAATGCTTGTCAGGTATCTAGTCTTTTACTTATTTTCTGCTATTTACTCCAGGTTTGGCTGTTGCCCATTTCCCCCGTTTCTAGAGCGCTGGACATTGAGCACACTCCCTCAGTTTTAACTGTTGACCATATGCCGAACTGTATAGACACTCTTACTTAAAGAGCAAGATGGCACCTTAACCCCCAGTTGAATTCACCCCCATTTTACCTTTTCCTGTACTGGTGATGTGTTTGAACACACCTTGTACCCTGTATGACCTCTGCTCCTATTCCCTCTTGAGAGACACTTCAGACCAGAAACTACTTCCTTGCCCATTCTGGAAACTATCTTTTTCCCCTTGCCTACTTAAAACTAGTTCAATTTTTCATCTACCTCATGGACTACTTTGTGTTTTGCATATTGTACTGTTCTATATGTATATCTGCTAAGTACTGTAGATGTCCCTTGTTTTATAATTTTTTAATCTGCTATATCATTTGGGACTTTATTGTTGTTGCCCACCCATAGATATGCTAAGGACAACGCACCAAGGACAGAGGCAGAGTTGTGGCATCATAGCGGAAGACTTGGGAAACAACTGGTTAATATGAACTTACTACTGCCACTTTATGTGAATTTGTACTGACATTCCTGTTAGCTTTAACCATACCATTTTGCTATGGCTGAGAATTTGGTAGAGCCCTCGACACCATTCTAGTATGGAGGAGGACATTTAGTCTTCTTCCCTAGTTGGGTTGAGAAAGTGTGTTCAGTCTCTTCTCTCCTCAGGATAGGAGACTGGAAGTGCAATGTCGAGTGAGCTAAGTCATGATGATGATCAGTGTGCTAAAGTCATTTCAAGTGTCAGTACACAGTCAGGAGATGGGCCATAGTGCTGCTCACTTTTATGGACTTTGTGTGTGCAATAGTGACTGTGAGAATTTTAGACAGATCTCATAGTTCAATTATTCCTACCACACTCCAAGTTGGACACCTTTCCATGACCTGCACCTTGTAGCCTGGGCATTGTAGGCATTTTGTGGTTTTTGAAATTTGAAGCTCACTTTTGGTAGAACTCTGCCCCTGCAAGGTATATTCTGACTGACCCCAGGGAGTAGTGGCATAACTAGGAATGGGCCCCAAGGCAAACATTTGACATGCCCCCCCCCCCCCGGCAATCAATCAGCCCCCCGCACAAACCACATTCCTGCATACACTGTTATGCCCCATAGTGGCCCCTGCACACACCGTTATACCCCATAGTGGCCCCTGCACACACTATTATGCACCTTAGTGGCCCCTGCACACACTATTATTTCCCATAATGGCCCCTGCACATAGTATTATGCCCCATTTTCAGACCCCAGAGTATAATGATCGGAGACCCAGGGAAGTATACAGTACAAACATAAAAAACTGTGATACTTACCTCTTCCTGGCTCAGGCGCACTCCCTGCTACTTTCAGCCTCTTGCAATGTTGGACCAGCCGTCACCAGTCCAGTGCCACGACGCATAATAACGTCGGCCTGGTCCACGTGACGTCTGGGAGATTACCAAGGAGGCCCGAAGCCTGCTGGAGTGCAGGAGAGGTAAGGAACAATGTTTTTTATGTTCCCTCACCTCCCCTGGGCCTCCGATCATTATACTCTGGGGTCTGAAAACACCCCAGAGTATAATGATAGCAGTGTTTGTGGGGTTCGCAGCCCGTGACCTTACTTACCAATTCCCCCCTCCTGCTCAAAGTCACCTCCACTTCCGCAGAATGTGAAACAAAGGCAGCCGTGAGCTGGAGCAGGGATTGGCAAGTAAATACGGCCCATTACTTGCTGGTGTTACACCAGTAGGTAATGGCCTATTAAAAAAAAAAATGTCCTGGGCCTTGTGGCAGCCGCTACCGCTGTTACCCCGGTTTTTACCATTCACCATCAGGCTCAAGCTACTACTTCTCCCATTCTCTGGATACTCTTCCACTAGCTTGCTGCACTTTTATATGAAATATGATTGTTGCCTTTAAATTTGTGAAAGGGCTTTAAATGAACTCCAGGGGGCATCATAATAAGTACTACAGATAGAAATGATTCCAACTGTAAATTAATAGTACTGTATGTAATATAGAGAGAGTCAAATAGCAAGAAAGTCCTCACTTGGTTGAGTTGTAACAAAAATGGATGACTTCCATGATAATATAGTTAGGATGCAACTTTATTCAACTTTATCGCCTAAATAAAGTTGTATTCTAACTATATCATTGTGGCAGTTTTCTATTTTGGGCAGCACAGTTATATACCTATGTTTTTTATACTCCTCTCTTGACCTAAAAGAGACATTTAATATTAAAGGGGTTATCCAGCTATCAAAAATTGATGGCCTATCTTTTCCCAAGAACACATACATATTCACATTTCTACACAATTAAAAGTTGAACATTTTTGCAAATGTAAGAAATTATAAATTTTGTAATGGTTGAAAGATTTTGTCTAGCAAACTTAGTGGTGATAGTCTTTATATCTTGATCGGTTGACAGTGGATACAGAGATGAATGCAGGAATATGGGTTGGCACTTGGCAGGAATCCAGTCATCATTTCCCTATTGTGGCCAGGTTATCTTCCTATGCATGTAGTGCCCCTGCCTGATTACTAGTCCACAATAAGGAAACCATGGCTGGGTTTCTGAAAAGTACTATACCATAGAAAGTTCCTGCATTCATGGTCGTATTCGTGTGCACATTATCAAAGCAAAAGACTGTCACTGCTAAGATGGTTAAAGAAAATTTTTAAAACTCTGCAAAATTTTGAACTATTAATATTTATAAACATGTTTGAACTTTTTTAACTTAACTCTTAATTTAAATATGGCTATGTTTGTTGGTTTTCCATTTTAAGATAGGCCCCTGCTAATCATTTGTTGGGACCTCCCCCAATCAGCTGTTTGCCAAGCCATAGACTTGTAAATAGCTGATCTGCGAGGATCCTGACATTAGGACGTCCGTTAATCTTAAGGATAGGCTATCAATTTTTAGTTTCAAAAGTAATTATTGAAATATTGCAATGACTTAAAACATAGTAAACAGAAAGGTAACCATAATACAAGTACAAAAATGAGAAGGAATGCAAGTACAAAATATAGAAACTGCTATACATTCAAAGTTAGCATAAGCATAAAATGAGGGAGGGGGTAAAGAAATATAAAAACCTAGAGAAGGACATGAGAAAGGGGTGTAGCGCTAAAGTGCATACGGAGAGGGAGTGGGCAGGGTAGGGAACCTGCCTGAGAGAGGATGTCTAAGAGACGCACTCTATCCAACTTTCTAATCAGAGCTGAAGACAATATAGCAGACCTGGGATACTAGACCTGTTGACCCAAGGTGTCCAGACCTTATCAAAGAGCGGGCGAGTATCATAGATAGTGGCATTAATTTTTTTTCGTGAAGCATGATTGCAGTGGTGAACCTAGCCTCTTTGCTGCCTGAGGCGGACTATAGAAAGGCCCCCCCCCTCCAAAAAAAAAAAAAAAAATATATAAAATTGTGTTTACATGCTGCTAGCTTCACACGCTGTTATCGTCGCACAATATACAGAATACACAAAGTGATAAAACAGTTTTTAAGAATTCTTCTTCTTGTATTACTTCAGTACAGTTCAGTTACTTCAGATCAACAACACGGCATTAACAATGAAAGTAACTTCACACATCTTCTGCTTGGTGGATGGACGAGCCCACGTGGCCCCCATTCTCTATAATAGGAGCACCGCAGATAGCTGAGTACTGGTCTTCGGGTATCTTTGGTGCTCCCATCAAAGTTGAATGAGAGTCACGTGGGTTCGTCCTTCCACCAAGTAGCACACCTATATATGGCTGCGGTCAGGCTGAATTCCCACCCAGGGAAAAAACCCAATTCTCAGGTTCAGTGGGGGACTCAGCAGACAGACCCCCATCAATCAGGTATTTATCATCTATCATTTAGGTGAATACAGGGCAGTAACATTTTGTGACTTACAGGTGACGTCTCTGACTAATCGGTCACATTTCCCGTCTCTTCCCTTTGGACCACCATGACCACTTTTTCCAGCTGTGACTTGTCTCTATAAAGTTTGCAACACAGACATCTTTGGCTCCTCACTTTTTCAGGCACCAACCCACATTGTCCTCACCTGCACACCCATCCTGCTGCTACCCCAATTATAAAACATATGATATAACCCCCCATAATGAATAATACTCCCAAGTGCATCTTTATATTAATAATGTCCGTGTGTGCCCTGTATAAATAGTGCCCCTTATTAATAATGCCCCATAGGTTTCCTAATTAAAAGGCTTTCCAGGTCATTAATAAAATAATCAGAGGAGCTCAAAAACCCAGGACCCCTACTGATCACCTGTTTGAATGAACTGTGGTACTGTAACGTCCTTGCCTGTCCAGGCTTTGGCGCCATCCTCCGGGCGCACGCTGCGGCACAGGAGGCGTGCCCGGTTGTGATTCTTTCCTTTGGGTTTTTCTTGTATTGTCTGAACACTGTCCTATTCCCTCACCTCCTTAATTGATTTTCCACCACGCCCTTCTCCTTCACCTTGCTCTCCCCCTGCTCCACTAAGAGTTAACTTTAGTCCTGCCTTTGTGATTGACAGCCTATCCTCCTATCAAGTCTGGGGCGGGTTCTTTCTCCCTATTTATTGTTTGCTCACTTTCCCATTGGCGCCTGCTATTGCATTTCGCTTACTGGCTATACTCCTTGTTCCTTGTTACCTGCTCTTCTGATTTTCTGACCACTGGCTTACCTTTGACTATTCTCTTGGATTTTGATTCTGTACTGCATTGCTCGATTGTTACCGACCCCTTGGCTAGCTGACCTCCCTTTGTTGTTGTGCGTCTTGTCTGCGTTCTGTGTTATCACTTATTATAAGGAGGGACTGTCGACTGGTTGCTGGCTGTCGCCTAGGACAGATCGGGCAAGTTAGCCAGGGACAGTGGGGGGATTCAGCTTAGGGTCCACTGTCTTGTTGTGTCCCTCCCCCCTAAGTTCTCCAGCAGCTACTGGGGAATCGCTCCTCTAGTGATTCCCTTACAGAATAGCAGGCCATAAAAAAACTTTAACCCTTCTACTCATTACTGGCATGGCTTCTATTCAGGACCTTGTGACTCGAATGGAGGGTTCGGCAGGTTTGGTGTCTGAGCTGGCCAATCAGGTACACACTCTCACCCAGAATCAAGCTGAGGCCGCTGCTACACCACCTGCTGTCATTTCCCTTCCCAGGGTTAAAATGTTACTCCCGGATAGGTTTTCAGGGGACCGAGGTAAATTTGAGACGTTCAGGGAATCATGTCTATTGTATTTTCGGGTCAACCCTCATGCGTTGCAGTCTCAGATGGTGGGGGTGGTCATTTCCCTCTTACAGGGGGATCCACAGACTTGGGCTCTTAAACTTCCCCCTGAGGCAGAGGAATGAACAGATCTGGAAAAATTTTTTAAGTCTTTGGGGGCCATTTATGCTGAGCCTGATCAAATTGGACTCGCCGAGTGCCAACTTCTTACCCTCCGGCAAGGTAAACTATCCGCTGAAACTTACTGCTCTGAGTTTCGGAAGTTGAGTATAACAGCAGGTTGGTGTGACTCCGCTTTGAAAGCTCTTTTTAAACAGGGCCTGAATGATTCAGTGAAGGATGTCTGGGTAGGTCACCCTGATTCCCCTACCTTAGAAAAGGCCATGACCTTAGCCGTCTGCATTGACAGGAGACTCCAGGACAGATGTAAAGAGAGGGTGGGGATTGGTCCCACTAAGTCTTCTGTCTATCCCTCTCCTTCTGTTAAAAAATCTGTTTCTCCTTCTGTCACCACTGGAGATGAGTCTATGCAGTTGGAAGCGCTGGATACCAAGGCTAGACGAGAATATCGTCTCCGGAATCATCTCTGCCTGTATTGCGGCAAACCGGGTCATCTCATCCGAGACTTTTCCATCAAACCACGTACACCAGCGGAAAACTTCAGGGCCTGAGTGGTATTCAGAAGAACCACTCAGGCAGTCAGGTATCTTCTGAAAAATCTCACAAATTGATGTTACCTGTGTCTCTGTCCTTTGGGGGCAGATCTGTTTCTGGGCCGGCCCTAGTAGATTCTAGGGCTGCCACTAACTTTGTTAAATTTTCGTTTGTTTCTGCTTTACGTATTGAACTTGTATCATTAGATACTCCTCTGTTGGTTACTGGGGCGGATTTTACTCCACTGGCCAGGGGTAAAATCCGTTTTAAAACCCCCTTACTCTCTTTGCAAGTGGGCTCAATACATACGGAGCTCATGAGTTTTTTTGTTATGGAGGATCTCTCATCTGATATTATTTTAGGGCTTCCCTGGCTAGAACTCCATAACCCTACCTTTGATTGGCCCAAAAAAAGAGTTAGTGAAATGGGGGAATCAGTGCTCCTCCCATTGTATTGCTTTGCATGCCTCCGATTGTCTCAGTGAGGAGACGCTTCTTCCTGAATTTCTGTCTGATTTTCATGATGTTTTTGATGCTAAAGCTGCTGAAGTTTTACCGCCGCATAGACCTTGCAATTTAACTCCTTCCCGATTCCAAATACCCTAAGGGAAGGATCTTCAATCTTTCTGCTCCAGAACGTGAGGCTATGCGGGATTACACTCAGGATCGTCTTCTTAAAGGTCACATCCGTCCGTCTCAGTCTCCCATGGGAGCTGGGTTCTTTTTAATTAAAAAGAAAGATGGCGGACTGCGACCATGCATTAACTACCGAGAATTAAATAAAATTACAGTTAAAAATCAGTACCCTCTTCCCCTGATCCCTGATCTTTTCAATCAGATTGTGGGTGCCCGCTGGTTTTCTAAAATTGACCTCCGTGGGGCATACAATCTGATCCGGATTAGAGAAGGAGATGAATGGAAAACTGCGTTCAACACCCCGGAAGGTCACTTTGAATATTTGGTAATGCCTTTCGGGTTATGTAATGCACCCGCAGTATTTCAACACTTTGTTAACGATATCTTTAGAGACTTGCTCGGTCGTTATGTGATTGTCTACCTGGATGATATTCTAGTGTTCTCTCCTGATTGGGCCACACATATTGAGCATGTTAGGAGTGTTTTGCTACTGTCGCGTCAAAACTCTCTCTTTGCCAAACTGTCCAAATGCCTGTTCGGAGTCCAAAAGGTCACCTTCCTCGGTTACGTTATTACTCCCGATTCTTTTTGTATGGATCCACTAAAAGTCACGGCTATTAATAACTGGGAACGCCCCTCCAACCTTAAAGCCCTACAACGTTTCTTGGGTTTCTCCAACTATTATCGAAAATTTATTAAGAATTTCTCTTCTATAGTGAAGCCATTAACGGATTTCACAAAGAAAGGTGCCGATGTGACCAAATGGACTCCGGAAGTGGAACAGGCTTTTGTACATCTCAAGAAATGTTTTGTTGAGGCTCCTGTATTAGTACCACCAGACTATGATCGCCCATTTATTATTGAGGTTGATGCCTCTGAAGTGGGGGTTGGTGCCGTGTTGTCTCAGGGCTCTGAAAATTTTATGTGTTTGCAACCTGTGGCCTTCTTCTCGAGGAAATTCTCTCCTACGCAACCATGACGTTGGTAATCGAGAACTCCTAGCCATTAAATGGGCATTCGAGGAGTGGAGACATTTCCTCGAGGGGGTCAAACACTAGAGCACAGTAGTCACTGATCATAAGAACCTACTATATCTGGATAACGCTAAGCGACTGTCTCCTAGGCAGGACCGCTGGGCGCTATTCTTCACACGTTTTGATTTTGTGGTGATTTATCGTCCAGGCTCTAAAAATGTACGGGCTGATGCCCTATCTCGCAGTTTTGGTCCCAGCGGTGCCCCTAAGGATGTCCCAGATAAAATCTTGTCTCCAGGAGTGGTTCTCGCCATTATTACTCCTGATCTTGCTACTTTAGTGGTTAATTCACAAGATCTTGCTCCCAGTAATACTCCCACTGGGAAACTATTTGTACCTCCAAATCTTCGTCTTCGTGTTTTGGAGGAAATTCATTGTTCTACCTTAACGGGACATCCTGGCTTCGCTGGGACTAAATACCTTCTCTCCCGCTCTTACTGGTGGCCGTCCTGGTCTCGAGACGTATGTGAATTTGTTGCTGCCTGTGAGACATGTGCTAAGATGAAGACTCCTAGGAGATTACCCGAGGGCCTTCTTCATCCCCTTCCTATACCTAAGAGACCATGGTCCCATTTGTCAATGGACTTTATTACTGATTTGCCTTGTTCCCAAGGGAAGACTGTGATTTGGGTTGTTGTGGATAGATTCTTCAAAATGTGTCATTTTGTACCCCTAAAGAAAATTCCTAGTGCTCCACGTCTATCCTCGTTCTTTATTAATCACATACTCCGCTTGCATGGTGTCCCGGAAAATATTGTATCTGATCGGGGTGTACAATTTGTCTCTAGATTCTGGAAGGAATTTTGTGGTCGTCTGGGGGTCTCTCTGTCTTTCTCTTCCATGTTCCACCCTGAGACCAATGGCCAGACAGAGAGATTCAACCAAACTTTGGAACAGTACTTAAGGTGTTTTGTTTCTGATGCTCAAGAAAAATGGAGAACCTTTCTTCCTCTAGCAGAGTTTGCAATAAACAACAGGGTTAACGTCACCACTAAAATGTCTCCATTTTATTGCAACTATGGTTTTAACCCCAGGTACTCCTCTCTCCGTAGCACCGAGTCTGTTAATCCCACCGCCGAACATACTTATCAGCGACTGCACAGTCTGGGCCCAGGCTCGTCTGAGCCTGGTTAAAGCCCAAGAATATCAAAAATGGCAGGCAAATAAAAGACACTTACCTGGCCCTGAATACAGAGTGAGAGATCGAGTCTGGCTGTCCACTAGGAATCTGCGTCTTAGAGTTCCTTCGGGGAAATTTGCACCACGTTACATTGGGCCCTATGTCATTTCTGAACTCATAAACCCAGTATCTTTTAAATTACAACTTCCAAGTTCTTTTCGTATCCACAACGTCTTCCACAAGTCGCTTTTGAAGAAGTATATCTCCCCTGTCCTTACCTCTTCCAGTCCACCTGCGACGGTGGTGGTCCAAGGGGAACTAGAATATGAAGTAGAAAAAATTCTGGATTCCCGTCGGGTGCAGAATGCTGTTCAGTACCTCGTGCACTGGAAGGGTTATGGCCTGGAAGAGCGAACGTGGGTTTCTGGTAGGGACCTACATGCGCCACGTTTAATTAATCTCTTTCATCGCCAGAACCCTTCGAAACCTGGTCCATCTGATTGATTTTCCACCACGCCCTTCTCCTTCACCTTGCTCTCCCCCTGCTCCACTAAGAGTTAACTTTAGTCCTGCCTTTGTGATTGACAGCCTATCCTCCTATCAAGTCTGGGGCGGGTTCTTTCTCCCTATTTATTGTTTGCTCACTTTCCCATTGGCGCCTGCTATTGCATTTTGCCTACTGGCTATACTCCTTGTTTCTTGTTACCTGCTCTTCTGATTTTCTGACCACTGGCTTACCTTTGACTATTCTCTTGGATTTTGATTCTGTACTGCATTGCTCGATTGTTACCGACCCCTTAGCTAGCTGACCTCCCTTTGTTGTTGTACGTCTTGTCTGCGTTCTATGTGATCGCTTATTATAAGGAGGGACTGTCGACTGGTTGCTGGCTGTCACCTAGGACAGATCGGGCAAGTTATCCCGGGACAGTGGGGGGATTCAGCTTAGGGTCCATTGTCTTGTTGTGCCCCTCCCCCCCTAAGTTCTCCAGCAGCTACTGGGGAATCGCTCCTCTAGTGATTCCCTTAAAGGTACCTGTGTAAGCGCCGTGACCGCTTCTCTGTTTACACAGTGTCATTCATCTCATAGCGGCCATGTAATGTAACTACAGCCTAGTCCTATACACGTCTATGTGACAAGGCTGTAATTACATCATACGGTCACTATAAACACACAGCGTATGATATAAACAGGTGCCATAGACCCTTCATACAGCTGATCAGAGGAGGGGTCCACTGATCTCTTATTGATAATCTGTCCTAGGGATAGATCATCAATGAAAATGAGCTGGAAAGCCCCTTTAATAAAACCCAAGTGCCACCTTAAAGGGGTTGTCCAGGATAACCACTTTTTAATATGAGGCTGGGGAAGGTGCTCCGGTGTCTCCCAAGCGCGTTCCAGTCCTGCTGCTCCGGTGTTTTCTTCCCCACAGCACTGTGATATCCCGTGTTAGCGACCTCAGCGGTCATATACGGTGGGGACTTCCACCAGAAGAAAACACCAGAGCAGCAGAACCAGACCGCGGTAGGAGACATTGGAGCACAAGGGACAGGTGAGTATTTTTTTTTTTTTTTAAATAGAGTATTACACGGAATTATGGCACACTGCAGCCCCTGCACACAGTATTACAAGGTTTTATGCCCCACAGCGGCCCCTGCACACAGTATTATGCCCCGCAGCAGCTCCTGCACGCGGTATTATGCTCTATAGTTGCCCCTGCACACGGTATTATGCCCCGCAGCAGCCCCTGCACACGGTATTATGCTCCATAGTTGCCCCTGCACACGGTATTATGCTCCATAGTGGCCCCTGCACACGGTATTATGCCCCACAGTGGCCCCTGCACATGGTATTATGCCCCACAGTGGCCCCTGCACACGGTATTATGCTCCACAGTGGCCCCTGCACACGGTATTATGCTCCATAGTGGCCCCTGAAAACGGTATTATGCTCCATAGTCGCCCCTGCACACGTTATTATGCTCCCTAGTGGCCCCTACAATTGTATTATGCTCCCTAGTGGCCCCTGCATTGTTATTATGCTCCATAGTGGCCCCTGCACACGGTATTATGCTCCATAGTGGCCCCTGCACACGGTATTATGTTTCATAGTGGCCTCTGCACATGGTATTATGTCCCATAGTGACCCACCCATGAACTATTATTATACTCTGGGGTCTTTTCAGACCCCAGAGTATAATGATCGGAGACCCAGGTGGTGAAAAACATAAAACCAGTGTTACTTACCTGAGCTCCGGTGCACTGCCTGCTTTCGGCCTTCTTCAATGTCGCACAGACCGGCGTCGCGACATAATGACGTCGGCCTGGCTCACATGACGCCTGGGACGTCACCAAAGAAGGCCAAAGCCTGCTGGGAGTAACATATCTCCGGAGAGGTGATTAACAATGGTTTTTATGTTTATCACCTCCCTTGGGCCTCCGATTATTATACTCCGGGGTCTGAAAAGACCCCGAAATATAATAATAGTAGTATTTGATGGGGTTCGCCGTTCACGGCCTCACTTACCATCCCCGCTCCTGCACACAGCCGCTTCTGCATCCCATAGCAGAAGGGGAAGCGGGGGCGGCCATGACCAGCAGCGGGGATCGATAAGTAAATAGGCCGTTACGTGCCGGGGATACTCCAGCAGGCAACGACCTATTTATGTATATATAAAAAATCCTCACCTACCTCCGATGCCTTGATGCAGCCGCTACCTCCTCTTCTTCTTGTCCGCGACGTCTGCGTGTCAGCGTAGGAGGCTGTGTTGACATGCAGAGGTCTCGTAAACCAGCCCAGGACAGGTATCGCACAGCTTTGTTTTTTTTTGTTTTTAAGCGACCTGTCCTGGGCTGGTTTACATTACATAGACAATAAAAAATGCCGTCCCCCCAGACAGTGACGGACAGTGCCGCCTGAGGCGGCCGCCTCACATCGCCTCATTAGCGGTTCGCCCCTGCATGATTGTGTCAACCCGCTAAACACCGGTCACCGAGAGAAAAGATCTTCTCCAGTTGAGGCGATGTGGATCTGGGCAGCCATCAAAATGTATTGGAATAATTTAACCCCTCCACGCATTCTCACATACCTGTACGTGGGAGAATGTGGTTAGTTACCACATCCCCACGTTCAGGGAACGTGACGGTGATCGAGCGGGCTCAGAAGCAGAGCCCGTGCGATCACCGCGGGAGCCCGGCTGTATTTGACAGCCAGGTTCCCGCTGCAACAGCGGGGACCAGTGATAACACCGATCCCTGCTGTTTAACCCTTAAGATGCCGCGGTCGGCATCGGGAGAGGGTGTTAGCTGTAACTGACAGCTAACACCCTGCTCCTTAACCTCCAATCAGTGCCGATCGGGGATCTTAACCCCTTGGATGCCGCGGTCAAACATGACTGTGGCATCCAAGGGGTTCCGCCATGTTGCCTCCCCCGGCACCCCCCGTGGCGAGATCGGGGGGGTGCCGATATCTATAATATGCAGCCCGGGGTCTGGCCAGTGACCCCAGGCTGCCTGAAACCCCCACTACCTGGTTGATCCTGCCGGGACCTCTTGAAATCAGCCTATGTCTACATAGGCTGAATTCCTGTATAGAATGCAAGACACGTGTATTGCAGTCTATAGTGCTGAATCAGCGATTAGAGTATCGTTGGTTCTGGTGTCCTAGTGGGAGATATAAAAAAAGATAATATTTATTAACTTATTTGGATGGTATGACTATCTCTTTGAAAAGCAGAGCATTTCACATTTTGAAAATTAGCGATTTTTTTTTTTTCCAAATTTCCATTAAAATTTCCTATTTTTTTATAAATAAATACAAAAATATTGCTCAATGTTTACCACTAACATGAAGTACAATGTCTCACGAAAAAACAGTCTCAAAATCACTTGTGCAAGTTAAAGCGTCTTAAAGTTATTGCCATATAAAGTGACATATGTCAGTTTTGAAAAATGAGGCCTGGTCTTTAACACACTTTTGGGCTCAGACCTGAAGGGGTTAAATTGGGCGTATTTAAAGGCAGGCTTAAGAATAAGAAGAAATATGGGGTTTATAATGGAAAAGACTGTCCAAAAAGCCGTTGCTACATTCTAGTTGATGAGGGACCAGATAGGTCCTATGAAGGACTTTTAAAGAAGGTTCCATAAGGGTAACCTCTCCCCACACCTCTTCCTAATGTTCACTCACATCCCCCAGGGTGGGAAATTCCTGCAAGACATGCTTAGTGCATCTTTTAACGTTATCCCCAAACCTGGGAAAGACAATATCACCCCTTTAATTAGAGACTAATCTCGCTTCTAAGCTTAGATGTAAAATTATTCTCTTCCATCCTCACCACACGTTTAAATAGCCTCCTACCGTCCCTCATACACTCCGACCAGGTAGGGTTCATCCCCGGCAGACAGGCCTCTGATAATGTGAGAAAACTCTGTAATATTGTCCATTGGGCCAACTGGAATCGTAAACCTCTCTCATTACTGGATTTGGACATCGAGAAGGCCTTCCTTCATGTATTGAAATTTATGGGAATCATTGGTCACTTTCAGACAGCCCTTCGTGTTCTCTATTGTGACCCCATCGCATACCTAAAACTCCCAACGGATTCCCCAATGCCTATCTGAATCTGTCACGGCACTCGGCAGGGTTGCCCTTTTTCCTCCCGCCTTAATTGACCTTACCATAGAGCCTCTGTCGGTTGCTATCCACTCCTACCTGATATTAGAGGTGTGCAAAATGGAGATTGCGAATACAAATCTAACCTTTTTGCAGATGGTATGCTGTTAACTATCACAAACCCTTTAGTTTCCCTCCCAAACTTGATTAATACTCTCTCCCATTTTACGCAACTTAAATAGCCTTAAATTTAATACCTCTAAATCGGAAATTCTTCACTGTAATGTAACTTCAGCCACTGCCAAGTTGTTTGCCCTGTATTTTTATTTCCAGACTAGGGATAAATATTTGCCTTACCTAGGCATTAACCTCTGTAACTCACTAGAGGCCCACTTCAAATGGAACTATGCCATGTTGATCCTGAAAGAATCTTATTGCATGACACTGCCCCACCCTTTTCTTGGATAGAAAGAGTCCATTCCGTTAAGATGGTCACCCTAACCTGCATTCTCTATTTCTTCCGCACCCTCCTAACCCTGGTAACCTCCACCTCCTTAGCTTCCGTCCAGAAAGAAATCTTTAATTTCATTTGGTCTTATAAGCAGCCACTTATATAGGAGATTGGTAGGGTTATCAGTCCCTCGCCATTATAAATATTATGTTACTGCTAGGCTCTACCAACTTAGCACTATACATAATGAGACCAGCTGCCCACAATGAGTAACACTGGAATCAACACTGGTAGCCCTAACCTCTCTGCAGGCCTTGCTTTGGGTTCTCAGGTCAGTGGCCCACACTATTCCAGCTGATGCCAAAGTGACTGATTACATTTTGCAATTTTGGCAGAGGGTTCACTTTCTGTATGGATTGCAAATCTCGATTTCACCTTGTAGTACCGCTATATTTTAATACCCTCTTACCTCTTGGCCTATCCCCTAAGGTGTTTGTTTGGTGGAGGCACGCTCAGTTTCGCTTGCCTTAATGATTTCCTATGTAAGCGGCGGGTTTTCACCAAACAGTATTTTGCTACTACATACTCTCTGCCTCCCTCAGAGACATTCAGGACTGCACATGTCTTCCATTTTCTGCGCACTCTCATCCCTCTCAATCCAGAGATTTCCTTACTAGCTTCAAGAGGCTGTGTTTACTTAGCGCAGCAGACAGGGGTTCTCTCTCTTTCATATATAGTTTGCTTAACGTCCCACCTCCTGTCATCAAGCTTGACTTTTTGGCGGCCTGGGAACGAGACCTTGATACTACCCTGACCTCAGCCCAATGGATTGACTGTTGTGCATCTATCAGCAAAGGCAGTTGGCAGGTCACCCTTAAATTTCTTATAGTACAGGGAAGAGAAGCCATCAGGTCCCTGGGCCTTCACATTTTTAAGGGCATCGATAGCATCATCCAATTCTTCCTTATTTATGGGGCCATTCAGGGGTAAATGTAAGGAAGGCTGAGGGAGTGGAGAAAGGAAGCAATCTCTGGAGGTTGAGCCGTGACGGTAGCAGAGTAAAGTTTTTTGTAAAACTGGTGGAATTGTACCACTTGGTTCCCATATCTGGTAGATGGCGTTCTGCATCCAACGCGCCCTCAGTTTAGAGCACAATAGCATATCAGGTTTATCAGCATACCCATAAAAGCGCGCCTGGGTCCAATCCACAGCCTTTTCTGTCGGATGCGTCAGGACAGTGTCAAGCTGCAATTTGACACCTCTAATGCATTTAGTTAAATATCAAGAAGGTTGGAGCTGATTGGCCATTTCAAGTTTCAAGTACTGATGCCCCAAATCTGACTGTACCTTAGTCCTTCCTCATTTTAACTGAGATGCTTTGGCTATGAGGGAACCCTGGACCGTGGCCTTATGGGCCGCCCAGTTAATAGCCGGATCAGTGTCCGTGGCTGTGTTAGGAGAAAAGAAATGGTTAAGGGCATAGGCCCTTTAACTCATGGGCAATCTGATATTGAGAATATTAAAGGGGCTATCCAGTTTCTAATATTGATGGCCTATCCTTAAGATACTCAAACAAGCAGAAACTTTCTCTTAAATTCAAACACTAGATTCCTGTTCCTTAAATGTGATAGTGGGAATGATTTATACCACGTTCATGCTCCCAACATGGGGCAGGTGTCATTTCTCCTAAAAGTCCTTGACGAGCTGACTCTCTTCAACCAGGGTAATGTAATACTGTGTGAAGACATTAGTATGTCCTCAATCCTCTCCTCGACTCTACTTCAGGCCAAATCCACACAGCATACAATTAAATCATTCAGTTCTGTAACCATATCAGGGATATGCAGCTGTGCAATGCATGGCGCCAGAGGCGTAGCTAGGGGTTCAGCACAGGGGGACGAACATGTCCAAGTGGGTCCCCAACTTGGACATGTTCGTATAGTATACCGATACTATCTGTATACAGTGAGAGTATAGTGGTATATAGCGGCTCTACACAGGGCTCTACAGATGATTTATGTGAATACAGGGCAGTAACATTTAGTTACTTACAGGTGACGTCTCTGACTAATCGTTCACATTTCGCATCTCTTTCATCTGGACGGCCATTCCAGTCTCTGTAAAGTTTGTAACACAGACATCTTTGGTTCCTCACTTTTCCAGGCACCTGACCCACATTGTCCTCACCTACACAAAGCCCCCATCCTGCTACTACCCCCAATTATAAAATATATAATATAACCCCACATAATGAATAATACCCATCTTTAAATTAATAACTTCCCTGTGCACCTCTTTAAATAGTGTCCCTTATTAATAATGCCCCAGGTGTTTCCTAACTAAAAAGGGATAAAAAAAAAAAAAAAAAAAAAAAAAGCACTGTAACTCCTTCTCTGTTTACACAGTGTCATTCTTTTCATAGTGGCCATGTAATGTAACTACAGCCTCCTCTTATACAAAGCTATACGACAAGGCTGGAATGACATCACACGGTCATTATAAACAGACTTCGTGTGATATAAACAGGTGCCATAGCCCCTTCATACAGCTGGTCAGTGGGGAATGACTTATCTCATATTGATGTTTTATTCTGAGGATAGATCATCAATAAAAATGAGCTGGAAAGCGCCTTAAGGCTAAGGCCCCATGTGGCGTCTCACAGCTCTTTTTTGCGGCGGCGACGCATCGCAGTTCTTCCTGCAGCACTTTGCACAGAATGTTCACAGAGGTTTCCTGTGTGGACTTTCTACTTCAATTATATCTATAGGGAAACCGCCAGCGTTTCCCGAGGTATAATTGACATGCTGCGATTTCCAAAACTGCGACTGTTTTGGAAATCGCAGCGTATCCACTGTGCATATTTTACTGCAAAGTGGGGATGGGATGGGGGCCCCCTGTGGCAAAAACCCACAGGAAAAAAAACATGGCATTCTAGCAAATCCCATCCACACATTGCGGAAAAATATGTGCAGCAGACACACTGCGATTTCCAAAACCGTTGTGGTTTTGGAAATTGCAGCATGTCAATTATACCTACAGAAACACTGGTGGTCTCCATATAGGTGTATTGAAAACAGAAAGTCCACAGGGTAAACCTCTGCCGGACCTTCTGTGAAAAGCGCTGCGGGAAAACCACAATGTTACCGCCACGATTTTTCCTGCAGCACTTTTTTTGCTGCAGTCCGGTACATGGAGCCTTAGTCTTAATAAAGGCCAAGTGCAACTTTAATTAAATTAATTGATCCTCATATTATGGCCCTGATTCCCCCTGACATAAATACTCCACCTCTAATGATCCCTTATATCTATGACCACCCTCTTATGTTCATAATGCCCCCTAATGGCCCCTTATATAAATATCCTCCTCCCTTGTATTCATAATACCCCGTAATAACCCTTATATAAATGACCCCCCCATCGTCATAATGCCCCCTAATGAATCCTCCCTTTATAGTTATATTTCCTCCTCCTAACCACCCCTTATACTATTAATATACCTACAACTGCGCTAAAAAAACAAAAAAAAAAAGTCATACTCACCTACCTGCGATCCTGATGAATGGAGCCGCCGCTTCCTCCCTGTCCACACATAGGACATCTGTGTCTGAGCACAGGTGGCGCAAAGTTGTGACATCATCGCGCCGCCTGTGCTGAGAAACAGACATCCGTCTGTGGTTTCAGGGTCTTGTAAACCGCAGGCCTGTATCGTATGCTGTTAAGTTGCAGGATACGTTTTCACTAGATCGGTGTCTGCTGAGGTCTTAAAGTGTGTATTGAGAGGGGTTCTCATTAAACATGGGGCATGTATTTAGAAAAAAGCCAGTGCTAAAATATCAGCCCTATCTTCTATCCAAAGGCGAGAAAACCAGCATAAACACTCTACTCTGCATAAGCTTATTCATACTCAACATAAACTCCATTCGCTTTTACAGTCTAAGTATAAATGCATGCAACATACCTGCGCTAGTTCCTTTTATGAAGGATGGAAACAAACCTGGTCGCTTTTTGGCCCTGGCCCTTTGTGACAGACAAGCAGCTATGTTCATACCGTTGATTAAAACCCCGATGGGTCCCATGACTCTCATTACTGTGGACATTGCAGCCTCTTTTGTTAGCTACTACAGCAATCTCTACTACGTATCCACTCCAGGTGATCCATCCTCAGCTACCCCTCAGGCTTGTTCCTGAGCACAATATCTTTCAGATACTGGTCTTCCTTGACACTATTACTGCATTGAAAGCATCTTCAAACCATTACGTCACTACACTCTAATAAAATCCCAAGTCTGGACGATTACCCGGCCCCATTTTATAAAACTTTGAAAGACGACTTATCTCCTCTTTTCTTAAAATTGTTCAATGTGATAGCTAACAGCACTCATTTCCCCCCTCCCTCTCTTTTAGTACATACAGTGCCTTGCGAAAGTATTCAGCCCCCGTTGAACTTTTCAACCTTTTGCCACATTTCAGGCTTCAAACAAAGATATAAAATTTAAATTTTTTGGTGAAGAATCAACAACAAGTGGGGCACAATTGTGAAGTGGAACGAAATTTATTGGTTATTTTAAACTTTTGTAAAAAATAAAAAACTGAAAAGTAGGGCGTGCAATATCATTCATTCGGCCCCTTTACTTTCAGTGCAGCAAACTCACTCCAGAAGTTCATTGAGGATCTCTGAATGATCCAATGTTGTCCTAAATGACTGATGATGATAACTATAATCCACCTGTGTGTAATCAAGTCTCCGTATAAATGCACCTGCTCTGTGATAGTCTCAGGGTTCTGTTTAAAGCGCAGAGAGCATCATGAAGACCAAGGAACACACCAGGCAGGTCCGTGATACTGTTGTGGAGAAGTTTAAAGCCGGATTTGGATACAAAAAGATTTCCCAAACTTTAAACATCCCAAGGAGCACTGTGCAAGCGATCATATTGAAATGGAAGGAGTATCAGACCACTGCAAATCTACCAAGACCCGGCCGTCCCTCTAAACTTTCATCTCAAACAAGGAGAAGACTGATCAGAGATGCAGCCAAGAGGCCCATGATCACTCTGGATGAACTGCAGAGATCTACAGCTGAGGTGGAAGAGTCTGTCCATAGGACAACAATCAGTCGTACACTGCACAAATCTGGCCTTTATGGAAGAGTGGCAAGAAGAAAGCCATTTCTCAAAGATATCCATAAAAAGTCTCCTTTAAAGTTTGCCACAAGCCACCTGGGAAACACACCAAACATGTGGAAGAAGGTGCTCTGGTCAGATGAAACCAAAAATCGAACTTTTTGGCCACAATGCAAAACGATATGTTTGGCGTAAAAGCAACACAGCTCATCACCCTGAACACACTGTGAAAGATCCTCGGTGCGCCAACACCGCTTTGGCCCACACCTGAGACTTCTTTCATAAAAAAACCACACTCACCGCCAGTGAGTGCTGGGTTCACAAGATAAATACAAGACAATCTTTCTAAATTTTATATATTTATTAACCCCTAAATGGGTCGGTATTAACATCTAACACATGCAGTTCAGAACAGATATGCAGATATATGCAAGCATTAACAGTTACTAGTTACAATATACAGTACAATAAAATAAAAGTGAAATAATTACTTTACCACACATCTCCTTGATGTGGCTCTATAGTCCAACACTCACACATAGCATGTGGAGGTAACCAGTGAAGGCTCCTAGCAGCAGCATCAACACAGCATTCCAGCCTGCATGCTCATCGCAGTATATCCCAATAATCTCCCAGTCTCTTGTAGTCTCATCATAGTATTCTCTCAGTGGTCTCAGCCCAATCTCCTCCCACTGACCTCTTACCTCATCTTTTATACCCTTGATTACACCACCCAGAATGAGGTCACCGGCGACGGCAAGTCTGATTGATTAATGCACTTAAATCCAGATTCTTTGTAAGGAGCTGAGACCAAGTGAAATGATACAATGTTATCAACCATGTCTGATATTTGATCACCCAGGGCTATGTAGGAATACAATGGAGCCATTCTGGGATGGATACAAAGCCCTATTGTTATATTGTTGCCTCTAATGATAACATACAACTAGGATTAGGGCTGCGCACATTATGAGTAAATGGAACTAAGAGGGAGATACGATACCCAGAGATCAAAATACATCTTTGAGTTATAGCCATATTTAAGCGGAATCATCACACACACCATCCCCACTGTCAAACATGGTGGTGGCAACATCATGGTTTGGGCCTGCTTTTCTTCAGCAGGGACAGGGAAGATGGTTAAAATTGATGGGAAGATGGATGGAGCCAAATACAGGACCATTCTGGAAGAAAACCTGTTGGAGTCTGCAAAAGACCTGAGACTGGGACTGAGATTTATTTTCCAACAAGACAATGATCCCAAACATAGAGCAAAATCTACAATGGAATGGTTCACAAATAAATGTATCCAGGTGTTACAATGGCCAAGTCAAAGTCCAGACCTGAATCCAATCGAGAATCTGTGGAAAGAGCTGAAAACTGCTGTTCACAAACGCTCTCCATCCAACCTCACTGAGCTTGAGCTGTTTTCCAAGGAAGAATGGGCAAGAATTTCAGTCTCTCCATGTGCAAAACTGATAGAGACATACCCCAAGTGACTTGCAGCTGTAATCGCAGCAAAAGGTGGTGCTACAAAGTACTAACTTAAGGGGGCCGAATAATTTGGCACACCCCACTTTTCAGTTTTTTATTTTTTACAAAAGTTTAAAATATCCAATAAATTTTGTTCCACTTCACGATTGTGTCCCACTTGTTGATTATTCACCAAAAAATTTAAATTTTATATCTTTATGTTTGAAGCCTGAAATGTGGCAAAAGGTTGAAAAGTTCAAGGGGGCCGAATACTTTCGCAAGGCACTGTATCATTGTTTTACCTAAAGAAGGAAAGGACCCCTAACTTTGCTTTAGTTTAGGCAAATTTCTCTGATCAACACTGATGTGAAGCTATTCATCAAACTTCTGGCAAACAGATTGGGGCGTCTCTTGGGGGGGGCGCTAGTCCATCCCGATCAGGTGGTTTTCATTCCTACCAAAGATAACACCTTAAAGACATTCTCTTTTATACATCATGCATGGCGCAAGAACCTGTCTCTCATGCTACACTCATTCCATTTTAGACGGGGTCTCAGCGCTTAGCCATTTGCGAGGTATAAGTGAGTTAGCAGCTGATAATAGTAGTGAGACAAGATTATGTCTTGATGGAATATAGTTAGCAGACAGTAGTGAGAGCAAGATTATAGTTGGACTGAGCTCAGTAGTCGGGGAGGAGAGTTGCCGAATCACGGATTAGACATCATTCTAGAACTGACTGATTCCAGGGCATGTCCACCAAATGTGCAACAAAGATCCGCTCTGGACCTTACATCTCCAACATAAATCAGAGTCTGAGAAGTTCATTTTGTGGTGCCATTGTGGAGTGTGGTACCATCTGGTTAGCAACTTATAATGAGTCTCCTGAAGGCATACACAGGGAGAAAAGCCATGGGAATTGCGTAATATTTGTTTGACTTGTTCTTCTGAAAGGGTTATATTTAATTCAAGTTCCCAAGAAGTTAGAAAGGCTGGTTTGTGTATCCGGATTGGACTATGAGGTTGCGTTAGAAGGGAGTGAGTTCAATGCGTATCTTGTTAGCTGTAAGCCAGTCACGAGTATATTTGTACAGGTGGCGTTTATGTAGAAAGGACAATGGTTTGTCGGGGACCAGAGATTCCAGCTTCGCAAAATCCACTTCTTTTGTCTCATCAACAGCCTCTAGCAATCTGTGAGAGAGCAAGCGATGCCTCATGTCCGAGCAAGCTACTTTCGACCTTCCCAGCTAATTCGGTAGAATGCCTATAGGGATTAAAAGTGAAGGGGAGGGTGCCAGTGTTTCTTTCAAGTCCCGCCATGTTTCACAGGCACCTAACAGGAGTTGGTCAATCAACTTGGAACGATGGCCCGATGAGCCATACAGACACAGATCTACTTGGCAGGCCAGCCCAAATGTGCAGGTGGAGAATTTATTGAACAATGAGAGCGGTTCCGTTGAGGTGAGCTCAATCCAACGCTTCAGTTGGACCGTTTTGTAATAGTCCGAGACATCTGGCATGCCTATGCCCCCTGCCAATTTTTTCTTCATTAAGAGGCTTATAGAAAGACGTGGACGTTTACCACACCAGAGGAAAGTAGAGAAAAGACTTCTTATGGACTTGAAGAAAAGGGGGGGGGGGGAAGGTGTATGGGCAGCATATGGAATTGGTATAAAATCTTGGGAAGCACATAAGTCTGTAACAGATTCTGTCTACCAAACCTGGAAAACGGCAGTCCTTGATAAGATGACAACATGGTGCGGATTTCCGTTAGTAGTGGCTGAAAATTCTCTGTGTAGATGTGAGAAGGGTCTGCTGTTAATTGAACGCCTAAATATTTAATGGATTTTGAGGTCCATTTAAAAGGTGTGGAGGGGGATATTTGCAGCGACAATTTAGGGGGGGAGAGTAACGTTTAGTACTTCTGATTTGTCCAGATTGGCTTTGTAGCCGGAGATGGAACCATAGTGTAGGAGAAGATCCACAATAGCAGGGAGCCCTTTATCAGGATTGGACACTAAAAACAGAACGTCATCTGCAAAGGCGGCGGAGTGCAAAGTTTGCGTTCCTATATTAAAGCCGGATATATCTGGATGGGCACGAACTGCCTGTAATAAAGATTCCAGCACTAAAATGAATAGGGAGGGGGATAGGGGGCAACCCTGCCTGGTCTCATTCGGAATAATGAAACAAGGAGAGAGTGTATCATTGATCTTTAAGCGGGCGTAAGGGGAGTCATAAAGAGTGAAGACTGTGCTTATGTATTGAGGGGAGAAATGAAATTTTTTTAGCGTGGCTTTCATGAATAACCAGTCTACTCTATCAAACGCTTTTTCAGCTTCAACCCCCAGTAGGACCAGGTTAGAGCGGGTTTTCCGTGCATGAGTAATGGCATGGAGTAAATGATGGGAGTTATCCTTTCCTTCCCTACCCAAAACAAAACCAGCTTGATCAGGATGCAATAAAGAGGGTAGGAGATGTTTCATTCTTGTGGCTAGTATTTTCGCCCACAATTTATTTTCAATAGTTTTTATTCAAGTTTTTTTTTTTCAAAGAATAAAGGTGAAATACAATATTGACATATATCACGATGTACATGGGTATGCAGTACAGTATGGTATGCAGAGTAACATATTACTTACTTTTCCAAAATACATCTGTAAGTCATACATCAATAAAACAGATATGCAACGTATTAACATAGTAAACCTTAACTATAACAGTAACTTTCCGGCACAGTCAGCGGGCTATCTTGAGTCATTCCTAGAACATGTTCCTCAGATTCCACCTTCCCTTGGTTATAAGGCTTCTATTAGTGTGTAGATATCAAAACTCCGTTTTGTCATTTCTGAATTCCCCCCTTCCTCTGCCTCCTCTACCTCGAGGTTGGCCATGTGACAAATTTGACTGGTTTGACCCCCCCCCTCGCCCATTTATTGCAGTCATTGCATCAGTGCACCCCCCCCTCCCGGAGTTCCTGCGACCCCCCGGTTCTCTTTAAGAATGAATCGAGAGTAAATCCACGCTTCCCAGATTTTCTCAAAGCTGTGGAAAGAGTTATTTCCCAGGGCGATTATTCTTTCATAAGTGTATGTGCTATTTATGGCTGTTAACAAATCGACATGAGCGGAGGAGCTACTGTCCTCCATCTTTGCACCAACATCAATTTGGCTATAGTCAGAATTTTGCAGATAAGTTTTTTGTATGCCTTTAGTGCATTGGGAATTCCGGTTATCAGGATAGCCATGCTAGCGGTGTATGGGAGTTGGAAATCGAATAGCTCTGATAGCATCCCGAAGACCCCGTCCCAGTATCCTTGAATTATGGGGCAATTCCCCAAAATATGGATAAGGGATCCTCTACCCCCACATCCCCTCCAACAGTTCCCCGATTCAGAGGGATAGGCTAACTGTAGCATAATCGGGGTCCTATACCATCGTAATACTATTTTCATGGCCGTCTCAATGTGTGTGCTACACTTTAAGGATAGATGGAGCAGCCTAATTGCTTGCTGCCATTCCTCAAGGGTGAGAACTATCCCCAAATCTCTCTCTCAATACCGGAATGGGGTAGATCTAGTGAAGGTCGATATTCCGTCCATTTTGTCATACAGAAAACGCAATCCTCTCACCTTGGTAGAAAGCCAAGTGAAAAGGGCGCCACTATGAGGCAAAAGTGTCACGGGATGCTTAGACACGAAGTGCCATATTTGAAAATATTTAAGGAAATCGCCTATAGGGAGCCCGTATTTCTGTCTAAGGTCTGCAAACAATATAGGTTGTTTAGTGTCAGAATATAATTGAGAAATCTGTGTGATCCCCCTCGACTCCCAATCCGAAATTCTTAAGTCGTCGATTACCCATGACATTAGTGATAAAGGCATCTCAGAAATATGAAAGTGTTTCATAGGGTTAGCTTTCCCGTGCATTATCTTCCATGCCGCCAATAAGGCAACCATGACCGGAGAGAAGGATCTAGGAGCTAAAATGTTCCAAAAGGGTAACCACAGCGCATCCTCCAGTTTTAGAGGAGTGATAAATGCCTGTTCTATGTGCAACCATGGAACTAAGGTGTCCATTGATTTCCACCTAGCGCACTGAGTGACCAGTGAGGCTATATAGTAGTTTCTTATCAACGGAACTCCCAGCCCTCCTGCCTCCTTTTGTTTGAATAGGCAGCTTTTGTTGATTCTGGGTCTCTTCCCATTCCATACAAATTTTGATATCACCCTTTGTGTTGTTTCAAAAAAGGAAACGGGAATGGGTATTGGGAGCGTGCGAAACAAATATAAAAGCCTAGGTAGTAGTAACATTTTAAAGGCCGCTACTCGGCCTATCCAGGAGGTATCTGTTTTTGACATTTGCTCCGTCTCTTCTTGTAGTAGTTTTAACATTGGTATATACTTACTTCTATAAAGGGTCTCTGGGGACGTTGTCATCTGTGTCCCCAGGTATTGGACATTGTCCTCCCTCCAGTCAAAGTCATAATTCGACTTCATTTGATGAAGCGAAGAAGGAGGGACATTCAAAGGTAGCGCCTGTGACTTGGCCATATTCAGTTTGTAAAACGATAGGTGCCCAAACTTAGTAATAATATCCATTAGGCGGGGGACAGAAGTTAGTGGCTTAGACAGGGTGAGAATAATATCATCAGCGTAGAGCGATATAAGATGAGTTTTATTCCTTATATCAATGCCCCCTATGTTGGTATCTAGTCTGAGCATTTGGGCCAATGGTTCCATGGAAAGAACAAATATCAGGGGCGACAGGGGGCATCCCTGTCTGGTCCCATTTGTTATCAGAAAAGGGTCTGATACTACTCCATTAGTGAACACTCTCGCAGAAGGCGCGGAGTATAACGCCTCCATCGCCCTCAAAATAGCTCCAGAGAACCCCATATTTCTGAACACCGAGAAGGCATACGACCAGCAAATGCGATCAAACGCCTTCTCAGCGTCCAACGCAAGGATCACCGCCTCCACTTTCCTACCGTCAATGTAATGCATGAGGTTCAAAATGCGTCTGGTATTATCATAAGATTGCCTCCCCTTGACAAATCCCACCTGATCATTATTTATCAAGCTCGGGAGACAGGCTGCTAATCTGCTTGCTAGTAATTTGGCATAGATTTTCAGGTCGGAATTTAACAAAGAGATAGGTCGGAAGTTTTGGGGCTCAGTGGTCGGTTTTCCCGGCTCTGGTAGCGTAACCACCAAAGCCTCTTGGTTCTCTTTTGGGAGGGTACCGGAATCCATTGCGGACGCCAAAAAGGACAGCAGCGGGTCTTTCAGGATTGGGAAAAATTGTTTGTAGTATTCATTGGTAAGGCCATCCGGGCCCGGAGACTTGTGAGATGGCAGCAATTTGATAACTGACAACAACTCCTCTGAAGTAATGGGTGTGTTCAAAGAGTCCAGTTGTGACTCGGTGAGCTTGGGTAATTGGGCAGCTACAAGAAAGCGTTCAATGTCATCGCTCGCTGGGGGAGCGACCGCTGTGTCTTCCACAATATTGTAGAGGCCTTCGTAAAATGACCTAAAGGCATCAGCTATGCCCCTAGGGTCATATATTTTATAAGTGCCATCTTTACTATGAAGGAATTGAATTCTAGATTTCGCATGTTTTTGTTTGAGTTTGGAGGCTAGGAGTTTGCTTGCTTTATTAGACTGAGAATAATATGTAGCTTTGGTCCTTTTTAGATGTTTCTCATATTTATGCAATAAACAAGCTGTCAGTTGGTGGCGCAATGTCATCAGTTTTGCTGCATTGGATGGAGAGGGAGACTTATTGCTATTGTCGATGGATTTAATTTGGTGGAGCAATCTATCTATCTCTGCCAGTCTATTTTTCTTTTCTATATGCCCCAGGCGAATGAACATTCCTCTAATAAAGGCCTTATGAGAGTTCCACAGGACATCAGGGCCAGGGGCAGAGGGGGCATTAATCATAAAAAATTCCTTCAGATCAGTCTCTAAAGTTGCTTTTAATTTCGGTTGTGACATTAAGAATTCATTGCACCGCCATACAAACGCTCTTGGGCATTCATATTTTTCCACTAGGGTTAAGGTTATTGCTGCATGATCTGACCAGGTGATTACTGAGATATCAGATTGCAAAACCATAGGGAGGCTGGATTGCTCAAGTAAAAATAGATCTATCCGTGAATAACTATTATGTGCAGAAGAAAAGTAAGTATAATCTCTCTCTGTATTGTAGAGGATACGCCAGGCGTCAAATAATTCATGGCGCCATAACGCTTGCGAGAGAGAAGGGCGGCGTGTCAACACACCAGAAGTTGTGTCTACCATCGGATCCGGAGCCACATTAAAGTCTCCCATCAATACTACACATCCCTGCTTCCTTTTTGCTACCGCTTTCGCCAGTCTACCCAAGAATGCCACTTGTTTCCTGTTGGGGGCGTAGGCTGATACCAGCGTATAGGTAATATTATTGAGACTACAATTTAGTATTATAAATCGCCCCCCGGGTCTGCGTATTGTGACAGTAGTTAGAACGCTACCGAGACCCTAATTCCAATCAATACCCCTCTACGTTTTGAGGAATGGTGAGCATGAAATACATTTGGGTATGCTGGGTGTTGAAGGTGAAAGGCGTCCACCTTCAAAAGGTGGGTCTCCTTCACTGCCAGAATGTCACAGCCTTGATCCCGTACCTCGCGCCATAAATTGGCCCTTTTTTGAGGAGAGTTCAACCCTCTGACATTCATGGACATAATTTTAAGCACCATAGTACACAGTCAGAAATGCATTAAAAGTCTTACCACACTTGCCCATACCAAAGGATGTCCTTGTTTTCAGGAGGCGAGAATGTCTCCACCAATTGTATTCATTTCGCCTAGTGTGCCAGAACCAGAACCAGAAAGTAAACAAACCATATAAATTACAGAACCGATGGGCGACCTATCTTAGCTGCAACAGAAGAAAAAAAAGAAGAAGAAAGACAAACAAAGTACAGCGGACCAGCAGCTGTCGTGATCTTGGGGGGACCAGTTCAACATCCGTGAACATATGGAATCCAAGATAGGTGAGTCTCTAGCTTTGTAGTCCTCTTTGTGGACGTCTTTGGGTTTTCACTTGGCACCACCCATCCAATATTGGACCGGGTGGGTTGTGGAGTGGAGGATCAACCATCGGAATATTCCATGCGCTTAACAATTTTTTTCCCTTCATCCAGTGTCTTGATAACATGTACCGAATTATTACGGGAGATGATCACCCGGACCGGGAATCCCCATTTGTATAGAATGTGATGCTGGCGTAATGCTGCGGTAAGAGGGATAAATTGTCGCCGGATTTGTAATGTCGTGGCTGAGAGATCTGAGTAAATAGAAATCTTGTGATATGGGTCAGGTAGTCGGTCCATCTTCCTTGAGGTCGTCAAAACCAGCTCTTTAGTACGGTAAAAATGGATTTTTGCCAGAACATCCCTGGGTACTATTTCATCTAAATGTGAGGGTCTCGGAACTCTGTGAGCCCTATCAATAGTTAAGTCCATTTTCGTGAGATTCGGTAATAGCGATCTTATCATATCTTGGAGGAAAACAGTTAAGTCTTTTGGAGGTACTGATTCTGGGATCCCTCTAAATTTTAAGTTATTTCTTCTGGAACGGTCTTATAAGTCGGCTATTTTAGCTTTAAGAAAGGTCACATCCCGTTCCACGTCGTAGTGCGCATCTATAAGCACATTATGTGATGCAGCAAATTCCGCCATTTTAGTTTCAACATGTACCGTACGACTTTTTAACTCTTGAAGATCTTTATCTAGCGGTTTCACCATCAGGGACATGTCTGTCTTTAATGACTTACAAAAGGCCATAAGCATATTTTTCATAGAAGCTTCAGTTAACAAACTTTACGTCGCCGGGATATCTGCAAAGAAATCAATAGCTGGGGGTGTATGTGGTATAGTGTCGCTCACCTCTTCTCCTTGCAGGCCAGCGCTCTGTAATTTGGGCTTTTGCCTCACCGGACTCGCGGTGGGCGATTGCTGCGTTCCCAGGCTTGCTGCCGTTGTAGGCCCTGCGGCGCCATTTTGGGTAGGCCCGGGATCTGCTCCCGTCCCGGCCCGCCGGGAGGGAGGGAGATCCATGCGGTCCGGAGTCCGCCCGCTCCATCAGCTGATGCAGAGACGGGGCCGACAGCGCTCTCCTCTGCGCGGACAACGAGAGAGAAAGCGCATCCTCCGGAGGGTCTCCTGAAGGAGTCGAGGCTCCAGAGGTCACTTCAATGCGCGGGCCGTTGCCATCTTGCTCCTCTCCTCTTCCGTGAGAGAAGAAGAAATCCAGGATCTTCTGCGGCTTCACCACCGACTTGCGCTTCCTAGGCATCTTCCCAGGTAAGTTCCCGTTCCTAGGGTAATTTTAGGGTGTCACTCCACGGGCTGGTCGCTGTGTAAATGTCGCTAGCTGAGACTCAGGCTGGGAGCTCAGAAACTATGCGACCATGTCGTATCGCGGCTAGGCTCCGCCCCCTTCGCCCACAATTTAAGGTCGAGATTAAGGAGTGATATAGCCCTGTAGCTACCACAGGAGAGGGGGTCTTTCCCGTCTTTAGGAAGCAGCGTAATATGTGCTTCTTGGGCTTGATGGGGGAGTGTTTTCCCAGAGAGCAGGGCATTACAGGAGAGAGAGAGATGCGGTAGTAATTCAGATTGGAATACTTTATAGTATTGTAAAGGAAGACCATCCGGGCCTGGGCTTTTCCCTTTAGGGAAGCTATTTAATACACGCTCAATTTCTTCCAAAGAAATTGGGGAAGTGAGCGCCGAAGCCTCATCAGTCGACAGGGAGGGCAGAGAGAGTGAGTTAAGGAATTCTTCTATCCTAGCATCTTTGTCTGTTGTAGAGGTCACGGGATCTTTAGAGTTCAGATTGTATAGCCCAGGATAGAACGAAAGGAAGGCTGAGGTTATGCCTTTAGTGGATTTGTGTGTGTTACCTGCTTGATCTTTTATAACCGAGATGAAGCACTTGGCCTTTCGTTTCCTAATCAACGAGGTCATCAGTTTACCCCCCTTGTCCCCATGCGCATAGAGCCTATGTTGGTAATGAAGGAAGTGTTTAGCCGTTGGGACATTAATGGCATCTTTTAATTTTTCGCGCAGATTTTGGAGTTCGGA
This sequence comes from Leptodactylus fallax, assembly GCA_947044405.1. Taxonomy (NCBI): domain Eukaryota; kingdom Metazoa; phylum Chordata; class Amphibia; order Anura; family Leptodactylidae; genus Leptodactylus; species Leptodactylus fallax. The sequence goes on from CAMRHE010000183.1 coordinate 3,531,820, forward strand.
GCGCATAATCAGCTGCCTACTTGCTTTCCGTGTGCGTTCAATTGCCGCTATGTCTGAGAGGATTTTATCTAGTTCCGCCTGAGAGTCTTTCTTGACTCTAGAGGCGAGAGAAATGAAGATCCCTCTAATCATCGATTTATGCGCCTCCCAGGTTTCAGCATTAGCGTTTATGGCGAAATACAACTCCAACTGTTGCCTGACAGTCCCAACCAGATCGGAACGATCCAATAAAGCCTCATTTAATCTCCAGTTCCAGTCCTTCAGAGGTAGTTGGCGCAGCATTAACAGGGCCCATACCAGGGCATGATTGGACACCGAGATGGAGTCAATGCGGGATTTCAAAGAAAACGGAACCAGATCTCTGGAAGCAAAGATGTAGTCTAGTCTCTGATAAGATTGCCGTGGGTTGGAGAAAAAGGAGTAGTCTTTCACAAATGGGTTGTGCAGAAGCCAAAGATCAACTAGTTGGAGATCATTGAGGTCCTGTAGGAGCCTACCCAATGCCTTTTGAGGCGTAGAGGAGGTTCCTGTAGAGGAGTCAAGAGTGGGATTGAGGGTGAGGTTAAAATCGCAAGCCAAGATTATAGAACCTTCTGCAAAAAGTTCCAATGTGCGCAAAGCTTCAACGAGCCAAGTCACTTGGCCTTGGTTGGGAGCGTAGAAATTGGCAAAAGTGTATTTGTAAGTGGCGATAGTGCCTTTAAGCAACAAGATTCTGCCCTCCAAGTCCTCATAGGTTTGAGAGCACTGGAAGGGCACTGAGGAATGAAAGAGAATTGAAACTCCCTTAGAGGATGCGGATGGATTCGTGGAATGGAAGCAAAGGGGGAAAGTCTTTGCGGGGAGACGAGGGATCTTCCCAATTTTAAAATGGGTTTCTTGAAGGAACACCACATTTGTGTGCAGCTTACGGAGTATGGTAAAAATTTGAGATCTCTTATTTGGGGAATGAGATCTCTTATTTGGGGAATTTAGACCATGGGTGTTGAAGGAGGTGAAGACTAATTTGGACATGATGAGTCCGAGACAATATGAGTCTAGTGGTTAAGGGAGGATAAGGCAGATAGGATAGGTCAGGAGGGAGGGAGAGAAGGAAGACTAAACAGAGGTCGGGTGTGAGGGGGGGGCTAGTGGGCTGAAAATGGAGTGGAGAAGAAGAAAAGAGGAGGAGGAAGAAGAGGAATAAGAGAGAAAGGGGGGGAGGAGAAAGACAAGGGCAAGAGCAAGGAAGAGAGAAAGAGAGAAGTGAAAGGGAGAGCAAGAGCTAAAGTGAGTCTGAAAAAATGCGCCTGTCAAGAGATCAGGTATTTAGCGGCAACGCCTGACAGCCTCTAACTATTGAGAACTCGATCCGTCAATAGACAGAAATAGAAAAGTAGGGGAAACGGAGGTGATCCTAATCGTGACAACCGGTAACCATACCTTACAGGAATAGAGAGGGAGTGGCATGGGACCAATATGCGGGTAACAGTACACAAAATATGTAAAGATACACAGAAGATATAAAAAAAGGAGACATATAAGAAACATACAGAGACGGGGTGAAATATAGGGAGTATAGCAAGAATGCAAGGTGGCTCAAGCAAAGGTGCTATAAGAGGACGAGTGTGAACCCATATGGTATAATACAACATAAACAGCATAGTCAATATAATTAATATAACAGAAGCAATGTGATCGTGCATAAAACCCCTATTAGGCTCCATCTATTCATAGCAGTATAGTCAGTACAATGCATATTCCTTTGAATGCTAGGGTTTCATGGCCTCCCGGGACATTCTGCAATCCATAGATCCCAAAGGCCCGGGCGGGAATCCACCCCCCAGGTTCTACCACAGAACAATGAACCACCCTCGATGATAGTTGGTTAGTAGTAGTTAGTAGTTAATAGTTAGTTAGTAGTAGTTAGTAGGCCCCCTGACCCGTATCAGCTGGTCCAGGGAGCACACCCGACACACACCCATCCAAACCCCCAACAGGGAGGGAGGAAGGAGATGCAGAGGTGCGATCCCAGGGCCGGGAGAGTGGGTGCAGAAATAGAATGAATAGTAGTGGGGGGGGGGGGGGGGAAGGGGGGTAAACAATGAGGAGATTAGAAGCTCATGGGCCATATTTTAACGCAAAGCCCTGTGTTGCTAAGTTAATATAACCCAGGCCTGGATGATGAGCCCTGGTGTCGGCTAGGGCTCCCCCGCCATCCGAGACCACGGGACCACCCGCAGGTCAATGCGCCTCCACCTCCACGGTGCTACTCCGCGCACACTGCCGGCCCCGAAGTCCCGGACGGGGGGGGGGGGGGGGAAGGCCCCACAAATACAAAGACAGGTGTATAAAACAACTCAAAAACTGAATATCACAGCAAAACTAAAGTTAACTAGAGGGAGGGGAATGTAATAAAGAGCACAAAAACCCCAACCTTAACACTCCCCAGCACAGGGTGACATTCACTCGAACCATGGGGGCTACAGAACTCGTTGGGCAAAGGAAGAATCTTCTGGAGTAGGCATATGAGGGAGTGGGGGTTGCGAGGAAAGGAGAGGGCAAAGTCAGAGAGAAGGTACCTTCAACCGCCAGCAGTCTTAGGTGAGAGTGTAGGGTAGAAGTGAGTGGCTTCAGGGCCGGTCCAGTGGGGTAGCACAGTTCCGCAGCAGATTTTAGAATGGTATGTCAGGTGTAGCACAGTCAGCCCTTTCAGCAAACAGGTCAGCCCCGTGTATTGGAACATCTCGGCGGTAAGATAACAGGTACTCAACTGGAGTCTTGTAGGTGCCTCCTCAAGGTGGGTTTCTGAGGCTTCGGTGACTTGAGACGTTGCTGCAGGCCCTCTTGGTCAAAACTAGGCAGTGACGGCCAGGAGTGAATATCCTCCGGGAGAGACAGCCATAAGGGTATCTCCATCGGAGGTATGTCGAGCAAGGCCCACACTTTAGAGAGGTCTTCCGGTGAACGTATCACTATTCTGCGGCCCTGTTTAAGAACAGATAACCTGAAGGGAAAAAGCAATGCATATTGAAGGCCCTTTTCCCGTAGAGCCTCCAGCAATGGACGTAACATACAACGTTTTGTCAGGGTAGAAGGCGCCAAATCCTGATAAAGGTGGATTTCCAACTGAGGGTGGGTGAGTGGCCTTTTTTCTCTGGCCGCAGCGAGGACAGTCGACGTGTCCACGGAGGACAGCAGTCCGCAGATCACATCCCTAGGTGGGTCAGTTGGAGAGGTTTTAGGTCGGACCGTCCGATGGACTCTCTCAATTTGAACAGAGGCCGCTCTTTCTGGACCCAGAAGGGACACGAAAATGGCCGACATCACCTCTCTCAAATCCTCAGAGGAGGGAACTTCCGGTAGGCCCTTAAGAAGAGGAGTGGAGAGTGATCGCCGAGCAGGCCGACTCAAGGGAGTCCACACGTTTGCCCATGGAGTGTATGTCAGCGCGTAGGTCAGAGAGCTCCGTGAGTACTGGGGCGATTGCTTGAGCCAGGGCCTTGCGGAGGAAAGGTTTGGTGATTACTCCAGAGATAGCGTCTGTCCGATCAGTACCCAACGTGCTGTCCAGATCTGAATCTTCCGCCGCGTCTCCTGAGTGGGTCTCCTCCGGCACCATTTTGTGCACCATTGCAGGGGAGTGCAGAACTTTTTTGCGAAAGAATTTATGAACCTCCGCAGCATTGTTCTTGGCCGGTAGGTCCCCGCTTCTTTCCCTGATAGTCTTGGCCATTTTTGTCCCCAAGTGAGCGCGTTAAGGTAGGTAGTGGCTTGTTGACTGACGGAGCTGCAGGCTCAGACGTCCATCAGTATTGACGGTTAGGCTCCGCCCCAGCTATAACATTTTTATCATTTGCGTTATTCAACTAATTTCTACGTCTTTTTCCGGTGAGAAATAGGGCTTTATTTTTATGTTGTTATTTTTGTGTGTGTTTTCATTTTTTTTATATCCTGGAAAATATAAACAAAAGAGGAGAGAAAACATGTCCGTTTTTCACGTTCCATTTTATTTATTTTTTTTATTTAATAACACAAAGTGCTACTAAAATACTTTTTAAAATAGTTTTTCCTCTCAGTTACAGTAATTTTTATTTTGTATGGTATTGTTGGGGGTGGGTCTATAACCTTTAATAAGGGTGTGTTATTGGTGTATTATTTTAATTATTTTATTTATTTAATTTTTTACATTGTGTCCCCATAAGGTCATAATTGACCTCTGGGGACATCTGATCACTTTTTTTTTTTTTTTTTTTTTTTTGGGGGGGGGAGGCCAATTTCCCCTGTAACTGGGGCTGGTACATTTAGCCCCATTTGCAGGAAGAAAACAGCCTCCTGCACGTTACTTGCACCTTACTACAGAGCTGATCTGGGTCCTCTTGCAGACGCTGCACCCAGCGAATCACATGACTGCCGGGTCAGAGATGGCGGCGCCCATAGCGCTATATACAGCACTCATTGAGCACTGTATACACAGCAATCGGGGAAGGCAGGGAAGGTAATAAACCTTCCCCGTCTTCTCTCTGGGAGCTCCGGCTGAAGAGAATACATCCTTGCAGAAATAGACAACCACCACTTGGACGTATATACTCTATGGGCGGAATGGAAGTGGTTAAATAAGTGATAATAACCACTAAAAATTACTGAATTATTGATTTTTGAAAATACTGTATTGAAAATTGGCCAGCAACTTTATACTGAGAACAAAATGGCGAAAATGGTCTTTATGGCTTTCCACACTAATAAACACCTTTAAATAAGTGATAACCGCTAAGATTTATTAATTTTTGAAAATACTGTATTGAAAAATGGTCAGCAACTTTATCCTGGGAACAAAATGGCGAATATGGTCGTTATGTCTTTCCCTACGTTAAAGGCATTAGAACAAATATTTGCAGATATTAGTGGATAATTCAGTTTTCTTTGGCACAGTAGTACTGACAAATGGCCTGTAATGTTATGCTTTGGAAGAATAGTGAATAAGCCCCTTATCATAAATGTCTTTAAAAAGGCGTTTATTAGAGATAAGTGCAAATATTAGTGGATGATAATTCACTGTTTTTTGCTGTACTGCACTGCAAAAGGCTTGTTGTGCTCCACCTTGAAGACACATGTATGAGTAATGAGCAGCAGTATAACAGCAGTGAGTGCTGCAATATGTATTAAAATTCTTCCTAAATGACCCTGCAAACCACCCAGGTAAATGACCCTGCAGCCACCCCAAATTTTGCTTTCATTTCCTCCCCTATCCTTTCCCTACAGTTCTCTTTCCCTGAACATCTATCTGTTTTCTAAGTCTTTCCCTAGCTCCTGCTGACGTCTGTCCCTACAGTAAGAGCGATGTGAAATGACTGTACCTAAAATGGCCAAGGGTTTTTATAGGGCTGTGACATCACAGTGTCGGCTGGCTGCTGATTAGCTGCACACTTGGTATTGTGGGTGATCCTGCGTTCCCAGAGTCCCTTGCCCCTTGTCCTAACATGTGCAGCGGCCATTTTATAAAAAAATGCGATTCGATGCATCGAAATGTGAGGAAATCCGTAATCGAGGCAAATCAAAGATTTCCTGAAATTCGGATCGAATTCCACTTCTGCAGCTTCGAATCGCTCATCTCTAATCATTAAGTGAAGTGAGTAATTTATCTAATTACAAATTTCCATGTTCTGGTGCCCATTCATTTCACTAAACTGCATTCCTGGCTGTTAGATATAAGTTGATATTAGAAGTGTCTTGAAGTAGGTTGTCTCTCATCCACTGACTGAACATATTTGAAAGCTTGGCTGAATGGAGTATACAGTACAGTGGTGGACATAGACATTAGAGGGCCAAGAACAGTATATTGGCCCCTTTTATTCAATATCTTATCACAGAGAGAGATATAAGGTGATGCTCTAACAATGTATTAGTATTTGCAAGCCTTGAAATTCAGACATTTATATGCTATCTAATAGACAGTAGGAAGCTGCTTTAGGCTAAGGCCCCACATTGTGGAAACATTTTTTTGTTGTACATTTTGCTTTGTTTTTTTTGAGCCAAAGTCAGGAGTGACTTGAAAAGGAATGGAAAATAGAAAGCAGTTAGACATTTCCCTTCTGTTAAATCCACTCCTGACTTTGGATCAAAAAAATGCAGCAAAATCTGCAATAAAAAGCGCTGCATTTCCGCAATGTGGGGTCTTAGCCTTAGGGTGGCAGTGGACTCCTTCAACTCCTGGGCACCAATGGTATGTCTTCCCCTGTTACAACACATGTTACTCGTACAATGTAATGTTATCTGTAGATTATGTGGGGGATTCAATACGTGATTAGTGTTTTTTTCCACATTCTGCTGTCAGATATTTTTTTTAGGTCATGGACAATACTTTAAAACCCTTTCCTGACATCTGCCATAAATCACCCTCTTTTCCCTAGAACACATATAAAAATACATAAAAAAGTTAAAACACATATACATTAGATATCCCTGTGTCTGAAAACACCCAGTCTACAAAATATTTTTCCCATATGGTGAACGACGTAGCAGGAAAAAAAAAAAAAAAAAAAAAAAAAAAAAAAAGACACGAATCACCATTTTTCGCTGTTTTGCCTCCCATAAAAATGTGAATAAAAAGCGATTAAAGTAAAAAACTATATACATTTGGTATTGCCAGAATCATACGACCCATATAATACAGGTGACATGTCATTTTGAACGTACATTGAATGCCGTAAAAACAAAGCCTGTAAGAATGTTGTAGAAATGCAGTTTTTCTCCAATTTGAGCCCATTCTGATTTTTTTTTTTCCAGCTTTCCAGTACATTGTATTTTTCCGTTCACAGAGCCATACGAGGGCTTAATGTTTCCAGGTACTTTGTAATGGCATCATTTAATATTTCATATGATGTACTGGGAAGCTGGAAGAAAATTAAGAATGGGGTGGCATTGGAGAAAAGTTACGTTTGTGTGACTTTTTCCGAGATTTGTTTTCACAGCATTCACTGTGCAGCCAAAATGCATCTGCATTTATTTTAACCCCTTTAAAAAATCCAAAACTTTGCAAAAAGAGTTGCCATATTCTCACATCCCTAACTTTTTTTTTATATTTCTGTGTACAAGAATGCATAGGGTTCTTTTTTTGGGGTACAGATCACACTAACTTGCATAACAATAGCATGTGCACAGGCTGCACTTAGGCACTAACCAATGACTCCTGTGCAACATGGAAGAAAGTGCTATATATGACTCATGATGGAGGAAGGAGGTTATGCTTCTGAATTTAGTCACAGCTACTGAAGATATGGATTGAAATTTCCAATGAATATCATTATAAACTAACAGCTGGAAAGCCAAACATCAGAAAAATTGCAAATGAGGATTATTTTATAATGATACATTTTGATGACTAGAGTAGATACAAGAAATAATATGACATTGTCTATGTATTACATAGTTACATAGTACGGTTGAAGAAAGACATATGTCCATCAATTTCAACCAGGGGATGGGAAAAGGCATGACATTCTTTACATTTCCATAAGCATCAATGCTACTTCTCTCTGAAAAGGCATCTAAGCCTTTTATGAAGCTGTCAGCTGAGGCTGCTGTGATCAGCTCCTGTTGTAGACTATTCCACAGATTCACAGACCTTACAGTAAAGACTTGTCGCCTCTAGAGATTAAACTTTTTTTTCTCCATACAGATGGAGTGCCCCCTTGTCTTTTGAAGGGATTTTACATGCAACAGCTTTTCCCCTTATGACTCCGAATCCCGGAGATAGGCCCGGCCAAATCAATAACAGAAAGGGACCGCAGGGCCCCTTTCCGAGGTGAGTAAAAATAACAAACCTTTTTACTCACCTGTCCTTGGCGTCCAACGTCATCTTCTGGCGTTGCGGACATCACCGCTGAGGCCAGGCCTCAGCCTTAGAGATCACGTGGGGCATGCTGACAGCATGCCTCACGTAATCGCTGAGGCCCAATCACAGGCCTCAGCAGTGACGTCCACAACGCGTGACGTCAGCCGCAGAGAAGAAGAAGCCAGCGCCGGTGGGGATAACGGAGCAGCGCGAGGAGGCCCAGGAGAGGTAAGACAAGGTGAGTATAACTGTTTGTTATTTTCCCTTACCTCCCCCGGGCCTTCGATTATTATACTCTGGGGTCTGAAGAGACCCTAGAATATAATATAATTATACTGGGAAAGGGGCCCTCTGGATAGCATGTTATATTCTGTGGGGCCTCTGTGGAAAATTATAATGTGGGGGGGGGGCTCTGGAGATAATGTTATATTATGTGGGGCCACTTTGGAACATTATGCTCTCCAGAGGGGCCCCCCAGTATAATGCTCCACAGTGGCCCCACACAGTTTAATATGCTCTCTAGAGGGGCCCCCCAGTATAATGCTCCAAAGTGGCCCCACAGAATATAACATGCTCTCCAGAGCCCCCCCCCCACTTTATAATACTCCATAGAGGCCCCACAGAATATAACATGTTCTCCAGAGGGCCCTTTCCCCAGTATAATACTACACAGTGGCCCCACACAGTATAATATGGTCTCCAGAGCCCCCCCCCCCAGTATAATGCTCCACTGTTTCCCCACACAGTATAATATGCTATATTATACTGTGCGGGGCCACTGTGGAGCATTATACTGGAGGGGGCTCTGGAGAGCATGTTATACTGTTTTGGGCCACTGTGGAGTATTATACTAGGGAAAACTCTCTGGGCAGCATATTATACTGTGTGGAGGCCATTTCTGGAGCATGTTATACTGAGTGGGGTCACTGTGGAGCATTATTCTGGGGGGGGCATCAGCAGAGCATATTATATTGCGTGGCGCTACTGTGGGGCATTATTCGGGGGGGGACTAATGAGCATTATACTGCGTGTGGCCTACTGTGGAACATTATACTGGGGGGACACTCTGGGGAGCATAATATATTGCGTGGGGCCACTGTGGAGCAAAATACTGGAGGGGGCACTGTGGAGCATTATACTAGTGGGGGCCCTCTGGGGAGCATATTATACTATGGGCCACTATGGAGCTTTATACTGGGGGAAGGGACAGTGTGGGGGGCCTGTCATACTGTGTGGAGCCACTGTGGAGTGTATTATATTGTGTGGGGCTTTTCGAGAGCATATGATACTCTGTGGGGCCATTGTAGAGCATTATACTGGGGGGGACTGTGGGGAACATATTATACTGTGGGGAACCACTGTGGAGCATTATACTGGGGGAACCCCTCTGGGGAGTATATTATACTGTGTGGAGGTCATTATGGAGCATGTTATACTGTGTTAGGCCACTGGAGCATTATACTGGGGGGGCATTGTGGGGTGCATATTATACTGTATGGAGCATATTATATTTTGTGGGGCTGCTGGGGAGCATATTGCACTGTCTGGGGCTACTAAGGGGTAGTATACTGTGTGGGCCACTGTGGAGTATTATACTGTGTGGAGCCTTACATACCATGTGGGGCCACTATGGGGGGCTCAGGGGAGCATTTTATACTGTGTGGGGTCACTGTGGAGCATTATATACCATGTGAGGAAACTGGAGGGCTCAGGAGAGCATTTTATACTGTGGAGCATTATATACCATGTGGAGCATTATACTGTGGGGGGGCTCAGAATTCCTACTGGCAGCCCTGTGTGCTATGTCAGCATCACAGCTCCCTCACTATAATCTTGCACAAACGTGTAGTGCCCCCTGGCCATGTCATTCCCCATACAGTACTGTGCATGAGCTGGCCATGGAGTTATTGGGGCCTGCACAGTACTATAGGGGCTGTCTATACTGGGAACATACTCAGTAACACCAGATAGTTAGCACATACAGTACAGACCAAAAGTTTGGACACACCTTCTCATTCCAAGAGTTTTCTGTATTTTCATGACTATAAAAATTGTAGATTCACACTGAAGGCATCAAAACTATGAATTAACACATGTGGAATGATATACTTAACAAAAAAGTGTGAAACAACTGAAAATATGTCTTATATTCTAGGTTCTTCAAAGTAGCCACAATTTGCTTTGATTACTGCTTTGCACACTCTTGGCATTCTCTTGATGAGCTTCAAGAGGTAGTCACCTGAAATGGTCTCCCAACAGTTTTGAAGGAGTTCCCAGAGATGCTTAGCACTTGTTGGCCCTTTTGCCTTCACTCTGTGGTCCAGCTCACCCCAAACCATCTCGATTGGGTTCAGGTCTGGTGACTGTGGAGGCCAGGTCATCTGGCGTAGCACCCCATCACTCTCCTTCTTGGTCAAATAGCCCTTACACAGTCTGGAGGTGTGTTTGGGGTCATTGTCCTGTTGAAAAATAAACGATGGTCCAACTAAACGCAAACCGGATGGAATAGCATGCCGCTGCAAGATGCTGTGGTAACCATGTTGGTTCATTATTCCTTCAATTTTGAATAAATCCCCAACAGTGTCACCAGCAAAGCACCCCCACACCATCACACCTCCTCCTCTATGCTTCACGGTGGGAACCAGGCATGTAGAGTCCATTTGTTCACCTTTTCTGCGTCGCACAAAGACACGGTGGTTGGAACCAAAGATCTCAAATTTGGACTCATCAGACCAAAGCACAGATTTCCACAGGTCTAATGTCCATTCCTTGTGTTCTTTAGTCCAAACAAGTCTCTTCTGCTTGTTGCCTGTCCTTAGCAGTGGTTTCCTAGAAGCTATTTTACCATGAAGGCCTGCTGCACACAGTCTCCTCTTAACAGTTGTTGTAGAGATGTGTCTGCTGCTAGAACTCTGTGTGGCATTGACCTGGTCTCTAATCTGAGCTGCTGTTAACCTGCGATTTCTGAGGCTGGTGACTCGGATGAACTTATCCTCCGCAGCAGAGGTGACTCTTGGTCTTCCTTTCCTGGAGCGGTCCTCATGTGAGCCAGTTTCTTTGTAGTGCTTGATGGTTTTGGCCACTGCACTTGGGGACACTTTCAAAGTTTTCCCAATTTTTCAGACTGACTGACCTTTATTTATTAAAGTAATGATGGCCACTCGTTTTTCTTTACTTAGCTGCTTTGTTCTTGCCATAATACAAATTCTAACACTCCATTCAGTAGGACTATCAGCTGTGTATCCACCTGACTTCTGAAAAACACAACTGATGGTCCCAACCCCATTTATAAGGCAAGAAATCCCACTTATTAAACCTGACAGGGCACACCTGTTAAGTGAAAACCATTTCAGGTGACTACCTCTTGAAGTTCATCAAGAGAATGCCAAGAGTGTGCAAAGCAGTAATCAAAGCAAAAGGTGGCTACTTTGAAGAACCTAGAATATAAGACATATTTTCAGTTGTTTCACACTTTTTTGTTAAGTATATAATTCCACATGTGTTAATTCATAGTTTTGATGCCTTCAGTGTGAATCTACAATTTTTATAGTCATGAAAATACAGAAAACTCTTGGAATGAGAAGGTGTGTCCAAACTTTTGGTCTGTACTGTATGTAAGACTTCAGTGAAGGAGCTGTGGTGTAAGCTATTAGCAGGAAGCTGTTGGGTGGGGCCCCAGAACAAGATCCTCTGGTGGGCCTAAGGCCCTTCAGTCCGACACTGTATAATGGAGAACTATTATATATAAGGGTGGGTTACTATATATAATTGGGAAACTTAAGTATGAGGGGGCTATTATAAGGGGGAACTTATTTATAAGATGGGCTATTATTTATAAGGGGGGGGACTATTATATATAAGGCATCCATTATAAGGGGGAGCTATTATTTATAAGAGGGGAACTTTTTATAAGGGGGGTATAATTGTTAAGTGGGCTTATTTATAAAGGGGGCTATTAGTGATAATGGGGACTATTATTTATAAGGGTAACTATTATTTATGAGGGGGCTATTATTTATAAGGGAGCAGTATTAATTTTACGGGGTGTCTGTTACTGATAAGGGGGATATTACTGATACAGGGCACTATTTATCATTTATAAGGGCGCTATTACTGATAAAGGTGTAATATTATTTATAAGGAGGCGCTATAATAACTGATGACTGGGTGCAAAAATCTATTAGGTGGTACAAAGGTGCTCATTTGAATTGTGTGTGGTAAAATGGGGCTTGTTATTACTTTTTTTTTTGGCAGAAAGGAGGCATTATTATAGGGGTTGTCACTGGAAGACGATGGTGTTGTTTGCATATCAGCACTTTGGGCCCCTGCTTTTAATTTTGCCCAGGGCCCCACTTTGTCTAAAACCGGCCCTGTGTAGGGTGCTGACGTTATCTCGACTGGAAGTGCAGTGAATTGGAGGTGTCTTCAGCTGACCCTCTACAACACAGGTGTCAAACACAAGGCCCGCGGGCCGAATCCGGCCCGCTGCCTTCTGTTATCTGGCCCGGCACTTAGCTGGCCCGCAGGGCCGCGTCATTTTTTATTGTCTATGTAATGTAAACCAGCCCAGGACAGGCCGCTTAAAAAAAAAAAAAAAACAAAGCTACGCAATACCTGTCCTGGGCTGGTTTACAAGACCTCTGCATGTCAGCGCAGGCGGCGATACAATGACGTCATCGCGCCTCCTACGCTGACACGCAGACGTCAGACAAGAAGAGGAGGAGGCGGCGGCTGCATCAAGGCATCGCAGGTAGGTGAGGATAAGTTTTTTTTTATATATATATATATATAAATAGGCCGTTGCCTGCTGGAGTATCCCCGGCACGTAACGGCCTATTTACTTATCGATCCCCGCTGCTGGTCGTGGCCGCCCCCGCTTCTCCTTCTGCTATGGGACGCAGAAGCGGCTGTGTGCAGGAGCGGGGATGGTAAGTGAGGCCGCGGACGGCGAACCCCATCAAATACTGCTATTATTATACTCCGGGAGTATAATAATCGGAGACCCAGGGGAGGTGATAAACATAAAAACCTGTGTTACTCACCTCTCCGGCGATCCGATGTTGCTCCAAGCCGGCTTCGGCCTTCTTTGGTGAAGTCCTAGGGGTCATGTGAGCCAGGCCGACGTCATTATGTCGCGACGCCGGTCTGTGTGACATTGAAGAAGGCCGAACGCAGGGAGCGCACCGGAGCCCAGGTAAGTAACACTGGTTTTAAGTTTATCACCACCTGGGTCTCCGATCATTATACTCTGGGGTCTGAAAAGACCCCAGAGTATAATAATAGTTCATGGGTGGGGGGTTCACTATGGGGCATAATACCGTGTGCAGGGGCCACTATGGACTATAATACCGTTTGCAGGGGCCACTATGGGGCATAATACCGATTGCAGGGGCCACTATTGAGCATAATACCGTGTGCAGGGGCAACTATGGAGCATAATACCGTGTGCAGGGGCCGCTGTGGGGCATAATACCGTGTGCAGAGGCAACTATAGAGCATAATACCGTTTGCAGGGGTAAACGATATTTGTGTAGTGCTTAATTTTTGATATATTCAGAAAAGGATGAGGATAGTATGTAACATGCCAATGTCTTAGGTTTTAACAATACATTATGTTCTTTCTGGTTGACCTCAAAGGGCTGATTGTAACAGTAGTAATGTACAAATGTAACTACTGCTTAATAGCTCGCTTATCTGTTAAGGAGAAGTTACTTTTATACATGTGTAAAATAATCTTGGCCCTTCAAGGTACCCCGTGAGGCTGAAGTGGCCCCCGGAGAAAATGAGTTTGACACTCCTGCTCTACAACCACTGCAATTCTAAGGTATTTCCTGTGCTCAGGAAGAATAGGGACGTGGAGGTGCACATCCTTTAGGTTCAGAGTGGCCATGAAATCTCCTTGCTGGAGAATGGATAACACAGACTATACCATATGGAAATTTTTCCTGCGATAGCTCTGCGGAGGTATCGTGGGTCTAATATCATCAACCAGTCTCATGAAGTTTTTGGAACCAGAAACACTGAGGAATAAATTCCAGACCCTTGACATTGTGATGGACAGCATGGAGGCAAGAGGTCCGTATAATACTGTCCTGGGGAGGCACAGAAAAAACTATGCCGAAACTGGACCTGATTATCTTCAAGACCCATGATCTGTTATCCCCACAGGAACTTATGTCTTGGAGGGAGGGAGAAGGTAATAGTCAGAAATTTGGCTTTCTGATTTTTCTGTCATCACGGAAAAAAAGACAGTTGGAGTTCCCTCTCAGGAACCTAGAACGTCCACATGTGACCTCTTGCAGGTGGCGGTCTTTGAGGATACTGTCCTCTACAACGCTGTCTGCCCTGCAAACAGAAGGACTGTGGAGAGACTTTCCTTCCTTTACCACTAGTCCTTGTTTCGTGTTCTGCCTGCAAATATTAAATTTTGAGGCATAATCCGCCCTCCAAGGTTTTAACCATAGGGGGCGACGAGCAGCAGAAGTCAAGGCCCTAGACTTGGCAGCTAACCTCACCTGGAGAAGAGGTTTCATTGAGGTAATCTGCCTCAAGTGCTCTACCCTTCAAAGAGGACAACAATTGGTCCCTGGAGACCCCCAAATCAATATCTCTTTTTAATGAAGAGAGTGGCCGGAGCACAGCTTCTTAGCTACCTCACTAGTAGCGATACCAAGCAAACACTGTGCAGAGAAAGCTGTATACGCTTTCCTTAGGGAGTACTCTGCCCGGTGGTCCATGGCGTCCTGAAGGTTAGACCCGTCCTCAGAAGGTACAAGTGTTTGCCTGGACAATTTGGCGACTGCCTTGACAAGCTTAGGTGGTGGACCCAATTGGTCCTCAGCTATTGGGAAGAGTGTCTTGAACCTCTTGGATAACACGCAGGTCTTCTCTGGGTGTTTTCACTCGGTGGACATAGCTCTTTTAAGCATGTCATCCACATTGAAGGCCCTAGGCCCCCTAGAGGTGGAACTAGAGGCTTCCCCAAGGTCAACATCAGGGTCCCTTGACCCGATGGACTTCCGTAATTTCTGAATTTTCTCCAGAGGAAAAAGCGTTTTTTCTATATTCGTATCTGAATCCTCAGATGAAGAATTAGCTTCCTCTATGATCCTGAATACCTCATGAGATCGTATGACAGAAGCGCCATCATATTCCACAGCGCTACACATACACAAACAGTCACTGTCCCATATAGGGTTCACAATCCATACCCCCCACCAGCAAGCCTTTGAGTGTGGGAGGAAAACGAGTACACCCATGCAAACATAGGGAGAACCACAAACTCCCCGCAGATGTCACCCCTAGCAGGATTCAAACCCAGGATTCCAGCGCTGTGAGGTTGCAGTGTCAAGTGTCAGCATCCACTGAGCCACTGGAATGCCCAAGCAGCAATGGTGGCATGTATTGAAATTGCAACCATCAGGCAAGGGAATTTCACAGGAGCGACAGTTTAGATGTTTGTGCCTAGACACAGACTTACCTGGAGGATTCATCACCACCAGACGCAGAGGAAGATATCTTACCGCAAGTGTAAGAGTAAGTAGCAATAAAGCCAGAAAAAAATGCAATAGTACAAGTCTGTTGAACTAGAATGCCCAGCATGCACACTCTCTGCCAATCAACAAAGAGGCAGAGGAAAGGAAGCAGCAGACTTATATAGAAGAAATGGAGAGCAAAGACTCTCCCAATACCTGAGACAGGTTACACAGAAAATAAAAGTACTTTATTTCGCTTCAGTTTTTTTTTTTTTGGAAGAAAACAAGCTACCCTGCACAGATTTTATAAAATAAATGGCGGAAGTTAAGATTAAAAAACATTACCTAGTAGCTCACCTGAAGGAGGTTCAAAGATGTCATCACGCACGCAAGCCAGCGTACTCTGGACTCCGGCGCCCCCACACACGGAAGCTGGAGAGAAGTACCAGGAGACGCCATGCATTGCAATAAAACAAGGAATGCAAGGCTTACATAGCCACAAAGGGTTCAGCGTGCCCATTATAAGCAACAGCTGAAAAAAGGCCTTTCACTGCAGCTAAGCAGACTAAGCAGCAGAGGCAGGAAAGACAGACAAGGAGTTTTAACCTTTGAATTTTGTTCCAGCAGGAACCAAAGGCAGAAAAGAGTCCTCACAGGAGGATAGACAAAACAAACTCAAACAGGAGAGAGGAGGGGGAAATTCATTCAGAAATCTGAATAACCTCACTATAGGGAAGGTATAACCTTCCCTCCAACTGTCCCACCAACACAGGACAGAAAAAAACACGCTGGGGGGGTTGGTACTTCCTTCCTTATATTGAGAAGAGGGAGGGGTTACGGTTAACTATTTGTTGTTCATTAAAAATTCCATTCTGTCCTACCAGCACGCAGGAGCAGAAATACCCCAATATTGTGCTGCTGGTGGGACGTTAGGGAAAGGCCTGACTATTAGAAACCCCAATTTCTCCCGAGCACAGAAATACCCAACATGTGGATGTAAACTGTTGTTTGGGCACACGGCAGCGCATGGAAGGGAAGGAACGCCACCGGACGTTTGAAAAGAAGATTTTTGCTGAAATAGTTTTCGGGTGCCATGTCTCATTTGCAGAGCCTCTAGAGTACCAAAACGATGAAAACCCTCCAAAAGTGACCCCATTTTAGAAACTACACCCCTCACAGAATTTATCAAGGGGTATACTGAGCATTTTGACCCCACAACCATTTCACAGGTTTTATTAACATTGGGATGTGTAAATGAAAAATTACTAAAACGTCACTTTATCCCCAAAGTTTTCGTTTTCACAAGGGGTTAAAGGAGAAAAAGCACCCCACAGTTTGTTAAACAATTGCTCCCAAACACGTGAATACCCCATATGTGTTTACAAACTGCTGTATGGGTACATGGCGAGGCTCAGAATGGAAAGAGTGCTATTTGACTTTTGGAGGGCAGATTTTGCTGAAATATTTTTCAGGTGCCATGTCATATTTGCAGAGCCCCTAAAGTACCAATACAATGGAAACCGCTAAAAAGTGACCCCATTTTGGAAACTACACCCTTTATAGAATTTATCAAGGGGTATATTGATCATTTTTATGCCACAGCTGTTTTCACAGATTTTATTAACTTTGGGATGTGAAAATGAAAAATTACTTTTTTTCCTATAAACTGTTCATTTAGTCTCAAATTTTTCATTCTCACAAGGGGTTAATGAACAAAAAACACTCTACAGTTTGTTACACAATTTCTCCTGAACACGGGAATACCCCAAATGTAGTCGTAAAATGCTGTATGAGTACATGGCAGGGCTCAGAATGGACCCCATTTTAGAAACTACACCCCTCAAGGAATTTCCCAAGGGGTATTATGAGCCCAAGACTGCTTCCCAAAAATGTACAATGTAATGTACAAAGTGAATGTTGAAATTTTTATAGAAATATGCCATTTTAGTGCCCAATATGTTGCGCCTACAGTACTTTGTGTAATCAAAGACATACACTCCTAAAACTATTAAGTGGGCTATCCCGGGGACAAAAAAAGTTGTATATATGGGTGTAAACTGCTGCTTGGGCACATAGCAGGACTTAGACGGGAATGAGCTTTTGGAGTATAGATTTAGAGGGACTTTCTGGACACCGTGTTGTTTTTGCCAAGCCCCAGAGGGTATCAGCAAACCTTACGTCCAAACACCAACGATCTAAATTAGTGGTCCAAAAGCACATAGGGCTCCTTCACATGTGTGCCCAAACAGCAGTTTATGCCCACAGGTATTACACTGGTGTACCCAGGATAACGTACTTAACAATTTCATATGTAGGTATAAACTGCTATTTGGGCATAGCCGGGAAGGAGCGCTATTTTGGTTTTTGAACGTCATGCCACTTTTGCAGAGCCCCTGAATTGCCAGTAAAGTGGAATCCGCAAACATGTGACCCCACTTTGGAAACTACACCCCTCAAGGGATTTATCAAGTGGGGTAGCGAGCATTTTTAACCCTTGAGCGTTGCTTTAATTTAATTTCCAGAAATGAATGCGCAGCTTATAATGAAAAGTGAAAATTGCAATTTTTCCAGAGATATGCCATTTCAGTGCCCGATATGTTGTACCTAGTTTGTGTCAGCAGAGACACACACTCCAAAAACTGTTAAGCAGGTATCCCAGTCACAACAGCTTTTGGAGCATTTGTCTCTGATACAAACCGGGCACAACATATTACGCACTGAAATGACGTATTCCTGGAAAAAGTGTCATTTTCACCTTTCACCATCATCTGCGTATTCATTTCTGTAAATTAAATTGGGGGTTAAAAATGCTCACTGTACTCCGGGATAAATCCCTTCAGGGGTGTAGTGACCCCATTTTGGAAACATTTCAGGGAATTCCAATTTACTGGCATTTCAAGAGTTCTGCAAAAGTGTCATGGTGTCCAAAAACCAAACTGTGTAAATATGTGTGCTCAAAACCAAATAACACTCCCTCCCTTCTGTGCCTGGTTGTGTGCCCAAATATCAGTTTATACCCAGATATGACATTAAGTACATTATCCTGGGTACACCAGTGGGGCAAAAGGGAAGGAGCATTATGTGGCTTTTGGAGTGCAGATTTAAATGTTTGGTATCTGGAAGCCATGTCATGTTTGCAGAGCCTCTAAGGTGGCAGAAAAGTGGAATCCCCTGAGTGACCCCATTGTGAAAACTGCACCCCTCAAAGAATTTATCAAGAGGTGTAGTGAGCATTAGTATCCCAGGTGGGAATGCACAGCGGATAGTGAACAGTGAATATGTAAGCTGTGCGGAGTGCATTGGGCACACCATTTCCCTACTATTTCCCCAGTAGCTCCTATGATTGGGAGGTCACTCTGGGGGTCACTGGTGTCTTTTCCCTTGTAAGCTCTAAATCTGGGGTATACCTTGATATACCGAAAGTATTCAGACCCCTTTAAATTTTTCACTCTTTGTTTCATTGCAGCCATTTGCTAAAAGCAAAAAAGTTCATTTTATTTCTCATTAATGTACACTCAGCACCCCATCTTGACAGAAAAAAACAGAAATGTAGATATTTTTGCAAATTTATTAAAAAAGAAAAACTGAAATATTGCATGGTCATAAGTATTCAGAGCCTTTGCTCAGTATTGAGTAGAATCACCCTTTTGAGCTAGTACAGCCATGAGTCTTCTTGGGAATGATGCAACAAGTTTTTCCCATCTGGATTTGGGGATCCTCTGCCATTCTTCCTTGCAGATCCTCTCCAGTTCCATCAGGTTGGATGGTGAACGTTGGTGGACAGCCATTTTCAGGTCTCTCCAGAGATGCTCAATTGGATTGAGGTCAGGGCTCAGGCTGGGCCAGTCAAGAATGGTCACAGAGTTGTTCCTAAGCCACTCCTTTGTTATCTTAGCTGTGTGCTTAGGGTCATTGTCTTGTTGGAAGGTGAACCTTTATCCCAGTGTAGCCCTATTGGGGGGGGGGGGGGTATGAGTATTATCCCTCCCGCAACAGACTCTGGCGCTGACCTGTGTGTATAATGGGACCTGAAGCCTTCGCTGAAGGGAAGAGTGGGAACATATATGAAATATATCAGTGCCTCCACCCAGGATAGAGCCTCTGTATTACAGGGAGGATCTCTTCCTGGGACTTACCCATGAGGTACAGTTAGTAGCCTTAACAAGGATCACTGTACTAATCTCACAGTCTGAAGAATACATACAAATACCACATAAGGTTATAACAGTAGCTTTATAAGAATCAACAGGGTAATAATACATACATAAAATATACTCAGAACACAGCAATACTACAACAACCAGCAAGTCCTCAACCGTCTTAGGTTATATACCCGGGTATATATATAGATATATAGCAAGAGTCCAGTGCACAATACCTCCAGGCAACAGAAGAGATGCAGGGGCCCCTGTGGATGACTGTGGATCCTCGGATTCTTCCAGGAGATGACAGACAGCCGATCAGGAGATGATGATGGTGAGATTCTTCACAGGCAGCAAACAGGGCGACGGTGATGGCAGTAGATGCAGGCCTGAATACCCTAACACTGAGTCCTTAACCTGCCAGCTAAACTACTAGTGCCACCGGGCCTCTAACTAGCTAGTTGGCCTTCGGAAGCCTAACCTATCACTGCCCTGAACTATATATATATATATATATATATGGATCCCTAACTACGGTTACTAGCTAGGTCCTGTGAGTATATAGGGGGTAACACATACCTAACTATATACTGTGAAGTAAAGAGGAACAAGTGGCTCTTAGACTCCCCCAGACATAACATGTCTGTCTCAGCAGCTCTGCTCACATCTCTCCCCCCAGCAGCTCTGCCTCACATGTGTCTGACTCACTGTATTTACAAAACAAAACTTGCACTGAATGCCTGGGGTCTCTGAAGCCAAACTGCAGGGGCAAAGAAGCCAGATACATTATATACTAGTAGAAATGGCAGTTCCCTACACCAGTTTGAGGTCCAGAGCACTCTGGAAGAGGTTTCCTTCCAGGATATCTCTGTACTTGGCTGCATTCATCTTTCCTTCAATTGCAACCAGTCGTTCTGTCCCTGCATCTGAAAAACACCTCCATAGCATGAGGCTGCCATGTTTCACTGTTGGGATTGTATTGGGCAGGTGATGAGCAGTGCCTGGTTTTCTCCACACATACCGCTTAGAATTAACGAAAAAAAAGTTCAATCTTCGTCTCATCAGACTAGAGAATCTTATTTCTCACAGTCTGGGAGTCCTTCATGTGTTTTTTGGCAAACTCTATACGGGCTTTCATATGTCTTGCACTGAGGAGAGGCTTGCTTCGGGCCACTCTACCATAAAGCCCCGACTGGTGGAGGGCTGTAGTGATAGTTGACTTTGTGGAACTTTCTCCCATCTCCCTACTGCATCTCTGGAGCTCAGCCACAGTGATCTTTGGGTTCTTCTTTACCTCTCTCACCAAGGCTCTTCTCCCACGATTGCTCAGTTTGGCTGGACGGCCAGGTCTAGGAAGAGTTCTGGTCGTCCCAAACTTCTTCCATTTAAGGATTATGGAGGCCACTGTGCTCTTAGGAACCTTGAGTGCTGCAGAAATTCTTTTGTAACCTTGGCCAGATCTGTGCCTTGCCACAATTCTGTCTCTGAGCTCCTTGGATAGTTCCTTTGACTTCATGATTCTCATTTGCTCTGCCATGCACTGTGAGCTGTGAGGTCTTATATGGACAGGTGTGCCTTTCCTAATCAAGTCCAATCAGTTTAATTAAACACAGCTGGACTCCAATGAAGGAGTAGAACCATCTCAAGGAGGATCAGAAGGAAATGTACAGCATGTGAGTTAAATATGAATGACACAGCAAAGGGTCTGAATACTTATGAACATGTGATATTTCAGTTTTTCTTTTTTAATAAATTTGCAAAAATATCTACATTTCTGTTTTTTTTCTGTCAAGATGGGGAGCTGAGTGTACATTAATCTATATACAGTGGGGAAAAAAGTATTTAGTCAGCCACCAATTGTGCAAGTTCTCCCACATAAAAAGATGAGAGAGGCCTGTAATTGACATCATAGGTAGACCTCAACTATGAGACACAAAATGAGAAAACATATCTAGAAAATCACATTGTCTGATTTTTTAAGAATTTATTTGCAAATTATGGTGGAAAATAAGTATATGGTCATCTACAAACAAGCAAGATTTCTGGCTCTCACAGACCTGTAGCTTCTTCTTTAAGAGGCTCCTCTGTCCCCCACTCATTACCTGTAGTAATGGCACCTGTTTGGAATTGTTATCAGTATAAAAGACACCTGTCCACAATCTCAAACAGTCACACTCCAAACACCACTATGGTGAAGACCAAAGAGCTGTGGAAGGACACCAGAAACAAAATTGTAGACCTGCACCAGGCTGGGAAGACTGAATCTGCAATAGGCTAGCAGCTTGGTGTGAAGAAATCAACTGTGAGAGCATTAATTAGAAAATGGAAGACCTACAAGACCACTGATAACCTCCCTCGATCAGGGGCTCCACGCAAGATCTCACCCCGTGGGGTCAAAATGATCACAAGAACGGTGAGCAAAAATCCCAGAACCAAACGGGGGGATCTAGTGAATGACCTGCAGAAAGCTGGGACTAACATAACAAAGGCTACCGTCAGTAACACACTATGCCGCCAGGGACTGAGATCCTGCAGAGCCAGATGTGTCCCCCTGCTTAAGCCAGTACATATCCGGGCCCGTCTGAAGCTTGCTAGAGAGCATTTGGATGTTCCAGAAGAGTATTGGGAGAATGTCATATGATCAGATGAAACCAAAGTAGAACTGTTTGGTAGAAACACAACTCGTCGTGTTTGGAGGAGAGTGAATGCTGAGTTGCATCCAAAGAACACCATACCTACTGTGAAGCATGGGGGTGGTAACATGCTTTGGGGCTGTTTCTCTGCAAAGGGACCAGGACAACTGATCCGTGTACATTAAAGAATGAATGGGGCCATGTATCGTGAGATTTTGATTGCAAACCTCCTTCCATCAGCAAGGGCATTGAAGATGAAACGTGGCTGGGTCTTTCAGCATGACAATGATCCCAAGAACACCGCCAGGGCAACGAAGGAGTGGCTTCGTAAGAAGCATTTCAAGGTCCTGGAGTGGCCTAGCCAGTCTCCAGATCTCAACCCCATAGAAAACCTTTGGAGGGAGTTGAAAGTCCGTGTTGCCCAGCGACAGCTCCAAAACATCACTGCTCTAGAGGAGATATGCATGGAGGAATGGGCCAACATACCAGCAACAGTGCATGTCAACCTTGTGAAGACTTACAGAAAACGTTTGACCTCTGTCATTGCCAATAAAGGATATATGACAAAGTATTGAGATGAACTTTTGTTATTGACCAAATACTTATTTTCCACCATAATTTGCAAATAAATTCTTAAAAAAAATCAGACAATGTGATTTTCTGGAATTGTTTTCTTATTTTGTCTCTCATAGTTTAGGTCTACCTATGATGTCAATTACAGGCCTCTCTCATCTTTTTAAGTGGAAGAACTTGCACAATTGGTGGCTGACCAAATACTTTTTTTTCCCACTGTATATAAAACTCAAAATCTGTAGTAGCCCACTCTATACAAATCCACAGTTCTCACCCGATTTGGGTGAAATTTGGCAGGCCCCCTCTCCACCCACAGGAGCAGAATACCGTGCACGTTACATCTCGCTAGCGTCCCCCCATCATGAGATGGGGGCCCCCGAAGTTAGGCTCTATACATATAATGGGGAAATGTGAAATCTGTAGTAGCCCGCTCTATACAAATCCACAGTTCTCGCCCGATTTAGGCGAAATTTGGCACGCCCCCTCTCCACCCACAGGAGCAGAATACTGAGCACGTTAAATCTTGCTAGCGTCCCCCAGTCATCAGATTGGGGCCCCCGAAGTTAGGTTCTATATATATAGTAGGGAAATGTGAAGATGAAAGTGACAGTGCTGAGGGGAAAACAACAGTTGTGACTGACAGGGACGGATTATAGTGACGGCACCAAACAATCGCTGCTAAAGGAGCCGCACCACCACACACAACATAAACATTTCACAAACATCATACAAACATCACACAGACAGCACACATACACCAACCCATAAGCACAACACCACACAAATGCCACAACACCACTCCATAAATATCACATGCACACCACACACACACACACACACAAACGCAAGGACCAGACACGCCCACAAACACACTGAGATGGATGCACCCTACGCACACGGACGAACAGAGCACATGTGTATTCACACACACCTACCGCACGTATGGACACTTGCACTGCACACGCACAGACACATGGATCATATGCACACACACACGCATACATATACACGGACCACACACGTGCATGCACACACGCATACATACACATGGATCACACGCGTGCACACACACATACACACACACACACTGACAAAACACGTCTGGTATCCTTACTGACTGCTTGCACACTACAGTATTTTTCACGGGCCTCCGGGCAATGGATTTGGCAGTTCCATAGACTTCTTTGTGCACAAAACTGTGAATTTTGCAGGCTCCATAGAATGTTTATGGAGCTGTAGAATCCACGGCCCGGAGACCTGTGAAAAATACTGTAGTGTGCAAGCAGCCTTAATGAGCAGCAATATTGGTCAGGCGAAAACTGCCTCATAGTAAGATAGTCATTATTGCTTACTATACAGGGAGCTTTCAACACTCAAGCTGCTGAGGTAAAGTGAAAGCTGAGCTATGATTGGTTGCTATGGGCAACTACACAAGTCTGCCTGTGAGGCGCTTTTCATTACTGAGATGTGAGCTCCTTCACGTCATAGTAATACTGTGTGAGGGCTGCTCTGTACTTACTATTCATACTATTACATCTCTTATCATTGTCAGGTGAAGACTAAAGGGTCATAATACTAAGGACTGTTTTTTTAAAATGCCGCCCAAAAAACGACCATCTATTGGGCAAGTTCATCCAAAAGCTAAGAATGCAAAATTGTGTCAAAGAGCTGAGACAAGTGAACAACGTAACTCACGGCTTGAAAGAAACGGATGAGACAGGCTAAATGTAAGGCAGCTGAGACATCAGAGAAATGGGAATGTCGTCTTCACAAGAATCGGATAAGGCAGGCTGAAGTAAGGAATATGGAAACATCTGGACAAAAGGATGAACGTTCTGAAAATGACTGCATACGACATATGCAACGTGTGCAAAGATGTAGGCAGGATGTGTTTGGAAGCATTTCACTACAACCCAATTCAAGACTATAGGTCACATCAGAAAGTCATAATTGGCAAAATGGACATAATATGCAAACATTGTCAAGCAAAGAAGTTTAACTTCGAATCGCCTGGTATGTGCTGCTCAATTTGCAAAGTCAGTTTGCCACCTTTAGATTTACCTCCTGAACCACTTCTTTCATACATGTCAGGAACAACTCCCGAGTAAAAGTATTTTCTGCAAAATATTAGGAGATACAAATCATCTTTCCAGATGACATCCTTTGGTACGACAGCTGGACTCCAGGAAGCAGGATTTATGCTAACTTTTAAAGTCCAGGGCCAAATATATCACAAAATCGGTTCAATGCTTCATGTAGCAAATGAAGATCGAAAGTTTTTACAAATTAACTTTTTGGGAGACGAACAAATGCAAGCTGATAGATGTTGTGAAGCTATACTTGAGACAAAAAAAGAGATTGTGTTGAATTTGCAAAGATTTTTCCATCATCACAATCAGTTAGTAAACCTTTTCAAAACAGCCTTAGAAAGAATGCCACGTGATGAATATCAAATTGTAATAAGAGCAGACAAGACACCGTTTGGTGAGCATGAAAGGCGATTTAATTCTCCCACTGTTAACGAAGTAGCTATTGCACTGGTTGGACAGGACTTTCAAAGCTGAGATATAATTATTCAGCGACGAAGTGACAATCTTCAATGTATTGCAGAAACACATAGATCATATGATGCTCTGAAATATCTGATAATATTTTGGAATGGCCAAGATGGCTATCACTTTAATCTAACACAGACTGATCCCAAGACTGCTAGGCCAACCAATAAAAAAATATCAGCTATGGACTTTTATGCCTACCAAATAATGATCAGACATGGGTCTTCTAACCACATTTTACAATGTAGGCAACTTTTTCATCAATTTATAGTTGATATGTATGCCAAGGTGGAAAGTGAGCATCTTTTGTACATACGATGGAACCAAAAAAAACTTAGAGTGGATGAATACATTCATTTTAAGGGATGCTGTTGCTAATGATGGCAAGTGGCTGACATTGGGCGTATGTTTATTTTACCGGCCTCATTTACTGGAAGTCCCAGACATATGCATGAGTATGCTCAGGACGCCATGACATATGTTCAGATATATGGTCGTCCTGATTTGTTTATTACAGTTACATGTAATCCAATTTGGCCAGAGATAAAGGAAGAGCTTCTGAATGGTCAGGGCCCCTTTGATTGACATGATTTAATAGCAAGGGTTTTTAAACAAAAACTGATTAAGCTTATGGACGTAATTACAAAGTGTGACATTTTTGGTGAAAGTCAGTGTTGGATGTATTCAATTGAGTGGCAAAAAAGAGGTCTTCCACATGCTCATTTACTGATATGGCTAAAGGATAAGATACCCCCTGATCAAATTGACAGTGTTATTTCTGCTGAGCTTCCAAATCCAGAAGAGGATCCAATACTTCTTGAAGCTATTTCTAAAAATGTGATCCATGGGCCATGTGGGCCACTTAACCCAAGATCGCCATCTATGAAGGAAGGAAAATGTACTAAAAAGTATCCTCGCAACTTGATTGTAGAAACACAAACAAGAGATGATGGTTATCCTCTTTACAGAAGACGGAAATCTGAACAGGGAGGATATACTGCAAAAATCAGATTAAAACAGGTTAAACAAAACACAGATCTTGAAATAATAATCGATGGTTTGTACCTTACTCTCCACTGCTTTCAAAAATGTTTGATGCGCACATTAACGTAGAATATTGTAACTCTGTTAAGTCAATTAAATACATTTGCAAATATGTTAACAATGGCAGTGATATTGCAGTTTTCCAGCTAGAGAATCCAAAATGTACATCTGATGAGATTATGCTGTATCAGATGGGAAGGTATATAAGTAGTAATGAAGCCGTGTGGAGATTACTAAATTTTCCCATCCATGAAAGACATCCGACTATAGTTCATCTCAGTGTCCATCTTGAAAATGGACAAAGAGTTTATTTTACTCCCAAGAATGCAGAGGAAAGAGCTGCTCGACCACCCAATAAACATTGACAGCTTTCTTTATCCTATGTCAAGTAGATCCATTTGCAAGGACTTTATTATATCCAGATGTTCCAAAATATTATACATGCAATAAATTGAGAAAAGCATTTTTAAAGAGGAAACAAGGTGCAAGGGTCCCAGGATGGGACGGTCGTTCCAGTGATGCACTTGGACGTGTGTATACAGTGCATCCAAACAACGCAGAGTGTTACTACCTCCAATTATCGCTTTACACTATCCGTGGACCAACTTCTTTCACAGATTTGAAAATAGTTGATGGAAAGCTGTGTCACACTTTCAGGGAAGCATGTCAAAAGCGTGGTCTGATCGAAGACGATCAACACTGGGACATGACATTGCAGGAAGCATCTGTCACTCGCTTTCCACCTCGACTAAGAGACCTGTTCGCTATAATAATTTTAACCTGTGCACCTTCCAATCAATGTATTTGGGACAAATACAAAGAATATCTTAGTGAAGATATTCTTTGAGTGCAAAGGAGAGTTAATCAAGAATTAGACTTAAATTTCACTGATGACATATTCAACAAAGCCCTCTCGATGTTAGAAGAAAGGTGCATATCTATCAATAGTAAAACTCTAATAGAATTAGGTTTACCAGCACCAAATCGACCAGACTTTGATGTTATGAAAGCTAGGATTTTGAAAAATGTAAAGAATTTGTCATATTAAATAAGCCTCTTTTGGTTGATGACCAAAGATCGGCCTATATGGCAATTATGGGTCAGATTTCCAGTGGAAATGGAGAACTATTTTTCCTAGATGCACCAGGAGGTACTGGTAAAACATTTTTAATTAATTTGCTGCTTGCAGAAATTCGCTCAAACAATGACATTGTCTTGGCTGTTGCATCATCTGGGATTGCGGCCACTCTTTTAGATGGCGGGCGCACGGCTCATTCAGCACTAGGATTGCCCTTTAATATAGCGCTGTCAGAAACTCCTGTCTGTAATATCACTAAGGGCTCTGGGAAAGCTAAAGTATTACAAACTTGCAAAGTAATTATTTGGGATGAATGTACCATGGCACACAAGAAAGCGGTCGAGGCCCTTGATCGCACCTTGAAAGATCTGCGGGGAACCGATTGTTTAATGAGGGGAATTGTTGTGACTTCTGCCAGACGTTACCTGTTCTTAAGGGAGCAACACCAGCGAATGAGCTGAATGCCTGTCTAAAATCTTCTTATCTGTGGATACATGTTCAGAAACAAACTCTTACTACTAATATGCAGGTTCATTTGATGGGAAATACAACTGCGGACAAATTTACACACCAGCTACTATGCCTTGGAAATGACAGGTTCCCTACTGATTCCACTACTGGTCTCATTTCCTTCCCGGAACATTTTTGTGAAATTACATCTTCGGTAATGGAACTTATTGACCAAGTTTTTCCTGATATTTGGAACTATTTTAACAACCATCAGTGGCTTTGTGAACGTGCAATCCTAGCGCCTAAAAATGATAGTGACAGCTCCATAAATCTACTAATTCAGGGAAGGCTGCCTGGTCTAGCGACCACATACATGTCCATTGATTCAGTCATGGAGAGTGAACAAGCCGTAATGTATCCATTGGAGTTCCTGAATTCTTTGGAGCCTCCTGGAATGCCACCGCATAAGCTCACTTTAAAAATAGGAGCCACAATAATTTTGCTTCGGAACCTTGAACCACCAAAAATGTGTAACAGCACAAGATTGTGCATTAAAAGTCTCATGCCCAATGTTATTGAAACCACTATTCTTATGGGAAACTCTAAGGGAGCAAAATGTTTTCATTCCGCGTATTCCTTTGCTGCCAAGCGACATGCCCTTCAATTTTAAGCATCTGCAGTTCCCAATCTGACTTGCATTTATTATGACTATAAACAAAGCACAAGGTCAATTACTTTTAAAGTAGCCGACATTAATTTGGAGAGCCCGTGTTTTTCACATGGACAGTTGTACGTTGCTTGCTCTAGAGTGGGTAACCCCAAAGATCTTTTCATATACAGTGCCTTGCGAAAGTATTTGACCCCCTTGAACTTTTCAACCTTTTGCCACATTTCAGGCTTCAAACATAAGGATATAAAATTTTAATTTTTTGGTGAAGAATCAACAACAAGTAGGACACAATCGTGAAGTGGAACGAAATTTATTGGTTATTTTAAACTTTTGTAAAAAATAAAAAACTGAAAAGTGTGGCGTGCAATATTATTCGGCCCCTTCACTTTCAGTGCAGCAAACTCACTCCAGAAGTTCAGTGAGGATCTCTGAATGATCCAATGTTGTCCTAAATGACTGATGATGATAAATATAATCCACCTGTGTGTAATCAAGTCTCCGTATAAATGCATCTGCTCTGTGATAGTCTCAGGGTTCTGTTTAAAGCGCAGAGAGCATCATGAAGACCAAGGAACACACCAGGCAGGTCCGTGATACTGTTGTGGAGAAGTTTAAAGATTTCCCAAACTTTAAACATCCCAAGGAGCACTGTGAAAGCGATCATATTGAAATGGAAGGAGTATCAGACCACTGCAAATCTACCAAGACCCGGACATCCCTCTAAACTTTCATCTCAAACAAGGAGAAGACTGATCAGAGTTGCAGCCAAGAGGCCCATGATCACTCTGGATGAACTGCAGAGATCTACAGCTGAGGTGGGAGAGTCTGTCCATAGGAGAACAATCAGTCGTACACTGCACAAATCTGGCCTTTATGGAAGAGTGGCAAGAAGAAAGCCATTTCTCAAACATATCCATAAAAAGTCTCGTATAAAGTTTGCCACAAGCCACCTGGGAGACACACCAAACATGTGGAAGAAGGTGCTCTGGTCAGATGAAACCAAAATCCAACTTTTTGGCCACAATGCAAAACGATATGTTTGGCGTAAAAGCAACACAGCTCATCAAACTGAACACACCATCCCCACTGTCAAACATGGTGGTGGCAGCATCATGGTTTGGGCCTGCTATTCTGCAGCAGGGACAGGGAAGATGGTTAAAATTGATGGGAAGATGGATGGAGCCAAATACAGGATCATTCTGGAAGAAAACCTGCATGGAGTCTGCAAAAGACCTGAGACTGGGACGGAGATTTATCTTCCAACAAGACAATGATCCCAAACATAAAGCAAAATCTACAATGGAATAGTTCACAAATAAACGTATCCAGGTGTTAGAATGGCCAAGTCAAAGTCCAGACCTGAATCCAATTGAGAATCTGTGGAAAGAGCTGAAAACTGCCGTTCACAAACGCTCTACATCCAACCTCACTGAGCTCCAGCTGTTTTCCAAGGAAGAATGGGCAAGAATTTCAGTCTCTAGATGTGCAAAACTGATAGAGACATACCCCAAGCGACTTGCAGCTGTAATCGCAGCAAAAGGTGGCACTACAAAGTATTAACTTAAGGGGCCGAATAATTTGGCACGCCCCACTTTTCAGTTTTTTATTTTTTACAAAAGTTTAAAATATCCAATAAATTTCGTTCCACTTCACGATTGTGTCCCACTTGTTGTTGATTCTTCACCAAAAAATTAAAATTTTATATCCTTATATTTGAAGCCTGAAATGTGGCAGAAGGCTGAAAAGTTCAAGGGGGCCGAATACTTTCGCAAGGCACTGTATGCACCTGAAGGTAAAACCAGAAACATTATTTACCGAAAAAGCACTACAATAGTTGTTTAACTGTAAACTAATTTTACTCTTTTGTCAGTGAACTACTTATAGATTACACTGGAGGGAGGGGGGAAGGGTTGCACTATGTTGTTAATTGGGTGTAAATGTTTTATATGTTTGTGTACGGTGCATAAATTTTAATTTTTGATAAAAATAGTTCAAAAAATAGTTGTAATAGTTTATACTACATAATATGTATTGAATATGTAAAATCAATAAAAATGTTGAAATAAAAAAAAAGTTGTTGTTCACATCAATGTTATGACATATTTTCCGTGAGCGAAGCCGCGGGTATTCTACTAGTCAGAAATAAAATGAACTTTTTTGCTTTTATCAAATGGCTGCAATGATACAAAGAGTGAAAAATTTAAAGGGGTCTGAATACTTTCCGTACCCACTGTATAATCGCACAGCTTATACATTCCCTTCCTGCTGAAGCAAGTTTTGTTCTAATGATTTGGCGATTTTGGGGTTTTTTGTTGATACTGTTCTGGGGTACATATGACTTTCTGATCACTTTTTATAGCATATTTTGTTGGTTAAAATGGTGAAAAATCATTACTTCCGGGATTTTTTCCCGTTTTTTTTCCCAACGTTCACCATGCAGGTTAAATATTGTTTCTGTTTTATTGTACAGGTTGTTATGGACGCAGCGATAGCAAATATGTATAGTTTTTATAAATTTTTAGGGTTTTTTTTTTTTATATATCGTATTTTTCAGACTATAAGACGCACTTTTTTCCCCCCAAATTTGGGAGGAAAATGGGGGGTGCGTCTTATGGTCCGAAAGTGGGTGTTGGGGGGAGGGGGGGGTCAGAGGAGCGGGGTCGCAGCATCGCCCCACTCCTGCCGCTGCCGGCTTCCTGTAGCGGGGCTTCCTCCAGCAGCAGGAGTGGAGCAATGTGCGGGCCCTGGTATCGGATGAGCGAGTGTCAGTGAACCCATCTCGGCATCTGCCGTGCTATTACGGCGGATGCCGGTTATGTAAAGATGATGGCGGCCGCTCTGCTGCAGAGCGGTCGCCATAGCTACCGGGTCTCACACTGTAATGTACAGCACAAACTCGGAGCTAATGCCTGCGATCAGACTTCAGTCTGATTGCGGGCATTACTACTTTAAAACCCCCACTAAAGTAAAAAAGTAGCCCCCGAGGCCAGTCCCCACCGGCCCTGTACCTTTGAAGTTGCAGGAGCCGACCTGTTCCTGTAACAGCCGGGAGCCTAATGAAGGTTCCCAAGCCTGTCATAGGAATATTACTCAAGTGGCTGGTCTATGATCGATCTATGACCAGCCGCAATAGTAATGTACAGAATCTCCCATAGACTACAATACATTTGTATTGCGGTCTATGGGACTTGCAATCCAATGATTGCAGGTTCAAGCCCCCTAAAGGGTGGCTAATAAAATAGTAATACAAAACAAATGTTAAAAAAAAATATTTAAAAAATAAATAAATACATATAAATACATATAAAAGTAGAATATTACTGTGAAACACATACACATTAGGTATCCCTGTGTCCGAAAATGCCCGGTCTACAAACTTATAAAAATATTTTTCCTGTGAATGTCATAGCGGGGAAAAAAAAAATCAAAAGTGCAGAACTGCTGTTTTTTTTCACTGTTTCACCTTTGATTTCAATAAAAAGTGATCAAAGCAATAGACATTCCCCAAAACGGTATAACTAAAAATAACATCTGGCTCTGCAAAAAAAGATGCCCTATGCCTCCCCGTACAGCAGCAAGGACACCTGTCAATGTGGCCTTGCAGCTGTTGCAAAACTACTACTCCCATATATTAAATAGTTTACTATTTTTTGCTTCAAATTTTTTATTCCTATTTTCCTCCTCTAAAACCTAGGTGCGTCTTATGGTCCGGTGCGTCTTATAGTCCTAAAAATACTGTAATTCATTTTATAAAGGAAAAGGGAATTTTTGGGGCTTAATAACTTTATAAATTTTTTTACACTCTTTATTTAGTTTTTTAACTTTTTTTTTTTACATTTTTTACTTGTCCTATAAGGACACCTGAACCAGCGATGCTTTGATTGCTGGTTCAGTACTGTAGACTGCGATACACAGCATACACGTGTATTGCAGTCTATAGAGGAAGTCAGGCTATGCAGACACATAGACTGACTTCTTGAGGTCCTGGCAGGATCAACCAGGTACTTGGGGGTCCTAGCAGCCTGGGATCACTGGCCAGACCCCAGGCTGTCGAAAATGCATAACGGCACTCCCCGATCAGCTTTTTCTTACAGATGACACCCGCTCTCGATGTCACCCACTCAGCTTCTGAGTAGGTGAAATTAAAATGATGTACTGACACGTCGTTTTGCCATTAGGCACTCCCATGATGTGCAGGTAAGTCATTTTGCGTTAAAGGGTTAATCCCATCTTTAAATCATTAACAAATAAATTAAACAACAGCAGACCTAGCAATGAACCCCAGGATACACCACTTATAACAGAGGACCAGTCACTGACCACAACTCTCTGGATATGATCCTTTAACCAGTTTTCAATCCAATTACAAACTATATTTTCCAAGCCAATAAACTTGATTTTACCCATTAAATGTCTATGAGGGACAGTATCAAACACCTTTGCAGTTCAGGACCACTATATCCACAGGCTCGCCTCTGTCCAGATTTCTACCCACCTCTTCTTAAAAGCAAATCAGGTTAATCTGACAAAACCATGCTGTCTCTCACTTATAACATTACATACAGTCATATACTGCGGTATATATTCGCTTAAGAGGCCCTCAAACAGCTTCCCCACAATGGATGTTAAACTCCCCGATCTGTAATTACCTAGGGAAGACCTAGAGCCCATTTAAAGGAGAAATTACCCCCCACATTTTGTTACACAATTTCTCCTGAACACGACAATACCCCATATCTGCTGGTACATTGATGTACAGGCACATGGCAGCACTCGGAACGGAAAGAGCACTAATTGGGTTTTGGAGTCCAGGTTTTGCTGGAATAGTTTTCAGGCACCATGTCCATTTGCAAAGCCCCCAAGATACCAAAACAGTGGAAACCCCCAAAATGTGACCCCATTTTGAAAACTAGACCCCTCAAAGAATTTATTAAGAGGTGTAGTGAGTACTTTGACCTTTCATGTGTTACGCAGCATTGGGCTGGGAAAATGGAAACAACATTTCTTTCTATAAAATGTTGCTTTAACCCCAATTTTTGCATCTCCACAAAGGGTTGAAAGAGAAAATGCACCCCACAATTTGTTATGCATTTTCTCCCAACTACAGAAATACCCCACATGTGGATTTAAACTGATGTATGGGCTCACTGTAGGGTCCAGAACGGAAGGAGCGCTATTGGGATTTTGGAGGGCAGATTTTGCTGGAATTTGTTTCAGGCACCATGTTGCATTTGCGGAACCCCTGAAGTGCCAGAACAGTGGAATCCCCTCCCCCCCAAAAAAAAAAAAACATGATCCCATTTTGGAAACTAAACCCCTCAAGGGATTCATCAAGGGTTATAGTGAGTACAATGACCTTTCATGTGTTATGCAGAATTGGGCCGGGAAAATGGAAAGCAACATTTCTTCGGTCAAAGTTGGGGGCATCTCGGGGCAGGCACTGTGCATTATCATTATAATGCAGAAATTTGAGGATCACTTCAAAGTGTGTCCTGGTTATGGCCATTCTATTGATTGGAGTGATATGCAAGACTTCTGTACTCCAATACGATCTAATTTTTGTTTATTTTACTATGCCTATATGCAGAACAAGACCCCAGAAAATTTTCATCTCTGTTGTATTTACTGGGGTCCCCCTATGGGGCCTAGCATATGAAGAGGTTGCATTTTGTTCTATAAATTGCTGGGTATACAAATTTGTTTAGGCCACCATAAAATCTATCAACTCATCAGAGAAAAAGACTTTGAAAAAGTCAATTTTTCAAAAGCCCTCAGTCTCAGTTTGGATTCCTGACCTACCCACAAAGTCAGGAAGCTGTACTGCAGTTTCGGATGCTACCTCAGCAATAATTCTAGGGTGCCTCCTTTGGGGTCACTCATCACTGGATGATGATGAGGAGGAAGAGGAAAAATAAAGGAATGGGGCATTTTCCTCCTCTCCCTCGCTAGCCATATCAGTGTCCGAGGACAGTAAGGCATATGCCTCTTCTGCTGAATACCTTCTTTGGGACGCTTGGGAGCTTTGGGACATTTTATGTATGTGTTGTGTTTTTACACGTGTATACAAACTTTTTGTTGAACCTTTATTAGAAATGTGGGGTGTATGTTATGCTTCAACACGTGTATACATGTAAAAAAAATGTAACCAGAAAAAAGAAAGATAGAAAAGAAAATCCTGTCCTAAAAGGTAGCTAAATTTTTTCTGTATATATATAGATAGAGACTTCTATCTATATTTATAGCAATTCTAATTAAATCTAACTAAAATTTTGATTATTACAAAAAAAAAACCTGCAGCCAAAAAAATTGAGCTGAGGCTGATCAGTAACCCAAGTCATTGCACAGAGCTCTGTGGCAGCACAGGGATGTAAAAAAAAAAAAAAGCAGGAAGCAAAAAAACCCCACAAAAAGTAAAAAAACAAAACAAAAACAAAAAAACTCCCCAAAAAGGAGCTGGTGCTGGTTATGGGGCTTATTCCCTAATGAGCAGCCAGCAGAGGGGTGGGAGACAATAAAAAATAAAAGGTGGAAGAAGGGATGGAGGGAGGCAGATGCCTGGAGGCACAACTTGATCTTCCAGGAGGAACTACAGAGGAATCGCATAGTAATATAATTCATAGTAACGGCACAGGTACTACTCTGCTTGCAATCCCAGAGGAAGTGACACAAGCAGGGCAGTAACTGTTAGTTTAAACTTCTCACCTTGACTGCAATTGGTCGGTTCCTATGGGTATACATTTTGCTATATACTTGCTCAATGTAGATTTAAATGTCTCTCACTTAAGCTCTGTATCACTTTTTGACCATAGCTGCTCCCAGTCTATATCCTGAAGTACAGACCTTGGCACCCTGGGAAAATTCACCTTTTTAAAATTAAGGGATTTTGACCTCCCAATTTTTCTTTGTTTTTTTACAATTTAAGTAGTATCTGATTAGATTATGGTCACTATTACCAAGGTTTTCGGCAACAGTGACACTTCCAACAAGTCCCCGTTATTAGAGATGAGCAGATCCAGCAGAGCATCCCCTCTAGTTGGATCTTCTACAAGCTGTACCATAAAATTGTCCTGCAATGACTTGATGATTTCCTCCCCTTTACAGATGATGCAGTACCATGACCCCAGTCAATATACAGGAAGTTAAAATCTCCCATCAAGACCAACGTACCCGCTTGTGCTGCCCACTCAATTTCTTTATACAACTGACACACTAACTATGTTGGACAGTCTATAGATTATAGCAAAAAGTATTTTATCAGTGGTCACATACTTATGCAATTTCACCCACAAGGATTCCACATCTTCACCCTCATTTGCCTCACTTTCATGCCACTTCATACACACTCTACCTCCCTTCCTTCGAGCCATGACTTTGCGGGGGTTGTTCAATTTAAGCAGTTTTTAGCAACAAAAAAATATTGTATTATGAAAAGTTAAAGAATTTTTCTAATATACTTTCTGTATCAATTCCTCATGGTTTTCTAGATTTTTGTTTGCTGTCATTTATTGTTTACTTGCAGTGGATAAAAATCAGTCAATGATCATGTGATGAACAGTCATTGGTCATGCGATGGGCCCATGGGTGCACAGCTTGTTACTAGACAGAGCCTTGACTACTGTGTTGCGACCTCTTCAATAATTAGATGGACGTCCCTGTGCCAGAATGGAATTCTATGCCAGATAGTTAATGGCGTAGATTTCCATTATAACTCATGCCAAAAAACTGAGTTTTCTGAATTGGTCAGGACGAGGCAACTCATTATAACACCACAACCCCCATTCAATGCCACATTGTGCAAATGTGGGCAGAATAGGGCAGGGATGTGACAAGCAAGGCACGGCATGGGGGTGGTGGCACCACAATATCATCCCTCTATGCCACATTATGTATATTTCATTATGAATTACTGTAGTCTCTTATATTCATTCTTTTATTCATCACTATTATCATATTTTTGGAATGAAGTCTAAAACCAACCTTTATTTAATTTCTTTAGTATCAAATACCTGTTAGTCTATGATGCTGTTCTTTATATTTCCAAGAGCTGCTTCATTTTCAATTCATTAACCTCCAGATGGAGCTGTTTCACCACTAATACAGAAACTGAGCATGTATGGACCCTGCAATCACCAGAAATATTATTATTGCTTAACCCTTCGATGTTACAAGGTAGCTGGGTCATTAAGGCTCAGTAACTTTTTTATTATTTAATATTTTCCATCTTTCAAAATTCATAACTTTTTTCTTTTTCTGTCTACGTAGTAATAGGGCTTATTCTTTGTGTGACAAGTTATACTTTTAGATGTCACCATTTTAGTGGTACATATAATGTTTTTATTAGCTTTGAAAAATTTTGGGGGGTCTATGCAAAAAAAAAAATTTTACAACAGTACCATAATTATATTGTTTTTTCGCTGTTTTTTTTTTTTTTTTTAGTTTTATCATTTTTACTAAATAGAACACCATTTTGCGAAAAGTAGCAATTTGCCTGGCGATACCATTTTCTAACATCCATAAATTTTTTACTTTTTGTTGCTGGAGCTATGTGAGGCTCAAAGGGTGACAGAAGGAATGCTTTCCTCTGTTCTAACCACCCAGATACTGTGATCGCTATTGATCAAGGCATTTGAGGAGTTAATCTTTTGGTGTTGGAGCTTTTTTTCCAGCTCCAACAGCTAGTCCCAGGTCCCATCTGTATAATACGTCCTGAACCCGAAAGAGAGACTATACGCTGAGCACAATGTAATAGTGCAGTGTACAGCAGGAAGTGGTTAATAATATTATCATTACTTTGCGACTGTATTTCCATGTTCAGGTATTTGAATGCAGTTTTTAAGGGGTTTTCCCACGAACATAACCATATTTAAATTTTAATTAAAAGTTAAATATTTTTGTCAATATAAGTAATTAAAATATGGCAGAGTTTTAAAGATTTTCTTTAACCATTTTAGTGGTAACAGTTTGTTGACAATGGGTACAATCATGAATGCAGGACCTTTCTATGGTAAGAAACTTAGCCCTGATTTCCTCATTGTGACCGGGTTATCTTCTCATACATGTAGTGTTCCTGCCTGATAACCTGTCTGCATTAAGGAAATCATGGCTGGGTTTCTGACAAATAACAGACCACAAAAAGTTCCTGAATTCATGGTCATATTAATTTGTAACCGATCAGGTCAAAAGACTGTCCCAACTAAGATGAATAGAGAAAATCTTTAAAATGCTTCAAAATGTTTATTTATATTTGCAAAAATACTTAACTTTTAATTACAGTGGGTACGGAAAGTATTCAGACCCCTTTAAATTTTTCACTCTGTTTCATTGCAGCCATTTGCTAAAAACAAAAAAGTTAATTTTATTTCTCATTAATGTACACTCAGCACCCCATCTTGACAGAATAAAACCAGAAATGTAGATATTTTTGCAAATTTATTAAAAAAGAAAAACTGAAATATCACATGGTCATAAGTATTCAGACCCTTTGCTCAGTATTGAGTAGAAGCAACCTTTTGAGCTAGTACAGCCATGAGTCTTCTTGGGAATGATACAACATGTTTTCATATCTGGATTTGGGGATCCTCAGCCATTCTTCCTTGCAGATCCTCTCCAGTTCCGTCAGGTTGGATGGTGAACGTTGGTGGACAGCCATTTTCAGGTCTCTCCAGAGATGCTCAATTGGATTGAGGTCAGGGCTCTGGCTGGGCCAGTCAAGAATGGTCACAGAGTTATACCGAAGCCACTCCTTTGTTATTTTAGCTGTGTGCTTAGGGTTATTGTCTTGTTGGATCCTTCAGCCCAGTCTGAGGTCCAGAGCACTCTGGAAGAGGTTTTCTTCTAGGATATCTCTGTACTTGGCCACATTCATCTTTCCTTCAATTGCAACCAGTCGTCCTGTCCCTGCAGCTGAAAAACACCCCCATAGCATGAGGCTGCCACCACCATGTTTCACTGTTGGGATTGTATTGGGAAGGTGAAGAGCAATACCTGGTTTTCTCCACACATACCGCTTAGAATTAACGCCAAAAAGTTCAATCTTTGTCTCATCAGACCAGAGAATCTTATTTCTCACAGTCTGGGAGTCCTTCATGTGTTTTTTGGCAAACTCTATGTGGACTTTCATATGTCTTGCACTGAGGAGAGGCTTCCTTCGGGCCACTCTGCCATAAAGCCCCGACTGGTGGAGGGCTGCAGTGATAGTTGACTTTGTGGAACTTTCTCCCATCTCCCTACTGCATCTCTGGAGCACAGCCACAGTGATCTTTGGGTTCTTCTTTACCTCTCTCACGGCCAGGTCTAGGAAGAGTTCTGGTCGTCCCAAACTTCTTCCATTTAAGGATTATGGAGGCCACTGTGCTCTTAGGAACCTTGAGTGCTGCAGAAATTCTTTTGTAACCTTGGCCAGATCTGTGCAGTGCCACAATTCTGTCTCTGAGCTCCTTGGGCAGTTCCTTTGACCTCATGATTCTCATTTGCTCTGACATGCACTGTGAGCTGTGAGATCGTATATAGACAGGTGTGTGCCTTTCCTAATCATGACCAGTAAGTTTAATTAAACACAGCTGGACTCCAATGAAGGAATAGAACCATCTCAAGGAGGATCAGAAGGAAATGTACAGCATGTGAGTTAAATATGAGTGTCACAGGAAAGGGTCTGAATACTTATGATCATGTGATATTTCAGTTTTTCTTTTTTAATAAATTTGCAAAAATATCTACATTTCTGTATTTTTTTCTGTCAAGATGGGGTGCTGAGTGTACATTAATGAGAAATAAAATGAACTTTTTTGCTTTTAGCAAATCGCTGCAATGAAACAAAGAGTGAAAAATTTAAAGGGGTCTGAATACTTTCCATACCCACTGTAAATTTAAATATGGTTATGTTCATGGGAAAACCCCTGAAAGGCTTGGGCTCCACGTTGCGAAAATACAGCATTTATTTTTTTACAAAGTGGATGGGATTTTGGCTAATCCCATCCACACATTGAAGAAAACAATTCTACAGTGGAAAAGCTGCGTTTTTGAAAATCGCAGCATGTCAATTATACCTGGAGAAAGGCTGGCGTTTTCCATATAAGTATAATAGGGCAGAAAGTTCGCAGAGGAAAACTCTGCATAATCGCAATGCAAAATGCTGTGGAAAAAAATGTGATGCCATTCCACATAGTTTTTTTTGCTGCGTTTTGCTACGAGGGGCCTTAGCCTTAAATTGGAGAG
This sequence comes from Leptodactylus fallax, assembly GCA_947044405.1. Lineage (NCBI taxonomy): Eukaryota > Metazoa > Chordata > Amphibia > Anura > Leptodactylidae > Leptodactylus > Leptodactylus fallax. The sequence goes on from CAMRHE010000183.1 coordinate 3,571,467, forward strand.
AAAGTATAAATGAAGCTGTCATTTCTTAATTTTTCAATTCACTTCTGGCTTCCATAAGTATTGTTCTTATCATACATATCTTCCAAACATTTTTAAAAATGTACAAAAAATTTGGCATAACGTAACAAGAATAAAAAACTAAACAACAGAGCCATTGTTACAATAGTGGTCTACAATCGCTGTTGTACTACTACTCCTGGCAAGCATCATCCCCTGTTTACCTCAGTTTCTCGCAGTACAGCCTGTCCTTCTCCATATAGCCGTCCTCCTGCTACTAATGCACCTGGGCCAGCCAATAGTACGGGTGTGTCTTTAAAGGGAATATGTGAGGGAAATTTGTGACACTAAACCACCCACACATCCATATGGACCTGGGGTTTAGTGTCCCAAATCACCCTGTTATAACGCAATCCATGGCCAAATTAAAAAATAAAAAAGCTTTATACTCACCCTGCCGCTGTATTCCCCGCGCCTGTGCAGTTCTTCAATTAAGCCAGAGGAGCACTCCTCGGCTTCAGTGCGCATGCCCCGTAATTATGCAGTGAAGCCGGGGCGTCCATCTTTGGCTTCACTGAAGAACAGTGCAGGCACCGGGAGGCGTGTCTCATGAATAAGGGTCCGATCTCACCAAACAGCGCCAATCGAACCCTTATCTAGGTAAGTAATAAGGTTTTTTAATTTTATTGCGCCTGCGGACTACATTACATCAGGGCGATCTGGGACACTAAACCCTAGGTCTATAAGGACCTGTGGGTGGTTTAGTGTCCCAGATTGACCTGACAGATTCCCTTTAAGCTATGGGCCGGCTTTAGGGAAATAGTGTAGCTGAGCTACGCTGTTTCTGGGACCCTCATATAAATGACTGGGAGTTACATAAACAATGTAGCTCACTGTTGTATGCTTCTTCCATACAAGATGTAACAATACTAACTGAATAACTATACAACATGAACTGATACTAAAAGAAGGGGGGGGGGGGTGGCAGTCACCAAATAAACTTTCTAGGACAAAAAAAAAGTAGCTAGGGACAGTACTGCCACGAGTCCCCCAAACAATTCTGCTTTAGGGGGGACCCTGTCATTTGCAACCAACATCAAGGACACCCACGAAACACCAACACCTAGGAGACCCACAGCAGGAAATGCTGAAAAAAACACCTGAATCCAATTATTAAGAGGTGCATGTGCCGCAACCCAGATGGAGGAGACCGGAGGATGGGAGTTGTAGTGGCGGAGGATGTGCCACCTACTAGGCCGAGTACACTCGCCAACCACTCCAGCCCCACTCCTGGGCCGGACAGAGTCAAGGGGGGTCCTGCAGCACTACAGGATGGTAGTGGTAGTAGTTGTTTCCCCTGGGGGAATTCCAGTTGGAGAGGGGACCTCTCCTCTCTGAGCCGGTGTGATGGAATTTGGAAGGGCCCTGATGTTATAGAAGGCACGACTCAGGCAGCCAGTGGTAACAGTTGAACAAGGAACGATCTTTATTACAGCAACTAGAAACAGGTACAATGGCAGCTTCCCAATAGGGGTAGTAGTAGTCTCTATGGCAGACTTCTCCTCCAACTACTCTGCTTCTCATGCCTCTCCCAGATGTGGGAGATAGTGGGGATAGTGGTGGGACAGGGAGTCCTGACAGGGTTCTGGTTAATTTCTGCTTAATCCCAAGTGAGTACCTCTTGTCAGGGTCCTCTCCTGTTCCTCCTGGCATGGCACCGATAATGTCCAATAGTCAAGACAGCAGAACTCCTTTCTCTGGGCTGTCTATGGGGCTGATAATATTCCTCCTGGAGGCTGTGAAGGTGACCGTTGCACCCTTTGTCCAGCTGCAGAATGCAGGGATACCCTGCATCCTCTCTCACCAACTGCACTCACTAGACAGAGCTCAACCATCGCCGTGGAGACTATAGTTTCCCACAACCCCGCCCAGTGGCCTGTGATAGGTCAGGGCTGAACCAAGGCAAGGTTTTGAACACTGAGGGGGGAAAAAAAAGGGAAAAGCTACATAACAATGACATGTAACATAGAACGGGACATTCCAACACAACCCAGAGGCACAAAAGACAAACAATTTAAAGCAGCAGCCTCTGGGATGCTGCACATGTCCCAACACTTTTCTCCATATACTGTACAGTAGGGAAAAAAAAGTATTTAGTCAGCCACCAATTGTGCAAGTTCTCCCACTTAAAAAAGATGAGAGAGGCCTGTAATTGTCATCATAGGTAGACCTCAACTAAGGCTACCGTCAGTAACACACTACGCCGCCAGGGACTCAGATTCTGCAGTGCCGGACGTGTCCCCCTGCTTAAGCCAGTACATATCCGGGCCCGTCTGAAGTTTGCTAGAGAGCATTTGGAAGTTCCAGAAGAGTATTGGGAGAATGTTATATGGTCGGATGAAACCAAATTAGAACTGTTTGGTAGAAACACAACTCGTCGTGTTTGGAGGAGAGTGAATGATGAGTTGCATCCAAAGAACACCATACCTACTGTGAAGCATGGGGGTGGCAACATCATGCTTTGGGGCTGTTTCTCTGCAAAGGGACCAGGACGACTGATCCGTGTACATGAAAGAATGAATGGGGCCATGTGTCATGAGATTTTGAGTGCAAACCTCCTTCCATCAGCAAGGGTATTGAAGATGAAACGTGGCTGGGTCTTTCAGCATGACAATGATCCCAAGCACACCACCAGGGCAACGAAGGAGTGGCTTTGCAAGAAGCATTTCAAGGTCCTGGAGTGGCCTAGCCAGTCTCCAGATCTCAACCCCATAGAAAACCTTTGGAGGGAGTTGAAAGTCCATGTTGCATAGCGACAGCCCCAAAACATCACTGCTTTAGAGGAGATCTGCATGGAGGAATGGGCCAACATACCAGCAACAGTGTGTGCCAACCTTGTGAAGACTTACAGAAAACGTTTGACCTCTGTCATTGCCAACAAAGAATATATAACAAAGTATTGAGATGAACTTTTGTTATTGACCAAATACTTATTTTCCACCATAATTTGCAAATAAATTCTTTAAAAATCAGACAAAGTGATTTTCTGGATTTGTTTTCTCATTTTGTCTCTCATAGTTGAGATCTACCTATGATGTCAATTACAGGCCTCTCTCATCTTTTTCAGTGGGAGAACTTGCACAAATGGTGACTGACTAAATACTTTTTTTTCCCCCACTGTATATGCACTTCTCCAGGGAACATATAACACTTTCACAAACTTGCATAAAAACAATAGACAAAGCAAGCTAAACCATATGTTGGCAATTTACAATCATTTTACAATATCGGTCGGATAACATGTCAGTGTACATGCCTATCCTATGAACTTTACATAAAGTATGACAAGTGTGTTTACATACAACATATGATAAATTCTAAATAAAAAAAATCAAACAAAAGATAAACATAACAGATGCTATCCATTGAGAAATTGGCATAATAATAAAAGGCTTATTCTAATTACTCCTTAAATATGCCTCATCTTCTGCAAATTGGATAAGCGTAAGAGAACTCTGACACTGCAGAAGCTTCCCGTATTGGCACTGCAACCTTATAGCAATAATATCTAAACTGAGATTCCTAACAGTACCGCTCCCCCTTTCCTTTATGAGGGGCCAACAGAGCACTCAAACCAGATCTCAGAGGTTTAACAGGTTTCCTCTTCAGGATAGCCTGAGATTTTTTATTTTTTTTTAGGTACAATTGGTCCTGATCCCTGGCTGTGCACAGTTTGTTAGACTGGATCTCTACCTAGGAGTATTAGTGCAAGTAACATCAACAGAGAAATTGACCTTGTTATAAGACCCAAGTGGCATAAATGTACTACACATCTTAGTAAAATTCTGTACAGAACCCTGAATAGCTTCAGATAAAGGCATCAAATGATATACTAGAGACCGGAAAGGAAAATCAAGATGCATTACATTTAGAGCTCCATTTAACTTACCCCCACTTTTTCCCAATTAAGTACTGTATTATGATAGCATAACCAAGGAAACCCCAAAGCAACATCAACAGGTAAATTATCAAGAACAAAGAAAGAAATAGCTAAAGAATGCACTTTCAGCGTCACTGGTGGAGTGACATAAATATAGTTGAATGCAGTGTCGGACTGGGATGTCTAGGGCCCACCAGTGGAATTGCTTCTAGGGGCCCACCATCAGGACCCCTGCAGATCAGCGATACCGAAACAGGGCGGCTAAAGGTAATAACATGTTGGGAGCCATGCTGCTCACCCACTATACCATGTGCACCACGGCACTACCTAAACCCACTGCTACACCCTGTATGGCAAGTGAACAGCGTGGCTTCTAGAATTGTTACCATTACCTGTAGCCGCACTGTCCTGGAAAAGCTGATCTGCAGAGGTCCTGACTGTTGTATCATCGCAGATGTAATATTGCTGGCTTATCCTAAGGACAGGATATCAATATTAGAAAGATGGATAAATCCTTTGAAGAGGTTGTCCAGGAATTGGCACAACCCAAGTCCCATGCAGGAGGTGTAAAATAAAAAATAAATAAATAAAAAAAAGCATAAAATGCATACTCACCTGTCTCTGGGGCTCCGTTGTCCACTGCCAGGGTCCATTCAGTCTCGTGCCGGCGCCTCATTGCTGGGAGTCCTGCACCTCATGTAATCGCTAAGACCAATTAGGTACAAGATTTCCAGAAATGAGAGGCCACAATGAGACCGAACAAACAAAGGCAGGGGAAAACGGGTTGCTGGGACAGGTGAGCATGCTTTTTTTGAAATTTTTTTATTTTTACACCTCTGAGGCAGCTGCCACAGTGGTCGCTCCAGTTTATGGACAACCTCTTTTAAGGGGTTGTCTGGGCCAAATTTTTTTATGGCCTCTTCACTGGTCCCCCCTTACACTGGCCTCTTCACTGGTCCTGCATACTGTATGGGGAACAGTGATGGAGCCATTATATTGTGTGGGAGCAGTGATGGGGCTAACATCCTGTGGGGGGACATTAAACTGTGTGGGGAATATTAAAGGGGTTGTCCAGGGTTAATCTTTTTTATGGCCTATGTTCAGGATAAAGATTTGGGGGCAAAATAGGGGGAAAAGTTGTTTTTTTATTTGCGTGGTTAAGTTGTGCGTACCTTTCACATTGCTGGTCTGGGCTCCTATGCAGAAATCGCCGCCGCACACAGCATCAGTACGTCAGTGACGCTTGCATTAACAAGCTGCAACTGGATTGGTTCCAACGGCTGCCCATCAGGATCCCCCTACCCCCTCCCTAGAGTGAATTCTTGATAGTGACGGTTACAGGTGCTGCAGCTATATCTCAGATACTTGAAAGAGATACAGCTTTAGTACCGACAACTGCAGTTATCAAGAACATGGTGAATGAGCAGCGCAGCACCCGGCATGTAAACAATACTGGGACAGTATAATATGCTCCACAGTGGCCCTACACAGCATTATATGCTCTGCAGTGGTCCCTACACAGCATTATATGCTCCTCAATGGCCCCCACACAGTAATATATGCCCACAGTGGCCCCCACACTGTATTATATGCTCCACAGTGCCCCCCCCAGAGCTATTATTATACTCTAGGGTCTCCTCAGACCACAGAATATAGTAAGTAGAGGCCCGCAGTGGTCCCTACACAGCATTATATGCTCCTCAATGGCCCCCACTCTGTATTATATGCCCACAGTGGCCCCCACACAGTAATATATGCCCACAGTGGCCCCCACACTGTATTATATGCTCCACAGTGCCCCCCCAGAGCTATTATTATACTCTGGGGTCTCCTCAGACCACAGAATATAGTAAGTAGAGGCCCAAGAGAAGGGATTAAAAATAACAAACACTCATACTCACCTTGTCTTACCTCTCCAAGGCATCCTCGTTCCGTCCTGATGTCTTTTCCAACTTCCTTGGTCTCCACGTCCTGTGCCCCAGACGTCACCGCTGGGGCCTGTGATTGCACCTCAGCAGTTGCGTTTGGCGCGATGACATCATTACGCTGGCGCGCCCCATGTTACCACTGGGACCTAATCACAGGCCCCTGTAGTGAGGCCTGAAAAGCGCAGGAGACGATGCTGAGCCCAGGACAGCCAGGTGAGTATTTGTTTTTTTTGTCACTTCCCCTGGGCTGGCATCTAATGGCTGGCCGGACCCTTTCCATTAACAATAGGTATAGCGGTCGGGGAACCAGGCTTTCCCCGACCACTATCATGGTAGTCCGGGGCCCCGTCCATTTCCAGCGGGCCTTGTACTACTCCGGTCGCAGTCGCAGCCCTTGTGACCACGATCGTTACGCCACTGTCCATTGGTCAGGGGCCCGATCGGGATGGTCAGGGGCCGGAACGGGCCCCTGACCATCCCGATCAGACCCCTGACCTTTGCATTGGCAAAATGAGTATTAATAGTCGGGGCTCGGGGCCTATCGGGGGATTCACCGGTTCCCCGGTGGGCCAGTCCGACCCTGGTTGAATGGTATATAGATTACATATAATATATATATATATATATATATATATATATATATATATATTATATGACATACAGTGGCTTGCAAAAGTATTCATACCCCTTAAACTTTTTCACATTTTGTCACCTTACAATTACAAACTTAAATTTATTTTTTGGGGATTTTAAGTGATAGACCAACACAAAGTAACACATAATTGAGAAGTGGAATGAAAATGATACATGGTTTTCAAAATTTTAATCAAATAAAAACCTGAAAGGTGTGACGAGTATTCAGCCCCCTGTACTCTGATACCCCTAAATAATATCCAGTGTGCACAATTGCCTTCGAAAGTCACTTAATTAGTTAATATGTCCTGCTATGTGTAATTTAGTCTCAGTATAAATACACCTGTTTTGTGAAGGCCTCAGCGGTTTGTTAGAGCACCTTTTTCCTGCCACGGCTCGGTAGGGAGTGGGGGGTGGGGCGGGCGGTTTAGGGACAGGAATTTGGTCATATGGGGACGGGGTTATACTCTAAACAGCGCTGTAGACCGGGGCCGTTTGGACGGGACCTCGGTGTACAACGTTGTAGACCAGGTCCCTGCCCAGTGGTGAACCTAACCTCTTTGCTGCCTGAGGCAGACTAACGATAGAAGCCCCCCCACCCAAAAAAAAAATATAAAATTGTATTTACATGCTGTTAGCGTCACACACTGTTATTGTTGTACAATAAACATACACAAACTTATGAAACAGTTTTTAAGAATTTTTATTACTGTTTTACTTTATTACTGTATACTCAGGCTCAGTGGGGGTCTCAGCTGACAGACCCCCATCACTCAGGTATTTATCCTCTATCATTTAGGTGAATACAGGGCAGTAACATTTTGTGACTTACAGGTGACGTCTCTGACTAATCATTCACATTTCCCTTCTCTTCCCTCTGGACCGCCATGACTACTTCTTCCAGCTGTGACTTGTCTCTATAAAGTTTACAACACAGACATCTTTGGCTCCTCACTTTTCCAGGCATCCGACCCACATTGTCCTCACCTGCACACCCATCCTGCTGCTACCCCAATTATATAATAAATGATATAACCCCCCATAATGAATTTATTAATATAATAATATCCGTGTGTACCCTGTATAAATAGTGCCCCTTATTAATAATGTCCGTGTGTACCCTGTATAAATAGTGCCCCTTATTACTAATGCCTCAGGTGTTAACTAATTAATTAATTAATTAATTAATTAAGGTTTTCCAGGTCATTAATAAACTAATCAGTGGGGCTCAAAAACCCAGGACCCCCACTGATCAGCTGTTTAAATGAACCGTGGTACCTGTGTAAGCGCTGTGATCCCTTCTCTGTATACATAGTGTAATTCATCTCATAGCGGCCATGTCATGTAACTACAGCCTCGTCCTATACACGTCTATGTGACAAGGCTGTAATTACATCACACGGTCACTGTAAACAGACAGCGTGTGATATAAACAGTCGCCCTAGCCCCCCCATACAACTGATCAGAGGCGGGGTCCACTGATCTCTTTTTGATAATCTGGATAGGATAGGACATCAATAAAAATGAGCTGGAAAGACCCTTTAATAAAGCCCAAGTGCCACCTTAAAGGGGTTATTCAGGATAACCACTTTTTTAATATGAGGCTGGGGAAGGTGCTCTGGTGTCTCCCAGCGCGTTGCAGTCCTGCTGCTCCGGTGTTTTCTTCCCCCACAGCAGTGTGATGTCCCATATCAGCGACCTCAGCGGTCATGTGTGGTGGGGACTTCTGCCAGAAGAAAGCACCAGAGCAGCAGAACCAGACTGCGGTAGGAGACATCGGAGCACAAGGGACAGGTGAGTAGGTGTTTTTTTTTTTAATACAGTATTACACGGTATTATGGCCCACAGCGGTCCCTGCACACAGTATTACATGGTATTATGCCCCACAGCGGCCCCTGCACACGGTATTATGCCCCGCAGTGGCCCCTGCACACGCTATTATGCTCCATAGTGGCCCCTGCACACGGTATTATGCCTCATAGTGGCCCCTGCACACAGTATTATGCCACATAGTGGCCCCTGCACATGGTATTATGCCACGCAGCGGCCCCTGCACACAGTATTATGCCCCGCAGCGGCCCCTACACACGGTATTATGCCCCGCAACTGCCCCTGCACACGGTATTATGCCCTGCAGCGGCCCCTGCACACGGTATTATGCCCCGCAGCAGCCCCTGCACATGGTATTATGCTCCATAGTGGCCCCTGTACTCGGTATTATGCCCCGCAGTGGCCTCTGCACTCGTTATTATACTCCATAGTGGCCCCTGCACTCGTTATTATACTCCACAGTGGCCCCTGCACTCGGTATTATACTCCATAGTGGCCTCTGCACACGGTATTTTGCCCCATAGTGGCCCCTGCACACAGTATTCTGCTCCATAGTAACCCACCCATGAACTATTATTATATAATGATCGGAGACCCAGGTGGTGACAAACATAAAAACCAGTGTTACTTACCTGGGCTCCGATGCACTCCCTGCTTTCGGCCCACTTCAATGTCGCACAGACCGGCGTCGCCACATAATGACGTCGGCCTGGCTCACGTGACGCCTGGGCTGTCACCAAAGAAAGCCGAAGCCTGCTGGGAGTAACATCGGATCGCTGGAGAGGTGAGTAATATTGGTTTTTATGTTTATCACCTCCCCTCTGATTATTATATTCGGGGGTCTAAAAAGACCCCGGAGTATAATAATAGTAGTATTTGGCCTCACTTACCGATGCCTGCTACTGCTCGCAGCCGCTTCTGCTCCCCCTTCTGCGTCCGATAGCAGAAGGAGAAGCGGGGGCGGCCACAGCAGGCGCGGGGATCGATAAGTAAATAGGCCGTTACCTGCTGGGGATACTTCAGTAGCTAACGGACTATTTATATATATATAAAAAAAGGTATCCTTACCTGCGATCTCTTGATGCAGCCGCCGCCGCCTCTTCTTCACCCGCGTCCGTGTCTCAGCGTAGGAGGCGCGATGACGTCATTGTATCGCCGCCTGCGCTGAGATGCAGAGATCTCGTAAACAAGCCCAGGACAGGCCCCGCTCAGCTCTGTTTTTTTTTTTTTTAAGCAGCCTGTCCTGGGCTGGTATACCGTAAACAGAATGTAAAAAATGTCGCCCCCAGAGAGTGATGGACAGTGCCGCCTGAGGCGGCCGCCTTACTTCGCCTCATTATCGGTGCGGCCCTGACCCCCGCCATTAACTATGGTATCCTGCCATAATGTGCCGGGAGTCGCGTTCACCCAGGCCAGCCCGCCGGCCCGCGGACCGGCAAAAGGCCCCCAATGGCCCGGTTCTGGTCCGCGGACTGGTGGTTGGGGACCCCTGTGTTAGAGAACACTAGTGAATAAACAGCATCATGAAGACGAACTCACCAGACAGGTCAGAGATAAAGTTGTGGAGAAGTTTAAAGCAGGGTTAGGTTATAAAAACATATCCCAAGCTTTGAGCATACAGTGCTGGCCAAAAGTATTGGCACCCCTGCAATTCTGTCAGATAATACTAAATTTCTTTCAGAAAATGATTGCAATCACAAATGCTTTGGTAATAATATCTTCATTTAATTTGTCTTCAATGGAAAACCACAAAAAGAATTGTCAAAAAGCCAAATTGGATATAATTCCACACCAACTATAAAAAAGGGGGTGGACAAAAGTATTGGCACCCTTTGAAAACTCATGTGATGCTTCTCTAATTTGTGTAATTAACAGCACCTGTTACTTACCTGTGGCACATAACAGTTGGTGGCAATAACTAAATCACACTTGCAACCAGTTGAAATGGATTAAAGTTGACTCAACCTCTGTCCTGTGTCCTTGTGTGTACCACATTGAGCATGGAGAAAAGAAAGAAGACCAAAGAACTGTCTGAGGACTTGAGAAGCAAAATTGTGAGGAAGCATGAGCAATCTCAAGGCTACAAGTCCATCTCCAAAGACCTGAATGTTCCTGTGTCTACCGTGCGCAGTGTCATCAAGAAGTTTAAAGCCCATGGCACTGTGGCTAACCTCCCTAGATGTGGACGGAAAAGAAAAATTGACGAGAGATTTCAACGAAAGATTGTGCGGATGGTGGCTAAAGAACCTCGACTAACATTCAAACAAGTTCTAGCTGCCCTGCAGTCCAAGGGTACAACAGTGTCAACCCGTACTATCCGTCGGTGTCTGAATGAAAAGGGACTCTATGGTAGGATACCCAGGAAGATCCCACTTCTGACCCAGAGACATAAAAAAGCCAGGCTGGAGTTTGCCAAAACTTACCTGAGAAAGCCAAAAACTTTTTGGAAGAATGTTCTCTGGTCAGATGAGACAAAAGTAGAGCTTTTTGGGAAAAGGCATCAACATAGAGTTTACAGGAAAAAAAAAAGAGGCCTTCAAAGAAAAGAACACGGTCCCTACAGTCAAACATGGCGGAGGTTCCCTGATGTTTTGGGGTTGCTTTGCTGCTTCTGGCACTGGACTGCTTGACCGTGTGCATGGCATTATGAAGTCTGAAGACTACCAACAAATTTTGCAGCATAATGTAGGGCCCAGTGTGAGAAAGCTGGGTCTCCCTCAGAGGTCATGGGTCTTCCAGCAGGACAATGACCCAAAACACACTTCAAAAAGCACTAGAAAATGGTTTGATAGAAAGCACTGGAGACTTCTAAAGTGGCCAGCAATGAGTCCAGACCTGATTCCCATAGAACACCTGTGGAGAGATCTCAAAATGGCAGTTTGGAGAAGGCACCCTTCAAATCTCAGGGACCTGGAGAAATTTGCCAAAGAAGAATGGTCTAAAATTCCAGAAGAGCATTGTAAGAAACTCATTGATGGTTACCGGAAGCGGTTGTTCGCAGGTATTTTGTCTAAAGGTTGTACTACCAAGTATTAGGCTGAGGGTGCCAATACTTTTGTCCGGCCCATTTTTGGAGTTTTGTGTAAAATGATCAATGATTTGACTTTTTTTTTCATTCTCTTTTGTGTTTTTTCATTGCAAGCAAAATAAATGAAGATATTATTACCAAAGCATTTGTGATTGCAATCATTTTCTGGAAGAAACTGAGTATTATCTGACAGAATTGCAGGGGTGCCAATACTTTTGGCCAGCACTGTATATAACTGCAATCCTGCTAATACATGGCCATCCACCTAAACTGACAGATCAATCAAGGAGATTTTGGTTAGAGAAGCAGCCAAGAGGCCCATGGTCACTCTGGAGGAGCTGCAGAAATCCACAGCTCAGGTGGGAGAATCAGTCCATAGGACAACTATAAGTTGTACACCCCAAAAATCTGGCATTAATGTAGGAGTGGTGACAAGAAGAAAACCAATGTTGAAAGAAAGACATAAGAAGCGCCATTTGCAGTTTGCCACAAGCCATATAGGAGGCAAACAAACATCCGGAAGAAGGTGCTCTGGTCAGATGAGACCAAAGTTGAACTTTTTGGCCTAAATGCAAAGCACTATGTGTGGCGGAAAAGTAACACTGCTCATCACCCTGAGCACACCATCCCCCACTGTGAAACTTGGTGGTGGCAGAATCATTCTGGAGGGAAGCTTTTCTTCAGCAGGGATAGGGAAGCTGGTCAAATTTGATCGGAAGATGGATAGAACTAAAAACAGGGCAATCGTTGGAGGCTGCAAAAGACTTGACACTAGGAAGGAGATTCACCTGTAGCCAGAGATACAGTGGAATGGTTTAGATCAAAGAATATTCATGTGCTAGAATGGCCCAGTCAAAGTCCAGACATAAATCCCATTGAGCATCTGTGGTATGACATGAAAATTGCTGTTCAATGACGTTCTCCATCCAATCTGACTGAGCTTGAGCTATTTTGCAAAGAATGGGCAAAAATCTCAGTCTCTAGATGCGCAAAGCTGGTAGAGACATACCCCAAAATACTTGCAGCTGTAATTGCAGCGAAATGTGGCTCTACAGTACATGTATTGATATAGGGGGCTGAATACTTTTGCACATAACTCTTTTCAGATCTTTATTTGATTAAAATTTTGAAAACCATGTATCATTTTCATTCAACTTCACAATTATGTGCTACTTTGTGTTGGTCTATCACTTAAAATCTCAAGAAAATACATTTAAGTTTGTGGTCGTAAGGTGACAAAATGTGAAAAAGTTCAAGGGGTATGGATACTTTTGCAAGCCACTGTATATACATAAAGTACACCCATATGTGTTTATGTACAATCCCTATACCAACAATATATGCGGCCATGTAGTCTTACAAATCTAGGTATGTAGAGATAATAGAACACCATTAAACATAAATGAGCATCAATGAAATTGGGTGATTGTACCCCAACAGGAGTGAAGTAAGGCTCAGAAATAGAAATATAAAGAGATGAGGCTTACCAACGACATAACGAATGACTGCCTGTGCCACCCAGAGAAAAAGGATGTCTCTAAATAGTACAAAGTTCTGGCAAGGGGTAGGGAGAAGGAGAGAGAGTCGCAGTGATTGATATTCCGGGAAGGGGCTGTGGAACGCAGATCGTTCCACTCAGCAAAAGTAAACGATAAGATAAATGATGATAATAAATAATGCCTTGCAAAAAATAACAGGAAAACCATGTGAAAAAGGTCAAAATGAAAACAAACAAAACGTGAAAAACTAAAAATGAGCTAATAAAAAGAAAACAAACAGATATATACATAGATGGACAGTGTAACATAATCTAATACATGAAATTTGTCAATGCTACAGTCCCCAGGAGGAAAACCAAAGTAGAGCAATCCTGTAAGGTATCAAGTAGCTATCAAGTAGCATGTTATAGAGTTCTAAGTTATAAGCATGTTATAAAGAAGTCGCATTCCTTATTGAGGCCCCTAGGGGTCAAACTATCCAGACGGTCAATCTAAAAGGACTCTCTAATTTTTTAATAATCTGATCCTCTATGGGGTTGCGGAACATGTTCAATGACTTGAAAGCGTAACTGGAATACACTGTGTCCTTATGTGTGGAAGTGGAATGAAACAGGTAGCAAAAGGTTTTTGTTCCTTATGGTAGTCTTATGTTTTGCTATTCAGTCTTGTATATTTTGGGTACTAGAGATGGGCGCTTCAGTTTGTAACAAGCTGTATTTGTTCCAAATATTCCAAATTGTTCAGTTTTTAACCAAACAAAAGGCAATTTGATTCCAACAAACAAAAATGGACACACTACAAGAAAATGGCAGGCGCCACGTGTTAGACCAGGAAATACAGAGCAGACAATATCATGTGTGCAATAACTCACACATCACGTGATAGCAACATCTAAATGCCCTTTTAGCCAAGAGACAGTGGTAGAGGTACCTTGCAGTGCTGATGTCATATAGACTATGTAAGATTATGCAATCGTTTTCACTTTCAGTTGCTGGAAATGGTGGACATACAGACACATCTGTGTTTTTTTTGTTGTTGTTTTTTTTTTTTAACTGTATCTTATAGCTAATAGCTAGGCTATAGGTAGCACAAGTCAGAAAATTGAATAATATTTATAGGAGGACTTAGAGAATCAAGCAATAATTATACACAAGCAGATTAGTGAGGCCGGACCGAGGACAAAGGATGGAAGGGGAGGCCTGCATGACAGGAGTTTAGCCAGGAGCATAAGCTGAGGGTACAGGAAAGGGTTAAGTTGGCCATTTAGAGGAAGCGTAGGGGAGGGAACTGGAAAAGGGGGGGGTTGGGGGGAGGGAGTATTTAAAGTGAAGGCGGGAAGATTCCCGCCACTTTAGAGAAAGCAGGGAGTGAGTGAAGCCAACACACCTCTGCGGTTTTCATGATTGCCCAGGATGTCTGAGGTTGAAGATATGCTGACCCAGCTCAGGGCTGAAGCGGATCGTAGGGGGCCGCAATGGCTGCAATCCCAGCTGCAGGGATTGATACAGGGGTCTGGAGAGTCGGCTAGCCGCCCCTCTCCTTCTGGAAGACGGCCGCGGAGGACCAGGCCTCCGGCGCGCCTCAGCCCCGAGGAGACCCCTCGGGTACGGCACCGAATTAGGAGCCCCTCACGGGACCCTCCGGTCCAGGGCACCGCTCGGCGCGCTGCTGAGCGGCAGTCCCGGGCCGGGAGGAATCCGCGGCGACGGCGGGACCCGCAGCGGGGGGAGGGGAGTCGCCCCTCCTGCATTGGAGTCGGGATTGGAAGCGGTGGGCCTTCCGGCGGCGGCGGTGACTCCGGCTCGGCCTGTGGTGCGCAGGAGGATCTCCGGTGCAGCCCCTGTGCGCGGGGGAGAAGCGGGGCTGGCACCTTCAGCGGCAGAGCAGCAGGCTGGGCCTAGCGCAACATCAGCCCAAGATGGCGCCCACAGCGCGGGCGCTGGGGGGCGGAGCGTCGCGGAGGCCTTGTCCAGGAGGCCCGACGTGGATAGCGGCGAGGAGGGCCCCAGTGAGACGGCTACAGGACGACAGGACCAGGATTCAGCGGCCGCTGGATTCACAGCACCCAGGCGCCCAGGTGAGCGTTCATCTACTGTAACAGGGCCCTTGTTAGCGGTTTCAGGGGGGAGGGGTTTAGAGGGGAACCGCGAGGAGCTAAGCAGGGGTATGTTAGCCTTTATGGGGGTGTTGGCGGAAATGGTGCGGGGAGCGGGTAGCGGCGGGGGGACGTCGTCGTCCCCAGCGATGGCGTGGGGGGCGGGAAGTTCGCCGGCGGTATCGCTAGGGGGGGCTTCCTCTGCGTCGGGGGTGTCTGTGTCGGTGCAAACGCAGAGTGAGGACAAAGGGGACGCGCCGCGGTTAGACGATGCGGCGAAGGGGGAAGTATATGTCTGCTTTGAGGGGCCTTTAGGGGCTCACTTGAAGCAGGAGGTGAGGGAGCGCATTTGGAAAGGCGAATATGTTGATATATTTTCGCTTTTGCCTTTGGAGCACTTTAATTTGGACAAGCCTAGGAAGGAAGAAAAGAAGGAGGAGGAGGAGAAGAGGCGGTATCGCCTTATTCCTCGGACGTTTGCTAATTGGCTGCAAGCGTTCGCCATAATGGCAAGTGTCATAGGGGAGAAGGCGCCGGAAAATTGTTCGGCGCTTTTCTGTTATTTGGACGCAATAGGGGAGGCGCATAGGACGTATGGGGGGCAGGCATGGCTCCGGTATGACGAACAATTTCGTCAGCGGAAAGCGGTTCGGTCCAGCATTCGCTGGGACCATAAAGACATTGGGTTATGGCTGAGGATTATGGCGCAAGCGAGGGTGGGGCCGTCCTTTCCAGGGGGGACCGGGGGCCCCGAGTCTTCGGGGCGCTCGGTCGCCGCACAGAAGGGACTCTGTTTCTCATTTAATGAAGGGGGGTGTAAGTTCGGCTCCAAGTGTAAGTTTAAGCATGAGTGCTCCTCTTGTGGGGGCACCCATGGAGCCAACCGGTGCTTCCGCTCCAAGCAGAAGGGTTCAGATGGGGCTGGGAAGGGGGGCGACTCCGGTGCGGCTGGAAAGGATGGCACCATTTCTAAATAGGTACCCAGATAGGGAGGCGGCGGCCTTGTTGTCGGAGGGGTTCGAGTCGGGTTTTCGGATACCGTTTGTTGAGGCGGCGGTTTCAGGGGTGGTTAGGAATTTGAGGTCGGCACGGGAGCATCCGGAGGTGGTCTCAGAAAAGCTGAGGAAGGAGGTGGACCTGGGGCGCATGGCGGGACCGTTTCCGGAGCCTCCCTTGCCGAACTTGCGGGTATCTCCTTTAGGGGTGGTCCCAAAGAAGGAGCCGAATATGTTTCGGCTTATTCACCATCTGTCATTCCCAAAGGGGGCATCTGTTAATGACGGGATCGACCCCGAGTTGTGTTCGGTGGAGTATACTTCATTTGATGCGGCGATTTTCTGGGTCCGGCGTTTTGGCCGGGGGGTGTTGTTGGCGAAGACTGACATCGAGGCGGCATTTAGGCTGCTGCCGGTGCATCCAGATAGTCAGCACTTGTTGGGTTGTTTTTGGGGGGGCGGGTTTTTTGTCGACTGTTGCTTGCCAATGGGCTGTTCATTGTCGTGTTCCTATTTCGAAAAGTTTAGTTCGTTTTTGGAATGGGTCATCCGGGACGTTTCTGAGTGGGCCTCGGTCATTCACTACTTGGATGACTTTCTTTGCATTGGTCCGGGGGATTCCTCCGTTTGCTCGGTCTTGCTGCATTCGGTGGAACGGGTGGCGGCAGATTTTGGGGTGCCACTAGCGCGTGAAAAAACTGAGGGTCCGGCGACGGTTCTCAGTTTTTTGGGTATTACCATTGACACGGTCCGTATGGAGTGTCGTCTTCCAGAGGATAAGTTATGTGGGTTGCGGACGGAGGTTCAGAGGGCATGTCGGCTAAAAAAGCTGCGATTAAGGGAATTACAGTCTCTTTTAGGCAAATTGAACTTCGCGTGCCGAATTATACCAATGGGGAGGGTGTTTTCTCGACGGTTGGCAGCGGCAACGGCTGGTGTGTCTGTTCCCGCGCATTTTATCCGATTGGGGTGGGAGATGAGAGAAGATTTGCGGGTTTGGGATTCGTTTTTAGAACAATATAATGGGCGGTCACTGTGGATGGAGGAGGGAGTGGTAGCAGGGGAATGGGATCTTTTTACGGACGCGGCCGGGAGCGTAGGGTTTGGGGCATATTTTAAGGGTAGTTGGTGCGTAGGTTCTTGGCCGGACGAGTGGGTTTCGGGGGGGCTGGTCAGGAACCTGGCTTTGTTAGAATTATTTCCTATTCTGGCGTCGGTGGTAGTGTGGGGGGAAATTTTCCATAATAAGAAGATTCGCTTTCATTGCAACAACTTGGGGGTGGTGCAGGCGATAAATCGGTTGTCCGCTGCGTCGCCGCCGGTGGTTCGGGTTTTGCAGCGATTGGTGTTGGAATGTTTGAGGTTGAATGTTTGGATTGTAGCGGTCCATGTCCCAGGGGTGCAGAATGATGTGGCTGATGCCCTCTCTCGTTTGCAGTGGGATCGTTTCAGGAGGTTGGTGCCGGAGGCAGACGAGAACGGCACGCGGTGGCCGACGGAGTTGTGGACCATGCCGGTCGGGCGGCGGAGTGTTTGATTCGGGCATCTTTGGTGGATGGTACATGGGCGGCCTATACGAAAGCCTGGGAACAGTGGGAGCAGTGGTTGGGTTCTTTGGGGGTGGAGACAGAGGATTTCGAGATGCCGTTATTATTATTCGTGGGGCATTGTAAGGAGTCGGGGTGGACAGTTTCTAGGTTGAATACGTGTTTAGCGGGTTTAACCTTCGGGTTTAAGAGTAGGAGGATGCCGGACTTTACAAAGTCATTTCTGGTGCGGCAGGCGGTAAAAGGTTGGCGCCGTTTCAAGGCGGCGAAAGACACGCGCAGACCGGTGTCCTTTTCCATACTGCTGGGCTTGGGCTCCGCTTTGGGGACGGTGGGGGCGAGCCCGTGGGAGGTCTTGCTGTTCAGGGCGGCGTTTTCGCTCGCCTTTTTTGGAGCCTTGCAGTTGGGGGAATTGGTGAGTGGATCCCGGACTCCGTCCGGGGGGTGTGTTTTGGGAGGATGTGAGCCTGTACGAGGACAGGGTGGAGTTTAGGTTAAGGCGTTCGAAGACGGACCAGGAAGGCCGGGGGTGTGCGGTGCGGCTGTTTGCGGTGCCAGGGTGTTTGATGTGTCCTGTTAGTTGCTTGAGGTCTTATTGTTCGGACAGGGGTCGGGCGACAGGCCCCCTCCTGGTCCATGAGGATGGGTCGTTTTTGTCCAGGTTTCAATTCTTGGGAGTTTTTCGGCGATGTTTGTGTTATCTGGGTTTGGGGGAGGAGTATTTTAGTGGTCACTCCTTCCGTATTGGGGCAGCTACGGAGGCGGCCCGGAGGGGTTTGGGGGAGGACGTAATTCAGCGCATCGGCCGATGGGAATCAGTGCGTTTTAGGTCATATGTCCGTTTGGGGGGGCTGGTCTGAACAAAAACACATTTTGTATCGGGGGAGGTCCGCAGGTAGGTGGGTTAGGAAGAGGGGGTTTTTGTTCGAGCGGGTGTGTTAGTGCCTGGGGCCTGTTATTGTTATGTTGCTTTTGATGTTTTACAGGTGCTGAGCCGTGCTTGGTTTGGTTGATGGACCATTCCTTTGTGTTCTGGGGTGCAGTGCGGGCGGCGGTGCGACCAGACGGTAGGCAGTTGGGTTTTGCGCGAGGAGAGGTGCGGTTGCGCTGGTTAGGCTTAAGGGGGATGGTGTGGGGCAGGGTGCTCGCGGAGTTTCATCGCTTCGTGAGGCTGGATAGACCTCCAGACATACTGGTACTGCATGTTGGAGGTAACGATTTGGGGGTCCGCCCTTTTCGGGAGCTGATTAACGATATCAAATTCGACTTATTACGGCTCTGGGCGATGTTTCCGGGATTGGTAACAGTATGGTCGGATATTGTGCCAAGGAAAGTGTGGAGGGCAGCCCGGTCGGTGGAACGTGTGAACAAAGCCCGTATTAAGGTGAATAGGGCAATTGGGAGGTTTATGGCACGGAATGGAGCGGTCTCAGTGCGCCATAGTGAATTGGAATCGGGGGAGGGTGCATTTTGGAGAAGGGACGGGGTTCATTTGAACGCCGTGGGTATTGACATGTGGTGCCTGGGATTGCAGCAGGGCATTGAGACGGCTCTAGGGGTGTGTCGGGACGCCCGCCGATAAGGAGGTCATCGGTGGGCGTTGTGGCGGTGGGGGTCCTCGAGGCTGGGATATCGGAAATGGTCGTGGTGGGGAGGGCCCCGCGGTAGGGGCTGGACTCCCCAGACCATTTGGACTGTGGCTGGATGGCTCCGGTAGGGTTAAAGGGTATTAAGGGCTTTATGGCCTTAGGAAATAGAGCACCGAGCAGATTTATTTAAATAGGTGCCCCTGAGCTGGTGTGGAACGGCTAGGGGTAACAGCTGGTGCTCAGGAAGTATGGGGTTAACATTTTGGGTTTTGGGGCCTCGAGGTCCTCCGTCGTCGGGTCGGGTTATTTACTGTGTTTTGGGGAATATTTGTTGTGGCATTTAAATGGTTAAATTATTTTATTTAATAAACTGGCTGCTGTGGCCAATTTAATCCAACATCGGTGTCGAGTATTTATTTTAGGTAAAGAAAACAGAGAAGAGCGGGCGACTTGGCAATACCCTGGTCAAGTAGTACTAGAATAGGATTGAATCGATAGACTTAGATAGGACAGATTCAGTGAGTCTGCAGCAGACAGTTAACCCTTTCATTGCCAGGCAATAATCTATATTGCCTTGATAGTCAGAGGCGTAACATAGACTGGGCCCCATAGCAAATTTTTGGGGGTGGGGCCCACAGCATAGCACCCCCTTTCCTGGCCTCCAAACAGTATAACACCCCATTTATAGACACTATAATGTCCCATAGTGGCCCATCCACATAGTATAGTGTCCCATAGCGTCCCTTCCACACAGTATTATGTTCCATTGTGGCCCCTGCTTTGTTTGTTGCAAAAATTCTACCGAACCCAAAATTTTTGGGGTACACCACTCATGAACTATTGTTATAATTATTGTGCTTGGAGGCCCAGGGAAGGTGAAAAACATAAAAAACAGTGTTACTCATCTATCCGGTGCAGCTCCCTGCTGTTTTTGGCCCTCTTCAATGACAATGACTTCTGTGTCAACACTACAGAGACTGAAAACAGCATGGAGTCACACTGGAGAGGTGAGTAACACTGGTTTTTATGTTCGCTCGCCAACCCTAGGCATCTGAAGAGACCCCAGAGTATAGTAATAGCGATATTTGTTGGGGTTTGCCCAACAAATACTCTTGCCATGGGTCCGCAGCCTTACTTACCGATCCCCGCTCCTGCCGCCTCTGCTTCCCCTCCTCAGGGCCCCAGCGACATGATATGGAATGCACGGTGCACCCTGGAGGGTAGAAGGGGAAGAAGAGACTGCCGAGAGCAAGAACGGTAAGTAAATAGGGCCCTTTACCTGATGGGGTCACTCCAGCAGGTAACAGCCTATTAACAAAAAAAGCAGCAGGGGCCCGCCGGGCCCCCTAAGGTCGCAGGCTAATTGGAAGCTGCTAAGGCGGTACCAACGCCACTGTTGACAGTACTTGCAATAGAACAATTTCATCTCTATACACATTCTTTAAATATACATTTGTTTTTTTAAAGACTTTTTCTGCAAGAGTTAACATTTTTTCATTAAGGAGCATTGTTGTTTATCTGAACAAAATATGTTAAGTGTTTCTCTGTAGGTGCAAGTGCACTGGGCATATGTAATTCTAGATATACATGCTAATGTTAAAAAAAGAATCTCCATTATTACAGCATTTTTTTGGTGTGTTCATCCAATATAGTCTAGCCTGCTCTAATCTTAAAAAAAAACAAAAACTTTTAGGAATTCATGATGTTTCATTTCCGATCCATTCTGGTCTGACCCCTACACAGTATGAAGGAGCATTGTTGTTAATCTGAACAAAATATTTTAATATTTTATTTTATTTCTCTGTATGCACAAGTGCGCATATGTAACTCTAGATATACGTCACACACAGTAGTACTGTACAGTAGTAGTTGTGGCCGTAGTACTAGTAGTGCATCCTAATGCATTGTGTGCATTAAAAAATGAGTGGAAAAAAACGGTGGGCGACAGACAAAAGAATGGGGAGGAGAGCAACACTGCTTCTGGTTTTGGTGGCACTGCCAGTAGCCGCAAGATTGTACTTCCTGAGAATGAAAATGAAGGCTTTGATTATTTAGCTGGTTTACCTCAGTCAAAGGAGCATATTGTATCCAAGAGTCATATCATCTTGAGTCAGGCTTCTGTGTGTTACCACAGGGCCTTTCTGGACTGTGAACTGTGTCTCATTCACATTGTTCACTGACACACATCCCTGGTAGTGATCTCCCATGTTCCCAAGTGGGAATTTTTTTGTACATTGGCAAACAATAAATCCATGACGAAACTAAGCAGAAACTTAGCCTTGGCCATGCAGGAACAAATGTAGAAATGACATTTCTATGAACTCAAATAAAAAGGCATCACTCTCTTATTTGGAAAAATAGACTTGACAGTGGGACTGGCAGGGGAAGTGAACAAGGCTGTTCTTCTACTCCTCCCAGTGATCTTCCTGGTTGGTAGGCCACATCTACACGTAGCACTAGCACGTGGTCGTTGTCATCAACATGATCACCAACTCCTTTGTCCTCCTCCTCTCCCACAACAACATCTGTCATCCATAAGGGAATGTGTGGCCAGACACAGCAATATGTGACCAGTCTGGTAGTTGTGCAATTTAACTTTCACCTGGCTAAGTTGCCGGTGGTGCAGTTGTTGCCGTACCACTCAGTGGACTCCACTGCGTTTTGCCAACTGATGCCATGTGCTCAACCTCGATGGAAGATGCCTAGCCACCATTATTTCTCTAGAAAAGCTGTCCCTGCTGTATATTGCCATGTGTCGGAGAACGTGGGTCTTTCCTTGGATATGTCAGTCTGAGGAAAGGTGCATGCCACCGTCGACATGTAGAGCAGCAATTTTGGACAAGGACAATAGATGGCTTTCACGGCCCACTGGGTCAATGTTTTGAGTGGCAGCGGCCATAATTCAGAAACTCAGGCCAGGTGCTGATTCCACTCCAATTATGCAGACCCAGTTCCAACACCATGTAGGGCCCATCAAAATCTCTGTGCATTTTAGCCATTCTTACATTGCAAAAAACACCCTGCTTGATTTGCAGTGGCAAAACGGTCTGCCTTTGCACCGCCTTATCTGCAACATTCCAACTCAGTGGAGCTCCACCTTAAACATGATGGAGTGCCTATGTGAGCAGCAGAAGGTGGTGAACCATTATTGCATGTAGCAGATCATAGGAACAATGTGCTACTTCCAGATATGTCATTGGAGGTTCAAGAGGGAAGTGTGGAGGCTTCTCAAGCATTTGAAGAGGCCACCAAATTTGTCAGCAGGGATGACTACAGCATCAGCAATGTTATCCCGCTATTTTATATCTTACAAGAAACCCCTTCGATCACGCAATGAGGAATGGAAGAGGAGGAACAGTTTCCACCTCTTAGTTAAACTTATCTCCCTGTGTTGAAGGGGGAGGATGAGGATCCAGGTCAGGGTCATTATGGTAGTGGAACTGGGACTCCTAGACTCGAAGAGGAGGAAGACTCTCCCTTGGATATAGAGGAGGGCCTTGAAATGTCACAGGCACAGCTAGGGAGAAGGCTTAGGATGAGGATGATGATGTTGCTAGCCAAGAACACCAACCATGGTAGGCCCCTGGGTCTGCGTATACTCTGGCAAGCATGGCAGTTGGCATTGCTCTTAGACCCTCGCTATGAAGACAAAATGGGGGAATGCTTCCATACTTCTCAAAGAGAAGCTAAATTTGAATATAATCAGGGTAGGCTGTATATACAACTTGTAGCATTTAGGGAGACCACTGTAACTGCTAGTCACACGCGTACCCAGTTGGTCTCTGCCCACTCCCAGTTCATCTCATTCAGCCAGCGCTCCACCTCCTCTCCCAGTGCCACAAGTGTCAGAAGTAAAAGCAGCAGCAGTCAGGCCAACTACAGTATCTGGAAGATAATGAACCAGAAACATCAACCGGAGCCACAACTGGCAACTGACACTCACCGGCTGCACCAAGAGGTACAGTCGTACTTGAAGTGCACCTGCAATCCTGCAGATAACTCTGACCCTATGGAATTCTCAGCCAATAGTTTAGAGCAGTGGAAGGAGCTGGCCCAATTTGTCATGGGAGTTTTATCTTGTCTGACTTTAAGTGTTATGGCCTAGAGGCTTTTCAGTGCTGCCAGTTGAGTTTTGACACCTACAACGATGAAACTGTCCACAGCTAGTGTAAAAAAAAAAAAAAAATTACTTACATTTTGATGAATCAGGCTTTGATCTGTAAGGATTTTCAAACACCTCCAGCTGATGCCTCCGAATAGTGGTGTCACTATCTCCCTTTATCATCTTCCATCTACTATACTGCTGCTGACCCCCTAAATAGCTACCACCACTGCCACTACTTAGTCAGACATGTCCTGTGACCTGTTCCATCATACTAGGCCCTGCTGCACAAATGTTGTCACAGCTACCACCATTTTTAGATCTACAATAACGTGTATCTAGTGCCTTATATTTATGTATGCATATACTTACCTCATTGCAAGCTGATTTGTTGATTTCATATGTATACACTATATTTATTCACAACTTCAACCGTATCCAGACTTTGACATCCCACTGAGAAAATTTTCCGAGCTAAATGTTTGGGATTTGCTGGACATCCCGATCTATTACGAATTTCCTATAAATGATATTTTATGTACATTGTGTCATCTGGATTTGGTTGTCTCACTCAATAAGTATATCCTGTTTGCAACATTTCATATTGGAGTGCCTCTAATGTTCTACAAGAGGAAACATAAAGATCCCCAACTGCTTAGCAACCGGACAATCCAGAAACTCAGCCTCAGAGCCACTATCAATGAAGATTTTACCATAAACTGATACAAAAGCAGATAACAGAATTTTCTTAGACAAGCAAGGAAATACCTGGTTGGTATTACCAGCATTTCCACAGTAAAAATACAGACCCCCGCTGTCTCTGGAATCATTTTCTGTCATGAATTGACATAGTACATCCTATCTACATATGTTCTGCATGTCACTCAGGAGTGGACTTGACTGGAGGCAGAGGAGTGGAGACAATATATTGCTCCTTCTTGCGTTCACGTAAATGCCAGTCCAAACCAAAGACAAGGGTCATGATTTCATCCAAAGATGAGGGTTGCAGATAGTTTATTAACAAGTCCTTTATAGCACCAGTTAGGCCTTAATGAAATTTACAGGAAAGAGCTGGATCATTCCACTGAGAATGAACCTACCACCTTCTAAATTCTGAACAATAAGTAATAATGTCAACCTGTTACTGCTCATGACCTGAAGAATGAGGTGTCAGACGAAGATATAGCTTGCAACTTTCTCGGAAGGTGGCAGAAGATTTTCGATCTCCAGAATGCCTGTCAGGAAGATTTACTTTGCGTTCCATGGGGACAGTGGATGCAAATGGAACTTGAGATTGAGATTGCTTCTGCTTTTGAATCCTCTCAGCCAAATCCTGAACCAGCTGGGCATTCCTTGTATCTAGTTCATAAGTGTCTGTATATGATCCATAATGAAAAATAGCTATTATTGGCCTGCTATTCTGTTGATATTCTATGCTAAGACAGATCCCAAACACCTAAACGATGCACTGAATTTGGGGTCCAAGTCGTCAACACAGAAATTGGTAGAGGAAATAAACACTCCACAATCAAAAATCAAACCAGAACCCATGATAAACTTACAAGGCAGATAGGTGAATAAATCAGGAGAGAAATGTTCAAGCCAATAGTCAGTTCAGGAGGCAAAATCTGAGCCAAAATCAGGAGAGAAATGGTTTTCCAGTATCAAGCTAAGGGTCAGTTCCTAGAGGTTACATCAGAATAAAGCAGTACAGCATAAGCGATCAGATTATAAAAGCCAAACTAGGTACAACCAAATAGCAGGCACCTGGCTGGGGAGGAAGAAGGTTTAAATATGCCTCAGCAGCTACTTATTGGATAAACCTAAGAGAACCCTGACACAGAAGCTTCGAAGGTTGGCACAGTAACCTTAAAGCAATAGTAGCTAAATTGAGATTCCTGACATTACTATTCTTTTCTACTCATGGGACTGCAATGGCAGGACTGCAGCTCATGCCTCTTTCCTTGTAATTGAGCTTGCTTGAGAAAGGCCTCTGTAGATGGACATTGCAAAACTGCTGATCTGTCCTTTGGATTATTTTCTACAACTGTAGTATTTGTTCTGTGCTCAGTTCTCCTGAACAGTGTAAACCCCGAAACATGTTATCCAGTAAAGCCTGAATTATTCTTACCCATTGGCATTCCTGTTGGTTGGTTTTGAGGAACACAAATCCTGGGTTACATAGGAACTTCCTGTTCCAACTGTTTATATCCTACATTAACAGCCCCAGTCATCCAGACAGCCGGTCACTCCAGTTGAATGCGACCCTTTTTTGAGGTTCACCTCCATCATATTCTCATCATTGATCCCTTATTGGGCTTGATAAAGTATCCCCACATTGAAGAGAGTTGGGGACAAACCAAATCATACCAAAACAAGCGGTTCCATTACAGAGCGCGTTCTTTCCATAAACTTCTCTCCTTTACATGTGTGTTTCAATTGTGTATAGATATATTTCATATTGTGTCAGATATATTCTAATAAAACTTTTGTGTGATTTCCTAATACATGACTGTTGGGGTTAGAGAACCCTCTCACTGAGCACCACGCAAAAGGTGAGTGCAATACCACTGTTATTACAAGAAAATTTTGTGACTGAATTTTTTAGAAAACTTCCCTTACAAATGCACCTTAAAGCAATAGTAGCTAAATTGAGATTCCTGACAGTACTATTCTTTTCTACTCATGGGACTGCAATGGCAGGAATGCAGCTCATGCCTCCTTCTTTGTAATTGAGCTTGCTTGAGAAAGGCCTCTGTAGACCAACATTGCAAAACTGCTTATCTGTCCTTTGAATTATTTTCTACAACTGTAGTGCATGGATTAATATTTGTTCTCTGCTCAATTGTGTATAGATATATTTCATATTGTGTCAGATATATTCTAATAAAACTTTTGTGTGATTTCCTAATACATGAATGTTGGGGTTAGAGAACCCTCTCACTGAGCACCACAGAAAAAAGTGAGTGCAATACCACTGTTATTACAAGAAACGTTATTTTGTGACTGATTTTTTTTTTTAGAAAACTTCCCTTACAAATGCTCCTGGACAAATGTGTGGACATTTAAAAATATATGCAAACAATAATTTACATTGACTGTCAGCATTTGTACAAGCCTACTCGGTTTACATTTTTTTCAACTACAATGTCTCTGGTCTGCCAGTTTATGCTAATAATTAGTCTGGCATGTTGATGGTGAGATATTTATTATAAATGATCTGATATTCTTGCCAGTTCTAATTTATGTGTATGGTCAATCCCATAAATGGTATCTAATCTTACAAGCCATATACTGTTCATTATCTTCTAGGTTCATATCACATTTTCACAATGCAGTTTATATCTTCATTAAAAAAAAAATGTATGGCAAAAAATGTAGCCCATCCCCTAAAAAAAGCAGTTACCTCATAGACCACAGGTGTCAAACACAAGGCCCGCGGGCCGAATCCGGCCCGCTGCCTTCTGTTATCCGGCCCGGCCTCACGCAATACAAGAGCAATAAAGATGGCGGCCGCCTCACATTGCCTTGCGGTGACCAGATGGAAGGTAACGCTGCAGTTGGGATTGCGGGGTGCAAACAGCGCAGACTTGTCACGGTCTCTGGGCACGAGGGCGCAGCGCTGGTGCTGTCCCACGTTACCACCACTGGTACCGGTGATGAGGGGGCTGCACAAATGTTGGTGGTGATTGTTCCCCCGGGGCGCTTCCCCTATACTGTGCCGACTGGTGGTGTTTGGGGCGCCCTGATGTTGTCGGTGCAGAGTCAGACACAGAAACGGTTGTAAAGTTGAACTTTTACTTCCATGGGTGTGGAGGCACAAATGCTTAAACAGTTTCTTCAATACAAAACAACGGGGTATGCCTGGTGACACAGCAAAGTCCTGGGGTGCAGGGTAGACTTGATGAAAGGTGTTCCTAGCCCCTTATACTTCAGTGTTACAGCCCTAAGGTGCATCTGGGTTCCTATTTGGCTCATAGGAGGATGCCCACCATGATACTAGTACATAATATTCCCCACTCACGTTATGTGGTCCTGATAGCTCAGAGTTTCGGGGTGCAATAGTCAGGGTGGCAGGATATTCCACAGGTCTGGCCTTGGCCCCTGGATCCTGTGATACTTGCTATGGAGCACGTGTTCCAGAATGTTCTCTCCACAGTCTCATGCTGACAAGATAATGATGCTTGACTTCCTTCAGGGCGATGGCTAGGCAGACAGGGGACAGGATCTTCTGAATAGCTGGAGTATGTCAGCTCTCCAACCTTCCTGGGCCTGTCTAGGACTTGAGATTCCTGCACTAAACTCACTGCTTTCTTCACAGGACATCACACTTATCTCCTCACCTCCTCCTCCTAACACTCCACACTTCTAACTCCTCACACGCAGGACCTTCCTGCAGGGGTGTTACCATGGGGACCCAGTGATCAGCTGACTCCTCCCCTTTTCCCAGGCGATGTCCTCCCATTGGACATTTGGTTACTATTCAATCCTATGGGAGGTGTAATGCATGTGTGAGGCTCACTAGGTGGCGCTGTGTTGTGTGAGACTCAGGACCCCCTGCTATGTCACACAGGCTATGAAGCAACAGGAAATAATACAATGCACAGAGATCACCCTCAGCCCAGCCATAGCCAGCTCTGGGATGCCACATACTCCCCCTCTTTCACTGAGCCGACCTCGGCGACGGGCTGGGGTGAAGGTGAGAAATGTAACATAACGTTAATAAATACGAATAAAGTGCAAATGTCACTAACAGTTTAGAAAAATATAATACCTAGAAACTTGAGGTAAGACCTCCCGGCATAGTCCTGGAATGTCCATGAGAAGTCTGAAGGGTAACGGAGAGATAATTAAACTCAGACTTATGGAACCTTTTGGCGGTACCATCAGACAGTCCATATAGAAACAACAGTAGTGCAAATGGGTCCAGAGGCTCTCTGGCACAAATTTCGTGAGTGTCCATTATCATGAGAGTCTCTCTGAGAAACAATAAACAGTCCTTTCTGTAAGGAAGAGTAGGCACTCTAGCACGAATGTCCATACCGCAATGGGGTAACAGAACTTCCTTGGCTCGGTGAGCCAGGCACTATGGCTTGGATTGTTGCATATAAATGTAAATACTATATTACATGGCAAGATATTATATATATACTGTATATACACACAGGAAAAACATTAATGTAATCAGAGCAGGAATAACATATATACAGAAGCAGAGACAGTTAACCTCTTTTACTCAAGGACAGCCATGGCATCACTATAGCGTGTTGGAGGTATGCCTTTTGTGGTACGCTCAGAACGCCTAAGTGGAACGAGATTTGAATCAGGAACAGAGTCACTGAAATCAATTAAATCATCTGTCGAAGGGTTCTCTTGCACTAGAGTAATTGGTGGATAGCAGCTAAATGGTAGTAGTTTAGGCGCCCACATAAGCTCAGTTAACGTTGGGGGTCTCTCTTTTGCTTCAGAAGGTGACAAGATCTCTGTACTCGTTGTCTCAGCTGGGGTCACCTCTGTGGGTAGTCCTTCTTTAAGGCACAGCTTCAGACGGTTTCGGTGTACTACTTGGGGCTGTCTCCCAGGTTTAGAGATCTCATACACGTCGGATTCAGGATATGGTATGGAGATGACACTGTATGGTTCTTTCTCCCAGAATGGATCCAATTTCCCATTCCGATGGTTATTTCTTAACCATACACGGTCGCCAACTTTCAGGGGCGCTGCATGAGCGCGATGGTTGTAATCCTCCTGTTGTCTCCTACGAACCTCATCCATGCGCGTTTCAACTATCTCTTTAGCTTCCTCCATACGTCGGCGGTGTTCAACAACCCAGTCTGTTATGGGTAGTGGATTGATGATGTCAGGGACCTTCACATCAAGGGTTAAGTCTGAAGGAAGTTGACCTTGTCTTCCAAACATTAGATAAAATGGTGCGTATCCCGTAGATGTTTGGGGTGTGTTGTTGTAAATATAGGCCAAGTCCTTGATACGCTCAGGCCACTCAACACCAGGTGTAACTGCGGCTTTTCTTAGCATGCCGATGATCACTTGATTTGCCTTCTCGCACATACCATTCCCTTGAGGGTGATACGCTGTGGTTCGCAACTTCTTGCAGTCTTGGAACTGACACAGCTCACGGAACAATTGGGATTCAAACGCCGATCCACGGTTGGTGAGGATATGCTCAGGACAACCGTAATGGCGGACAAACTCTGCGTAGAAGGTCTCAGCCGTAGTTCTTGCTGTAAGATCTCTGACAGGCACGATGACAAGGAACTTGGAGTAATGATCCACCATTGTCAGAGCGTAGCTGTAGCCGGAACGTGTGGGACCCAACTTCACATGGTCCAGAGCAACAATTTCACACGGCTTTTGAGTCTTAATTGGATGTAGAGGGGCCTTCTGATCTCTTCGACCTTCCTTGGTGATACTACAGGCGGGACACTCTCGGCACCAACTCTCAATGTCACTCCTCATCCCAACCCAATAGAAGCGACGACGGATGGTAGCTTCGGTCTTTTGTACCCCGAAGTGACCGGATCTGTCATGATACGCCTCAAGTATCATCTGTGCGTCTCTTCTTGGTACGAGGATCTGATGAAGCCTTTCACCTGTGACAGGATCAAGAGTGTTTCTATGTAGAAGGCCTCGTTGGACAAACAGGCGCTTCCTCTGTCGCCAAAGGCGTTTTAATTCCACGTCATGAAGACCTCTCTTTACACGGGTTGGTATTCTTCCTGTAAGCAGGAAATCTGACAATTCTCCTAAAACTCTGCTCTCTTCTTGGAACGTTTTCCACAGAGATGGCTCCTGGAGGGATTCGGCAGCTGTTTTCGCCAGAGATTCTCCTTCTACAGGGACACCAATAGCAACCTGTTGGGCAAACTTGTTGTAGAATGGTGGCATCTCCAACTCTTCCCAGATGTCTTCTCGGGGTGGTTCTTCTCCCACAGGCAACCTTGAGAGTGCATCAGCGTTAGCGTTGGACTTGCCACTGCGATACTTGACAGAGAACTTGTAATTCGCGAGTCTTGAGGCCCACCGTTGTTCAAGGGCTCCCAGTCGAGCAGTGTCCAGATGCGCCAACGGATTGTTATCTGTGTACACGGTAAAGGGTGTGGCAGCCAGGTAGTCTTTAAACTTCTCTGTCACGGCCCAGACAAGCGCCAGAAGTTCGAGTTTGAAAGAACTATAGTTCTGGTCGTTCTTCTCCGCGCCTCTCAGACTCCTGCTGGCGTAGGCGATGACTCGCTCTTTGTTGTCCTGAACCTGGGACAACACTGCACCCAAACCTTGGTGACTTGCATCTGTGTACAAGCGGAATGGCTGACTGTAGTCGGGATAGGCTAGAATTGGTGGTTGCGTCAGAAGTGCTTTAAGCGCTTGAAAGGCTTCCTCTTGACGCACTGTCCAGTCTACCGGAAGCTTTCGGTTGTAGTTTTCTCTGGGACAACCGCGCAACAACTCGTTCAGAGGCTCGGCTACTTGGGCGAAGTGTGGTATGAAACGCCGGTAGTAACCTGCGAATCCAAGGAAGCTTCGGACTTCTTTGACGGTAGTTGGTCTTCGCCAGTTCTGGACTGCAGTGATCTTTTCAGGATCAGGTTGGACGCCTTGTGCGCTCACGACATGCCCAAGGTAGTGAACTTGGGGTTTCAACAGGTAGCACTTGGAGGGCTTCAACTTTAGGCCGTGCTGTATAAGTACCTTGAATACCTCGGACAGGTGACGAAGGTGTTCTTGGTATGTCCGGGAGAATACAATAACATCGTCCAGGTACAGTAGCACACTCTGGAAATTCTCATGGCCGAGGCACCTCTCCATAAGCCGTTGGAATGTGGCTGGGGCATTACATAGCCCAAATGGCATACTATTGAATTCAAAGAGTCCCATCGGGGTCGTAAACGCAGTCTTTTCACGATTTTCAGGCGCCATAGGGACTTGCCAGTATCCACTGGTTAAGTCCAGGGTCGAGAAACAGGTAGCTGATCCCAAAGCCGTTAGAGATTCCTCAATCCGCGGCAATGGGTATGCGTCTTTGTGCGTGACATTGTTGAGTTTACGATAGTCCACACAAACTCGTAGGGTTCCGTCTTTCTTCTTGACAAGGACTAGCGGGGCTGCCCAGGGGCTGTTACTCTCCCGGATGACATCAGCATCTCGCATCTCTTGGATCAACTTTTTCACCGGTTGGTACATCGCTGGTGGTATTGGACGGTGACGCTCCTTGATTGGATGGTGGTCGCCAGTCAGAATGCGATGTTGTATGGTCGTGGTCTTACCAAAGTCCAATGAGTGTTTGCTGAATGCCTGTTGGTAACGCTTGGCCACATTGCGAACCCCATTGATGTGCTCTATAGGGGTATTGGCGTCTCCCACATTCAATTCATCCCACCAGGACTTCGTGGCTCCATTCTGAATGTTCTCAGCAGCTTGGGTGGAACGCTGTGTGGCGGTAGAATCACCAGAGAGAATGTCTTCTGGTGCTAACCGGTGTAGCAGGGCCACAGAGTGGAACTTGTGGAGGTTCACGGGAGCATCGCCCAAGTTGACTAAGCGGACAGGAACACGTCCATTGGAAACTGTGACAAGGCTGCGGGCAGCCATGACAAGTGGTTGGCCATCTACCTGTATGGGTTGTAGCAAGGCCTCGTAGTCCTGATTTTCTATGCCCGGACGGGCACGGCACCACACCATAGTTTCTGTTCCAGGCTGTAGGGTTACTGGACGGGTATCTTGGATCCGGACTCGACCAATTTCACCTTGTTTGTTGGCGAACTTGTGCTGAGCATTGAGTACACGAATGGCCCGCTGAATGGTCTGCTGGTCACTGGGAGAAGCTGTAAGGAGAGAGGCATGCAAGGCATCCAACACTTCTGCAAAGCAATGGCGTAAAACATTCATGCCTAATATTACAACTGCAAACCTATCATCCTCTACATCAGTGACAATTACACCCTGTCTAGGCAGTTTCAAGTCCCCAATCTGGATAGTGGATTCCCAATAACCCTGCTGTGGTATGGGCTGTCCATTGCTGGCACACAGATTTATCCATGTGTCAGGTGTTCTATTCAACACACCTAAGTCCCAATGTTCAAGGAACGCCTGCTTGCGCAGGGTTGTTACCTGAGATCCAGTGTCCACCAACGCTGTCAGAGGGACGCCGTTCACCCGGATTGTGATGTGTGGGCAGGCTGAGACGAAGCGTGACAATGGCACTGAAGATTCACCTGGGCCCTTCTTCTTTCCTCCCGAGGGGCGGCCCGCTGCCTCGGGGGTGGCCCGTTTAACTGAAAACACTGAGGCCTGGTGTGTCCATATCTATGGCAATAGGTACAGTATGGCCTCTCACTCTGCGGAGGTTTCACTGAAGATGGACGTCTGGGTGGCGACTCAGGTGAGATGTTGAGACTTCGCAAAGGATCACTGGACGATGAAGACGGCTGGGTCAGACGATCTAGACGGATGGTGATCTGTTCCATGGCACGGGTCAGATGATCCACTCGGGCCAGAAGGTCATCTCTGGAGTCTGCTAGTGTAGTCTGCGCAGTTTGGGCAGCAGGTGAGGTACCCAGAGGTAGTGGCAGGACAACTGGAGCAATGCTTGTTGAGGGTCCAGGTGAGGGAGCACAGATGACTGGGCTCGGCTGGGGCTGCTCCTGTCCCAAGACCTGGATGGCAAGGGCCTTGAAGTCAGCAAACGTGATGCTGGGATGTTGTGCAGCAAGCATTCGCAACTGACTCTGGAGCAATGTGGTACCCGCCCCTTCTATGAAGCGGTCAAGCAAGATTTTATCAGAGTCCACATTTTCACGTGGATCCACTTGCACCACAGCTCTGAACGCCTCTTGGAGGGATAAAGCATAGTCCCGCAGGGTCTCACCAGGTAGTTGTCGTCTGGAAAAGAAGCGCATCTTTACCTCGGAGACAGATCGCACGTCAAAGTTCACCTGGAGTTTGTCCAGAATTTGCCCAGGGGTTCTTTTGTCAGAGGCAGGCCAGGATTTGACCTCCCTAGCTGCAGCACCCTCAAGCTGGCCCAGCAGGATCTGTATCTGCTGTTCTGTATTCAGAGGATAGAACTGGAAGAGAGACAGCATCTTCTCACGAAAGTCCCTGAGGGTATGTGCCTCCCCTTTGTAGCGTGGCAGCCATGGTGCGCCAGGGTAAAATGGCATGGAAAATGGTAGGCTGCTCGCCATGGGCACTGCTGGATCACTAGAAACAGATGGCACAATGTCACTTTGCTCAGTCATGTTGTTTGCAGGTATGACTGAAATTAGGTCGCCGTCTCTTTAAGAAACTCAACTGCTTGCTGGCAGGGAATGGAGACTACAACTTGGAATTCTGTCCCTTTAAGAATGCTGTAGCTATTAACAGGGTCACTGTGATGCAGACTGACGGTGTGCTCCCCCTCTTTAATGGTGGCACTCCCCACGGACACTGTACACGGAAAACACTCGCTGGGGCCGTGGGAGGACTGAAGACAAGGACAGGGAGGCACAGTACTCACTGACAGCAACTGCAGCGTGGACCAGAGATCAGCGGTGCACAGCAGGGACGGTGATGCGGCACCGGAGAGTCAGAAATGGCGCTGGCACGTTCGCCTTTCACTTTCTTGTATGGGTGCGCTGGAGCATTGCGCTCAGCATTCTGGGCTCTCCTAAGATGGCGAAAGATGGGTCTCCTGGCCTCATGGGCAGTGCTAAAAATCTCCCGCACTTTTGCAAGGTACAGTTAACCCTTTGTGGGCGTTCTTACACAGCGATGTGGCGCAGCAAACAAGTCCTGGGCGTTTTAACTCTTCCAGGGCTGTAACACACTGAGAGGACAGTCTTTAGGGCTTACTTCAGGGGTTTAGGGCTCCCCCTCTTTGTGGCAAGCACTCTCAGGGAATAAACTTGATCTTAGCAAAGTCCACAATAAAGACCGATGCTCTGGAGACAATTTGGCGCACTTTTCGTGGCGACTTTCTCAAAATGGCACACACCCGTATCCTGTTCGTGACGCCAGTTTTTCTTGCGGTGACCAGATGGAAGGTAACGCTGCAGTTGGGATTGCGGGGTGCAAACAGCGCAGACTTGTCACGGTCTCTGGGCACGAGGGCGCAGCGCTGGTGCTGTCCCACGTTACCACCACTGGTACCGGTGATGAGGGGGCTGCACAAATGTTGGTGGTGATTGTTCCCCCGGGGCGCTTCCCCTATACTGTGCCGACTGGTGGTGTTTGGGGCGCCCTGATGTTGTCGGTGCAGAGTCAGACACAGAAACGGTTGTAAAGTTGAACTTTTACTTCCATGGGTGTGGAGGCACAAATGCTTAAACAGTTTCTTCAATACAAAACAACGGGGTATGCCTGGTGACACAGCAAAGTCCTGGGGTGCAGGGTAGACTTGATGAAAGGTGTTCCTAGCCCCTTATACTTCAGTGTTACAGCCCTAAGGTGCATCTGGGTTCCTATTTGGCTCATAGGAGGATGCCCACCATGATACTAGTACATAATATTCCCCACTCACGTTATGTGGTCCTGATAGCTCAGAGTTTCGGGGTGCAATAGTCAGGGTGGCAGGATATTCCACAGGTCTGGCCTTGGCCCCTGGATCCTGTGATACTTGCTATGGAGCACGTGTTCCAGAATGTTCTCTCCACAGTCTCATGCTGACAAGATAATGATGCTTGACTTCCTTCAGGGCGATGGCTAGGCAGACAGGGGACAGGATCTTCTGAATAGCTGGAGTATGTCAGCTCTCCAACCTTCCTGGGCCTGTCTAGGACTTGAGATTCCTGCACTAAACTCACTGCTTTCTTCACAGGACATCACACTTATCTCCTCACCTCCTCCTCCTAACACTCCACACTTCTAACTCCTCACACGCAGGACCTTCCTGCAGGGGTGTTACCATGGGGACCCAGTGATCAGCTGACTCCTCCCCTTTTCCCAGGCGATGTCCTCCCATTGGACATTTGGTTACTATTCAATCCTATGGGAGGTGTAATGCATGTGTGAGGCTCACTAGGTGGCGCTGTGTTGTGTGAGACTCAGGACCCCCTGCTATGTCACACAGGCTATGAAGCAACAGGAAATAATACAATGCACAGAGATCACCCTCAGCCCAGCCATAGCCAGCTCTGGGATGCCACAGCCTCATTAGCGGTGCGCCCCTCGGCGGCCGTCATCTTTATTGCCTCAGGCGGCAGTGTCCCTCACTGTCTGGGGGGAGGCATTTTTCTATTCAATGTAAACCAGCCCAGGACAGGCCGCTTTAAAAAAGTATCAGAGCTGAGCGGACAAGAAGAGGAGGCAGCGGCGGCATCAAGGCATCGAAGGTGTGTATAACTTTTTTTTTATATATTAATAGGCCGTGACCTGTTGGAGTATCCCCAGCAGGTCACGGCCTATTTATTTACCTACCCCGCGTCTGCTTGTGGCCATCCCCGTTTCTCCTTCTGCTATGGGACGCAGAAAGGGAAGTGGATGCTGCTGGAAGCAACCACGGGCATCGGTAAGTGAGGCCGCGGGCCTCAAACACTACTATTATTATACTCCGGGGTCTTTTCAGACCCCGGAGTACAATAATCGGGGGCCCAGGGGAGATGAGGGGACATAAAAACATATCCTACTTACCTCTCCTGCGATCGGTGTTACTCCGAGCAGGATTGAGGCCTCTGGTGACGTCATCAGGTTGCGTCGCCGGCCTGATCACATGACGTGTGTGCGCAAACAGGGCCGAAAGCTGCAAGGAGTGCACCGGTGTCCAGGATAGGTAAATAAAACTGATTTTTATGTTTGTATTCTCCCCTGGGTCTCCGTTCATTATACTCTGGGGTCTGAAAAGATCCCAGAGTATAATAATAGTTCATGGTTTGGCCACTATGGGGCATAATACCCTGTGCAGGGACCACTATGGAGCATAATACCAGTACAGGGGCCACTATGGAGCATAATACAAGTGCAGGGGCCACTATGGAGCATAATACCAGTGCAGGGGCCACTATGGAGCATAATACCAGTGCAGGGGCCACTATGGAGCATAATACCGTGTGCAGTGGCCACTGTGGAGCATAATACCGTGTGCAGTGGCCACTGTGGAGCATAATACCGTGTGCAGTGGCCACTGTGGAGCATAATACCGTGTGCAGGGGCCATTATGGAGCATAATACCGTGTGCAGGGGCCACTAGGGAGCATAATACCATGCATAATACAGTGTGCAGGGACTGCTGTGGAACATTATAGTGTGTGTATAATAGCTCACTTAACTGTTAAGGAGAAGTTACTTTTATACATGTGTAAAATAATCTTGGCCCTTCAAGGACCCCATGAGGCTGAAGTGGCCCCCGGTGAAAATGAGTTTGACACCCCTGTCATAGACTATAATGGGGTCTATTAGTCTGCCAGGATTTCCTGTCCTGCAAAAAAAAAAAAAAAACCCAGACATTGATGTCTGTGTAAGGCTCTGTGCAGATCACGTTTTTTTACATTCATTTAACGGAGGCAAAAAACTGATGCAAATGGTTAGCCATCCGTTGCCATCCATTTTTTCTTTTTAACATTAAGAATTTTATTGAAATTTTGTTACAATACAAAGAACAAATCAAGCAAGAAATTAACAATAATGGGTATACAAGGCGATGGGAATGGCAGGAAAAACAAGAAATGGCAGACAAGGAACAGGAAAGGAACATAGGGGGAGGCGGGAAACAAAAGCTCTGTCGCAGCAGAGTCAGATAATCAATTCAAAAACAAAAACCATGGTAAACAAGCCTAATATGTAGAAAGGGAAGAAAGAATAGTGATAAAGGAATGGGGAGAGGAGCGATCAAGAGGACACAGAAGGAAAGGCAGACTGAAAGTCAGCAGAGTAATAGAAAAAGTTCCACAGGCGCCACATTTGCTGGTGGGCGTTGTCGTCAAGTTTCAGCTCTGCGAGCAGATTCTCCATACTGAGTATGCTTAGGATCTCCTGGAGCCAAGACAGTAGAGAAGGGGGAGTCGGGGATTTCCACAGTCTAGGGATGACGGATCTTGCCACTACTAGCAGAAAACCTAAGAGACTGCGGGTATGCTTCTTACGCAGGAAGATAGAGAGGAGCAAAGGGGCAGGGTCATCTTCCAAGACAATGCCAGTGACTGTCTGAATAATACGACGGACACCCAACCAAAAGGGGCATAAGAGTGTGCATCCCCACCAGACGTGCGTGGAGGGGTAAATCTCATGAAGGACAGAAGGGACTCTGTACTATCTAGAGAGGATCTTGTAGTTCGTCTCCTGTGCTTTGCAAGATATGGAGAACTTATGACACGCCTAGAAAGCCGAGGACCATGCATCTGGCGAGAACAAGACCCCCAATTCCCTTTCCCAACTACCCGTGAATGCTGGTGGAATCCTCCATGAGCATGCCATATATAAGGGAGATAGTATGAGATGGAGCACTAGGTGAAAGGCACAAACGTTCAATAGGCAATAATGTCCTGTGGCGGTTGTGAGATGTCTTAAGAGCAACATAGAAATGAGAAAGCTGAGCATACTGCCAATGAAAGGCAATAGAGTCAGAGTTCAAGGTCAGGTTGAGTAGCTCACAACGTGGGAGGAGGGAGGAGGTTGACATATCCCGATGGAATCTAAGGAAAGAGGAAAGAGAAGTGAAGAGCGGCAGGGAAGTCCAAGATTAGGGTCATAGGGCCATCATTACAGAAGAGTCTCCGCACAGCACCATAGAGTCGGCAAGACCCAAGAGTCTGGCGCGTAACATAGGGGAGTACATGAGTCCTACTGTCTGACCATAGTCATTTATGTAGCCATGGGAGAGCAGTGAGAGGGAGAGGGCTCAGCTGCTCCTCCAGCACAACCCAGAGCTTAGAACGCGCGTAGCGATGCCAATCAAGAATGCATGACTGCAGTCAAGAAGTAGCTAGAGCAATCTGGGACTGCCAAACCCCCACCCCATTTAGGCCTAACTAGGGTACTTTTAACAATTCACGGGGGCTTCAACGCCCAGATAAACCTAGTAAAGGCTTTCCGGACTGTGGTAAATAAATGTTTAGGCAGGATTACGGGAAGGGTTTGAAAGAGGTAGAGGAGGTGGGGGAGTACATTCATCTTCAGCAGGTTAATATGACCTAGCCAAGAGAAACCCTTGGTATCCCAATGAGCAAGATCAGTCTGGAGAGTGCGCAAAGTCGGAAGGAAATTTAATGAGTATGTGTCAGAGAGGTTATTAGGGAGCTGCACACAGGTACTTTATCGCTTTAGGGGACCATGTGAAGGGGAAGGTGGATCGGAGATTACCGAGTAAAGGCATAGGTAGTGAGATATTGAGAGGAGTGCTTTTGAACAGATTGATTTTATAATTACTAAAGTAACCATAAGTGCCAATTTCACGGAGGAGGGAGGAGATAGACATACGAGTAAGTAGCTGGGTGACAAAGAGCAAAACATCATCAGCAAATGTCGAGATCTTCAAATGCAGATTACGGACACAAAGACCCTGAATATCTGGATTATTCCTAATGGCCACCAGCAAATTCTCCATCACCAGTGTGTATAGCAGCGGGGACATGGGACAGCCTTGTTGGGTGCCATTACGAATAGTGAGAGGGGAAGATAGCGTACCATTCACTCATACTTGCACGCGGGGATAACTATAGAGAGAGCAAATACGAGTCAGCATAGTGGGACCAAGACCTATCTGTGTAAGGGTGACCTCCAGAAACCTCCAGTCCATTCTTTCAAAGGCTTCTCTGCATCCAATGAGAGCAGCATCATAGGAATCCGAGAGCGCTGAGCGTGATGGATCACAGAGAAGTCCTTTAGCGTGTTATCCCGGGCCTCTCTACGAGGAATGAACCCCACCTGATCTAGGCGTACAAAATCCGCCATGTGTGGGCTCAGTCGATTGGCTATCAGTTTGGCATAGAGCTTCGCATCAGTGTTGATCAGAGAGATCGGCCTGTAACTAGGGCAGAGCAAACAGTCTTTGCCCTCTTTAGGGATAACCGTGATATATGCATGCAGGAAGGACGGAGGGAAGGGATTGTCGGTTGAGATAGAATTGTAGGATTTTAGCAAAAGAGGCACTAGTTTAGAATGCAAGGTCTTATAGAACCGAGCCATGAAGCCATCCGGGCCGGAACTCATACCCCCCAGCAGGGACGAGATACCCATTTCCAGCTCTTGGGCTGAAAACGGCGACTCAATAAAAGCAGTGACCTCAGACCCAAGGGAGGGGAGGGCTGTGTTGGCAATGTACTGGGGGAGCGTGAGTGGTGGATCAGGTGCCAGATTAACGGTGTGTGGGGGAGGCAGGTTATAGAGCAGTGATGGCAAACCTTTTAGAGACCAAGTGCCCAAACTGCAACCCAAAACCCACTAATTTATCGTAAAAAGTGCCAACACGGCAATTTAACCTTAAATTAACCAGGATCTGTTTTATAGTGACCGTGCAATGTTATTACAGCCTGTAATAATATCACATCTGCTATAAAAAAGATACTGTGTGATATAAATAGTGAAGGGCCCCCACACAGTACAATGCGCTCCACAGTGGTCCCCCACACAGTACAATTCGCTCCAAAGTGGCCCCTAGGCAATATTATATGCTCCACAGTGGCCCCCATACAGTATTATATGCTCCACAGTGGCCCTCGCACAGTATTATATGCTCCACAGTGGCCCCTGCACAGTATTATATGCTCCACAGTGAGCCCGCACACAGTATTATATTCTCCATAGTGGCCCCCACACAGTAGTATATGCTCCACAATAGACCCCCCTCACAGTATTATATGCTCCACTTTGGGCCCCCCCACAGTATTATATGCTTCACAGTGGGCCCCCACACAGTAGTATATGCTTCACAGTGGGCCCCCACACAGTAATGTATGCTTCACAGTGGCCCCCACACAGTAGTTTATGCTTCACATTGGGCCCCAACACAGTAGTTTATGCTTCACACTGGGCCCCCACACAGTACTTTATGCTCACAGTGGGCCCCCACACAGTAGTATATGCTTCACAGTAGGCCCCCACACAGTAGTATATGCTTCACAGTAGGCTCCCACACAGTAGTATATGCTTCACAGTGGGGCCCCACACAATAGTATATACTTCACAGTAGGCACCCACACAGTAGTATATGCTTCACAGTAGGCCCCCCACACAGTAGTTTATGCTACTTACCTAGTCCCACGAAGAGCTACAGTCCCAAGAAGAGAGTCCTCCTTCTTCTGATCACACGTGCTGATGACTTATGTCATCACGCCTGCGTCGGGGCAGAGGTTACACTCTGCAATCAGTGTAAGCTGTGGTCCTGTGGACCACGGCCTACACTGACAACTCAGCTGTATGTGCAAAGCTGAAAGAAACGATTGCTCACTAACAGGGAATCCTGTACCGGATTCCCTGTTAGTGAGCGATCATGGCGACGGTGTGCATGCCAACTGAGAGGGCTCTGCGTGCCATAGGTTTGCCATCATGGTTATAGAGGGAGTCATAATAATCACGGAATACCGCAGCGATATCCGCAGTTAGGTGTGAGGTGGTGCCTGAGGAGTCCCTAATGGTCATAGTATGGGAAGCAGCATGTCGCTCCCTCACGGTATGGGTCAGGAGACAACCCACCTTATTACCTTAGTCAGAAAAAGAGCACTTACCCAGTTGACAGAGTCGCTGTTGCTTGTGCTCAAGCAGGGATCTTAGTTCCTGACGTGTCGCCGTCAGAGAGGTTAAAGTAGTCTGTTGGAGGGTCTGCTTGTGTTGTGTCTCCAGAGAGGCTAGGTCCCGAAGGAGTGAGTGAAATTTCAAGCCAGATTCCCTAGCCAGATTCGCGCTCCATGTTTCATCAAAACATCAAGAAGCACATATTTCAGGGCTTACCACTGCATCAGCAGGGTAGTGATGTCACAGGAGTGGTCCTGCACAAAATTAGAGATAGAGAGTTTGAGATCTGCCAAGCATTGAGCATCCAGGTGTTAGAGCGCGGACCAGGAGGCAGAAGACGAACAGAACAGGAAACGGGAATGGTCAGAAAGGAAGGCCGCATCAATTCTAGTAGTCACTTGAGGAAGAATAGCATGGGAGAGGAATATATAATTGATCCTACTATAGGAGTTGTGGGCATGGGAGAAGAAAGAATAGTCCTTGTCAGCTGGATGAAGGATCCGCCAAGCGTCACACAGAAGCATAAAGTGTAAGAGTTTGCGTACTTTGTTCAGGGCGCTGTAGGGGATCTGGGACCTACCCGCTGAAGTGTCAATCAGAGGGTTCCTAGGGAGGTTAAAGTTGCCACATAAAAAGAGGTGACCTTTGGCAAAGGACTGGAGGGTGGTCAGAGCAGAGAGAAGAAATGAGACCTGATTGGAGTTGGGTGCATACAGGTTCGCTATGGTATACACTGTTCCATATATTTCACAAATAAGATAAGGGTATCTAGCATCCTGATCTACCAGGGAGTCCAGTATCTTAACCAGAAGATTTTTATGGAAAAAGGTGGCTACCCCCCCTAGTCTTACTCTTTACACTACTGCTGTGAGATCACAGAGGGAAGTAGTGGTTTTTGATCACAGGCATACGGTCAGCAAGAAAATGTGTCTTTTGTGGATCCGTGTTTTTTTTTTGTTTGTCTTTTAACATTTTTAACACGGCCATCTGTTTGTATCTGTTTGCGTCCATTTTTTACATCAGTTAAACGTATGTAAAAAAAAAAACGTGATCTGAATAGAGCCTAAGATGAATGCTCTTTCCATGGCATTCATAATTTTTTTTTTATTATTATTACAAATGAATTAGGAATGGCGGCCAGACAGGTCAGACTGTGCCCTTGATACCCTTTACTCACCTTTAACTTTTCTTTATCTTGTTTAAAATTGGCGAGTCTACTAATCCCACATGAGCTCATACCTCCCAACTTTCAAAGGCTAGAAAGAGGGACAGTATGCGTGCCGCAGCAAATTTAGCTCCACCTGGTGCCCCAGTTTAAACTGGGGGTAACTAGAGGGGAACATTAAACTGGGGCATTTGGAGGGTGACATTAAACTGGGGGCTGCTGGAGGAGGACATTAAACTGGGGGCAACTAGAGGGGGACATTAAACCGTGGTGGTAGTTGGAGGGTGACATTAAACTGTGGGCGTCTAGAGGCAGACATGTCCCCCTCCAACTACCTCCATGGTTTAATGTCCTCCTCCAGTTTCCCCCAGTCCCCTTCCAACTTTCCCCCAGTTTAATGTCATGCTCCATCTGCCCCCCTCCATCTGTCCCCAGTTTAATGTATCCCTACATCTTTCCCAAGTTTAATGCCCCCCCACATATGCCCCCAGTTTAATGTCCCCCTTCATCGTCTCCCAGTTTAATGTTCCCCCTCGATTTAAACCAAAAATTTAACAAAATAAAAACCCTGATACTCACTTCTCCTCGCTCCCCTGCTGCTCTGTCTGAGGTCTCCCTCTCCGGAGGGATCAGGGAGTTTGCAGGCGCGATGTGAGTGACGTCACCACGTTGCGCCTACAGCTCATGGTGCCAGAGCACACAGGGATGTGCTTCACACAGAGTGGTGAAGCAGGAGCTGTCTGCTGACAGCTCCTGCTTCATCATTGTGTTCAACTCATCTGCATCCGGAGGACCCGGAATCCAGGACCCAGAATTGGGGACGGTTGGGAGGCTTGCATGTGCTGTTTCCAAAGGTAAAACTCTTTATGGCTAAGGCCCCACGTAGCAGGCCGCAGCAAAAAAGCGCTGTAGGAAAAACCGCAGTGGCAGCACATTGCAACTTTTCCCATAACGATTTTCTGCTTCAATTACAGTGGGGAAAAAAAAGTATTTAGTCAGCCACCAATTGTGCAAATTCTCCCACTTAAAAAGATGAGAGAGGCTTGTAATTGACATCATAGGTAGACCTCAACTATGAGAGACAAAATGAGAAAACAAATCCAGAAAATCACATTGTCTGATTTTTAAAGAATTTATTTGCAAATTATGGTGGAAAATAAGGCCTCTCATCTTTTTAAGTGGGAGAACTTGCACAATTGGTGGCTGACTAAATACGTTTTTTTCCACACTGTATATAGGGAAACTGATGGCTTTTCTGTTGGTATAATTGACATGCTGCGATTTCCAAAAATGCAATGGTTTTGTAAATCGCAGTGTATCCGTGTAAATCCCATCCACTTTGCAGTGACTGTAAAACTGTTTCTGCTGCAGCCAAACTGCAGCATTTACGCCACGTGGGGCCCCGAACCACGGCATACAAGGGTTTCCAACAACTAATTAACCCCCATCGGCGTCCCCCACGGCGGGATCGGGGGATGCCGATATGTATTTTCTGCAGCCCAGGGTCTGGCCAGGGTTGATCCTGCCAAGATGGGAGGAA
Organism: Leptodactylus fallax; assembly: GCA_947044405.1. Taxonomy (NCBI): domain Eukaryota; kingdom Metazoa; phylum Chordata; class Amphibia; order Anura; family Leptodactylidae; genus Leptodactylus; species Leptodactylus fallax. The sequence goes on from CAMRHE010000183.1 coordinate 3,615,013, forward strand.
GTCAGCCTCTGTATCTGCATAGGCTGACTTCCTCTATAGACTGCAATGCACGTGTATACATGTGTATTGCAGTGTATAGTACTGAACCAACGATCAGAGCATTGCTGGTTCAGGTGTCCTAGTAGGACAAACCCCAAAATGCCCCTTTCCTATATAAATTGAATTATGTCTTGTTTTCATTCATTCATTTCTTTTTTTTTTTTTTTTTTTTTTATATATTTGGTATTGCCGCCTCCGTAACAACCTGTACAATACAACTGAAACATTATTAACCTGCGCAACGAACGTCGGGACAAAAAAATGGAAAGGAAACACCGAAAATTATGATTTATTTGCCATCTTGCCAAATGCTATAAAAAGTGATCAAAAAGTCACATGTACTGTACCTCAAAACAGTACCAATAAAAAGCTCAGGTCATCCCACAACAAATAAGCCATCAACCAAGTCTGTCAACCGAAAAATAAAAATCTTACGCATCTAAGAAAATGGCGATGCAAAAATAATTGATTTATGTCTCCAAATGGGTTTTCGTTCTGTAAATTAGTAACACATAAAAAATATATAAATTAGGTATCACCATAATCGTACCAACCCACAGAATAAAGGTAACATGTTACTTATGCTGTAGGCTGCACGGCAAAAAAATGAAAAAGTAAAAAGCTATGCCAGAATTGATGGTTTTTATTTAATCTACCAAGAGAGAGTTCATAAAATTTAGTCAATAAGTTATAGGCACCCAAAAATGATGTCATTACAAAATGCATCTTATACTGCAAAAAACAAGCCCTCATATGGCTTCATCACCGAGAAAAAAAAAAATATATATATATAGCTTGTACAATGTATAGACAAAGACCCCAAAAATTGCCAAATCATTAGAACACAACTGGCTGCGGCAGGAAGGGACTGTATAAGCTGTGCAAACATATATTAGGGTATACCCCAAATTTAGAACTTATGAGAGAAAAGAAACCAGAAGTGACCCCCAGAGTGACCCTCCGCAATCAAAGGAGCTATTGGAGAAATAGTAGGGCATTTGGTGTTCCCAATGTACTCTGCATAGCTTACATATTCACTTTTCACCATCTGCTGTGCATTCACATCTGGGATACTAATGTTCACTACACCCCTTGATAAATACTTTTAGGGGTGCTGTTTTCAAAATGGGGTCACTCTCTAGGGAATTCCACTTTTCTGGTACCTTAGAGGCTCTGCAAACATGACATGGCATCAAGACATCAAACTTCTAAATCTGCGCTCCAAAAGCCACATAACACTCCTTCACATCTGCGCCCTGCTGTGTGCCTAAACTGCAGTTTATGCCCACATGTATGACACTGTGGGTATAAACTGCTGTTTGGGCAAGGCCGAGCACAGAAGGGAATGAGTGCCATGTGGTTTTTAAAGCACAGATTTAGACAGTTTGGTTTTTGGATGTCATGACACTTTTTGCAGAACCTTGAAATGACAGCAGGGGCGTAAATACCGGGGTAGCAGTGGTAGCGGATGCCACAGGGCCCGGTCCTTTAAGGGGCCCGGAGCCCTGTGGCAACCGCTACCGCGAACATCACAAACACTGCTATCGTTATACTCAGGGGTCTTTTCAGACCCCTGAGTATAATGATCAGGGGCCCAGGAGAGGTAAAGGAACATAAAAAACACTGTAACTTACCTCTCCAGCGCTCCACAGGCTTTGAGCCTGTTTGGTGACGTCCCAGATGTCAGCCAACGTCATTATGTGTCGCGACGCCAGCTTGGATCACACGAGATCTGGTCCAACATTGAAGATGGCTGAAGTAGCACACCGGAGTGCATCGGAGCCAGGGAGAGGTAAGTAGCATTGTTTTTTATGTTTGTATGCTGCCCTGGGTCTCTGATCATTATACTCTGGAGTCTAAAAAGACCCCAGAGTATAATAATCGTTCATGGGTGGTCCACTATGGGGCATAATACTGTGTGCAGGGACCACTATGCTGCATAATACTGTGTGCAGGGACCACTATGCTGTATAATACTGTGTGCAGGGGCCACTGTGGGGCATAATACTGTGTGCAGGGACCACTATGCTGCACAATATTGTGTGCAGGGGCCACTAAGGGGCATAATACTGTGTTCAGGGGCCACTATGTGGCATAATAGTGTGTGCAGGTGCCACTATGGGACATAATACTGTGTGCAGGGGCCACTATGGGGCATAATACTGTGTGCAGGGGTCACTATGGCGCCTTATAGTGTGCGCAGGAATGCGGTTGGTGCGGGGGGGAGGGGGGATGCGGTTTGGGGGGGGAGCCCATGTCAAATGTTTGCCTTGGGGCCCAGCCGTTCCTAGTTACGCCACTGAATGACAGTAAAGTGGAATTGCCTGACGTGACCACATTTTGGAAACTGTACCCCTAAAGGAATTTATACATGGGTACAGTGACCATTTTTAACTCCAAAGTGTTGCATTAATTTATTTTACAGAAATAAACATGTAGCTGATGGTGAAAGGTGGAAATGACAATTTTTCAAGAATATGTAATTTTAGTACATAATATGTTGTTGTTGTTGCTTGTGTCAGAGATGAATGCTCCAAAACCTTTTGTGCCCGGGATACCTGCTTGAGACTAAGGACCCACATAGCGGGTTGCAGCAGAAAAGTGCTGCATGAAAACTGCAGCGGAAACGCATAGCTTCAATTATACCTATAGGGAAACCACCAGCATTTACATATGTATAATTGACATGTTGCGATTTTAAAAAAATGCAAGGGTTTTTTCTGCAATTTGTGGATTGGATTCACCAGAATCCCATCCACTTTGCAGGGACTAGAAAACGCTGCGTTTTTGCTGCAGTTTCCACTGCAGTCAAACCGTGGCGTTTACGCTATGTGGGGCCCCTGTCTAACAGATTTTGTAGTGTGTGTCTTTGCTGACACAAGCTGGGCACAACATATTAGGCACTGAAATGGCAAATCTCTGGAAAAATTGCAATTTTTACATTTCATTATCATGTTTCATTCATTTCTGGAAATTAAATTAATGCAACGCTCAAGGGTTAAAAATGCTCACTACACTACTTGATAAATCCCTTCACTGGTGTAGTTTCCAAAATGGCGTAATGTGTCTATGGATTCCACTTTACTGGAAATACAGGGTTCTGCAAAAGTGGCATGACATCCAAAAACCAAACTGCTCCAAAAAACAAAATAGCACTCCTTCCCTTCTGTGCCACATATGGCATTAAATACGTTATCCTGGGTACACCTGTGTTATACATGTGGGCATAAACTGCCGTTTGGGCACACAGCAGGTTGCAGATGTGAAGGAGCGCTATGTGCTTTTGGAGCACAAATTTAGATCATTTTTTTTTTTATTTAAATTTATTATTTAAAGTTTTTTGGACACTACAGTATGTGCACATTTGCACTTAAAAAATGGGGTCACTTCTTGGGGCATTCCAAATTACTGGCATCTCCAGGGCTCTGCAAAAACATGACATCCAGAAAGTCCCTCTAAATCTATACTCCAAAAGCTAAAAAGTGCAGTGCTCCTTCCCTTCTGACTATCTGTCTGAAAAGCAAAGCATTTCACGTTTTGAAAATTGTGATTTTTTTTTTCTTTACAAATTTCCATCAGATTTCCTGTTTTTTTTTAAATAAATAAATACAAAATATTGATCAATGTTTACCACTAACATGTAGTACAATGTGTCATGAGAAAACTCTCTCAGAATCACTTGTGTAAGTTAAAGCATCTCAAAGTTATTGCCATATAAAGTGAAATGTCAGTTTTGAAAAATGAGGCCACATTCATAAGGCACTTTTAGGCTTTGTCCTTAAGGGGTTAAAGACCTGATTACAAGCCCTTATTCCCTTTCGTCCCACCAGCAGCACAATAGTGGGGTATTTCTGCTCCTGCGTGCTGGTAGGACAGAATGGAATTTTTAATGAACAATAAATGATTAACTGTAACACCTCCCCCTCCTCAATATAAGGAAGGAAGTACCAACCCCCCCAGCGTGTTTTTTTCTGTCCTGTGTTGGTGGGACAGTTGGAGGGAAGGTTATTCCTTCCCTATAGTGAGGTTATTCAGATTTCTGGATGAATTTCCCCTCCTCTCTCCTGTTTGAGTTTGTTTTGTCTATCCTCCTATGTGAGGACTTTTTTCTGCCTTTGGTTCCTGTTGGAGCAAAATTCAAAGGTTAAAACTCCTTGTCTGTCTTTCCTGCCTCTGCTGCTTAGTCTTAGCTACAGGGAAAGGCCTTTTTTCAGCTGTTGCTTAATGGGCGGCCAGACAGGTCTGCTGCCTTTAAGTGTCCACACTGAACCCTTTGTGGCTATGTAAGCCTTGCATTGCTTGTTTTATTGCAATGCACGGCATTTCCTGCTACTTCTTACCAGCTCCCATGTGTGGGAACAAGATAGAAGGACTAGTGGGAAAGGAAGCAAAGTCCTTCCGCAGTCCTTCCATGGACAGGGCAGACAGCGTCGTTGAGGACAGTCTCCTCAAAGACCGCCACCTGCAAGAGGTCACATGTAGATGTTCTAGGTTCCTGAGTGGGAAGTCTAACCATCTTTTTTTCCGTGATGACAGGAAAATCAGAAAGCCAAACTTATGACTATCACCTTCTCTGTCCTCCAAAACACAAAGTTCCTGTGGGGGTAACAGATTCATGGGTCTTGGAGATAATCCGGTCCGGTTCCCACATAGTTTTTTCTGTGCCTCCCCAGGACAGATTTATACAGAGCTCTCGCCTACCTGCTGTCCATTACAACGTGAAGGGTCTGGAATTTATTCTTCAGTGTTCCTGGTTCCAAAACCTTCAGGAGACTGGTTGATGACAATAGACCTACGATACCTCAGCAGAGCTATCACAAAAAAAAAAAAAAAAAAAAAAAAATTCCATATGGAAACGTCTGTGATATCCATTCTCCAACAAAGAGATTTCATGGCCACTCTGAACCTAAAGGACGTGCATCTCCATGTCCTTATTCTTCCTGATCGCAGGAAATACCTAAGAATTGCAGTGGTTGTAGAGGGTCAGCTGAGACACCTCCAATTTACCGCACTTCCATTCGAGAAAACGTCAGCACCCTACGTATTCACCAAGGTGGCATCCACGGTAGCTAAGTCATTGAGAACCCAAGGGTTCACGAGTGTTCCTTATCTGGAAGACTGGCTGTTAAAAGTCTCTCAAGAGAAGGCCTACTACAGCATATATCCATCACGATGATTTTACTAAAACAATTAGGGTGGATTATAAATTGGGAAAAGTCCCAAATATTACCAGCAACCGAGAAAACATTTCTAGGGTTCATACTTGATTCAGGCCTGATGAATATATCTCTTCCTCAGTCCACAAGGGAAAGAATCATCAAGGCCGCAAAATTCCTGCTGGTTCCTCGGCCAGTCACCATCAGGACAGCAATGAAAGTATTGGGATGGATGTCATCAGCTGCATAAGCAGTCCCTTGGGCGTTCTTTGCCCACTTCGCCCACTGCAGAGAGAAGTCTTGTCAGACTGGAACCAGAAAACCAGCGGTCTAGACAGAGGTTTTTTCCTGTCTCAGGAAGCCCGCTCGTCCGTCAAGTGGTGGATTCGGCTAAAAAACGGAAAGTCCACGGTCCAGTCTCGTTGGACCCTGTTGACTACAGATGCATCACTCACAGGTTGGGAGCCCACCTGAATGACATTCTAGCCCAAGGGCATTGGAATTCCCTCAAGAAAATGATGTCATCCAATTGGAGAGAACTCCAAGCTGTATGATTAGCACTGCTTCACTTTGTCGACCAGTTGAAGGACAAGGCAGTCCATGTAAGGTCGGACAATATGACAACCGTCCTTTATTTAAACAAGCAGGGAAGAACTCGGTCACATCCTCTTCTAAGCGAAGTGGGAAAGATCTTGAGCTGGGCAGAGAAGAACTTAACCCATCTTTCTGCCATACATACCAGAGGGTCACTCAATGTAGTGGTGGATCAATTGAGTCGTGGCATTACTGTTCCAGTGGAATGGTCTCTCCATTCAGAAGTCTTTCAAGCAATCACTCTGAAATGGGGTCATCCAAAGATAGACCTGATGGCAACCAGACGCAATGCCAAGGTAGAGAAGTTCTGCTCTATACAAGGAGGACAATCACTTGACTGTGGATGCCCTGTCCATCCCTTGGAGGTTCAGGCTGGCATACATATAACCTCCAATCTCCATGATACCAAGGGTATTGATGAGAATCAGACAGGACCAAGTCTCTGTAATCGCCATCATTCCATTCTGGCCAAAGAGAACTCGGCTTTCCAAACTCATTCAAATGAGTCACGGGATATATTGGAGGCTTCCCCCAATTCAGAAACTGGTATCTTAGGGACCCAGGCTCTGCCAGGATCTGAAATCCTTCAATCTGAGAGCCTGAAGGTTGGTCAGTCTATATAAGGGACTCTCAGGAGCCATCTTAAGTACTCTCTCCCCCCTTGATTCCCTCCTTGGAGCCTCTAGAAGAGGTTCAGATTAAATTTCTCACACTAAAGACAATGTTCCTTTTGGCCATAACCTCAGCTCAGAGAGTTGGTGAACCCCAGGCCTTATCTTCAGTAGAACCTTACATATCCTTTTATCCGGATAGAGTACAACAAAGGTTTATGCCAGGGTTCCTCCCTAAGGTACCCTCATATTCTAACCTAAACCAGGTTATCTCATTACCAGATTTCTATCCCAGCCCTTCATCTCTGGAAGAAGTTAAACTTCACTTCCTGGATGTGGCAGATGCCTGGGAATTTATATTCAGAGATTTCGATCTTTTAGACAGTCAGATAATTTTTTTCTACCATTTGATGGGAAATATAAAGGGCTCCAGGCATCTAAAGCTTCCTTGGCACGCTGGATTAATGGCCCCCACACAGTATAATATGCTCCACAGTGACCACCACACCGCATAATATGCTCCACAGTAGCCCCCACACCATATAATATGCTTCACAGTAGCCCCCACACAGTTTAATGTGCTTCACAGTAGCCCCCACACAGTTTAATGTGCTTCACAGTGGCCCCCACACAGTATAATATGCGCAACAGTGCCCTAAACAGTATAAAATGCTCCCAAGACGCCCTCTTAAGCCAGTTCAGGCAAAACCCATGGAATTAACCGAATATTCATGAGGTTTAGCTCGCCGATTAGTTTTAGTGCTATTATTATACACTGGGGTTGCCTCAGACCCCAGAGTGTAATCAGAGACCCAGGGGCGGTGATGGAAAATACTAACACTCACCTTACCTCTCCTGGACATCTTCGCTCCATCCAGCTGTCTTCAGCATCCTGTTTCTGTGACTATGGAGTGACGCGCCCCACGTGACTGCAGGGGCCCAATCACAGACCCCAGCAGTGACGTCTGGGGCACATGACCTCAGTCACAGGCTGGAAGAGCCCCAAAGAAGATGCTGGGAGCCGTCGAAGTCCCAGTAGAGATGAGTATAAGTATTTTTTATATTTAAATACCTCCCCTGGGCCAGCTACTATTGGAAAGGGACCCAGGATGTACAGACATCACATAATGCCAGGCCCCTTTCCATTAACAATATGTATAGCGGTCGGATAGCGATTGGGGAACCAGACTTTGCCCGATCGCTATCAAGGTGCTGCGGGGCCCTGGCCATCTATAGCGAGCCCCATACCACCCCAGTATCAGTCGCACCCTCTGTGACTGGGATCTCTACGCTGCTCGATACCAAACCTCCACTGCCTATTAAAAAAAGTAGTGGGGGTTCAGTAGGGCCCACTAAAGGCACGGGGCCCACTGGGGAATTCACCGGTTTCCCAGTGGGCCAGTCAGACCCTGACCAAGCTGCAGGACATGTGTGACTTATTGGTGGAAGCTGTGGCAACATGTTTGCCTGAGCATAACATGATGGACCGAGCCACAGGACATGTCTGGCTGAATGGTGATAGCTGTTTAGGAGTAGCATACAGCATCATCAGTAAACGGAAAATTATAAGGGGAGACGGTGGCACCAATAATCATGCCCATCCTGCATTCAGCTCATCCCTCTGGGCAGTGTGAGGATCAACTGGGAGGATCAAATCACACTGCCAGGAGAGATGAGTTGAATGCAGAATTGGTGTTTTTAGTGATGATGCAGCAGTGCTCAGTAATAGAAGAAAACGCTCCCTGTGATCCAAGATCCTTATTTAAATAAAGAATAAAAGTGCTTTTTCTATGCATCCCTGGGGCTCTGAAACTCAACCACCTCAGTAGAACATACTGGTACGTCCTTGCAGAACAAGAGAGGGACCGCCCAGAAGTATATAGTATATGGGCGGTCCGTTAGTGGTTAAGAAAGGTATTGTTTTTATTCTGCTAACAGAATCTACAGCACTATGGTAGCAGTTTAAAGTAGCTGGGGGCAGTGATAGACTCCCTTTAATGAAAAAAATGTAAACTCTTGCCCTTAACATAATATTTTTCACTAGCAGGAGCTGCAGGACTGACTGTCAGTAAAAAGTATGTTTCAACACTCTGTACACAGCAGCATAGATTCACTCCTTCACTCTCATCTATGATTTCTATCACTAATCCCCTCCTATTCCTAATTGTTGCTTGTAATTATAAGCTTTTCTGAACTGTGCTCTGTGTAATGGAGTGAGATAAAAGATCCTACAACATCCAAGTGGACACTGCTTAAAATGTTTTGTTTTATTTTGTTGTGTTTTTGTTCCCTTTGCATGTATATGTGTTATTTTCTATGTATTTTCCCCTGTAAGGGTGTGTTCACACGGAGGAATTTGCAGCGGATTTGGGGGCGGATTCCAATTTCAATGGGAGGCAGAGATCGCAGCAGGACGCGGAAAAAAGAAGCGTCTTGCTCAATCTTGCCGCGGATTCCGCCTGCGGTGTCCGCGGCTCAAGACACCCTCCTGATTAGACTCATTCATCCGGGCCTAATCAGGAGTGGGATGCCACGACGGAATGCTGATGCACTGCATCGGCATCCCCGTCACGGCAGACTGTGGCGAAAATTCCAGCAGTGGAAAATGAAGATCATTTTCCACCGTGTGAACACAGCCTAATTGTTTGTTTTGCAGCTTCCCTTATGTTTTGCCCATTAGTACAATCCACTGTGTTTGGCTACACCTCTGTACTAGGGATCTAGGAGGTGGAGACTGCAACTCTCCAGGGACTGTTGGTCAGTTAGTAGTGTGCCATCAACCGAGACACACTTACTGTGTGTCCTCTGCAACCATTGAGGGAGAAGAAGTTATCTATAACCCTGAAGCAGCCATATACAGCCCTGAGACAGGGAATTGCTGTCAGCTTCACAGAGGAAACCGTGCCTATTGTTGGTGGAAGTCATGGTTCACAGAACCCATCATCTAGGACCTTTGTATCTCCAGATATCTGGGCTCTGGGAAATATAAGTTCTTGCTTCTCCCAATATGGCTTATTTCTATGTTAATTTGAAATGGAGAAAGGCACCTTATACCACCTTTTTATTCTGGACATCCCAAGTCTAGGAATAACCATTACAGTGGAAACTACAAACCCCATCAGGAAGCTGCATGAGTTGTGTGTTACAAATTTTCACAGTAAAGTTATATCTTGCTTCAACTACACCACTGCCTCCTGAGTCATTCTTGCATTAACCATCAGGGCCCTTCCGAACACAATCACACGGCTCAGGGTAAAAGAGGACCCCTCTCCAACTGAAAGCCCCTCGATGGAACAACTAGCACGACCATCAATTATTAAGCAGGTCGCCCTCATCCGTGGGGGACTTGAGGAGTTTGGTTAAGTATCCTTAGCCTACCTGTGACATCAACACCACAACTATTACTCCCACCCTTCAGTTCCCTCCATTGTGTTGCAACACACTATCTCCACCATTACTGTAATGACTCGTGTTCCATCTTACAGCACCTTATATACAGTAGTGTATATGACATCAGCACTGTAAGGTGTCCACCTACCACTGTCTATTGGCTGAAAGTCTATCATCTGATGTCAGGAGTCTGAGTCACACACGTCTCTTCTGTATTACCTGCTCAGCCATGTGGTGGCGGCAGCTATTTTAGTTTGTCCGAGACAAATTGGCGTTTGTTCAGTTTAGTTAAAAACTGAACAATTTGTAATATTTGAGTCGAACCCAGTTCGTGATGAATTGGTTTACCCTCTATTGACAATAACAAGCAAAAAAATGTCATGCTACCTGTATAGCCTTATAATAAAAACAGTATTTCCTGTGTCTCAGTTATCAACAAAAAGAGAAAGGCAAATGCTGTGTACATACTAGATTCTTGTCAATGTTTTAAATGCAGTTAATATTGTAAATGACATTTGGGAAACTGAGCAAAGATCTATTCTGTGCCATCTCTAGGATGCCTGCCAAAAAAGCACCACAGAGGCCATAATAATTTTACCTTTGTGTAATGTGACACTTTTTTGATTGCAGACCAAGATTGCTTATGAAATATTAACTGCATAATCTCAGATCAACCAATATTTTAATATATGCATACGTGTGCTGACTAAAATGGGACATTAAAGCAAAACTTGCTAAGAGCTACTGCACATTTCCGCTCTTAGCAAATAATTATACTGCATAAGGTTTTTGTATGAAAGAAAAGCAAAAACAGATAAATCTTTTCATGTGTACTATGTATAGCTCAAGAATTTTATTCAATTAACTTACTATTTTTTCCATGCATTTTCCATTTACCCAATTGTTGCTTAACCCCTTCCAATGTAGGGGGGCATTTGCAATGCAGAAGTCAATCTTAGCCCCTTCCCGCCGGTGACATTTTTCGATTTTCGTTTTTCATTTTTGACTCCCCCCCCCCCCCTTCCAAACCCAATAACTTTTTTATTTTCCCGTTCTCAGAGCCATATGAGGTCTTAATGTTTGCAGGACAAATTTTTTTCATGATGCTACCATTTATTATTCTGTACAATGTACTGGAAAGCTGGAAAAAAATTCAGAATGGGGTGTATTTGAAGAAAAAGTGCATTTGTGTGACGGGCTTAGTTTTTACGGCGTTCATTCTACAGCCAAAATGATATGTCATCTGTATTTTATGTTTCGGTACGATTCCGGGGATACCAAATTTATATGGTTTTATTTACATTTTAACCCCTTAACAAAAATCCAAAACTGTGCAAAAATATTTTTTTTTAAAAAGTCGCCATATTCTGACAGCCGTAACTTTTTTATACTTCCGTGTACGGGGATGCATAGGACGTCTTTTTTGCGGGGCCAGGTGTACTTTTTAGGTTTTTTTTTTTTTTTCAACCGTTTATTTTAAAAGGTTTTTGTCATACAGAGAAAATAACAATATACAAGAAAAATAAGATAACGGAAGGTAACAAACATAGGACAGACGGGGATTACTCAGCATTCTCAATAAATTACCAGGCTTTAAACAAACTGGCCAGAAATGGCCCCATAAAGGCCAAGGAATCCGACAACAAACAGGGGTAGACAAGACAGGAGGACAGAAGGGTGACAGAAGGACATCCAGGAAGTAAGGGGTCACACAGCAGCCAGATCAGAGAGGCCGGGCTGCCCAGAACTCATCCCACGGTTTCCAGATCAGGCAGAACCTCTCCTCCTCATTATTAAGAAGGGCCGTCAGGTACTCCAGGGAGCACGCATCTTTTATCCTAGCATATAACTCTTCCAGGGCCGGAGGAGCTGGTTGCCGCCAGTGTTTAGCAATCAGACATCTAGCGGAGGTAAGGAGGAGTAACAGGAGCTGGAGAGCGGGCCTGCGCAAAGTATCAGGGGGGGGGAGGTTGAGAAGGTAAGTCCTAGGGGACAGGGGAAGGCTAACACCCAGGACCCCTTCCAGGAGACCCCGAACCTGGTGCCAATAAGGCTGGAGCAGGGGGCAGTTCCAAAAGAGATGGAAAATATGTGCGGGGCGGGTGCCACACCGCCAGCAGCAGTCCTGGACATTCTTGTCAAAAGAGTGAAGTGCAGCTGGGGAATGATACCAATGCATCAACATCTTAAAAATATTTTCTTTTTGTGTAACACATCTAGAAGTCCTGGGTGCTCTATTCCATATGAGGGACCAATCGTTACTCGAGATGGGTGTCCCCAAATAGGCCTCCCACCATGACATATTAAGTATGTTGGGGCAAAACATCTGGGGTGGGATTCGAAAGAAGGCGGTATATATCAGAAATAAGCCCTGTTGTCCCAACACCCGTTTTACAGAGTTTCTCAAAAAGCGTAGGGATGGGTGCTGTGGGGCCTTGAAAAATAGAGGAGGCCAGATGGGAGACCTGGATATACGTGAACTCACTGGACTGGGGCAGTCCAAATCCGGACTGAAGATCAGCAAATGGTAAAAGAGCCCGGGTCCTATAATCAATGATGTCAGCGTACCGAAAAAGGCCCGCTCTCAGCCAAGGACCCGCTACCGGTCCAGTGAGTCCAGGCGGGTAATTAGGGTGAAGAAGGAAAGCGGTCATGGAGGAACATGAGGAGGAGAGGGGGAAACGGGATACACATGTGCGCCAAATATCTCTCGCGAGTGCCATAGGGCCTAACAAGGCACTCGGGGGGGGGGGGGAATGAGTACTAGTCCAAAGCAGGGAATTAGGATGTTGCGGAGCAAGCCACAGCTTCTCGATCTCCATCCACTTAGAGTAAGCCTGGAGGGTGGACCAAGCCGGGACCCTGCGTAGGTGGGCTGCCCAGTAGTAGTACTTTTTAGTTATATCATTTTGGGGAATGTCTATTGCTTTGATCACTTTTGATTTTTTTTTCCGGTACGGCCTTTACTGTACGGGAAAAATATTTTTATAGATTTGTAGACCGGGCATTTTCGGACACAGAGATACCTAATATGTATGTGTTTCACAGTATTTAACTACTTTTATATGTGTTCTAGGGAAAGGGGGGTGATTTGAACTTTTAATATTTTTAATTTTTTTAAATTTTTTTTGTACTTTTTTTTTATCTTTTATTTTGCATTTATTAGACCCCCTAGGGGTCTTGAACCCCAGGGGGTCTGATCACTAATCCAATGCATTACAATGCTAATGCATTGCAAAAAAAACGACGCTTCTATTGCAGGCTAAATAGACTAGCCCGCAATAGAAGTTAATGAAAGACAGGCCTGGGAGCCTTCACAAGTCTCCCAGCTGTCATAGCAATGGGAAGCCGGTCCCGGGTGCCGGCGATTCCGGCAAAATGGCCTCGGTCAGCCTTGACCAAGGAGCCAGAAGGGTTAATGCCCGCGATCATTGCGGGCACTGATCGCGGGCATTAGTGCCAGGTGTCCACTGTATAATATAGCAGAAACCCGGCGGCTATGGCGGCTGCTCGGGTACATCTTCTATTCCACCCATCTCTGCTTGCTGTTCATCTACCTTCAACTCATCCTGTAACATTGAATGGTACATCTTCTATTCCACCCAACTTTTACTGTTTACTGAACCCTATCCTAGCCTGTATTTTTGCAACTCCATGTGTCCTTATATGTACTAGTGTCAGTCTTTTAATGCTTAGGCCCAGTTCACATCTGTGTTCGGCCATTCCGTTCGCAATCAATATTTGAAATCTTCAAAAACTGATTTTGTGCGATCCAGATGACAACCCATTACTTTCAATGGGTTTTCAAAGCAATCCGCATGTATGCACATGTGCCCTTTCCGGCTGGTTTCCGCTTTTTCGTGCGGAGAGAAAAGTAGAACTTGCAATACTTTCTCTCCGTACTGAAAATAAGGATTCCGGACAGCAACCAATCTGTTTTTTTTTAACATTGAGGTCTAGGGAAAACGGATTACATACTGATAGCATACTGATTACAAACTGATAGCAATCAGTTTGTGTCCGTTTTGCAGTCTGTTTTTCCCTCTGCGCATGCTCAAAATGAAGAAGGGGGAAGGTGAAAAAAAAAAACAGATTGGTCAAAAACAGACACAAACTGATTGCTATCAGTTTGTAATCAGTATGTAATCCGTTTTTGAAGATTTCAAATACTGATTGTGAACGGAATGGCTGAACGCAGATGTGAACCGGGCCTAAGGGTTTCGCTTGGGGCCCCCCCCCCGAATGGAAACCTATACGCATAGAAAAGCAGTTTACCTTAGGAAACCTGCGGACCACATAGACTATAAAAGCAGCACTTTCCTCTCCGCATGTTTCCACATGTTTCGTGTGGAAACCAAGCGGAAACCACATGGACTCCATTATAGTCTATGGTAGGGGTAGGCAACCTTTTTTGTTCGGCGTGCCGATTTTAATTAAAAAATCAAAGATGAGGTACTCGGAGTGCTGGTCAATAATTGTAAGTCTGACGACCCCTAAACTAAAGTCATATACCACAAACCATAACACAGAAGTGCTGCCACAAGATGCTTTAGGACGCATGCGTTTACTGGTATTTCCTGGGATGCTCCTGTACTTTCCGATTAGAAGCAATGAAAGTCCATGTGCAGCCCGCAATTAGTGGTAAATGTAAGTGTCCAGGAGCACCATATGGCGGCATCCTTATGGTGAATACACACTATGTATCTGGATGCAGATATAGTCTTAGGCCACTGGAACTTTTACTTCAATGTAAAACTGCGTTCACATGGTGCATTTTTACACAAAAAAAAAATGCCTGTGTTTTCTGTGCAAAAACACATCCTTAATGCAGAAAACACAGTTATACAGAATAATGTCCCATAGCAGCCCCTGCACACGGTATTATGTCCCATAGCGGCCCCTGCACAAGGTATTATATCCCATAACAGCCTCTGCACACCGTATTATGTCACATAGTGGCCCCTGCACACAGTATTATGTCATATAGTGGCCCCAGCACACCGTAGTATGTCACATAGTGACCCCTGCACACAGTATTATGTCATATAGTGGCCCCAGCACACCGTATTATGTCACATAGTGACCCCTGCACACCGTATTATGTCACATAGTGGCCTCTGCACACCGTATTATGCCACATAGTGACCCCAGCACATGGTATTATGTCATATAGTGGCCCCAGCACACGGTATTAGGTCCCATAGCGGTCCCTGCACATGGTATTAGGTCCCATAGCGGTCCCTGCACATGGTATTAGGTCCCATAGCGGTCCCTGCACATGGTATTATGTTCCATAGCGCCCCTGCACAAGGTATTATATCCCATAACAGCCTCTGCACACCATATTATGTCACATAGTGGCCCCTGCACACTGTATTATGTCAGATAGTGGCCACAGCACACCGTAGTATGTCACATAGTGACCCCTGCACACCGTATTATGTCACATAGTGGCCTCTGCACACCGTATTATGCCACATAGTGACCCCAGCACATGGTATTATGTCATATAGTGGCCCCAGCACACGGTATTAGGTCCCATAGCGGTCCCTGCACATTGTATTAGGTCCCATATCGGTCCCTGCACACGGTATTAGGTCCCATAGCGGCCCCTGCACATGGTATTATGTCCCATAGCGGTCCCTGCACACGGTATTAGGTCCCATAGTGGTCCCTGCACACGGTATTAGGTCCCATAGCGGTCCCTGCACACGGTATTAGGTCCTATAGTGGTCTCTGCACACGGTATTAGGTCCCATAGCGGACCCTGCACACGGTATTAGGTCCAATAGTGGTCCCTGCACACGGTATTAGGTCCCATAGCGGTCCCTGCACACGGTATTAGGTCCCATAGCGGTCCCTGCACACGGTATTAGGTCCCATAGCGATCCCTGCACACGGTATTAGGTCACATAGCAGTCCCTGCACACGGTATTAGGTCCCATAGCAGTCCCTGCACACGGTATTATATCCCATAGTGGCCCCAGCACACGGTATTAGGTCCCATAGCGGCCCCTGCACACGGTATTAGGTCCCATAGCGGCCCCTGCACACGGTATTAGGTCCCATAGCGGTCCCTGCACATGGTATTAGGTCCCTGTGAAAGATCCTCAGTGCGCCAACACCGCTTTGGCCCATACCTGAGACTTCTTTCATAAAAAACCACACTCACCGCCAGTGAGTGCTGGGTTCACAAGATAAATACAAGACAAGCTTTCTAAATTTTATATATTTATTAACCCCTAAATGGGTCAGTATTAACATCTAACACATGCAGTTCAGAACAGATATGCAGATGTATGCAAGCATTAACAGTTACTAGTTACAATATACAGTACTTAAAATAAAAAGGGAATAAAAGTGAAATAATTACTTTACCACACATATACTTGATGTGGCTCTATAGTCCAACACTCACACATAGCATGTGGAGATAACCAGTGGAGGCTTCTAGCAGCATCACAGCAATCCAGCCTGCATGCTCATCACAGTATATCCCAGTAGTCTCAGCACAGTCTCATCATAGTATTCTCCAGTAGTCCCAGCACAGTCTCCTCATCACTGACCTCTTACCTCATCTTTTATACCCTTGATTACACCACCCAGAATGAGGTCACCGGCAACGGCAAGTATGGTTGACTAACGCACTCAAGTCCAGATTCTTTGTAAGGAGATAGGATTAAGTGGAATGATACAATGCCTTCTATATGTTATCAACCATGTCTGATCAACAGCCCAGGCTGAACAATGCATGTGTATTTGATCACCCAGGGCTATGTAGGAATTCAATGGAGCCATTCTGGGATGGATACAAAGCCCTATTGTTCCATGGTTGCCACTACTGACAACATACATCTAGGATTAGAGCTGCGCACATTATGAGTAAATGGAATTAAGAGAGAGCTACGCTACCCAGAGATCAAAATACATTTTTGAGTTATAGCCATATTTAAGTGGAATCATCCCTGCACATGGTATTAGGTCCCATGGCAGTCCCTGCACATGGTATTATGTTCCATAGCTCTCTTCAGACCCCCGAGTATAATAAGTCCAAGAGAGGAGACAAACATAAAAAAACAATGCTACTCACCTTTTTCCATGCTCCGCAGCCGCTCTGTTCTCTTCGGCGCTTCTGCCTGTAGTCAGCGACCACTGATTGGGTCTCTGGGATCACGTCGCATCATTATGCGTAATGACGTCAGACGCAGATGTGACCTCTGAGGCCCTGTCAGCTGTCAGAAGCGCCTGCAGATCGCACAGCCGCCGCGTAGCGCAGGGAGCAAGGTCAGTATCATTGTTTTTTATGTTTCATTACTTCTCCTAAGTCTCCGCTTATTATACTCGGGGGTCTGAAGAGACCCCACAGTATAATAATAACAGTTTCGTTTCGGCAATGTTTGGTCCGATCGAAGCTGCTGGGTGAGGACTCCGCTGCTGTGCCAGGGAAATAAGCCTCGTAGTCTATGGGGTCCTCAGGTTTCCTTAGGTAACTGCTTTTCTATGCATATAGGTTTCCATTCGTGGGGGGTCACCAAGTGGACTCCCCAAACGGCAACCGAACGCAAATGTGAACCGACCCTTAGTGATTTTTATGGTAGTTCTATGGTCAGTGTTTATTTGTACATACATAGCTCAGTCTCCTCATGTGTCACAGTTTGTTGATTAATTGGTTAACAACTTAAATTAGTTCTAGTTATGACGCTCAGCTTCCCTATAAAATTAGACATAGCTTATGAGTGAAGCATTTCCAATGCAGGAGGGCATTTGTAATGCAGTAGTCCATCTTAACCTAAGTGCACTTATACATGTCACTTAGACTGGGCACAAGACAAGCAAGCAATGGAAGAACACAAGGTAAACCTAGACCCAAAACAACAAGCTTCAACACATGGTATCATAGAGCTGCACTGTGACTTAGGCTGAGGCCCCAAGTTGAGGAAACACAGCTTTTTTTGTTGCAGATTTTGCTGCAGTTTTTTGAGCTAAAGCCAGGAGTGGATAAGTAAAATTTAGAAGTATAAGAACTTCCTATATATTTCCCATTCCTATTGTAGCCATTCTTGGCTTTGGCTCAAAAAACCGCAGCAAAATCTGCAACAAAAAAAGCTGTGTTTCCGCAACGTGGGGCCTCAGCCTTACTATCTTAGCAATTGTTGTCATGAGGAACTTCCCTCCATCTCTACCACCAGTGCACACTATCCATATCAATCCCTCTCTTCCTTTCCTATGTACAGCTCTCACACACTTTTCACTCTCAAAAACCACCCTAATCCCTATATTTCTTTTAACCCTTTCCCGACTATTATAGCGGATGCTGGGTGTTTAAAGATGGCGGCCGCTCGGGAGTTGTGCGGCCGCCATACCCGCCAGGTCTCTGCTGTTTTATACTGCAGAGACCTGGTGCTAATTCCCGCAATCGATGCACACATTGATCGCGGACATTAACCCCTCTGGCGCCATTTTAACAGTGGCGCGTGGGCGTCGCAATTTTGTCAGGGATAGCCGGCACCCGGAGCAAGTTCCGGGGGCTGGTGTCCTGATGCTATTACAGCCAGGAACCTTCTGAAGGCTCCCAGGCTTGTCTTTCATTAGTTTTTATTGCAGGCTACTCTATTTAGTCTGCAATAGAAATGCCTTTTTTTGCAATGCATTAGCATTGTAATGCATTGAATTAGTGATCATACCCCCAGGGGTTCAAGATCCCTAGGGGGTCTAATAAATGCAAAAAAAATTTTTTAAAAAGTATAAAAAAAAAAAAATATATTAAAAGTTCAAATCACACCCCTTTCCCTAGAACACATATAAAAGTACTTAAATACTGTGAAACACATACACATTAGGTATCCCTGTGTCCAAAAACGCCCGGTCTACAAATCTATAAAAATATTTTTCCCATACGGTAAACGCAGTAGCGGGAAATAAAATCAAAAGTGCCAAACCGCCGTTTTTTCACTGTTTTGCCTCTGATAAAAATTAGAATAAAAAGTGATCAAAGCAATAGACATTCCCCAAAATGGTATAACTAAAAAGTACACCTGGTCCCACAAAAAAAGACATCCTATGCATCCCCATACACAGAAGTATAAAAAAAGTTACAGGTGTCAGAATGTGGCGACTGTTAGAAAAAATTTTTTTTAGCACAGTTTTGGATTTTTGCTAAGGGGTTAAAATGTAAATAAAATCATATAAGTTTGGTATCCCCGGAATTGTACCAAAACATAGAATACAAGTTACATGTCATTTTGGCTGCACAGTGATCGCCGTAAAAACGAAGCACGTAAGAAAATCGCACAAATGCACTTTTTCTTCAAATCCACCCCATTCTGAATTTTTTTCCAGCTTCCCAGTACATTATACAGAATAACTAATTGTAGCATCATGAAGAAAAATTTGTCCTGCAAACATTAAGACCTCATATGGCTCTGAGAGCGGAAAAATAAAAAAGCTATGGGGTTTGGAAGGGTGGGGGGGGTGGAGTCAAAAACGAAAATCGGAAAATTCCTCCGGTGGGAAGGGGTTAACAGTGAAACAAAACATAAGCATCCACATAAATCTCTGAACCATCTTCTGTCTGTGTGTATTTTTCTCATCCTAGCTGTTGGGGACATCTTTCCTACCCCTGGTCCTCCTTCTTTCACTAACTTTTCCTTTTCCTGTACACATAAAAGTCCCACTAACCTCATCAATATTCACCATATTCCCTCTCCTTATCTTTCTCCTGTCTCTTTTAACTTCTCTCTCTGCAACGTCCGGTCAGTGTGTAACAAACTAGAATATATTAATGACTTATTCCATAGTAAATCTTTCAACCTGCACGCCCTTACTGAAACCTGGATCCAGCAGCCTGATATGGCCTCCCCTGCTAATCTGTCTCATGGTGGCCTACATTTCTCACATACTTATAGGCCTGACAACAGGCAGGGTGGTGGGGTAGGCATACTTCTATTAACTCAGTGCACTTTTCAGGTCATTCCGCCAGTACCCTCACTCACATTCCCCTCATTTGAGGTCCATGCCATCAGACTTTTCCACTCTTCTTATGATCTACCATCCACCTGGCTCACCATACCAATTTCTGGATCACTTCGCTTTTTGGCTTCCCCTATTTTTATCCAGTGAAATTCCTATCCTCATCATGGGTGACTTTAATATCCCCATTAACGCCCCTGTCTCCCCAGCTGCCTCACAGTTTCTCTCAATAACCACTTCTTTTGGTCTTTCACAACTTTCCTCTTCCAACACACATGTAGATGGCAACACGATAGATCTTGTCTTCCTTCGACTACTCACAGTTTCTAAACTTACTAACTCTTCTCTGCCCCTCTCTGATCATAACCTTCTGTCTTTAACCATCAGTACTTTCTCTCCTTCACAGGACACACCTACAGTCATGGCCAAAAGTTTTGAGAATGACACAAATATTATATTTTCACATGATCTTCTGCCCTCTGGTTTTTATGTGTGTTTGTCAGATGTTTTTATCACATACAGAAATATAATTGCATTCATATTATGAGTAACAGAAGCTTATATTGACAGAATGAGTTAATGCAGCAAGTCAATATTTGCAGTGTTGACCCTTCTTCTTCAGGACCTCTGCAATTCTCCCTGGCATGCTCTCAATCAACTTCTGGACCAAATCCTGACTGATAGCAGTCCATTCTTGCAGAATCAATGCTTTAATTTTGTCTGAATTTGTTGGTTTTTGTTTGTCCACCCGTCTCTTGATGATTGACCACAAGTTCTCAATGGGATTAAGATCTGGGGAGTTTCCAGGCCATGGACCCAAAATCTCTATGTTTTGTTCCCTGAGCCATTTAGTTATCACCTTTGCTTTATGGCAAGGTGCTCCATCATGCTGGAAAAGGCATTGTTGAGCGCCAAACTGCTCTTGGACGGTTGGGAGAAGTTGCTCTTGGAGGACATTCTGGTACCATTCTTTATTCATGGCTGTGTTTTTAGGCAAGACTGTGAGAGAGCCGATTCCCTTGGCTGAGAAGCAACCCCACACATGAATGGTTTCAGGATGCTTTACAGTTGGCATGAGACAAGACTGGTGGTAGCGCTCACCTCTTCTTCTCCGAATAAGCTGTTTTCCAGATGTTCCAAACAATCGAAAAGGGGATTCATCAGAGAAAATGACTTTACCCCAGTCCTCAGCAGTCCACACCCTGTACTTTTTGCAGAATATCAGTCTGTCCCTGATGTTTTTTCTGGAGAGAAGTGGCTTCTTTGCTGCCCTCCTTGAGACCAGGCCTTGCTCCAAGAGTCTCCGCCTCACAGTGTGTGCAGATGCACTCACACCTGCCTGCTGCCATTCCTCAGAAAGCTCTGCACTGCTGGTAGCCCGATCCCGCAGCTGAAACACTTTTAAGAGACGGTCCTGCCGCTTGCTGGTCTTTCTTGGGCGCCCTGGAGCCTTTTTGGCACCAATGGAACCTCTCTCCTTGAAGTTCTTGATGATGCGATAGATTGTTGACTGAGGTGCAATCTTTCTAGCTGCAATACTCTTCCCAGTTAGGCCATTTTTGTGCAGTGCAATGATGACTGCACGTGTTTCTTTAGAGATAACCATGGTTAACAGAAGAGAAACAATGATGGCAAGCACCAGCCTCCTTTTAAAGTGTCCAGTGGTGTCATTCTTACTTAATCATGACAGATTGATCTCCAGCCCTGTCCTCATCAACACCCACACCTGTGTTAATGGAGCAATCACTGAAACGATGTTAGGTGGTCCTTTTAAGGCAGGGCTGCAATGATGTTGAAATGTGTTTTGGGGGATAAAGTTCATTTTCTAGGCAAATATTGACTTTGCAAGTAATTGCTGTTAAGCTTATCACTCTTTATAACATTCTGGAGTATATGAAAATTGCCATTAGAAAAACTGAAGCAGTAGACTTTGTAAAAATTAATATTTGTATCATTCTCAAAACTTTTGGCCATGACTGTACTCATCATACATATAGGAATTTACGTGCTATTAACACCAAGCACCTCTCAAACATTCTACAGTTCTCGTTATCCCACATCTCTTCACTCTCCTGTCCCAATCTGGCCACCAGTCACTATAATGAAACCTTTAAAAGTGCACTGGATGAGGCGGCTCCCCCTCCACTCGAAAATTTTGATGCAGGAGGCAGAAAACCTGATACACGCCACAGACGCATTTTCTTCATTGATGCTCTAGGTGTGTTGAACATCTGTGGAGAAAATCACGTACACCTGTAGATTTCCTCCACTTCAAGTTTATGCTCAAAACCAGTAGCTCTGCCCTTAACCTCGCCAAACAAGCCTATTTCACCACTCTCATCTCTTCTTTCTCCTGTAACCCTAAAAGGCTTTTTGATACTTTTCACTCCTTAATCACTCCCAAGGTGCAAACGCCATTCACAGACCTCTGTGCAGAAGACCTGGCCACCTATTTCCATGACAAAATTGATAAGATCCGTCAGGAAATAACTGCCCAATCCCCAGGAGGCATTGATCCCCTCACCTACCGCACTTCATCCTGTTCATTCTCATCTTTTGAACCAGTTACAGAAGAGGAAGTCTCTCAGCTCCTTTCTTCTTCTCGCCCTACGACCTGCAGTAGTGATCCTTTCCCCTCATACCTTCTCCAGTCTCTGTCAACTGCTGTCATGACTTACCTTACTAAAATATTTAACCTCTCCCTCTCTTCTGGAATTTTTCCATCCTCTTTTAAACCTGCTGTCATAACTCCGTTATTAAAGAAATTGTCCATTGTCCCGTCCTGTGCTGCTATCAACCTGTCTCTAACCTCCCCTTCATCTCCAAAATCTTGGAACTCTTAGTCTATTCTCATTTAATCCGCTATATTTCTGCTAACTCTCTTCTTAACCCCTTACAATTTGGCTTCTGCATTCTGCACTCTATTGAAACAGCCCTCACAAAAGTCTCCAATGATCTCTTGATTGCTAAATCTAATGGTGACTATTCTCTTCTTATTCTTCTGGATCTCTCAGCAGCATTTGACACTTTTGACCATCAACTCCTCCTCACTATACTCCACTCTGTCAGCATCATGGACACCGAGCTCTCCTGGTTCTCCTCTTATTTCTCAGACCGCACTTTCAGTGTATCATTTACGGGCTCTGTCTCTTTCCCTCTTCCCCTTGCTGTTGGGGTTCCTCAGGGCTTGGTCCTAGGCCCTCTGCTCTTCTCTCTCTACACAGCCCCTATTGGACAAATCATCACCAGATTTGGCTTCTGGTACCATCTTTTTGCTAATGACACCCAATTATATACGTCGTCCCATGACATCACCCCTGCACTAATACAGAACATCAGTGACTGTTGTCTCAAATATCATGTCTTCGCTTTATCTGAAACTGAACTATTGCTATCCCTGATATCTCCATTGCAGTCTCCGGCCTTATGTAAGATGGGGAAACAGCCCTCATGTTATGAATGTAACTGTTTCTGTAGATTAGTTTATTTTTTTTATAAATTGACATTTGTTTGTTTGACCACAAGAGGCCACTGTTACCTCAGAAATAGAAGAGACTGTAATTCTGTAATTCCCTGGAGTAGTGACGTGCAGACCCTGTTCTGCAGAGGAGGAACAAGAAGAGAGAGAGTGTGTCTGGCAGCCATCTTAGCTGTGTGTGCTTCTGAGCTTTTAGAAGAAGAAGGGCTGAAGTGAGAAGAAAAGACATTCTTAAAGGATTAGAGACATATGAGTGTGCTGAAGCAGAGACTGTTCCAGGGTTTGTTCAGACAGCCTCCTAAGGTGAAGATTACTATCAAGGAAAGGCTGAGAGGTGGCCCAGTCAGTGAGACCGCATGTTTGGATGAGCCCTGCTTTCAGCGGTTCCAGAGAGAAACTACAAGGTACCCAACAAATCTGAAACAGTAAAAGAAGTAATCGTGCACGCACCACATTAGATTTTTGGCGCAAATTGCTTGGGACTGAATAAGGGCCTGTAGTTAGACTAGTGAGGCATACTCATCTTCACAGGCCACACTACTGGTGAATTATCTACCTATTTGGTAGTAAGGACTCTATTGAGTCTTCTTTTGTGTTGTAACTCCCAGAGAGAAGCTTCTGAGGAAGTCTAGAAGCGACATTTTATACATGGTCATATTTCTTTGTCTTGCAAGTTGACCTACTATTATAGTTACTCGGTTGTACTTTGTTTGTGGGGAATAGGGATATTTTGATAAGTTTGTAAGCTCTTGTGATATACCGCCGGTTCCTCTATCGCACTCATTGAATTGTTCCTGTGACTAGGGTGATAAAAAGGTAACAAGTGGCTGGTTAGTTGCAGCCTGCAGATAAGTAAAAGCTTGGAGTTTATTGGAGCTGCACATGAGAAGGCACCGCGCTGTACAACACCAGGGTCTCAGCTTACTGGCTGAGTGTATGTAAATAGTTGAGAGTGTTTTTCTGGTAAATAGGTGTTACTACACAAAGTAAAATCTTGTTTTTTTACTAAATTGATTTGGAGTTGCTTCCTTTGTTCATGACTTCGCTGTATCCTGGGGAGCCCACCCCAGTAAACGGTTTACACTTACTATAACTCCTAGGCAGAATGCCCACTGCCTCAGCGTTATGTTTGACAGACTTTTCCTTCACCCCCCATATCTAGTCACTCGTACGCTCATGTCATCTCCACCTCAAAAACATCTCCAGAATCCGGCCTTTCCTTACCACAGATACATTAAAGACCGTTATTGTTGCCCTGATTCACTCTCGCCTTGACTATTGTAACTTCCTTCTAATCGGTATTTCCCTTACTAAACTCTCCCCTCTACAATCTATTCTGAATGCGACGGCCAGGCTCATCTATCAGTCTAGACGCTACAGCGATGCCTCCGGTCTGTGTCAGTCACTACATTGGCTGCCTATTCAATACAGAATACAATATAAATTTATCACCCTCATCCACAAGGCTCTCCATAATGCTGCACCTTCCTACATTTCCTCCCTCATTTCTGTCTATCGCCCAACCCGTGCTTTCCGTTCAATGACCTAAGACTAACATCCTCTATTATCAGAACCTCCCACTCCCGTATACAAGACTTCTCCTGAGTTGCACCACTTCTCTGGAATGCTCTACCCCGGACAATCAGATTAACTTCCAATTTCTACAGCTTGAAGCGCAAACTAAAGACACGTCTCTTCAGATGGGCCTATCTCTTTTCTTAATGTAAACCCTTCCGCAGTTAGAATCCCTATAACTAACCCTCCTCTGTTCAAACTCCTGCATTACCCCACAGGATATGATGCTGTATCGGAATGTAACTTAATATGTCCAGAGACCATATGCACATTAATCCTTTCACTGCCAGGGGTCTCCGGAAATTTTGCACCTCTGGTAGCCAGAGCAATTTTCAGTTTTGAGATGGACAAATAAAACCTAAATTGCAACATTAAAAAATCATGCTTACCCCCCATACCTATACCCCACACCTGCAGCATTGTCAGAATGCCACTTGGTACTGTATGCGAACAGGCACCTTCATGCAATTTTGATTTAAAGTGAATGTTTTATAAAAAAAAAAAAAAAAAAAAAAAAAGCAAATAAATGTATATTAGTTGCTAAAAGTGGAAACTCAACAAAAAGTTATATGCACCAAATCTCCTAAAAATAAGAGTTCAACATGTGCAGAGTTCATTCATATCACTAAGGCCTAAACCTGCATGCACATATCTTCATAAAATCACCAGAATTTGAAGGAACAAAAATCTGCTTTGAAGCTGGAAATGTTAAAAAATATCATCCTACAAAGTGTAGGGATGTGAAAAGCAAGTGCACCCCTAAACCCTATATATTTCTTGAAATTAGACAACCTGAAGATTGTGTGTCTCAATGGGTTATCAATAGCCATGTCCGCCTTCATGTAACTTTGTGACAAACACAAATAATTTTTTGAAAAAATGCACTAACACACATATTTGCATCTAAAACTCATATTCAATCTTACATTCACACACAAAATACATTTAAAATAAAAGATCAAGGTGTACACAATTTATATATTTTTTAATGACGTCTGTATTGTTGCTGCATATGGCATTAAGCAGACAACAGCACATAAGTAGCTTTCACAATGTCCATAAAGCCTCTGTTTGAAAAACAGCTAAACTAAGTGTTCAATAATCAGCAGCATGTGAGTGGCTTTATCACAAGGTCAATAGAGCCCCTGTTTGAATAGATCTATCTTAAGAGGCTTAACAAAATGTAAACACAGCCCTTGTTTGTATAAAGATATCCTCTAAGAGGTTTATAACAATGTCCACACAGCCCCTGTTTGTATATAGCTATCCTCTAAGAGGCTTATCTCAAAATAAACACAGCCCCTGTTTGTTAAAGCTATCCTCTAAGACGCTTTAGCAATGTAAACAGAGCCCCTATTTGTATAAAACTATCCTCCATAAAGCCTCTGTTTGAAAAACAGCTAAACTAAGTGTTCAATAATCAGCAGCATGTGAGTGGCTTTATCACAAGGTCAATAGAGCCCCTGTTTGAATAGATCTATCTTAAGAGGCTTAACAAAATGTAAACACAGCCCTTGTTTGTATAAAGATATCCTCTAAGAGGTTTATAACAATGTCCACACAGCCCCTGTTTGTATATAGCTATCCTCTAAGAGGCTTATCTCAAAATAAACACAGCCCCTGTTTGTTAAAGCTATCCTCTAAGAGGCTTTAGCAATGTAAACAGTGCCCCTATTTGTATAAAACTATCCTCAACGCGTTTCCCCCAGAGATAAGCAGGGTTCATCAGGAGAAGGTAAAGATAAAGATAATATCAAGCTTACTAAGATAATTTGCAGTAATAACTGCAGTTCCCAGTGTCCTGATGGTGGACACTGGTACTAAGAGAGCCGACGCCATTCACTGTGTCCCGCCGGGTTAATAAACCCGTAGCTCCGCCCCCATGACACTCCCCCTCATGACGTCATCGGACCGAGGCTCCGCCCACCTCATCCGGAGGTTTGTCATGCAGGGAAAACAGGTTTCCATGGAGAGGAGACGCTGAACAAACAAATGTAAAAAAGAGAAAATGGTGAATGAAAACAAGACTGCAATAAAGTAAATAGAAAAGAACCTTTCAAGATCACAATCAGATTTACTTAAGATAACAAATGCAAAATACAAGTATAAGTCTGTAAGAACGGGTAAATGACTGGACTAGGGAAACATTGATATGTACACTAATATGTACTAGAGTGGCAAAGATAAACCAGCCACCACAGCAGTGCATAAAATTATGTACTGTTTTAATTGTTATATCCCATCCATATAGAGAAATACCCAAGGATGTAAAACATCAGTAAAATAAGCAAAAAATATTTGGGTAAAGCATAATAATAAACCGTAGAGTTGAATGAAAACTAATATTGCTATATAAACAGACTAAGTAGATGTAAAATGCAGATGAAACCATAATTATATAAATGATGCAAAAGAGAGTGAATCATTCAGGCCTTTAGGTTTCACACTCTGAAATTGAAAAATACGCCTGGTCTCATGTTGTAGGATCAACCGATCCCAGTTACCACCTCTCATTGGGGGACATACTTGTTCTATACCTTGAAAGGTCAGAGATTTAGGGTCACCTCCATGATATTCCCATACATGGGTAGAGAGGGTGCGATCTTCTCTCCGTGTGATATAGCCTACATGGTCAAGTATTCTGCGTCTAAATTCTCGTATAGTTTTACCTACGTAATTTAACGGACAGGGGCATGTGGCCACATAGATCACACCAGTGGTCCTACAGTTGATGAACTGTTTAGTAAGATGTTTCTTACCAGTAGAGACAATAGGAATAGTGTCCCCTTTCAAGATGTAGTCACATGCCTTGCATGAGCCACATTTGAAGGTCCCAACAGGGACACTCTTATCCAGCCAAGTGCTAGCCGCAGAGCGGGGTGTAAAGTGGCTATGTGTTAGCAAATTACCCAAATTCTGACCTCTGCGATAAGTAACAGAGGGATGTTGACTAATTAATTCTCTTACATCTGGATCAATTGTTAATATGTTCCAATAGGATTTGAGTATTTCCATGACACCCTTAGCTCCACGGTCATAATTCCCTATCAGGCGGATAGCATGTATATCCTTTGGTTTAATCTTAGGGGTAAGTAAAGTGGTACGATCACTAAGAACTGCCATGTCTTTGGCTTCTTTGAGGACAGACGTTGGATATCCTCGTTCGTAAAACCTACCCTCTAGCTCTTTAGCTTTGACATGAAAATCATCCAAATTAGAACAATTCCTACGTATACGAAGGAATTGACCCTTAGGTATTCCCCGCCTGAGGGGGGCTGGATGGAAACTATCCCATTTTAATAAGTTATTTGTAGCTGTCTCTTTACGGTATAAAGAAGTTTCCAAATCCCCCTGTCCGTTAATAATAATGCGAAGGTCCAAAAAAGTAATTGAGTGAGAATCTATTGACGCAGTAAATTTCATATTGATGTCATTTTCATTGAGGGCCTCAACAAAGCCCCAGAACTCTTCTTTGGGGCCTGTCCAAAGGATAAGCACATCATCCATGTACCTTATCCATAGCGAAATCATCCCAGTCCATCTCTCAAAGAGATCCGAAAAAACCAGACGCTCCTTCCACCAGCCCAAAAATAAATTAGCATATGTGGGCGCAGCTGAACTGCCCATAGCGGTCCCGCGTTGCTGATGGAAGAAGCGCCCGTCAAACAGAAAAAAATTCCTCTTTAAAACGAAATCAAGGAGCTCTAGGATGAATTCGCCATGGGGGGCCAATTGAATGGTACGAGATTGAAGGAAATGTCTAATGGCCTCACAGCCCTTATCATGTGGTATTGAACTGTATAAGGCCTCGACATCAATTGATGCCAAACATGAACCTGGTGGTAGTGTTATATTTTCCAACCGTTTCAAGATATCCATTGTGCCTCAGGCATAGGAAGGGAGCGTTAAGACAAATGGTCGCAATATTTTGTCAATGTAAACACTCGCTCCTTTATATATTCCACAAACATCAGCTACAACAAGAGCTCATACTCTCAAAAACACTGATACAGGAGACAAGCAAGATTTTGCTGTTATTCATTAAAATGTTAAAAATCTATATTACACCTAGCAAACTGTGACTGATACCAAAATCTAACTTTTCTGCGATTGCACAGCATACAGTATATAAAAACACAGCTTAATATTTCATATATACAACCACCTCCATGCACCTGCACGCTCAAGCAATCCCTTTCTGCAAACAAAATGTACTTTCCAAAAAACTACAATATGTGAGGAATTCAAACATACCACACATATATAAATCGCAGAAATGCGCCAACCAATTTTGTGCATGCAAATTAAAGGAGTTTAAATAAAAATATAATTTTCTATCCCCCTATAAAAATTGTAGCAATTTATACATTAATCTCTAGTGATAATTGTTATTACTATTTGTGATGATTCTGCTTAAATATGGCTATAACTCAGAGATGTATTTTGATCTCTGGGTATCGTATCTACCGCTTCATTCATAATGTGCACAGCCTACTCATAGGTATATTGCCAATAGTGGCCGGACTGGAACAATAGGGCTTTGTATCCATCCCAGCAGGGCTCCATTGAATTCATACACAGCCCTGAGTGATCAAAGAAACATGCATTGATCAGTCTGGGCTGGTAGATCAGACATGGTTGATAACATTGTATCATTTCACTTGGTCTCATCTCCATACAAAGAATCGTGACTTGAGTGCGTTAATCAATCAGACTTGCTGTTGTTGATGACCTCATTCTGGGTGGTGTCATCAAGGGTATAAAAGATGAGGTAAGAGGCCAGTGGGAGAGTTTTTACAGACAGACTACAGGAGATTACAGACAGACCACTGTGAAGAGCATGCAGGCTGGATTGTTGTATTGATGCTACATGCTAAGAAGCCTCCACTAGTTATTCACACATACCAGAGCATGTGTGAATGTTGGACTACAGAACCACATCAAGGAGATGTGTGGTAAAGTAATTATTTCACCTTTATTCCCTTTTATTTTATTGCACTGTATCTTGTAACTAGTAACTGTTAATGCTTGCATACATCTGCATATCTGTTCTGAACTGCATGTGTTAGATGTTAATACCGACCCATTTAGGGGTTAATAAATATATAACATTTAGAAAGCTTGTCTTGTATTTATCTTGTGAACCCAGCACTCACTGGAGGTGAGTGTGTTTTTTTATGAAAGAAGGCTCAGGTGTGGACCAACGCGGTGTTGGCGCACTGAGGATCTTTCACACTATTATTTTAGTGTGTAACGGATATCGCTAGAGAGGCGTATTTTATGCTAGAAAGATCTGGTATGGACAGGGTGAAATGTAAACTTTATTGATGACTTTGTGCATGTGTTGTGTAAGTGTTTAGTGCAACTCTTTTTGCGCTGCGACCAGTGCCAATGAACTTCCTGGTTATGTTCAGAGTGGTATTATATAAGAATACCCCTCTAATAAGGCTCAAGAGGGTATTACATTATGTGACAATCAGAGAGCAAAAGTATAGTATGCTCTCTGATTGATAGGAGAGGGGATAACATGGACAGAAGTCCCTGCCCCCCTGGGGTCACATACAGGTCTTGCACAGATGATGATGATTTCTCATCTCTGTGCAGTCTGCAGGGTGCTCCTTCTCCCTCCTTCCTCCTACCATAGCTCTTATGATGCTACCTGAGGCAGGGGTGGGGGGCACTTTAGAGCCCTATATCTCAGGATTGGTTCGGGCTATGAAGATGACTTTATATTCATTTTAAAGAAGAGAATCAACTTTAAAATGATACCAAACTCTTCATGATAGCCCTTACAGATTCAGAGCGAATCGCTGTTAAAAACGCTGTCGGGAATTGAGATCTGCAATGGGATCTCAATGCCAAATAGTGTTTTCAACAGTGAATCGCTCAGGATCTGTAAGGGCTATCATGAAGAGCTTGGTACCATCTTTAAAATGAATAATCTTCATAGCCCTAACCTATCCTGAAATATCAGCATTAGCAGTAAGGACGTATTAGATACATTCTCGGCTAGAAAAGTGCCATCCTGGCAGGATGTATAGATACGTGGCTGGGAGGGAAAGGGTTAAATGACACAGCTTTTTTTATGTGTAATGAAAGTAACCTTTATCACAAAAATGTTTGGACAATTGTATGAGCATTGCTACCTCCTATGCCGTCCCTGCTATCTCTTGTGTCACCCCATCTAAATCATAGATTGTAAGCTCTTGCGAGCAGGGCCCTCAATCCCATTGTGTGATTTGAATATTTCTCTGTAATGCATCTGTAAGGGAATTGCTAGAAGAGCGATTCCCCAGTAGCTGCTAGTGATCCCTGGGGGTAGGGGCACGACAAGACAGTGAGCCCTAAGCTGAACCCCCTTACTGTCCCTGCCTACTTGTCTGAACTGTCCTAGGTGACAGACGGCAACTGGGCATCAATCCCTTCTTGATATAAGTCAGGGGTGTCAAACTCATTTTCTCCAGGGGCCACTTCAGCCTCACGGGGTACCTTGAAGGGCCAAGATTATTTTACACATGTATAAAAGTAACTTCTCCTTAACAGATAAGCGAGCTATTAAGCAGTAGTTACATTTGTACATTACTACTGTTACAATCAGCCCTTTGATGTCAACCAGGAAGAACATAATGTATTGTTAAAACCTAAGACATTGGCATGTTACATACTATCCTCATCCTTTTCTGAATATATAAAAAATTAAGCACTATACAAATACTGTTTACCCCTGCAAACGGTATTATGCTCTATAGTTGCCTCTGCACACAGTATTACGCCCCACAGCGGCCCCTGCACACGGTATTATGCTCCATAGTTGCCCCTGCACATGGTATTATGCTCCATAGTTGCCTCTGCACACGGTATTATGCTCAATAGTTGCCCCTGCACACGGTATTATGCTCCATAGTGGCCACTGCACACGTTATTATGCTCCATAGTGGCCCCTGCAATCGGTATTATGCTCCTTAGTGGCCCCTGCA
Organism: Leptodactylus fallax; assembly: GCA_947044405.1. NCBI lineage: Eukaryota > Metazoa > Chordata > Amphibia > Anura > Leptodactylidae > Leptodactylus > Leptodactylus fallax. The sequence continues at coordinate 3,646,802 of CAMRHE010000183.1, forward strand.
TTGGTATTATGCTCCATAGTGGCCCCTGCAATCGGTATTATGCTCCTTAGTGGCCCCTGCATTGGTATTATGCCCCATAGTGGCCCCTGCAAACGGTATTATAGTCCATAGTGGCCCCTGCACATGGTATTATGCCCCATAGTGACCCCCCCACCCATGAACTATTATTATACTCTGGGGTATTTTCAGACCCCAGAGTATAATGATCGGAGACCCAGGTGGTGACAAACATAAAAATCAGTGTTACTTACCTGGGCCCCGGTGCGCTCCCTGCGTTCGGCCTTCTTCAATGTCACACAGACCGGCGTCGCGACATAATGACGTCGGCCTGGCTCACGTGACGCCTGGGACGTCACCAAAGAAGGCCGAAGCCGGCTGGGAGCAGCATCGGATGGCCGGAGAGGTGAGTAACTCTGGTTTTTATGTTTATTACCTCCCCGGGGTCTCCGATTATTATACTCCGGGGCCTGAAAAGCCCCCGGAGTATAATAATAGTAGTATTTGATGGGGTTCACCGGCCGCGGCCTCACTTACCATCCCCGCTCCTGCACACAGCCGCTTCTGCGTCCCATAGCAGAAGGGGAAGCGGGGGCGGCCACGACCAGCAGCGGGGATCGGTAAGTAAATAGGCCGTTACGTGTCGGGGATACTCCAGCAGGCAACGGCCTATTTATATATATAAAAAAAACTTATCTTCACTTACCTGCGATGCCTTGATGCAGCCGCCTCCTCTTCTTGTCTGCGTGTCAGCGTAGGAGGCGCGATGACGTCATTGTATCGCCGCCTGCGCTGACATGCAGAGGTCTTGTAAACCAGCCTTTTTTAAGCGGCCTGTCCTGGGCTGGTTTACATTACATTACCAGAATTGATGGTTTTTTTTTTTAAATTTTAATTAATTTTTGTTAATAAAATGTATTCAATAAGTTATAGGCACCCAAAGATGATGTCATTACAAAATACATCTCACCCCACAAACAACAAGCCCTCCTATGGCTACATCACCAGAGAAATAAAGAAAATATAGCTTGTACAAAGTGAAAACAAAAACCCCAAAACTCGCCAAATCATTAAAACATAACTGGCTGCGGCAGGAAGGGAATGTATAAGCTGTGCGAATGTATATCAGGGGACAAACCAGATTTAGAGCTTATGAGGGAAAATAAACCAGAAGTGACCCCCAGAGTGACCTCCCCAATAATAGGAACTACTGGGGAAATAGTAGGGAATTTGGTGTTCCCAATGCACTCCGCACAGCTTACATATTCACTTATCCCCTGTGCAGTCACATATGGAATACTAATGCTCACTACACCCCTTGATAAATTCTTTGAGGGGTGCACTTTTCAAAATGGGGTCACTCCTTTGGGGAATCCACTGTTATGGTACCTTACAGGCTCTGCAAACATGACATGGCACCCAGATCCCAAACATCTGAATCTGCACTCCAAAAGCCACATACCACTTATTCCCTTCTGCGCCCTGCTGTGTGCCCAAACTGCAGTTTATGCCCACATGTATGAAACTGGTGTACCCAGGGTAACGTACTTAATGTCATATGTGGGTTTAAACTGCTGTATGGACACAGCTGGGCACAGAATGGAAGGAGTGCTATTTGGTTTTTGGAACACAGGCTTGGACGGTTTGGTTTTTGGACACCATTGCACTTTTGCAGAGCTGAAACGCCAGTAACGTGGAATCCCTTGACATGTGACCCCATTTTGGAAACTACACTCCTGAAGGAATTTATCCAGGGGTACAGTGAGCATTTTTAACCCCCAAGTGTTGCTATAATTTATTATCCATAAATGAATACGCAGCTGATTGTGAAAGGTGAAAATGACAATTTTTCCAGGAATACATCATTTCAGTGCGTAATATGTTGTGTCCGGCTTGTATCAGAGATGAATGCTCCAAAAGCTGTTGTGCCCGGGATCCCCACTTAACAGTTTTTGGAGTGTGTGTCTGTGCAGACATAAGCTGGGCACAACATATCGGGCACTGAAATGGCGAATCTCTGGAAAAATGTTATTTTTAACCTTTCATTATCATCTGCGCATTCATTTCTGGAAATTAAAAAAATGCAACACTTAAGGGTTAATAATGCTCGCTACACCACTTGATAAATCCCTTAAAAGGGTGTAGTTTCCAAAATGGGTTGACATGTCTGTGGATTCCACTTTACTGGCAATTCTTGGGCTCTGCAAAAGTGACATGGTGTCCAAAAACCAAACTGTGCTCTAAAAACCAAAACAGTGCTCGTTCCCTTCTGTGCCCGACTGTTCCCAAACAGCAGTTTATACCCACATACGGCATTGCTAAGTATGTTATCCTGGGTACCACAGTATCATACATGTGGGCATAAACTGCCATTTGGGCACACAGCAGGGAGCAGATGTGAAGGAGCACTATGTACTTTTGGAGCGCAGATTTAGATTGTTGTTTTTGGATGCCATGTCACATTTGCAGAGACCCTAAAATTGCCCCTACAAAATGGGGTCACTTCTTGGGGAGTTCCAGTTTACTGGCACCTCCAGGGCTCTGCAAAAACATGGCATCCAGAAAGTCTCTCTAAATCTGTACTCCAAAAGCTAAAAAAACACAGTGCTCCTTCCCTTCTGAGACCTGCTGTGTGCCCAAGCAGCAGTTTACACCCACATATATATATTTTTTCCCCCGGGATAGCCCACTTAATAGTTTTAGGAGTGCATGTCTCTGATGCCACAAAGTGGCCGCAACGTATTCTGAAACTGGATATTTCTTCAAAAACTTCAATTTTCACTTTGCACATTAATTTTTGGGAAGCATTTTTAGGCTCAAAATGATAATACCCCTTGATACATTCCTTGAGGGGTGTAGTTTCTAAAATGGGTTCACTTTTGAGGGAGTTTCCATTCTATTGGTTCTTTTAGGTGCTCTGCAAATACGACATGGCACCCGAAACCTATTCCAGCCACATCTGCCCTCCTAAAGCCAAATAGCGCTCTTTCCATTCTGAGCCCCACCATGTACCCAAACAGCAGATTACAACCACATATGGGGCATTTCTGTGTTCAGGAGAAATTGTGTAACGAACATTGGGGAGCTTTTTCTCCTTTGTCCTCTTGTGAAAATGAAAAAATTGGGGCTAAATTGAAGGTTTATTGGAAAAAAAGTAATTTTTCATTTTCATGTCCCAATGTTAATAAAATCTGTGAAACAGCTGTAGGGTCAAAATGCTCACTATACCCCTTGACATGTTCTGTGAGGGGTGTGGTTTCTAAAATGGGGTCTCTTTTAAGGGGTTTCCAATATATTGGTACTTTGGGGGCTCTGCAAATGCAACATGGTACCTGTAACTATTCCAGCAAAATCTGCCCTACAAAAGCAAAATAGCGCTCTTTCCATTCCGAGCCCCACCATGTACAATATTCAGCAGTTTACGACCACATATGGGGTATTGCTGTATTCAGGAGAAATTTTTTAACAAACTATGAGGTCCTTTTTCTCCTTTAACCCCTTGTGAAAATGAAAACTTTGGGGATAAAGTGATGTTTTAGTAATTTTTCATTTATACATCCCAATGTTAGTAAAATCTGTGAAACAGCTGTGGGGTCAAAATGCTCATTATACCCCTTGATCAATTCTATGAGGGGTGTAGTTTACAGAATTGGGTCACTTTTAGGGGGTTTCCATTGTTACTCTAGGTACTCTAGGGGCTTTGCAAATGAGACATGGCACATGAAAACTATTCCAGCAAAATCTGCTTTTGAAACGTCCAGTGTTGCTACTTCCCTTTTTACTGCCGAATTCCAAAAATCAGTTTACACCCACATGTGGGGTATTTCTGTGCTCTGGAGAAATTGTATAATAAACTGTGAGATGCATTTCCTCCTTTAACCCTTTGTGAATGTGTTAATTTTAGGGCTAAATGAAGGGATTAGTGGAAAAAATGAAATGTCTAAATTTCACCTCGATATCGTTTTAATTCTTGTGAAATGCTTAAAGGGTTAGCAAACTTCTCAAATGCTGTTTTGAATTATTTCATGGGTGCAGTTTTGAAAATGGGGTAATTTATGTGTGGTTTCTAATATATAGGCCTTTATAATCCCTAAAAAATTAGTTTGGGAAATATTCTTGTAAATCTGGAAAATCACTGTTACACTTGTAAGCCTTCTAACATCCAAAATAAATTAAAGGACGATTAAAAGATTATGCCAATATAAAGCAGATATATGATAGATAATATTTATTACTGTATTTGGGTGGTATGACTATCTGTCTGAAAAGCAGAGAATTTCACATTTTGAAAATTGCGATTTTTTATTTTCTTTCCAAATTTCCATCAAATATCCTATTTTTTTTATAAATAAATACAAAAATATTTATTAGTGTTTACCACTAACATTAAGTACAATGTGTCATGAGAAAACAATCTCAAAATCACTTGTGTAAGTTAAAGCGTCTCAAAGTTCTTGCCACATAAAGTGACGCATGTCAGTTTTGAAAAACAAGGCCTGGTCCTTAATGCACTTTTGGGCTATGTCCTTAAGGGGTTAATATAATGTTTTGGGTTTTTTTTACTTTTTATTATTTGTTTATTTATTTTTGTGTGTTTTTACTATGTGTTTGTGTGTTTTTTCAGTTTTAACATGTCCCACAAGGGGACTTGAAGCTGGGATCTCAGATCCCCTGTTCAATGTCCTGCAATACATAGTATTGCAGAACATCGCACAGTAGTTCCTATAGAAACTGTGCATAGTCAGTCAGGAGAGTGTGGCCCGGCTTCCTGCCTGCCATGGCAACCCCTCTGGGGGGTCTGAGGGGATGACAGCGGGGGTTGATCTTGCCTCCGGAACCCCTGGATTCTGTGATTGCTATTGATCACGGCATCCAGGGGGTTAATTTGCCGGAGTTGGAGTATCTTCCGACTCTGGCAGCTGGTCCCGCCCCTCGGCTGTGTGATACAGCCGAGAGCAGGATGTAATGCTGCTGGTACAGCTTCTTTGCCCGTGGCATTACAGCGCCGTAATAGTACTCAGCTGAGTGTGAACTATATACATGCCGCGACGTACTATTATGGCGCAGAGAGGGAAGGGGTAAAACAGCTGTTCAATGTAGGAATAGCCATTCTGGCCACAAAGGTAATTCAGTCTTTTACAAATCCTTCAGAGTGAGGGACGACTCAATATACTTTTGTCTTGAGACTTTTCCACTTTTTGGTGTTAAAGAGAGTCTGGCACCAGAACCCAGCATATTAACTTTGCCACGCTGATAGGCCAACTGAATCAAACTACATTTTCCCTCTGTGAATCAGTGTCTCTGTTGCCATATATTGCTGTTAAGAGTTACAGTGGGGAAAAAAGTATTTAGTCAGCCACCAATTGTGCAAGTTCTCCCACTTAAAAAGATGAGAGAGGCCTGTAATTGTCATCATAGGTAGACCTCAACTATGAGAGACAAAATGAGAAAACAAATCCCAAAAATCACATTGTCTGATTTTTAAAGAATTTATTTACAAATTATGGTGGGAAATAAGTATTTAGTCAATAACAAAAGTTCATCTCAATACTTTGTTATATATCCTTTGTTGGCAATGGCAGAGGTTAAACATTTTCTGTAAGTCTTCACAAGGTTGGCACACACTGTTGCTGGTATGTTGGCCTATTCCTCCATGCAGATCTCCTCTAGAGCAGTGATGTTTTGGGGCTGTCACTGGGCAACACGGACTTTCAACTACCTCCAAAGGTTTTCTATGGGGTTGAGATTTGGAGACTGGCTAGGCCACTCCAGGACCTTGAAATGCTTCTTACGAAGCCACTCCTTCGTTGCCCTGGTGGTGTGCTTGGGATCATTGTCATGCTGAAAGACCCAGCCACGTTTCATCTTCAATGCCCTTGCTGATGGAAGGAAGTTTGCACTCAAAATCTCACGATACATAGCCCCATTCATTCTTTCATGTATACGGATCAGTCGTCCTGGTCCCTTTGCAGAGAAACAGCCCCAAAGCATGATGTTGCCAACCCCATGCTTCACAGTAGGTATGGTGTTCTTTGGATGCAACTCAGCATTCACTCTCCTCCAAACACGAAAAGATTTGTGTTTCTACCAAACAGTTCTACTTTGATTTCATCTGACCATATGACATTCTCCCAATACTCTTCTGAAACATCCAAATGCTCTCTAGCAAACTTCAGACGGGCCCAGATATGTACTGGCTTAAGAAGGGGGACACATCTGGCACTGCAGGATTTGAGTCCCTGGCGGCGTAGTGTGTTACTGACGGTAGCCTTTGTTACGTTAGTCCCAGCTTTCTGCAGGTCATTCACTAGGTCCCCCCGTGTGGTTCTGGGATTTTTTTCTCACCGTTCTTGTGATCATTTTGACCCCACGGGGTGAGATCTTGCGTATAGACCCTGATCGAGGGAGATTATCAGTGGTCTTGTATGTCTTCCATTTTCTAATTATTGCTCCCACATTTGATTTCTTCACACCAAGCTGCTTGCCTATTGCAGATTCAGTCTTCCCAGCCTGGTGCAGGTCTACAATTTTGTTTCTGGTGTCCTTCCACAGATCTTTGGTCTTCACCATAGTGGAGTTTGGAGTGTAACTGTTTGAGGTTGTGGACAGGTGTATTTTATACTGATAACAATTTCAAACAGTTGCCATTACTATAGGTAATGAGTGGAGGACAGAGGAGCATCTTAAAGATATGTTTTCTCATTTTGTCTCTCATAGTTGAGGTCTACCTATGATGTCAATTACAGGCCTTTCTCATCTTTTTAAGTGGGAGAACTTGCACAATTGATGGCTGACTAAATACTTTTTTTCCCCATTGTAAGTGGCAATACTATTGTTACATATTGACAAAAAAAGTGATTTTTCAGCAACAGAGGCACCAGTTCACAAGTAGAAAATGCTGCTTGTTTCAGGTGACCATTAGCTTATCTGTGGAGCTGAGTTGATATACTGGGTTCTGGTAAATCCCTTTAATTGCACTTTGGCCATGGCTATGGTCACAGCCGCAAGGTTTAACCTATTTTCTATTCTGTTGTTGATCTGACAGGAAACATTCCCAAAATAAATTGCTTAAGATCCACCATGGTGGGAGATGCACTAAATTTCTTTAGTTGATTTAAAGGGGTTGTCCACTTTCAGACCAATATTGAGAAACAAATGTTATTGTTTTCCAATATACTCTATGTATCTATTCCTCATGGTTTTCTAGATCTCTGCTTGGAGTCATTCATTCTGCTTACTCACAGTGGATAAAAATCAGTCCATGGTCATGTGATATGTGATCCATGGTCATGTGATGACACAAGTGCACAATAACATTTGTCTTTCAATATTGGTCAAAAATTACAGTATACCGTAACCTACTACCACTATTTGACACCAACTGTATCCTAGAACAAGGTTTAATAATCACTTAGCATAAAATGGTTGATATGCCAGAAAATATCAAACTGTCAGTCAGCCAAGATACACATGTTCAGTCAAAAATATAATTCTCTGAAAATAACAGCACATTTGATTTTTTTACTGCACCCCATCTTGGGTAGCATGCCTATGGAGAGGCAACCTTGGAACTTCTGGGACTGTTGCCTGTCCTTTCTGACGGATGCTGCAAGATGGTGTCCTCCTTGCATACATTGTCATGTTCATATTATTGAGCAGGATTTTGCATAGATTAATATATCATTTTGTGAGACCAGGTTCAGTAGAATTTGTAATTTATCCATTCTAATTCTCCTTTATTTTGTGTTTAAGAGTCCAGTATGTGTTCTTACCTACTGATTGACAGCTTGCTCTATATGCATAGTCATATAGGGAAGTTTGTCAGTCACTAAGTAGGATTCCTCTATGGATTTCTAAACCCAGAATGATCAAAAAATTAAGCGTATAAGTTATACTGAATCTTTTCCCATCAAACTATAAATCAATATGCTCAGCAACTCCTGCTCTGTAATGCCAAACAGAATGTTCAGTGTAAGCACAACTCTGCAAAAAATCAGATAGAGAGCTCCCTGTGAACGATAAAACAACAACTAAAGTGATCCAAATGAAAGCCCCCCTTGCGGTTGAGTGCTTACCTTGAATAGTTGTTGTGTGGACACAACTATAAAGTTATGTTAATTCCAAGGAGGTAGCTGCATTCACTGGGAACTGCCACTGCCACTGGAGTGAACCAAAGTCAGGGAATCCAAGACAAGAATCCAAAATTACAAATTCTACTGAACCAGGTCTCACAAAATGATATATTAATCTATGAGCTCAATGACTCAACAACCAAAAGTCAGGATACATGTACCTCCACCCAAAAAATAAAATGTGTGGTACAATAGGTTGATGATGAAAGCTTCATTCTTGGTAAAATAATTTCTATGATAATGTGTTTCTGGGTTTATACCCCTTCCTCAAATCAATGACGTGTCTATACTGTTTAAATTACATAGGTATAAGTAAACCCCTCTAATGGGAGGGATCAAGAAACATCACATGATACACTAAGTAAAAGTCACATGACAATAAATAAATAACATAGGTAACAAATATTTCCCTTTGCAACCAGGGGAATCAGTTGCAGCTTTCAGTTCATCTGAGAGCAGCTTTAAAAGCTAAGTGATAAACTTAAGTAAGTGTATGATCTTGCAAGTGTATTTTGATTCTAAGAGTGGTTTTGTTTTAAGTGTGACTTACGATTAAGTGACTTTAGACTCAGGGACTTTAGAAAAGAAAAAAAAAACATTTGAGCCTATACACTTTATCTGGACTGTGCTTATTTTACTTGTATTTTTTATTTTGGTTTAATAATTCCAATTAGGTAAAATGTACTTAACAACGCGGTCCAGTGTACATCTTGCAACTTGTATTCTCTGCATGAACACCCGCTTGAGAGGGCACATTGCTGTGCAAGATGTAAGCACGTTGCGGATTTGGAAGCCCAGGTCATGGATCTAAATGAGCAAATTTCAAGACTGAGATCCACTGATAATTTGGAAAGGAGTTTGTTGTTCACAGAGCAGGAACTCGCTGGGGTAAGTGCAGAGGGGAATGGTAGCATGGAAGTGCAGGAACAGAAGGCAACTAGCTGGTTGACAGAAAGCAGTGGGGAAGAGGGAAGAGTGCAAGGGATTTTAGTCCTGAACTGGCACACCCCATCAAGTTTGGGGGATGTTAGTACAGAGGTAACACTGCTGCAGCAAGACACTTCTGGCCGCCAGAGGAATGTCTGCTCCAGTAAGAAGGGGGATAAGAGTGAAGAACAGGCCAGACAAGTGCTGGTAGTGGGGGATTCAATTATTAGGGGAACAGACAGGGCAATCAGTCACAAAGGCCAGGATCGTTGTACGGTGTGTTGCCTTCCTGGCGCTCAAGTTCGACACATTGCGGATCCGGTTTATAGTTTACTGGGTGGGACTGGTGTGGATCCAGCAATCATGGTGCACGTTGGCACAAAATACAAAGCTAGGGGTAAGTGGAAGATCCTTAAAAATGATTTCAGGAATCTAGGAAGCAAGCTGAAGGAAAGGACCTCAAAGGTGGTATTTTCTGAAAGTGGGAGATTAGGGAGATAAACAAGTGGCTCGAGCTGGTGTAGGGTTCTAGGAGAACTGGGCCGATTTTGCAGTGGGCTACAGATTCTATGGTAGGGATGGGCAGCAGCTCAATGGAGAGAGTGCAGCTGTGCTGGGGCAGAAGATGGCTAGACAGTTGGAGTAGTGTTTAAACTAGGGACTGGAGGGTAGTTGTAGAGGGCAAGATAGTGTAGACATGGAATGAGGGCTAAATAATGTAACTGGGGGTGGAGAGGAAGGTGAAGTGAGAACAGTCAGTAGGCAGAGGAAGAGTAAGGATAAAGATCAATCCATAAAATGTACATATACTAATGCCAAAAGACATGTCTGGACTCTAGCTATGACTGAGCTGTAAATATACATGGGTACAGTATATTTAGAAAGGAACATACCAATAGGAAAGGGGGAGAGGTTTGCTGGTATGGAAAATTTTGGCTTTAGAGTCATTCCATATCAAGTGGACCAGGGGTCCCCACCTGACCATCTCAGATTTTGATGAAATTTGGTACATAGTTTCTCTATGATATAAAACTAAGTTGTGCAAAATTTTAGTTCAAAAGACTAAAAATTAGAGGTTCTAGGGGACCTCAAGTAAAGGGTTGCAAAACGTCACCTAAGCAAAAATGACATTTTGGGCCAACTTCCAGAAGCTGTAAACATGGAAGTTTTAGTAGTATAAGGTGGATATTTGGAGAACCTGCACAACTTTTAGGGCTTAATGAACTGTCAAAACCCCATGTTCCTAGTCCTCTTACTTTTTGCATGGTTTAGGCTCAAACTTTGCAAAAAAAAACTGCAAAAATGAATTTACAGAGATGTTGAGGCTGCTGTAGTGTCAAAACTAGTTGGCCTTTCAGGCTGGTACTAAACTTTTTTGGTAGGTGTACTAAATACATGGCTTTAATGAGGCCTTCCAATTTGCAGGACTTTCCTTTTAGTGGTTGAAAAAATACAAGCGTTCAAAGATGGTATATAAAGCATTTTTGCCTAATTTTGGCTATTTTTGATGCCCTATATCTCCAGTGGTACAGCTTCAATCTTCTTTCTTTTAGCACCATTAGAAAGAGCAGATTTCCTTCTATCAGAATATGTTGTTTTCATTTTGGAGTCTCTTCATATAAGGATTGAAAAAAAAAAAGTGTTTTTTGGCCAGTATTGTTGAATGATAGAGGAAACGGGCCCATCGATGTTTCTAATTGCTGTATAAGTCACTCAGTGCTTTAAACATACGTTGGTCCATGGTGGCTACGCCACTACCAATTCAATAGGAAATGGCGACCTCATCACCAAGAGGTCATGCCCAATAGCCAGGCAAGTCCAGCCACGGGTGGGGCACTTGGCACAGGTTCCCAAGCCTGAGGTTCCCAAGCCTCATTTGGTTGTCTTTTCCTAGGTTCTCAAGCCTAATGAGGGTGTCTTAATGGCTCCCAAGCCATAGTAAAACCTCAGTGCTGAAGTGACAAGAATTTTTCACTGATAAGTTTCACTGCTGTTTCTGAAAATTTATACTGTTGTCTTAGTGCTGTAATTGCTGATACTGGAAGAACTGCTAGAATATGCTGTCCAGGAATCCAACAAGAATCTCTTCTGATAGACCAATGAAGTGATTGTGCAAGCCCACATGGATGCATAAAGTTGACCAAGGAATCATGTTCTTCAAATGATGTGTCACAAACATTGCCAATCCACCATTTGTTGTCATAAACACAGGCAACATACTGCCCAGGCTGAAGTTGAGACACATTTATGCCAGTTGAGACAAATGAGGAGGAATCATTTGATTCTCTACTGACTGAAATTTGGTTCAAGTCACGAGTTCCAGCAACTGTGAAAGCTTTACTGAATCTTTCCTCTTGTGCAGATCTTGAAGATTAAATTTCATCCTTGGAAACAAAAATGAACTTGATTTTATTTATTTTTGATCACAAAATTCAAACAAGCCTTGTGCTGTGAGAATTTGGCTATTTTTAGGTTGTTGCAAACTAGCCAGAGCAGCTAGTCACTTTGTTGTACCACCTATGGCATCACATGGTGACTTGCCATGGCTTGTGCCAAAGAAATTCCACTGTGCACTTATTCCATATTCTGTTTGATGATAGCACAAGTTGGCAAAGTTTTTGAAGTTCTTGTATTGTGCAGCTGAGCCATCACTAAAGTATGTTACATACTTTATTTCACCATTTGTGCTTCTCAAGAATGCAATTAATTTTTCCAAGAATGCATGTACAGCAACTGTATCATCCCGCAAGCTGTCACTTATTATGCAAACACTTGTGCACTGAATTTCACTTGAAGCATCACGGAAGTACACAACAAATGGGTGCAGTGTAGCTTGACTGTTTTCCCAGTGGAAACCTTGAACAGCATCTTGGACAATAAAGGAGTAGTTTTCAGCAAAGTCCATGAGAACAAAAATTTCACAAGGATTTAGGTTTTCTTTAACAGTTTTTAAGTATTGTGTCTGATGTTTGGAAATGTAATGGTGAATTGACAGGTCAGAAACTTTCAATGCAAGCTCAGATACAAAATCAACATACAGTACATCTGTTTGGTCTCCAGTGTGGTGAGATCTGTATGAACCCACTGCTTAAACTCAATTGTTTCACTTGGGTCAGCATCACTAAAAACTTCTGTCAGGTAATTTTCAAGCACATCTTTACCTGGACATAGTTCACACCTGTGAAGCATGCATTCTTTGCATTCCAAATTGCAAACAGTTTTGGCAATCAGTGCTTTGTAATCTTTGTTCAGCAGATGGCTTCCAGCAAGCATAAGCTTCACATTTTGATGAATCACACAAACGCACACTGAATGCATACCAGATGAGCCAACAGTGAAACGCCATTTTGGCCTTAGCTCACAAAATTTTGAACAACCCACTTCTGGCCCATTTCGAGTACGATATGCAACATACATTTCTTTTAGATTGCTAAGCAGAAAGCGCATTTGCATTTGAATTTTTTCAGTGCCAGTTCTGACAGACAAAATCTTTTTTCCCTGGACACAGTCTACTGAAGTCATCTTCAAAAAAGGCAAGAATTTTTTTGTGGTTTCTTCTGGTAAAACTTTACCTTTCTTCTTGTCTGGTTTTGCCAGAATTCCACGAACTGATTTCAGATTCCTTGCCTTTTTAACCATTCTAGTTGAAACCATGAATTATGAGGCAGTTCTTTCAATAGACCAACTTTTTGGTAGTAAAGTTAGTATTTGCAGTTTTTCTGTATGATTTGCTGAAACTTGGACTTTGCTTTTCAACTCATTTAGCAGGTCATCATAATCAGAACATTTGTCACATTTCTGACTGGTAGAAGGTTGATTTTCAAACTCATTTGGTTCAAAGCCACCAGCAACTGCAAGATGACTCCTCAAAGTATTTTGCACTCGCCTGATTTTGCTCTTGGTATAGCCTCGTACATCACACTTGCTGACTTTTTTGAACTTTAACGGAGAAATACCAAGAGATGTCAAACTTGTCTTAAACTTGCCTGAAATGTCACTGTGTTCATCTGCTGCTGCTGATGAAGAATCAGCAGCATTGTTACGGACTTCTTTTTGACAAGATGGACATAGTTTCTGACCTGGCACAAATATTTTGCTTGTAATGGCCTTTAGCTGGGCTGCTAGTGTGTCATCCAGCACTCTTAAGCCCCTTTTTACATTATGACCACCTTTGGAAAATGGGTTACAGCAGGTTCTTTGCAAAAATTCAAACTTTTTCAGCAGTAAGGATTCATGATGAAGGCAAATAGTTGATCCAGCATCGAAAAGTTGTCCAGAACTTCTGTTGATCAGGCAGAAGCGCTTCAATTAATTTCAAACCTTTATTTTTATTGTATGTCAGTAAATGACACTCTGATGTACTTGAACAGCCAACTGAGTAAAGTGGAAATTCTTCTGAACTTTCTGGATCCATTGATGAGCATTAGCATCAGTTCACATTTATTCTTGCCAATGGGTAAAATTTAACTTCAGTCTCAAGTGATTAATATCTTCATTTGTGGCATTTAATTCAATATAAATGAGCCTGTCGGTGCAGGTGTGAGTTTCTTCAACAAAAAGTATATATACAATGGTTTTCCCCCTGCTTTTTAGTTTACTTGAACACAGTTTTATAACATAATGTTTAAAGAAAACTTTGGTTTAAAGAAAACTTCTTTAGCCAGTTAGACTTGGCCAATTATGATTGGTGGACCCTGTTGCAAGGCGGAATTGTTTGTTTCATTGCCCATTTGTATGCTTCTGGTACCTCCTGCCTCCTGAGTGTCTGTTGCTAGGCTTACTTTGATGCCTACAGTTCACTAAGAGGTCAAACTGTAGCAAGGGTGCAGTGAAGAAACACAGCAACAGACACTCAGGAGGCAGGAAGTACCAGAAGCATGCAATTGGGCAATGAAACAAACAATTCCGCCTTGCAACAGGGTCCACCAATCATAAATTGGCCAAGTCGGTCATCCTAACTGACTGCAGTTTTCTTTAAACCTGTTATGAAACCAGGCCTCATCCTTCCACATCCTAAAAACATTCCTGTTTTTTCATTTTCTTGAATACAGTTTTATAACATAATGTGTTCTTTAAAAAATTGTTGTTTATTGAAAGAAGAATCACTTTTACTACACTTGTATCAAGGGTGTAGTGAAGAAATCACAGGCTACTGCCTGCAAACATTTGAGGCCATTTTTTCAATCCTTATATGAAGAGACTCCAAAATGAAAACAACATATTCTGATAGAAGGAAATCTTTGTAATGGTGCTAAAAGAAAGAAGATTGAAGCTGTCCCACTGGAGATATAGGGCATCAAAGATAGCCAAAATTAGGCAAAAATGCTTTTTATACCAACTTTGTACGCTTATATTTTTTCAACCACTGGAAGGAAAGTGCTGCAAATTGGAAGGCCTCATTAAAGCCATGTATTTAGTACACCTACCAAAAATCAACCTGAAAGGCCAACTAGTTTTGACACTACAGCAGCCTCAACATCGCTTTAAATTCATTTTTGCAGTTTTTTTGCGAAGTTTGAGCCTAAACCATGCAAGAAGTAAGAGGACTAGGAACATGGGGTTTTGACAGTTCATTAAGCCCTAAAAGTTGTGCAGGTTCTCCAAATATCCCCCTTATACTACTAAAACTTCTATGTTTACAGCTTCTGGAAGTTGGCCCAAAATGTCATTTTTGCTTAGGTGACGTTTTGCAACCCTTTACTTGAGGTCCCCTAGAACCTCCAATTTTTAGTCTTTTGAACTAAAATTTTGCAAAGCTTTGTTTTATATCAAAGAGAAACTATGTACCAAATTTCATCAAAATCTGAGATGGTGAGGTGGGGACGACCTTTAAAATTGGTCCACTTGACACGGAATGACTCTTTAGCCAGTTCTGCATTATGACATCTTGGAGGAAAAAGAATATGTGGAGTCCTTAAAGGTGGAAATTAAGGGAGGAATAAAGAATAATAAAATACTGATATGGGTTGCTACAAATCCCCAAATATAATGGAAGAAGCTCAAAATACACCAATAAAACAAATAGAAGAGGCTGCAAAGCATAATAAAGTCATTCTTATGGGGGATTTCAACTACCTACAGTTGAAACCAGAAGTTTACATTCACTATATAAAAAGACACATATGCATGTGTAGCCCTATTTGGGGGGGTATGAGTATTATCCCTCCCGCAACAGACTCTGGCGCTGACCTGTGTGTATAATGGGACCTGAAGCCTTCGCTGAAGGGAAGAGTGGGAACATATATGAAATATATCAGTGCCTCCACCCAGGATAGAGCCTCTGTACTACAGGGAGGATCTCTTCCTGGGACTTACCCATGAAATACAGTTAGTAGCCTTAACAAGGATCACTGTACTAATCTCACAGTCTGAAGAATACATACAGATACCACATAAGGTTATAACAGTAGCTTTATAAGAATCAACAGGGTAATAATACATACATACAATATACTCAGAACACAGCAATACTACAACAACCAGCAAGTCCTCAACCGTCTTAGGTTATATACCCGGGTATATATATAGATATATAGCAAGAGTCCAGTGCACAATACCTCCAGGCAACAGAAGAGATGCAGGGGCCCCTGTGGATGACTGTGGATCCTCGGATTCTTCCAGGAGATGACAGACAGCCGATCAGGAGATGATGATGATGATGGTGAGATTCTTCACAGGCAGCAAACAGGGCGACGGTGACGGCAGTAGATGCAGGCCTGACTACCCTAACACTGAGTCCTTAACCTGCCAGCTAAACTACTAGTGCCACCGGGCCTCTAACTAGCTAGTTGGCCTTCGGAAGCCTAACCTATCACTGTCCTGAACTATATATATATATGGATCCCTAACTACAGTTACTAGCTAGGTCCTGTGAGTATATAGGGGGTAACACATACCTAACTATATACTGTGAAGTAAAGAGGAACAAGTGGCTCTTAGACTCCCCCAGACATAACATGTCTGTCTCAGCAGCTCTGCTCACATCTCTCCCCCCAGCAGCTCTGCCTCACATGTGTCTGACTCACTGTATTTACAAAACAAAACTTGCACTAAATGCCTGGGGTCTCTGAAGCCAAACTGCAGGGGCAAAGAAGCCAGATACATTATATACTAGTAGAAATGGCAGTTCCCTACACATGTTTTTCTCACTATCTCACATGAAATCAGAATAAACCTTTCCCGCTTTAGGTCAATTAGGATTACCAAAATTATTTATATTTGCCAAATGCCAGAATAATGAGAGAGAGAATTTTTTAAGGCATTTTTATTACTTTCTTGCCATTCTATCACGACCAGGCGACATGCACAAAACTGTGTGCATGTCGCTGTAGGCTTCATGCACTAGAATGTGTGCAGTCTGTAGGTCAGTGAAAATGGCACAGATCACGCACGGATTGGTATCAGTGTATCATTCATGGTTTTAACTAACCCATACATTCAAATTAATTGACAGAGCCGCAATTATGGACAGGTATAGGACCAATTCCATAATTTACGGCTCTTCAATTTGGCCTGAACACACAGCCGCAAAAAGTATGCATGAGGTCAAAGATGTCCTTTAATAAATAAATATACCTGAATAGAAAAGTTAAAAATATAGTTTATTGAATAACACCTAAAATAATCTAAAGAGAGAGGAGTGTCAACAGACTCCTACCAGGTAAAATATTGAGAAAGGTGTCAAACAGCATGCATCACGTTATACAGTATATACTGTGGGAGTACTAAACACAATTTAATATTATTAGGTGAAGCCATCAGCTCATGTCCACACTAAACAATAACTAAATACCCACCCAAGAGAACACAGTAGTCAAGATCCATATTCAAGCCATATTCAGGCCATCACATATGGGTATCCACTCGTTTCTTTCCCTTCCTCCCTCTCTCAATTTTGATCATGGCTTCAATAAATATTTGATCCCTGAACGTCAGAGGCCTCAATGTCCCTCAGAAACTTAACCAAATCCTGTACCAGTTGCATAAAAGGCGTTCTCAAATCTTTATTTTACAGGAGACCCACTCTAAAGAAGGCCATGTCCTGGACATACACAGCAGATATTATCCTTTTTGGTTCTATGGCGTCAACGTGGTTGCGAAGGGAGTCTTTATTGCCTTGCATAGGTCTCTCCATCATGAGGTACTGGACACCCAACTTGACCCTGAGGGCAGATTTGTTTTCTTTAATTGTGGGCACTGTGGTTACTATTGCTGGTTGCTACCTTCCCAATCACAGGCAATTGTATTGCAGGGATCTGGTAGGTAGGCTGGCGGAATTCAGCAAGGTCGTCATAATTTTAGGGGTCGACTTCAACTTTGTCCTCGACCTGCGCTTCATTATAACTGCCTAGTGAATGTCTGGCAGATCCTGCACCCTCAAGATCGCATTTGCATGTATTACTCTCCTGCTCATCACTCGTATTGATTATTACCTTATCAACCATCATGCTCTTTGTCCCCAGCGGATCAGATCCAACCATGCTCCATGGTCCCTCTAATCCAACGATGCTCCTGTGTTTTTGTCCCTTGATGTGCCAGGCCTCACTTCTCATCCCTTCACCTGGTGTCTGAACAACAGCCTGCTCAAGGATGTCTCTTGCAAGACTGACATATGCTTCACCATTCATGACTTTGGTCTGAACCATGCTCAGGACCCAACTCCTCTTCCGCTACTATGGGAGGTGCTAAAGTGCGTGATTTGGTATTGGGCTTCTTGATCAAACAGCGCACGCCTTAAGAAAGAGAGGTACGCGAGGGTAGCTGCACGGTTGGTGGCGATTCATTCCCTCAAGGCAACGCATAATCAAATGCGCTCCCAGTCTGCTCTGCATGAGCTTCTTAATGATATGGAGGAACTTCAAGCTTACTTGGACGAGATGTACTTACATGCCCAAAATCGCACTCAGAAATATTATGAGTTCACAGATAAATGTGGGTGATCCGACCTGTTGTGCCAGTTATCGTCCAATTTCTCTTATTAACGTTGATGTCAAATTGTTCTACAAATTATTGGTCAACCGCTTGTCCACCTAGATGCTGAGCCTGATCCATACCAATTAGATTTGCTTTATCACAGGTCGCAAGGTCTGTAAAACCCTCCTGGCAATCTTGGAGGCACGTGCAAGTATCTCTCCCCTGTGTCTATTATCTGTTGATCCCGAGAAAGCATTCAATTGAGTGCATTAGGGTTTCCTACACGCTACGCTTATCCAGAGGGGGAAGGTCCAGGTTTACTGGGCAAAATCCTATCCTTGTATGGAGATACCTCAATAGTAATGGGATTCTTTCCGAGCCCTTTTTGGTTCAGGATGGGACCTGGCAGGGATGCCCTTTGTCAACCCTTCTTCATGCACTTGTAATGGAATACCTGGCGGTGTCATTGCAGAGGGGTCCCAGCGTACATGGCCTTCAAATGGACAGTAGACAGGTCAAGGCAGCGTTGTACACTGGCGCTCTTCTCCTATATGTTACTCAGCCACGTATTTCCTTCCCATTGATATTGAGCGAGTTTAGACACTTTGGACACCTAAGTAACTTCAAAGTCAACCTCTGCAAGAGCGAGGCCCTCAATATCACCTTTCCCCCTGTCAGAGGCTGCTCACCTTGCAGATAGTTTTCCGTTTAAGTGGCATTCTGAGTCTATTAAATACCTAGGGATTCAGATTCCCCCTGCCCCTTTCACCTTTTCCTCCTCAACTACCTCCCCTTGCTGGAGACGATCTCTTCTGACCTGCAGAAATATGGTGCCCTTGGCCTATCTTGGCCGCATTAACGTCTTAAAAATGGATGTTGTCCCCCGACTCTTATATGTTTTCAGGCCTTACCTGTCCACCTCCCACAACATTTCTTTACTTTGATGCAGTCAATGTTTGGGAAGTTCGCATGGGGCTTGGCTCACAGTAGATTGCGGTTCAGGATGTTGATACGACATAAGTGCAATGGGGGTGCCAGATTACTGGACTCTATTACAAGTACACAGTTCTATTAGGTCTCTTTGATTAACGTTACCGTGCTGCAGATAAGCAGTGGGTGTCCATAGAAGTTGAGCTGCTCTCTGCCCATCTTCCATCTTTGCCCTGGGTCTTGGTGCATTACCCAAAACATATCAAATATACTGTTGTGCCTACCCATGTCGATTTTCTACAGGAGCTTCTCTGCATCCAGAGGATGGAGGCCCTGGAGGCAGAGGACTCTCCTGATACCTCCAAATTCGAGACCCTCTGGCGGCCGTGGGTACTGTTCCAGGAGTCCGCTGAGTTCTCTAACCTTTTCTCCTGACTTCCATGTTGTTCCTGCGTTTCCCTTTGGGACCTACTTACTCTGGTGTCCTTCCCCCCTTTGAGTGTCTCTCGTGTTTGTTTTTTTTGTCTCCCCTGTTATGTAGTTTTTATGTTTCTTTGTTTCCCTTCCATATTGCCACTATAGGCACTGTACTTATCTGTTTATGTGAGAGCTTATCATTATAGGTGCTGGCCATGGCTTTTTGTAGGTTCCTACATCCAGTGACCTTCTCTGATCCTGCCTCGCCAATTGTCTCAGTTTATTAGCTCATATTATTTGCCCTCGGCATTAATTTATACTTTGAGGCCATGAGCCTCTGATTGTTATCTTGATTTTTCTTTTCCTGTTATATCAGAATTCTTTAATAAAAAATTATTATACATAATTACAACAGACATATGAAATATGATCATTGAGGCTATGTGGATTCACCATATTCATTTTAAAAATCCATTGTGCTTCATTCTGTAACACCATACGATTATAATTCCCTCCTCACATGCTGGGCTTAACCAACATAATACCCTGAAACTTAATATTGGTTGAATTGCCCCTCTGGCGCTGCCATACGTGTCTTGACACTGGTTTATCTTCCTGTCTTTCAATATCGGTGCTATGCTCTCTGATTTGATTCCAAAATCCCCTGATTGTTTTGCCAACGTATTGGATGCCACAGGTTATGCACCCCATGGTCACAAATGCTCCTACCCCACTTGAAAGTATGGCAGGGGTATAACCTATCTCCATTCCAATAACAGTCACATGTAAGAATTTCCCAGTATGATTGAGAATCTCCCTTATGTCTCTGTGTGCCACATCATATGTTCCAATAATCCGTACCATACGATCATCCTGTTCCTGTTTGAATACTTCTTTATTTTTCTCCCATTCCATGTACAAGCTAACAGATACAGACCCGATGTATCAAATGAATAATTCACAGTGGGTGACAGAAAAACTACAAAGTAGAAAGGACAAATCACAGGATTGGGTTTTCACAAATATAATATGTAAAATAAAATTTAACCTTTAATGATATAGATTAAAATGAGTGCCAAACATACAGCTACATTACACTGAGATACCCATAGTCCCTATAAATACCCCATAGATAAATATGGGTTTAAGAGACCAATAAATATACTCTTATACTGGAACTGATAGCATGCATAAGTCCCCCACTGAAAAGTTTGGGCTGACTGGTTAAGATAAAGCCTACACGCCACCTTGGGGAAGGTGCACTACAAGTCCCAGCAATCAGGAGCAAATACATAAATGTTCTCCTAAAGATTGCTAATACCCTTACTAGTCCTATAAATGAAAGTGGAATATAGTTAGCTAGATAATAAGACAATTATGGAGGCGCATCTTGGACCACGTCAGAGACATCGTACATAGAAGGGATACCCCAGTTGCTAATCACATATGGGAGTATCATGGCGGTGACATTTTTTCGATCAAATGTCAAGGTCTGGAGCGAGTACATAAGTCAATACGAGGTGGGGACTGGAACAGGGCTATATTATGCAAAGAAGCCCAATGGATATTTAAATTCAAGTCCATTAAACCTCAGGGCTTGAATGAGGCCATTTCTTTTGCCCCATTCATTTGACTTATATTCATAATGACATCACCCCGCTACACATAAATAATACATATATACAGTTTATGGTGCGATTGCAATACAGTCCCCTTTTTAGGCCTATGTATAATCTCATCTATTAACTTTATATGGGGATTTCAGGTTATGTATATTGTTTGCCGCTTATTTATGTCTGCGGTATTATTTATAGGCAGCTGGTCAGATGCGTTATTTACTAGTATATGTGTACTTTATTCCATCCATATTTTGATCCATCTATATGTGTGCTATTTATCTTGGCTATATGTGGATATAGATTGATTATCTTTGATCTTGTGTACACGCTTCCATATTCCCTTTATTTTCTTATGTTTACTTGTGGATTTCCTTAACCCCTTGACGACCTTGGACGTACTATTACGTCCTGAGCGCTAGGTAACTGACAGCTAACACCCTGCTCCATATCCATAACTGAGTTCCGATCGGAGGTTTTAACCCCTTGGATGCATCCAAGGGGTTCCGCCATCTTGCCGCCCTCCGGCACCCCCCACAGCGAGATCGGGGGGGGGGGCATATCAATAATCTGCAGCCCGGGGTCTGCCAAGTGACCCCCAGGCTGCCTGGAGACCCCACTACCTGGTTGATCCTGCCAAGACCTGCGGAAGTCAGCGCTATTGTTTCCATAGCGATGACTTCCTGTATAGACTGCAAGACGCTTGCATGCTTGTGTCTTGCAGACTATAGTACTGAGCCAGAGATCAAAGCATCTCTGGCTCAGGTGTCCTAATGGGACACATGAAAAAGTAAAAAAAAGTGAAAAAAATAAAAATAAATAAAGTATGTGAAAAAAATTAATAAAATAATAAAGCCCCAAAAATTCCCTTTTCCTATATAGAATGAATTATATAAAAAATAAACCTAAAAATTAATAAAAACAATACATATTTGGTATCGCCATGTCCGTAACAACCTGTACAATAAAACTGAAACCATATTTAGTGTACACGGTGAACGTTGGGAAAAAAAAACGGAAAAAACCGCCAAAAGTAATGATTTTTCGCCATCTCACCTTACAAAATATGTCATAAAAAGTGATCAAAAAGTCATATGTACCCCAAAACAGTACCAATAAAAAGCACAGGTTGTCCCGCAAAAAATAAGCCCTAAACCAACTCTCTAAACAGAAAAATAAAAATGCTTCGAATCTTAGAAGATGACGATGCAAAAAAAAATTAATTTATGTCCCCAAATGGGTTTTTGTTCTACAAAATTAGTATTGCATAAAAAAACAATATAAATGAGGTATCGCCGTAATCGTACCGACCCGCAGAAT
Organism: Leptodactylus fallax; assembly: GCA_947044405.1. Taxonomy (NCBI): domain Eukaryota; kingdom Metazoa; phylum Chordata; class Amphibia; order Anura; family Leptodactylidae; genus Leptodactylus; species Leptodactylus fallax. The sequence continues at coordinate 3,669,054 of CAMRHE010000183.1, forward strand.
AAAGATAACATGTGACTTACACTCTACGCTGCATGGTGAAAAATTTAAAAGGTAAAACGCCAGGTAAAAGTGCCAGAATTGATGGGGTTGTTTTTTAATCCACCAAGAAAGAGTTTATAAAAATTATTTAATAAGTTGTAAGCACATAAAAATGATGTCATTAAAAAATACATCTCATACTGCAAACAACAAGCCCTCATATGGCTACATCACCAGAGAAATAAAGAAAATATAGCTCGTACAATATGAAGATAAAAACCCCAAAAATTGCCAAATCATTAGAACATAACTGGCTGCGGCAGGAAGGGAATGTATTACCTGTGCGAGCGTATATTAGGGTACAAACCAGATTTAGAGTTTACGAGGGATAATAAACCAGAAGTGACCCCCAGAGTGACCTCCCCAATAATAGGAACTACTGGGGAAATAGTAGGGAATTTAGTGTACCCAATGTACTCCGCACAGCTTACATATTCATTCACTTTTCCCCATCCGCTGTGCAGTCACGTCTGGGATACTAATGCACTTTTCAAAATGGGGTCATTCCTTAGGGGATTCCACTTTACTTTAGAGGCTCTGCAAACATGACATGGCATCCAGATACCAAACATCTGAATCTGCGCTCCAAAAGCCACATAGCACTCCTTCCCTTCTGCGCCCTACTGTGTGCCCAAACTGCAGTTTATACCTACGTGTATTACACTTGTTGTACCCAGAATAACATACTTAATGTCATATGTGGGTATAAACTGCTGTTTGGGCACAGCCGAGCACAGAAGGGAAGGAGCGCTATTTGGTTTTTGGAGCACAGACTTGGACGGTTTGGTTTTTGGACGCCATTGCACTTTTGCAGAGCTGAAATGCCAGTACAGTAGAATCCCCTGACATGTCACCCCATTTTGGAAACTACACCCCTGAAGGAATTTATCCTGGGGTACAGTGAGCATTTTAAGTGTTGCTATAATTTATTATCCATAAATGAATACGCAGCTGATGGTGAAAGGTGAAAATGACAATTTTTCCAGGAATATATCATTTCAGTGCGTAATATGTTGTGCCCAGCTTGTATCAGAGATGAACGCTCCAAAAGCTGTTGTGCCCGGGATTCCCGCTCACCAGTTTTTGGAGTGTGTGTCTGTGCGGACATAAACTGAGCACAACATATTGGGCACTGAAATGGCGTATCTATAGAAAAATTTCATTTTTAACTTTTCATTAGCAGCTGCGCATTCATTTCTGGAAATTAAAAGAATGCAACACTTAAGGGTTAATAATGCTCGCTACCCCACTTGATAAATCCCTTGAAGGGTATAGTTTCCAAAATGAGGTGACATGTCTGCGGATTCCACTTTACTGGCAATAAATGGGCTCTGCAAAAGTGGCATGGTGTCCAAAAACCAAACTGTGCTCCAAAAACCAAAATAGCGCTCCTTCCCTTCTGTGCCCGGCTGTGCCCAAACAGCAGTTTATACCCACATATGGCATTGTTAAGTACGTTATCCTGGGTACACTAGTGTCATACATGTGGGCATAAACTGTCATTTGGGCACACAGCAGGGCGCAGATGTGAAGGAGCACTATGTGCTTTTGGAGCGCATATTTAGATTGTTGTTTTTTTGGATGCCATGTCACATTTGTAGGGAGCCTAAAATTGCCCCTACAAAATGGGGGTCACTTCTTGGAGAATTCCAGTTTACTGGCACCTCCAGGGCTCTGTAAAAATAACATGGCGACCAGAAAGTACTCCAAAAGCTAAAAAAACAAAGTGCTCCTTCCCTTCTGAGCCCTGCTATGTGCCCAAGCAGCAGTTTATACCCACATATTTAATTTTTTTGTCCCCGGGATAGCCCACTTAATAGTTTTAGGAGTTCATGTCTCTGATGCCACAAAGTGGCCGCAACGTATTAGGCACTGAATTTGGATATTTCTTTAAAAACTTTAATTTTCACTTTGTACATTAATTTTTGGGAAGCATCTTTAGGCTCAAAATGATAATACCCCTTGATACATTCCTTGAGGGGTGTAGTTTCTAAAATGGGGTCCCTTTTTGAGAGGTTTCCATTGTATTGGTACTTTAGGGGCTCTGCAAATGCAACATGGCACTCAAAAACTATTCCAGCCACATCTGCCCTCCAAAAGCCAAATAGCGCTCTTTCCATTCTGAGCCCCACCATGTACCCCTACAGAAGTTTATGATCACATATGGGGCATTTCTGTGTTCAGAAGAAATTGTTAACAAACTGTGGGGTGTTTTTTCTTCTTTAATCACTTGCAAAAATTAAAAATATGTCGCTAAATGGACGGTGTATTGGAAAAAAGTAATTTTTAATTTTTACGCCCCTAAGTCAATAAAATCTGTGAAACAGCTGTGAGGTCAAAATGCTCACTATACCCCTAGATAAATTCTATGAGGGGTGTAGTTTTCAAAATGGGGTCACTTTTTGGGGGTTTGTATTGTATTGGTACCTTAGGTGCTCTGCAAATGCAACATGGCACCTGAAAACTATTCCAGCAAAATCTGCCCTCCAAAAGCTAAATAGCGCTCTTTCCATTCTGATCTCCACCATGTACCCAAACAGCAGATTACAACCACATATGGGGCATTTCTGTGTTCAGGAGAAATTGTGTAATGAACTTTGGGGTGCTTTTTCTCCTTTGTCCTCTTGTGAAAATGAAAAATTTGGGGCTAAATTGACGGTTTATTGGAAAAAAAAGTAATTTTTCATTTTAATGTCCCAATGTTATTAAAATCTGTGAAACAGCTGTAGGGTCAAAATACTCACTATACCCCTTGATATGTTCTGTGAGGGGTGTAGTTTCCAAAATGGGGTCACTTTTAGGGGGTTTCCACTGTATTGGTACTTTGGGGGCTCTGCAAATGAGACATGGTACCTGAAAACTATTCCAGCAAAATCTGCCCTCCAAAAGCCAAATAGCGCTCTTTCCATTCTGAGCCCTGCCATGTACCCATACAGCAGATTACGACCACATATGGGGTATTGCCGTGTTCAGGAGCAATTGTTTTGCAAACTGTGGAGTGCTTTTTCTCCTTTAACTCCTTGTGAAAATGAAAACTTTGGGGATAAAGTGACATTTTAGTAATGTTTCATTTATACATCCCAGTGTTAGCAAAATCTGTGAAACGGCTGTAAGGTCAAAATGCTCACTATACCCCTTGATGAATTCTGTGAGGGGTGCAGTTTCCAAAATGGGTCACTTTTTGGGGTTTTCCTTTGTATTGGTACTCTAGGAGCTTTGCAAATGAGACATGGCACCTGAAAACCATTCCAGCAAAATCTGCTTTTCAGACGCCCAGTGTCACTCCTTCCCTTCCGTGCGCTGCCATTCGCCCAAACATCAGTTTACACCCAAAAATCAGTTTACACCTTAAATTAAGGAATTAGTGGGAAAAAATTAAATGTCTAAATTTCACCTCCATATTGTTTTCATTCCAGTGAAATGCTTAAAGGGTTAACAAACTTTCCAAATGTTATTTTGAATTATGTGAGGGGTGCAGTTTTGAAAATGGGGTGATTTATGGGGGTTTCTAATATATAGGCCATTATAATCCTCTTCAGAACTGAAGTGGTCCCTAAAAAATTAGTTTGGGAAATTTTCTTGTAAATTAGCAAAATCGCTTTTACACTTGTAAGCCTTCTAACATCCAAAATAAATTACAGGACGATTAAAAGATGATGCCGATATATAGCAGAGATATGGTAGATAATATGTATTAATGTATTTGGGTGGTATGACTATCTGTCTGAAAAGTAGAGCATTTCACATTTTGAAAATTGTGATTTTTTTTTCCAAATTTCCATCAAATTTCCTATTTTTTTTATAAATAAATACAAAAATATTCATTAGTGTTTACCACTAACATGAAGTACAATGTGTCACAAAAAAACTATCTCTAAATCACTTGTGTAAGTTAAGACGTCTCAAAGTTATTGCCATATAAAGTGACAGGTCAGTTTTGAAAAACGAGCTATTTTGCAAGTACCAGAGCCTACCATTCACGCTCTGGGAAATATGATTTTTAACCGCAATTCTCCTTACTTATCTTGCTATTTACTAACTCCGGATGATCTTGTGCTATTCAGTAGGCGAAAGAAACATGTTGAGAATTTATGATATCTATTAGTTGCTACCCATAGCTGTCCTGAGTGGTCATTATTTAGCAGTGTTGGGTGGAGCTGAACACTATATATCCTGGGGGAGATGATCGACCAGGGTTTAGCTGATCATGCTTTATCTGTTTATTAACTTATTATCTAGCTAGCTATATTCCACTTTCATTTACAGGACTAGTGAGGGTATTCGCAATCTTTAGGAGAACATTTATGTATTTGCTCCTGATTGCTGGGACTTGTAGTGCACCTTCCCCAAGGTGGCGTGTAGGCTTTATCTTAACCAGTCAGCCCAAACTTTTCAGTGGGGGACTTATGCATGCTATCAGTTCCAGTATTAGAGTATATTTATTGGTCTCTTAAGCCCATATTTATCTATGGGGTATTTATAGGGACTATGGGTATCTCAGTGTAATGTAGCTGTATGTTTGGCACTCATTTTAATCTATATCATTAAAGGTTAAATTTTATCTTACATATTATATTTGTGAAAACCCAATCCTGTGATGTATCAAGTGAATACCTGAAACCTAGTGGGGCACATTTATTAAGCTCCTTGCACCTTTTTTGGTGTAAATTGCCTTTTTCTGCCCTGTGCTGCATTTAAGAAGCGTTTCCGCCTTTTTTTTTTCCAGGTGTTATGCTGCCCTCGCCACTTTTGCTTTTAGTCAAGAAAAGGGGGCATGTCTTAAATGGAGATCCTTTTCACACTGTATTTATGACTTGCGCGTATTTAAAAAGATTATTTCATTAGTGATTATATGTAGAGAAGATACATTTGTTATTCATGTTATTTATTTATTGTCATATGACTTTTATAAAGTATCATGTGATGGTTCTTGATCCCTCCCATTAGAGTGGGTATCTAAACCTTTGCCACTTGAACAGTATAGACATGTCAATGATCTGAGGAAGGGATATAAATCTAGAAACATGTTATCATAGATGTTATTTTACCAATAAAGAAGCTTTTATCATTGACCCATTTTACCACACTTTTTGATAATTTTTTTATCGTTATTTTTTGGGGAAAGCAAAGTGACCAAAATATGTTAATTTGGGCATTGCAGTATACTTTTTTTTTTTTACTGCGTTCACTGCACGGGATAAATAACACTATACTGCTGCTTTACATTATATATTTTTAAATTGTAAAGGTGGGTATTTTTAACTTGCATTTCGCACGCTGCTTCATCAGGGGATGTGACAAAGCAGCGGCCAAACGCAAGCTTTCTTTCTCCAACAGAGGTAGAACTTAAAAAGAGGAGAGAGGCCTGTAATTGACATCATAGGTAGACCTCAACTATGAGAGACAAAATGAGAAAACAAATTCAGAAAATCACATTGTCTGATTTTTTTAAGAATTTATTTGTAAATTATGGTGGAAAATAAGTATTTGGTCACCTAAAACAAGCAAGGTTTCTGGCTCTCACAGACCTGTAACTTCTTCTTTAAGAGGCTCCTCTGTCCTCCACTCATTACCTGTAGTAATGGAACCTGATTGAATTTGTTATCAGTATAAAAGACACCTGTCCACAACCTCAAACAGTCACACTCCAAACACCACTATGGTGAAGACCAAAGAGCTGTGGAAGGACACCAGAAACAAAATTGTAGACCTGCACCAGGCTGGGAAGACTGAATCTGCAATAGGCAAGCAGCTTGGTGTGAAGAAATCAACTGTGGGAGCTATAATTAGAAAATGGAAGACATACAAGACCACTGATAATGACCTAGTGCATGACCTGCAGAAAGCTGGGACTAACGTAACAAAGGCTACCGTCAGTAACACACTATGCTGCCAGGGACTCAGATCCTGCAGTGCCAGATGTGTCCCCCTGCTTAAGCCAGTACATATCTGGGCCCGTCTGAAGTTTACTAGAGAGCATTTGGATGTTCCAGAAGAGTATTGGGAGAATGTCATATGGTCAGATGAAACCAAAGTAGAACTGTTTAGAAAAACAACTTGTCGTGTTTGGAGGAGAGTGAATGCTGAGTTCCATCCAAAGAACACCATACCTACTGTGAAGCATGGGGTTGGCAACATCATGCTTTGGGGCTGTTTCTCTGCAAAGGGACCAGGACGACTGATCCGTGTACATGAAAGAATGAATGGGACCATGTATCGTGAGATTTTGAGTGCAAACCTCCTTCCATCAGCAAGGGCATTGAAGATGAAACGTGGCTGGGTCTTTCAGCATGACAATGATCCCAAGCACACCGCCAGGGCAACGAAGGAGTTTCTTCCTAAGAAGCATTTCAAGGTCCTGGAGTGGCCTAACCAGTCTCCAGATCTCAACCCCATAGAAAACCTTTGGAGGGAGTTGAAAGTCCGTGTTGCCCAGCGACAGCCCCAAAACATCACTGCTCTAGAGGAGATCTGCATGGAGGAATGGGCCAACATACAAGCAACAGTGTGTGCCAACCTTGTGAAGACTTACAGAAAACGTTTGACCTCTGTCATTGCCAACAAAGGATATATAACAAAGTATTGAGATGAACTTTTGTTATTGACCAAATACTTATTTTCCACCATAATTTGTAAATAAATTCTTCAAAAATCAGACAATGTGATTTTCTGGATTTGTTTTCTCATTTTGTCTCACATAGTTGAGGTCTACCTATGATGTCAATTACAGGCCTCTCTTATCTTTTTAAGTGGGAGAACTTGCACAATTGGTGGATGACTAAATACTTTTTTTCCCCACTGTGCATATGAAATCATTGTATAGCTTGTTTTTTGAGCATGAACTGGTTCTCTTAGGCAATCTCTTCTTACAGTTGTTCTACTTTTTTTCCCACTGTAAGAGAGCTATACCTAGAAGAATCTAGTCTCGTGGAAGGGGTGCAGACCCAAGAAGCACATGATATTCTCCAGTACGTTAGAACTCCAGCCAATAGTACCAGTTTTGTTGAAAACTTCAACGGTGTCATGCAGGAAAGAAGTAAGGTTCTCCAAACGTATAAGCTCATTGACCTTCACAATCCAGAGGGAGAAAGGAGGAGGTTCTTCTTGCTTCCAGAATCGTGGAATGCAAGCTAGGGCCACGAGGGCCAGAAACTGAAGAAGAGAACACTTCTAAATGCGCACTGGAGACTCACAGTGATGGAGGAGGAACAGAGCGGGGCACAGGTGATATGAGGTTATGACATGATTCTCTTTACACCATCCCAAAACGGAGAGAGGGCGCCATAGGACCAAAAAACATGAAGCATGGTACCCTCCTCAACTCCACATCTTCAACATAAACGTTTAGCTTGCGTAAAAAGAGCATGCAGTTTTGAAGGGACATAATACCACCAAGATAGGATCTTGAAGCTGGCCTCCTGGTAGCGGGACTTAATTGATGCTTTGTAAGTGAGACGGAATACACGTTCTCTCTGCGCTTGGGTCAAAGATAGGTTAAGGTCCGTCTCCCACTTCTTCAGCATGAATGAGGGGACTGCCTCAGCTGGGGGCTCAATCAGTAGTTTGTAAATGGCAGCAAGTGAATGGCGAAGGAGACTTTACCCACGCAGAATCGTTCGAAGAGTGTATACTCACTCCTGAATTCTGTGGGGGGAGGGAGAGAGTGGACAAAATGACAGAGCTGGAACAAGTGCCAGTTGTCTAGGGCTGGGAGATCGCTCAAAGGGGCAATATCTGGACCCACTTGCCACTCAGTCACCACGGAGGTGTCCAACTCGGTATACCCCTTGGCGGTGCCAGTTCCAAAACACCCTGTCAGAGACCCCGGGGAGGGGGGAAAGAATCCTTGGGTTTCCCAGAATCGGATAGCAGAAAGAGTCATGTAGGAGAAAATGTGTGCGTCTAAGATGCTAGGAGCAGAAACGAAATGTGGGGCCTATTGTCGGATGGGAAGACACTAGTGTGGGTTCAAGCTAGGGAACCATTTGCAATGGCACCAAAGAGAATGTCTGTTCAATGTAAACCCAGGGTTTCAATGAGCTGTGTCTACATCAGTCCAAGATTCGAGACATATGGGCAGCAAAATAATATAGTTTAACATCAGGGAGAGCTAGACCTCCACTACGTTTTGCGTGGGATAGAAGGGATCTACTGACTCGCCGTTTACCCGACCAGATAAAGGCTAACTGAATTGATGATGGGGCCCGAAAAGAGGAGGATAGAATGTGGATGGGCAGGGTCTGCATAAGATAAAGGAGGCGTGGTAAAATATTCATTTTAAAGTACCGAACCATGTGAACATGCCACTAGTCTATTTAGTACAATCTGGGCAGGAAGTTAGCTTGAAAGAGATCATTGAGATCAGGGGTGAGAAGAACTCACTAATATTTCAGGGCATTTTCAGCCCAATGGAAGGGAACAGACTGTCTCAGTGAAGAAACCTGCGGGGGGGGGGGGGGGGATTCACGTTAAGGGCCTCTGATTTAAAGAAATTAATCTTAAAGTTCAATAATTTCAACGACTCATGGAAAGCAGACATTAGATTTGGGAGGGAGACTTGTGATCAAGAAAGAAAGGACAGTAAGTTGTCAACATATGCCGCCACTTTATTTAGACGAAATGAGTGGGGAACAACTGAAATGTCAGGGTGGGGCCGAACATAGTGAAGGAAAGGCTCTAGGGTCAGAATAAAGATAAGTGGGGAGAGCGGGCATCCCTGCCTGGTACCGTTAGCTATGGGAAAGGGAAGGGAGAGTAGGCTGTTAACCCGAACTTGTGCCAAGGGGTGAGAGTAGAGAGAGAGAATGCATTTCATCATGTTTGCTCATAGTCCAACATGTAACAAAGTTCCTTCCATAAACTGCCAATTAACCCTATCAAAGGCCTTCTCGGTGTCTGTAAAAATAAGCATGACTCGGGGAGGAGGGATATAGTTCCACTCCGTTTACTTACCATATCGGGTCCCCTTAATTCCCCTTACTCCCAGCTTACCCCTTCAATAAAGGCCAGGACTCCATCTTTGGATTTAAATTGGCCTATAGAGGCCGATTTATTAAACACAGTATAAAACATTAACATATAAATATCAAATAACCGCCATAAAGGGGCGATATATAAATACATAACTTAAACAGTGATGTCACAAAACCTACCATTTTAAAGTGCAATACCAACTATAACAAGGGCGAGAGGCACCGCCCCCAACCTACCCAGGCGCAAAAACCCCACCTCGGGTAGACCTTTCCACTTTAATGACTTAATGCCTGATCCCCCAGCGGGACGCTAGCCCAACTGAGGGACTCCCTATCCCTACACATTCACCACCAGTACCCCCATACCACAGATGAGGTCCTACAACAATGACTGATAGGCCTCTCACCCACCACCAACCCCAGGCCACAGACTCAAGGGCATGACCCTTTATGCCCACGAGTCCCGCCACACAGAAAAAGCACGCTCCAATCCGTCACGCAAGCCCAACATCCACATATCACTCCCAATTGCGTTCAAGTGGACGCCGTCATACTGCAGATGGTCCAATGACGGCACCTCCAAATCCCGATGGCGCACCACCACACCACCATTACGGACCACAAACTGCCCCACCGCCCGATTAACCTTAACCGGTTAAGGACCGGGCCTAAAAGTTCCTTATGGACCAGGCCTCATTTTTCAAAACTGACATGTGTCACTTTATATGGCAATAACTTTGAGATGCTATAACTTACACAAGTGATTTTGAGATTGTTTTTTCATGACACATTGTACTTCATGTTAGTGGTAAACATTGATAAATATTTTTGTATTTATTTGTAAAAAATTAGGAAATTTGAGGGAAATTTGGAAAAAAATTTCAATTTTCAAAATGTAAAATGCTCTGCTTTTCAGACAGCTAGTTATACCACCCAAATACATTAATAAATATTATCTACCATATCTCTGCTTTATATCGGCATCATCTTTTAATCATCCTTTAATTTATTTTAGATGTTAGAAGGTTTACAAATGTAACAGCGATTTTCCAGATTTACAAGAAATTTTCCCAAACTCATTTTTTAGGGACCACTTCAGTTCTGAAGGGGATTATAAAGGCCTATATATTATAAACCCCCATAAATCACCCCATTTTCAAAACTGCACCCCTCAAATAATTCAAAACAGTAGTTGGAAAGTTTGTTAACCCTTTAAGCATTTCACAAGAATTAAAACAATATGGAGGTGAAATTTAGACATTTAATTTTTATCCAATAATACATTCATTTATCCCTAAAATTAACACATTCACAAAGGGTTAAAGGAGAAAATGCATCTCACAGTTTGTTTTGCAATTTCTCCCGAGCACAGAAATACCCCACATGTGGGTGTAAAATGATTTTTGGGCACACGGCAGCGCACGGAAGGGAAGGAGCGACACTTGGCATTTGAAAAGCAGATTTTGCTGGAATAGTTTTCAGGTGCCATGTCTCATTTGCAGAGCCCCTAGAGTACCAATACAATGGAAACCCCCTAAAAGTGACCCCATTTTGGAAACTACACCCCTGACAGAATTTATCAAGGGGTATTCTGAGCATTTTGACCCCACAGCCGTTTCACAGATTTTATTAACATTGGGATGTGTAAATGAAAAATTACTAAAACATCACTTTATCCCCAAAGTTTTCATTTTCACAAGGGGTTAAAAGAGAAAAAACTGCCCACAGTTTGTTACACAATTGCTCCTGAACATGGCAATAACCCATATGCGATCATAATTTGCTGCATGGGTACATGGCGGGGCTCGGAATGGAAAGAGAGCTATTTGGCTTTTGAAGGGCAGATTTTGCTGGAATAGTTTTCAGGTGCCATGTCCCATTTGCAGAGCCCCTAGAGTACCAATATAATGGAAACCCCCAAAAGTGACCCCATTTTGGAAACTACACCCCTCACAGAACATATCAAGGTGTATAGTGAGCATTTTGACCCTTCAGCCATTTCACAGATTTTATTAACACTGGGACATGAAAATGAAAAATTACTTTCTTTCCAATAAACCGTCAATTTAGCCCCAAATTTTTCATTTTCACAAGAGGATAAAGGAGAAAATGCTACCCAAAATTCGTTACACAATTTCTCCTGAACACAGAAATGCCCCATATGTGGTTGAAATCTGCTGTTTGGGTACATGGTGGGGCTCAGAATAGAAAGAGCGCTATTTAGCTTTTGGAGGGCAGATTTTGCTGGAATAGTTCTCGGGTGCCATGTCGCATTTGCAGAGCCCCTAAAATACCAGTACAATGGAAACCCCCAAAAAGTGACCCCATTTTGGAAACTACACACCTCAAGGAATTTATCAAGGGGTATGGTGAGCATTTTGACCCTACATTTGTTTCACAGATTCTATTAACATTGGAATGTAAAAATTAAAAATTCCTTTTTTTTTCCAATAAACCGTCCATTTAGTGACATATTTTTAATTTTTACAAGGGGATAAAGACGAAGAAAAAACCACAGTTTGTTACACAATTTCTCCTGAACACAGAAATGCCCCATATGTGGTCGTAAACTGCTGTATGGGTACATGGTGGGGCTCAGAATGGAAAGAGCGCTATTTGGCTTTTGGAGGGCAGATGTGGCTGGAATAGTTTTCAGGTGCCATGTCGCATTTGCAGAGCTCCTACAGTACCAATACAATGGAAACACCTCAAAAGTGACACCATTTTAGAAACTACACCCCTCAAGGAATGTATCAAGGGGTATTATCATTTTGAGCCTAAAAACACTTCCCAAAAATTAATGTACAAAGTGAAAATTGGGACAATTTTAAATAAATATGCCATTTTGGTGCCCCATACGTTGTACCCACTTTGTGGCATCAGAGACATACACTCCTAAAACTATTAAGTGGGCTATCCCGGGGAAAAAAAAATTATATATGTGGGTGTAACCTGCTGCTTGGGCACACAGCAGGGCTCAGTAGGGAAGAAGCACTTTTTAGCTTTTGAAGTACAGATCTAGAGGGACTTTCTGGACGCCATGTTGTTTTTGCAGAGGTGCCAGTAAATTGGAATTCCCCAAGAAGTGACCCCATTTTGTAGGGGCAATTTTAGGGTCTTTGCCAATTTGACATGGTGTCCAAAATCCAACAATCTAAATCTATGCTCCAAAAGCCACATAGTGCTCCTTCACATCTGCCCCCTGCTGTGTACCCAAACTGCAGTTTACGCCCACATGTATGACACTATTGTACCCAGGATAACGTACTTGGTATAAACTGCTGTTTGGGAACAGCCGGGCACAGAAGGGAAGGAGCGCTATTTTGGTTTTTGAAGCACAGTTTGGTTTTTGGACACCATGCCACTTTTGCAGAGCCCCTGAATTGCCAGTAAAGTGTAATCTGCAGACTTGTGACCCCATTTTGGGAACTACACCCCTGAAGGGATTTATCAAGTGGGGTAGCGAGCATTCTTAACCCTTAAGTGTTGCATTCATTTAATTTCAATAAATGAATGCGCAGCTGATAATGAAAAGGGAAAATTGCAATTTTTCCAGAGATACGCCATTTCAGTGCCCAATATTTTGTGCCCAGCTTATGTCAGCAGGCACAAACACTCTAAAAACTGTTAAGTGGGTATCCCGGGCACAATATTTTTTGGAGCATTCATATCTGATACAAGCTGGACACAACGTATTATGCATTGAAATTAAATATTCCTGGAAAAATTGTCATTTCCACCTTTCACCATCAGCTGCGTATTCATTTCTGGAAAATAAATTATAGCAACACTTGGAGGTAAAAAATGTTCACTGCACCCCAAAAATAGGGTCACGTGTCAGGGGTTTCCTCTTTACTGGCATTTCAGGAGCTCTGCAAAAGTGTCATGGCGTCTAAAAGCTAAACTGTCTAAATCTGTGCTCCAAAAACCAAATAGCGCTCCTTCCCTTCTGTGCCCGGCTGTGCCCAAACGGCAGTTTATACCCACATATGACATTAAGTACGTTATTCTGGGTACACCAGTGTCATACATGGGGGCGTAAACTGCAGTTTGCGCACACAGCAGGGCGCAGAAGGGAAGGAGCGCTATGTGGCTTTTGGAGCGCACATTCAGATGTTTGGTATCTGGATGCCATGTCATGTTTGCAGAGCCTCTAATGTACCAGTAAAGTGGAATCTCCTAGGCAGTGACCCCATTTTGAAAACTGCACCCCTCAAAGATGTGAATGCACAGCGGATGGTGAACAGTGAATATGTAAGCTGTGCAGAGTACATTGGGAACACGAAATTCCCTACTATATCCCCAGTATCTCCTATGATTGAGGTGGGGGGTCACTCTGGGGGTCACTTCTGGTTTATTATCCCTCGTAAGCTCTAAATTTGGGGTGTACCCTAATATACGCTCGCACAGCTTATACATTCCCTTCCTGCCGCAACCAGTTATGTTCTAATGATTTGGTGATTTTGGGTTTTTTTGTCTTCACATTGTAGAAGCTGTATTCTTTATTTTTCGGATGATGTAGCCATATGAGGGCTGATTTTTTTGCGGTATGATATGCATTTTTTAATGACACCATTTTTTTGGGTGTCTATAACTTATTGAATAAATTATATTAACTCTTTCTGGGTGGATTAAAAAAATATATCAATTCTGGAATTGGTTTTTACCTTTTAATTTTTTTGCCGTGTGGCGTACAGCATAAGTAACATGTTACCTTTCATCTGCAGGTCGGTACAATTACGGCAATACCTCATTTATATTGTTTTTTTTATGCGATACTAATTCTGCATTGTTTTTATTAATTTTTAGTTGTTTTTTTTTATATCATTCATTTTATATAGGAAAAGGAATTTTTGGGGCTTTATTCTTTTATTCATTTTTTTCAAACACTTTATTTTATTTTTTTTCACTTTTTTTTTATTTTTTTCATGTGTCCCATTAGGACACCTGAGCCAGCAATGCTTTGATTGCTGGCTCAGCACTATAGACTGCAAGACACGAGCATACAAGTGTCTTGCAGTCTATACAGGAAGTGAGGCTATGCAGACACATAGCGCTCACTTCCGCAGGTCTCGTCAGGATCAACCAGGTAGTGGGGTCTCCAGGCAGCCTGGGGTCACTGGGCAGACCCCTGGCTGCAGGTTATAGGTATCGGCACCCCCCGATCTCGCCGCGGGGGGTGCCGATCGGAGCGGCAAGATGGCGGAACCCCTTGGATGCCGCGGTCATGTTTGACCGCAGCATCCAAGGGGTTAAAACCTCCGGATCGGAACTCAGTTCCGACCGGGGGTTATGGAGCAGGGTGTTAGCTGTCAGTTACAGCTAACACCCGGTTCCGATCCCGGTTACAGGGTCTTTGAAGTGCCGGCCGTAAATTTACTATTGGCCGGACTTCAGAGACTAGGACCGCTGGCCGTAAATTAATGCGCGTTTTCTCCAGGCGCTCCGCAGACCGCACATTCTGCCACACCAGCCGCGCAACAATTTCCGACCACAACACAATCAGTCCAGGGAACTCGGCGCAGAATATCAAACTTAATATCCATGATGAGTTCTCTGGAGGCACGCACACCCAGATCATTGCCAACATGCAGGACCACCACATGCGGAAGACGATCAACCCTACTATAAAATTGAAATTTGGGAAGAATCCAACTCCAGGTCATACCACGCACCCCGATCCATCAAACCGAGGCCGCATCCCAACGGAGACCAAGCTGCACATCCGCCCGCAGCGCACCCCAGTACACATAGGAGTGATCCAAAATCCAAAACAAACAGGGACCTGAAATGAAACAAAAAGACAAAGAAAAATCAGCGGAACCACCCAACCCAGTCACCCCCGACCCCGCCCATCCTCACGGCAACAAAGAACGGACGTAAGGGGCCCGATCCTGAATGAGTGAGAACCAAACTCTGATGGGGCCTCTCCCACTGCTCCCAACGCCTTCCTAAAAACCACCACAAACTGAAAATGCGAAAGAGATCCCCCACCTTCGTGACACAAAAAAGAACCTGGGAGAGAGCCACACGCATGCAGAAAGGCCAAAGCCCCAGCCACTGGACAACAACATCCACCGTTCAACGCATACAGCACCACCAAATGACCCCGACCTGCCTGATCCGTCTTAGAAAACCGCAGGCGGTACTCCAACCGACCATCAAAAAACTCCATGTCCGACAACTGCAAGCCCCCTAAAACCGACACCAAACTACTCACCAGCTCCCCAATCCGAAACGCCAAAAACCCCAAAAAACGCCAACACAAAGGCCGCCCTGAACAACAGAACCTCATATCGTGAAAAACACAAACCAGACAGACACTGAACCAAACGTCCCAACAGGTCAAAGGATACTGGCCGCTGCCAAACCCGGCGCACTGCCCCCTTACGGAAACCACGCACAACAAATTCCTTCGTAACATCCCGGAGGCCATACAACCAAAACAGAAATGCCAAAGCCACTAGACGCTGCAACACCACGTCGCCAATCGCCCCTCAGCAAAAGCCACACCAATCCATGATACCACCAACACCCAATCCTCATCCGACTAAACACCTCCAATCGCCAAACACTCACAGTCCCAATCACACCAAACCTGCTGATAACGCCGCCACGTCACCGCGGACACCGAGCACTGGATGAGCCCAGCTGCGGCACGGATACCAAGGACCACGACCGCCGCCTCCGGCGCCAACTCCCGGAACCTGTGGAACTGGAACAGAGACAGGGAATCAGCCACTGAATTCTGGACACCCAGAACATGACGTGCCGAGACACACACATTCAGTTCCAAAAACCACAACACCAAATGCCGCAACAACGAGACCACTGGAGGGGACTTAGCTGACTGGGAATTGATTACAAACACCACAGAGCTGTTATCACAATGAAAACATACTCCTCCCCCCATAATTCAACCACCACCAAAATCGGAAACAACTCCAACAACACTAAATTCCGGCCAAGACCCAGCACACCAACAATCCTGAAAGTATGCCCCAAAACCTGCAGAACCAGCCTCATCCGTATGCAGGCCTAGAGCCGCACTAGAAACCACAGAAGTAAGCCATAAGGAACGCCCGTTAAACCGAACCAAAAAGGAATCCCACACTGGCAAGTCTGCCCTCACCTCTGCGGTAAGACGCATGAAGTGATGAGGCGACTGCACACTTGCTGTTAATGTGGCCAGAAAACCCTCCCCATCGGCATAATGCGACAGGCAAAGTTCAGCTTACCCAACAAGGCCTGAACCTCACGCAGCCGCACCTTACGCACCCCCCTGAAATGCACACACTGTAACCCGCAAATCCTCCCACTTGTCCTTGGGCAAACATGACTCCATGAGAACGGAATTGAGTTCGATACCAAAGAATTTCATCACAGACGCTGGACCCTCCGTTTTGTCCGGGGCCAACGGACCCCAAACAAACCGGCCACGTGTTCCACCGTATGCAGCAACACCAAACACTCCGCAGAACCCCCCCGGCCCGACACAAAGAAAGTCATCCAGGTAATAGATGACAGACGGCAAACCAGACAAATCCCGAACCACCCACTCCAAAAAGGAGCTGAAAGCCTCAAAGTAAGCGCAAGAGATGGAGCACACCATAGGCAAACAACAATCCACGAAAAACTGCTCCTCCCACATGCAACCCAACAAGTGAAAATTCTCTGGATGTACAGGCAACAACCGGAACCCCGCCTTAATGTCAGTCTTGGCCATAAGGGCCCCTGGGCCCACACGTCGGACCAACTCCACCGCCCGATCAAACAAAGCATACGAGACAGATGACAAAGAGGGAGCAATGCCGTCATTGACTGACACCCCCGCCGGAAAAGAAAGGTGGTGAATAAGGCGGAACTTGATGGGCTCACGCTTGGGGACCACCCCTAGCAGAGACACTTGCAGGTGAGGCCATGGAGGGACAGAAAACGGCCCTGCCATCCTCCCAAATTCCACCTCCTTCAACAACTTAGCACGCACAACCTCCGGGTGCTCCCGGGCCAACCTTAAGTTACCCGGCCAGAATGCCAGGGCAGATGCTTCAAACGGAATACGAAACCCTTCCCCAAAACCATCTGCCAACAACCGCGCCACGGACCTGTCAGGGTATCTATTTAGGAAAGGTCGCATTGCTGCGACCCTCACCTGCGTCTTCCCTCTTCTCAACAACCTCTCCCTCCTTTCCTTTTCCCCTCTTAAAACACTTATGGAGTCCATGACTCCCCCACAGCCGGAGCACTCGTGCTTGAAGCGACAGGTAGTTCCAAACTTACACTGCCTTTCGTTATACTGCCAGCAATACCCCTTCCGCTGTGACGCCAAGGATCCAGCTGCTGACCCCAAACCCCCTGGCGCCCCCCACGAAAGGACGGGGCAGCTGGCGACTCCATAAGCCGCATCCACAAAGAAATATCCTTGTGATCCCACCTCATGCCCGGCTGTACCGCCTTCCTTTGCCTAAACTGTTCATCATAGTGGAGCCAAGCAACCCCGCTGTAAACCCTGTAGGCCTCTCCCCACGGCGTCCATATAACCAAAAAGCGCCGAACAATGTTCAGGCTCCTTTTCCCCGATGACACTCGCCAAAATAGCAAATGCCTGCAGCCAATTGGCGAATGTCCTCGGGATCAATTGATACTGACGCTTCTCCTCATCTTCCTTCTTACTGTCGCTAGGCTTCACCTTATCCAAGTTACATTTATCAAGGGGGAGCAGGGAGAAAATCTCCACATACTCCGCCTTCCAAATTTTTTCCCGCACTTCTTGCTTCAAATGAGCCCCCAGGGGGCCCTCAAAGCATACATATACCTCTCCCTTCACCCGGTCGTCCAACGGTCCTCAGCTTTCTCCTTCTCCTTAGCCTTACCCCCAGCTCCCGCCACAACACCCAGAGAGACAACACCACCATCCGGAAGGGGCTCCACAGCCCCTGCCCTGCAAACCACACTCCACAACCGCAGCTCCAGCTACCCCACCAGACTCGAAAGACATGCCGCCATCTGCTCCCACCCAGGCAGCTGCAGGCCCAGGTACCCCAGAGCGGTCACCCCTCAGCTGCTGCAGCAGACCAACTAACTGACCCCACACAGACCCCACCCACACGAGGCCTGGTCACACCGCAAACGCCACCCAGCCCCCACGGCACCCCTTAAGCCACCCGCAGAGCCCTCCCTAGAAGAAAAAGGGACAGACCCCGACTCCTCACCTAGCTACATGAGGGGGGACCCCAAACCAGCCGCCGCAGCTCCAGCTGTAGACGAGTCCACCGCCGCATATTCCTGGGTGCACTCACCCTCTTCAGTGCTGGACCCCCCATCACGCTCCCCGACGGTCTCAGCAGCAGCCCCCCGTGAGCTGCGTGACCGCACCAACTTCAGCCAGTTTCTTCCGGCCCAGGCCCGAAGTCCTGCATCCTGACGTCCCGACCGCGTCGGAAGCGCCGGCCGCATCACTTCTGCCACCCATGGAGGCTGCGCCAACGTCAGAACCCAGGACACTGCCGCTCTGCTACTGCTGGCTGAAGAGGAGGGAGGGAGCAGAGCAACATGGCCTCCCTCCGGACAACCGCGGCTCCGGTGAGGATTTCTCCCGGCGTCCGGGCGAGACCCAGAGGAGCTGGCCTGGGCACCCGGAGCCAGAGGGTCCCGTCTGGGGCTCCTGGAAGTGCTGTCTCGCTGCCTGCTCCTGCCCCGGAGAAAACCGCCGAGCACAGGGGTAACCCTGGCCTCAGACGGCAGCCAGGAGCCTCTCCTCCAACACCTGTCCACCGTGTACCGCCGCAGCAGCCTGCACTAGGGCCATCAACGCCTCCAAGTCGGCCATAGAGTCTGCTGAGGTACGTCTGCTGCCACTTCACTCTGCATCAACCGTCAGACTGACCCCAGACTCATCCCTGCACTCCACTTATCACCTCTGACTCCACCCCCCTTTTTCCCGCTCTCCCCATACTCTATTAAGCCCTCCGTTACGTAATCCTCCCTCCTGTCATGCAGGCCCTATCCCCTAGTGTCTAGGGCCTTGCCTTGAGAGGCCTACCAGATACCTTAACACCATGGAGGAGATTGATAGCTTTGGCGGTATTAGCCCGAGCTTCACTTCCGGGTGTAAAGCCAGCTTGGTCAGGATGTATGATGTCTCATAGCAGGGGTGTGAGCCGGGAAGAGAGTATTTTAGCGAGGATTTTAAGATCGACGTTCAGGAGTGAAATAGGGTGATAGCTGAACAGTTAAATCCAAGATCTATAACATTATGAAACAATGCATGGAAAACATGAAACGGGAAAAACTAGTGAGGTTCTCTAGCATAGGTTACAAGGGTCTATATATAGGAGACGCCAGCAACAGGAGAGCTTCACTTTAGGCCAAAGGCAAAGGGTGAGGGGGAATAAGAAAATAACTAAGTGAAATAAAGGTAGGGAGAGACTAGACTGTTTCCATTAGTAGCTATCTGGTGGGCCTACAACACTAGAGAGAGAGGTGATGAAGCCCACATTCACGCTACTGTATTGAGGCCCAAAAGGGGCCAGTGAAAGCAAAGAACTATGCGAGAAGAGTGCAGAATTAGGTAGCTATAATCTGTCATTGTCTATTGTGGAACTGTGACACCTCTGCTGGATCCGGATGAGGCACTCAGAAGAAAAACAGGAACCAGTCCTCCCAATAAAGTCTCGAGAGCCATCACGTTTCAATAACAAGGTAGCCTAAGAATAGAAATCAATTCACACAAGAATGCACCAAGAGTTGTCACGCTTCCGTCAGAAGGTGGAGTGAAAGGTCAGGCTGATCTGGCGGTGGTCGTAATGGGTCTTCTCCAGGCGGTTATGGTAGTGGGGACCACTTCAGATTGGGGTAGAGGGTATACGTCTGGATTTGAGGCAGCGAGCCAGTTCTGGATCTCGATGGGTTCGGGAAGGAGAATAGCTCCGGGAGGTCAGCTGGGGAACATATCAGGAGGGAGGCAGAGTATTTACGGACAATCAGATGTAAAGGATGTTCCCAGCGATAAGTACCGACCAGGGGCGCACCTCTAATGAGGCGAAGTGAGGTGGCCGCCTCAGGCGGTACTATTCGTCATTGTCTGGGGGGCGGCATTTTTTACTTTCTATTTACCGTAAACCAACCCAGGACAGGCCACTTAAAAAAACAAAACAAAACCTGAGCGGGGCCTGTCCTGTGCTGGTTTACAAGATCTCCACATCTCAGCGCAGGCGGCGATTCAATGACGTCATGGCGCCTCCTACGCTGAGACGCGGGTGAAGAAGAGGAGGCGATGGCTCCATCAAGGGATCGCAGGTAGGTGAGGATAAGTTTTTTATTTTTTTTAATTTTTTTTTATACTGTATATATAAATAGGCCGTTACCTACGGGAGTAACCCCTGCAGGTAACAGCCTATTTACTTATCGATCCCCGCATCTGCTGTGGCCCCCTCCGCTTCCCCTTCTGCTATTGGACGCAGAAGGGGGAATCAGAAGCGGCTGCGAGCAGCCGTGGGCAAATACTACAATTATTATACTCCGGGGTCTTTTCAGACCCCGGAGTATAATAATCGGAGACCCAGGGGAGGTGATAAACATAAAAACCAGTGTTACTCACCTCTCCAGCGATCTGATGTTACTTCCAGCAGGCTTCGGCCTTCTTTGGTCACGTGAGCCAGGCCAAAGTCATTATGTGGCGACGCCGGTCTGTGCGACATTGAAGAGGGCCGAAAGCAGGGAGTGCACCGGAGCCCAGGTAAGTAACACTGTTTTTTATGTTTGTCACCACCTGGGTCTCCGATCATTATACTCTGGGGTCTGAAAAGTATAATAATAGTTCATGGGTGGGTCACTATGGAGCAAAATACTGTGTGCAGGGAGAACTATGGGGCATAATACCGTGTGCAGGGGCCACTGTGGAGCATAATACAGAGTGCAGGGGTCACTATGGAGCATAATACCGTGTGCAGGGGCCACTATGGAGTATAATACCGAGTGCAGGGGCCACTATGGAGCATAATACCGTGTGCAGGGGCCACTATGGGGCATAATACCGTGTGCAGGGGCCACTATGGAGCATAATATCAAGTGCAGGGGCCACTATGAGGCATAATACCCTGTGCAGGGGCCACTATGGAGCATAATACCGAGTGCAGGGGCCACTGTGGAGCATACCGAGTGCAGGGGCCACTATAGAGTATAATACCGTGTGCAGGGACCACTATGGGGCATAATACCGTGTGCAGGGGCCACTATGAGGCATAATACCGTGTGCAGGGGTCACTATGGAGCATAATACTGAGTGCAGGGCCACTGTGGAGCATAATACCATTTGCAGGGGCCACTATGGAACATAATACCGAGCACAGGGGCCACTATGAGGCATAATACCATGTGCAGATGTGCAGGGGCCACTGCGGGGCATAATACCGTGTGCAGAGGCCACTGCGGGGCATGATACCGTGTACAGGGGCCGCTGCGGGGCATAATACTGTGTGCAGGGGCCGCTGTGAGCCATAATACCGTGTAATACTGTATTAAAAAAAAAAACTCTACTCACCTGTCCCTTGTGCTCTGATGTCTCCCACTGCAGTCTGGTTCTGCTGCTCTGGTGTTTTCTTCTGACGGAAGTCCCCACCGCACATGACCACTGAGGTCGCTGACATGAGACATCACAGTGCTGTGGGGAAGAAAACACCGGAGCAGCAGGACTGAAATGCGCTGGGTTACACCAGAGCACCTTCTCTAGCCTCATATTAAAAAAGTGGTTATCCTGGACAACCCCTTTAAAGTGGCACTTGGGCTTTATTAAAGGGTCTTTCCAGCTAATTTTTATTGATCTATCCTTAGGACAGATTATCAATAAGAGATCAGTGGACCCCCCCCCCCCCTCTGATCAGTTGTTTGGGGGGCTATGGCACCTGTTTATATCACACCCTGTCTGTTTATAGTGACCATGTAATGATGTAATGTAATAACAGCCTTGTCACATAGACATGTATAGGACGAGGCTGTAGTTACATTACATGACCGCTATGAGATGAATGACACTATGTAAACAGAGAAGCGGTCACGGCACTTACACAGATACCACAGTTCATTCAAACAGCTGATCAGTAGGGGTCCTGGGTTTTTGAGCCCCACTGATTTGTTTATTAATGACTTAAACCTTTTAATTAGTTAACACCTGGGGCATTATTAACACCTAGGAGTACTATTTATACAGGGTACACATGGACATTATTAATATAAAGATGCATTTGGGGGTATTATTCATTATGGGGGGGTTATATCATATATTTTATAATTGAGGTAGCAGCAGGATGGGAGCTTTGTGTAGGTGGGGACAATGAGGGCTGGATGTTTGGAAAAGTGAGGAGCCAAAGATGTCTGTGTTGCAAACTTTACAGAGACAAGTCACAGCTGGAAGAAGTGGTCATGGCGGTCCAAAGGGAAGAGAAGGGAAATGTGAAGGATTAGTCAGAGATGTCACCTGTAAGTCACAAAATGTTACTGCCCTGTATACACCTAAATGATAGAGGATTAATACCTGAGTGATGGGGGTCTGTCTTCTGAGACCCCCACTGAGCCTGAGAATTGTTTTTTTTTCCCCCACTCGGTTGGAATACAGCCTGATAGCAGCCCGGCTGAATATAGGCGTGTCACTTGGTGGATGGACGAACCCGCGTGGCTCTCATGCAACTTTGATGGGAGTGCCAAAGATACTTGAAGTACAGTACTCAGCTATCTGCGGCGCTCCTATTATAGAGAATGGGGGCCACGTGGGCTCGTCCATCCACCAAGCAGAAGATGTGTGAAGTTACTTTCATTGTTAATGCCGTGTTGTTGATTTCTGGTACTGAAGTAATGCAATAAGAAGAATTCTTAAAAACTGTTTCATAAGTTTGTGTGTTTATTGTACGACAATAACAGTGTGTGACGCTAACAGCATGTAAATTCAATTTTATTTATTTATTTTTTTTTTGGGGGGGTGTCTTTTGATAGTCCGCCTCAAGCAGCAAAGAGGCTAGGTTCACCAGTGGTACCGCCACAGTCCTAGATGAGGTTCAGAAGAGGTTATAGGTTGCGTCGTATGGCCAGCATGTGTGTAGACTCATCCAGGAAGAGCCTAATCGTAATGTCCTTTAAAAGGTACAGGGCCCACAGACCAGTGCCCATCTCAAGATGTGTTCTTTCTCAGAGTAATAGTGCAGTCTGCACAATACATCCCGTGGATTAGCAGGGTACCGGGCCGTAGCATTGAACTCTGTGTATTCTATTAAACGTATATGTGGTGTCAAGGGCATATTGTGTCACCAGATTGAAGATAGAGTTGATTCTGGTTGGTAGATCATCTAGGGCACCCTTTTCCGGAATGCCACTTTGGCAGATGTTGTTTCTCCTGCCCCTGTTTTCTTGATCGTTAAGTTGAAGTGCGATATTTTGAAGGTGGATGATGTCGTGGGTTTGGGACTATTCCCGCAGAGAGTCTGTGATCCAGCTCAGAGACTGATCAGTTGGTAGTGTTAACCCTAGGAGGGAGAGGTCTGGACCCTGTATCAGTGGAGGAATGCACATTCTGTGAAAGGCGCAGCATGGGACATGGTGGCGCCATATCTTAAGTGTCAGATGATGCAGCTGAGATGCTTGAATGGGAGAGGATCCTGGAGATAGAAGTTGAGCGGGTGAGTGACTGCCCCGGGATATAGGGAAGACCAGCTGAGTTTTTAGGGCGTCTCCTGGGCATATCCCGAAGAGGGAAGACCAAGGGTAGTAGGTAGAGTACACTTGCAGTCACAGGACTCTTTATGTAAAGTGTCTGCATGGCTCCATTGCTAAGCCTCGCTTCCTAGGAGGTATAGCAGCTGTCAGAACGGAAGAGTTGTCCATGGTGAAAAAAGGTCAGGGACTGTCGGCTTGATGATAGCGTCCCAGCCTCCTTGCCTGAAGTGTCCTTGACCTAGAAGTCACTGCGAGTCCTCTGGGGTCTGTAAGGTCAAATGTGACTCTCCAGTCCTCAGTAGTACTTCCTCGCAAGGGGGTTGGAAACAGCTGTCCGGATGAATGTGTACCAGCGGACCTATCTACAGTATGACCCGTATGCCTCCGCAACACTTCAGGAAACGAAGATAGAGTAAAGTACCTTAGTTACTCCTCCTGGCATATGAAACAGAATGATAGCAACTCAGTCGGAGGGTAGAGGATTATGCAGTCTCTACAGTAGTCAGTGGTCCTCCAGAGAACACAGGTGAGATTGCAGGAGTCAGTAGAAGTGACCCTGTGGAGGTTCTAACTGAGAAAGAGGTCGATGTTCACAGCATAGTAGGACAATATGGAAGGGCCATTATCTATAAGTACCAGCAAGGAGCCTAATGGCCAGGCTGTCATGGTGTCCGGAGAGGGTTCCAGCAGTACCAGGAGGTAGCCCTATAAAGTCGGTGATCCACCTCCACTCTGGGTAGGCCGCAGGCTGCCCTAAGATTGCAGGAGAGTACACTGTTTCAGCTGTATGGCCTGGGGCTGTTGGAACAGCAGTGTCCAGGAGCTGGCCGATTACAGGCCACAGGAGTCTGGGTTGATCGGCTCAGGTCTGCACGCTATTGCCAGTGCTTAGTGCAGAGAAGGGCAAAGGAGCCAGTATATGTGACAAGGCTGTGGTAGACTGTCAGCAGTAATGGCAGTGTGTTTGGGACGTCTGCCTACTTGAAGCAGGAGTTAAAGGCATATATTTATTTATGACTTGCCATTTAAATACATGATGAAATTTTATTATGACATTGTTTTCTGTGTGATTGTTTACAGTCACATATGGGGAATACAATCCATGTCACTACAGATAGCAGCTGCACAAGGGGCATTTATAAATTATATAGGGACTACCTCAGCGCACTTTCAGTTTTTCCAGCATCTTCCCCCATTGCACAGATATCGGTGCCATTACTTTCATCCACTGACATCTCTACACTGTCAGATGGCCCGGCCTCACAGCTCAGCTTGCATCTCTTCATCTTCAACATGTACTATATAGTGCATGGGTCCAGAAAATCACTCCGTACACTGTATAGTCACCAGATGGCAGTACTGCATCACAGCTCCCATTGATATTAATAGGAGCTGAGCTGCAGTAATGCCACTGGGTCACTGTATAGTGTATGGAGCTATAAAAAAAAAAAAAAAGAAACAGAGAACTCTTCAGACCTGCAGCCTACAAGGAGTCAAGGAACAAGGAGTCTGTGTCCCACAGTAGGAGGCATGAGGCGCGATGCAATGTTGCCATCACGCCTGCCTTCACTGGGGCACAGATGTCCTAATTGTAGTTAGAGCACCTTGTAGGCGAAAGGCCTGAAGTGGCTTTCAGCCTGTAAGTAAGAATGGTAGAGCAGGAAGGCATCAGCATACTTCTAGATGCTGATAGAGTTAAAATCGCTACTTTGTTTGTGGTGGCCCCAAGTGGGTCCCACGGAGTCAATGGCCTGGGGTCATCGCCCACCCACCCCCTGTTAGCCACACTTCTGCTACTAGGCTAAAATGCCATTTACAGCTACTACATGATGTTAGACTAGGTTCACATCAGCAGGGAACCTGAACAACACAGAGCCCATCTGCTAAAACAGTAGTTACCTGTGGACAACGGCGTATCCCATAGACTATAATGGGTTCCGTCAGGTGTCCACTGTTTTTATACTGAAACAAGCTGATATTCCTGGGTGACCCCACAAAATGTAATCATCCAATTCTTTTAATAACCTGAGCCTAAATTGAGGTGTGTTGGGGGTTAAGTTCCCCCGGGATGGATGTCACCGTAATCCTAATTAAATAAATAACCAGTTTCGAGCGCTCGGGAAACAAGACGTACCCAGGTATCGTGTATGAACCGTTTCTTCTTTATTGTGTAGTTCAATACAGTTTTAAAAGCAAGCTCCGTTACATAACAGTCATGTGATCAATATACATATATGGTCTTTCCGGTTCCGCTGCTAGGCAGATTCACAGTTTCTCATAATATGTGTTACTTCTCATTACTTATCTGTATGTTTTCTTTTAACTTTCTTGAGAACAGCAAGGCCTTGAATGCTATCCCAGACTTTGTGTCTGCAAGAGCTCTAAATTGTGCTGACTTGTCTCCAAAACATTGTGTATATATCACTCTCTGTGTATAGAGTATATAACATATAATACAAGTTATATTTTAACCCTTACAATTCCCCCATTTTAGGAAATTATTTTTAATCAAGTTCAATGAATACCTTCACACTGTTTGTGTGCCATCTTTGATGGATTCTCCATTGAAGAGGTTAAAAATAACATCCTATCTTACATATTGGTTAACTGTATTCCATTTCCTTCTCAGCGCTTCAACTTTCTTGCAATGTGAAGCGTGTATTCAGGTAGATTTTCCCTCCAACTTTACTGAGGTGGCAGTTGTCAGCAATATCTGGAAGGGGCCATCATATCTGGCTTCAAGAGATTTCCTGGAGTGTCTTTTCGCGACTACCCAATCACCAGGCTGCAAGCTATGCGTTCCTGAAAAATCAGAAGGGTCTGGAATAGAAGAGAACACTTGTTTATGTGTTTCTTTCAGTTTTTGACACAAATTTTGTACATAGCTGGCAATACTGTCATAGTTAAGCTGTAATGTCTGAGGGAAGTACAATCCTGTTTTAGGTGCACTTCCAAACAATATTTCAAATGGTGACAACCCTGTCCTCCTGCTAGGAGTAGTTCTTACTGAATATAAGGCTAAAGACAGGCATTCAGGCCAAGGCTTTCCTGTCTCTGCCATGGCTTTCTGAATCTTCCACTTAAGTGTACCATTCAGCCTCTCCACCTTGCCTGAACTCTGAGGATGGTAGGGTGTGTGGAAAGCTTGCTCAATCCCTAGTGCAGACATTATTTCTTTCATTATCTCACCTGTGAAATGTGTACCTCTGTCAAACTCAATCACCTCGGGCACTCCAAACCTGCACACAAGCTCGGACATCAGTTTCTTGGCAGTTGCTTGTGCGGTTTGCTTTGCTCACAGCGTAGGCCTCAGGCCATCCTGAAAACAAATCCACACACAGACCAATACATACTCGTATGTTCCAGACTTAGGCAACTGTATGTAATCTATCTGTATCCTCTGAAATGGGTACAGGGATTTTGGTGTACACTTGGTGGGTGTTTTAACTACCTGTCCTGGATTGTGTAGAGCACATATGTGACATGCTTTTACGTGATTGCTAGCAGCTCTTCCAAAACCTGGGGCAAACCATAATTTACCCACTAATGACTCCATGGCATTTCGAGAGGCATGCACCTTACCGTGGGCCAAGCCAGCCATCTGGGGGTAGACTGCTACAGGCAGACATAATCGATCCCCCATTTTACACATACCATCACCTTCTGTAGCACCTTCTTTCTTCCATCTTTCAGTTTCCACACTGGTGACCTTTGAGTACAGCCCTTTTGGGTCTTCTAGGTCAATGTCCATTTTGCTCACCTGGTTGGGACCCCTTCTGGCCAGTAGTGCTGCAGCCTTGGCTGCTATGTCAGCTCTCTTATTTCCATGGCTTTCAGGGTCCCTTCCTTTTGCGTGAGCTCTGACTTTCACAATTGCCAGCTGCTTTGGGAGCAGTATGGCCTCCATCAGTCGACTTACCACATCTCCATTCTTAATTGGCTTGCCCTGGGCCGTTAGGAAGTTCCTTGCCCTCCATATCGGACCATAATCATGTGCAATGCCAAAAGCATACCTGGAGTCAGTGTATATGTTAACTGTTCTACCTTTGGCTATCTCACAAGCCTCCATAAGGGCTTTGAGCTCAGCTTCTTGGGCTGACATGTGTGGTGGAAGAGCCTCTTGGACTATGATGTCATGTTCAGTGACTACAGCATATCCTGTAACAAATTTGCCTTCATCTGTCAGATACCTTGAGCCGTCCACAAACATCTCATAATCAGGATTTTGTAATGGCACATCTGTGACATGGTCAAATCCCACTGTTTCCTGCGACATAAGAGCCACGCAGTCATGTTGATGCTGGCTGTCAAACAGTTCTTCTTCAGAGAGGGAATTTAAAAATAACTTATCTCCCACTCCCCCTTTTGAATCATGAACTCCTACAGGAAGAAGAGTTGCAGGATTCAAAGTTAAACAGCGTTGAAAAGAGATGTTTGAGGAGGACTGCAGAGCAAATTCCAGTTTGCTCTGCCGTGCCAAAGAAAGGTGACGTCTGTCTACTTGTGTGAGGATAGCATGGATGTCATGAGGTGTATACACAACCAATAAATGATCTAGGACAATGTCTGAGCTTTTGTCAAGCAATGCTTGTACCGAGAGGACAACCCGCACACAGGAGGGTGTCCCCCTGGCTTACAGCGTCTAACCGTGAGCTGTAATAGGCCACCGGGCGTTTCTTATCCCCGTGTTGTTGTGTGAGAACTGCAGTTGCATGTCCCATCATCTCAGTCACGTAGAGCTGAAAAGGTTGCTGATAGTCAGGTAGGCCTAGGGCCGGAGCACTGACTATCTGCAACTTCAGCTGGTAAAACGCATCCAAGGCCTCAGACGTGAGGTTGAATGGTTTTGAGGAAAGGAAATCATACAGAGGTTGCATGGTCAGAGATGCAGATCTGATCCATGGCCTACAGTAGGATACCAATCCCAAGAAGGTACGTAGCTGAGCATGAGAGGTTGGCACCTGCATGTCTCTCACCACCTTGGTCCTCTCATCTGACAGGTGCTTGGTACCTTGGCCGAGACAGTGTCCTAGAAATACCACTTGTTTTTTGCAAAATTGCAACTTATCCTTGCTGGCCTTGCAGCCGTTCTGGCAGAGGAAACACAACAGGCTGATGGTCGCTGCTTCACAGGTTGGTTTGTCTGGAGCATAAAGAAGAAGGTCATCAACATATTGTAACAAAATGACATCATCATGTGGAAAATACCAAGTACTCATGATAAGTGTGAGACACCTTGTGAATTGGTTAGGACTGTTTTGCGCCCCTTGTGGTAGTACTGTCCAGATGTACTGTTTTCCCCTAAATGTGAATGCAAACAAATACTGGCAATCGGAGTGCAAAGGTACGGAGAAAAAAAAAAAAAACATTGCAAAGATCTATAGCGCTGTAATAAGTGGTTCCAGTAGGGACAGCTGATAACAGGGTATGTGGATTGGGCACTACAGGTGTTTCAAGTAATGTCACTTTGTTCAATTCCCTGAGATCATGAACCATACGGTACGTGTCTGGTTCTCCCTTTTTGCTCTTCTTTTTAACTGGGAAAAGAGGAGT
This sequence comes from Leptodactylus fallax, assembly GCA_947044405.1. Taxonomy (NCBI): domain Eukaryota; kingdom Metazoa; phylum Chordata; class Amphibia; order Anura; family Leptodactylidae; genus Leptodactylus; species Leptodactylus fallax. The sequence goes on from CAMRHE010000183.1 coordinate 3,698,321, forward strand.
GTTTGCTACAGAAGTACATTCCTTTAATGCCTCTGCTTTCACTAATTCCACTATTGTTACTGCTATGGCATCTTCTTGGGCATGAGTCAGAGGATATTGTTTAATCCTAGGTGGCTGAGCTCCAGGTTTCAGGGTTACCATAACAGGGGGTACATCCAATTTACCTAAATCTGTTTTCCCAGTTGCCCATAATGCTGTTGGCACTTGGGATAACAGTACATTTTCTTCTTCAGTAAGGACAAAAATACTACTTGGTGTACTTAACTCAGCCGATAACAAACACAAAATCTCATGGTTAGTATGTGTAACTTTTACATATGCTTCTCCTGATGGATGCAACATGATGTTACAACCTAATACTCCCATCACATCTGTACCAAGAATGTTATCTGATGTGTCGGAGACTAAATACTTAGTGAGTATCCTGCTACCCTGAAATGAGGTTTCTACAGGATCAGTTTGATCTAAAGCATCCACCGTTTTAGTGAGAAGTCTTCCATAATAAGCTTCCACTGATTCACCTTTCTCTCTTTTAGCAGATACCTTACTTCAGGTGATAACAGGCAAGACAATAAATTCACATAACATAGTACAAGACATAATTTCATATGCTTGAGTATTTTCTTGAATATTTTACACATATATATTGTCATTGTACCTTACTTTTCCATTTAACCTTAGGCTAACACTTTTATCAAAATATTTTCCCTTTGGGCATAAATAGTCATCATACACAGGCTGCGGACTCCGGAGGCCCAAAGCCAAGTTTCACTTTGTAATAATTGACATGTAACATTACTGGGTAACACAGTATCATGTTCAGCTTGTGATTTTCTGCGTGTCCATCACATCAGATACAACGTCCTTGGAGCTACTTGGCAGTCAATTAATGTTTTGGTTATTCCCTGCAGAACATCTGCAGAGCGCTACAACAGAATACAGGAATACAATTCAAGCAGATAGCAGTTAATACTGACACCAAAATTACATATTACTATTTTTGTACAATTTTCATATATTTCCCAAACCCCACAGACTTTAGAATTTTCTTCACTGGATTCCAACCAAAAGTTGAACCCCTGTGGAACATCACAATATCCTAGTTTCTTCTTTTTAGGGGACATTTCCTGAAAGCGGATTTAATTTTACAAAAAGTATAAAAGTTGAATCCTGGCATTGCTATGAACAGAATGAATATTACAAATACAGGTTGACATATATATATATATATATATATATATATATATATATATATATATATATATATATATATATAATCCAATAAACATCATACCGATGGTGGACAGTTTTCCTCTTTGCACTATATCAGAATGAATATTTTGCTAAAGTAAGTAATATTTCATACAGAACTGGGAGGTAAGATGGGTTATATTAAACAATAATACTGAGAAGGGTGATGTCTCCCTTCAAGCCTGATTCTCGGAGTGAGGTGGGGGTGATTCATTATTTCCTGAACTATCACCCCTTATCCTATTCTATTGCTTCCTTCTATCAGGGCATATATGCCTCTTTGCAACTTATTATCTTGAATCAATCCTGCATGGTCTAATCTCCACTGATCCCAAAATCTACTGTCTACTAACCCAGTCTGGTGTATTCCTGCCTTTTTCAGAATTTTCTTTACCTGTGCGGCTACTTCTTTCCCTTCCCCTATTTCTATTAGTTCACATGGGGTGTACCATATCTTAGAGGGTCCCATCCCCATCTTGGCTGGTAGCTAATCAGCCAGTGAGCTTCTCACTCCTCTAGGGCAACCTTTGAGACAATAGAGGGTCACTTATGACTACTTAGTGAGAACTCCCAGACAGACTCTTCTGTCTTCTATGAACTACTTGTGCAAGTTCAGGAGTAGTGCTCAGGGCAATGCCTAATGGCTTCCACAGGCTCAACTTTCTGCCTGTGTCCCATTACCAAAACACTCCCAAATCACTGCACGCACTTCTTCGCACGGATTCTACTAAGTCCTTCGTGCTACTACTCAGGTCCCACTCGACCTTGACCGTCCAGGCACGGCTGGAGGCTAGTGTTCCAAAACAAGGACTTTTCAATCACTCAGTGCTTCTCAGTTCCGAACCTTGTCCGCAACTCTAGACTCTAGGGGTTAAGAATAGAGAACTTTTCCCCATTCTTTGCAGCCTCATGTATCTTATAACACAGGTAACATGCAAACATCAGTAGACAGGTAAGACAAAAAGCAAAGAAAACAATTTCCACATCATTTACAGGTGACATGTCCCTTTTAGGTTCTTCCGTACTATTTAATTGGCATCAAGATGTCATATAAACATGCAGCAGCTTACCTCACTCATCGATACAGAGAATAGACACACAGGAACCTCAGATATACTAATTGGCAAGATAAGGTCTTACCTCACAGTACTGTTTTTATCTATCTGAGGTCCTCTGGTCCTGTCCTCAAGGCGATCGGTGAGTGGGTCGGCACTCTATCGGCTGCACATCAGACGATCTCGAGCCCCACGTTGGGCGCCAATTTCTGTTGGGGGTTAAGTTCCCCCGGGATGGATGTCACCGTAATCCTAATTAAATAAATAACCAGTTTCGAGTGCTTGGGAAACAAGACGTACCCAGGTATCGTGTATGAACCGTTTCTCTTTTATTGCGTAGTTCAATACAGTTTTAAAAGCAAGCTCAATTACATAACAGTCATGTGATCAATGTACATATTTGGTCTTTCCGGTTCCGCTGCTAGGCAGATTCACAGTTTCTCATAATATGTGTTACTTCTCATTACTTATCTGTATGTTTTCTTTTAACTTTCTTGAGAACAGCAAGGCCTTGAATGCTATTCCAGACTTTGTGTCTGCAAGAGCTCTAAATTGTGCTGACTTGTCTCCAAAACATTGTGTATATGTCACTCTCTGTGTATAGAGTATATAACATATAATACAAGTTATATTTTAACCCTTACAAGGTGGCACAAACAATTTCCCCTCCGGTATTTCTTGAGGAACAAACTGTTGATTTTTTCTAATCTCAGTAGCTAAATCTGAAGAGTCAGCAGAAATCACCATTCCTTCAGGAAGAATAGACTCAGGCTGAGAATCGGAAGTCTGGGAAGGACAAAATTAAACCTAGTAAAAAACAATGCCCATCTTGCCTGTCTAGGGTTTAACCTCTTAGCAGACTCAAGAAAAGTAAGGTTTTTGTGATCAGTTGACACAGTCACCTTATGTCTAGCTCCATCTAGAAAATGTCGCGAGTCCTCAAAGGCCCACTTAATGGCCAATAACTCCCGATTTCCAATATCATAGTTCCTCTCTAAAGAGCAGAATTTCCGAGAGAAGAAGGCACAAGGTTGTAACTTGGTGAAGGAGGAGGAACTCTGAGATAACACAGCCCCTACTCCAACTTCAGAAGCATCAACCTCAACGATAAAAGGACTATTAAGATCAGGCTGAATAAGATCTGGAGCTTTGGTGAAGGCCTGTTTCAAAAACTCAAGAGTCTACTGCCTCTTGACTCCAAACTGACAAGTCAATACCTTTCTTGGTAAGATTAGTTAAGGGTTTAGCCACAACGGAAAAATTGCAAATGAACTTTCGATAGTAATTGGCAAATCCTAAAAATCTCTGTAATGCCTTTAAGGAGGTAGGCTGTGCCCAGTCTACAATAGTCTGAGCCATAGCTGGATCCATACTAATTGCAGAGGAGGACAGAACATAACCTAAGAAAGACAATTGTTGTACTCCAAAAAGACATTTCTCCAACTTCACATATAAATTATTCTCTCTAAGGACATGTAACACAGACCTGATATGCTTAACATGTGTGTCCCAAACAGAAGAGAAAATCAAAATATTGTCTAAATAAATGACAACAAATTGTCCAATGAAATTTCCGAAGATATTAACAATTCTGAAAAACAGCAGGTGCATTACTTAATACAAAAGGCATTACTAAGTATTCATAATGTCCCTCTGGTGTATTAAAGGCCGCCTTCCACTCATCCCCCTCCCGGATCCGAATCAGATTATAAACCCTATGTAAATCAAGTTTTGAAAACCATTTAGCTCCAGAGATATGATTTCATAAATCAGGGATGAGTGGAAGAGGATACTGTTTTTTTATAGTAATTTTGTTTAGACCCTGGTAATCAATACATGGCCTCAGACCATCATCTTTTTTCTTAACAAAAAAGAATCCTGCTCCTGGTGCAGAAACAGAGTGGTGAACATGACCCTTACAGAGGGAATCCTTAACATAATCTTTCATGGCTTGTTTTTCTGGCTCAGATAAATTATATAAACACCCCTTAGGTAATTTAGAGTCAGGTATCATATGATCTATGGAGCAGAAGCAAATTTGACCCAGACTCAGCAAAGACATCATTATAGTCTTAAATATAAACAGGAAGAGATGAAGACACAGAAGTGAGATTGCCTAGAAGGGGAACACACACCAAGTAAAAAAGAAACTAGAAGGAAGTTGGTACACTCACAGCAACAGTCGCTGAGGTTCCAGCTCTACTCCTAACACCAGCAGAGAGAAAAATCCTTCATGCAGGACTTTTTTCTCTGCTGATTTCTGGCAGTTTCTACAGCTGTGCAAAATGTGAACTTAGCCTTAGCAGGCCTTAGAAACTCAGTCCCTAAGAAATGTATTTGTAAAGACTGTTCAGATTAGATTGAATTGAAAGTAGGGGGGAACTGGCAAGGGAGGCTATTATAACCAAGTGCTCTTGGTTTTACAGATAATGTCTATTACTGAGAAGTTACTGCAAATTATTCTCTGTACAACCCGCTGAAGATATTTTACACTAGATTTAATTAATTTACTCAATTAATTTACTCAGCTAACTCTTCTACAGTGTTATCTCTATGTTACAGACAACTCAACTCCAGGCACAAGAAAATATGTTCTCTTGAGCTGATAGATAGATAGATGCAAAGCAAGAAAGATAATGTGGATGATGATCAATGGTTTTGTTTTGCAGCATGCCACGCTTTCCTGTCCTGCAAAAAAACGGACAAAGAAGTATACACTTTTTGTTATCATTAAGTCTGTTTATTTACTTTTTGAACGGAAGAAAAAATTGCAGTTATGACTTTTCCATTTCCAAAGAAAAATTTCATCATATTTTTTTTTTTTACATTAGAGAGAATGCAGACAAATTGTGCTCCATCAGCATAATTCATTCTCTCACCATTTAAAGGCATTTTCCCATCTCCCTGCCTCACCAGCTTTGCCTGCTATCTCTTCTTCTCACTTCCTGTATTCTTCAGAAAGCTAGGGGGAGGGCTTTGACTGTTTGATGAACAGGAGACTATGAAGTACCTCAATAAATACAGATGTTGTCTTTACCATGAGAGATTATTTATTATGATTACTAGTAATCTAATATAAATGCAGATCAAATAATATGCACAGTAAAAGTATATTACATTACACAAGTTGGCATAGAACACTTATACAGAGAACAGACTTGCAGTAAATTCAATGTTATCTTTGTGTTTAAATGGAATAATAATATACGCTGTCTGAGCCTTTATCAGCAAACTGCAATTAGCTGAACTGATTGTCCTGACCACAGCAAGAGAACTCAGCCCCCACAAAGAGCGGTGACTCATCCTTCTGTCCTGTCTTATCAGATATAAGACAGGCACCAAGGAATCACTGTGTAAACAATGGGAGGAGTAATCTAAAATAGCAGGCAAGCAAAACAACATTGCTAAAGTAATGTATTTAGGAAAAGTCTTGAATTTGCATAAGCTAGCAGTATAGATAGGATCCTTGAGATGGGAATACCTCTTTAAGTCTGTGGCTCTTATCCTATGTTAAATGAGAGCAATAAACTATAATTATGGTAATGTGAACCTACCCTAAGAAACATGATGCACAGTCAAGGTGGACTGTGAACCCCAAATAACTAGCCATACAAAAAATAAAATTGGGCATCACTCTAAAGAGCCCAAATATGTAATAGTTTTCCAAAGTAGACTGATAAATACAGTACAGACCAAAAGTTTGGACGCACCTTCTCATTCCAAGAGTTTTCTGTATTTTCATGACTATAAAAATTGTAGATTCACACTGAAGGCATCAAAACTATGAATTAACACATGTGGAATTATATACTTAACAAAATAGTGTGAAACAACTGAAAATATGTCTTATATTCTAGGTTATTCAAAGTAGCCACCTTTTTGCTTTGATTACTGCTTTGCACACTCTTGGCATTCTCTTGATGAGCTTCAAGAGGTAGTCACCTGAAATGGTCTTCCAACAGTCTTGAAAGAGTTCCCAGAGATGCTTAGCACTTGTTGGAGGGGAGGTGTAAGGACTGGAGAATGGAGTCAATCTCCGGAGGGTGAGCTGTAGTTGGAGCTAAATAAGGTTTCTCATAAAACTGGTGGAACTGAGCATATATTGAATTGGGGTTGGAGTTCATAGTACCGCCTATCTCACAAATTTGGTAGATTGCATTCATCCTCTGACACACCCTCAATTTAGAAGTCAATAGCTTATCAGATTTGGCGTACTTATAAAAGCGTACATGGGTCCATCGTACAGAATTCTCGGTCTGGTACGTTAAGACAGAGTCAAGCTGCAATTTAACATATCTAATGCATTTCACTAAACATCGAGAAGGGTTTCAAGTTTCAAAAGTTTGTGCTCTGTCTGACTATGTCTGACTGAACCTTGTTCCTTTCTCGCTTTAAACGAGAAGCTTCCACTATGAGGGAACCCCAGATCGTGACCTTATGGGCCATCCAGTTTATGGTCCATGTCCGAGGCTGTATTAAGGGTAAAGAAATTATGAAGGACGTCTACGGTCCATTGTCGGTCAGGAGGGACTCATTTAGGTGCCAGGAAGAACATAGAGCAGAGGGGGGTTGAAAAACAATATCAATCATAACCAGGTGCAGGGGACATGGTGGACGTAAGTAAGGTCAGTGAGCACTAAGGTAGAGATGAGGATTCTATCAATTGTATTCTAGTATACAGTAGTGATGATGTGCAGGGGAGAAACAAGAGTAGCCCCTTCTATTCCCATTAATGTCACGCCAGGCATCCGCAACATTCAGGGTCTGTAAGGTAGAGCAGATCTCGCCCTTAGCTTTGGAGGAGAGCTTATCCGCAGAGGGGAAAGATTGTTCCAGGACAATGTTGAAAGTAAAATTTAAAGTCGCCACACCAAATCAATTTTGAGAAATCCAATTGTCCTATCAGATTACACAGCACATGAAAAAAGGCAACAAGGGATTCTGTGGGGGCATAGAAATTAACAAGGAATAGGTATTGGCCATAGAGTTTACAGTGGAGAAAAATATAGCTACCTTGTGAGTCTGAGCATGCTATCGACGTGCAGAGGGACAGAGGACCTGAGGAAGATTGCCACTCCTCTCCTCTTAGACTGGTTCGGGGAATGGTCTATAAGAGTGTAGCGAGAGTGGAAATATTTAGGAAAAGAGGTGGGGGCGAAGTGGGATTCTTGTATACACAGAATATCAGGTTTCAGCTTATCATACTTCCGATGTTTTTGTAGGGAATTAAATCCCTGTACATTATTTCGAAACAATCTTACACATGAGATGAGTGAGAAGGAGAGGTAAATAATACACATGTAGAGAATGCTGCTGCCGCAACCCAGTCGGATGAGACCGGAGGATGGGAGTAGCAGTGGCGGTTGCCGTGCCACCCAGCAGGCCAAGCACACTCCCAAACGGCCCCAGTCCCACTCCTAGGCCGGACAAAGTCGAAGGGGGTCCCGCAGCACTACCGGATGGTGGTGGTAGTTGTTCTTTCCCCCGGGGCACTTCCAGTTGAAGAGGGGGACCTCTCCTACCTGAGTCGGTGTGGTGTTGGTCGGAAGAGCCCTGATGGTAAGGCAGGCACGACTCAGGATTCAACGATGCAGGTAAACCAAACAGCCATTTATTTAGGCAACTGGAACAAAGGGTTAACAGCAGCTTCCAGATGGGGCTAGTAGTCCTGCAGTATCCAACCCCCAGCCTTGGTTCTAGGAGGGCGCCCAAAGATGGTATAGGCTCCACAGGATGGCTTTCTCTACTCCTCCTCTGTGCCTCTCCCAGCCAGTACTCTGGGGATGGAGTTACAGGGAGTCCTGACAGGGATCTGGTTACCTGTAGACTAGGCCCGAATACGACTCTCCTGTCAGGGTCCTCTCCTGCTCCTCCTGGAACGACACCGAATGGATCCAGCCACTTGGAATTCTTTACTCCCTTGCTCTGTGCTGTCTTCAGGTGAGCCTGGGGCTGATGATGTCCCTCCTGGGGCTGTAGAAGCGCCGGTTGACCATCAGTCCACAGTCTGGTGGCAGGTCAGCTCTGCACACCAAGTCTAGTTTGCTGCATACACTGAACTGTACTGACCTGAGGAGACCAACCGTCGCCAGGGAGATGATATTTCCTTACAACCCCTCCCAGTGGCCTGTGATAGGCCAGGGCTGAACCAAGTTTATGTTTGAACACTGCAGGAAGGTAATGCCGAGTGGAAAGCTGCACAACATGTTATATTTAACGCTTAACACAGAACAGAACATACAAACATAAAACCCAGAGGCACACAAGACAAACACATAAAAGTAGTAGCCCTCTGGGATGCTGCACACCCCCCTATGCCTTCTTTGCCCAGGCTAGGGAAGGCAATACAGCGGACAAGACAAGACCAACAGCATCACAAATAAAACACACAAATTATTTACAACACATCGGGACGTTGATCTCCGTCCCTATCCCTATTTGTTTTGCTTGTTCGTCTCAACATAGAAGTTCACAGTTCGGACCTGGTACCTGAGGTACAAACTTACAAGTGTCCCTTCTCAGGCACCAGCAAAACTTTTAGGGAAATGGGGAAAAACATACAAAGGTCCCTGAGGCAGGGGTGCGTTAGTGTCCAAATCCCAGGGCCTCAACAAGAGAATTAGGGGCTCCAGAGCACAGGTGCGGTAGTGTCCATCCTGGAGCATGGGGACAGGTGAAACTAAGGAGAAAACTGGGGCAGTGTCCACAAGTCTGCACTGGTAAACTGGGGAAGTGTCCAAAAGTTCGGCACAAAAATACAAAGGGGCAAGATCTTGGAGCTATTAACATCCGTAGGATGTAGACCTTGGAACAATATCTTCGGTGCTATGTCTGTCATCTACAGGATGATTGGGTCGATTTGCTTCCCATGGCAGAATTCTCCTATAACAATTCACAGAGTGCTTCTACGAAAGTAACACCTTTCTATGCTAACCTAGGTTATCATCCAAAGATCTTTCCCAGATTTCCTGTGAATGCTTCTGTGCCAGCAGTTACAGAAAGAATTACCACCTTACAACAAGATCTCGCAATTTTGAAGGAGATGTTGAGGGCAGCTCAGGAAAGTTTTACAAAGACAGCTGACAGGTTTCGTAAACCAGCACCAACATTTAAGCTAGGGGATACAGTCTGGCTATCTACAAAGAACCTGAAATTAAAGATCCCCTCACAAAACTGGGACAGAAATACATTGGTCCCTTTAAGATTAGTGGTAAATTCAGTAACTTGTCGATTGGACCTTCCAAGGACCATGAGAATCCATCCTGTCTTTCATGTCTCTTTGCTGAAGGCTGCAGTTCCCAATCCTTTTCCTGGATGCTCACCTCCTCTTCCTGGTCCTGTCATAGTGGATGATCAAGAGCAATTTGTTGTTGAGAAGATTTTGGATTCCAGGATCTGCAGAGGTTGCTATACCTTATGAAATGGCAGGGCAACCCTTCAGAGGAGAATTCCTGAGAACCACTGGACAAAATCAATGCCCCTCGATTACTTAATCAATTTCATTGCAAATATCCTGAGAAGCCTGGTTTGGGATCGTCCAGAGGCCATCCCTGAGGTGGGAGTAATGTCAGGATCTTAATTGATGAACTCTTTGTTTTGCCAGTACCAGCCCCTTAGCAAGATCGCGTTTTGTGTGTTTCCTGTTCGTGGCCATCTTGGTTCCTGCCTGATGATTATTTGAACTCCTGCACCTGATCACTCAGTGTTTGAGTATTGTATTTGAACTCTGCTTCTGACAATCCTTGAGCTGGGGCCTACTGATCTCAGTTCGTTCTATATTACCTGCTACACTGTGTATACCTGGTACTACCTGCTACTGCCCGCTACACTGTGTATACCTGCTACAGCCCGCTGCACTGTAGATACCAGCTATTACCAGTGCACTATAAGTTCCAGCATTCTGCCTGCTGCATTGTGGATACCTGCTACTGCTGTGCTGTGGATGGATACCAGCTATTACCAGTGCACTACAAGTTCCAGCATACTACCTGTTGCACTACAGATCCCAGCCATTGGTCTCCGGAGGCCCAGTAAGAGAGTCTTGACAAGAGAGTTTGGGACATGCCTGTTTTTACAATGAGCCAATATTATATTGTGTTGATGAAAAGGAAAAAAAGACACTATAAAGAATATCCCTATTTGACTCCCAGGGTGGAGTCAGCTAAGGTCCTGTGACCGGTGAATTGCCAATAGGAACGAAGCAAAGTAAGTATGTGGGCATCGGAAGACCAGGCCAACTGCCCTCCATGCAGAGACTATACACCTAACTTACATACATAGAATCGATGGCTCGCCATGCGCATATCAGAGAGGTATACCACAAAAATATGTAAATATCGGGGAAAGCCCAAGCCATCTCAAAGAGATCGGGACTAAATGCCAGAGAATAGCAAAAAGTGGACATACAGGTTCATAGCCTACAGTTGCAATAAAATACACAACCAGTGTAAACGCAAACCAGGTTATTAACCAACTGCACATTTTCAGACACATAAGGTCTATTTGAGTATATGCATGCTGTCATCCTATATGCATAAGCCCCTATGAATGCATGAGGCTCAACAAAATATAACGCGCCCCACATTAATGCAAATATCTATAGGGGATATGGTAAATATGCCAGGAATATGTAAAAATATAAAAATATTGTTGTCACACATCATTCCCTCTATTAGCCAAATTGGTAAGATCTCCTAGAGCTGAATAAGATACATAGATGAAATAAAACATGCAAAATCTATCTGCTCATTCAGTCCATTCAGCTGTATGTCCACTGTGTTTCTTTACGCAAAATAAAATTGTCCCAATCTTCTCCACGTTTGGATGGTCTAATATTCTCTATACCCTGGAATCTTATACCTGTCAGTTCCCCCCCATGAACCTGGACGAAGTGTTGTGCCACCGCTGTATCTCTCTCATTCATGATATGTCAGACATGGTCACGTATTCTACGTCTATTGTCTCCGTAATTATGTGGGCAAGGACATCTGATGAGGTATATAAAACCCATCGTAGTGCAATTATGAACTCTCTACATCTGTATCACAGTCCTATGGATACGCTGCTAAACTCCTTACTGAATCATTCACACCCTGTTTAAAAAGAGCCCTCAAAGCTTAGTCACACCAACCTGCTGTTATACTAAACTTCCGAAACTCAGAGCAATAAGTCTCAGCGGAGCGTTTGCCCTGCCAAAGGGTAAGAAGTTGTGACTTGGCAAGTCCAATGTGATCAGGCTCGACATAAATATCGCCCAAAGATTTGAAAAATTTTTCCAAATCTGTCCACTCCTCTTCCCCAGGGGAAAGTTTAAGGGCCCAAGTCTGTGGATCCCCCTGTAAGAGAAAAATGACCGCTCCCACCATCTGAGACTGAGACGCTTGAGGGTTGACTTGAAAATATAACCGACATAACTCCCGAAACATCTCAAATTTTCCTCAGTCCCTTGAAAAACAATCCGGGAGTAACATTTTAACCCTGGGAAGGGAAAAGACAGCAGGTGGTGTCACAGCAGCCTCAGCTTGATTCTGGGAGTGTACCTGATTAGAATGCTCAGACACCAAACCTGCTAAACCCTCCATTCAAGTCACAAGGTCCTGAACAGAAGCTATGCCAGTCAGGAGTAGAAGGGTTTTTAATTTTTCGGCTTGCTATTCTGTAAGGTAATTGCTAGAAGAGCGATTCCCCAGTAGCTGCTGGTGAATCCTGGGGGAGGGGCAGGACAAGACAGTGAGCCCTAAGATGAACCCCCCCCACTGTCCCTGGCTACTTGCCTGAACTGTCGTAGGTGACAGCCAGCAACTGGGTGGTGATCCCTTCTTGATATAAGTGATAACAGAACGCAGACAGGACAAACAACAACAAAAGGGAAGTCAGCTAGCTAAGGGGTAGGTAACAGTCGAGCAACACAGTACAGAATAAAAATCCAAGAGAATAGTCAAAGTTAAAGCCAGAGGTCAGGAATAAGAATACAGGTAACCAAACAGCAAGAGTAGATAGCCAGCACGCACAATCCAATAGCAAGCGCCAATGTGAAAGTGAGCAAACAATAAATAGGAAGGAAGAACCTGCCCCAAACTTGATAGGAAGACAGGCTGTCAATCACACAGGTTAGGCTAAAATTAACTATTAGAGGAGCAGAGAGAAACCAAGGTAAAAGAGATGGGTGTGGTGGAAAATCAATTACAGAGGTAAGGGAATAGGACAGTGTTCAGACAATACCAGAAGAACCCAAAGGAAGGAATCACAGTCAGACACGCCTCCTGCGCCGCAACATGCAGCCGGAGGATGGCGCCAAAGCCCGGACGGGCTAGGTTGTTACAGAAAACCTCTATTGTAAAGGCAAATGAGATCAGAGAACAGGTGTGATGATCTATGATATCAGCAAAGCGGAACAAGCCCACCTGTAGCAACGGACTTGATACTGCTGCTGTCAACCCTGGGGGAAATTGCAGGTGGAACAAAAAGGCTGACAGAGGAGGAGAGGGAAGACAAAGGGAAAAGAGCAGTACATGTGTGCCAGACATCTCTGGTTAGTGCCATAGGGCCCAGGAGCGAGACCATAAGGGAGATAAGGGACCAGAGAGGAGATATAGGATGATAGGGAGCTAACCATAACTTCTCAATTTCCATCCATTTAGAATAAACCAAGAGTGTAGATAACGCTGGCACTCTCTGCAATTGAGCAGCCCAATAATATAAGACTAGACTGGGAAGGGAAAGGCCTCCTTTAGCCTTTGGAGTCATCAACAATGATCTAGAAAGCCGATGTCTCACTCTGACCCAGATAAATCACAGTAAAAAGCCCTGTAATGACTGAAGGTTCCCCAAGGGGACAGGAATCGGTAGGGTATTGAACAAATAAAGAAGTTTAGGCAAGATGGTAATTGTTACTGCGGAGATTCGACCAAAGAGAGCGAGAGCGGAAGGGTTAACCATTTAGTAAGAAGGGCCTTATTTTGTCTAAAGAGCTAAGATAAGTTGGCCTGATACAATGAGGGGAAAGAACCAGTGAGCATAATACCCAAGTACTTCAGGGAAGACTCGTACGAGATATATTTAAAGGACGTTTTCAGTCGTGACAAGTGGGTCTGAGAGATTTGTATGGGAAGGGCCTCCATCTTGGATGTATTAATTTTATAGCCCGAGAGGTGGTCAAAGTGCCGCAACTGAGCGTGTATGTTAATGAGGGTAATATGACGAATAGTAAGAGCGAGAAGTATATTGTCTGCAAACAGAGACAGCTTAAACTGTCTGTCCCTAACTAACTCCTGAGATATCTGAGTTCAAGCGAATGGCCACAGCCAGGGGCTCAATGCAAAGGGCAAATAAGAGAGGGGAAAGTAGGCATCTCTGTTGTGTCCTGTTATGTAAAGGGAAGGAGGAAGAGAAGGCATGAGGGAGCTTAATGGTGGCCAAGGGAGTCGAGTAAGGACCCTTGAGACCAAAGGCTCTCAGAGTAACAAACATAAAAGGCCACCCCAAGCGGTCAAACGTCTTTTCAGCATCTAAGCTAAGCACCAAGAGTTCAGAGCCAGACCTGTAGACAACATCAATCAGATCAATCGTTCTCCCAGTATTATCACTGCCTGCATGGCAAGGAACAAAGCCAACCTGGTCCTTTTGTATCAGATGTGGAAGGCACATATTGAGTTTAGAAGCAAGTATCTTGGTGAACACCTTAAGATCTGTATTCAAAACAGCAATATGTCCGAAATCCTTGTAGTTCATATCGTCTCTACCGGATTTGGGAAGTGTAAGAAATGAGTGGAGAGTGGAATCAGGGGTACCAGTCATAAAACAAGGGAAACAAGGCAGGGGACAAGTTCAGCTCCAAATACTTTATAGTAAAGATAGGTAAACCTATCTGGGCCAGGGGACTTCTCAATTGGATCTGTTCCAACTCCTCGGCAGTGATGGGCTCATTAAGGAGGGAGAAGGCATATGGGGTAAGAGCATGTAAATGACAGGATCGCAAATAATCTCCCCAAACTGCATCTCTTTAAGCCGTTTCAGCAGGAAGACCTGACGGATGGGTGTACCGTTTGGAGTAAAAATCATGGAATATGTGGGCGATATCAGCTGAATCATAAATCACTACGCCGTAAGAACGCTGTTAGGCATATGCTGTAACCCCCACCACGTTATCCTGGCGCTGTGTGGCCAGGAACATATAAGGTTTATAGACCCAGCCATAATATCGTCGTTTGTAAAACAAGAGCTTATCCTCCTTTTGGAGAAGGATATCTTTAATTTGTGCCCGTAAATTTGTCAGGGTTTTGAGGAAGGGCTGCATCAGGTGGGTTGACATTCGCTGTTCCGCCCACCTCAAGTGAGCAAGAAGCTCAATAAGGCGGAGGTTAGTGTCACGTTTTAGCTTAGTCCTTATAGCAATAGCTCTAAGTGTCAGACCAGAATTAGTCCAGAATGTAATAGACTGTCATCCAGCATTATTAATTCTCATCTGACCTTGTCATCCATCCTCAGGTATGTCCCCCAATTTGGACTCAGATATTGAAACACTACTGCTTCATTCATAACTACACCTCTGCTTGCTGTTATTGTCATTTCTCCTGGTATGTCTCCCCATTTGGACTTTGTTTTAACTATATGAGCTTTGAAGTCACTATCTCTACTCCCTGCTGGCTCCTCCACCCCTTTTTCTCACCTGACCCTTCCTTGCAGTCTCAAATTCTATCTCCATATTTCCACACCCCTATTCACACCTGATACACTTGAATCAAATGTATTGCTAGCTAGTATAAATGTAAGGCCACAGCTCAATTCTGGCCTAGGTCAATTTGCAGACTCAAAGTGCAGCTCTAAGTGTCAGACCACAATTAGGCCAGAATTGGACCAGAAGGGAACTGAAGGTAACAACAATCCACTAAAACAAAACCTAGCTATTGTCTAACAGAAATGCTTCTCACTATAATCACTGTTGTTCTTCCCATACTTGTAAAAACAACTTTTGCACCCCACACTAGCCTTGTCACTATGAAAATCTTTATCTCTCCATCTATTCTACCCCACCATCTGATCTTCTCTGCACAGCTACTCACACTGTTCGCATTTACTCACCCTCCAACCGGCTGTCATATATCGAGGCAGGGACTAGGCTGAGCTGGCACATACCTGAGTCCTGAGGCAGCTGCAGGGAGGGAGAAAGTCCTGTATGCACAGAATCAGGAGTAGTCTCATGGGAGAAGGGCCTCAGAGGAGTGTGTCCATTGTAGGAGGAGAGAGGCGAAGGGGCCACAGGGCTCATCTGGGGATACGGGCTGAGATGCTGTGAAGATAGCGTCAGCCACGTGTTTAACGGCCGGAACTCCAGGGCCTCAGGAGAAAGCAGCGTGTCTGCAGCTTGTAAAACTGGTGGATCCCGGCACAGCCTCCTAGGCAGTCAATAGCAAAGGTGTCGGCATATGCTCAGAGCCCGAGCGCAGCAAGGAGTGATGCTGGGCAGACAGCCAGTTTGTGGAGGTCGGGTCCACCATGAGAGGCTGGGACTGCCGCTGGAGGTAGGCGTCTAGGGATGGGACCCCACCAGAGGATGGTTGGAAGCCTGCAGACTTCTTTAACCACTTCCATACCAGATGCTTTACCCCCCTTCCAGACCAGGCACATTTTCGGGTTTTTTGTATGTGCGGTTTTGAGGGCTGTAACATTTTTATCATATGCTTTATTCAACTAATTTCTGCATCTCTTTTCGGTGACACATAGGGCTTTATTTCTGTTTTTATTTTTGCATGTCTTTTAATTTTTTTTATATCCAGGAAAATATAAACAAAAACATGTCTGTTTTTCACTATTCATTTTTTTTATTTAATAAAACAAAGTGCTACTAAAAAACTTTTTAAGGCTATGGCCCCATGTTGCGGAAATGCAGCTTTTTTAGTTGCATATTTTGCTGTGATTTTTTTTTTTTTTTTTTTTTTTTTTTTTTTGAGCCAAAGCCAAGAATGGCTACAAAAGGAATGGGAAATATATAGAAAATTCTTATATTTCTACTTGCTGCTAAATCCACTCCTGGCTTTGGCTCAAAAAACCGCAGCAAAATCTGCAACAAAAAAAGCTGTGTTTACGCAAAGTGGGGCCATAGCCTTAAAGAGGACCTTTCATGTCCTCGGGTACATGCGGTTTTACATACCGCTAGAAAGCTGATAGTGCGTTGAATTCTGACAGTAAACTGTGAAACTTACACCGCCGATATCTCCAGCCCCGGGGCACATACCGGGAAAGCCAGCAGTGCGCTGAATTCAGCGTGCTGTCGGCTTTCTAGTGGTACACTACCGTTCAAAAGTTTAGGATCACTTAGAAATTTCCTTTTTTTTAAAGAAAAGCACAGTTTTTTTTAATGAAGATAACATGAATGAATGAATCAGAAATACACTCTATACATTGTTAATGTGGTAAATGACTATTCTAGCTGCAAACGTCTGTTTTTTAATGCAATATCTACATAGGTGTATAGAGGCCCATTTCCAGCAACCATCACTCCAGTGTTCTAATGGTACATTGTGTTTGCTAACTGTGTATGAAGGCTAATGGATGTTTAGAAAACCCTTGAAAACCCTTGTGCAAGTATTTTAGCACAGCTGAAAACAGTTTTGCTGGTTAGAGAAGCTATAAAACTGACCTTTCTTTGAGCTAGTTGAGAATCTGGAGCATTACATTTGTTGGTTCAATTAAACTCTCAAAATGGCCAGAAAAAGAGAACTTTCATGTGAAACTCGACAGTCTATTCTTGTTCTTAGAAATGAAGGCTATTCCATGTGAGAAATTGCCAAGAAACTGAAGATTTCCTACAACGGTGTGTACTACTCCCTTCAGAGGACAGCACAAACAGGCTCTAACCAGAGTAGAAAGAGAAGTGTGAGGCCCTCCTGCACAACTGAGCAACAAGACAAGTACATTAGAGTCTCTAGTTTGAGAAATCGACGCCTCACAGGTCCTCAACTGACAGCTTCATTAAATAGTACCCGCAAAACGCCAGTGTCAACGTCTACAGTGAAGAGGCGACTCAGGGATGCTGGCCTTCAGGGCAGAGTGGCCATGAAAAAGCCATATCTGAGACTGGCTAACAAAAGGAAAAGATTAATATGGGCAAAAGAAGACAGACATTGGACAGAGGAAGATTGGAAAAAAGTGTTATGGACAGTCGAATCAAAGTTTGAGGTGTTTTGATCACACAGAAGAACATTTGTGAGATGCAGAACAACTGAAAAGATGCTGGAAGAGTGCCTGACGCCATCTGTCAAGCATGGTGGAGGTAATGTGATGGTCTGGGGTTGCTTTGGTGCTGGTAAAGTGAGAGATTTGTACAAGGTAAAAGGGATTTTGAATAAGGAAGGCTACACTCCATTTTGCAACGCCATGCCATACCCTGCGGACAGCGCTTGATTGGAGCCAATTTCATCCTACAACAGGACAATGACCCAAAGCACACCTCCAAATTATGCAAGAACTATTTAGGGAAGAAGCAGGCAGCTGGTACTCTATCTGTAATGGAGTGGCTAGCACAGTCACCAGATCTCAACCCCATTGAGCTGTTGTGGGAGCAGCTTGACCGTATGGTACGCAAAATGTGCCCATCAAGCCAATCCAACTTGTGGGAGGGCCTTCTGGAAGCATGGGGTGAAATTTCTCCAGATTACCTCAGCAAATTAACAGCTAGAATGTCAAAGGTCTGCAATGCTGTAATTGCTGCAAATGGAGCATTCTTTGACGAAAGCAAAGTTTGAATGAGAAAATTATTTCAAATAAAAATCATTATTTCTAACCTTGTCAATGTCTTGACTATATCTTATATTCATTTTGCAACTCATTTGATAAATAAAAGTGACTTTTCATGGAAAACACAAAATTGTCTGGGTGACCCCAAACTTTTGAATGGTAGTGTATGTACAGTATAACCGCATGTGCCTGAGGACATGAAAGGGTCCTGTAGGACCCAGCAGCTGTTACAGACACTGATCCCGGTGGATCACGTGACCGCTGGGTCAGAGGGCAGCCACAAGATGGCGGCGCCCATAGCGGTGTATACAGCGCTCATTTAGCACGGTACACACAGCGATTGGGGTGGAAGGTAAGGTAATAAACCTTCCTTGCCTTCTCTCTGGGAGCTACGGCAGAAATAGACAACCACCTTCCAGACGTATAAAGTCTATGGACAGTACGGAAGTGGTTAATGGAAGCTTTCCACCCATTACAAACTATGTTGCAGTGTGCAGGTCAGCTATGGAGGCCAGGAACTACAGACTCATGCAGCCATTGAGTTCAGCGTCCAAGCCATGCCCCACTATGTTTATTTATTTTTCCATGTCAGTATCCAAAATTTTAAAGCTAAAATCTTGCAGTTACACTGATCACTATTCAGCAGTTATCTCATTACAGACAGGATTGCAATAAAAGATAACTGCATCTTAGAATTCACTATTCACATTACTATAGATATTTGTCATGGCTTATGTACTTTACTTCTCTCACAGTGACTCCTGCACAAGCCACAGAGCATGTCAAGAAAACTCTCCCATATAAGTGAAAGGGAATGTGCTGCCAAGTTTTATGTTAAACATATTTTTAAAGAATTTTTGGTGAAGTTTACAAAAATTTTCCATGCTAGTATTTATATTAAAGAAAAAAAAAATCCTAAAAACACTGTAGTTCTGACTCTGGCCACAAAGCCACATAATATGCGGACACTTCCTGTTTTCTGTAGGAGAATTCTTTGCAGCAGATAAGACACATAATCCACCAGTCACAAAAGGTGATTTCACAGTTTATCTACTCCTGCCTCTCTGAGCGTGCCTAGAAAACTCTCTCAGGCTACGGCCCCACATTGCGGAAACGCAGCTTTTTTTGTTGCAAAAGCCAGGAGTGGATGTAGGAGCAAGCAGAAGTATAAGAACTTCCTATGTTTTTCCCATTCCTTTCGTAGCCATTCTTGGCTTTGGCTCAAAAAACCACAGCAAAAGGGATGCCTAATATGTTTATATTTGCTTTTATTTATTTATATTTATGTGATCTAAGGAAAGGGGGGGTGAGTTAAACTTTTAGGTTTTTTAAAAAAAAAATTTATATTTAAACTTTTTTTTTTTTTTTTTTTTTTAGCCTCAGAACGACCGCCATAATTAGTAAGGGTTAAATGCATCAATTTGCACTAAAACTGCACCAATAAGTAAGCCAACCAAAAGAAAAAAGCAGGTGGCCATCAGGGCAGTACTGCCCTGAGGCTGCCATGCTACTTCATTCAACTAACAAACCGCCAGCCCAGGCAATCCTGGAAGAGGAGAGATAGTCGCGTAGGCAAATCACAGGTACACTTTGTGACTCAATCAGCCAAAGACACTTTATTAGTATTCACTGATTTTGTAACTTCAGTGTCAGTGCAGTCAGTACTAATAAAGTAGACTGCTCCATCGTAGGAATAAAACAAAAGACTAAACAGTAAAGATGTATCCATCTAATGATGGACAACAACAGATATCAAGGGATCCAGTTGGCTATAACATGGCCTGTCAGATTTCTTTTTTTTTTTTTGCAGTCATTTTACATGACAAAAAAGGATTTACTGGGTAATTCTTGACTTGCAAACATCTTCCAGGCACCTCTGCGAGTATGGCTTGGAACTGACATGCTTTTAACACCTGTTGCTGTGCCATCTGCTTCTGATTCAGGTAGACCTTCCAATACTTCGGACCCATGTTCTGTAGCATTACAATTATTAAACACACCCTGCCTACAAGTGCCATGGACTCCTCCATTATGCCCTTCTTGGGTACAGTCCACCATCATACTTAATGTCCGTACACATCACTCCCCCCTTCAGGATTTGAAAAGTGACAGCTCCCAACAGTGGCATAACTAAAGTCTTGTGGGCCCCATTGCAAACTTTTGGCCAGGGCCCCCTACCCCTTCCCTAGAGCGAATTCTTGATAGTGGCGGTTACGGGTGCTGCAGCGATATCTCTGATACTTGAAATGGATACAGCTTTAGTACCCACAACTGCAGTTATCAAGAATATGGTGAGCGAGCAGCACAGCTTGGACAGCATTATGTGCTCCACAGCGGCCCCCCACTCAGCATTATGTGCTCCACAGCAGCCCCCCACACAGCATTATGTGCTCCACAGCGGCCCCCCACACAGCATTATGTGCTCCACAGCGGTCCCCATACAGCATTATGTGCTCCACAGTGGCCCCCACAGAGTATTATGAGCTCCCAAGATCCCTCCACTCCTAGAGCCAGTGCTATTATAATACTTTGGGGTCTCCTCGGACCCCAGAGTATAATAACAGTATAACACAAATTTTGTTCCCAGCTTTTAAATGTTATATTCCAATTGCTTATGTCTAAAACAAATTAAAAATTGCTTACATTCATCATAAACTTCGCTTTTGTGACCACGGCAACGAAAATTATGCATTTTTACTATAGAAACAGACGATTTTGCATCTTCTCATTTATACAGTCAGACTAAGAACACTATATGCATTGCAAATTTACACAGATAACCAAAAACTGTTCAGAAGTGTGCGGTTTTCCGAGATTTACGACTATACTGCAAATCAGTTTCACGAATCAATCCCCAAATATAGTCGCCCATCATGTTTTCGTTATATTGTCCTTGGTAACGGCGTTCAAAGTTCATAATGTCCTGGTGAAAGCGCTCGCCTTGCTCCTCTGAATAAGCTCCCATGTTCTCTTTGAACTTATCAAGATGAGCATCAAGGATATGGATTTTGATTGAGATCCTGCAGCCCATTGCAGCATAGTTCTTTATCAGAGTCTGAACCAGTTGTACATAGTTTTCATCTTTATGATTGCCTAGGAAGCTGCGAACCACTGCGACAAAACTGTTCCAAGCTGCTCTCTCCTTCCTATTCAGCTTCTTGGGAAATTCACTGCACTCTATGATCTTGATTTGTGGTCCGACGAAGACACCAGCTTTGATCTTTGCTTCAGACAGCTTAGGTAAAAGATCTTGGAGGTAATTGAAAGCTCTCGACTCCTTATCTAGAGCCCTGACAAATTGTTTTATGAGCCCCAACTTGATGTGTAGTGGTGGCATCAGCACCTTGCGTGGGTCCACCAGTGGCTCCCACTTTATTGTTCTTCCCCACAGTGAACTCTGTCCGCTGAGGCCAGTCCCGCCTGTGGTAGTGCGCTTCAGTATCCCGGCTGTCCCAAAGGCAAATAAAGCAAGGATACTTAGTAAAACCACCTTGGAGGCCCATCAGGAATGACACCATTTTGAAATCTCCGATAACTTCCCAGCCGTACTCATCATACTTCAAGGCACCTACCAACATCTTGACACTGGTGTATTCCTCTTTCAGGTGCACCGAGTGAGCTACAGGAAGAGACGGATACTTGTTCCCATTGTGAAGCAGCACGGCTTTGAGGCTCTTGCATGAGCTGTCTATGAAGAGGCGCCACTCATTCGGGTTACAGGTGATACCTATAGCCTCGAATAGACCGGCAACATTGTTGCAGAAGCACAGTCCATCTTGATGACTGAAGAAAATGGAAAAAACTTGGTGACGCTTCCTCTGATCTGTGACTTGGACGCTTTCATCTAATAAGTTCCATTGCTTGAGCCTTGATGTCAGAAGCTCAGCGCTGGACTTGGTGAGACCAAGGTCTCTGATCAGATCGTTGAGGTCTTTTTGGTTAGGGTAGTATGACTTCCGCTCCTCATCTGTATATGAAGAGAAATCGTGATCTTCAACGTCTTCCTTGAAGTCTGACCTGCTGCTTTCTTTTGAAGGTGGTGTAGCTCTGTCTGGAGGTGTTGGTACAGGAAGTTCAGGGCAGTGTGGTACTGGGGCAATAGATGACGGAATGTCAGGATACGTTACAGGCGGTGCATTTTTGCCAGTGCGACGTTTGGAAGGGTCCACCATGCAGAAGTAGCAAACAAAATAATATTTGGATTGAGAATTTGATTTAGGCCTATTTCACACTGACTAGTGATATTTACAATATTAACACAGTTAATCTGCTATTTAAGAGAGTAGCATTTATCCACTTACCTTCAAGAGTTTTCTTGCAGTGCTCACATGTGAAATGAGGAGCCCATGGTTTGTCTTGGTCACCAACAGGCATGCCGAAGTATGCTTTGTAGGCCTCACACATCTTAGCAGATGCTTCCACAGAGTACTTTTTCGCTCTTGTCTTTATAAACTGGCCACATACGTAGCAAAATGCGTCTGCTGGATGTATGCAACCCCTTGATGCCATCTAAATTGACTAAGTTGCTGTGAACTGTAAGGAAAAAGGGTGTCTCTCCAAACTTGATAAAAATGGTCTTTATTCCATACAGTATTAAAGTTCAAGAGTGTACTGAGGATTCAGCAGAGCAAGATTGATCACCCGGTACCAGAGTAACACACAATATATACATTTACATTCCTAAGCTCCTCCTGTAATGGGTGTGGGGTGAAGTGTGAATACTGTCTTTATCAGAATCTGAATAGATATTGAATTCACACCTGTCTGTCTAGGTCAATTCCCCTTTGTCTGTGATGGCCATTGCCCACTTACTATGCAATCCCAATCAATTAGATCCTGTCTCTCCGTCTCTCAGGAAGGGCTATAGTGGCCCTATATAACTGTAGTTATACAGCTACCTACAATTCTGTACAGTCCCAGAAAGTTCTAGATAATTCTGGGCAGTTCTAGAAACTTCTTGATAGTTCTCACAATTCCAGAAGCTTCTTAAGTATCTTGAAATATTGCGAATATCCTTAAATAGATCAATTTCAAAATATCATTGTGCTGACCACAAAAGCAAAGTTTACAGGGAATAATAACTTTTTTCTATTCATTTAAGGTACAAACAATCAGGAAAACACACTTAACAACTGGGAACAAATATTTTTTTTGAAAATTGTTACATGGTGTAATCAGAGGCCCAGGGGAAGTGACTAAAAATAACAAACACTGATACTCACCTTACCTCACCTCTCGCTCTTTCCGACTGACATCTTCCTACATCATCTTCTGTCTTGCGACTGAGGTCCTGTGCTCCAGACGTCACTGCTGGGGACTGTGATTGGGTCTCAGAGGTCATGTGGGGGCGCGACGACGTCATTACAACAGCGCGCGCCTCATGTGACCACTGGGGCCAATCACAGGCCCTTCAGTGAGGTCTTGGGAGCATGACCTCAAACCAACCTGAAGAGACCCAGAGTAGATGGTGAGCCCAGGACAGGTGAGTATAAATATTTTTTTTTTTAATTTTTAGTCACCTACCCTGATCTGGCATCAATTGAAAATGGGCCCCTTTCAATTAACAATATGTATAATGGTCAAGGAAAGCCTGGTTCCCCGAATACTATCATGGTGGTCCGAGGCCCCGGCCATTTCCAGCTGGCCACGGGCCCGTACCCCTCCGGGCCTGGTCATTACGCCACTGGCTCCCAAACACGTTTCTGGGTCTTGGGACCTACTTTGAAATAGGTAGGAAATATCTTGGCTCAAAGCTTCTACATTAAAGTCTATGGCATCACTCTCTGCAATTCGCCCCTCAACCGCAGTCCATTCTAGTTTAAATTATACTGTTGTGGAGCACTCCTGAGATGTGCTCCACCCAGTGGCATACCCAACACATATGGGACATATTCTGCTGTCCCTTTCTGGTCCTCAGCCAGCTTCCAGGTATCACCTTCCCCCATCTCACTTGTTCTGGGCTGCCGGCAGACGTCAAGGCGGTGCTGGCTGCCCAGAACAAGTGAAGCCCTGTGCCCAGAAGGTCCTGCCCCGAAGACAGGTAAGTATGATGGGTTGGGGTGTCTTTGAGTTAGTTAGGAAGGGCTAGTAGTGGGTGGGCTAGCTAGGGAAACAGGGAGGGGGTGTGAGTGAGAAAGGGAGGGGGTCAACTCTGAGTGAAGCGCAAGACATCCTGGTAGTTGTAGGAAAACAGAACAGCTACCCATGTAAACAAATGCAGCAGATGTCAGGAGCTCCCAGAGAAACCCAGAAATAACTCAAAGCACTGCTAAAGGTATTTGGTTGAACTTATTAACCTATTAATAGCTCTAACCAACCTTTATGAAAAATGATTTTTTTTTTTTTTTTTTTTTTTGCCCGGAAAAGCCCTTTAACCACTTGCAGACCGTCCATAGACTATATACGTCCAGGCGGTCCCTCTCTTGTTCTGCAAGGACATACCGGTGTAACAGGCCAAATTAACCCCCGTACAGATTAAGCCCAGGTATAGTTTGGCCCAGACCAAAGTATACCCCAGGTATAAACTATACCCCAAGGTGTAACATATCCTAAACCAAACTATACCCCGGGTATAAAATAGCCTAGGCCAAACTATACCCCTTCATGCCAGAATATACCCCTCTAACGTGGAACCCGGGTATATTCTGGCCCAGGCCACAGTATACCCCTGGGGATAAACTTTATACCTGGGGGTGTAAAATAGCCTACACCAGGAATATATCCCTCAAGGCCATAATGTTATCACTTCACTGTTTTTCTCACCCTGTCTCTAATTTGTTGAAAAGTGTGCAGATCTTTTTTTTCCATCATACTCATACACACAGCTGCTTTTTCTTATTGGAAAATACAGTACAGTGCTTATATTGAACTGACTTTAGATGGCGCTGTCCCAACAGTGCATAGTAACTTTTTTTAAAAACATTACCATAACGGAGAGGAGAACTATTTTAAGTTTTTTAGTACAACTTTGTGTTATTAAATAAAGTGAAAAGTGAAAAACAGACATGTTTTCCCTCCTCTTTTGTTTATATTTTCCTGGATATAAAAAAATTAAAAAACATGCAAAAATAAAAACATAAAAATAAAGCCTTATATGTCAAAGAATAAAGACGCAGAAATTCGTTGAATAACCCAAATGGTAAAAATTTTATAGCTCTCAAAACCGCACATACGAAAAAATCCGAAAATGTGTCTGGTCCTGAACCAGAGAAATTGTCCCAGTACTGAAATGGTTAAGGCTAAGGCCCCACATAGTGAGGCCTGGTTCACATCTGTGCTCGGCCATTCTGTTCAAAATCAGTATTTGAAATCTTCAAAAACTGATTTCGTACATTCTAGATTACAACCCATTGATTTCAATGGGTTTTCGAAGTAATCCACATGTATCCGTATGTGCCATTTTCGTCTGGTTTCTGCTTTTTCGTGTGGAGAGAAAAGTAGAACTTACAGGACTTTCTCTCCCTACTGAAAATCAGGATTCCCGACTGAATGGAAGGTAAACCGTCTTTTTTAACATTGATTCCTACGGGATGCAGACACAAACGAATTGCATTTCGTTTGTGTACGCTTTCCAATAATTTTTTTTTTTTTTTTCTTTTTTTCTTTATCTTTGCGCATGCGCAAAGAGAAGAAATTGAAGACGAGGCGCCATTTTACAGACAGGACCGATGCTGACAACACGTGTGATAAGTATCTCCGTGGGTTTTTTTTATTTTGGGGGGTGATTGGGGTTTTATAGTTAAAGTATAGGGTTTATTTTTGTAATATATTTAGGGGTTTTTAATGTTATGTTAACCCTATCTAGGTCAAGCACCAAACTCATTAATGTAATGTGTTTAGTGGTTGACCTGGATAGGATTAAAATTGTTTTTTTTGGGTTTAAGTATGTAATTGTTTTAGATGGTCAATATTACATTAATTTAGGGGGCTTTTATGTGTATTTGTATAAATGTAATTGTGGTATTGTATAGTTTAAATGTGTTTGGGGTGAGGCTAGAAGCCTTAAAACTGGTTTGTAGCGGTTACTGTTGGTCTATATATTTAAATACATATACCAACAGTATGTAAAGTAGTCATGATACCTCCACAAACCAGTTTTTATGTTGATGGTGGTCCTAGATAGGGTTAAAACTGGTTTGTGGTGGTTAGTGTTGCCCTATGTATTTAAATACATAGACGTTCCCAGGAGGCGTTGACTGAACTTCTTAATGCTAAGGAGAAACTGCATTCCTATCTTGACGAAATGTATCTGCATACTAGAGACCGCGTTAGGAAACATTACTATGAGTTCACGGATAAGTGCGGCCATTCCCTCTCTCGTTGCCTCCACCCGCGTGGCAATCTAACATATATCCCTCGACTGCGTGACGGGTCAGGCACCACGGTCCATAACCCTATTGATATAGCTGCGGCATTCCGCTCTTTCTACTATGATTTATATAACTTCCGCAGGCAGTACGCCGACCTCGCCCCAGACTCTCTCCGTGCTAAAATCCAGGAGTACGTGACTGACACGTCTCTTCCCATTATCACGGACTCTGACAGGGTTTCCCTCGTCATCCATCCTCCCCGACGGATAAGTCTCCTGGCCCGGACGGGTTTACTACTTGCTTTTACAAATGTTTTAGGGATCTCCTCTCTCCCACAATGGCTCGGGTATTTAATAGCGTTGATGACTCCTCCCCCTTCGCAGCGCAGTCCCTCTTGGCCCTGATCACGGTCCTTCCCAAGCCGGGTAAGGATCCAATCAGTTGTGCCAGCTACCGCCCGATCTCCCTTATTAATATCGATGTCAAATTGTTTTCCAAGTTGCTGGCCGATCATTTGTCCCCTCTAATGTCGGGCCTGATTCACACTGATCAGGTCGACTTAATCTGCGGTTGCGAGGCCTGGGATAATGTATGTAAGACCCTTTTGGCAATCTCACTGGCTCGTTCTGACAACTCTCCTATGTGCCTGCTTTCTGTAGATGCCGAAAAAGCGTTTGACTGGGTACACGGGGGCTTTCTGCGTGCGACGCTTCAGCAGGTGGGTGTGGGTCCTGTTTTCTTCAGTAAGGTGTTTTCCCTCTATGGCGGTGCGACGGTTAGGGCCAATGGGATACTCTCTGATCCTTTCCCGGTACGGAATGGCACTCGGCAGGGCTGCCCTCTGTCACTGCTGCTGTATGCCCTAGTTATGGAGCATTTGGCCATGGCAATACGGCTGTGTCCAGATATCCATGACCTTCAGATGGTCAGTCGCCAAGTTAAGGCAGCGCTGTATGCTGACGACCTCTGTCTATACCTCTCTCAGCCATGTGTATCTTTTCCATCTATATTACGCGAGTTCAGCCACCTTAGTAACTTTACAGTAAAGTAAACCTTTTCAAAAGTGAGGCCCTTAACATCACGATACCCCATGCAGAGGTTGCCCATCTTGCAGACAACTTTCCGTTTAAGTGGCAGACCACTTGTCTCAAATACCTGGGGATTCATATCCCCCCTGACCCTTCCCATTTGTATTGTCTCAACTACCTCCCACTGCTTGAAACTCTTGCGGCGGACCTCCGGAGATACAGTACACAGGCCCGTACTTGGTTCGGCCGTATTCACGCTCTCAAGAGGGACGTGGTTCCTCGGCTTTTATATCTATTCCAGGCGTTCCCCATTCATCTCCCGTGCACCTTTTTCACTAGAGTCCAGTCCCTGTTTGGGAGGTTTGTGTGGGGTTTGGTGCGGAGTAGGATAAAATACCAGACATTGACCCGCCGCAAGGACAGGGGAGGTGCGGGCCTTCCGGATCCTAGGCTTTATTACCGCTCTGTGGTTTTGCTCCGTCTTTTTGACTGGCGCTACCACAGCATGGACAAGCAATGGGTTTCTATCGAGGCTGATCTGCTATCGGTCTCCCTCCCCTCATTGCCGTGGATTCCGGCTCATTTCCGCCCGAAATCCATCAGGTACTGGTTCCTCTCTTCACACTTCCTTAAGCCCTGGGATTCGGTTTGTTCCAGCGAGAGAGTGGCCAGAGTCCCTGGCCCCCTTAGTCCTCTCTTTAGCAATCCTATGTTTCCACCGGGTTGATCCACAGATTTCTTTGTTGGCGAAGCGGCAACGACGTTAGGCTTAGACAGGTCGCTGGGGACCTAGCTGCACGCTTCTCACCCAGACCTTCATTTATCCTGGCTGGAGTATGGTCAACTTACGGCCTTCCTGCGGAAATTCTTTGTCCCCTCTTCTTTCCTCTACCATGACTGACCTGGAGTCCATCCTTTCCCATGCTGACTCTTCCC
The DNA here is from genome assembly GCA_947044405.1 of Leptodactylus fallax. Taxonomy (NCBI): domain Eukaryota; kingdom Metazoa; phylum Chordata; class Amphibia; order Anura; family Leptodactylidae; genus Leptodactylus; species Leptodactylus fallax. The sequence continues at coordinate 3,726,635 of CAMRHE010000183.1, forward strand.
CGCGTGCACTCTCGGTTCTTTACAGCGTTCTTCTCCGAGATGCTACCCCGGGTCCCCCCTCTTACACAGGCCCCTGGGACTCAGACCTTCACGCGGACCTCTCCCCTGCTGACTGGGATAGGGTTTTCCTGTTCGCACATAAGCTTCCGTTGCCCTGCAGTGTGCAAGAAAAGAATTTCAAGATCCTGTCTCGGTGGTACCGGTGCCCTGATTTCCTCCACAGAATTTATCCTGCTGTGACTGACTGGTGTTAGTGCTGTGGTACTGAGAAAGGCACCATATATCACGTCTGATGGGAGTGTGACGTTCTCAGGCCCTTTTTGGGATGCTGTGTTCGCTCTGTATGCTAAAGTGTGTGGTCGCACCATCACAGCAACTCCCCGACTGGCAGGATCTCTGTGGTGAAGAAAGACCTCCTGCGACACTTTCTCACGGCTGCTAGAACCGTCATTCCCAGGCACTGGCGAAGCACTGTTGCGCCCTCCCTGGATGAATTTTTTTCAGGAGCTTCTCCTCATAAGGAGAATGGAGGCCCTGGTGGTGGAGGATTCCCCCGACCCTTCCAAATTTGATGCTCTCTGGCGGCGTTGGGTGGTGCTCCAGGAATCGTCTGAGTTCTCTTCCTTTTCCTGATACATTGATACCTTGCTACTTCTTTCTTCCCTTTTTTCTCTCCTCTGTCCATTGGAGGAGGTTATTGGTCACTCTTCCATCCCACTGTTCCCCTCCCTCTCTCTTTCTCTCTAGTATATGTTTACCTGATCGTAGTTCCCATTGTGTGTTCCTTTGTCTGTTTGTTCTTCTCCCATTACCTTTAAGATGTTGCCTATATCTGGGCCTTCAGTTCCTGTTATTGTACTGTGCTCCACAGCGTTAGGTTGGGTCTTACCCCAGCTTCTTGTTTACATGCGAGTCCTGTGTGCCTTCGCGTCATTTGTTTGCTCGCCCTATCTTTGTTTTTTTTCCACTGTACTTAAAAAAAATCTTTAATAAACTTTGATTAAACTTAAATACATAGACTATTATTAAAAGTAGAACGCAAACCGCCACAAACCATATTTAAATCCTATATACTGTATACACACTGATTTATTTTTTTTTATTTTTTTTTTTTCCCTAAAGTTGCACCCAGCTTTCCAAGCAAGAGATATATAGATTTAAAAAAAATATTTATCTATTGATCTCTTCCTTGGTAAGCTGGGTGCCAGGCCAATGTCTGCTGCATAAAAGCCAATTAGTATCTCATTACACTGACACCCCGCTTTCCCATGAACTAATCAATAGATTTAGTGTCTGGGAAAGTTGGATGCCAGCATAAATAGATATTTATTGTGTTTTATGCTGCAGACATTGGCCTGGTACCCAGTTTTCCAAGGAAGAGATCAATAGATTTATTGATATAGGATTTAAAACTTTCCAAGACACTTCAATCACTAAATCTATTGATCAGTTCATGGTAAAGCTTGGTGTCAGATTAAGGAGATTATGAGAGTATAATTCTTTATTTACCTTTTATTTTTTTTTTTAACCTATTACAAAAATTATTGTTGTTAATCAGAACTTAATAAATTCAACTTTTATTTATTTTAATCTGTAGTAATTTAGTAGTGTATACCATGTTAACAAATGTTATATAAAATAAAAAAATAAAAAATATCACTATTTTTAAAAAAAAGTTATATTTTTTTCTTTTAAACAGGAACACTCTGGGACATCCACTCCCCCCTGTGGAGGACAGAAGCTCCACACCTCCGGCGGCACCCCAAGTTGTGAGTAGAAAATAAAACTTTTTTTAAAACTTGTTAATTTTGCCTTACCTCTACAGTTATTTATAAATTATTTTTTTTTTTTTTATTGCTTCTGTAATTTTGTAAAGCCTTCTAGTCTCGAGAGGAAGAGGCCGCGGTGCTGGCGGTCACCAGGTATGTAAAAAAATTTTGTATTTCAAACAATATAATGCTGATGATCTATGATTTAATGCTCGACAGTAAACAAAGACATAAATGATAATATTATGCACCATACACCAAGACAGTGTATAATTAAGTTATTTTCTCCCATCTGTCTGTAGAGGCTAAATACCGTACATATGCATTGAGCCCCTAGGGCGAATTATGGCAGAAAGAAGAGACTGATTTTTGTATAGTTTCAAATAAAGTTTTATTTTAATAGTCAAGGCTATGATATTGTTTTAAATGTCTTTAAAAAATTTTTTTTATTTTTTTAGAGGTCTGACTCCACCATCGAGGGTCAGAGGCACTTTATTATTCAGAGAGAGCTCCTGATCCAGCTGGTGGTGACGCAGAGTGCCCTATTGTACCCGGTGAACCGCCAGTACAAGGAAAACGCGGTGAACCTAAGGATGTGGGAGGAGATATCGTCCCAGGCCGGCAGTGGCTTCAGTCCAAGCGACCAGACGGCTGCTGTTGAGTAGCAACCCACAAAGCGGATGGCCTGCCACACAAACACGTGTGCAGACCCATCTGCTACCAGTTATCAACATTAAAGGTAATTAATTAGAGAGACAGTGTATAGGTATTCCAAGAACACTCAAGAAGAGTATCCCCCTAAGAGATTAAGAGAGTAAAATACTCAGTGCCAGTAATGGCTAAGGCATATAGACCTCAATGAACATATGGTGGTGGGAATGAAGTCACCCATAGCTCCCAATGTTTCCTGAATCTGTCCAGGCTTCCACTATTGCATCCGTAGATACGTTTATATTGATAATTCAATAACACCACCGAAATCAGCTCCGTCAATGTCGGACAGGAGGTAGATTTCCATCTACGTGCAATAAGTAGACGAGCAGCCCCAAGTACCTGGCATATGACAGTCCTATATCTGCTCGGCGTCATGTGAATGCCCAGCAGGAGGAGTGTATATAATATATACATTATATATAGCAATTTATTGTCTTCTCGATAATGGGGAACTTAATGAAGTGTGCGCCTATGCAGATGAAAGATGGCCAGCAGCAGGTTGAAGACTCAGGTAAACTATTCAAAAAACTAAGAACCCAAAATTAAAAATACATAAAAACACTTTCACAAACACATTAGGCTGGGTTCACATCAGCGTTGGCTCTCCGTAAGGGGATTCTGTTCCCCTCTCTGCTTTTCTCTCCGTATTTTTCGCCCTTTTCGGGATGAAACCGAGCGGAAACCACACGGACCCCATTATAGTCTATGATGTCCACGGGTTTCCTCCGGTAACCGCTTTTTTAACCCGAATGCAGATGTGAACCTAGCCTTACATATAAACAAAAGAAACTCATGTGAGCTACTATTGTATTCCTCAAAGGGACTGTAATGTCTCTGCCTGTGCGGGTCTCTGCACCACCATCTGCTCGCACTCTGAGGCACAGGAGGCGTGTTCAGTTTGATTCCTTACTTAGGATTCTTGTTGCTCAGCCTGAATACTGTCCTAGTACTACTTCTCGGTAATTGAATTTCAGCCACACCCGTTTCCTGCATCTTGTTTCTTCTGTTCCTCAAATAGTTAATCATAACCTTGCCTGTGTGATTGACAGCCTGTCTACCAATCAAGTCTAGGGCAGGTCCTGGACTTCCTATAAACAGGTCATCAGCTCACACATGATCGCTGGCTATTGTTACTCTGTCCTGTGACCTTGTCTTTGCTAAGCTGTTTCTTTGCTATTGTATTGTATTACTCACCTCTGACCTTCCTTGTGACTACTGTTTTAGATTACGATTTGGCACAGCTTTTTCTCTCTGGTTTTGACCCTTGGCTTGCTGACTCCTCTTCTGTGTTGTTAGTCTTATTTTGTTCTATGTTAGGGTAGGTTCACATATCTCAGTTGCATCAGCATCGGTTTTTTTGTCCTAGTCATTACAACTGATGCCAAAACTGATGCGAAAATGCATCAGTTGTCATCAGGCTTTTTTATAAATTTCTACTCCAAAACCATAAGTTGTCATCAGTTTTTACTATCAGTTTTTACCAAGATGGTCCACAAGGCAAGATGGGCTGCCGAGGCCAATAGAGTAGGGGTACTCAACTACTTTTAGTAAATTTCCATTGGTCCAAGCTGAACACGTCCAGTATTTACGGTACTTTTCGGCCAAAAAGACACGTCTGACTATAAGACACACCCCAGGTTTAAACAAGAAAAATAAGGATTAGATCGGGGGCGACTAACGTGGTATTACACTGTGTGGGGTGACTAACATAGCATTATACTGTGTAGGGGGCACTAATGTGGCATTATACTGTGTAGGGGGCACTAACATGACATTTATATGGTGTGGGCAACTAATGTGGCATTATACTGTAGGGGGGCATTAAGGAACATATTGTGGGTACTGACATTAGTGCTCCCACACAGTAAAATACCCCATTATTGTTCCTCCTCAGTATGCTCCTTAGAAGGGCTGTTTTAACACATTGGTGGGTTCAGTGCAATGGTTTTATATGTGCCCCCCCCCCCCCCCATCACCACCACTTAGGAATCCCTGACTTGCACAAATTATAATCTCCCATTAGAGGCCCTAACACAGTATAATGCCTCCCTAGTGGTGGCTTACACTATGTCCCTCCAGCTATCCCCACAGTTAATGTCCCCTTCCATCTGTCCCCAGTTTAATCCTGTGCATGCAAATTAAATAGGAGTTTACATAAGAATATAATTTTCTATCCCCCCTATAAAAATTGTAACTCTAATGAATAATTATAATCCCTATACCTAACTAATGTGATAACTAGGGCCGTGTTCAGATTGGTGTAACACGACCGCTTTATTGCTCACGTACAGTGCCTTCCAAAAGTATTCATACCCCTTGAACTTTTTGTCATTTTGTCACCTTACAACCACAAACTTAAATGTATTTTCTTGAGATTTCAAGTGGTAGACCAACACAAAGTAGCAGATAATTGTGAAGTGGAAGGAAAATGATACATGGTTTTCAAAATTTTAATCAAATAAAAACCTGAAAACTGTAACGTTCAAAAGTATTCAGCCCCCCTTATCAATACTTTGTACAGCCACCTTTTACTGCAATTATAGCTGCAAGTCTTTTGAGGTATGTCTCTACCAGATGTGCACATCTAGAGACTGAGATTTTTGCCCATTCTTAATTGTAAAATAGCTCAAGCTCAGTCAGATTGGATGGAGAGCGTCTGTGAACAGCAATTTTCATGTCTTGCTACAGATGCACAATGGGATTTAGGTCTGGACTTTGACTGGGCCATTCTAACACATGAATATTCTTTGATCCAAACCATTCCACTTTAGCTCTGGCTGTATGTTTAGGGTAATTGTCTTGCTAGAAGGTGAATCTCCTTCCCAGTCTCAAGACTTTTGAAGCCTCCAACAGATTTTCTTCCAGGATTTCCATGTATTTAGCTCCATCCATCTTCCCATCAACTCTGAGCAGCTTCCCTGTCCCTACTGAAGAAAAGCCTCCCCACAGCATGATGCTGCCACCACCATGTTTCACAGTGGGGATGGTGTTTTCAGAGTGATGAGCAGTATTACTTTTCTGCCACACATAGCCCTTTGCATTTAGGGAAAAAAGTTCAACTTTGGACTATTCTGACCAGAGCACCTTCTTCCACATGTTTGCTGTGTCCCCTAGATGACTTGTGGCAAACTGCAAACGGCACTTCTTATGTCTTTCTTTCAACAATGGTTTTCTTCGTGCCACTCTTCCATAAAGGCCAGATTTGTAGAGAGCACGACTTATAGTTGTCCTGTGGACAGATTCTCCCACCTGAGCTGTATATTTCTGCAGCTACTCCAGAGTGACCATAGGCCTCTTGGCTGCTTCTCTGACCAGTGTTCTCCTTGCTTGATCTGACAGTTTAGATGGACGGTCATGTCTTGGTAGGTTTGCAGTTGTATAATACTATTTCCATTTTTGGCTGATGGATTGAACAGTACTTCTTGGGATGCTCAAAGCTTGGGATATGTTTTTATAATCTAACCCTGCTTTAAACTTCTCCACAACTTTATCTCTGACCTTTCTGGTGGGTTCCTTGGTCTTCATGATGCTGTTTGTTCACTAGTATTCTCTAACAAACCACTGAGGCCTTCACAGAACAGGTGTATTTATACTGGGACTAAATTACACACAGCTGGACTCTGTTGATTAAGTGACTTCTGAAGGCAATTGATTGCGCTAGATTTTATTTAGGGGTATCAGAGTACAGGGGGCTGAATACTTTTGCACATCACACTTTTCAGATTTTTGTTTGATTAAAATTTTGAAAATCATGTTTCACTTTTGTTACACTTCACAACTATCTGCTACTTTGTGTTGGTCTATCACTTAAAATCTCAAGAAAATACATTTAAGTTTGTGGTTGTAAGGTGACAAAATGTGAAAAAGTTCAAGGGGTATGAATACTTTTGCAAGGCACTGTATTATGGACACAACCTCTGAAGTTCCTGCAGTTCATCATTACTGGTGTTAGAGAATCTTATGACCTACTGTATGTCCAGGTGTTTCGTTTGTACTGTGGGTGCAAAAACAAAATAAAAAAAGCACCCATCTGAAAACTGCCAAGAACTGGGATTTTATATGGTGACATTGAATGGGTAAAAATGTATTATCTGACTGATGGAACTGCTGTTTGTCAGAAATGTTTTATACGTTCATTGCTAGTGATAATCGTTCTTGCTATTATTTTAGTGTGTAATGGATATCGTTAGAGAGTCGGTCGGAGTAAAAAAATGTAAACTTTTTTGGTGACTTTAAGATTTTGGTGCGACTCTTTTGGCGCTGCGACCTGGATGATGGTAAACATCTTGGTCATAGTGCCAATAAACTTCCTGGTTATGTTCAGAGGGGTATTACATAAGAATACCCCTGTGATTAGATTCAGAGGGGTATTACATTATCCCTCTATGTGACAATCAGAGAGCAAAAGTATAGTATGCTCTCTGAATGATAGGAGAGGGGATAACATGGACAGAAGTCCCTGCTATCCTCCTCTGGGGTCATCTGCAGCTTATACACAGACAATGATAAGCTATCAGTCTCTGCAGTCTGCAGCTCCTCTCCCTCCCCCTCCTTCCTTAGCTCTAAGATGCTGCCTGAGGCGGGGGGGGGGGGGGAACACTTTTAGAGCCCCATATCTAAGGATCTTTTAGGGCCACAAAGATGCAACTGGATTCATTTTAAAGAGAATCTCCTCTTTAAAAAGATATCGCCATGATAGACCTTACAGATTCAGAGCGATTCACTGTTAAAAAGATGTCGGGAACTGAGATCTGCATTGGGATTTCAATGCAGAACATCTTTTCACCAGGGAATCGCTCAGGATGTGTAAGGACGATCATAGTGATCTTGGTATCATTTTAAAGATGAGATTCTCATCTTAAACATGAATCCAAGTGTTTCTTTACAGCTTTAACCAATCCTGAGCAATTCACTCAGGTATAGTAGTGAAGCCGGCAATTACCGGCTTCACTACTGTACATAGACTGTGCAGAAGCCGGTGCCGCATCCATCTTCAGGCAGCACCTGGCGGCATCCGGCGCTAATGAAATTTTAAGGAAGCCGGACGGAAAGACGCTGCATGAGCCAATGCACATATCTGATGCACTTACTGATTCTGCATTATTTAAATAATTAGAAAGGAAAATACAGAAGCCTAATGCCAGATAAATATTTCTGTTACATATGAAAATCACTTGTTGTAATAAGAAGAATTTAGAATATATTTTATATTTTGTATATCACCATTTATTGTCAATTTTTTTATATACAAGCACGCAGTGTATTTTAACTTAATTCCTACTTTTATGTGGATTCTGTTTATCTGTTTTAAATAGTGCTGTATACATTTCCTTTTTTTTTTTCTCTCCATTCTTTCCTGTTTTTATCTCCTCTCTTCGTTTTATTACAATGAGTTAGCGACACTTTCCATTTGCTCTCAGTAATTCACACACCACTCCCTCTTTCTTATCAACATCTATCTATATATTATGTTCAATTAGCATTACTATATTTTCTACCAATTTTATATATTATTTCCCCCTTCATTCCTTATTTTATTCCTTTCACCACTTTTAACTTTACCCAACCTTTCCAGATACAAATCACTGACACCATCTTGAAGTGTTATACTAGTAGCACTTCACTTAGGAACATATATTGCCACACAGTCATTCCCCCCCAACATTGAGCAGAGCCAGGGTGCACATCACACATGCACACTGGCTCTCTATTTCAAATACTGATCAACTCTGTGGTACGTACAGTACAGACCAAAAGTTTCGACACACCTTCTCATTCTAAGAGTTTTCTGTATTTTCATGACTATAAAAATTGTAGATTCACACTGAAGGCATCAAAACTATGAATTAACACATGTGGAATTGTATACTTAACAAAAAAAAGTGTGAAACAACTGAAAATATGTCTTATATTCTAGGTTCTTCAAAGTAGCCACCTTTTGCTTTGATTACTGCTTTGCACACTCTTGGCATTCCCTTGATGAGCTTCAAGAGGTAGTCACCTGAAATGGTTTTCACTTCACAGGTGTGCCCTGTCAGGTTTAATAAGTGGGATTTCTTGCCTTATAAATGGGGTTGGGACCATCAGTTGTGGTGTTCAGAAGTCAGGTGGATACACAGCTGATAGTCTTACTGAATGGAGTGTTAGAATTTGTATTATGGCAAGAAAGAAGCAGCTAAGTAAAGAAAAACGAGTGGCCATCATTACTTTAAGAAATGAAGGTCAGTCAGTCCGAAAAATTGGGAAAACTTTGAAAGTATCTCCAAGTGCAATGGCCAAAACCATCAAGCGCTACAAAGAAACTGGCTCACATGAGGACCGCCCCAGGAAAGGAAGACCAAGAGTCACCTCTGCTGCGGAGGATAAGTTCATCCGAGTCACCAGCCTCAGAAATTGCAGGTTAACAGCAGCTCAGATTAGAGACCAGGTCAATGCCACACAGAGTTCTAGCAGCAGACACATCTCTACAACAACTGTTAAGAGGAGACTGTGTGCAGCAGGCCTTCATGGTAAAATAGCTGCTAGGAAACCACTGCTAAGGACAGGCAACAAGCAAAAGAGACTTGTTTGGGCTAAAGAACACAAGGAATGGACATTAGACCTGTGGAAATCTGTGCTTTGGTCTGATGAGTCCAAATTTGAGATCTTTGGTTCCAACCACCGTGTCTTTGTGCGACGCAGAAAAGGTGAACGAATGGACTCTACATGCCTGGTTCCCACCGTGAAGCATGGAGGAGGAGGTGTGATGGTGTGGGGGTGCTTTTCTGGTGACACTGTTGGGTATTTATTCAAAATTGAAGGAATACTGAACCAGCATGGTTACCACAGCATCTTGCAGCGGCATGCTGTTCCATCTGGTTTGCGTTTAGTTGGACCATCATTTATTTTTCAACAGGACAATGACCCCAAACACACCTCCAGACTGTGTAAGGGCTATTTGACCAAGAAGGAGAGTGATGGGGTGCTATGCCAGATGACCTGGACTCCACAGTCACCAGATCTGAACCCAATCGAGATGGTTTGGGGTGAGCTGGACCTCAGAGTGAAGGCAAAAGGGCCAACAAGTGCTAAGCATCTCTGGGAACTCCTTCAAGACTGTTGGAAGACCATTTCAGGTGACTACCTCTTGAAGCTCATCAAGAGAATGCCAAGAGTGTGCAAAGCAGTAATCAAAGCAAAAGGTGGCTACTTTGAAGAACCTAGAATATAAGACCTATTTTCAGTTGTTTCACACTTTTTTGTTAAGTATATAATTCCACATGTGTTAATTCATAGTTTTGATGCCTTCAGTGTGAATCTACAATTTTTATAGTCATGAAAATACAGAAAACTCTTGGAATGAGAAGGTGTGTCCAAACTTTTGGTCTGTACTGTATCTCTGGACTCAGACGATCCGTCTTGTCTAACAGCCTATCTGATATTAGACTTCTGTATTTTCCTTTCTATTTATTTAAATAATGCAGAACCAGTAAGCGCATCAGATATGCGCATTGGCTCCCTGTTCAACAGCTAACACTTTTGGGGTGCAAGGATGCATGCTACAGCGGTGACTCATCCCACTTAACATTATTCCAGTTACTTGAAATATTCTTACAGTTCACTCCTTACTACTTCAAACACACTCTATATTGCCTTGAGAAAGGGTTCTACCTGAAACGCGTTACACCTATTTGGAATAAAGATTCTTTCAGGTTGGACCAGCGCTTCACCACCTCACTTCTTTTGCAATCTTCTGGAAAGGATGTATAATGTCCTGCTCAGCTATTGCACATTACTCCGGCGTACCAAATACTCCAATGTGCCTGCATGAATCACCTGGGCCAGTGCACAAACCTAACTAATGCCCCCCCTATGTCTAAATCATAGATCGGGGTAGGCAACCTTTTTTGTTTGGCGTGCTGATTTTAATTAAATAATCAAAGTTGAGGTACTCGGAGTGTCGTTCAATAATTGTAAGTCTGACGACCCCTAAACTAAAGTCATATACCACAAACCATAACACAGAAGTGCTGCCACCAGATGCTTTAAGACGCATGCGTTTACTGCTATCTCCTGGGACGCACCTGTACTGTCAGATTAGAAGCAATGAAAGTACATGTGCAGCCCCCAATTAATGGTAAATGTATGTGTCCAGGAGCACCGTATGGCAGCATCCTTATTGTGAAAATACACTATGTATCTGGATGCAGCTATATTCTTAGGCCACTGGAACTTTTACTTCGATGTAAAACTGCATTCACATGGTGCATTTTTGCACAAAATGCCTGAGTTTTATGTGCAAAAACACAACTTTAATACAGAAAACACCGTTATACAGAATAATGTCCCATAGTGGCCCCTGCACATGGTATTATGTCCCATGACGGCCTCTGCACACAGTATTATATCCCATAACGGCCTCTGCACACAGTATTATATCTCATAACGGCCTCTGCATACAGTATTATATCCCATAACGGCCTCTGCACACAGTATTATATCTCATAACGGCCTCTGCACACAGTATTATGTCTCATAGTGGCCCTTGCACACAGTATAATATTCTAACTTTTATAATATTCCAATTTTCACCACTCACTAGCTATTATTATACGGTGGGGTCTCTTCAGACCCCAGAGTATAATAAGTGGAGGGCCAAGAGAGGTGACAAACATAAAAAAACAATGTTAACTCACCTTCCCTGCTCTCCGCAGCGGCTCTGTTCTCTTCGGGCGCTTCTGTAGTCATCGACCACTGATTGGGTCTCAGGGGTCACGTCGCGTCATTATGCGTAATGACGCTGAACGTGACCCCTGAGGTTCTATCAGCAGTCTCTTACTTCGGGCAGAAGCGCCCATAGAGAACAGAGCCACCGCAGAGCAAAGGGAAGGTGAGTTAACATTATTTTTTATGTTTGATCACCTCCCCGGGGGCTCCACTTATTATACTCTAGGGTCTGAAGAGACCCCACCATATAATAGCAGTTTCGGCCGTGTTTGGTCCAATCGAAACTGCTGGGTGAGGACTCCACTGCCCATGCTACGGAAATAAGCCTCGCGTGCCACTCTTAGCATGCTTGCAGGAGTTGCCGACCCCTGTCATAGATTCATACCACAGTAGAAAACCTCTACCATCTAGAACACATCTAACTTATGTCATATTAGAACCACACGGAGAGATAGGGTATCTATCTTAGAAGCTTTTACAAAAGAGAAAAATCGGAGATCCCATATATAACACTGCCAAAATTGATACACTATAGCCAGGGGCGCACCGCTAATGAGGCGAGGTGAGGCGGCCGCCTCGGGCGGCACTGTCCGGGGGGCGGCATTTTTACTATTTCATGTAAACCAGCCCAGGACAGGCCGCTTTAAAAAAAAAAAAAAAAAAAAAACAGAGCTGAGCGCGGCCTGTCATTGAGCTGGTTTACAAGACGTCGCATCTCAGCGCAGGCGGCGATGCAATGACGTCATCACGCCGCCTACGCTGAGACACAGACGTCGCAGACAAGAGGAGGAGGCGGAGGCTGCATCAAGGCATCGCAGGTGAGTATAGCTTTTTTTTTATCTATATAAATAGGCCGTAACCTGTTGGAGTATCCTAGGCAGGTCAGGGCCTATTTATTTACCTACCCCGCGTCTGCTCGTGGCCGCCCCCGCTTCCCCTTCTGCTATGGGCCGCAGAAAGGGAAGCGGATGCCGCTGTGAGCGGCCGCGGGCATCGGTAAGTTAGGCCGCGGGCCGCAAATACTACTATTATTATACTCTGGGGTATAATAATCGGAGGCCTAGGGTTGGAGAGAGAACATAAAAACCAGTGTTACTCACCTCCTGCGATCCGATGTAACTCCGAGCAGGCTTGAGGCCTGTGGTGACGTCATCAGGTCGCGTCGCCGGCCTGATCACGTGACGTGTGTGCGCAATTAAACAGGGCCGAAAGCTGCAAGGAGTGCACCGGTGTCCAGGATAGGTAAGTAACTCTGATTTTTATGTTTGTATTCTCCCCTGGGTCTCCAATCATTATACTCTGGGGTCTGAAAAGACCCCAGAGTATAATAATAGTTCATGGGTTGGCCACTATGGGGCATAATACCCTGTGCAGGGACCACTATAGAGCATAATACCGAGTGCAGGGGCCACTATAGAGCATAATACAAGTGCAGTGGCCACTATGGAGCATAATACCAGTGCAAGGGCCACTATGGAGGATAATACCAGTGCAGGGGCCACTATTGAGCATAATACCCTGTGCAGGGGCCATCCTGGAGCATAATACCAGTGCAGGGGCCACTATGGAGCATAATACCGTGTGCTGGGGCCACTATAGAGCATAATACAAGTGCAGGGGCCACTATGGAGCATAATACCAGCTTGGATCACACGAGATCTGGTCCAACATTGAAGATGGCTGAAGTAGCACACCGGAGTGCATCGGAGCCAGGGAGAGGTAAGTAGCATTGTTTTTTATGTTTGTATGCTGCCCTGGGTCTCTGATCATTATACTCTGGAGTCTAAAAAGACCCCAGAGTATAATAATCGTTCATGGGTGGTCCACTATGGGGCATAATACTGTGTGCAGGGACCACTATGCTGCATAATACTGTGTGCAGGGACCACTATGCTGTATAATACTGTGTGCAGGGGCCAATATGGGGCATAAAACTGTGTGCAGGAGTTGCTGTGGAACATAATACCGTGTGCAGTGGCCAATGCGGGGCATAATACCGTGAGCAGGGGCCACTATGGAGCATAATACCGTGTGCAGGGGCCGCTGAGAGGCATAATACAGTGTGCAGGGGCCGCTGTGGGCCATAACACTGTGTAATACTGTGTGCAGGGGCTGCTGTGGAACATTATAGTGTGTGTAAATGGGGCGCTATAAACATGGGCTATAAACATGTTTATATTATACGCTGTCTGTTTATAGTGGCCGTGTGATGTAATTGTAGCCTTGTCACATACTGTAGACATGTACAGGACGAGGCTGTAGTTACATTACATGGCCGCTATGAGATGACTTACACTATGTAAACAGAGAAGCGGTCACGGCGCTTACACAGGTACCATTCAAACAGCTGATCAGTGGGGGTCCTGGGTTTTTGAACCCCACTGATTAGTTTATTAATGACCTGGAAAACCTTTTAATTAGTTAACACCTGGGGTATTATTAATAAGGGGCACTATTTATACAGGGTACACACGGACATTATTAATATAAAGATGCACTTGGGAGTATTATTCATTATGGGGGGTTATATCATATATATTATAATTGGGGTAGCAGCAGGATGGGGGTGCAGGTGAGGACAATGTGGGTTGGATGCCTGGAAAAGTGAGGAGCCAAAGATGTCTGTGTTGCAACCTTTACAGAGACAAGTCACAGCTGGAAGAAGTGGTCATGGCGGTCCAGAGGGAAGAGAAGGGAAATGTGAACGATTAGTCAGAGACGTCACAGAATGTTACTGCACTGTATACACCTAAATGATAGAGGATAAATACCTGAGTGATGGGGGTCTGTCTGCTGAGACCCCCACTGAGCCTGAGAATTGGGTTTTTCCCCCCACTAGGTGGGAATTCAGCCTGACCGCAGCCATATATAGGTGTGTCACTTGGTGGATGGACGAACCCGCGTGGCTCTCATTCACTTCAATGGGAGTGCCAAAGATACCCGAAGTCCAGTACTCAGCTATCTGCGGCGCTCCTATTATAGAGAATGGGGGCCACGTGGGCTCGTCCATCCACCAAGCAGAAGATATGTGAAGTTACTTTCATTGTTAATGCCGTGTTGTTGATCTGATACTGAAGTAATACAGGAAGAAGAATTCTTAAAAACTGTTTTATAACTTTGTGTATTGTGTATATTGTGCAACGATAACAGTGTGTTAAACTAGTAGCATGGAAACTCAGTTTTTTTTTTGTTTTTTTTTTGTTTTTTTTGGGGGGGGGGGGCGTCTTTCTATAGTCCGCCTCAGGCAGCAAAGAGGCTAGGGTCACCACTGACTATAGCGCAAAAAAAAAAAAAAACTTTTCTTTTTTTAATCATGTTCTATGCCTTTAAGGAAATCTTTATTTATGGAAATAAGGGGGCAGAAGGGGAGAAAAAAAGGTAGGTAAATAGCTATGCTATATCTATATCTATCTATCTCATATATATATATATCTATCTATCTATCTATCTGCTGGTATGTGTCTTCCATCCGGAACTATATACTGATCTTGCCTCCACCATTCATAATATACATCTGCTGCTGTTTTAATTATATCTATCTGCTGGCATGTTATTTTCCACTTTGTAATTATATTAACTTTGAAACCACTGTCTCATTCCCCCTGGTGATTTCTCACCTATTCCTTCCTGATGTCTCTGATTCTATCTGCATGTTTCCACACCCCCTATTCACACCATATACGCATGAAACAAATGTATTCCTAGTTAGTATAAATTTGAGGGCAGTGGTCAGTGATGACCTTGGTCAGTGCAGTTTCTAAGTGTATAGACCAGAATTAGGCCAGAAGGGAACTGAAGGTAACAAGCCACTAAAAGGAAACTTAGTTATTAAATATAGAAATGCTTCTTACTTTAATCACTGTTGTTCTTCCCATTCTTGTAAAAACCACTTTTCCACCCCAAACCAGCCACGTCACTAAGTATATCTTTCTCTTTCCATCTATTCTACCCCACCATCTGACCTTCTCTGCACAGCTACTCACAAACCTACAAGCTTTCTGCCCCAGACACACACAACCTCCCCACACTCTCTCCTATTTACACCTGCTATCCCTCTTCCTGCTACTCCTCACTTCTGGCGACATATCTCCTAATCCTGGACCACCCCAGCACCTCACTGCTGTCAGATCTTTCCGCACAACCAGCATCAGCGTACGGAACCCCCTAAATCTTACACCTATCTCACCTGCTCTTGCCCATCCCAACACACTCCCTGGTGCACTATGGAATGCTCGCTCTGTACGCAACAAACTTGACTACATCCGCGACCTCTTAATTTCTCATAAATTATCATTTCTTGGTGTCACAGAAACGTGGATAAAACCCTCAGACACCACCTCCCCTGCTGCACTCTCCTATGGAGGTCTGCATTTACTCGTCCTCCAACTGGCCATCATATATCGACCTCCTGGACCTCCCGCTGCCTTTATCGATTACTTCACCACCTGGCTAATGCACTTCCTATCCACAGACACCCCCACCATCATCATGGGTGATTTCAACATCCCCATTAACACAAACCACCTTCCCCCGCTTCCAGTCTCCTGTCACTCACTACCTCCTTTGTTCTCTCTCAATGGTCCTCCTCTGCCACCCACACAAAGGGGCACACTCTCGACCTCATATTCACCCACCTCTGCTCGCTAGTCAACCTCTCTAACTCTCAGTCCACGCTCTCTGACCACACCACCTCCCTGCCTCGCCCTCTTTCTGTAGTTGTCCCCCAAGGCTCCATCCTAGGACCCCTTCTGTTCTCAATCTACACCCTAGGCCTTGGCCAACTAATAGAATCCCATGGTTTCCATTACCATTGCTATGCTGACGATACCCAAATATATCTCTCTGGACCAGACATTACCTCTCTGTTGTCCAGAGTCCCAGAATGTCTAGCAGCCGTAGCCTCCTTTCTCTCCTCCCGCTTTCTCAAACTCAACATGGAGAAAACGGAGTTCATAATCTTCACCCCTCCACGTACGACCCCCCCCCCCCCACCTGACCCATCCATCAAAATTAATGGAAGCAATCTCTCCCCAGTCCCACAAGCCCGCTGCCTTGGGATAACCTTAGACTCTGACCTATCCTTCAAGCCGCATATTCAAACCCTCAACACCTCCTGCTGCCTCCAACTCAAGAACATCCATCGAATCCGCTCTTTCCTCACCCCTGAAACTACAAAGATGCTAGTTCACGCCCTCATAATCTCCTGCCTTGACTACAGTAACACCCTTCTCCATGGCCTCCCAGCTAACACCCTCGCCCCCCTCCAGTCCTCCCTAAACTGTGCTGCTCGCCTAATACATCTCTCTCTGTTCTTCATCGGCCACTCCCCTCTGCCAATCCCTTCACTGGCTACCCGTTGCCCAGCGAATAGAGTTCAAATTACTAACGCTGACATACAAAGCCATCCACAACCTGTCCCCTCCATATATCTCCAACCTAATCTCCCGCTACCTGCCCGCACGTAACCTCCGATCCTCCTACTCCACTCTGCTCTTATGCGCTCTTCACACAATTGTCTCCAATACTTCTCCCGTGCATCCCCATACTCTGGAACTCATTACCAAGACACATAAGACTGTCCCCCACAGTCACAAGCTTCAAGAAGGCCCTGAAGACTCACCTATTGAAGAAGGCCTACAACCTCCAATAACGCTACTGTCACCACACCACCACCTGAACAGCCTCTACCCCCACCTTCTGTTTCTATCCCTCTTCCCTCATAGATTGTAAGCCCTTGCGGGCAGGGCCCTCTATCCCACTGTGCCAGTTGGTCATTGTTAGTATTGTATTTGTCTTGTATATTTTGTGTACCGCATGTAAATCCGCAAATGTAAAGCACCATGGAATTAATGGTGCAATATAAATAAACAACAATAATAATAATAAAAAATATGCTCTCATGTATGCCAAAAAGTCACCCAAAAACAGGCCTGTTTCCAGACAGACGCACACAATCTGAACCATCCCCTTAATACAATTTTATGAAAAATCACATCAATATATAGGCAAGTATATTCTTTAATAATGAAAGCTATATTCTAATAAATTAGTAAAAAAAATTGAAAACTATAAAAAAAAAATGTAAAAAAAATAAAAGTTCAAATCACCCCCATATCCTTAGAATACATATAAAATGAAAAAAATACTGTGAAACAAATACACATTAGGTATCCCTGTGTCCAAAAACCCCCGGTCTACAAACTTATAAAAATATTTTTCCCGTACAGTGAACGCTGTAACAGGGAAAAAAAAATCAAAAGTGCTGAACCGCCTTATATTCACAGTTTCACCTCTGATAAAAATTTGATCAAAGCAGTAGACATCCCCCAAAATGGTATAACTAAAAAGTACACCTGGCCCTGCAAAAAAAGACGCCTTATGCATCCCTGTACACGGAAATATAAAAAAAGTTACGGGAGTCAGAATATGGAGACTAAGAAAATATCTATTTTTTTTTTTTTTTTGTAAAGTTTTGGATTTTTATTAAGGGATATCCCCAAAATTGTACTGAAACATAGAATACAGGTGACATATCATTTTGGCTGCACAGTGAATGCCGTAAAACGAAGCCTTTAAGAAAGTCGCACAAATGCCCTTTTTCTCCAATTCCACCCCACTCTGAAATTTTGAAGAACAATGCTCCTCAAACATTAAGCTCTCATATGGCTCAAATTCCACCATAACAGTGTCAGCTGCAGATTCCCCCCCATAACAGTACGGCATCCACTGATGTTCTCAGCTACAGTGCCCCCATAACTAAGAAGGACAACAGTGCTGACAGTTCTGTCATCACTGTATTTTGTTGCAGAAAGATACGATAGCGGATAGTGGAGAGATGTCAAAGCAAAAAAGGAATTCATATAAAATCCCTTTTAAACTTGAAGTAGTGAAGTACGCCAGAGCATGGGAACAGAGCAGCGGAGAGACACTTTGGGCCACCTCCAACTGAAAAAATTATACAGGAATGGAGGAAACAGGAAGATCAGCTGCAAAAAACAGACAAAACGAAACAATGTTTACGTGGGCATGCTGCAAAATGGCCACAGTTAGAAGTGGATATGAAAGAGTGGATCACACACCACAGGAGCAATGGCTTTTCAGTATCTACAAAAATTATCAAATATGAAGCCAAACGTCTTGCTGCAGAGAAAGGCATTGACTTCACTGGATCACCATCATGGTGTCAGAGATTTATGAAGAGAAGTGGCCTTGCTATGTGCACTAAAACAAGGATTTCACAAAAAATGCCCATAGAATATGAATCGAAGATTGTGTCTTTTCACAAAATTGTACTGGATGCACAAAAGAAAAATGGATTTGAAATAAACCAGATTGGGAATATGGATGAAGTCCCGTTAACTTTTGATGTTCCATCAAACAAGACTGTTGATGTGAAAGGTGCCAAAACCATAACCGTGAAAACCTCAGGGCATGAGAAAACACATTACACGGTTGTGTTGTCCTGCTGTGCAGATGGCACCAAACTGCCACCAATGCTGATTTTCAAGAGAAAAAACATGCCAAAAGAGGCAATCGCAAGAGGAGTTCTAGCTCATGTTCATGACAAAGGATGGATGGACGAAAATGGCATGAAGATATAGATAGAAAAAGTGTGGTCCAAATGCCCTGGAGGGCTTCTTAAAAAACCGTCACTATTAGTGCTTGACCAGTTTTGGGCACATATCACTGAAGCCACAAAAAAAGAAATTCAAAGAGAAAACCCATATAGCCATAATTCCTGGGGGACTTATCAGCCAGTTGCAACCTTTGGACGTTTCCATCAACAAACCATTTAAAGTTTTCATGAGGGAAAAGTGGAACAAATGGATGGCTGCTGGAAGTCTTGATCTAACACCAACTGGACGAATGAAGAGGTCCACTATCACCCAAGTTTGTGAGTGGGTGAAAACCTCATGGCAGTCAGTTAAGTATGAAACCGTTCTGAGGTCCTTCAAAAAATGTGGCATCAGCAATGCCTTAGACGGCTCTGAAGATGACGCCCTCTATGAACAGAGTGATTTGCGTGATTCTAAGGAGCTGAGCTTCATAAATGTGGACAGTAGTGACGAAGAATTCTTGGGGTTCCCTGATGATTAGAGGAGTTTCGGTACTTAAAGCTTAAAGTCACTAATGGTTGTTAATGCTGCTGTTGAGTTCTATTTACATTGGTGAAATATTGTTATTTATGTTACTAAATATTTTACAAATTTTTTGCTTCAAAATTTTTTTTTTTCCTATTTTCCTCCTTAGTGCATCTTATAGTCCGAAAAATATGGTATTTAACACATAGATCCATTTTAGCTCCCTACGTTTCAGTTCACGTTGACGATGATCCCCACCTCTACGTCTCTGTGGGATATGATCTAACACCTGTATGTCGTTTAAAAGAAAAATGTTTAGAAACAGGAAGTTCTAACCTCTTTTTACAGATAGAAATTGATCCTAGTTCTAATCTCAAGATTGGTTTCTCCGATATTATTACACGGACATTGAATCATATCAATGACGTTTTCAGATGAACATGTATAATGTTCTTTGATAATAAAAATTTGTCCTGTCTGTGGATGTACAAATCTATCACCCCGTATCATGTTGGTACAATTCGAACAGTTCAAACATGGAAAATTGCCCCGAGTCAAAGGACCTAACAGTAGTTGTTTGGTTTGTTTCCTTGGTCCAATGTCTGCCTTCACTAAGATATCTTGTAGATTACGATCTCTATTATAAGACATCATTGGAGGATAAGCTAAATCAGGTATTTCAGGACAGCCTTGTCGAATCACTGTCCAGTGTTTAGAAAGAATTTTGCTGACAGTGCCACTCAAATGTGTGAAGGTAAAAACAAAAGGGATCCTAGGTCCCTTATTTCATATTTTTGGTTCAAAAAGATTAACTCTCTCGACCTCCTGTAACCATTTCTTGTGTCGATCCAATATATGTTTGGGGTACCCCCATCACGGAATTTGGAACACATCTCCTCCACTCTTCTGTCAAATATAAGTTCATCGCTTACTATACATTTGACCCTCAACAACTGATTCCAGGGCAATAAGTTGTTCCGGTCAGTTGGTTTAACAAAAATGTCTGTTTTAAGAGTTTTGTTTTCCACATACACTAAAGTGTCCAAAAATTGCATTTTTTTTTTTCGAATATACCATAGCAAACCTGATATTGGACCTCATGGCGGTACCCCTCTTCTGCAAATAGAAATCCTCCCAAAAAGAAAATAATTCTTCCTGAGGACGATCTCAAGAAGGGTGAGAATGAATTGGGCACCCAAGGGATCGCATTAAAGTGCAGGCCAAGGCAGAGGCTACTGCCTCAAGGCCCGCATCATGTTCAATAGAAGTGTACAGAGAAATGACATCAAAGGGGACCAGCCACATATTCTCCATATACTCCATCATTTCCAACTTTCTCAAAAAATGACTTGTATCCATAATATAATACCTTGCATCTTTGACAAATCTTCTCAAAGTTTTATCTAGAAAAATTGCTATGTTACAAAAAATTGAGCCCATACCCGAAACAATTGGGCGACCCAGTGGATCTAATAGATCCTTATGGATTTTTGATAATGTGTATAATACTGGTAATGTAGGATGCTGATGCTGTACAACAAAAACTCAGCTATATCTCTCGATATTGCTGATTCTACTACATTCTTAATCAGTCCCTTAAATTCAATTGTGGGATCTTTCCTTAATTTCACATAGACTGCAGTGTCTCCCAATTGTTTATTAATCTCAGAAACATATATACTCGTAACCATCACCACCAAGGTCCCACTCTTGTCAGCAGGCTTGAAGATGATGGAACGATCCTCCTTCAACATATCAAGTTGCATCTGTTCAATATGACTCAGATTCTTCCTAACCACAATATCATCTCTCTCTTTAAGAGTTTTAATATCTTCCCTAATCATCTCAATGTAAGCCTCAATAGCATGCCTTGCCTTAGGGGGCTGAAAATCACTTTTCACAAAGTGATCAAAGTCAAGTAACTTGTATATCACTTGTTGACCTTCATTAGTGCTTTAATTTGTACATTAGACAGTTCTTTCGATGATATATTTACCACCAATTGATTGTCCATTATTGGTTCATCACTGGTGCTGGTCTCATCCGTGTTTGTTGAGGAACTTCTACCTCTCCTGTGTTTCCTTCCTCCATGTTGGGTCTTGATCTTGTTGGTCGACCTCTGGAACCTTTGTCCAAAAAAGGTGTCTGTGGTCTTGACGGGTTAGAATTATCAGTGGAATCCAAGTCACCTGTTGTGAAGCTTGCTGGAAAATTCTTAACACGTTTCTGTTTGTATTGTCTCTGTAACCTCCTGCGACTCTGTGGGAAATAATTGATTTTATTCTGTCCCATTCCTGAGTCTTGCCAATTAAAGACCATACTTTTCTGGTAATCCTCCAAGTCTCTGTGCCATTTTATATGTTTAGTGTATTCTATCTCATTTTTATATTTCAACAATATGCTTTGTAATTTTTCCTTACAGGATTTTAGATCCTGTGCAGACAACAGTCCCATTAATTTATTTTCCACTTATGTGACCTTTATTTTAACCAATGAATAAATGAATATTTAAAAGCATCAGGTCAAAAGCATATTTGTTGGAAATTTGTTCAAATTTGGCACAAAAGACTTGATTACTCGGGAACAAAGTAGGTCTCAAATGTGACCTTAAACCCCTAGGTATCCGTCTGGCCTTATAATATTCGGTGAGAGTTGTACAATGTAATTCTAAAGAAAGATGTTTCTGCTCACCTTCCAACTTGCACTTGGTAAGATTAACTGGCTGTGACTCAAAGAATTGTCCATTTGTAGAGGTTGCTGCAATGATCCTTGTTGCTTCCTCCTCGGTGTAAGTAAATATGTCAGCTAATTCCATATTGGACTCACTTGCAGCAGTGTCCATCCTGCTGTGCTCACCGCTCAGGAAATTCAAATCTCAAAAAAGCAATTGTAGCAGCAATGTGGCCCCGACTTATGCAAACATCGTCATGGCGGCCCTGGAGGAGAGATGGGTATATACATCTTCAAATTGGGATCATGTCCGGTGCTGGCTAAGATATATAGATGATAAATTCTTTACCTGGGTGGGATCAGAACCGGATTTACTTGCATTCCATGCTGAACTTAATACTGCTGTGCCCAATATCAGGTTTGCTATGGTATATTCGAAAGAAAAAAATGCAATTTTTGGATACCTTAGTGTATGTGGAAAACAGAACTCTTAAAACAGACATTTTTGTTAAACCAACTGACCGGAACAACTTATTGCTGTTCTGGAGTAATCACCCCAAAAAAATGATTGCGTCATTGCCCTGGAGTCAGTTGTTGAGGGTCAAATGTATAGTAAGCGATGAACTTATATTTGACAGAAGAGTGGAGGAGATGTGTTCCAAATTCCGTGATGGGGGTACCCCAAACATATATTGGATCGACACAAGAAATGGTTACAGGAGGTCTAGAGAGTTAATCTTTTTGAACCAAAAATATGAAATAAGGGACTTAGGATCCCTTTTGTTTTTACCTTCACACATTTGAGTGGCACTGTCAGCAAAATTCTTTCTAAACACTGGACAGTGATTCGACAAGGCTGTCCTGAAATACCTGATTTAGCTTATCCTCCACTGATGTCTTATTATAGAGATCGTAATCTACAAGATATCTTAGTGAAGGCAGACATTGGACCAAGGAAACAAACCAAACAACTACTGTTAGGTCCTTTGACTCGGAGCAATTTTCCATGTTTGAACTGTTCGAATTGTACCAACATGATACAGGGTGATAGATTTGTACATCCACAGACAGGACAAATTTTTATTATCAAAGAACATTATACATGTTCATCTGAATAAGTCATTTATATGATTCAATGTCCGTGTAATTTGATTTATGTCGGAGAAACCACTCTTGAGATTAGAACTAGGATCAATCTCCATAAGAGTACGATCCGTAAAAAGAGATTAGAACTTACTGTTTCTAGACATTTTTCTGAGAAACTAACATACAGTGGATGAGTTACGTTTCAGGGTGTTAGATCATATCCCACAGAGACGTATAGGTGGTGATCGTCAACGTGAACTGAAATGTAGGGAGCTAAAATGGATCTATGTGTTAAATACCTTGCAGCCTATGGGCTTGAATGTTGACTTTAAGGTACAAGTCCATGTGTAGAGTGTTGCTTAAAATGAGTATTCCCCTTTAAATTTAACAAATTGTTTCTTAAGTAAATATTGGCACTAATTTTTAATTCTTTTTTGTTTGTTTTGTAGTTGGGTGTATCAAGTTTGGTGGATGTATATGTCTTGCTCAGTATCATAATGCTTCAATGCCCGCAAATGAAAAAGAAAAAAGAAAATAGATCCCCGTTGTGTCGATAGTATCACATGGAGAAAGGGGGCCATATGGACGTTGATTTTTGCATTAGAATATAGATTTCATTAATAAAGAATATACTTGTCTATATATTGATATGATTTTTCATAAAATTCTATTAAGGGGATGGTTCAGATTGCGTGCGGATAGGAGTGTTTTTGGGTGACTTTTTGGTATACATGAGAACATAGCTATTTACCTACCTTTTTTTCTCCCCTTTCTGCCCCTTCTGTCCCCTTATTTCCATCATATATATATATATATACAGTGCCTTGCGAAAGTATTCGGCCCCCTTGAACTTTTCAACCTTTTGCCACATTTCAGGCTTCAAACATAAGGATATAAAATTAAATTTTTTTGGTGAAGAATCAACAACAAGTGGGACACAATCGTGAAGTGGAACGAAATTTATTGGATATTTTAAACTTTTGCAAAAAATAAAAAACTGTTGTTTAGTTTCTTACACCAGTGTACTCCAGAAAAATAGCCAACGGAGCAAGAAGCAGATGCAAGATGAACAGAAGAAGATGCAGGGGGAGTGAAAAAGCAGCGCTGGAGGCGGGTTGCGGCAATGACGCGGGGGTGCTCGGAGCACAGGGGGAATGCCCCCTGGTGCTCCCTAAGCTTAATTTACATATGAGAATAAAATGTGTTTTTTTTGGACAAATGGCGGCGAGGAGGAGAAAAGTAAAGGTAGGAGTAGAATAGCCTTTATAAAGGCTATTCCAACATTGCTTCAGTTAAAAACATGTTTCCCCAGTGATAGACTCCCTTTAAGTGTTTACACATGCCTTCCAATTAGATGCAGCAGGTCTTCAACAGGTATCACTAGCTGATACTCCAACATTGCGAATATGCTGCATGCCAATTCTCCACTTTATTTCTTATATTTTTTGTGATTTTATGTAATTAAGTACTGTAATACGCAGCATATTCTCCAATGTTGGAATATCAGCTAGTGATGCCTGCTGAAGACCTGCTGCATCTATCTGCAGAGGAGGAGAATCTCAGAGGGCCACTGGGAAGAATTATTAGTTGTCTGTGGGTCACTGGGGAGCATTATGAGATGTCTTGGGGCCAGTGGGGAGCATTATTAGGTTTTAGGGGCCACTGGGGGACATTGTTACTTATCTGGGGCACTGGAGGACATTATTACTTGCCTAATGGCCACTGAGGACATTATTACTTGTCTGAGTTTCACAGGAGACATTATTTCTTGCCTGGAAGCTACTGAAGAACATTATTACTTGCCTGGGGGCCACTGGGAAGAAGTATTAGGTGTCTGTAGGCCAAAGGAGAGCATTATTAGGTGCCTGGGGGCCACTGCGAAGTCTTTTATGGTGAGCCACTGAGGAGAATTATACTACGTGGAGCCACTAAGGGAGCTTGGTGATGGTAAAAGTTGAATTTTTGTATGTGCTGTGTGGAAAGTATAGGATGGTGTAGCTTTGAGGATGCGTTCACATGGTGCGGTTGTGATGCAGTTACAACTGTATCAAAACTGCAACAGAAAAATGCATGCAGTTTTGATGTGGTTTCAGCTGTAATTTCAAATACTCTGCTAAAAAACCACATCAAAACAGATGAGAAAAGTGGCTCGTAACAAACCAGATTAGACCCGAATATTGCAAAAGTTTCAGTTTCTAATGATTTTCAGTACTATGGCTGAAGCAGAAGGAAAGTCAGCAGCACCAGCAGTAGCCAATACAATATCTGAAACTTTAACCAGAAAGTCTTTACCAGACACATAGAAGGTAACTGTCACCACCAACTGCACAACCAAATACCTTAGACTGTTTCTTTAATCCGGCAGGTAATCTTGACCCCATTGAATTCTAAACCAGCAGATTGGACCAGTGGCAGGAGCTGGCCCAGTTTACCATGGGTGTTTTGTCTTGTCTAGCCTCAAGTGTAATGAGTGAGTGTTCAGTGTTGTGCATGGTGTCTTAACACCTAGGAAAACCAACCTGTCCACTACAAATGTGGAAAAAAATTACTTTGTGAAAATGAATCAGGGATGGATCTGTGAGGATTTGCACACACCTCCAGCTGATGCGACTGTATAGATTTGCCACTGCATCTGTCTACTTTTACCATGTTCCATTTATTATGCTGCTGATGCTACCTGCTAATCCTTTGTAGCCAGTCATCAACTCCTGCACCTTGAGCCACAGCTACCGCCACCACCTTGCCAGAAATATCCTGCAGCCAGTTTTCCATACTGTTGGTGCCCCATTTTGGCATAATAAAAACAACCCAATGCTTCATCCATTGGCAACGGCTTTGGGTGCTGCCATAAAATGGCATCATTTTTGGCGGCTTTTTTTTTTTCTAAAGCCTATTCTTCCTTTTCCACTGTCAGAAACACTAACAATCTGCCATAAATTTTTCTTCAAATTTTATAGTTGTCACTCCTCCACTACCCTGTTGATGCAGCATTATGTTCCCATAGGCCAGGGGCCCCACATTGCAAAATTGCAGCATTTTACATTAACTGCAAATTGGATGGGATTCTGCACATTACAGAAAAAAATCCACAGCGGAAAAGCTGTGTTTTCAAAATGTCAATTTTACCTACGGAAACGCTGGCAGAAGGGGCAGAAAGTCTGCTGACTTTCTTTGAAAAACGTTGCAGAAGAAAACGCAATGAGTTTCCTCCTCTTTTTGCAGCGATTCACTTTGTGGGGCCTTAGCCATAAAGGTTTAATTTTTGGTCTCAGCAGTCATGGGAGCCTCTCCTCCCCAATGAGCCCTGACATGTGAGGTAAAGGAGACTGGAACAGCACAACAGAGTTCCAGGGATAGGTGAATATACCTTATTGTTTTACACCCACCCTGGTTCCACTGAGTTTTTTTTAACCCCTTAAAGACCAGGCCATTTTTCGTTTTTGCATTTTCGTTTTTCCCTCCTTACATTTCAAGAGCTATAACTTTTTCATTTTTCAGTTCAGAGTCACATGATGGCTTATTGTTTGCAAAACAAATTGTACTTTGCAATGGCAGCATTCAATATGCTGTGCAATGTACTGGGAAGCTGGAAACAAATTCAGAATGAAGTGCAATTGGAGAAAAACAGCATTTGCTCCAACTTCATATGGGTTTAATTTTCACTGTGTGGTAAAAATGACATGGTATCTGTATTCTGTGGGTCAGTACAAACACAACAATACCAAATTTATATAGTATTTGTAATGTTTAGATACCTTTTAAGAAATGAAAAACTGTGCAAAATAGAAAAAAATTTTGTGTCGCCATATTGTGACACCTGTAACTTTTTCATATTTACATGTATGGAGCTGGGTAAGGCGTCTTTTTATCCGGAACAAGATGACGTTTTTACTGATATCATTTGGGGAAAGATCTGATGGTTTGATCACTTTTTATTCAATTTTTTATAGGAGACAAAGTGTTGAAAAAATTGCTATTTGGCTATTTTGATTTTTCCGCCGCTACGCCGTTCATCGTATGGGATAAATATTTTAAATATTTTAATAGTTCGGGCATTTTGGAGTGCGGGGATACTTAATGTGTTTATGTTTACTTTTGTTTATTTACTTTTATATCTGATCTAGGGAAAGGGGGGTGATTTGAACTTTTGTGTGTTTTATTTTTTTTATACTTTTAAAAACTTTTTTTTTTCTTCTTTTACTTTTATGATCAGACCCCCTAGGGACCTTGAAACCTAAGGTGTCTGATCGCTCATACTATTCACTGCAATACTACTGTATTGCAGTGAATAGCAAAATGCCTAGCTATTTCACGCTGCCTCTGGCAGCGTGCAATAGATCTAATGCAATGACAAGCCTGGGAGTCTTCAATAGTCTCCCGGCTGTCATTGCAACCGATTGCTGCCCTCTGATGACGTTCAGGAGGGCGGAGATAGGTGAAAAATGGCGGCGCCGGTGGCGCCTGTGCAGTTTAGATGCCGCAGTCCTGCTTGACCTCGGCGTCTAAAGGGTTAACAGCAGTGATCAGTTAAGGCACCGATCGCTGCTGTTAGCAGCGGGTCCTGGCTGTATTATACAGCTGGCATCCGCCCTTTATGGAGAGAGCTCAGCTCCTGAGCCCTCTCCATACATCCCCATGTCACCAATGACGTTAGGTACGTCATTGGTCGTTAAGGGGTTAATTCATGGACAACTCCTTAATACTTTGTGTTTTTTTTCACTGTTTTATACAACTATCTGCTTTACGTGCCAAAATTATGTACTAGGATAATTACAATATATGCTACCATTAGGTATTTGCATGTCCATGGTATTCTGACATCTAAATATACTCACTGACAAAAAAATAAAAAAAATAAGAAGTAGCTGTTGGAATTAAATCAGACTTCATATGTGTGAATGTAATGATGATATATGTGAGTGATTACAATAAGTTTATTGGGGAAAATTGTTCAGTTGAAAGAAGGCCACATATAGCTTGTATACAACATAAGTAGGTATTGAGGCGCACAAGTTCCATATTGTATTCTGCGGCACATTTGCCCACAGATGTGGTAGCTGGGCCTGTAGACCCTGCACATTTGTAGTTTGCCAAAGCTGGCACCCAAAATGCCGTCCTGAACTGTATAACGCCCCCCCTTACAGGGCCTCACTTTTTTTGATCCCCACACAGTATATGGCCCCCTTTTTTCTTGGCCTCCTACACACTATATGACCCACTTTTTCCTGTTCCCCACACAGTAAATGGACCCTTTTTTTTGTATTATTGCAATAGGCAGCGGTCAATAATTTACTCTCCCATCCACGCCTCTCTCCTGGCCGGCCACCAATACCACCACCAAGATGCGCTGTACCTGAAACTGACGTAATGTGCAGCGCCTCCTATAGGTGGCAGCAGAGCGCGGCCTGGACAACAGTGTGGATGAGTGAGTAAATTATCGTCCTCTAGCGATTTCAATAATCCAATAGGTATTGGTTGATTAAAAAACAATGCTGCCCCCAGTTTATGCCATGAGGTGCCACCTGAGGCTATCGCCTCAGGTTGCCACATGACAGACACGCCCCTGCATGATCCAGTGTATGATCAGACTGCACCTATAACCATTTACATATCTGAGTGACACATATCTGCATGCATGTCTTACAGCAATCTGACATTCCTCCTAAGTGTCCATCTTTTTGAAGGACATTCCCTACTTTTAACCCAAGTCCCACTATCCCTCCTTACTTCTTGTGTTGTTGGGTACACATGTTGAAACCAGTTTTCACAGACTTTGTGCCCAGTACAATGTTATGCCAAGCTGCTGACATGTTTGTTGCAAGAAATGAAAGAAATCTGTTGTCCGCTTTCTTGTGTGAATTAGAAACTGTTTTCCTAAGGGACCTGCATACTAAACTTCCTTCAGCATTGAGACATTGCTACTGCCTGCAAGCAGTCCCACACGGGCACCATGCAAAGTAGAAAGAAAGGGCATGGAGAGGGTTAAACCGGGCTCTTAGGAGAGAATGCAGGGGTGTGTCTGTACAGTAGACACTATTTGCATTCACGAAAACTTCCTGGTTATGTACAGGTGAAGAGAGACAGTGAGAGAAGGAGGAGGGAGTGGAGGGCTGTACCCACTGTTCTGACCGGGAAAAGACGAAGGAGCAGCCGCTCACTGGGCACAAGAGGCTAGAGAGGCAGGGTGCTGCCAGAGAGAACAGAACAAGTCATTCATGCCAAGCTGCCTCAGCCTACACCAAGATCTGGGGAGCAGGGCTGCTGCTGACACACTACCGCACTACCAGAGACTAGGAGAGTGTTGCCCGGTTTGCAATCTGCACACACTGCCCAGTTAACAATGAGCGACAAGTCAAGCTTCCTGCACATTGGGGACATCGTGTCCCTCTACGCAGAGGGGACGGTATGCGGCTTCATCAGCACCCTGGGGTAAGTGGCACCGCTATGACTGCCCTACAGTGGCACACTATGAGTGAGTCAGTAGGGTAGCTCATGTTTTTTACTTTGGGTGTGTACAACACAATAAAAGCTAGTTTAGGAGAGTATGGTAGAAGTAGTGATGTCATATAGGATGACTTTCTAGGGCAGTGAAATAATGAAGATATGCCAGCAGTGACAGTGTATGGCAATAGAGCCTGCCCTCTATATGTTTGTCATACGTGGGGCGATATTTCTTAGAATTTGTTAAGGGTTTGGGCATATTAACATTTATATTGCACAGCAGACTTGTAAAAATTATATCATCAATGAAAAGTATCATTTCTATCAGTTGATCTCTGCCCTGTATAATGTAAGTTGTGGAGTAATTCTAATAACCCTTTGAGTCACTGCAAAATATTACGTTTTTAAAAATTGCATCCTCCATGTGGAGCTTTAGGAATAAGACCATGTGACTGTGCACATTATGACTGCTTTATCTTTGCATATTGGTGGTTGCAGTTAATAGAAATATATTGAGAGTGCAGAAGATTTTCATGCAACTGATGCACAACAAGTGAATAAATAAGACAGAGCTAAGTTTAATAAAAAGTTGTGCACATGTAGACGGATGTGTAAATAATGTGTGACAAATAAAGTCCAGCTATAAAGAGTCTTTGTAACCACAGAAGTAGGGTCACCAGTGGTACTTTTTAGGTTTGGATTACAGGGTTGTTACCACACTTACACAAAATAGCTCATGAATCACTGTCCATTGAAATGCATCAAGTTGCTTGACAGTACAGTGCCTTGCGAAAGTATTCGGCCCCCTTGAACTTTTCAACCTTTTGCCACATTTCAGGCTTCAAACATGAAGATATAAAATTTATAATTTTTTGGTGAAGAATTAACAACAAGTGGGACACAATTGTGAAGTGGAATGAAATTTATTGGTTATTTTAAACTTTTGTAAAAAATAAAAAACTGAAAAGTGGGGAGTGCAATATTATTCGGCCCCTTTACTTTCAGTGCAGCAAACTCACTCCAGAAGTTCAGTGAGGATCTCTGAATGATCCAATGTTGTCCTAAATGACTGATGATGATAAATATAATCCACCTGTGTGTAATCAAGTCTCCGTATAAATGCACCTGCTCTGTGATAGTCTCAGGGTTCTGTTTAAAGCGCAGAGAGCATCATGAAGACCAAGGAACACACCAGGCAGGTCCGTGATACTGTTGTGGAGAAGTTTAAAGCCGGATTTGGATACAAAGAGATTTCCCAAACTTTAAACATCCCAAGGAGCACTGTGCAAGCGATCATATTGAAATGGAAGGAGTATCAGACCACTGCAAATCTACCAAGACCCGGCCGTCCCTCTAAACTTTCATCTCAAACAAGGAGAAGACTGATCAGAGATGCAGCCAAGAGGCCCATGATCACTCTGGATGAACTGCAGAGATCTACAGCTGAGGTGGGAGAGTCTGTCCATAGGACAACAATCAGTCGTACACTGCACAAATCTGGCCTTTATGGAAGAGTGGCAAGAAGAAAGCCATTTCTCAAAGATATCTATAAAAAGTCTTGTTTAAAGTTTGCCACAAGCCACCTGGGAGACACACCAAACATGTGGAAGAAGGTGCTCTGTTCAGATGAAACCAAAATCGAACTTTTTGGCAACAATGCAAAACGATATGTTTGGCGTAAAAGCAACACAGCTCATCACCCTGAACACACCATCCCCACTGTCAAACATGGTGGTGGCAGCATCATGGTTTGGGCCTGCTTTTCTTCAGCAGGGACAGGGAAGATGGTTAAAATTGATGGGAAGATGGATGGAGCCAAATACAGGACCATTCTGGAAGAAAACCTGTTGGAGTCTGCAAAAGACCTGAGACTGGGACGGAAATTTATCATCCAACAAGACAATGATCCCAAACATAAAGCAAATGGAATGGAATGGTTCACAAATAAACGTATCCAGGTGTTAGAATGGCCAAGTCAAAGTCCAGACCGGAATCCAATTGAGAATCTGTGGAAAGAGCTGAAAACTGCTGTTCACAAACGCTCTCCATCCAACCTCACTGAGCTCGAGCTGTTTTCCAAGGAAGAATGGGCAAGAATTTCAGTCTCTCGATGTGCAAAACTGATAGAGACATACCCCAAGCGACTTGCAGCTGTAATCGCAGCAAAAGGTGGCGCTACAAAGTATTAACTTAAGGAGGCCGAATAATTTTGCACGCCCCACTTTTTAGTTTTTTATTTTTTACAAAAGTTTAAAATATCCAATAAATTTCGTTCCACTTCACGATTGTGTCCCACTTGTTGATTCTTCACCAAAAAATTAAAATTTTATATCCTTATGTTTGAAGCCTGAAGTGTGGCAAAAGGTTGAAAAGTTCAAGGGGGCCGAATACTTTCACAAGGCACTGTAGGTACAGCCAATCAACTTAGTAGCAAGGTTTTCTTAAGATTAGATTGCTCTCTTACAAAAACAGTGCCCCTCCTGTCAATAGGTTGAATCTGGTATTGTAGCCCAGCTACACTGAAGTAAATTGGACTCAGCTTCAATATGCCATACTGTTTGTGGACAGGTGTAGCACTGTTTTTGAAAGAAATCCACCATGTGTTTCTAATCCTCGACATCCTCTTTGACTACTTCCGGACGGTCCATTGACTTTCTACGTATAGCCTGTCTACTCTTAACACTGCATGTGCGTATATATATGCTCTTGCAGTGTCAGGCAGCTGCACAAAAACACTGGTCCTGAAATAGTTAATCATAACTTGATGGGGTTTTCAATGATTAAGATATTGATAAGAAGGTGTCACATGTGCTACTGGATGTGGCTATAGCCTCACCCAGTCCACAGGCTGCCGTTGCTTTTACTTCTTAGTAAGTGAAACACTGATTAACTTCAACTGTATCTTGTTACTGGCTGTGGTTTTTCTGTTACTGCGTGGCCAATAATAAGATACACATTATATTAATCAGTTCACTTGTGCTAGGTTTACACTAGTGTTCGGATCCGCATGGGGATGCGAAAAATGAAGACCCTGTCTGTTTAAAAAGCAGTTACTCATAGACTATAATAGGGTCCGCTGGGTTTCCGCTGGTTTTATACTCCTACGGAGATGCCAACGCAAGAGTGAATCCAGCCTTACTGAGAAGTCAAAGCACCAGCAGCAACGTGTGGCACCTACCATCAGTATTAGATCAAGTGGCATTCACTTGCATGATAATTAAGCTGCAGCAGTCTGGCACAATCATGACACAGGGTACAGAGTTGTCTGCTTTGGAGACCGTGTACTGGCCAGCTCCAGGGGCCATGGTGGGTGTAAACCGATTGGTGAGGGTGTTGGGTGTCAGACTCTCCTAACAATCTGATATTGCTGACCTGTTCGTAGGCTAAGTCATCAGGAAAACGCTTTAATTCAAAAAATCATAGTGTAGCCCTAGCCTTATTCTGCAGAACTGCCGTAAATCTTTCATTTACAGCAGTTTGTATTCTGAGAATAGCAAGAACAAGGATGAGCAGAGGCTGAAGAGATTACTTTTTATGTAACCTCTGAGTCTGAAATTTTAGCAATACACCCACTATCTAGTGGTTCTAATAATAGAAATATATTAGTGAATTGTAATGCAGTTCTCTAATATGTGTTTTTTTTTTTTTTTTAAGAGAAACCTATATTTTATAACCATGTGATGGATTTACAGTGGTTTCCCAGTAAATTAGGAGTGGGGGTCATCAAATCCCTGTGTGAATGCAGCGGTAGCTTGTTCTAGAAGTCACACCCACAGCAGTCAGGCACATATCTCCTATTCTTTGGGCAGGGGATAAGTGTTGGCTATGGCCAAAAAGTGCTGCGGAAAAAACCGCAGTGGAAACACATCTTTTCACAGAAAGTCTGCAGAGTTTCCTCTGTGGACTTCCTGCTTCCATTATACTTATACGGAAACTGCCAGTCTTTCCGTAGGTATAATAGACATGCTGCGATTTGCAGATATGGTGCAGATTTCTGCAATGTGTGGATGGGATTAGCCAGAATCCCATCCACTAAGGCTGAGGCCACATGTTGTGGAAAAGTATTTTTGATCCAAGAGTGGCTTCAAAAGGAATGGGAAATATATAGAAAGCACTTACACATCTCCCTTATGCTAAATTCACTACTGGCTTTTCTACAACGTGGCCTCAGTTTGAGACATATTAAAAGTGTAGTACATGCTTGGTTAACAAACAGGAAATATGTTGTCTATTTTCAAAAGTTGAAGCCCCACTCCAACTAAAAGTTTTATGCCTTACCCCTGTAGTACAGGGCATACTAATACATAGTGAATGATGCCCTTACATACAATGTACATATTTCACTTTACTCTATTACTCTAGTCTTTTGACATCAGACTGACCTGTTGATTCACACACCAGCCGAAAGTCACTGATTTCTATGCAAGTCTATGAGTGCATAAGATCCAGGCTGTTATAGACTTTCCAGGCTCTTATAGATAGTCTGCTGATCACATGACCAGAAAGGTCACTTTTCGGAGGCTAAATAATGTGAATGATGCACCTGGCAAGTGAGGGCTTCATTTACTTTGTATTAGTAAGTTCTGTACTACAGGTTCACACTAGCAGTCGGTTTACCGTTCTTTGGGTCTGCTTGGGGACCCGAAGAACGGAAACCTAATGTGCTTAAAAGCGGTTACCCACGGAAACCCGCGTGCCTCATAGACTATAATGGGGTCCGCCAGGTTACCGCCCGGTTTCCTCCTGAAAAATGCACAAAAATGTGACGAGAAGAGTCCTGCTTTATAGCATAGTCTTTTTCACGCTTTGAAAAGAATCAGGCCTACCATTAGATATTAATTAATTAGTGTTAATAGGAAAACTAGCCATACTGAAGAGGTTAGCCTAAGTTATTTAAGATATAAATGACAGGATCTATGTTTTAAGAGTGGGAATATGGGTGTTTTGGAAAGTGTGTAGGTGTTAACATTCTGCAGTGCAACCTCACAGTGAGTACACAATGAATATTCTGCTAATATTTGGATAGAGCACTGCACAATGAGTTTAAAGGGTGCGGTGCTGAGATAGTGTGCCATAAAACATATTCAGCTGTTTATTACTATATTTCTGCCTGTTTGTATATATTCTTTTAGTGACACTGTATTAATCAATTGAAACATGGTATTGGACTTAAGCTGCCCAAAGCCATTAGTGATTTGTTAGAGCAGTCAGATGTCCATAGGAATCTCATGCCATTAAATAGATCTGTGGGGCCAGACAGACAGTCCCGAATAGCAAAAGCAACGGTAGAGTGGATCTTAATCTGACTGTTTCTTCTTCATACCAGAGATAAGTGGTACTACTGCTTCATGTCACCTTTAAATTAATAAGATGAATGTTAATTTGAGATCATGAGTGATAACTGACAGTTTAACATTAATTTGTCTAATAGTATTCTGATGTCTATTGCCAGCTTTAGGCTATGAGACCCTAGAAATACAAGTCTCACAGGTCTTTCAGTTAATACCCTACAGCTTTATATACTTTACTGTATAATTATACTGAATTTGTCTAGGCTGACCAGGATTAAGAGCTCATAAGGCCTTAGGCATGTTAATAGTATGGGCTGCAGCTTCAGGTTAAAGTACAGTATTTGTAAATCTAATGTAATACTATGTGTACTACATGTACATAAAATCCATGTACATGACACTTACATTAGGCTATCAGTTGAAAAGTTGTCTTCTATTAAACAGTTTGTATAGTAATAACTTGTGCATGTAAGCAATGTATCCTGCAATATATGAACATCCATTAATCCTTATGTGTTGGGTACAATGCTCTCATTGTGATCTGCATTTACTAGCAGGTATGAAGGTATGCTGAGTTACACTTTTCTCCTTATTTGGCACCTGAACTATTGGTAAGTTCTCAGTACCCTGTGAAAAAGCCTGTCACCTTGTATAGTGGTGCCATAAATGTTTCTTCAATGGGTTAAGGAAAGTTCTGTCACTGTGCCTTGCAGATAAAGAGAGGAAATGGAATTGTGGGAGGGGGAGGGATGCAGGAGACTGTGTTTCTTGTCCTGTCATGCAGTCATCGCCATAAAGATCAGCATAACCTTTATTTGGTAAAAGTGACATTTTGTTGATCAAGAAGCCAAAAGAAATGTCAATTTTCCTGTGATTATATTTATTAAACAGCAGAACACACACACAAACATAGATAGATAGATAGCGTTAGTAGTATGGATGAAGACCTAGTCATTTTATTGTAATATTGTAGTAATATTTCAGAATTTACTTTCAGACCTCAATATCTTGCAGCTTGTTTTCCTCATAAATAATTTTCAAGATTGTATACCACCACCAAAATCACTTGTAAACCAGACCTACTCCTGTTTACAGCTGTTAGTGGCATAGTAAACAATTTTTGTGTTATTATTATTTTTATTATTATTATTATTATTGTAAACTTGTAAACTGTTTGCATATTAGTGATTCAGTGCACCCGGGTCATGACCATACAGTGGGGAAAAAAAGTATTTAGTCAGCCACCAATTGTGCAAGTTCTCCCACTTAAAAAGATGAGAGAGGCCTGTAATTGTCATCATAGGTAGACCTCAACTATGAGAGACAAAATGAGAAAACAAATCCAGAAAATCACATTGTCTGATTTTTTAAGAATTTATTTGTATGTTATGGTGGAAAATAAGTATTTGGTCACCTACAAATAAGCAAGATTTCTGGCTCTCACAGACCTGTAACTTCTTCTTTAAGAGGCTCCTCTGTCCTCCACTCATTACCTGTAGTAATGGCACCTGTTTGAAATTGTTATCAGTATAAAAGACACCTGTCCACAACCTCAAACAGTCACACTCCAAACTCCACTATGGTGAAGACCAAAGAGCTGTGGAAGGACACCAGAAACAAAATTGTAGACCTGCACCATGCTGGGAAGACCGAATCTGCAATAGGCAAGCAGCTTGGTGTGAAGAAATCAACTGTGGGAGCAATAATTAGAAAATGGAAGACATACAAGACCACTGATAATCTCCCTCGATCAGGGGCTTCACGCAAGATCTGACCCCGTGGGGTCAAAATGATCACAAGAACGGTGAGCAAAAATCCCAGAACCACACGGAGGGACCTAGTGAATTACCTGCAGAAAGCTGGGACTAACGTAACGAAGGCTACCGTCAGTAACACACTATGCCGCCAGGGACTCAGATCCTGCAGTGCCAGATGTTTCCCCCTGCTTAAGCCAGCACATATCCGGGCCCGTCTGAAGTTTGCTAGAGAGCATTTGGATGTTCCAGAAGAGTATTGGGAGAATGTCATATGGTCAGATGAAACCAAAGTAGAACTGTTTGGTAGAAACACAACTCGTCGTGTTTGGAGGAGAGTGAATGCTGAGTTGCATCCAAAGAACACCATACCTACTGTGAAGCATGGGGGTGGCAACATCATGCTTTGGGGCTGTTTCTCTGCAAAGGGACCAGGACAAATGATCTGT
The DNA here is from genome assembly GCA_947044405.1 of Leptodactylus fallax. Lineage (NCBI taxonomy): Eukaryota > Metazoa > Chordata > Amphibia > Anura > Leptodactylidae > Leptodactylus > Leptodactylus fallax. The sequence goes on from CAMRHE010000183.1 coordinate 3,763,596, forward strand.
GTACATGAAAGAATGAATGGGGCCATGTATCGTGAGATTTTGAGTGCAAGCCTCCTTCCATCAGCAAGGGCATTGAAGATGAAACGTGGCTGGGTCTTACAGCATGACAATGATCCCAAGCACACCACCAGGGCAAAGAAGGAGTGGCTTCGTAAGAAGCATTTCAAGGTCCTGGAGTGGCCTAACCAGTCTCCAGATCTCAACCCCATAGAAAACCTTTGGAGGGAGTTGAAAGTCCGTGTTGCCCAGTGACAGCCCCAAAACATCACTGCTCTAGAGGAGATCTGCATGGAGGAATGGGCCAACATACCAGCAACAGTGTGTGCCAACCTTGTGAAGACTTACAGAAAACGTTTGACCTCTGTCATTGCCAACAAAGGATATATAACAAAGTATTGAGATGAACTTTTGTTATTGACCAAATACTTATTTTCCACCATAATTTGCAAATAAATTCTTTAAAAATCAGACAATGTGATTTTCTGGATTTGTTTTCTCATTTTGTCTCTCATAGTTGAGGTCTTCCTATGATGACAATTACAGGCCGGCCTCATCTTTTTAAATGGGAGAACTTGCACAATTGGTGGCTGACTAAATACTTTTTTTCCCCACTGTACCTGCCAAAGAACCTTTTTTTCACCTTTGGTCACCATCCACTACCACCTTCTAACATAAAGATTGACAGTCACCACTCACCAGTGTGTTGCACTTATCAGTAAAAATGGATAGTCTGGCAGATATGGCCATGCCTGAGCAAGATTATACTTGGTACTAGTCACTGCCACTAGTGGCCCTACAACAGCATATAAGTGGTTTAGAATTGATTTGCGGTAGAGTCACTTTCAGTTTGTAGCATTCTATAAAGACATTATGTAAAGACTCTAGTCTAAAGTTTCTTTAAAGGGAACCTGCCAGGTCAATTTGGGGCACCAAACCACCCACAGGTCCCTATGGACAGGGGGTTTAGTGTCCCAAATCACCCTGTTTTAAATCCATCAGTACCCGCTATTAAAAAAAACAAAAAAAAACAACCTTTATACTTACTTAGAGATAGGGAGATAAAATTAACTTTTTATCTCAATTACGATTAATGAACGATTATTTTAGGACACTCCCCTTTCTACATCCCAAACTCCCTATTTATATGACACACCATGCCACTGAATTTTGGTTTTAGCTATTCACATATAAAAGTTCCTAATTATATATTGTACAATTAGTGACATATCCTTTAGCCAATGGCAGTGTGAGGCAGGATGGTGTGAATGCAAGATAATTGAAATAATTGATGTGAGCAAGTTCATATAGATTAATTGAGCAGACTTTCGACGTATTTTTTTTTTATTATTTTTTGATTAATTTCTAATCCCTACTCCTCTGGCTTCAGTAAAGAACTACACCAGCACGAGGAGTAAAGCGGCAGGTTGAGTATAAAGCTTTTTTATTTTTATTGCGGGCATGGATGTCTTTATTAAAGGGAGATTTGGGACACTAAACCACCAGTTCATAAGGGTCTGTGGGTGGTTTACTGTCCCAAATCGCCCTGACAGATTCTCTTTAAAGGAAACCTGTGAGGTGGTTTTTCCACCCTAAACTGGTTCCAGCATGTGCAACATCAAGTAATGACCTTTCCTATGGTGTCCCTCACTAAGATTTCTGTTGCTGAAAAGTCTAGTTATAAGCTTAGATTGGCATTTGCAAATTTATCTTAATTAGTTACATGGGGTGAGGAGTCATGCAGTCATTGCACCAAATCACACCTCGTGCGATGTGACTGACATGTCCCTCATAATCAGATATCAACCCTATATCCTACCTAACTGCTGGTGTGATATGCGCAATGACTGTGTGACTAGATGAAGCTGCTCCCTACCCCCTGTGACTAGTTAAAGGTATCATAGGAAATGGGGTGCCAACCGTGGAGGCAGGATAGGCAACTGCTGGGGGACCATAGAAGGGGGGAAACCACAGACCCCTCTCACAATATTTTGATCTGTTTTGATGTCTGTCATTCATAAACCTTTTATCCCTGCTGTGTTTACTGATAATTCTGATGCATAGTCTTTTAGACATGCTTCTAATCTGTCAGTAGATCAGTAACAATCACATAAGGGAGGGTGGGGAAAATAATATTGCTTAAAAGGCTATAGTAGTCTGCCTGTCAGCTGGACTAGAGAAATCTATAAGCAGAGGTAAGGGCACAATTGTTGCTGAAGTGTTTTGTTTTCTCTTTTTTTTTTATTATGCAAACACATTTACTTTAAAAAAAAAAAAGTATCAAGAGAAAATACATTGGAGAAATATATTAAAACTGCCATTATGTACGCCAGTCTTAGTGAAGTTCATGACTGGCACTAACTGCACCTGATTTATCAAGAGACTCTGCACTTCCTTGTGGCAGAATTAAAATCTATGCAGGTCAAAATCTGGTGTAGATTTTCTGTATAACTCACGCTAGTTTTCTGGTGTGAATTATAGTAAATTGGTGTGCTTGGTATTGTAGATTAGTCCTATGTACTTGTTAAGTTTCAAATCTGCAATACCAAGTAAAGATCCATATAAACAAATGAAGAGTGAGCCCTGCAGCCCCTGTGAGAAACTGAATGGCAGAGGTGCCAATAGTGGGACCCCCCCCCCACTAATCTGATATTAATGCCTATCCTAGGCCATCAATATTGTAATGTCAGAAAACCACTTTTAGAAGAATAGAGAATACAATAAATGGTCATTCTGATAGGGAATGTAGACTGTGAGTCCTATATGGGACAGCAATTTACAATGTCTCTAAAGGACTGCAGAATGTGATGGTGCCAAATAAAATAATACAAAATAATAAATGGCCCCCAACATTTGTGGAAGAAACTGGCAGGGCAAGTTTGACTCCCTACAGCATTATTACCTGTTTACACCTGTGAAAATGGAATAGCCAAGAATACTGGACAGTCTAGCGTTTTAGTCCATTATTAGTCTGTGTCACCTTAAAAGGAATGTATTACCATTTTTTTTTTTGTAAATATCTGTTTTATATAAGTAGGTAATCCCTAACATCAGTTTTCAGTAGTGGATGCATGGATAGGTGTTATATGGTGTTATCTATAGAAGTGTTAATCTTCTATTGTAATTCTGTCTGTGATGTAAATGAGATTATTTTTGCAAAGAAAACTATAACCACAAATGTCGATTCATTATAAGGCTTAGTAGCCGTGTAATAATTTGAAAATTGTAGGATTGTGAAAATTGTAGGATTTCATTATTATTTTTTTTAATATAGATAGTGACTCGGACAATTAAAAAAATAATCAAAAATCTATAAATATATCTTTCCTGAAAAATTCCTTTTAAGTCAAATAGGTTTGTTGTTGCATGTATTCTGTGACCCTCTTTTGTCAATAGGTCAAGCTTAGCAGGTTCTGCCACCACAGAAGAATCTAAGGAATTTTTAGACCGGACAGTATAATTGCCACATCTTTATGCTATATTTGACCATCAGCTAATCTCACATTGTCTGTGCTGCTGAGCTGCTTTATGGCCTTAACCACTTACGCAATATGTGCTTATGAGTATTAATCCACAGAAGGTTCCTTGAAGTTCCCATTAATGGGTGATTCATAGGACTGACTTTATGGCCCTAAGTCTGTGTTACAAAGAAAATTGATTTCAGCATTTATATTTGCATTTATTACAAAGTAATAACTTTGTTGATCACCTACAAACAAGCAAGATTTCTGGCTCTCACAGACCTGTAACTTCTTCTTTAAGAGGCTCCTCTGTCCCCCACTCCTTACCTGTAGTAATGGCAACTGTTTGACATTGTTATCAGTATAAAAGACACCTGTCCACAACCTCAAACAGTCACACTCCAAACTCCACTATGGTGAAGACCAAAGAGCTGTGGAAGGACACCAGAAACAAAATTGTAGGCCTGCACCAGGCTGGGAAGACTGAATCTGCAATAGGCAAGCAGCTTGGTGTGAAGAAATCAAATGTGGGAGCAATAATTAGAAAATGGAAGACATACAAGGCCACTGATAATCTCCCTCGATCAGGGGTTCCATGCAAGATCTCACCCCGTGGGGTCAAAATGATCACAAGAACGGTGAGCAAAAATCCCAGAACCACACGGGGGGACCTAGTGAATGGCCTGGAGAAAGCTGGGACTAACATAACAAAGACTACCGTCAGTAACACACTACGCCGCCAGGGACTCAGATCCTGCAGTGACAGACGTGTCCCCCTGCTTAAACCAGTACATATCCAGGCCCGTCTGAAGTTTGCTAGAGAGCATTTGGATGTTCCAGAAGAGTATTGGGAGAATGTCATATGGTCAGATGAAACCAAAGTAGAACTGTTTGGTAGAAACACAACTCGTCGTGTTTGGAGGAGAGTGAATGCTGAGTTGCATCCAAAGAACACCAGACCTACTGTGAAGCATGGGGGTGGCAACATCATGCTTTGGGGCTGTTTCTCTGCAAAGGGACCAGGACGACTGATCCGTGTACATGAAAGAATGAATGGGGCCATGTATTGTGAGATTTTGAGTGCAAACCTCCTTCCATCAGCAAGGGCATTGAAGATGAAACGTGGCTGGGTCTTTCAGCATGACAATGATCCCAAGCACACCGCCAGGGCAACGAAGGAGTGGCTTCATAAGAAGCATTTCAAGGTCCTGGAGTGGCCTAGCCAGTCTCCAGATCTCAACCCCATTGAAAACCTTTGGAGGGAGTTGAAAGTCCATGTTGCCCAGCGACAGCCCCAAAACATCACTGCCCTAGAGGAGATCTGCATGGAGAAATGGGCCAACATTCCAGCAACAGTGTGTGCCAACCTTGTGAAGACTTACAGAAAACGTTTGACCTCTGTCATTGCCAACAAATGATATATAACAAAGTATTGAGATGAACTTTTGTTATTGACCAAATACTTATTTTCCACCATAATTTGCAAATAAAGCAGACAATGTGATTTTCTGGATTTGTTTTCTCATTTTGTCTCTCATAGTTGAGGTCTACCTATGATGTCAATTACAGGCCTCTCTCATCTTTTTAAGTGGGAGAACTTGCACAGTTGGTGGCTGACTAAATACTTTTTTTCCCCACTGTACAGTCATGGCCAAAAGTTTTGAGAATGACACAAATATTATATTTTCACATGATCTGCTGCCCTCTGGTTTTTATGTGTGTTTGTCAGATGTTTTTATCACATACAGAAATATAATTGCATTCATATTATGAGTAACAGAAGCTTATATTGACAGTTAGAATGAATTAATGCAGCAAGTCAATATTTGCAGTGTTGACCCTTCTTCTTCAGGACCTCTGCAATTCTCCCTGGCATGCTCTCAATCAACTTCTGGACCAAATCCTGACTGATAGCAGTCCATTCTTACAGAATCAATGCTTTAATTTTGTCTGAATTTGTTGGTTTTTGTTTGTCCACCCGTCTCTTGATGATTGACCACAAGTTCTCAATGGGATTAAGATCTGGGGAGTTTCCAGGCCATGGACCCAAAATCTCTATGTTTTGTTCCCTGAGCCATTTAGTTATCACCTTTGCTTTATGGCAAGGTGCTCCATCATGCTGGAAAAGGCATTGTTGAGCGCCAAACTGCTCTTGGACGGTTGGGAGAAGTTGCTCTTGGAGGACATTCTGGTACCATTCTTTATTCATGGCTGTGTTTTTAGGCAAGACTGTGAGAGAGCCGATTCCCTTGGCTGAGAAGCAACCCCACACATGAATGGTTTCAGGATGCTTTACAGTTGGCATGAGACAAGACTGGTGGTAGCGCTCACCTCTTCTTCTCCGAATAAGCTGTTTTCCAGATGTTCCAAACAATCGAAAAGGGGATTCATCAGAGAAAATGACTTTACCCCAGTCCTCAGCAGTCCACTCCCTGTACCTTTTGCAGAATATCAGTCTGTCCCTGATGTTTTTTCTGGAGAGAAGTGGCTTCTTTGCTGCCCTCCTTGAGACCAGGCCTTGCTCCAAGAGTCTCCGCCTCACAGTGCGTGCAGATGCACTCACACCTGCCTGCTGCCATTCCTCAGCAAGCTCTGCACTGCTGGTAGCCCGATCCCGCAGCTGAAACACTTTTAAGAGACGGTCCTGCCGCTTGCTGGTCTTTCTTGGGCGCCCTGGAGCCTTTTTGGCACCAATGGAACCTCTCTCCTTGAAGTTCTTGATGATGCGATAGATTGTTGACTGAGGTGCAATCTTTCTAGCTGCAATACTCTTCCCAGCTAGGCCATTTTTGTGCAGTGCAATGATGACTGCACGTGTTTCTTTAGAGATAACCATGGTTAACAGAAGAGAAACAATGATGGCAAGCACCAGCCTCCTTTTAAAGTGTCCAGTGGTGTCATTCTTACTTAATCATGACAGATTGATCTCCAGCCCTGTCCTCATCAACACCCACACCTGTGTTAATGGAGCAATCACTGAAACGATGTTAGGTGGTCCTTTTAAGGCAGGGCTGCAATGATGTTGAAATGTGTTTTGGGGGATAAAGTTCATTTTCTAGGCAAATATTGACTTAGCAAGTAATTGCTGTTAAGCTGATCACTCTTTATAACATTCTGGAGTATATGCAAATTGCCATTAGAAAAACTGAAGCAGTAGACTTTGTAAAAATTAATATTTGTATCATTCTCAAAACTTTTGGCCATGACTGTACATATGAAATCATTGTATAGCTTGTTTTTTGAGCATGAACTGGTTCTCTTAGGCAATCTCTTCGTACAGTTGTTCTATTCTTGGGTATTTACTCAGGCAGAAGTTAAATTGTGGAAGGGATGTATAAATAAAATGTACGTTACAGTCCTGGTTTTTAATTTCTTCAGAATTGGAGTTTCATAGCTTTTCTCCATTAATGGGTAAAGGGGGATTCCCATCTTAACAAGTTATCCACATCCATAGGATAGGGGATAGTATGCTGATTTTGGGGGTCTGACTGCTCAGACCCCCACCAATCAGAAGAAAGGGGGAGTTTTGTCTCCCATTCTAAATGCAGTGGTAGTAATGACAACATGAGCATCAATCTTATCATTTCATGCTGGAGATAGCCGAAGTACAGTGCTTGATTATCTTCATTGCTTCCTTTAGAATAGGGGACAGAAATCCTCAGTTCTCTGACCGATTAGATACCTACTGATCTGCAAGTTATTTCCTATTCTTTGGTTAAGGCTAAGGCACCACGTAGCAGGCCGCAGCGAAAAAGCGCTGTGGGAAGAAATGGTTTTTCCTGCAGAGCTTTTCACAGAAGTGCTTTTTGCTTCAATTACACCTATAGGGAAACTTCCGGAGTTTCCGTAGGTATAATTGACATGCTGTGATTTCCAAAACCAACAGTTTTGGAAATCGCAGCATTTCCACTGCGCAAATTTTTGTGCAATCTGTGGATGGGATTCCTAAGGTCCACCTTCTGTCTTCAGATGTTGCACTGCCCCACAATGTTTTCTACTGCAGTTTTACAATCATGGTATGGAAAATTGATAACATGTTACAAACTATGTGTGTGACGCTCTTCATGTTTTTACCTAGTTAAAGGGAGTTTGCCAGCAGGAAAATAAGTTTAAGCCTAAGTTTAAGACTAGAATCAACCTTCTAGGGCTGATTCTACACTTTCCAAATATGCCTTTCTTATTCTGCATTCCACCCCATTTTCATGAAAATCAGATTTTTATTTGTATGCAAATCAGCTGAAAAGGGCTTTAGAGGCATTTCTTCTCTTGGCTTCACTCTCTGCTCTAGATAACCACCCATTGCTTGAATGACACCTTCCACTTTGTCTGCAGCTATTGACAATTATCTAGAGAAGAGAGTGAAGCCCCAGAAGGAGAAGAAATGCCTTTGAGGCTGAGGCCCCACGTTGCAGAAATGCAGCTTTTTTTTTCTTGCATATTTTGTTGCGGTTTTTTGAGCCAAAGCCAAGAATAGTTACAAAATGAATGGGAAATATATAGGAAGATCTTATACTTCTCCCTTCTGCTTAATCCACTCCTGCCTTTGGCTTACAAAACTTCAACAAAATCTGCAACAAAAAATGCTGCGTTTCCGCAACGTAGGGCCTTAGCCTAAGGCAGGGTTCACACTACCGTTGATGTCCGTTATGATAGTATCCGTTAAAAAAAACAAAACGGACACCTATCATAACAGACATTAACGGACACTATCTAAAGTTAATGTGTCCGTTTTTTTAGCCTGTCCGTTACCCATTAACTTTAATGTTAAAAAATAACAGATGCTTGACAAGCGTCATGAAACCTTTTTTTTTAACGGACGCAAAAGTTCTGCATGTAGGATTTTCTGTCCACGAAAAAAACGGACATGTGACAGATTGGGTGTAAATCCCATTGAAATGAATGGAAATTTTAACAGATTTCTGACGGTTCAGCTAGAGTCCGTTGCTAAAATCTTGAAACGGACAATATTAACGGACACTACTAACGGTCATTAACGGTAGTGTGAACGCCCCCTAAGGCTAGTTGCAGACGACCGTGTGTATTTTGTGGTCAGAAAACTAGTAATTAGTGTTCAATTTTTGCGGACAAAGTGTTCAGTGTTTCTTCAGCATCAGTGTGTGATCCTACTTTGCGGATCTACCATAAAAAAACACAGGTGGCATCTAATTATATCCCTAGCTTGTCCGTGAAGACGGACGGCACACTGAGTACATCAGTGTGCCGTCCTAGGTTTTTAGTCTCCCATAGGCTTCTATGGGCGAGTCCGTTCCGTAAAAGCTGAACAGAATAGGACCTGTTCTATCTGGCGCGGCGCGGAATCGCACACTGATCAGTGAAAAACATGGTCGTGTGCATGTGCCCATACAAATGAATGGGTCAGTGTGAAACACACGGATAGCACACGGATCTCGCCCACGGTCGTCTGCATGGGGCCTTAGGCTAAGGCCTTATGCAGCGAGCTGCAGCCAAAAATACACTACAGAAAAGACTGTGGCGAAAATGCATCACAGTTCTTTTTGTAGTGTTTTTCACAGAAAGTCTGCAGAGTTTACCTCTACGGAAAACGCCAGCTGCAATTTTCAAAAACGCTCACGTTCACGCGTACAATGTGTGGATGGGATTAGCTTGAATCCCATCCAGTTTGCAGGTAATGTAAAATGCAGTGTTTTTACCACAGCCAAAATGCAGCGGTTTCGCAACATGGGGCCCAGGCCTAAAGCCCTTTTCTGCTAATTTGCATAAGAATAAAACATTAATTTTCATAAAATTGGAGCTGTAATGCAGAATAAGAAAGACATCTTTGCAAAGTATAGAAACTGCCGTACACAGTAATGTCATTAGTCTGATACCGATTTTCCTGCTGATAGACTCCCATTAAATTAAAGAAAAAAGAAAATGAATGTAAATGCTATAGAAAATGCTGTACCAAGCAGGTTAGACAACAAAATCGCTTATATTGCAAACAGATAATACATGGCTGTGACCTTCAGAATGAACTCAGATGTCCTTGGTTATATATGACTTATGACTTTGTGTTTTGCACTTACAGTGTTTCTTATCTGTTTGAGTGTCCTAAAGAGTTGGCCAGTGCCCAACAATGCACAGGTTGCAGGTTAGCCCAATTTTCTTTGATGTGGCCAAGCTGCATTAACAGGTACAACCCAGGTGGGGAAAAAGCAGCCTTGTCACCATTTTGTCACCTAACAACCACAAATTTAAATGTATTTTATTGAGATTATAAGTGATAGACCAAAACAAAGTAGCACATAATTATGAAGTGGAACAAAAATGGTTTTCAAAATTTTAATCAAATAAAAATCTGAAAAGTGTGACATGCAAAAGTATTCAGCCCCCTGTACTCTGATGCCCCTAAATAAAATCCAGTGCAATCAATTGTCTTCAGAAGTCACTTAATTAGTTAATAGAGTCCAGCTGTGTGTAATTTAGTCTTAGCATAAATACACCTGTTCTGTGAAGGCCTCCGTGGTTTGTTAGAGAACACTAGTGAACAAACAGCATCATGAAGACCAAGGAACTCACCAGACAGGTCAGAGATAAAGTTGTGGAGAAGTTTAAAGCAGGATTAGGTTATAAAAACATATCCCAAGCTTTGAGCATCTCAAGGAGCACTGTTCAGTCCATCATCCAAAAATGGAAAAAGTATTCTACAACTGCAAACCTACCAAGACATGGCTGTCCACCTAAACTGACAGATCGAGCAAGAAGAGCACTGGTCAGGGAAGCAGCCAAGAGGCCCATGGTCACTCTGGAGGAGCTGCAGAAATCTACAGCTCAGGTGGGAGAATCTGTCCACAGGACAACTATAAGTTGTGCACTCCACAAATCAGGCCTTTATGGAAGAGTGGCAAGAAGAAAACCATTGTTGAAAGAAGACATAAGAAGTGCTGTTTGCAGTTTGCCACAAGCCATATAGGGGACACAGCAAACATGTGGAAGAAGGTTCTCTGGTCAGGTGAGACCAAAGTTGAATTTTTTGGCCTAAATGCAAAGCGCTATGTGTGGCGGTAAAGTAAGGGAGGGGCTTCTGTCTTGGAAGAATTAATTATATAACCCGAAAATTGACCGGAGAACTCATAGGAGGTTAGATAGGGTTGTTTAAGGGTTCGTTAGGATAAGCAAAATGTTGTCAACAAATAGGGATACTTTAAATTCCCTAACCCGAACCTTGATGCCTGTAATGTAAGCCAGGATTCTGCCTTATCTTGGCCGCTAAAGGTTCAATACACAGTGTAAAAATGAGGGGAGAGAGGGGGCAGCCATCTCGAATGGGAAAGGAACCAGAGGATGAATGGGGGAGTTTCACCATCGCTTCAGGACAGGAGTAAAGGGACCGAATTGCCATGAGAAACACCCCTGAGAACCCAAAGGCCTCTAAAGAGGTTAACATAAAGGACCAGTCGAGATGGTCAAAGGCCTTCTCTGCCTCTAGACTGAGGAGAAGAGCAGGGTTGGAATGATGGTTGGTTACCTTTATCAAATCTATTGCCCCCCCCACTGGCGTCAAGGGATAAAACCCACCTAGTGCTTGTGAATATGAGAGGGGAGCTAAGCATTCAGTCGGTTAGCTAGTATTTTTTGAATAGTTTTAGGTTCGAATTAAGGAGGGCAATAGGTCTATAATTTAAGCACTCCTGCAGGTCTTTATTTGGTTTAGGTACTAGGGTAATGTGTGAGTGGAGCATTGTTGATGGAATTGGGTAGCCGTCTAGGAAGGGGTTAAACAGTCTCCTCATATGAGGGACCAATTTTTCCTTGAAGGTTTTATAATACAAATAAGTGAGACTATCTGGGTCAGGGGCTTTGCCATTGGGTAAGATTTAAGACTCTCGAGAGTTTCTTGTTTGAAATAGGGGCATAAAGGAGTGGATCTCATCTAATCTGCAGAGAGTCAGGGTTGTCCTGAAGAGTAGTAGAATTAGATCGTGATCACTGCGACTGGGCAGCAGAGGATGCCACCAGGGACAATGGCGGTGAAGTTTTGTGGCTGGGTGGAGAGGAGGACGGAGCTGAAGGTGAGGCCATTGCCTCATGGGAGCCTGCACAGGTGCAGCTGGAGAAGTAATAAAATCTTCAGTCGAGCTCTGAGCAGCTCAGTCAGCAGGTATAGGAGTCCCAGGAGGGGATTTTTGGAAAAGTCTCTTGCCCATGGCTGTGCAGGAGAGTAAATGATTCCAGAAAGCTGAATGCAGGGCAGGAGCTCTAAGACACGCATCCTACTCAATGGAGGTTCAGGCCACGCCCCTGCCCAGAACATTTGAAGGCATGTAGCAGAATAAAATTTAGTGTCATGGTGTCCATCACAAGTTCTGCCATTGACAGCCAGCATCTCCTTTGTTTGCAGTGATGTCTTGAATGAGAAACCTACAGACTGGAATCATATAATCTTTAGCGACAAATCGATCCTGTATCTCATCTGGTATCCAGGCTAGAAGTGGCCCAATGTGGATAGTAGAGCCTCCATCAGCTGTAGAGTTTCCCCCAATAAACTTAATCTATGGTACTCCGGTGCCTCCCACCGGATGAAAAAGTCCTGCATACACAACTTTTTTTTTTTTTTACTGTAGAAAAGTAAAAAACATGACAGAAGAAAGCTGAATGCAGACATCAGGCGGAGGGGGCTCTGTATGCACCTATCATTTAATATTTGCTGTTCTCATCCTATGACGGATGAGAGCAACGGACATTAACAACTGTAGTGTGAACACACCCTTACAGAGCAAATTACATTTGTAGATTGGGAGAAAAACTACTTTGGATTTTCTGCACTGGGGTTGGGCTTTCAGCTCTGGGAGCACTGCTCAAATAGGATGGGTGATATGATATCATAGCAGTGAGAAGATCAGCTTCCACTGCATGGGATGTTGCAGGCAGATAGGGACTGAGCATCAAAAACAATGCTCCATGGTGCTGAATATAAGAAAAGTGCCTTTTTCTTCACTAATTTGCCTCCTTCTGCCACGGATCTATAGAATAAGGCTTTAAGAACAGGGGTGGGGAGGAAGTGGAGAGCTGCTCAAACAGGGAGACAGCTGTACTATAGATAGAGTATAATTTTTTACAACAAAGTTGGATTATCAAGAATTACTATCCAGCCTTTTCCTGACAAAAATGACTCATTTAAAGCTGTAGACGGCCTCATATGTCTGTCTCTCTTTTCCTTTTCCTCCTCCTCTCTGCATAGAACCCACTGTAAACTGATCTATTTGTATGGAGTATGGGACAAAACCACTCGGATAAGAAGTAAAGACAGGAGTAATACTAAGAGACACAGGCACAAGTATATTGCACAGTTTGCTTCCTTCATCTGCACTATTGATTTTATGAAAAAAAAAAGGTGAAGAGCACGAGCGGTGGGGTGTGAATTGGAGAGAAGAGTGGAAATGTTTTCTAGTGTATGGGTTTGGGGACTGTAGGTTAAAGTTGTCTCTGATGTTCTTGAGTAGGTTATGTTTTTTTATGTGAGGTGAAGTCAACAGCTGAGATGAGATTTGGGGGGGGGGGGGGTGGGCACTGGGGGGCTGAGTAGTGAGGGATACCATAGCCAGAACCCAGGGTAAAAGGGATGGAGACATAAGTAGTTTTTTGCTGGTTTTAGGGGTATGGGGGTACTGAAAGAATCTAAGCATTTGGCTAACAACTCATGCACAACCATGCAGTTCTGCTTATTTGCATTACAAATAGATATGTTACATTAGCTTTATAATTTATATAGTTATATTCAGTTGTACTGTATTATGTTTACAGTTTCCCAGGAGCTATTATGACACTGGCATTGAATTCATGTTGATAACTGACCTTTCACCACCTCCACCAATTCAAGTTATTAACATCATTTAATATATGCTGCACCACTGATTCCAGCACAGATGCAATTCCCCCCCCCCCCCACACCATTCCTGAGCAGTCGATGTTTTTAGTTTTGGTGTCTGATATGCTATTTAGGATCTGTACTGGCAGGAACAGGCTAGGGATGTGATTCAGAGCTCTGACACTGCCTGCCTCTAATTGGGGCTCTGAATCACACGTCCTCCAGTGCAGTTGAGATTTAATAACACTTCGCTTTAAGGCTAGGTTTACACTTTGCTTTTTTTTAACCGATAACTTCATGCTTTTTTAATTGCTGTAGTAAGTAGCACATTTTAATATGTGCCCAACTTGATGGGCATTATCTTACTGTTTAAATGCAAACTTAATCTTTACTGCAGTAAAACAAAATTCAGTACTTATTAAAAACACATGTTTACCCATCCTGTGGGTGCTATTATACATCTACAATTTTACTTGTGTTCACGCATGTGGTGGTGTTGTTTTTTTGTTTGTTTTTTTAAACCACACATATGCATATTTGATTGAGGCATTTTCTGTTGGTTTTATATATATATCGGGGAATTTATCAATCCCTCTGTGCCAGGAGGAATGATATTGCACTGGATATTTGGCAAATGGCCCTTTCTTGCACCAAACATGTACCACAACTCCAAATTCTGTGTCTTGCATGCCACATTGTGCAAATGACGTCATGTTTTTTATATTAGTGTCAATGGGAACGGACACAGAATCAGTCTGTGACCGTTCTCTACAACAATTTAATTTCAGTTACTGTCATCCTATACCTGGTGACAGCCACAGACATTTCCAGCAGTAGTGTGAATCCAGTCTAACTGGTATAGATTTCCATTCTGTCAGAGAGCTGATATTTGGACAGTTTGCTATTATAATTTGGTGTGGCCACCGCATAGCAAGTTATAACCCACCCAAGACTTGAGGAAAAGATCTGCTAAAAATGATAACTCTCAGCTATATTTAACTTTGTTTTCCATGAATAACCTGCACTTCCTGAAACACCTCCCTCGTGTCTGTACTATGAGAAGCCAGTTTCCTACAGTATATCCACTCTGCTTTATTTACCCTATTTGCAGATGGGCATTGTAGGCTAGCCACCGCTTTATTTGTGTCTCCATACATAGAAATACACGTACACTTATTACATTATTTAAATAATACATCATTTAGCATTTTAGCACACCGTTGAAAAAGCACACAAACATCATCATGACTATTAATATACATTTAAAGGGGCTATCTGGGGATTCCCTGCACTGGTTAAGCTTTATTTCTAATATACACCTTTGGTTTCCGAAGCCATGTTTATTACTTTTGCATAGGACATCTGGGGAGGCCGGAATTCTCATTAATAATGGGTGGTTATGTATAGCACAAAAATGAAAAATGTTTGTTCTCCAGAGGCCTAATAGAGAAGAATCACCTGCTCTTTGATACCTAATAAGACATGTGAAAAAGGGATTGTTTTATTGCGAGAAATCTTTGGATATTGATGCTTTCCAGGTCAAATGCATTTCACACTGTTAATATGAAACCAGGACAGCACACAACAAGGTTGAAATCACAGAATGCATTTTGCTGTGTTTTTTGTGGTATCTTCAGTTCCTTGCTGTTTTTGCAGTTTTTGTTTAGGTCAATTGTTTTACCAGATGTTACTTTAAAATCTGTAGTGGAATATTGAAAAGGTTTGCTAAGTTTTTGTGGAGCATGTTCTGGTTACAGTGTTTTGGGGCATTTTTCTTGATACTGTAGGATGCACTACTGTAGAGGACTTAAGAGCATCAGAACAAAATACATGCTTAATTTTTTTTTTAAAGAGAACCTTTCACCACCTCCACCAATTCTTGTTCTTAGCATCTGTTAATAGGCGCTGCTCCACTGATTCCAGCACAGTTGGAATTTTCTCTCTAGATCTCGCCATTCCTGAGCAACAAGCATAGTTAGTTTTGGTGCCTGATGTGCTATTTCAGCGCCGTAATATCAGAAGGGCAGTGTCAGACAGGGGGTGTGATTCAGTTCTCCAGTCAGAGGCAGCCAGTGTCAGAACTCAGAATCACACTCCTTGCCTGTTTTTGCCTGACACCGCACTCCAGAAGGTACAGAGACTTCTCGGGAATGGTGGGGGTTAGAGAAAAAATTCCAACTGTACCAGAATCAGTGGAGCAGCAGCTATTAAATGATGTAAAGAGCTGGACTTGTTGGAGTTGGTGAAAGTTGCTCTTTAACATTAAAAATGCCACCAAATATGTTACTAAAGAGGCCAAAAAAATTACTTGTCATATGTGGAGCCACAAAGCTTTTCTATATTTCTACTATGGAATTTTATAATTAGTTCATCCTAATCTAGGTCATGCCAAAGTGAATATTACTGTTCTGGGAATCCAGATAAGTATGTCAGACTTTGAGAACAATCAAAGGGCAATGACAGAAACTTGATTTTTTTTTTTGTGGGGGGGAGGGGAATCTAACATCAGTACTAGTAGTGGAGTCATAGACAGTAAAATTCATGATCGCTCAGTATGATATCTTATTTACGTTGTTTATGTATTTAATGCATACCAATTAAGCAGAAAGCTAACCAATTCTAGTATATTTTTTCAGAACTGATGGTCTGTTTTTGCATTTGGAAATGACATATTGGTAACCTAAATAACCTTCTCTGGTTTCAGTATGGTAATCATAATGGATGGATTGGGCCTGGATACAATATTCAAACCAATAAATAACATTTTAAGCCAAGAGAAAAAAAGTGCAAAAAGAGACACCTTTTTTATTTCTATAAAAAATCTATATATGGAGACTGTAGGACATTCTGTGTTCATGCTATTCCGTGCCCCTATAGTTAAAGGATATCACAAGAGAACAAAGTTAAAAAGGGAAAAAAAAGTTCACTCCTCTCTCCTTGTATCCTATATGACATGATCACATTTTGCATGGGTGTCAGGTGCTCAGGCATTAAAGGGGTTTTTTGGACTAAAAATATTGCTAACCTATCCTAGTGATAGGTCAGTAATATTAAATCTGGGGCGGTCTGATTCCTGCTACCCCTATTGATTAGCTGTTCTCAGCAGCTCATACACAGAAAATAAAGGAAGCAGACAGCACCATTCTCTGTGTAGTGATAGAACTGAGTCAGTAGTTTAGCTCCAAATCAATGCGTGCATATCTGAAGTACCTTCTTTGGCACTACACAGATAACAGATATTAGTGACCTGTCTTTGGGATAGGTAATCAATAGTTTTAGCCCACAGAACCCTTTTAATCAGAGTTGGATACACCGTCTGCGCAGCTGGTTCAGCTGCACAGGGGCCCAGAGGTAAGGGGGGGCCCGACATCTGAAAACTTCAGTTATAATTATCTCTCCTCAGGGGACATAATTCTTGTGACCAGCAGGTGGCAGTGATTCTGTCTGCTGCTGGTATTACAATGAAACCTAGGGAGCTGGCAGGAAGTATTACTCAGCTGCAGGTCAGTGATAGGGGAAGAACGGAGAGCAAAAAATGGAGGAAGGGAAGCATTTGGCATTTTTCCCATCTTTCTTTTCTGCCTTGTAGTGACTCCTCCAAGGTGATCTGGCTGCTGTTGCAGTTGAACTCAGCTTACAAGGGTCAGTGTCCACTTGTTAGGTTTATTAGGGTTTTAGCTTCAGAGGGAGGGGCTATGTAAAAAAAAAAAATGACAAAATTGGTAAGGAAGTTGCTGCTCTATAAATGTGAATCCTACATGCCCTAACATGGAAAATTATATTAACTACAAAATTTTTTTTTCACTGAGCCATAGGTGTGATACATCAGTGAAGAAAAAGGACGTGCTTCTATGGTCCGAAAAAAGACACTGACGTCTGAATAAACACATTCAATTGAATGGTTACTTATGGCGTCTGTGAAAAATGTGAATGCCATGAGTTTGTAAAATGTGCACGTGTGAATAAGGCCTAAGATGCGTTCTCTTTAAAAAGGACTTTTCATGTCCTCTTGCATATGCGGTTTTATATACCACTAGTCATCCAATTCAGCGCACTGTCGGCTTCCCGTTAAGTGCACCGGGGCTGCAGATATTGGTGCCGTTAATTTCGGCACCGATATCTGCCCACTGTCAGAAGGGCATTCCTTACCGCCCAGTGACATCGCTGGGCTTTGAGGAACGCCTTTCCCACTCTTGAAGAACTCTACCATAGACTTGTACTTGAGGGGGGGGCGTTCTTCACAGACCCATAGCTAAGGGTTCAGCACAGGGGGACAAATACGTCCAAGTGAGCTCCCAAATCTGGTATACCAATATTATCAATATACGGTGACCGTATAGTGGTAACTACAGACTCTGCACAGGGCTCTGCAGACAATTTAGGTGAATACAGCAAAGGAAACATTTCATGACTTACAGGCGACATCTCTGACTGTAATCAATCATTCACATTCTGTCTCTATCTGGACTGGACTGCAATGACTACTTTTTCTTCAAGTTTTGAGTCGTCTCTGTAAATTTTGCAACACAAACATTTTTGGCTCCTTTTTCAATAAAAAAAAAAAAAATCACTGGAGTTCCAACACCCGTGACCCCCGCTGATCAGCTGTTTGAAGGGGACCACAGCACTTGTACAAGCACCATGAGCCCTTCTCTGTTTACATTGTATCATTCGTTTCATAGTGGCCATGCAATGTAACTATAGCCTTATCCTATACATTTCTATACATCACACAGTCACTATCAAACAGTACAGCGTGCAATATAAACAGAGAAGGGGTCACCGTGCCAGCACATGCGTCATGGCCTCTTCAAACAGCTGATCAGTGGGGTCCCAAGAACTGTCCCAAGAACTGCAAAAAAAAATTAAAAACTTATACTCGCCTGCCTGCGATCCCTTGCTGCTCCGCTGCCACTGTCTCTCTTTTCTGCAAGGTGCACAGATAGGACGCCTCAACACAGGAAGCGCAATGCTGTGACGTCAATGTGCCATCCTGTGTGCAGACGGCCCCCCCCCCCGCACTAGATATATCACTGTCTTCAACTTACTGTCATCCTGAGAGGACACCGATGAGCTGAAGCTGGAACAGCGCGGGACAGCAAATGCAGGACTCTCCCACGCTGTCCCAATGGGGCCCCCGCTCTCATAGGGCCCAGTGCACCGTTGGCCCTATGGTTAAAGCGGCCCTGACCAGGACCAGACCATTTTCCCTTGTTCAGGACCGAATACATTTTCAGGTTTATTCATAAATGTGGATTTGAGGGATATAACATTTTTTTTTCAGTCAAACTATTTTATATAATTTTTACATCTTTTTTTTCAGTGGTAAATAGGGCCTTCTATTTTATGTTTTTATTTTGTCATGTTTTTTCTTTATTTTAATATCTTGAAAGAAGTAACCAAAAAAGGGGAAAACATGTTTGTTTTTCATAGAACCTGTGACGTGGGTGTAGTAGTGGCAATATTTTTTTTACTTTAATTTTTATATTTTTTTAATTTCTTTATTTTATACATTATGCATTTGTGATGTGTTTTTAAATGCAGCTGAAAAACACATGATACAGGCCTTTTCTTGCACCAAATGTATGCCACAAGACCTGATCCGAGCCTTACCCTACACATTCTATGAATGTGTACAGCACAGGACAGGGCTTGGAGTGGGCCGAGACAGGGACACAAGTTCCTAACTGGCCTAGATGTGGGACGTTCAACAAATTTATGAAGAGGCTGCAGGCCACATTATGCCAGTCTTAATAAATTTGCCTCATTGTGTAAGAGCAGTCTTAGTCTTTGGATAAAAACTAATTAAATGCTAGTTAATTCATAACAATAGCAACACTTTGTTTGTATTGTAAGTGCCGCATTTTTTCCTGTGTTTCCACAGTAGCCAAAAACATTACTTTTCCAAAATGTAAAAGCTGCTTTTTTTTGTTGCAGATTTTGCTGCGTTTTTTTTCAAAGAAAGCCAGGAGTGTGTTTCGAAGAAGGGAGAAGTATAAGTACTTCCTTTAGTCTAAGGCCCCACGTAGCGTCCCGCAGCAAAAAAGCACGGTGGGATAAACCGCAGCGGCAATGCATTGCTGTTTTTTCCACCACGCTTTTCATAGAAAGTCTTTCTGCTTCCATTATTTCTATAGGGAAACCGCCAGCTTTTCCCTATAGGGAAATTGGTTTTGGAAATTGCAGCGTATCCGCTGCGCGTATTTTTCCGCAAAGTGGGCATGGGATTCGCCAGAATCCCATCCACATTGCTGTGACTGTAAAACACCGTGGACCAGCGTTTATGCCATATTGGGCCCCGGCTTTATACAATTAAAGAGGTTGTCCATGCAAAATTTTTGTCAATATATGTTAAATAAGCCGGGGGAGGTGAAAAAAAATAAAAAAAATTTCATACTCGCCGTTCCCCAATGCTCTGGTGCCTCCTAGCAATCCATTGTTATCTACCAACAGAAGTCCCCGCCATACATGACCGTGAGTCAGTGGCCTCAGCAAAGGGCATCTGACGTCACTAACTGTGAGGTCTCAGGGTCTCTACCTGAGGCCGCTGATTGACTTCAGCGGTCACTTGACCACTGAGGCCAATCAGCAGCGTCAGCGGAAGGATCCAGGATGTCACAGCCAGCAAGCAGTTTCACTTTGAGAAGACAACCCAACAGCAGAAGTACTTGAGCTAAGCTGGGAGGATTTTTTTTTTTCACCTTCCCTGGCCAATTTAAAAGATAAAAGTTTTGCCTAGACAACCTCTTCAAGTCCAGAAATATTCGGACAGTGACAAGTTTTAGGACTTTTAGCTGTTTACCAAAAGCTATTTAAAACATATAATCAATATGGGTTTAAAGTGCAGACGCTCAGCTTTAATTTGAGGGTATTCACATCCTAATTGGAGGAAGGGTTTAGGAATTACAGCTCTGTAACATGTAACTGCCTATTTTTCAATGGACCAAAAGTAATTGGACAATTATCTCAAAAGCTATTTAATGGGCTATTCCATTGTTAATCATCAATTAAAGCATAACTAAACTTTCTGACAACTTTTGATTTTCTGGCAGTATTTGTGTCATTAATAAATTTTGTAATATACTGTACTAACAAATGTCTCCTTTTTGTGAAATCCTGCATTTTTTCACTCTTTTCCTTTTTTCTGTGTTGAGAGCTGTTCCTGCCTCTCACTGAATGTTACTGTGAATGGAGTAAGGTCTTGGAGTATGGGGCTGTGTAAGATGTAGAGAAACTTCAAACAGATATATCTCGGACATTATAAAACGTAGAAACTTGCTTTTGGTGTCATATGAAAATAGCAGATAATTTTCTAAGAAGAGACTAAGTGCTATCGATATTATTTTCCAGAGATATCACTGGTTCAAAACACAGTTGGGATAAGAATATTTTTATGATATATTTTGCAGCTGAATATAAATCTATATATGGGACTGGAATTCCAGATGTGGCATTAACATTTGGAAGCTGCTCCTGTGAACCCACAACATGCAGTCAAATGACCTCTCGATGGAAGTGAAACAGACCATCATTATTCTGAAAAAAAAAGAAGAAATTAATCAGAGATAACAGATATGTTAGGAGTGGCCAAATCAACAGTTTGGTACAGTCTAGTAAAAAAAAAAGAGTACATTGGTGAGCTCAGGAGCTCAAAAAGGCCTGGGTGTCCAAGGAAGACAACAGTGGTGGATCATCCAAGAATCCTTTCCATGGTGAAGAAAAACCCCTTCACAATACCCACCCAAGTGATGAAAACGTTCCAGGAAGTAGGTGTATCAGTATCTAAGTCTACCATAAAGCAAAGACTTTATGAGAACAAATACAAAGGGTTCACTACAAGGTGCAAACCATTAATCAGCCCCAAAAATAGAAAGGCCAAATTAGCCAAACAACAACTAAAAAAGCCAGTCTTCTGAAACTAAGATCAACCTGTACCAGATGGGAAGAAGAAAGTATAGAAAAGGCTTGGAACAGTTTATGATCCAAGGCACACCACATCCTCTGGAATTTATGGTGGAGGCAGTGATTGCATGGGCATGCAAGGCTTCCAATGGCACTGGATCTCTAGTATTTATTGATGATGTGACAGGAGACAGAAGCAGCCGGACAAAGTATAGGAAGATATATTTTCTGCTTAGATTCAAACAAATGCAGCAAGGTTGATTGGACGGTGCTTCATAGTACAGTGCTCAGTGGACTTCATTTATATATTGTCTAAAACTGCTTTTTATCATGCAACCCAGGGGCTTACACACGTGGACAAAATTGTTGGTACCCCTCTTTTATAGAAAGAAAAACCCACAATGGTCACAGAAATAACTTGAATCTGACAAAAGTAATCTCTTATATATATAAAAATGAGTTTCTGTCTGTCTGTCTGTTCTTTATGCGCGACCAAACGACTGGACCGATCCTCACCAAATTTGGCACACATGTACATCAGGTGTCCGGGAATATTATAGACTGGGTCTCAGCTCTCTTGGACGTACCGTTCCTGAGATACAGTATTCTCAAAAAATGACCAACATTAGCTAATACAAGCCTGCAAGTCTTTCACTCATATTCCAACTGCCATACACACGGTCACATGTCCCTTATCAGCCAATAAGAGCTCGCAGGTGCTTTCTCTCCTCAGGCACACAGGTTTCCATAGCAACCAAGCTATTTATGACCTGTATTAGTCAATAGCAGTTCGCAGGTCCTTAACCCCTTAATGACCGGGCCATTTTTTGTTTTTGCGTTTTCGTTTTTCCCTCCCCACATTCCAAGAGCCATAACTTTTTCATTTTTCAGTTCACAGACTCACATGATGGCTTATTGTTTGCGAAACAAATTGTACTTTGTAATGTCACTATTCAATATGCTGTGCAATGTACTGGGAAGCTGGAAAAAAAATTCAGAATGAGGTGCAATTGGAGAAAAACTGCATTTGCGCCAAATTCATATGGGTTTAATTTTTACAGCATTCACTGTGTGGTAAAAATGACATGTTACCTGTATTCTGCGGGTCAATACGAACACGGCGATACCAAATTGATATAGTATTTGTAATGTTTTGATACCTTTTAAAAAATTAAAAACTTTGCTAAATAGAAAAAAAAAATTTGCGTCGCCATATTGTGACCCCAGTAACTTTTTCAGATTTACATGTATGGAGCTGGGTAAGG
Source organism: Leptodactylus fallax (assembly GCA_947044405.1). Lineage (NCBI taxonomy): Eukaryota > Metazoa > Chordata > Amphibia > Anura > Leptodactylidae > Leptodactylus > Leptodactylus fallax. The sequence goes on from CAMRHE010000183.1 coordinate 3,786,050, forward strand.
CATCTTTTTATGCCGGACAACATGACGTTTTTATTGATACCATTTTGGGAAAGATCTGATGGTTTGATCACTTTTTATTCAGTTTTTTATAGGAGACAAAGTGTTGAAAAAAACGCTATTTGGACATTTTGATTTTTTTTCCCCGCTACGCTGTTCACCGTATGGGATAAATATTTTAATATTTTAATAGTTCGGGCATTTTGGAGCTCAGGGATACCTAAATTGTTTATGCTTACTTTTTGTTTATTTACTTTTATATCTGATCTAGGGAAAGGGGGATGATTTGAACTTTTGTGTTTTTTTAAATTTTTTCATACTTTTAAAAACTTTTTTTTATATACTTTTACTTGTATGATCAGATTCCCTAGGGACCTTGAAACCTAGGGTGTCTGATCAATCATACTATTCACTGCGATACTACTGTATCGCAGTGAATAGCAAAATGCCATCACTGCTATTAGATGATGCCTCTGGCATCGTGTAATAGCTCTACTGTAATGACAGGCCTGGGAGCCTTCAATAGGCTCCCAGCTGTCATGGCAACCAAGCGGTGCCCTCCGATGACGTTCTGGAGGGCGGTGATCAGGTAAAAATGGCGGCGCCCATGGTGGCTGCGCATTTTAGACGCCGCGGACCCGTTTGACCGCGACATCTAAAGGGTTAACAGCCGCGATCGGTGCAGGCACCGATCGCTGCTGTTAGCGGCGGGTCCTGGCTGAGCGCTCTCCATACATCGTCATATGACTCAGGACGTACTATTACGCCCTGGGTCGTTAAGGGGTTAAATATTCAGTCATATCACGTGTATCAGCCAATATAAGTTCACATTTAATTTACCAGGTTTCCATAACAACACAGCCATAAATAGACTGTACCTATACTGGACTCAGTGGCGTAACTAGGAATGGCTGGGCCCCAAGGCGAACATTTGACATGGGACCACCCTCGGCAGCCGCCCCCCCCCCGCACAAACTGCATTCCTGCACACAGTATTCTGCCCCATAGTGGCCCCTGCACACAGTATCATAGTGGCCCCTTCATATAGTATTATGCGCACTCCTCGCTACCTCTTCAATGTTGGACCAGATGTTACGGTGAGCCAGGCAACGCATAATGATGCCGGACTGGCCCACCGACGTCTGGGACGTCACCAAGGAGGCCCGAAGCCTGCTGAAAAGACCCCAGAGTATAATGATAGCAGTGTTTGTGGGGTTCACAGCCCGCAGGCCTTACTTACTGATCCCTGCTCCTGCTCAAAGTCACCTCTGTAGAAGGTGAAGCGCAGGCGGCCATGAGCAGGAGCGGGGATCGGTAAGTAAATAGGGCCCGTTACCTGCTGGTGTTACACCAGCAGGTAAAGGCCTATTATTAAAAAAAAACAAAAAACATCAAGGCCCCGACGGGACACTTAATGTCCCAGGCCCTGTGGCAGCCGCTACCACTGCTGCCCCGGTATTTACGCCACTGACTGGACTGCCATACTGGATTTCAGCATTCTTATAAATTGAAACGTTTTTAAACTACTCATACCCCTGCAGCAAAACGCATGGCTGCTGCTCGAGCTAATGAAAACTCTCAGCAGATCCAAGCCTGTCTCTAATCTCATCAGATATGTCACAGACAACAGCGAGCTGCTGAAGCAACCCAGCAGACCCAAGCCCGTCTCAAATCTGACAAGGCATTGTCAGCCACATGCACACATCTGCACTCCATGTTTCCATAACAACCCAGCCATTTTTCTTCACTGCTGTAGGTCAGCTTTAAAGGGGCAGGGCACTGTGGATGACACTGTTACACAAGGTCACATACACACAGCTTTACTCCAGGTTTTCCATAACAACCGATCGCAGGTCTTTCAATGATATCAAAACTGAGATACACATGATCACATGACGCTTATGGACCAGTGGAAAATCACAGGTTCTTCAGTCTTGACATACACACAGCTTTACACCAGGTTTCCATAGCAACCAAGCTATTTATGACCTGTATGAGTCAAGAGCAGTTCGCAGGTCTTTAAATATTCAGTCATATGATGTGTATCAGTCAATATAAGTTCACATTTCATTTACCAGGTTTCCATAGCAACACAGCCATAAATAGACAGTACCTATACTGGACTGCCATACTGGATGTGAAGTGCAAAACTGGCCAATTCTTATGGGGTCACTACACAAACAAAAAATGAAATATACCCGTGCGAAGCCGGGTCCTTCTGCTAGTAATATATAAAAATTCTATGAAAATGAACAAATGAAAGTCAGACATTGCTTTTCAACCATGCTTCAACAGAATTTTTTTACAAAAGAAAACTCATGAAACAGGCCTGGACAGAAATGATGGTACTCTTAACTTAATATTTTATTGCACAACCTTTTGAGGCAATCACTGCAATCAAACGATTCCTGTAACTTTCAATGAGACTTCTGCACCTCTCAACAGGTATTTTTGCCCACTCCTCATGAGCAAACTGCTCCAGTTGTCTCGGGTTTGAAGGGTGCCTTTTCCAGATGGCATGTTTCAGCTCCTTCCAAAGATGCTCAATAGGATTTAGGTCAGGGCTCATAGAAGGCCACTTCAGAATAGTCCATTGTTTTCCTCTTAGCCATTCTTAGGTGTTTTTAGCTGTGTGTTTTGGGTCATTATCCTGTTGCAAGACCCACGACCTGTGACTGAGACCAAGCTTTCTGACACTGGGCAGCACATTTCTCTCTAGAATCCCTTGATAGTCTTGAGATTTCATTGTACCCTGCACAGATTCAAGACACCCTGTTCCAGATGCAGCAAAGCAGCCCCAGAACATAACAGAGCCTCCTCCATGTTTCACAGTAGGGACAGTGTTCTTTTCAAGATGTGCTTCTTTTTTTCCGTCTGTGAACATAGAGCTGATGTGCCTTGCCAAAAATTTTGATTTTTGTCTCATCTGTCCATAGGACATTCTCGCAGAAGCTTTGTGGCTTGTCAACATGTAGTTTGGCAAATTCCAATCTGGCTTTTTTATTATTTGTTTTCAACAATGGTGTCCTCCTTGGTCGTCTCCCATGAAGTCCACTTTAGCTCAAACAACGACGCATGGTGCGATCTGAAAGTGATGTTTCTTGAGCTTGAAGTTCACCTTTAATCTCTTTAGAAGTTTTTCTGGGCTCTTTTGTTACCATTCGTATTATCCTTCTCTTTTGATTAGTCATCAAATTTTCATCCTGCGGCCACGTCCAGGGAGGTTGGCTACAGTCCCATGGATCTTAAATTTCTGAATAATATGTGCAACTGTAGTCACAGGAACATCAAGCTGCTTGGAGATGGTCTTATAACCTTTACCTTTAACATGCTTGTCTATAATTTTCTTTCTAAGCTCGTGAGACAACTCTTTCCTTCAATTCCTCTGGTCCATGTTCAGTGTGGTACTCACCATGTCACCAAACAGCACAGTGAGTATCTGTAGCCCTATATACAGTCCCACTGACTGATTACAAGATTGTAGACACCTGTAATGCTAATTAGTGGACACACCTCGATTTAACATGTCCCTTTGGTCAAATTATTTTCAGGGGTACCATCATTTCTGTCCAGGCCTGTTTCATGAGTTTTCTTTTTTAAAAAATTCTGTTGAAGCATGGTTGAAAAGCAGTGTCTGATTTTCATTTGTTCATTTTCATAGAATTTTTATATATTATTACTTTTGTCAGATTCAAGTTATTTCTGTGACCTTTGTGGGTTTTTCTTTCATTAAACGAGGGGTACCAACAATTTTGTCCATGTGTGTATCTAAATTTAAAAAGGCATGGTTTGACTTGTATTAAGATCCTGTACAGCATTATAGCAGTGGTTTACAGTGACGGGGAAGATTATAGACTTTAAGGCAAAGAAGTTGAATATTCTGCAATGGCCGAGTCAATCACCAGATCTCAATATAATTGAGCATGCCTTTCACTTGCTTAAGACAAAAATTAAGGCAGAAAGACCAAGAAACAAGCAGCTACTGAAGACAGTTGCAGTAAAGGCCTGGCAAAGCGTCACAAAGGAGGAAACCCAGCATTTGGTGATTTCCATGGGTTCCTTGCCTGCAAAGTATTCTTTACAAGGATTTGTGTATGATTTCTGAGAAATCAGTCCAATGCCCGCTCTTACGTTCTAGTGAAGTGGGACCCATCATTCCCCATCTCCCGACTGAGCAACAGGTCATACACTAACGAATGGTGTTAGAGCAGTGGATAGGTCAGAAGTGGGGGTCAAGGATTCCATGTAGCTTCTCAGTTGAAAGTAGAGAAGTCTTTCATGCGGTGGAATGTCTAGGGGTTGGGATATTTCTAGAAAAGGGTGTAACCCATTGTCACCTATTACGTCCTTCACCCCAGGTACAGCGTAGTCCGTGCCACAGGGATGGGGGTGCTGGGGGGGGCAGGGAGAAGTGTGTGTTACTTATAAGAGGGGTAAGAGGGCCAAGGGTTGGTGGCCAAGCCTGAATTAGTGGCAAAACCTATCCAAGTCAGTGTCAAGTTGGGGAGGAGAGGGAAAGAGTGGTTTGCATCAGGGAGACGCATGGATACTTGCAGGACACTCCCAGTGCTTGCAGGAGGTCATGATCTAGTTTCATATCGACCCACAGTTTAGAAGCCTGGTGATGGAAGAGATCCAAAATACAGGTGTAGACAGGGAGTTAATCGAGAAGATTTGCATATAAAGGGTCATCTAGGAGTTGTTGTTTAATCTCCAGGAGTGATAACCACCTCTAGAAGGAGAGTCACAAACAGAGCCAAACATGAGGGCATGATCTGACCAAAGGAAAGTGTCTATAAAGCACTTGGGGTGATTGTCAAGAAGGGTTTGAGATACGTATAGGTGGTCTAATCTGTGATAGCTGTTGTGTGTCAGGGAGTGATAGGTATATTTTTGGGAGATCAGCTGTAGGATCAACAAGGTTTAAGGAGTGTAGGTCTTGTCTGTATTTACAAGTTGCCGAGTGGGAGATGGAGGACTTACCCATAGATGAGTCCAGGGAACAGCGATTCCACTACAAGGGTGCCACGACAATATGGTGGGGAAATGGCCTCATGTCATCCTTGGGATGATGTAGTTGAATAGAACATTGCAGCAAGAAGACTCTAGCTTCCTGCTCTAACACTCAGGCATCAACTTGGGGATTGGGTATGTTTTGTTTTTTTCTTATTTACAGTTGAAACCAGCAGTTTACATACTCTGTATCGGGGTAGGCAACCTTTTTTGTTTTGGCGTGCCGATTTCGATTAAAAAAATCAAAGTACAAAACTCGGAGTGCTGGTCAATAATTGTAAGTCTGACGACCCCTGCACATGGTATTATGTCACATAGCAGCCCCTGCACACGGTATTATGTCCCATAGCGGCACCTGCACACGGTATTATGTCCTATAACGGCCCCTGTACACGGTATTATGCCCCATAGCGGCCCCTGCGCATGGTATTATGCCCCATAGCGGCCCTGCACACGGTATTATCCTCCATAGTGGCCCCTTCACACAGTATTATCCTCCATAGCGGCCCCTGCACACAGTATTATCCTCCATAGCGGCCCCTGCACACAGTATTATCCTCCATAGTGGCCCCTGCACACAGTATTATCCTCCATAGTGGCTCCTGCACACAGTATTATCCTCTATACCGTAGTGGCCCCTGCACACAGTATTATCCTCCATAGTGGCCCCTGCACACGGTATAATATTCTAACTTTTATAATATTCTAATTGTCACCACTCACTAGCTATTATCCTGTGGGGTCTCTTCAGACCACAGAGTATAATAAGCGGAGGGCCAAGAGAGGTGACAAACATAAAAAAACAATGTTAGGGTAGGTTCACATATGTCAGTTGCATCAGTATCAGTTTTTTTGTCCCTTAGTCATTACAACTGATGCCAAAACTGATGTGAAAATACAAAACCATCAGTTGTCATAAGTTTTTACCATCAGTTTTTACCAAGATGGTCCACAAGGCATGATGGGCTGGCGAGGCCAATACATTAGGGGTACTCAACTACTTTTAGTAAATTTCCATTGACCGGGATCCGCCATCAAGTAAAGGTCCAAGCTGAGCACGTCCACTATTTACAGTATTTTTCGGACAAAAAGACATGTCTGACTATAAGACACACCCCAGGTTTAAACAAGAAAAATAAGGATTAGATCGGGGGCGACTAACGTGGCATTACACTGTGTGGGGTGACTAACATAGCATTATACTGTGCAGGGGGCACTAACGTAGCATTACATGGTGTGGGGGGCAACTAACGTGGCATTATACTGTGTAGGGGGCACTAACATGACATTACATGGTGTGGGGGGCAACTAATGTGGCATTATGCTGTAGGGGGGCATTAAGGAACATTATATTGTGGGTACTGACATTAGTGCTCCCATTATTGTTCCTCCTCAGTATGCTCCTTAGCAGGGCTGTTTTAACACATTGGTAGGTTCAGTGCAATGGTTTAAATAAGTGGGCCCCCCCCCCATCGGCACCACTTAGGAATACCCGACTCGCACAAATTATAATGTCCCATTAGAGGCCCTAACACAGTCTAATGCCTCCCTAGTGGCGCCTTACACTATAATGTCCCCCTCTAGCTATCCCCACAGTTAATGTCCCCATCCATCTGTCCCCAGTTTAACCCTGTGCATGCAAATTAAATAGGAGCTTACATAAGAATATAATTTTCTATCCCCCTATAAAAATTGTAACTCTATTGAATAATTATAATCCCTACGCCTAACTAATGTGATAACTAGGGCCGTGTTCAGATTGGTGTAACACGACCACTTTATTGCACACATATTATGGTGATAATACTAGTGATAATTGCTATTACTATTATTTTAGCGTGTAACAGATATCACTAGAGAGGCGGTTGGATTATTTTACTCTATAAAGATCAGGTATGGACAGGACAGAGACAGTGAAAAAATGTAAACTTTATTGGTGACGTTGTGTAAGTGTTTGGTGCGACACTTTTGGCGCTCTGACCTGGAGGATGGTCACAGCGCCAATAACTTCCTGGTTATGTAATTAGGCTCAGAGGGCTATTACATTATACCTCTATGTGACTATCAGAGAGCAAAAGTACAGTATGCTCTGTGATTGATAGGAGAGGGGATTACATGGACAGAAGTCCTCGCTACCCCCCCTGGGGTCATCTGTAGCTTATGCACAGACAATGAGGAGTTATCATTGTCAATGCAGCTCCTCCTCCCCCTCCTTCCTTGGCTCTAAGATGCTGCCTGAGGCAGGAGGGGGTGACACATTTAGACCCCCATTTCTAAGGATCTTTTAGGGCCACAAAGGTGCAACTGCATTCATTTTAAAGATGAGAATCTCATCTTTAAAAAGCTACCAAGATCGCCATGATAGACCTTACACATTCAGAGCAATTCACTGTTAAAACGATGTCAGGAATTGAGATCTGCATTGGGATTTCAATGCCGAACATCGTTTTCACCAGCGAATCGCTCAGGATGTGTAAGGACGATCATGGTGATCTTGGTATCATTTTAAAGTTGAGATTCTCATCTTTAAAATTAATCCAAGTGTTTCTTTATAGCTTTAACAAATCCTGAGCAATTCACTCAGGTACAGTAGTGAAGTCGGCAATTACTGGCTTCACTACTATACATAGACTGTGCAGAAGCCGATGCCGCATCCATCTTCAGGCAGCACCTGGCGGCATCCGGCACTAATGAAATTTTAAGGAAGCCGGATGGAAAAACGCTGCAGGTAACGTTTTTCCATCCGGCTGAGGCACAGATACGGCGCCAGAACTGATGCCTCTTGTGCCAGAACCGATCCCATAGAAAACTATGGGATCCGTCCTGGCATCAGTTTCCCTCCAGCTTGTGTGCACCACACCGAGGGAAACAGATAGCTGCGCCGGACATATGTGAACGCACCCTTATTCACTTTTTCCTGCGCTCCGCAGCCGCTGTGTGGGCGCTTCTCCCTGACGTCAGCGACCGCTGATTGGGTCTCAGGGGTCACGTCGCATCATTATGCGTAATGACGTCGGACGTGACCCCTGAGGCCCTGTCAGCAGTCTCTTAGGCAGAAGCGCCCGAAGAGCACAGAGCGGCCGCGGAGCACAGGAAAGGTGAGTTAACATTGTTTTTTATGTTTGATCACCTCCCCGGGGGCTCCGCTTATTATACTCGGGGGTCTGAAGAGACCCCACAGTATAAAAATAGCAGTTTTGTTTCGACCGTGTTTGGTCCGATCGAAACTGCTGGGTGAGGACTCCGCTGCCGTGCCAGGGAAATAAGCCTCGCGTGCCATTCTTGGCACGCGTGTCGGGGGTTGTCGACCCCTGCTCTATATAAAAAGACACATATACATGTTTTTCTCACTATCTGACATGAAATCAAAATAAACCTTTCCCGTTTTAGGTCAGTTAGGATTACCAAAATTATTTCTATTTGCCAAATGCCAGAATAATGAGAGAGAATTTTTTAAGGCATTTTTATTACTTTCTGCAAAGTCAAAAGTTTACAAACAATTCATTAGTATTTGATACCATTACCCTTAAGCTGGATATCCTTCCACAAGCTTCTCACAATAGTTGGTAGGAATTTGGGCCCATTTCTCCTGGCAGAAATGGTGTAACTGAGCCATGTTTGTAAGCCGTCTTGCTCGCACCTGCATTTTCAGCTTTGCCCATAAATCTTCAATAAGATTGAGATTCGGGCTTTGTGATGGTCACTCCAAAACATTGACTTTGTTATTCTTAAGACACTTTGTAACCAGTTTGGCAGTATGCTTCGGGTCATTGTCCATTTGGAAGACCCATTTGTGCCCAAGCTTTAACTTCCTGGCTGATGTCCTGAGATGTTACTTCAGTATTGCCACATAATGTTCTTTCCTCGTGATGCCATCTATTTTGTGAAGTGCACCAGTCCCTCCTGCAGTAAAACAACCCCAAAACATGATGCTGCCACCCCCATGTTTCACAGTTGTTCTCAAGCTTGGCCATAATGACCATTGTTCCATTTGGAGGAAAAAGGGAGAAGCTTGCAAGCCTAAGAACATCATCCCAATTGTTGAGACATACTATTTCTCGCATATGCTGTCAATGAATAAAAACTAGTACAATAAAACTTCATTAGATACATTTGGAGAACCTCTGGCATAGTACTACAGAATTCCTGCTATTTAGTCTTCTAGTCCCATATATATTAAATACTGTGTACCTTACTTACAGGGAACCCTCAGGTACTTTCTTCTCCTTTCAGTACATTTTCACACAGTGATTTGATAATTCTTGAATATCATCAGCATTTTGACAATTTTTCCCTACCTATCAGGAATTGTCTAGCCCAAAATAAAATAAAAAAAATAACAACCACAATAATGGTAGCAAAATATCAATCTTTATTATTATCCACAAAAAAAGAAAATGTTAAAAAACATAAAACATGTTAGGGAAGGTAGAGGCAATTCATGCATACAGATCAACGGTAATACAGTATTAGAGACATAATAAAGTGCTAGTGCAATATTGTGTCAAAAAATCATCTATCAATGTATAAAGTGCATGTAATATAAACTATTCCAGGAAATGCAAACATAATCCAGTAATTATACCCATCAGTGTATATAATATTCCAGATGAAATCTAACTGTGCAAATAATGGTCTGAGTCGCATTTATACATTTGAGATATCAGTTAAATAACCCTCCATATATGGGATGCATATGTACATATACGATGTAGACAACAGAAAACCAATTATTCTTAATATGGCCACACAAATGGGAAACTCACCATACACAGAAATAAATAAACAAATACCCATATTATGAAGTACCGCGACCTCCACTTGCAGCCCCAATGCGCGTTTTGCCCCCTCCATCAGGGGGCTGCACCATGGCTGATGGTTATTAATAAATATTGATATTTATGTCTAAGGCTACTTAAAGTTACTTTTCTTATAGTGAGGAGCATTTAAGTGAAAACCATGGAATAATGGAAACAAGTATGCTTCCTCACTTTTTTTTGCACTTTGTAAATATACTGACAAAATGTGCACTGTGGGAAAGTGATCTGTGACTAGAGCTGACCATACCCTTTAGATTTTGGATGGCCACGTCTGTTTGATGATGATACCCTTCTCAATTATGTGCTTTGTTGTTTTTAAACACGTTTCTCTGGGGATTATAACCGATCCTGAATAAATTCACTGATGGGTATGGTACAAATGAAATTAAAATGTAACTTTTATTCAATGTATTTAAATTGCAACAGAATATAGAGGTACATTCTTTATTGTAACAACCCCATGCTAGGTGTAAAAAATAAAAACCTTAACACTCTACAATGGCAGTATTTATTTTATATAGTGGGTATTAATCACGCTTTCCCTCCATTAATGTGTTTAAACTCAAGGTGCCATGCATGGGAGGAACCTTACCTGATTCTCCCATGCTTTTTTATTGAAAATTCCTTCGTATCACAGGCTGAGAAACAGTACACAATAAATAAATACAATCTTACGCAAGGTTCACACCAGTGTTCGGGTTCCGTTTGTGGGGTCCGCTTGGGGACCCCACAAACGGAAACCTAATCCGCTTAAAAAAGTGGTTAACCACGGAAACCCCAAACGGAGCAGGGTGCAGGTGTGAACCCAGCCTTACATTGCATAACAGTGCAATATACAACGCAACGTCCCTCACACTATACATCACACCACATGGTAAAATAGGATTTTGTCAATTTTGGTTACAAATGCAATGACCATTGCTATATGTAGTACGTGTCTAAGGCTACTTAGGCTAAAGCCCCACGTTACGGAAAAGCTGCTTTTTTTTGTTGCAGATTTTGCTGCAGTTTTTTGAGCCAAACCTAGTAGTGGTTATAAAATGAACGGGATATAAAGAGGGAGCTCTTATACTTCTCCCTTCTGCTCAATCCACTGCTGGCTTTGGCTCAAAAAAACGCAGCAAAATCTGCAACAAAAAAAGAAGCTTTTCCGCAACGTAGGGCCTTAGCCTTAAAGTTACTTTTCTTATAGTGCAGAGCATTTAAGCTAAGGCCATAATAATGGAAAGAATGCTTTTTATTGTAAGCATTGTATGCTTTTATTTTTAAGCATTGTATGCTTTTTCTCTTTATTTGCACTTTTTGGATAGCCAAAAAGTTTATTTATTTGCACGGCTATTTTGGATAGCCATGTCTGATTGATGATAATACCCTTCTCAATTATTTCCTTTGTTGTTTTTATTTTCCATTTCTTATCTCCCTGGCAGTTTGGTTGATGACCGATGTGTGGTGGAGCCTGCTGCAGGAGATCTAGATAATCCACCCAAAAAATTCAGAGGTAAGGATGACCTTAAATTTTTATACATTGCAAATGGTTTCATTATTGTTTGTCTCAATTTGTAAGTTTCATAAACTTTCCTTCAAGGGGTTATGCCGTGAGGATCAGGAGGTCTTTTTCCCCACCCCACATTTAGCCTGACCACATCCAGGGTGAATAGATGGGAGATCCATAGGATCCCCCAATGTGCATTCAGCCTGAAAGCAGCAAGGCTGAATGTGGGCATGACTGGTGGTGGATGGTGCTCCCTTTCACTTCAATGAATACACATCAGGGAAAAAGGACATACTTTTCTTGGCGTTTCCTTTTTCACCTTATCCAAACAGTCCATTTTATAATGTCTGTTTTTCATTAGTTTAACCATTATTTTCTCCTTTTATAAAATTTTGTCATGTACGAAAGAAAAAAAGGAAGGATGTACATTATGGCCCAACTCTCTAAAAAAGCTCACATGACTGTACAGTTGCTATTATCAGAGTGTTTCCTAGCCATGATCTGCGAAATACAGGCTGCACATGGCATTAGTGTCCTGTCCTTGATTTTCATCTATTGGCTTGAATAATTGTGGTGTGTCTGAAATATAGACAAAAGTAGTGCATTCTTCTTTCATTTTTCTGCAGACCAATTGTCCACAGAACAAAATGGATGCCTGAATACACATATAGGTGTGAAGGATCTCATCCTGCCGAACCCGCGTTCAGCACACCTGAGATCTCTTCAATTACCTCACACCCTCTTCCAGTGAGTGTTCCAGGCCGATAGGATAATACAAAGACAAGCTTTTTAAATTTTATATATTTATTAACCCAAGTGGGTCGGTACTAAGCATTAACATATACAGAAATATATATCAATGACTAAACAAGCAGATCGCGGATAAAGTAAAATACAGCACACAAAATAAAAAGGGAAATAAGAGATAGGAAAAATACCGGCACAGGCTTGTAGTTCGTTTCTCTAGGCCACAGCAGTTTCTGGGGCCTAGGGCACTTTCTTCAGTGAGTTACAGAAACATGTATTTCCTTCATGCCAGCCAGGCTCTTACCAAACAAAGGCCTTTTCCTCCCTTGTAGTATAAAGGAGTGTCCAGCCACACCTACCCCCAGACACTGCCTAGCTAGAAGATGTGTGTCTGGGGGTTGAGCTGGGGGGTCACTCGCCCTCCCTCCCCCATGGCATTCCTGAAAGTAGGTAGGAATGACCATCCCCCATGTTATGCACAACTTAAACATGGCACTACTACCACTATGAATCAGGAATGATACAGTTCAAAGATATGTAACTGGGGGTCTGTTCATCACAATAGGATTCAACAGTTCTATGTGCTGTCCATAGAGAACACAGACAGAAATCTCACAATGGTGTATACATAAAAACACAGCATGCATGGCCAATTTAAGTGTCCACCTACTAAAAATCATAAAGAAAATACTGATGCTAACCTCAATCTTTTCATAACTTATCGTGTTTTTTTTTTTTTTTTTAATATAAATACATTTCTGCTTTCTACCAGTTATTTTATCTTATCCCTTTCTATTTCTTTTCTGTAGACTGCCTGTTTAAGGTCTGTCCTATGAACAGATATTCTGCTCAGAAGCAATATTGGAAGGCTAAGCAGGCTAAACAGGAAAAGGAAAAGATCTCAGATATCCTTCTTCTGCAGAAGCTTCAGGTAACATGCAAACGACATTATAAGCAGCTTGACGCGTGGCAATTACCTAGACAAATTTCACTACATCTGTTAGACTCAGCCAACTAATAAAGGAGGATTAGAGAAATCTATGTGTTCTAGTTTTTGCTGTATTATAGTGTAAGTAGGTCACCTAATGCTATATTTATTTGTGATCTGTTATTTTTCTATAGTTCTGGCCAAATCTGAATAATGTTGTTGAGGATGTTTATAATGCAGTATATGGTATTATATCCAATATTACTAACGACCCTATTTAATTTATTTTTTTTAAAAACTATAATCTAATTTTTTTATTAAAGTTTTACAATAAAAAAATGGAAACAAAGACAACATCAACATGTTGTCAACAACTGTGAGCAAGTTAACACTGTGAGGTATCTGGATGTATGCCAGTACAAGCAGTGAGAAAATATGCAATGCTACCTCCTCTGAAAAGGGATCTAGTACATGGGAGCAAGAGGGCGGAGAATCCCATTTACTCAGGATAATGTCAACTTAACAAACTCAGCTCAGTAGGGTTTGCCACCCATAGAAAGGAAGGGGAAGAAAGAGGAGATAAGGGAAGAGGGATAAAAGAATATAGTGGCCCCCAGTGGCTCTCATAGCTGTGTGTCTATACAGCAATTAGGGAGGCAGGGACGGTAATAAACCAAACCAACCTCACCTTCTCTATGGTAGGTCCGGTTGTTGTAACAGTAAGCTTTTCTGGAGCTGCAAAATTCTGTGCAGCTGCTTAACTCTATAAGGACATATAGGCATATGCTTGCAGGGTTAAGAGTAGACCACACAGACATATATAGTCAATGGGCAGTTCGGAAGAGGTTGATGTGTGATGGGCCACTGCAAGGACATTATATTATATGGGACCACTGTAGGGGCATTTGACTGTTTGATAGATCAATGAAGGGTCATTATATTGTATGAGGGCCACTAAGGAGGCATCAGATTGTGCAAGGGCCCCTAGTGTACATTACACTGTGTGGGGGCTACTTTGGGGGCCTTATACTTTAGGCGGGCCACCTAGGGGACATTATACTGTCTGGTAAAGGCATCATCACTGTATGTTATAAATCAAAGGGCATTATTACTGTGTTAGGGCACAGTGGGACATGATAGGAATGGATGGGGTCAAAGGGGACATTGGTGGGGTTAGGAGCACAGCTTAACACAAAAAATTTGATGTGACGCGCTATGCATTCCACCACACTGATCTGTTTTTGCGTCCTCTGAAAGTTAGGAGGTATGTCTAAGTGGTGATGAAGGGGGAGGTCCACTTGTTAAACCTTTGCACTGAGCCCACCAATGTTAAAATGGCACTAAAAGTGATAAACACTTATTCAGAGTCTATTGGCTCTGGGACAGGACCACCAGATGTAGAGCATGTTTCCTGGAAGACTCTCAATGAGAAGTATCCTTTTTACTACTTTTGCACTCTTAATAAACTGTGTATTTTTGCAATAAATCTTACTTGTGAAGCTTTGAATACACTCCTGAGTGCTGTAGTGTTTTTTACATTAACTCTGGTGTACAAACTGACCATGAGCACCAACAACACCTAAGTGCGGTACCATTTATGTAACATTGTTTCCTGGAAGAGCACACCCTTTGTAATAGTAAATAGAGCAAGTCGGTACTGGGTGAGTGATTCTAATGGCCACCAAGTACCAGCAGAAAAAATCTTTAAAGGAAGTCTACAGCATAAGAGTGATCTGGGAGCTTTTACAGGTTGCTTCCCAGATTTTGGACCACTCCTTATCAGTGACAGTAGAGCACAGGATTCCTATGTTAGGACATGGGAAAGTTGAATGTAATAGGAGGAGTGGACCAGTTTGGTATAAATTTGTGCCATTAACCCTCTGGCATGGGGATATTTCATACATTAATTCTTGAAAGCTGTGAACCTAAAAGGGAAGGTGGTGTTCTTAAGGAGGATGGAAATAAAGTGCTATAGTTGCATATATTAGAAGAACTCTAGGAAAGGAGGTAGATTTTAGTCAGACAATAAGTGATACAAGTGTGAAAGGCCCAGGGGGAGTAAACAAGATTTCTTGAGGCACAGTATGACCTGTAGTGTGAACGAATGTGTTCTCCACAGCTCCCACCTGCCATCCTGATTCACACAGCTTTCCCTGCGCCAGAACAGTTCTTAGGGTCCCCAGGACATCCAGTGCTCCCTCACTCCACTTCAGTGATGAGGAACAGGAAGGAGGACAGGGTCGAGAGAGGAGGGTGCGGGCAATATGGCAGCGGCAGCATAGCCACAGTTTAAGTTTTTAAAACTCACTAACTCTAGCTTTTAGAAAAAAAAATGGTATTTATACTGTTGTCTATATACAGGAGGGAAAAAATATATGTAGATTTGAACCAAGTACCATCTTTCACATACCTCCTTTTGCAAATACCTGCAATTCCGGCACGCATATATGGTTCAGAGGCGTACACGTAATATGTTTGTCTCAAAGGCCAGGATGATGGACGTGGTCCTGACTCAGGAGACCGCTAGGGAGTTGATTTCAGATATACAGTATATATATACAGAGACTTACAGGGGAGCAGTAAAACACTTTTCTGTCACTTTCCCCTATGCTCTCCCTGTGTGAGGTTCGGTTTATAGAACGCCCTGCTTCTTACAAAAGGTTGGGCTTCAGTCTGATAACATAGGATGTTGTACAGAGGGAGCACATTTGCCCCTAGTTTCAATAGTGCCCAATCTCAAGCACCTTACTGGATAGGATATATGGGATTAGACTTCTAGCAGGACCTAAAGTATGTATACTACGGCTTGTGGAGGATGACATGAAACACACTCCTGGACTAACTGATATCGGCTGTTTTAACACATTGGTGGGCCCAGTGCAAAGGTTATTAAAGTGCCTCCTTATCAAAACTTCTACTTAGACATATCTAACCTGCACAAATTCTTGTGCCCCTTCAGTGGCCCTCACATAGTATAATGGCCGGCAGTGGCATCACACATTAACCTGTTCCCCAGTGGCCTCTTAGACATTATCCTGTTCCCCCTCAGTGGCCACCCCAGACATTATATTATATTAAAATGTCTCTCTCCACTTGCCCCCAAACTATAAAGTTCCTCTCCTGGTGTGCACACAGTATAATGTCCGCCTCCTGGTTGCCTTTATAGTTTCATGTTCCCCTCCTGGTTGCCCCCGCTGTTTCATGTCCCTTTCCTGGTTTCCTCCACAGGTTTGTGTTTCCGTCCAGGTTGCCCTTCTCGTTTCATGTTACCCTTCCGTTGCCCCTACAGTATATAACAAACAAAGAAAAAACAAACTAATACTCACCTTTCCCCATTCCCCTGTTCTTAGTCTCTTCTCTCTGGGAGCCATTAGGGAGCAACAGGCTCAATGTTAGTGACGTCGATGTAATGATGTAATGCCTACAAGACAGCGGGAGCAGAGACAGGAGCCCAATGGTGAAGCAGAGAGCGGTCGGCCCTTACTGGTATGTCCTGTATATTATATCAGGCCATAAAATTAAAGGGCACATTGAAAGACTTACGCTCCCATCTAAATGTAACCATAAAGATTGAGAAGGCAATGCAGAAATTTGATATGATTTGGGGCTCCTGGATTAATACTGTCTAGGGCACTCTTTTTGGATGGTTTATTTTCCCTCCCTTCAGTCTTGTAACCTCCTTGCTTGTGATGCTTGGTTGTTTTTGTCACTGCTATGGAAGACAATTGCCTTCCTGATATTATGTGCTTAATGCCATTGCAGATGGCTAACAGGTATAGATTTAACCATTTTTTTCAAAGCACTAATTTCGTCGGAGGTTTTTTTTTTTGTTGTTATTTTTTTGTGTGTTATTGAAAATTGCTGTTTTCTTGAATAAAACAATATGATTTAAATAAATAAATAAATAAATAAAACAGAAGAGATTAAGCCAAAGTAAGCCATAGGAGAACATCCTCTGTGTTGTGGAGAATTTCTAATTAAAGGGAGTCTACTACCTCCCCAAGCATATTTACCTGTCACTGCCAAGTTTAACCAGGGAATGGGAAAGGGCATGACTGAGGGAAATAGATATTCTATACATTTCCCTAATCATCAATGCTTTGTTTCTCTAAAAAGGCATCTAAGCCTTTTTGAAGCTGTCAGCTGTGACCAGCTCCTGGAGTAGGTTATTCCACAGATTGACAGTTCTTACAGTGAAAAAGCCTTATGGCCTCTAGAGATTTAAACCTTTTTTTCTCCATTTGGAGGGAGTGCACTCTTGCCCTCTGATGGGATTTTACATGGAACAGCTTTTTACGCTATTTCTAGTATGGGCCATTTATATATTTATACAGGTTTATAATATCTCCCCTTAAACTTTTCTTCTCAAGACTAAACAAATTTAATTCCTTTAATCTCGCCTAATAACTGAGGTCCTCCATGCCCCTTATCAATTTTGTGGCCCTCCATGCCCAGAATTGTGGTAATATTACATCCCTGTCCTGTGAGTCCATGTCCCTTTTAATACATGACAATATCCTGCTGGCCATAGAAGTAGCTGATTGACATTGCATGCTGTTATTTTTCTACCTGTGATTTTCCCAGCTTTACTCCCCCTAGGACATATGTTGCATGTGGATTATTTTTACCCAGATACATATCTTTACATTTATCCACATTGAAGCTCATTTGCCAAGTGGATGCCCAAACACTCAGTCTGTCCAAGTCTGCTTGTAACCTATGTACAACCTCCATACACTGTACTGTACTACAAGCTTGTTGTCATCTGCAAAAATAGAGACTGTGCTATTAATCCCATCTTCTGTATCATTTGCTATTAATCCCATCTTCTGTATCATTTGAACTATTTCAACCCAATGGACTTGATTTTACCCATTAAACATCTTTAAGGGGAGAGGGAGGAGGACATGGCTACCGCTTACCATGGCTGGACGCAAGTGAGCTGAACTCGGTCTAGAACCCAGCATATACTGGCTTTATCCTGCTGTTATTGGTTCCTTGGCAATTTGGGGACACATTTTGCCTCCTGGTGACTGCTTGGATGTGAGTTCTGGCCGGCTGGACTCTTAGGCTCATCCCCGGGCCTCCAAGTGTGATCAGTGGGAGCAGGGCTACATACAGCCGTGGTGGCCATCTTGCCCACTTAGCTCTGAAGTATTGCTGCAGGAAGTTCTGCTCTTGGCCTACAGTCCTACTGCTCTGGTCCTTCTACTTGTGGGGACAATGTGTGGGTTGTTCTCCCTGCATCTGCAGTATAACTGCCATTTGTGAAATGAGCGCTGTGGCTGACCTGGAAAATTGCATTGACAGCAAGGTTAGCGGCTGACCCTCTGGCAATACTTTTTGGTTGCACCATCTGCATTGCCAAGCTTGTCTCTGGGAGATTGCACAGTGGACAGTAGTTTAGTGCTGACCCTCTGGCAACACCTACTGGCTGTATTGACTGTGCTGTTACACTTGTCTTTGGAAGATAGTG
Source organism: Leptodactylus fallax (assembly GCA_947044405.1). NCBI lineage: Eukaryota > Metazoa > Chordata > Amphibia > Anura > Leptodactylidae > Leptodactylus > Leptodactylus fallax. The sequence goes on from CAMRHE010000183.1 coordinate 3,804,523, forward strand.
CAGTATAGTAAACACTAGTATTGTACTGACCCCCTGGTAACACCTACTGGCAATAGTTGCAGTCTACCTTTGTCTCACTGACTACAAGTTGTGTGTTAGCAGAGTCGCTGCCTCGGATTATTGGCCTTTGGGTGTTACTGACTGGTGCTCTCTGGTTCCTCCTCACTCTCTCCGATATTGATAGTGACACTCCTGGGCTACTTAGCACAGCTCTGATCCTCTGGTAACATCTCCTGGCATTGTTTGTCTCCTTGCTGTTTATTGTGATTGCCTATATACAAAAACTGGAGAAGTGCCCTCTTCATTATGTGGCGGCAATAGAAGTAATTGATCTCTGAATATCTTAGGGGCTTTGCCAGGGAACATTCGCAGTGAAGTCCTTCACCTGATCCACTGCCTATCGATCCCCCGGCTGAAGAGGCAGAACCTACATTGCGACAGGTCACTTGAAAAGTGTAAAGAGCTCATCGGGTCCTGGCCAGGCCGCCTCCGGGTGCTCCTCTGAGACTGCTATTGGCCCGTCTTATTAGCAGAAAACATGCTGTTTCCATCTTTCCTGATTTCTCTGCGGCCCTGCAAAAGACCCAGGTGACAACTGTGTGAACGTTCTATCCGGTATTCCATGGTCTATTCAGCACGTCGTCAGGTCATTCAAGATGACAAGACCATCTTCTTCACTTCTCTGAAGGAGGAGGAGGACTGGTTGAACTTGCTTTTTTCGATCTCCTAGCACTAGAAGTCCCAGAGAGGGGTCATTTAACATTTCTACCTTTGGAACCCAGAGACGGGTCGAATGACCTGAAGGATTTAAGCAAACAACCTATAATCACCGTCTTTTGTTCTGTAATTAAGGCCATTACTGTCACACCACAGGATTTACAATAGGCTGCTGTGGGGGGCTGCGTGTGTGTGTGTGTGTGTGTGTGTGAGTGGCATGTCCTTCTTGTGTGACTAGCATTTCAGCACTCACTCAGCAGTTTGTCTGCACTGTCGGAACATACCTGGCACTGCCTGGGTATGTCCCTGGTACATTTGCCACACGTGTATTTGTAGCAGTCAACACATCTCTCAGTTGCACAATTGTTCGTGCATCGATGGTTGATCTGACACTTCGCCCTTTTGCCAGGGCTGGGTGTGGAAGGTTGTTGCCGAAGGAGTTTCTCCTTGCGTGCCTTCTTTTCAGTCACATGAGAGCCACCTAACTCTTTTGCAAGCTCAACCAGGAAGTCCACCCGTCTCTCCTGCACCCCAGTGCATGCCTGATAAAGAACATGAGCATTCAGTGCTGCCATGTCAATCATGTTGTAGAACACAGCGACTGGCCATCTCCGTGTTCCTGCACGCACGCTGTACTCCCGCACCATTTGGTCCATTACATCCACACCGCACTTTGTGTGGTTGTATTGTGTGACCGTGTTTGGCTTCCTTTTGTTGGTATCCTCAGTCTCAACCACGCTGTGCATGCTGCTGAGAATGTAGACGGCCTTCTTTCGTTTGGGTGCATACACTGTCAGTGTGGCACCAGTGGTTGAAAACACCTGAGTGGTGAATTCAGTGCGGTCCATCTGTCTAGCGGATTGAGGAATTTCCCGGCAACTCTTGTTGACTGTACCGAGGATAGTGGTTTTCCGGCTAAGCAGTCGTGTAAGTGACAATGATGTAAAGAAATTGTCCGTGGTTACAGTTCTGCCCTTGTCCATGAATGGTTCCATCAGCCTCATCACTACAGTTTCGGACAGTCTCTCCCCGCTGGGACGACTGGGGTCCTTGCCAAGATATGGGAGGACATTACAGTACTTTGATTTCAAGTCGCAAGCCACCCAAAACTTGATGCCAAACTTGTCTGGTTTTGTTGCAATGTATTGCAGAAAACAGCAGCGAGTCTTTGACGGGAAAAGCTGTTCATCAATAGTGGTGTGTCGACCAGGGTTGTAGGATGCGATGCAGTTGGTGACAAACGATCTCCACACATCGGAGATTGCAGCAAACTTATCGGTCTCCACTCGCTCACTGCGTGTGAACATGTCATCAAAGCGGAGGTGTTGCATGATGTCTTGGAAGCGGTTTCGGGTCATAGTTGCAATGATCCTTGGGTTTGCCAGGTTTGCTGACCAGCTGTCACGTAGTGATGGAACCTTGGTCACCCCCCGCAAGATAATGACTGAAATAAATGCCATTAGTTCCGGGAGACCCAGGAACCAATCCACCTGCTCCGTGTGACGTGCATGTTGAGTAGTCCATTCTTGAATGCTACGAAGCATGTCAAGAGTGATAAAACAGAGGAAACTCTGAAGGCGACTCCGGACACTTCGTCTGGCCTTAGCACTTGGCTCTCCATCTGTAGGGTACGGTTCTATTGGGGTGAAATGGAGACGTTTCCCCACTTCTACTTCACGCCACACTGTGCCATCTTTTGCGGTCTCTGTCGGCTCACTCGCCAACCGAGCTCTCTTTTTTGGTAGAGGAGGAGTCTCCTCATCTGCAAGATAAATAATTTCAAATTAACATTTTGTTTTGGTTCTAAATAAAAAAGATAGTCAGGAAATAAAAATCGGTAATTTGAAAAATCTAACCTGAAAGACAGCTCAGAGTCCGAATCCACTTGAAGGACAATGTCTTCTCCATCTGAGTCAGAAGGGTTGGTGTTGCTCAGGATCAGTTCCAATGCCTGTTGAATGGTGTGCCTTCTCTGCATTTTGTTTCTTGTGAACAAAATAGGTGAAGCAGTCCCTTCACATCCCCCACAGCACAAAAGGCTGCATGCAAATTTGCTAAGGTGTTAGCAACCTTATACATATTCCCAGCACAACAATGCAGCTGGGGGATGGGCAGACACACTCAGGAGCAGCTTACATTCTTTTGTTTACACTCTCTTACAAGACCTGAGGTGGATCAACACAATTGCCCCCTGCAGATTCCTCAGACAATGGCCACATTTACAAATGAAAGGATGCAAATTGGAGCCATCAGAGTTGTCTGTTTGGACTAAGGGTCATTTGACCCTCTTTCAGGACATCAAGGGGGAGCTCGAAATTTCTGGGACTTCTAGTGCTAGATGGTAGTCATGTATATCTTGTTGGGTAAGGAGCCCTCGAGGTCCGACCTTATATGTTCTACTGTTTGTTATTGACTATGAACTTAATCTATGTCAGGTGTGCAGCTGCCTGTTGATGCCGAACTCACATATACTTGTTATGGGTTCTTTGAGTTTCACTTCACTATGACTGTCTTTGCCCCTTATCTTGTGTTTTTTTTTTCTTCTCAACATTTAAGATAATACCCCTTTACTGTACCACCTTGGGTATACTACATCCCCCATTTACCAAACGCCACATAGTTTTCCATTTAGTGTTGTTTGATTACCCCTTATGGGTACTCATTATCTGTTCTGTTGTTACTGAAAGTCTTCCTGTGTCAGAATGGTTCCTGGCATCACTTAAATTACTTTCCTAGAATGTGAGGGATATGGGTAGTCCTAAGAAATGCTCTGTTATTTTCTCCCACATTAGAAGGAGCAGCCCCGATCTAGTATATTTATAAGAAACACATCTCACCCTGAAACAACCAGACAGCAACAGAAGCCATGGGTCCAGTGGGCTATACACTCGACCCACACTTCTAATTCTACAGGGATATCACTTCTGGTCCAATTGAGACCCAGATGGTCATTATATTTTTGTCCAGGTCTGGAAGCCCTTGCGGGCAGGGCCCTCTATCCCTCTGTGCCAGTTGGTCACTGTTAGTATTATCTGTTTTGTACATCTTGGGTACCGTATGTACGTAAATCCTCAAATGTAAAGCACCATGGAATTAATGGTGCTATATAAATTAACAATAATAATAATAAACTATACATTTTTATAGGATTATACCTACTGCCAGCGTCAGACTTGTCGGTCCTTCACAACGCAGCTCAATTTGTGTCTCAATTCCCTGCTTCAATGCTAGTATGTGTGGGTGACTTTAATAAAATACTGTATAACTCCCTACATAGATTTAATGGAGCCGTACCTAGGTCTCCTTCACAGTTGGCATATTCATCACTTCTGGATTTAACTTATAGCTCATCTAGCAATTCCCTAACAGGTAGCCTACTACCTATCCATAGACTGGCAGGACAAGTCTGGCAGCTGGCTAAACAAGTAGCGTCCTACACTGATGTCCCAGCTGAGACCCCACTGTGGAACAATCCATGTTTAACTGAATTTTTTACCTTCCCTGACGCTCAGAGTTGGGCACTATTTCAGATTTTGTCATTGGGAGACATATATGACCAGGGGACATTTAAGTCTTTTTGAGTCCCTGGGTGTAATGCACAATATCCCCTGAACTCAATTTTTCAGGTTCCTTCAAATTAGACATACCATGTCTACTCAATACCCGCAACTGAATTTATGTATATCTAACTACCCTCTCATCAGTATACTTAGATCCCAAAGTCCAAGAGGTCTGATTTCAGGTTTATGTGATCACTTTATACAGGTCAAGGTGTCTCATCTGGATGCACCTGCCTTAAGGAAATGGCACACCCTCATTCCTGACAATACAGATGAAGCTTATCTAGAAATCCAAAAATCAGCGCTATATGTTTCCCCATCCAATAATAATAAACTAATCCAGGATTATATACTACATTTACATGTAAAGCTATTTAACTCCTGCTCTTCTACATAAGATAGGGTGCCTACAGTACCCAGGGTGTTTCATATGTCCTACTACCTATTCTGATTTCTGGTATATGATATGGGAATGTCCTATTATCAAAGAATTTTGTAAGGAGGTTGTGTGTCTCCTGTCCGAAATATTACTCACCCCTGTTCCATTCACTCCCGAGATATGTATGATTGGAATCCTACACAAAGAGATATGGCTACACCATACAAGAGTTTTTTTTTACTGAATCATTATTTTCAGCTAGGAAGACCATTCTCTGTCAATGTGGACGAAACTGGTGAATTCTATTTTACCATATAATCAAATGGTGTATAAGGGTAGAGGTTACCCTCAGAAATTTCAAAAGGTTTGGAGCCCATGGTGTAATTCACCATTAACCTTATACACTGCCCCATCTTTTTGTACAGCCCTTGGCTCATTTATTGCCAAGATGAAGAGGACTATACACTTTTCAATAAGATGAGTTTAAAAAACAAAACAAAAAAAAGTCTATAAGGCTAAGGCCCCACGTGTGGTCCCACAGCAAAAAAACACTGCGGGAAAAAAGCATGGCGGCAATGCAGTTCTTCCTGCAGCGCTTTAGACAGAGGTTTGCAGAACTTTTTGTTTCAATTACACTTAAGGGAAACGGCTGGTGTTTCTGTAGGTATAATTGACATGCTGCAATTTCCAAAACCAGGCTGGTTTTGGAAATCACCCTGTGTCCCCAGCACGGTTCTTACCTCAAAGTAGACATGGGATTTGCTAGAATCCCATCCACTTTTTGCTCTGACTGTAAAACGCCGTGTGGGACAGAGCTTTTGCAAAGTCCAGAAAAACTACATCCACAGCCAAAAAACAAATCAGGTTAGTCTGACAACTTCTGTCCTTGGTAAAACCATGCTGTCTGACACTTATAATATTATGTATAGTCACATATTTCTGTACATAGTCGCCTAAGAGCCCCACAAACAGTTTCCAAACAATGGATGTTAAACTCACCCATCTGTAATTACCTGGGAAACACCTAGAACCGTTTTTGAAAATAGGTTGATGTATTACGAGAGTTGGTGACACCTACATCAACTACTCCCTGTTCTGTATACAGTGGGGAAAAAAAAATATTTTGTCAGCCACCAATTGTGCAAGTTCTCCCACTTAAAAAGATGAGAGAGGCCTGTAATTGACATCATAGGTAGACCTCAACTATGAGAGACAAAATGAGAAAACAAATCTAGAAAATCACATTGTCTGATTTTTTAAGAATTTATTTGCAAATTATGGTGGAAAATAAGTATTTGGTCACCTACAAACAAGCAAGATTTCTGTCTTTCACAGACCTTTAACTTCTTCTTTAAGAGGCTCCTCTGTCCTCCACTCATTACCTGTAGTAATGGCTCCTGTTTGACATTGTTATCAGTATAAAAGACACCTGTCCACAACCTCAAACTGGATTTGTTTTCTCATTTTGTCTCTCCTAGTTGAGGTCTACCTATGATGTCAATTACAGGCCGGCCTCATCTTTTTAAGTGGGAGAACTTGCACAATTGGTGGCTGACTAAATACTTTTTGTCCCCACTGTATATAGAGCTAAAAAACTCATTTAATAGCTTTGCTTTTTCTTGGTCCCCAGTAACCAACTTTCCATTTGTAATTCTCAACGGCTACAGCTTACCTCTTGGATTTATATTTTATAAATGCTCGTTTTTTATTGTTTATCACTCTTTTAACTGGATCTGTATGTCATGGGGGGTTAATTTAAGACATTTATACTTGTTCCCTATAGGTATACATTTTGCTATATACTTGCTCAATGTAGATTTAAATGTCTACCACTTAACGTCTTTATCACTATTTGACAATTGCTGCCCTTAAAGGGGTTTTCTGGGCAAAAACATTATTTTTAAAAAAGGTCTGTTAGTGCTATTAATGGGTTAATAAGTGTACCCAATTACCTTTAGCAGTGTTTTGAGTGATTTCTGGGTTTCTCTGGGAGCTTCTGGTACCCTCTACATTTGTTTACATGGGTAGCTTCTTGCTGTCTTAGCCTACAACTCCCATGATACATTGCTGTTCACTCAGACCCCCCCTCACTCTCTCCCTCACAACCCCCCTGTTTCCCTAGCTAGCCCGCGGACTACTAGCCCTACTTACCTAACTAACTAACTTACAGTGCATTGCGAAAGTATTTGGCCCCCTTGAACTTTTCAACCTTTTGCCACATGGCTTCAAACATAAAGATATAAAATTTTAATTTTTTGGTGAAGAATCAACAAGTGGGACACAATTGTGAAGTGGAACTAAATTTATTGGTTATTTTAAACTTTTGTAAAAAAAAACAAACTGAAAAGTGGGGCGTGCAATATTATTCGGCCCCTTTACTTTCAGTGCTGCAAACTCACTCCAGAAGTTCAATGAGGATCTCTGAATGATCCAATATTGTCCTAAATGACTGATGATGATAAATATAATCCACCTGTGTGTAATCAAGTCTCCGTATAAATGCACCTGCTCTGTGATAGTCTCAGGGTTCTGTTTAAAGCGCAGAGAGCATCATGAAGACCAAGGAACACACCAGGCAGGTCCGTGATACTGTTGTGGAGAAGTATAAAGCTGGATTTTGATACAAAAAGATTTCCCAAACTTTAAACATCCCAAGGAGCACTGTGCAAGCAATCATATTGAAATGGAAGGAGTATCAGACCACTGCAAATCTACCAAGACCCGGCCATCCCTCTAAACTTTCATCTCAAACAAGGAGAAGACTGATCAGAGATACAGCCAAGAGGCCCATGATCACTCTGGATGAACTGCAGAGATCTACAGCAGAGGTGGGAGAGTCTGTCCATAGGACAACAATCAGTCGTACACTGCACAAATCTGGCCTTTATGGAAGAGTGGCAAGAAGAAAGCCATATCTCAAAGATAACCATAAAAAGTCTCGTTTAAAGTTTGCCACAAGCCACCTGGGAGACACACCAAACATGTGGAAGAAGGTGCTCTGGTCATATGAAACCAAAATCCAACTTTTTGGCCACAATGCACCCTGCACATCACCCTGAACACGCCATCCCCACTGTCAAACATGGTGGTGGCAGCATCATGGTTTGGGCCTGCTTTTCTTCAGCAGGGACAGGGAAGATGGTTAAAATTGATGGGAAGATGGATGGAGCCAAATACAGGACCATTCTGGAAGAAAACCTGTTGGAGTCTGCAAAAGACCTGAGACAGGGACGGAGATTTATCTTCCAACAAGTCAATGATCCCAAACATAAAGCAAAATCTACAATGGAATGGTTCACAAATAAACGTATCCAGGTGTTAGAATGGCCAAGTCAAAGTCCAGACCTGAATCCAATCAAGAATCTGTGGAAAGAGCTGAAAACTGCTGTTCACAAACGCTCTCCATCCAACCTCACTGAGCTCGAGTTGTTTTCCAAGGAAGAATGGGCAAGAATTTCATTCTCTCGATGTGCAAAACTGATAGAGACATACCCCAAGCGACTTGCAGCTGTAATCGCAGCAAAAGGTGGCGCTACAAAGTATTAATTTAAGGGGGCCGAATAATTTGGCACACCCCACTTTTCAGTTTTTTATTTTTTACAAAAGTTTAAAATATCCAATAAATTTCGTTCCACTTGTTGTTGATTCTTCACCAAAAAATTAAAATTTTATATCCTTATGTTTGAAGCCTGAAATGTGGCAAAAGGTTGAAAAGTTCAAGGGGGCCGAATACTTTCGCAAGGCACTGTAGATCCCCCAACCCCCCTCCCCACCCCATGATACTTACCTGTATTCTTGTACTGGAGATCACTTTCGTCGGTGCCACTGTCTCCTCTTGTGCCCGCGCCTGCGCAATAGAGCTGTTCTATTGTGCATGTGTGGGAGGCTCGCTGCTTCCATTCACTTCTGACGGCGTTCTATTGCAAAGGCACCGACTCCCTTGTGAAGGAAGTGACGCCCAGCAGAAGAAGAGGACAGCAGAAGAGTGGTGAGTATGATGTGGATGGGAGGGGGGATAAAGGAGTATTGGTGACGTTCTGTTTCTGGAAACGGAATGTCACTGGGAAATCAGAAAATGTGCCCGGGGCGGTCACATGACTGCCCGAGGGATATAGGTAAATATACATTTTCTTTAAAAGGAGTAAATTAGAAGTTAGGAGGGAGGGGGTTTAGCTTAGTGTTAAAGTTTTAGTTTATGCCGGACAACCCCTTTAAGCAGTGAAAATTGGCCTTTTTAAAATTAAAGGATTTTGCCCTCCCCACCATTTGTTTGTTTTTTACAATTTAGGTGGAATCTGATTAGAAAGAACACATTTTAATTGTCTTTTGTGATGATATTTTTTGTGGCTAGTTTTCACTTAACAGGATTTGTTTTCTGGAGTAAGTAACTATATGTTCATATGTATGTTTCTATAAAAACATATTGTTAATTTTCAAATTTTAAAGGAAATATCAATAGTTTTCATCTCATCTTTTATTTTTTTTTAGGTCTTTTGTATTTTTATCTTCCTGTGACTTAAACTGGTCATGCATGTTAGACCTTAGTCACATGTCTTCATATGACGTACATTTGTTGTCGTATTTTTTGCGGATATTAAACATACTTATTAATATCAGTGTCTTTATTCAGACGTCCATGTGTTTTTTTTTTTGTTTTTTTTTTCAATTCAAAGTTTGTTGATTTTCAAAAAAGACATAAAATACAGTGAAAACAGATAGCTGCAACGGCAGTATCAACATTTTATACTGTAGAGAACAGGGAGATCCCCGAATAGAGGCCAAAGGACAAGAAGAGGAGGGGAAGGGGAGAAGAAAGGAGGAGGAAGGGAAGGAGTGGCGAGAAAACAAAAATAGACGTCCATGTTTATTTGTGGACCGTAGGTCTGCAAAAAGCAACTGAAGCACGTCCTTTTTTTTTTCACTGATGCTGATGCTTGATATGAATGAAAGTATATGAGTCCATTTATCACAGACCACAGTGGCATTCAAAGTATAGAAAATGAAACAAAAATAAAGTTGACCCGCTTTTCACATATGTAAAAAGTGGATCAGCCATGAAGGCCTAAGATAGCTGTAGACTGACAACTTTTTCTCTTGATTGCCTTGGCATGGCTGAGCATGCATGTATTCTAAATGAGGAAAGGGGAACAAGCCCGTACCAAATATCTCTGGTGGTGGCTTATTTCTCCAAGAATAAAAGGATTGGGCATGTTGAAAAAGCCCAAACCTTATCTACCCAATATCTCCCATTAAGGGAGAATTGAGAATCATTTAAACTAGATGGGCTGCCTGTCCTGCCGAAATAGGTTCAGTTGTTAACTTTAGTTAGGTGTGAAACAGTTTCTGTTCTGTGTCATTGCTAAATCATTGTATGAATAGGGTGTGTGTCTGAACAGTTTGTGTCCTCTCATTTGCAGCATGCAGCAACAATGGAGCAAAAACAAAATGACACAGAGAATAAGAAGGTTCATGGTGAGGTGGTGAAATATGGCAGTGTAATACAGGTAAGTAATGTCCCGTGTAAGTTTAGGCTGGGTTCACACGTTGCCTTCTTAGATAAGAATTGCATGCAGGTTTTAAACTGAAGTAATAAGTAGCACGCTTCTCCCCTATAGAGTCTTGTCGATGGACTAGCAGCTAAATTGTTTTTTGTTTTTTTTTTCACTGTGTCTTGGGGTGTTTGTTGACCATTTTTGTAATATACTTTATTATACTATCTAACTTTTTTAGCTGTTACTAAGGAAAGTCTATGCACATTTTTATGGGGATGATCACTTTAAATGGCTGTATCTCTGGTTTTATACAACCTAGAAAAAATGTTCTGGTATCACAAGAAAGCTAAGTATTAACTATAACAGAACCTGATATATCACGAGTTAAAAACACAATAGGGAATTTGAACTTACTATGCAGCAGTTCAGGTTGTATATAAAATCACATGCCCATACAGCTATTTGAATTGACCATCCCCCTTTTGGTAAATGCTTCATCCCTACATACTGCATTGAGTACAGGTGTACAGAATTTCCTTGGCAATGCTTAGTTAGAAAATGGGAACTTTACAGCTTGTTTTCTATTAAAAGGAAGTTTGATAGGTTAACGTATGTTACAAAAATGTTCTCCACACTCCCCCCGATACAATAGCAAAAAAAAACTAAATAAACTAAGTAACATCAGAGTTACACTAACATATACAGTTAGATATTTTAATATACATTTCACCTGTATGCTAACATCCGTCAAATTGAAAACCAATGTTGTACTGGCAGAAATGCATGGTAAAATATGCTACTCATTCATGCAATTAGAAAAGGAAGTATGCAATTATTGAATAAAAAGCACAGTTTGAACCCAGTCACACAATGAAAATTCTCTGAAAAAATGCCCCTTTTATCTATAGTTGTGGCCAAAAGTTTTGAGACTGATATAAATTTTGGTTTCACAAGTTTGTTGCTTCAATTTTTATAATGGCAATTTGCAATAATTTTGGGTTATGAAGAGTGATCAAATGAATTGTAATAAATTGCAGTAATTTTTTACATGAAAATGAAGTTAATTACAAAAACCCCATTTCCACTGAATTTCAGTCCTGCCACAAAATGACCTGCTAACATAATTTCAGTGATCTTCTCGTTAGCTCAGAAGAATTGTTAAAGAGGATAAAACAGCTGATATCAAGCTGATTGAATTTGAAGAGTAGATTGGTTGGTGTAGACCTGGATGGTGCTTGAAATCATTGTCATTGTGAAGGATCTCGCCTTGCCAAGCCGCTTGGCACACCTGCGACCAACCTTCTTTATCTCCCACTCGCACACCGTGAGCAGACCGGGTCATAGGATAATACGAAACGAGCTTGTTAAATATTATATATTTATTAACCCAAGTGGGTAGGTACTAAGAATTAACATATTCAGGAATATATATCAATTACCAAGCAAAATATGGATAAAAGTAAAATACAGCACATCAAATAAAAAAAAGGGAAATAACAGATAGAAAAATACCGATACAAGTTTGTAGTCAGTTTCTCTAAGCCCATGTGGTAATGTGGTAGGCCTCAGGGTCCTTTCTTCAGCAAGTTACAAAAGCATGTCTCTCCTACATGCTAGCCAGACTCAGAAAGCAAAACGCTTCAGGCCTCAATGCTAGGCCCATGCTCAGTCCACAGCAGGACAAGCTCTCACATCCTCTGCAAGGTAAGACCTTCTGGCTGCCTCTTTGCTGAGTGACAAAGAATCTAGGTCTCCCTTCAGCATATGGCTAGTGCCCCACCCACACCTCCTCCCCAGGCAGACCCCCTTCTCCCTCCTTTGCAGAACCCTCGGAGAGATGGGTGCCTTCCTAGGTGCTGGGAGAGATGTGTGTCTGTGGGTGAACTTAAGGTCACCAGCCCTCCCTCCCCCATGGCATCTGCTGTCGAGAGGGTAATAAAGCTGGCTGGCTAGAGTGATCTTCCCCCATGGTATGCACATAACACCACCGACGCGAAGTAACCAACAATGTGAACACAACTTAAACATGGCATTCCTAAAAGTAGGTATTAGTGATATGAGCAAGTAAAAATACATTTCCAAGAAAGATATATAACTGAGGGTCGGTTCATCACAGTCATCTTCTGTTAACCATGATTACCTCCAAGGAAATGCACACAGTCATCATTGCTTTGTATCAAAAGAGCTGTACAGACAAGGACATTGGTGCTTTTAAGAGCTATTTATCAGATCATCAAGAACTTCAAGGAGACAGGTTCAATTGCTGTGAAGAAGGCTTTATTGTGCCAAGTCCAGCAAGTGCTAATCTCCTAAAGAGGATTCAGCTACGAGATCGGTTCAACATCAGTACAGAGCTTTCTCAGGAATGGCAGTAGACAGGTGTCAGTGCATCTAAAGGAACAGTGAGGCAAAGGCTTTTGGAACCTGTCCTGGTTCAAGAAGAGCAGCAAAATACTCACTTCTCTCCAAGAAAAACATTGAGGACAGACTGACAATTCTGCATGAAGTGCATGAATTGCACTGCAGAGGACTGGAGTAAAGTTATTTTCACTGATGAAACCCCCTTCAGACTGTTTGAGACATCTAGAAGAATGATTGTCTGGGAAGAAAAGGTGAGTGCTACCATGCATCAAGCCAGTAGTAAAGCACCCTATGTGAGGGGTTGCTTCTAATCCAAAGAAGTGTTTTACTCACAATTATGCCTAACGCTAGGTTCACACTAGTGCTCAGTTTCCGTCTTTCGTATCCCCAAGCTGAAACCCTGTCCGCTTAAAAAAGTAGTTACCTGCAGAAGTCAGGGGACCACATAGACCCCATTTCAGTATAAAATCAGCAGATAGAAAAGTCCTGCTTGCCGATTTATGCGGAATCTTGGGCGGATTCGCCCAAATGCTAGTGTGAACCTAGCGTAACACTGTCATGAATAAAGAATGATATCTAAATACCCTCCAAGAGAAACTTCTCCCAAGTCTCCAGGAGAAACTTGGTGATGAACAATGCTATTTGTAGCACCATGTCACAAGGCAAAAGTGATAACTAAGTAGCTCAGTAAACAAAACTTAGAAATTTTTCGACCATGGCCAGGAAACTCCACAAATCTCAGTCCTCAATAAGCAAGTGGACAAACAAAACACAGAAATTGTGATAAACTCCAAGCATTGATTAGATAAGAATGGGTTTCCATCAGTCAGGATTTGGCCCAGAAGCTGTTATCTGCATGCCAGGGCAAACTACAGCCATCTTGAAAAATAAAGGTCCACAATGGAAATATTGATTGTTCAAAGTAAATGTATCAAAGTTATCAAATGCTAAAAAATCTAAAAACACTGACGCATGAAACATTGTGAAAACCAAAGTTTGTGTCAGTCACAAAACATTTGGCCACGACTATAGACCAGATTTTCTGTGCCAGATTTTCAGTTGACTTATAAAGACTATTTTTCAGTGCAATTTTGAGTGATTGTTTGAGAAAGAAGTTTTCTCTACATCCCTTTCTTTTAGGGAAGGGACTTGGATAGGATCTATAGCTTCTTCTTTTACCAACAGAAAACTGTCACACTCTTGTTCTGTTTTAGTATGTTGAAACATAATAGGGTAGATTTAATAAACTGTCTAAAAATAAAACTATTTTAGTTGCCCATAGCAACCAATCCCAATGCAACTTTCATTTCTCAGAATCAGAATACAAAATGAAAACTACGCTGTTATTGGTTGCTATGGACAAGTAAGACAGTTTGGCTTTAAGATACTTTTACGTTTACGTTTGAAAAAGTAATTTTTCATTTTCATGTCCCATTGTTAATAAAATCTGTGAACAGCTGTAGTGTCAAAATGCTCACTATACCCCTTGATATGTTCTGTGAGGGGTGTAGTTTCCAAAATGGGGTCACTTTTAGGGGGTTTCCTTTGTATTGGTACTCTAGGGGCTTTGCAAATGAGACATGGCACCTGAAAACTATTCCAGCAAAATTTGCTTTTCAAACGTCCAGTGTCGCTCCTTCCCTTTTGTGTGCTGCCGTGTGCCCAAACATCAGTTTACAACCACATGTGGGGTATTTCTGTGCTCTGGAGAAATTGCATAACTGTGAGATGCATTTTCTCCTTTAACCCTTTGTGAATGTGTTAATTTTAGGGCTAAATTAAGGGATTAGTGGAAAAAAATTAAATGTCTAAATTTCACCTCCATATTGTTTTAATTCCAGTGAAATGCTAAAAGGGTTAACAAATTTCTCAAATGCTATTTTGAATAATTTGAGTGGTGCAGTTTTGAAAATGGGGTGATTTATGGGGGTTTGTAATATATAGGCCTTTATAATCCCTTTCAGATCTGAAGTGGTCCCTAAAAAATTAGTTTGGGAAATTTTCTCGTAACTCTGGAAAATCGCTGTTACACTTGTAAGCCTTCTAACGTCCAAAAATAAATGAAAGGACGATTAAAAGATGAAAAGGAGAACATTTCACATTTTGAAAATTGCGATTTTTTTTATTTTCCAAATTTCCTATTTTTTTATAAATAAATACAAAAATATTCATTGTTGTTTACCACGAACACGAAGTACAATGTGTCACGAAAAAACAATCTCAAAATCACTTGTGTAAGTTAAAGCGTTTCAAAATTATTGCCATATAAATTGACACATGTCAGTTTTGAAAAACGAGGCCTGGTCCCTAATGCACTTTTGGGCTGGGTCTGCCATGGATCTCATGCCAAAATCTGCATGTGTTTAAAGGATTGTACAGGAGTTTGAAAATATAGCTGCTTTCTTATTCTCGGGAAGTGACATCATGTCCGTTGTCCACATGTCCATGCTCCAGCTCAGTCCAATTTATTTTAACCCCTTCCGAACTTCTGCCATAATAGTACAGCGGATGTCTGGTATTTAAATATGGTGGCCGTTCAGGAGCTTAGCAGAGACCCGGCTCTAATGCCTGTGATCAGTGCCTCTGTCAAAGCTGATCGAGGCGGCATTTTGGTGAGATACAGGCCAGTGTTCTATTCTCCCATTGTCATGGCAGCTGGGAGCCTATTGAAGGCTTCCAGACTTGTCTGCCATTCATTTGTATGCCAGGCTGCTTTATGCAGCCTGTCATACAAATGCAGATATTTTGCAATGCATTGCAATTCATTGGCATTAGTGATCAGACCCCCTGGGGGTTCAAGACTCCTAAGGGGTCTAATAAATGTAAATAAAAAAAAAGAAAATAAAAAAAAAAATATATAATAAATATTTAAAGTTCAAATAATCCCTCTTTCCCTAGAATACACATAAAAGTTAAAAATACATACACATTAGGTATCCCTGTATCTGCTGTTTCGCCTTTGAAAAAAATTTGAATAAAAGGTGATCAAAGGAACAGACATTCCCCAAAAGACACCCTATGCATCCCTGTACATCTCCAGAAGTATAAAAAGTTACGGGTTTCAGAATATGACAACTTCTAGAAAAAAATTTGTTTTGCAAAGATTTCGATTTTTGTTGAGTGGTTAACATGTAAATAAAACTATATAAATTTGGTATCCTCGGAATCGTACCGAAACATAGAATACAGGTAACTTGTCATTTTGGCTGCAGAGTGAATGCTGTAAAAACAAAGCCCGTAAGAAAGTCGCACAAATGCACTTTTTCTCCAATTCCACCCCATTCTGAATTTTTTTTCCCAGTACATTGTACAGAATAATAAATGGTACTATTATGAAGAACTACACGCATGGACAAAATTGTTGCTACCCCTTGTTTAATTAAAGAAAAACCCACAATCGTCACTGAAATAACTTGAATCTGACAAAAGTAATAATATATAAAACTACATGTTGACAAGCCACAAAGCTTCTGTGAGAATGTCCTATGGACAGTTGAGACAAAAATCGAAATTTTTTTCAAGGCACATCAGCTCTATGTTCACAGACGGAAAAATGAAGTGTGGCATCCCAGAGCTGGCTATGGCTGGGCTGAGGGTGATCTCTGTGCATTGTATTATTTCCTGTTGCTTCATAGCCTGTGTGACATAGCAGGGGGTCCTGAGTCTCACACAACACAGCGCCACCTAGTGAGCCTCACACATGCATTACACCTCCCATAGGATTGAATAGTAACCAAATGTCCAATGGGAGGACATCGCCTGGGAAAAGGGGAGGAGTCAGCTGATCACTGGGTCCCCATGGTAACACCCCTGCAGGAAGGTCCTGCGTGTGAGGGGTTAGAAGTGTGGAGTGTTAGGAGGAGGAGGTGAGGAGATAAGTGTGATGTCCTGTGAAGAAAGCAGTGAGTTTAGTGCAGAAATCTCAAGTCCTAGACAGGCCCAGGAAGGTTGGAGAGCTGACATACTCCAGCTATTCAGAAGATCCTGTCCCCTGTCTGCCTAGCCATCGCCCTGAAGGAAGTCAAGCATCATTATCTTGTCAGCATGAGACTGTGGAGAGAACATTCTGGAACACGTGCTCCATAGCAAGTATCACAGGATCCAGGGGCCAAGGCCAGACCTGTGGAATATCCTGCCACCCTGACTATTGCACCCCGAAACTCTGAGCTATCAGGACCACATAACGTGAGTGGGGAATATTATGTACTAGTATCATGGTGGGCATCCTCCTATGAGCCAAATAGGAGCCCAGACGCACCTCAGGGCTGTAACACTGAAGTATAAGGGGCTAGGAACACCTTTCATCAAGTCTACCCTGCACCCCAGGACTTTGCTGTGTCACCAGGCGTACCCCGTTGTTTTGTATTGAAGAAACTGTTTAAGCATTTGTGCCTCCACACCCATGGAAGTAAAAGTTCAACTTTACAACCGTTTCTGTGTCTGACTCTGCACCGACAACATCAGGGCGCCCCAAACACCACCAGTCGGCACAGTATAGGGGAAGCGCCCCGGGGGAACAATCACCACCAACATTTGTGCAGCCCCCTCATCACCGGTACCAGTGGTGGTAACGTGGGACAGCACCAGCGCTGCGCCCTCGTGCCCAGAGACCGTGACAAGTCTGCGCTGTTTGCACCCCGCAATCCCAACTGCAGCGTTACCTTCCATCTGGTCACCGCAGAAGCATATCTTGAAAAGAACACTGTCCCTACTGTGAAACATGGAGGAGGCTCTGGTATGTTCTGGGGTGCTTTGTGGCATCTGGCACAGGGTATCTTGAATCTGTGCAGGGTACGATGAAATCTCAAGACTAACAAGGGATTCTAGAGAGAAATGTGCTGCCCAGTGCAGAAAGCTTGTTGTCAGTCGCAGGTCATGGGTCTTGCAACAGGATAATGACCCAAAACACACAGCTAAAAACACCCAAAAATGGCTAAGAGGAAAACATTGGACTATTCTGAAGTGGCCTTCTATGAGGCCTGACCTAAATCCTATTGAGCATCTTTGGAAGGCGCTGAAACATGCCGTCTGGAAAAGGTACCCTTCAAACCCGAGACAACTGGAGCAGTTTGCTCATGAGGAGTGGGCCAAAATACCTGTTAAGAGGTGCAGAAGTCTCATTGACAGTTACAGGAATCGTTTGATTGCAGTGATTGCCTCAAAAGGTTGTGCAACAAAATACTAAGTTAAGGGTACCATCACTTCTGTTTCATGAGTTTTCTTTTTAAAAAAAAATTCTGTTGAAGCATTGATGAAAAGCAATGTCTGAGTTTTATTTGTTCATTTTCATAGAATTTTTATATATTATTACTTTTGTCAGATTCAAGTTATTTCCGTGACCATTGTGGGTTTTTCTTTCATTAAATGAGGGTTACCAACAATTTTGTCCAATTGTGTATTTGTCCAGCAAACATTAAGCCCTCATATGGCTCTGTGAACGGAAAAATAACAGTTATGAGGTTTGAATGGCGGGAAGTCAAAAATGAAAATCGAAAATTCCTCCAGCGGGAAGGGGTTAAGATGGAGATGGTGTCACTTCCTAAGAAGGAAACAGCTATGTTTTCGAGTCCTGCACCACCCTTTAAATACAGATTTTGCTGCAGATTCACTGCAGATTTCACCCGTATTACATTGCAAGCGGTAAAAGTTGTAGGGAAAATCGTAGACATAGCTGCAACAGAATGAGCATGTTGCAGATTAACAATTTGCTTCCTACTTGCTTTTCTGAGTGTAAAATGTCTATAACATATGAATAAGATTTGTAAAGTTTCACCCACTTGCCTTGTACTGTACTCCACTTTGGATTTTACCTACACAAATATGCAGGTAAAATCTGGAGTAATTCTGACTTGAATGATGCACTCTTAGCAGTCTGTCATTTAAGGGAGGTACACAATCGCAGACACTGCTGTTCCCGTCCCAGGCACCACTGATCAGGCAGGAAATGAGAAACAGTCTGATACAGTTCAAGTTATGTATAACCATGGCTTGTTACCTTGATCTAGTTTATACATGAAAAATATCACTGTGTTTACTGTGTAATATTTATGTAACTGCACTTCATTACAGCTGCTTCATATGAAGAGTAACAAGTACCTTACTGTGAATAAACGCCTACCTGCATTGCTGGAAAAGAATGCCATGCGTGTTACACTAGATGCAACTGGAAATGAGGGGTCCTGGCTTTTCATTCAACCCTTTTGGAAACTGCGCAGTAATGGAGACAATGTAAGGAAATCCCTGGAACATACAAAGGATTAAGCATACTGCAAAATAAAATTGATAAGAAAGGATATTATATACAGAGTATAAGAAAGTTTGATATTTAAAGAGGACCTTTCACGTCCTCATGTATATGCGGTTTTACATACCACTAGAAAGCTGACAGTGCTATGAATTCAGTGCACTGCCGGCTTTACCGATATGTGCCCCAGGGCTGGAGATATCGGGGGTCTAAATTTCACCGTTCACTGTCAGAAGGGCGTTCCTGACAGTCTAGTGCGCTGTGAGGAACACCCTCCATGACAGTACTAATCCATAGACATGTACTGGGGGGCATTCCTTACAGCTCAGCGTCATCACTGGGTTGTAAGGAACGCCCCTTCTGACATTACTCGGCTATGGATGAGGATAGAAAGAGGGAGGCGTTCCTTACAGCCCAGTGATGACACTGAGCTGTGAGGAGCGCCCCCCAGTACAGTGCTATGGAGGAATACTGTCAGGGAGGGCGTTCCTCACAGCGCAGCTAGACTGTCAGGAACGCCCTGACGGTGAAATTTAGACCCCCGATATCTCCAGCCCCAGTTCTTATCCATTTAACGCTAGGTTCATACTAGCGTCTGGGTTTCCATTTTTTTTGGGACCCGAAAATCGGGAACCCTATGCTCTTAAAGAGCGGTTACCTGTGGAAACCTGCGGACCCCATAGACTATAATGGGGTCCTCCAGGTTTCCGTCCAGTTTCCGTCCAAAATTGGCGTAGAGAAAAGTCCTGCTTGCTAACAGGACAGAAGTATTTTTCATTTGGGTATATATTTTGTCAGTGTTCACTTGTGCATAAAGATTCAAGTGCAATGTTTAAAGTGAACACATCCTCCATCAGGCATGTATCTAATGATTGCAGAATAGAAGAACCTATTGAAAGCAATTCATGAAGGAGATTCCCCTGTAAGCAAGTGACCTGGATGAAGGGTGTCCAGCCAGGGAAGATCCGTGAGTCCAGAAAGTCCTACATATGCTATATTTCCTCTCTTTCAGGGTAAGGACCCACGTTGTGGAAACGCAGCTTTTTTTGTTGCAATTTTTGTTGCATTTTTTTGAGCCAAAGCCACGAATGGCTACAAAAGGAATGGGAAATCTATAGGAACTACTTCTACGTTCTACTCAATCCACTTCTGGCTTTGGCTCAAAAAAAGCTACAAAAAAAGCTGTGTTTCCGGAACGTGGTGCCTTAGCCTTAGAGCCTCTTTCAATGTTCTGTTCTATTCTGGAATCATTTAAATACATTCCTGATGGAGGGTGTGTAACACTGCACTATAATTTTTATGCACAAGCGGAGATTGAAGAAATAGATAACCAAATGAAAAATACTAAAAATACTTTCACCACTTCCACCAAATCAGGTTCTGAAAATTCCGCTCCACTGATTCCAGTACAGTTGGAATTTTTTCTCTAGCCTCCACAGTTCCCCAGCAACAGGCACAAGTTAGTTTTGATGTCTGATGTGCTCTTTCGACTCTGTAATGTCAGAAGGATGGTGTCAGGCAGGCGGCGTTATTCAGAGCTCCAATCAGAGGTAGCCAGGGTCAGAGCTCACACCCCTTGCCTACTCCTGCCTCACACTGCCCCTCTGACAATATAGAGCCTAAATAGCATATCAGGGACCAAAACTAACAGTATTGATTGCTCAGGAATGGTGGGGGTTAGAGAAAAAATTCCAACTGCGCTGGAATCAGTGGTGCAGCACATTTTAATTGATGTAAAGAGATGGACTTGTTGGAAGTGGTGAAAGGTTGTCTTTAATTGAAGCAGAAAATGTTTAGGAATTCTGTCATAACTTACTTCCTTTTGGATTCTATCCCCTTTTGAACATGCACCCTTGCTTTGCTGAAAAGACAGAGAGCTGCCTAGTACTTTTTATATAGATATACTGTATATAGGTGTATACTGGAGAGCAGAGCTCTCAAAAACACAAGATAGATACTTTTCTGTTAACTTAATCTCAATTTAATGTCCCTTTCTCTTATAGGTTGTTGTTGGTGATAAAGTAAATCTTAACCCTGTGAATGCTGGGCAACCTCTACATGCCAGTAACTATGAACTTAGTGACAATCCAGGCTGCAAAGAGGTGAGAACAATAGATGTTTAGGTCCTTATGCTATTTAGGCATGTACAGTCATATGAAAAAGTTTGGGCACCCCTATTAATCTTAATCATTTTTAGTTCTAAATATTTGGGTGTTTGCAACAGCCATTTCAATTTGATATATCTAATAAATGATGGACACAGTAATATTTCAGGATTGAAATGAGGTTTATTGTACTAACAGAAAATGTGCAATATGCATTAAACCAAAATTTGACCGGTGCAAAAATTTGGGTACCCTTATCATTTTATTGATTTGAATACTCCTAACTACTTTTTACTGACTTACTGAAGCACAAAATTGGTTTTGTAACCTCACTGAGCTTTGAACTTCATAGCCAGGTGTATCCAATCATGAGAAAAGGTATTTAAGGTGGCCAATTGCAAGTTGTTCTCCTATTTGAATCTCCTCTGAAGAGTGGCATCATGGGCTCCTCAAAACAACTCTCAAATGATCTGAAAACAAAGATTGTTCAACATAGTTGTTCAGGGGAAGGATACAAAAAGTTGTCTCAGAGATTTAACCTGTCAGTTTCCACTGTGAGGAACATAGTAAGGAAATGGAAGACACATTGCACATTTTCTGTTAGTACAATAAACCTCATTTCAATCCTGAAATATTACTGTGTCCATCAGTTATTAGATATATCAAATTGAAATGGCTGTTGCAAACACCCAAATATTTAGAACTAAAAATGATTAAGATTAATAGGGGTGCCCAAACTTTTTCATATGACTGTATATGCTCTTTTAGGCTAAGGCCCCATGTTGCGAGCCGCAGCCATAAAGCGTTGCGGGGAAAAACCACAGCAGAAATGCATCGTTGTTTTTACCGCAGCGCTTTTCACAGAAAGTCCGCGCAGAGTTTTCCTCTTTCTGCTTCAATTATATCTTTACGGAAAAAGTCAGTGTTTCTGTAGGTATAATTGACATTCTACGATTTACAAAAATGTGACGTTTTTTGAAATTGCAGCATGTCCACTGCGGATATTTTTCTGCAATGTGTGGATGGGATCAGCCAGAATCCCATCAATTTACAGCAATATCATGGCGTTTAAGCTATGTGGGGCCCCTGACCTAAAGGGGTATTCCCATCTCAAGGATCCTATCTATAATGCTAGTTTATGTAAATTCAAGAGGTTTCCTAAATACATTGCTTTAGCAATGCAGCTTCATTTGTCTGCTATGTGAAATCATTTTCCCATTGTTTACACATGGTTTCCTTGGTACCTGGTCTGTTATCTGATATCAGGTTGGTTGAACTGACTCACTCACTGCTCCCTGGAGGTGGGGGGCTGAGTTCTCTGTAAAAGGTTCAAAGCTGTTATCATCTACTGTGTGTCTGGACAATCAGGTCAGATAATTGCAGTTTGCTGATAAAGGCAATCTATCTACAGTATGTAAACACAAAGATAACATTACCTTTACTGGAAGAATGTTGTCAGTCCCTGGGAGCATGTAAGATTTTTTTCTATCCAAACCTATGTAATGTAATATTTACATTTACTGTTGATATTATTTGATATGCTCTTGTTTTATTAGATTTCTAGTAGTCATAATAAATAATTTCTCATGGTAAAGGCAATTTCTATATCTACTGAGGTACTTCATAGAGTTCTTTTCATCAAGCGAGCAAAGCCTGACCACCACCTTGTTGAAGAATACAGGAAATGAGAAGAGGAGACAAAGCTGATGAGTGGGAAATGGGAAAACCCCTTTAAAATCTAATGGCTTGAAATATAACTTCTTTCCTACTCATTGTAGTTCAGTCAGTGATTATGCTTTTTAATGATTGTGCTTTTTATGGCCACCCAGAATTCCCAGGCTTTTTGTATGTTTGTAGGTGTGCTGGCGGACTGCCAGTTGCTGACATAGTCTTAGATTTGCAAGTTTTAAAGATTAAATCCTGCTATCATTTCTGCATAGCCTCATAACCAGCATTTTGGGATGGTTAACTGACTACATATTGGAATGATAAGCATAAACACCAACTCTGGAGTAGTTATGCTAATGCTGAAATATCCTTATGTACATGTAAATGCAAGTGTCCACTTTGGAGCTTTGTCTTGTTGTTGGACAATTACCCAGGGATCCCATCCCCAACGGGGCCCTCGGGATTTGGAGCATCAGGCTTTTAGCCTGATGGCTTGAATCCCAGGAGCTCCACAGCTGTATTGGCGTGCTGTACACGTCAATACTGCTTAATCCTATGACAGAGCAAGGAGCTGAAAAATCCCTGCTCTGCCATAGAGGACCGCCGGTAATGCACAGGACGCCGTGGCGCAGGAGGCGTGATGACGTCATTGCATCGCGCCACCTGTGCCACTACTACAGGGAGAATCTTCGGCTGCTCCATTCATCGTGGGAGCATGGTAAGGTGAGTAAAAGATTTATTGTTTTCTGGTAAGGGTTAAAATTTATAGTGGGGGAACTATTAAATTTAAGGGGGCTAGTATTTATAATGGAGGAACTCTTATAAGAGAGGAGTTATTTTATATAAGGGGGCTATTATAAGGGGGTACCGTTATATATAATGGGGGGCTACTATAGGAGAGGAACTATTATATATAAGGAGCACTATTATTAAGAGAGGAATTATATACAGTTGTGCTAAAAAGTTTACATATGAATATGTATTCATATAAGAATATGAATGATAAACACAAAAACTTTTTCTCCACTCATGGTTAGTGGTTGGTTGAAGCCATTTATTGTCAGACTTCTGTGTTTTCTCTTTTTAAATCATAATGACAACCAAAAACATCAAAATGACCCTGTTCAAAAGTTCACATTCCGTATATTGCCCCCTCTAACATCAGTGACAGCTTGAAGTCTTTTTTGGTAGTTGTGGATGAGGCTCTTTATTTTCTCAGATGGTAAAACTGCCCATTCTTCTTGGCAAAAAGTCTCCAGTTCCTGTAAATTCCTGGGCTGTCTTGCATGTACTGCGCGCTTGAGATCTCCCCAGTGTGGCTCAATGATATTGAGGTCTTGAGACTGAGATGGCCACTCCAGAACCTTCACTTTCTCTGCTGCAGCCAATGACAGGTCGACTTGGCCTTGTGTTTTGGATCGTTGTCATGTTGGAACGTCCAAGTACGTCCCATGCGCAGCTTCCTGGCTGATGAGTGCAAATTTGCCTCCAGTATTTGCTGATAACGTGCTGCATTCATCTTTCCTTCAACTGTGACCAAATTTCCTGTGCCTTTGAAGCTCACCCATCCCTACATCATCAATGATCCACCTCTGTGCGTTACAATAGGAATGGTGTTCCTTTCATCATAGGCCTTGTTGACACCTCTCCAAATGTAACATTTATGGTTGTGGCCAAAAAGTTCGATTTTTGGCTCATCACTTCAAATTACCTTGTTCCAGAAGTTTTGAGGCTTGTTTCTGTGCTGTTTGGCGTATTGAAGGCGAGATTCTTTGTGGCATTTGCGCAGTAATGGCTTTCTTCTGGCAACTCGACCATGTAGCCCATTTTTCTTCAAGTGCGTCCTTATTGTGCATCTTGAAACAGCCACACCGATTGCTTTCAGAGAGTCCTATATTTCAGCTGATGTTATGTGTGGGTTTTTCATTGCATCCCGAACAATTTTCCGGGCAGTTGTAGCTGAAATTTTGGTTGGTCAACCTGACCTGGTTTGGTTTCTGGGCATGTTATCAGGACAAAATCACCAGTGTATGTAAACTTTTGAACAGTGTCATTTTGATGTTTTTGGTTGTCATTATGATTTAAAAAGAGAAAACACAGAAGTTTGACAATAAATGGTTTCAACCAACCACTAACCCTAAGTTTTTGTGTTATCATTCATATTCTCTGAAAAAAGGCCAAAAAAACCTAAAAATCTGCCGGGGTATGTAAACTTTTTAGCACAACTGTATAAGGGGGGACTGTTATATATAAGGGGGCTATTATAGGAGAGGAACTATTATATATAAGGGGGAGGCTGTTATACAGTATATAAGGGGCTATTATGTATAAGGGAGGAACTATTTATATATATATATATATATATATATATATATATATAAGGAGGAGTCTGTTATATATAAACTGGGAACTGTTATTTAGTAAGGGGGCTGTTAAATATAAGTGGGCTATTATACAGTGGGGAAAATAAGTATTTAGTCAGCCACCAATAGTGCAAGTTCTCCCACTTAAAAAGATGAGAGAGGCCTGTAATTGACATCATAGGTAGACCTCAACTATGAGACAAAATGAGAAAACAAATCCAGAAAATAACATTGTCTGATTTTTAAAGAATTTATTTGCAAATTATGGAGGAAAATAAGTATTTGGTCAATAACAAAAGTTCATCTCAATACTTTGTTATATATCCTTTGTTGGCAATGACAGAGGTCAAACATTTTCTATAAGTCTTCACAAGGTTGGCACACACTGTTGCTGGTATGTTGGCCCATTCCTCCATGCAGATCTCCTCTACAACAGTGATGTTTTGGGGCTGTCGCTGGGCAACATGGACTTTCAACTTCCTCTAAAGGTTTTCTATGGGGTTGAGATCTAGAGACTGGCTAGGACCTTAAAATGCTTCTTACGAAGCCACTCCTTTGTTGCCTTGGTGGTGTGCTTGAGATCATTGTCATGCTGAAAGACCCAGCCACGTTTCATCTTCAATGCCCTTGCTGATGGAAGGAGGTTTGCACTCAAAATCTCACGATACATGGCCTCATTCATTCTTTCATGTACAAGGATCAGTCATCCTGGTCCCTTTGCAGAGAAACAGCCCCAAAGCATGATGTTGCCACCCCCATGCTTCACAGTAGGTATGGTGTTCTTTGGATGCAACTCAGCATTCACTCTCCTCCAAACACGACGAGTTGTGTTTCTACCAAACAGTTCTACTTTGGTTTCATCTGACCATATGACACTCACCCAGTACTCTTCTGGAACATCCAAATGCTCTCTAGCAAACTTCAGACAAGCCCAGATATGTACTGACTTAAGCAGGGGGACACGTCTGGCACTGCAGGATCTGAGTCCCTGGCGGCGTAGTGTGTTACTGACGGTAGCCTTTGTTACTTATGTCCCAGCTTTCTGCAGGTCATTCACTAGGTCCCCCCGTGTGGTTCTGGGATTTTTGCTCACCGTTCTTGTTATCATTTTGACCCCACGGGGTGAGATCTTGCATGGAGCCCCTGATCGAGGGAGATTATCAGTGGTCTTGTATGTCTTCCATTCTCTAATTATTGCTCCCACAGTTGATTTCTTCACACTAAGCTGCTTGCCTATTGCAGATTCAGTCTTTCCAGCCTGGTGCAGGTCTACAATTTGGTTTCTGGTGTCCTTCCACAGCTCTTTGGTCTTCACCATAGTGGAGTTTGGAGTGTGATTGTTTGAGGTTATGGACAGGTGTCTTTTATACTGATAACAATGTCAAACAGGTGCCATTACTACAGGTAATGAGTGGAGGACAGAGGAGCCCCCTAAAGAAGAAGTTACAGGTCTGTGTGAGCCAGAAATCTTGCTTGTTTGTAGGTGACCAAATACTTATTTTCCACCATAATTTGCAAATAAATTCTTAAAAAAATCAGACAGTGTGATTTTATAGATATGTTTTCTCATTTTGTCTCTCATAGTTGAGGTCTACCTATGATAACAATTACAGGCCTCTCTCATCTTTTTAAGTGGGAGAACTTGCACGATTGGTGGCTGACTAAATACTTTTTTTCCCCATGGTAAGGGGGGACCGTTATATATAAGGGGGGCTACTATAGGAGAGGAACTATTTTATATATAAAGAGCGCTATTATAAGAGAGGAATTCTATATAAGGGGGCTATTATAAGGGGAGACTAATATATATAAGGGGGCTATTATTTATAAGGGAGGAACTATTTATAAGGGGGCTATTATTTATAAGGGAAAAAAACTATTAAATATAAGGGACCATTATAAGAGGAAATTATTCTATATAAGGGGGGCTGTTATAAGGGGGAAACATATAAGGCGGGCTATTTATAAGGGAAGAACTATTTCTAATAGGCCTATAATAAGGGGGGGGGGGGCACTGGAAATATGATGACGTTGTTGGTATATCAGCATTTGGGGCCCCGCTTTTAATTTTGCCCAGGGCCACAGTTTGTCTAAAACCAGCCCTGATTGTCATACATCTGTAGGTGCTAAGCAGGAAGTCATAAACATGTATATGAATATGTATTGGATTCCATCTGCTTACACCCTGTCACAGCCTACAGTTAGTTGAAAAATTATTTTTTTCTAATTTAGAGTGTATTTGGTTTTACTTTCCCTTTCCTTTTTCCCTTACTTCTTCTCCTTCTTTCCTTGCTTTTCTCTCCCACAGCCATAGGTGAGAGTGGGGAGGCTATAGTGGTGTAGGGGATGTGATGGAAGTTAAAGGAATGTGGGGAAGATTGGAACTATTAGATTGCAACTATTCAGTGGGTGAAATAAGTTTTGAACATGTCACCAATTTTCTAAGTGAATATATTTCTAAAGGTGCTATTGACATGAATTTCTCACCAGATATTGGTAACAACCCATCCAATCCACACAGACAAAGAAATCAAACCATAGATGTCCATAAATCATGTGTAATAATGAGAAATGACACAGGGAAAAAGTGTTGAACACGCGTACTGAAATTTATTTAATACTTCGTAGAAAAGTCTTTGTTGGCGATAATAGTTTCAAGACGCCTCCTGTGTGGAGAAACTAGTCGCAAGCATTGCTCAGGTGTGATTTTGGCCCATTCTTCCACACAAACACTCTTCAAATCCTGAAGGTTCAGTGGGCTCCTTCTATGAACTCTGAGCTTTAGTTTCTTCCATAGATTTTCTATTCAAACTTCATTGTTGGTATGGTATTTTTGTGGTGATATGCAGTACCTTTTGGCCTCCAAACATGGTGAGTATTATGGCATCCAAAGAGTTCAATTTTGGTCTCATCTGACCAGACTATATTCTAGTATTTCACAGCCTAGTCTATATGTTGTTGAGCAAACTTTAAATGCATTTGAACATGCTTTTTGCTCAGCAATGGAGTCTTACATGGTGAACGTGCATACAGGCCATGGAGATTGAGGGCATTACTTATTGTTTTCTTTGAAACAATTGTACCTGTTGATTCCAGGTCTTTCTGTAGCTTTCCAGAGGTGGTGTTTGGCTCTTGGACAGTTATTCTCATAATTCATTTCACTTATCTGTCTGAACTCTTGTGGATTATGGCCTAACAGTGCTCGCTGGAACCTTCATACTTTAGAAGTTCTTCAGTAACCTATGCCATCAGTATGTTTCACAAGGTTGTGAAGGCCTTGAGACAGCTCACTGGTTTTTCCCATCTTGAGATGTTTCTTGTGTGGCACCTTAGTAATGAGACATCTTTTTATAGGCCATCATTTGAACCAGCTGATATTATTTGTCACTAAGTGACAGGATTGCTTTCTAATTACTGGTAGATTTCAGTTGGTGTCATGACTCCCCATGGCATCTCTTTCTTCATGTGTTCAATACTTTTTCCCTGTGTCATTTCTCCTTATTACACATAACTTAATTAATGGACATCTATGGTCTGATTTCTTTGCCTGTGTGGATTGGATGGGTTGTTACTGACATCTGGGGTGAATTTCATGTCAATAGCACCTTTAGAAATATATTTACTTAGAAAATTGGTTACAGTTTCAATACTTATTTCACCCACTGTATATTAATATATATTAACCACTTCTGGACCACCCATTGGTATTATACTTGCGGATAG
Source organism: Leptodactylus fallax (assembly GCA_947044405.1). NCBI lineage: Eukaryota > Metazoa > Chordata > Amphibia > Anura > Leptodactylidae > Leptodactylus > Leptodactylus fallax. Next base: position 3,833,135 of record CAMRHE010000183.1, read on the forward strand.
TGGCTTCCTTGTTCTGCAAAGACGTACCGGTATGTCCATGCAATTTTCAGCAGCTGCACAAAATCCTGCAGCTGCTGAAATAGAGAGCCGGAGCTCCAAGAGAGAAGGCAGGGAAGGTTTATTACCGTCGCTCCCTTCCCGATCGCTGTGTACACAGCGCTCAATGAGCACTGTATAAACAGCTGTGTTAACCTCCATTATGCGGCAGTCACGTGATCCGCCGGGATCAGAGTATGTTAGAGCTGCTGGGTCCTAAAGGACCCAGATCAGCTCTATAGTAATGTGCAGGAGGCTGCATTGCTCCTGCAACTTGGGCTAAATGTATCAGCCCCAGTTAAAGAAATCAGTTAGAGAAATCAGCCTCCCCCCAAAAAAAAAAAATTGTGATCAGATGTCCCCAAAGGTCTATTATGACCTTATGGGGACACAATGTAAAATAAATAAATAAATAAATAAAATGAATAGAAAAGTAAAAAAAATAAATATTAAAATAAAATAATTTAAAAAATAAAATAATACTTCAAAAACACCCCCTTATTACAGGTTCTAGCCCCACCCCCAATGACACCATACAAAATAAAAATTACCATAACGGAGAGGAAAATCTATTTTAGGCTAAGGCCCCACATTGCAGAAATGCAGCCTTTTTTGTTACAGATTTTGTTGTGGTTTTTTGAGCCAAAGCCATGAGTGGATTGAGCAGAAGGTAGAAGTATAAGAACTTCCTATATATTTCCCATTCCTTCTGTAGCCATTATTGGCTTTGGCTCAAAAAACCGCAACAAAGTCTGCAACAAAAAAAGCTGCTTTTCTGCAACGTGGGGCCGTAGCCTTAAAAAGTTTTTTAGTAGCACTTTGTGCTATTAAATAAAAAAAAAAAGAAAAGTGATAAACAGACACGTTTTCCCTCTTCTTTTGTTTATATTTTTCTGGATATAAAAAAAATTTAAAAAAACATGCAAAAATAAAAACAACATAAAGCCCTATGTGTCACTGAAAAAAGACGCAGAAATTAGTTGAATAACCCAAATGATAAAAATGTTACAGCCCTTAAAACTGCACATACAAAATACCCAAAAATGTGTCTGGTCCTAGACCAGAAATAGGCCCGGTACTGAAGTGGTTAATGGACTCTTGTTGTTGTCGAACGATTTTAAGAGTATGTGATGTAGAAATATGGAAATTGAGAGGTAAGTTTTTGTAATATATTTCTTCCATCTCTTTATTACTGTAATGTTTTCTTTATGTATTTTGTAACTGTTATGAATTTAATTAACAAAAAAAAAGTGTACTTGTCCAGTTTTAAAGATTCAGGTTATATTGGTAAATGACTCTTAGTGGACTTATGTGCTTTCTGCTGCTGTTTTGCAACATCATTTTACTGTAATTTGAAAAAAACATGCGGCAAAACTGGGGCAATAGTGCCACTTGTCATGTGCCTACCTTCAAATTCTGTCTGTCTAGCTAAAGTTTTATGGGTACATTAAATGTGCAAATGGAAAATCTGATTAAGACTAAGGCTGAGAGCTGTAGCCAAAAAATGCTGTGTAAAAGACCGCGGAGGAAACGCACCGCGTTTTTTCCGCAGCATTTTTCATAGAAAGTTCACAGAGTTTTCCTCTGCGTATTTTCTGTTTTTCCATACCTATATGGAAAATAATTGATGCAAGCGTTTTTGAAATTGCAGTATTTCCGCTGCAGATTTTTTTCTGCAATGTGTGGATGGGGTTAACCAGAATTCCATCCACTTTGCAGGTACTGCAATAAGCTGTGTATTTTGCCGCGGAATTTCCATTGCAGTCGAAAGGTTGTGTATTCGCAACGTGGGGCCCCACATTGTGGAAACGAAGCGTTTCTTGTTGCAGATTTTGTTGCGTTTTTTTTAGCCAGGAGTTTATTTAACAGAAGGGAAACGTCTAACCGCTTTCCTTTATATTATATTATCCATTCCTTTTCAAGCAACTCCTGACTTTGGCTCAAAAGAGCACAGAAAAATCTGCAACAAAAAAGCTGCATTTTCACAATTGGGGGGGGGGGCGAGTCTTAGGGCAGCATGTTTTCATGACAGATCAGCTTTAAATTATTTTGCATAAATTATTAAGCACAAAACTGAGAACAATATGAGTACGCATGCATTTGATTGATATTGTTTTAGGTGAATTCTTTAAATTCTAACACAAGCTGGAAGATCAATCTATTTATGCAGTACAAGGACTACATGGAGGATGTCCTGAAAGGGGTAAGAATGAAAATATGACATATATGTTTTAATATTTCTCATTACTCCTGAACTACATAAAAAACTTTTTTCCATTTTAATTGATTCTAAATCTATATAGAGACATTTCATGGCTATGTCTTTGTGTAGTTAAATCCAGCAGTCATGTGATGCTCCACTTCTCATCTCAGTAATCTAAGGACTATATGGCAGATGTACTGCAGAATCAGACTACACACAGGAGACACGTAATTCTGTTTTGGAGCTGCACACAACAGTAGGAAATCTAGATGAGACTTGCAAAGTTTAAATGTACCTATGTGGACTTTTATAGATGTACCATAGCAGAAAAAAATGCACTTTAATCATGTTACAGGGCATGCTTGCAAGTGCCTTATAGGTGTTGACAATCCAGTGAAGACTCTTGGCTATTTCCCAATAATGTATCACGGAATTCTGTTCAAGCAACAGATTTCAGGCCTACAGATTATCACATCAGGGAACACTGGATCTGTCATTCAAGAAGAAAAGCAAGGCATTAGGGAGGATTTTCTGACGAATAGCCAGGAATCTTCACTGGCTTGCCAACGCTCATATGATGCTTGCATTCCAGATTCTTTTTGTTTTTGTTTTTTGCAACATTTTAGGTTTTATCAAATACACTCCAAGACATAGAACTTGCACCAAATTTTCATGTTTTAGCACTAGTTTTGCACTTTATTTTGTGCTTCCTTGATGCTCATATTTATTATTTACTTCTGTATAATGTTTATAGGGGGATGTTGTTCGCCTCTTTCATGCTGAGCAAGAGAAGTTTCTCACATGTGATGAATATAAATCTCGGCACCATGTATTTCTGCGTACCACTCTGCGCCAGTCAGCTACTTCAGCTACTAGCTCCAATGCACTCTGGGAGGTGGAAGTAAGAAGCATTATGTCTTTTATTTAAAGCTTTTAATGTTTTTTTGGGGGATCTCACACCCCCTTCTGTATTGAAAATTGTCCACTTTTTAACACAGCCGTATACAGCAATAAACATGTACCGTGTAGTTCATATTATTTTTTATGGTAGTCTTTGTCTGGTGGGACTGTTTGAATGCAAATACCAAACATGGTATGAATTTTGCTTGAGTTGGTTTTTGCAAATTGATACTATTCAAGTGTGTGCAGTTACTAGTCATCCTGAAAGTGGCACATACAGTACGTAATCTGGTGGCATCAAGTTCCAAGAAATAGACATTGAGGCAAGTAAAACACATAACTTTATTGCCAAGTATTGCATCTGTTTTCAGTTATTGCAGAAAGGGCTGTGGAGTTGGTAGGCCAAACCCCTGACTCCTGTATTTTTCCTAAGCCCAACTCCTTCATAAATGGACGACAACCATGGTCAGTCTGAAGCAGCAAAGATCCTTTAACTAGTGACTGAATTGCTATCAAAGTAAATATCCATATAATTAATTATATAATATTAAAAATTGTATAATATAATTGTAAACTATTTAATTTAATTTTGAAGCCGAAGTTGGAAACTTTTTTTCCAACTCTGACTCCACAGCCTTGATTATAGAGTATCCATAGTTAACACAAATACTCTGAGAAGTAAACAAGAACAAATTATATGAAATTCATTTATATGTATTCTTAAATGATACCTGGGACCAGGAATTTCAAAGGCTTTTTCTGGCACTAATAAAATGTAAGTAAAGGCAGGAAATGCTTGTTATATGAATAAACAAACTTAAAGGGATTCTATCATTGGGAAAGGCATTTTTCACTAACACCACGTCAGAATAGCCTTTAGAAAGACTATTCTTCTCCTACCTTTATTTTTCTGCTCCGCGGAGTCTTTTCTTAGAATTTTTGTTTTTCTTCTTTATGCAAATTAGTCTTCAGAAAGCACAGGGGCGTCCCCTGTGCTCAAAGAAGACGCTCTTCCAAAGATCCAGCGCCGCCTCTTTCTTCTTCTGCTGACGCCTCTCCGCCACTTCATCAGCCACCTAGTCTATATTCGGGATTCAAATCCCGCGCATGCTCAGTCGGCTCTGCCATTTCGCGTTGGACAGAGACGACTGCGCATGTCCAGCCGGCCATTTTCATGTGGATTTGGATCCCAAACAGAGACTTGGCGGCTGATGACACGGTGGAGAGGCATCAGCAGAAAAAGAGAGAGGCGGCACTGGATCTTCAGAAGAGCGTCTTCTTTGAGCACAGGGGACGCCCCCTGTGCTTTCTGAAGACTAATTTGCATAAAGAAGAAAAACAAAAAAGGAGAAGAATAGTCTTTCTAAAGGCTATTCCGACGTGGTATTAGTGAAAAATGCCTTTTCCAATGATAAAATACCCTTTAACTGAGTACCTATATGTGCACTTGAACCATTTTTACCATTCCGCATATTTCAGGCTCATGCAGTACTTCCTGGTCTAAACATTTTGGTTGTAGGAGTGTCATTGCTTTCCCAGTTCCCAGCATCCATCCATTGCACCTCCTAGCAAATTTTCATCCATGCCTATTACATCCTTTTCACATTCTCTTTACCCATCCAGTACACCCTTTGATGATGTGCAATACTGGCCCTTTCTTGCTACTTGTTATATACTTATCTATATACAGCATATACATGTACAGTATATAGATAGATATAGAGATATTAATGCGGATCTATATACATATTTATATAGTTACCTATATATGTGTATGTATGTGTATATATATATATATATATATATTATATAAAAACATGGATGTGTATCTCTCTCTCTATATATATATATATATTGACTAAGAATTTCTGTAAAACACTGCGTAATATGTTGGTGCTATACAAGTAACCTTAGATTCATACGACGGTCTGTAGGTGCGCCCAATTTACCAGCCTGAACATCATGCAGGGAGAGGTACTCTTGGGAAAATAGTTATCTATTCTATTAGGAGTCCCTGCCTCCCAGTGACATACTGTCCCATGTGATTATAGTACAGGACAGTATGTCTCTGGGAGGCAGGGACTCTTAGCATCATAGATAACTATTTTACCAAGAGTCCTCCCTGCATTATGGTCACTCCGGTAAATCTGAAACACACGTGGACCAATTTTCACGTATCAAACTTGGTCGTGTGAATCTAGGGTAAGAGAACTAAATAAATAATGTGTGAGTTGGAATTCTCCAAAACAATCACCCAATACAAATTGCTACAGACATGCGTGCACGTGCATCTACACCGCTCCTTACAGTCCACATATTGACAGATGCTGAGAGACAGTGTAAGTAGTGTAACTAAAACTGTCTCTCTGTCTGACTTTGTCATACAATCGGGACCCATGATACAACACTTTCCAGTAAGGCTGTGATCACTCGGTGCATTTTTGCAGAGGCACACATGTGGTCTTAAAAAATGTATGTGGTTTTCTGATTTTTTGGGCAAAAACGCGCCATGTGAAAACAGCCTCAGTAGGACCCTGCATGATGCTGATGATCAAGCATTCACATGTATTGCAGGGGAGAGAAACATGTTGCTTGTCTCTTTCACTCTCAATATGCATTTTTGCATACTATGCTGCCAGCCTGTCAGTGTCCACAAAATCCTCCCCCCCATTCATGGAAGAATGCCTGTGCAAGAGAGGCTGGGGAGAGGCTTGAAGAGTAAAAAAAAATCAAAACTGTTTTTGTGTGTCTAATCACAGTTGTGATCATATAGATGTGCAAGCAGGTGCTGGCTACTCAGATGAATAGGACCAGCCCCCACCTCTGCCTGGCTGCTCTGGCATTCAGTAAAGTGTAGAAAAATGCTGCTTATCAGTAATGACATCACATTCATGGTGGGAATGGCCAACATTGAAGTGTACATGTGTACAATTGACAGAGTATGATCAGGACCAGTAAGCAAGTGATTGTAACAGGGGATGTGTTGCTCATACAGTTCTGAGTATAGGCTGCTTAAGAAAAAAAGGTTATTTCCATCTTTCACTTTTTTCTCACATCAGATAAATACAAAAAATAAATATATTGCATGCCTGTAATGCATGTTCCTACCAGGATTTTTTATGTCTTTTTTTCTTATTTTTTTATTGCAGGTTGTACATCATGATCCTTGTAGAGGGGGTGCTGGTCATTGGAACAGTTTATATAGATTTAAACATCTTGCAACTGGGAATTACCTTGCCGCAGAGGTGGGTTTTAAGTTTGCACTATAGTGATGCTTGTTGTGCTATGTATGTAACTACAAGGTGTTGTTTATAGGTAAAATTGATTGTGCTTGTACCTAATGTTTAATGTAACAGTAAGAAGCATACATAAAAATATGAAGGTATGAGATCATCTAGTCTTTCGTGGTGCTTTTACTGTCACTCACTTCAGTGAGTGACAAAAGGATACTGTCCGTGGTGAGCTCCATGCAGAAGAAGAAGTCCCATCCCATGCATGAGACTTTGATCGCGCTGGGCAGTACTGTCAGTGACCGACTGCTCCACCCTAAGTGTGAGAAGGAGCGCTATTGGAAGTCTTTCCTCCCCACCGCGGTTAGGCTGTACAACCAACACCGACCTAAGCGGTGATCAATACACACAGAGAACTGAAATATCTTTCTGCCTGTTAAATCCCCCCCCTCCTCTGCTAGGTCCCATCTGTCTGTCTACTATCAATGTAATGCCTCTTACCTTGGAACATTCCTCTTACCTTGGAACATTCCTGTACATGTTGTATTTGTATTTGAATCTGCTTATCTTTGCTGCTGTAACACACTGAATTTCCCCATTGTGGGACTATTAAAGGACTATTATTATTATATTATTATTATATTATTATTCATTAGTAAATGGTAATCCATTGCTCTTCATGGTAACCATATGGGTGATTACCTCTATTAGTATTGTTTTCTAACAATGTTGCAATAATTATAGCAATTGTTTCTTTAGGTTTTTGAACATTTTTCTCAGCAGAATTGCCATAGCTATGTGGAAATATATCAATAATGTGGTATGTTCTGTTTTCTGCAAGCTATGTCAGTAGCTGTGTGTTTGTGTGTGGAATAATGTGCCCTTTACTGCAGAATACAACACTAATGGGAGTAATCGTGGAGCTCTGTGACCAAATGAAAGCCCTGGGCTTAGAGTTTATACATTTTCTGTTTTACAATGAGTTTCAGTTTACAACTAGCTGATTTCATGAGATAATCCTCAGATTTGGGCTTGTTTTCCTTCACTGAATGTGTTTAAACTCCCAAAGGCTAAGGTCCCACGTAGTGAAATGCAGCAAAAAATACGCTGTGGAAAAAGATGCAGTGGAAAGAAGATTCTCTTCTTTCATATGATACTAAGGTTGCAGCTCTATCTATAATAATAATAATAATAACAATAATAATAAATTTCATTCATATAGCGCCAAAATATTCCGCAGCAGTGTACAATTTGTAGGGTTCAAGTACTGACAAAAAAGATACATTACAAAGAAATAGTCAATTCACACACTGGGACTGAGGGCCCTGCTCGCAAGAGCTTACAATCTATGAGGTAGAGGGGGTGACACAGGAGGTAGCAGGGGCGGCATCAGACGTAGCATTGCTTATACAATGGTCAGACAATTTTGTAATAGAGGTTACTGTCATTACACATATATAAAGCTGTATGCGCCGTCACCAGTCGTGTCCTTTAACGTGCAGATGGTGCCTGGACATATAAAGTTAGTCTGATACGGCATCATATCCTGTGAGGTAAGGTATCTAAATTATTTCCAGGGATATCACTGGTTGAAAACACAGTCGGGATTAGGAATTTTATATCATGTATATTATAGAGCTGCATATAAATATCCTAATCCTGACTGTGTTTTAAACCAGTGATATCTCTGGAAATAATTTAGATAGCGCTACAACCTTAGTATCATGTGAAAGGTTCTTTCCTCTGCATCTTTATCCACAGCGTATTTTTGCTGCATTTCGCTACATGGGACCTTAGCCTTTAGGAGTTTAACACATTCATTTCATAAGGTCTGAGATATAACTTTGAAGTTTTCTCTACATGTTACACAGCCCTGTACTCCCGTACACAGTAATATTCAGTGAGAGGCAGGAACAGCTCTCAATACAGAAGCAAGGGAAAGAGTGAACAAATGCAGGATTTCACAGAAATGATCCAAAATTTGTTAATAAAGTATATTACAAAATGTATTTATGACACAAATGCTGCCAGAAAATCAAAAGTTGTCCAAAGGTTTAGTTACAAGTTAAGGAAAGGTGTGTCTCAGTTTATAGGGATTCATTGTGTGATAAGAGACATGAAAAAACATGTTTTCCCAAAGTTTCAGTAGAGTCATGTAAAGGTGTTAAAGGTGTGTGTATGTGCAATCTTCAGCTGCCTATTTCAGTTAGTCTGGAGTTGCATAAAATGCCAGAATGTCAGGAATTTTCACACAGATGGAATAATTATAGTAAAAAAAATATCTAATAAATAAAGTGTACATTGTAAGTAATACATTATCTTATATGCAGCTCATGCTGTGGGCTTACTACATCTGTATAAATGTGATTCACTAACCTGCTACTGTACATTAGAGTAGGTTAGCCGCCAACCACTTTTCAGCATCTAACCTGCTGCGAGTACTGCCCATTCGTCCCCAGTCTAAAGCCTTAATTATGTGTTACTGTTTTGGTCAGTATTTTGTAGGGCTGTGGAGTTGATAAGCCAAAGCACCGACTCCAACTCCTCTATTTTTTTACAGCCGGACTGTGACTTCTGCTCCTTCATAAATGGTTGACAACCAGCAGTGAAGTTTCTGTAATTCACAATAAAACTAGTGATTGAATTCATATCAAAAAAATTAGCAACAATGACTGCATCTAATTAATTATACATTATTAAAAATTGTATAATATCATTTAAAATAGTTAATCATTTTATTTTGAAGCTGGCAACTTTTTTCCAACTCCACCCAAAATTTGTCCCGACTCCACAACTCCAACTCCACAATCCTGGTATTTTCCATCAGTGATGGCACTCCAGAGTGAAGCGTAATGGAAAGGTTTGCACCTGTTCTCTGTTTTTGACCCGCTGGTTTTAGCACACAGTCACTAATGCAAAACACTGAGCAAAAGACTGATGTATGAGTAAGGCTTTAGGGGGGATTCCTATCCGCAGATGCTTAATTGATATAAAACACCCCCACCCTTTTCAAAAAAAGAAGTCTGCAGCATCTACAGTTGGGACAAAGAACGGTACAGTGCAGCCACTGAAGTACATCTTTTATAAAGAAAGAGGGAGTCGTACATTTCAGTCAGTTAGTGGTTACCGCAGAATAAAGACGATTCTGTAAAAGAGACCTGTGGCTACTCCTACATGAAACAATAAGTAGGATGTATGTATCTTTTGAATGTGAGTTTTGTACAAGTATTATGTACAGACATACTGATAAAAATGTTGATTTTACATATATAGTAACTAAATAGTTAAAGACTAAAATCATTTGACACGATAGCATAAAATGATTTACTATGTAGGATTGAAAGTGCTGCAAAATGAAAAGGGATTCCCCCTGCAAAGCTTTTGGTCTGCAAACCAACTGTTTGATTCAAGACATTTTTTATAAGTTAAAGACGAATGGATTTGTCATACTTCCTTCGTATTTAACCTTTCAATATCTGTGTGGCCTGTTAAACTGGTTTGCACAAAGTATACTGTATATGGTTCCCTGGATGTTTTTTTATCTGTATTTTTGTGTTATTTATATAGCAATTGCTTATACTGCAACTCTGTTTAGTGGATGTATTTATTTACCTATTTTACAGTCCTGAGCAGTGCTCACAATTGAAATTTTTCTATAAACTGTACACTTACATGCTATGACCAGTTTCAGGTCTTAGTAATTTTGAAGCGTGGGAAAAAACTGACAACAAAAAGTACCAATTCCATTTATTTGATAGCAAAGTTGGATTAAAGTCTATGATTTATTTTATTTTGAAGCCTTTTAATGACTTCCTTCTAAAATGGAGTTACCTGTAATGATGTACATGCATACATGTATTACAGTCCAAAATTAATCAAAAAGCAAAATGCAGACTAAATAAGTAATATTACCATGCTGAGAAGTACTTACAAAGGAATTGCAATGTGAACAAGTGTGGACAAGTAGAAAGAAATAAATAGAAACTGACAGCTCTGTGGGGACTTTTGGGAACAATGAGGTTCATGTCCAAAGTTGGTAAGGAGTGTTTGGTTTTACAATACTAAGCAGTTTAATGGTACAATGGTATACAAGAGAACCAACTCTAGGCTGCATTGACATTTAGGTGAATTTGCAGTAAACAGATGAATTTTCTGTAATGTCTGAGATGTAAGGAAAGTTAGATTTTTGTGTTAGATTTCCTTAGATAGGGTGCTGCTAGATCAGAGTCTTATAGCGTGACAGACATGCTTAAGAGAAAATATAAAGGTGAAATCCATTATTTGAACAATAGGTGGTTTAGCAAATATTTAGGTATTTACAGATTTTGACTACCGTAAATTATTTGTGGAATGAATATTGTACGTCGATGTCTTTTGGGGATTATTCCATCCTTATGAAAAACTCTATTTACTTATTTAACATTTACTCTCTATATGTTTTTATATAAAAAAGATATTTTAAATCTACTGAAAAGTTGGTCAAAATAACTAATAAGTAACTGCAGTATCTTACTTTATACATCAAATGGCACACTCACATCTACAGTATGTAGGACATATGATGATTTATTTTGCAGCTTTGCAGCAATGGAAAGGTAGGAGCACTGCTGATTTTCCTCTGCAATAAAATAGTGGCTGTTCTCCTTCCTTGCAAAGCTACTAGTAGCCAACAGCTTTGGCCCTCTCAAACCGAGTAAGATCTGTTCGCATTACACGGGTAATGGGTATGGCTTCTGTTTCATGCATGTGCCAGGAAAAGCTTCCAGTCTCTGATAGAGGCCTGCAATGAATCACACTGTATAGATATTCAGTAGGATACATTGCCTATACGGTCCCAACATAAAAACCCATACTGTGCATTATACTTTTTTATACTGCATACCATTGTATGTAGTCTACTACTCTATGCCATACCTATTTTTTTTTTCTTTCTTGCTTTTTTTTGTCAGTATAGGGCCTCATGAAGAGCAAGGACCCTATAGACATGCTTACCGTGAGCTTTTCCTGGTGTACATGCTAAGCCGACGTCATTAACATAATTTGAACAGAGTATACCTATGTTAGACACTAAAGTGAAATAGTGTTTCACTGCAGTTTCAGCACAATTTTTCGTAATGACAGGCCATCAAGAGTTTCCGTGGGGAAGTTGAAATGTACATCATTTCACAAAAAGCACATCAATATACATAATTAATACATGTCTATTGCCTCTTGTCTGGTGTTCCTAGATTTAAGAATACAAGTTCTGGGAACTGTTTACAAAACTGTATCATTAAAAAGATACATGTAAAAGGCGAGATGACTTTACCTACTAATATCATGGTCTAAATTATCTTTAGGGTAGGTTCACACTACCGTTATTAATGTTTATTGCTGTCATCCATCATAGCTACAGACATTAATGGTAAAAGTGCAACAAACAAACAAAAAATGGCCAGCACTGCCAAACAATGTGAATGGGAAATGGAGGTGTATGTTGCTGTGGCTGCAATACAAATGTCAGCACAACAAGTTACAGCAGCACTCTGCTAGCTCCAAAAGCATTACTGCAAATACCTACTGTATATTAAAATTCATGAAAATGAGGTTCTTGTTTTTTTACAGTTTGATCTAACTTTATTTAAGCCCATCTACAAACAACAAGGTGACCTCATTAGATGGGTCCCTACATTAAAATGACTCTCCTCTTATGGCCTTGGCCTCGCACGATTAAAGGGTAAGTGTATTTCACTCATATTTTGCCTAACATTCACCACAAACTGCTTCATCTCTCTGGACTTGTGGCCGCTGAATGAATAGGGGAGAAATACACTTAATGGCCAGTGGCTGAAATACACTTGCCCTCTAATGATGTGAGGCCAAGGAAATAAGAGGTGAGTCATTTTAGTGCAGGGACCCATCTAATAGTGGTCACCTTGTCGTTGGCAGATGGACTTAAATACAGTTTTATCAAATGTAAAAAAACAAGAACCTAACTTTACTGTATTTTTATATTCAGTAAGTATAAGCAGTAATGCTCTTGGTGATAGCAGAGTGCTGTTGCAACTTGTGTTCGCATTAACGTTTGTAAATGAGGCTGACAGAGCCCCATCTGTCTAGTATCCATCTGCATCCATGTCCATATAAAAAACATTACAAAACTTTTCCTCCGTCATATTCTTTACTTTTTCTGAGAGAAGAAAAAGTCATGCATGCAGGAGTTTTTCTTCTGTTATAAAAGTAAACACGCATAACGGATTAAAGCTTCCATCATGCTTCTTACATTAAAGGGGGCTCCATCTGCATCTGTCACTCTACTACCATTAATGTTCATCCATCCTATGATGGATGAGAGCAGTGGATGTTTATTGACACAAAGCTAACACGTAGAGCTTCAGACATAAAAATGTATAGAAATTGTTCCCTAAAAGATAAGAATGCCCAGAGTAAACCCAGCCTAATAGATATTCGACAAACAAAAAAACAATTAGTCTTGTTAAAAAATGATATGAAGTAATTTAATTTGTTACTAGAAAGACTGATGGCAAGAATAAATTTCTTAAAAGTCTAAAAAAGACTGTTTGTCCTTGGCACAGTTGAACTGTTCAGTGTTTCTCTGGAAACTGCAAGTAGTAGTTGTTGACAGCATTGACAAAGTTTACAGAATTGTTAAAGTTGGCTCACATGGAAAGGAAGTGATGCTTTTCACTTTGTTCAACTGGCATAAAATTAGACATAGCAGAGGGTAAATTATTCCTTATCAAACTTAGGTGGTGAGCGTGGCCCAGTTTTTTTTTTTATTACTTTTTAGTAATGTTATATTTAATTGATGTTATTCTATATTTGCATATTCCTTTGTAGTACACTTTGCATATGCATTATGTATATCAGTCCTTCTGTCTCTTGGTTCGATATACAGTGGGGAAAAAAGTATTTAGTCCTCCACCAATTGTGCAAGTTCTCCCACTTAAAAAGATGTGAGAATCCTGTTATTGACATCATAGGTAGACCTCAACTATGAGAGACAAAATGAGAAAACATATCTAGAAAATCACATTGCCTGATTTTTAAAGAATTTATTTGCAAATTATGGTGGAAAATAAGTATATGGTCACCTACAAACAAGCAACATTCCTGGCTCTCACAGACCTGTAACTTCTTCTTTAAGAGGCTCCTCTGTCCTCCACTCATTACCTGTAGTAATGGCTCTTGTTTGACATTGTTATCAGTATAAAAGACACCTGTCCACAACCTCAAACAGTCACACTCCAAACTCCACTATGGTGAAGACCAAAGAGCTGTGGAAGGACACCAGAAACCAAATTGTAGACCTGCACCAGGCTGGGAAGACTGAATCTGCAATAGGCAAGCAGCTTGGTGTGAAGAAATCAACTGTGGGAGCAATAATTAGAAAATGGAAGACATACAAGACCACTGATAATCTCCCTCGATCAGGGGCTCCACGCAAGATCTCACCCCGTGGGGTCAAAATGATCACAAGAATGGTGAACAAAAATCCCAGAACCACACTTGGGGACCTAGTGAATGACCTGCAGAAAGCTGGGACTAACGTAACACACTACGCCGCCAGGGACTCAGATCCTGCAGTACCAGACGTGTCCCCCTGCTTAAGCCAGTACATATCCTGGCCCGTCTGAAGTTTGCTAGAGAGCATTTGGATGTTCCAGAAGAGTACTGGGAGAATGTCATATGGTCAGATGAAACCAAAGTATAACTGTTTGGTAGAAACACAACTCGTCGTGTTTGGAGGAGAGTGAATGCTGAGTTGCATCCAAAGAACACCATACCTACTGTGAAGCATTGGGGTGGCAACATCATGCTTTGGGGCATTTTTCTCTGCAAAGGGACCAGGACAACTATCCGTGTACATGAAAGAATGAATGGGGCCATGTGAGATTTTGATTGCAAACCTCCTTCCATCAGCAAGGGCATTGAAGATGAAACGTGGCTTAGTCTTTCAGCATGACAATGATCCCAAGCACACCACCAGGGCAACAAAGGAGTGGCTTCGTCAGAAACATTTCAAGGTCCTGGAGTGGCCTAGCCAGTCTCCAGATCTCAACCCCACTGAAAACCTTTGGAGGGAGTTGAAAGTCCGTGTTACCCAGCGACAGCCCCAAAACATCACTGCTTTAGAGGAGATCTGCATGGAGGAATGGGCCAACATACCAGCAACAGTGTGTGCCAACCTTATGAAGACTTACAGAAAACGTTTGACCTCTGTCATTGCCAACAAAGGATATATAACAAAGTATTGAGATGAACTTTTGTTATTGACCAAATACTTATTTTCCACCATAATTTGCAAATAAATTCTTTAAAAATCAGACAAAGTGATTTTCTGGATTTGTTTTCTCATTTTGTCTCTCTTAGTTGAGGTCTACCTATGATGACAATTACAGGCCTCTCATCTTTTTTAAGTGGGAGAACTTGCACAATTGGTGGCTGACTAAATACTTTTTTTCCCCACTGTATCTATTGTGTGCTATGTTTACAGTATATGACACAGTTATACATTGGGACAATTTCTTGACTTGTAGATCCGACGGATGCTTCTGATGTTTGCCCCTGTTTAGGCATTCAGTGTTATATGTCACCCATGAACTTGTATGCTATGATACATAAGAGTGATTTAGTCTTTTGCTTGTTGCATATACTTTTTAATAATGAGTATTAAGGTATATAGGTGATATCATCAGGTATATTGTCTAGTATGGCAGTATTGTTCCATGTGGCATATTTAAATGATTATTCAGGACTATAATACTGAGCTTTACATCATCTTCTCAGGCCAGTGACATGAAGTTCATTGGTAGTTCATAAGTTTTTGTCTCCACCACTAAGAGACTCAGGATTCGATTTCCTTCCTGCTGCTATTGTAGAGGAGGGGCTTCTTCTCCCTGGTCTCAGGAGGTTGTGCTGTCTGTGTGTGTCAGCATGCTGTTTCTGTACATAGTGCTACTGTACAATAGTAGTAGGTAATAGAGTAGAACTTCAGCCTTCACATCAGTGGCTATTTGCTACCTGTAATACAGCTATCATTATTGCTATCCTATGTTTTAGATAGGAATGAATGTATTACAGCTAGCAAACCATCCTCACTGCCAAATACAGTACAAAAAACAGGTGAGAATCTATCACATTCATTACACTAGCTTCCTGACAGTAAAAGTAGTAATGGAAGGAAGAAAGGACCAATTTCCAAGACTGTAAACAATGGATGCAAACGGATCAGCCCTTACCAGATCGTTGTTTTCTTTAGAAGAGTGCTTTTTATTGTTTATCAAACCAACACAATTTTTTCTTGTTTCTACTTAGTAAAAGTAGTAAATCCACTACAAACTTATCACCCTCATCCACAAAGCGCTCCATGGTGCTGTACCTCCCTACATTTCCTCTCTCATCTCGGTTTATCACCCAAGCCGTATTTTCCATTCAGGCAATGATTAAGACTAATATCTAGTAACAGAACCTTCCACTCCCCTATCCAAGACTTCTCCTGAGTTGCAACACTTCTCTGGAATGCTCTACCCTGGACAGTCAGATTAGCTCACAACTTGTAAGGCTTCAAGCAGACTTCTCTTCAGGCAGGCCTATCACAATTCCTAGTCTAAATCATTCTGCAGTTAGGCTCCCTCAAACTAACCCTCCTCTGTTCACGCCCCCTTATTATCCCATAGGACATGCCTTATCGGACTCTAACCTTGTATGCCCAGGCACTTTAGATCTGTATATAAGAGGACACTGGTGATGACTCATAGCTTGATTTATTTGTGTAATTAAAATAACCACTATCATAAAAATGGCTAGTCCACTGTATAAGCAATGCTACCTCCTATGCTGCCCCTTGCTACCTCTGGTGTCACCCCCTCTACCTCAAAGATTGTAAACTCTTGGGAGCAGGGCATTCATCCCTATTGTGTGAATTGATTTATTACTCTGTAATGTATCTTTTTGTTTGTACTTGAGCCCTATCATTTGTAAAGTGCTGCAGAATATGTTGATGCTATATAAATAAAATGTAACATTATTATTATTTTTGAAGTTTGAAATCGCTATCCATAAAGTGGTCAGGATGGCGGGGTTGGGGGCCTCTCATAAGTGGCCAAATTTACTATAATTTACACCGGAAATTGATGTACAGCTCAAATCTATACAAGCCCCTAGATGGCATAATTAAATTTTCTGGTATATTTGGGTTGAATATTGTTACCCAGTAATACTTAACACAGAAGACCAGTGATTATTACAGTTTATTAAGAGGAGTATGCTTCTTAATAAATTAGATACAAATCAGTCCAGTGCGCAGGATAACCCTAACCCTTATATATGTTTTATAACCTCAGCCCTCAGTTCATAATTCTAAACCTTACCTTATAACCTTAAAACTCACCTCATTACTCTCACTCAACCTTCATAACCCTGACTCTCACTTCATAGCCTTAACCATCACTTCATGAGCCTAACCCTCACCTCAATACTCTATTCCTTACTTCATAACCCTAGCATTAGCCTCATAACCTTAGCCCTAACCCTTAAATCATAACCCTAACCCTCACTTCATCACCCTAACCGTTACTTTATAAACCTAATTCTCACCTCACAAACATAACCCTCACATCATCACCCCATCCCTGATGGTTGGGATTATGATGTGAGGATTAGGGGTCTGAATTGAGGGGTAGGATTATAGTTATGAAGTGAGTGTTAGGGTTGTGAAATGTAAATTTAAGGTAAGGTTTAGGAAATGGCTTTTATAGATATATCTAGAAACATGTATATACATGTATATTTAGCCAAGATTATAAATTATATAGCTTAACATATATATATCTTATATATATATATATATATATATATATTATATATAAATATCTCCATTGGACAGTTCTTATCTTGTTTTTTCTCTCTTTTATTCATTACAATGTACAATTAATTGTTATTTTTATTTCTCACTTTCTAGGAAAATCCTACCTATAAAGGAGATGCCCCAGAGAATAGGTCTGGCTCTTCTTATGCAGTAACATCATCTGTGAGTATTGTTTCTGTTTAAATATAGTATAAAACAGTTTAGTTTAAAGCAACTTCACCCTGAAATGTGCTGTATAAGCTAAAAATATTTTACAGTGCTTGCCAAGGAGAAATATAATGTAATTGAGTCTTAACAATCTATGACATGAAGAAGAAATGTTATATAATACATTTGTCTTATTGCTCGCACAAGAACAAAACCTACATTCCTGAAATAACATATCTAGTCCATCTCTGTGGTGAGAATAAGTTAATCTACACCTATCAAGCTAATGACCTATACTACAATTTTCTTTTTTTCTGTTTGCTTTGTGCTTATTTCACCAAGGTGCACTCTGTAATGGTGCTGATGTATTTGTGTCACGAAACATCCCTGGAGAATTGTTAGTGTCTCTGTGTTATAAAAGTGACTTTTTGTACTGTGTGTTATTTATGCTCCCTTTTTCTCACCTATAATAGTCAACATGTTCTTCTATTATTAATACATTCCTTAGTATTTCACATCCTCCTTCTGTACTTTTAATGTATCTCTGTTGTTTCTTATTTATTATAGTGCATCAGTTACATTCCAGGCTGTCTGCCTTCTTTTCCCTGGGTCTTCCTGAATTATTTAACACAACCTTTCCATAAATTCAACATTTCTCAATACAGTTATCTTTCTTTCTCTTGGTTTTTCCTTCTTCATTTCTCAATTTTCAGCCTCTGCCATCTCTCCATTGACCACCGATCTTCTCTCAGGTAGTGAACAGTCGTCCCAATCGCAGGAATGCAGGGGAGAAGATTAAGTATCGCCTTGTTGCTGTACCACATGGGAATGATATTGCTTCACTCTTTGAACTGGATCCTACCACCCTACAGAAGACAGATTCATTTGTACCCAGGTAACTTCAATATGGCATAAAAATGATTATGTATAAAGACAAATTATCCATCTGCCCTGCTTTTACTTGTAGTATTGTCTCTCAGGGCTTGTGCCTGCTGTGATAGATTATTTGGATAGCTGTGTTTAAATTCTGCTTTTATTACCCTGTACTGCAACTGCTTGGCTATTGTTCCAATAGCCTTACTGTAAAATAGAACTTCCTAGCATTACTCCTGAGCATTCCACTTTGAAGCTACAGGTCATGGCCTCTTTTTCCAGTCTCTTTTATTCCTGGTAATAAGAACATCCTGAACCTTTGTGAAACTTTTGATGTGTTTTCTATCCTTTTTTTGTAGACTGTGAATGTTAACTACCAAGTCCTCTCTTTATTAAGAATTAGATATCCAAAGTTCTGTGTTTATGCCCTGTTGTTAAATAATAAAATGCATAAAATATAGTGTATGTGTTACCGTTAAAGTGCAGAAATCAGTTAATCTGCAGATTAACTAGGTAATGTGCAGATTCACTAGGGCGATCCGTTAAAGTGCGGAAAACTGCTTTCATTTCTGACATTACCTAGGTAATCTGCACATTACCTAACTAATGTGCACATTATCTACTAGGCACTCGTTAAAGTGCAGATAACGACATGTTTTGCAGGAACAACAGCAGCAACGTCACTGTAGGCTTACAGCGAACATAATGTCGGCAAAAATAAAAAAAAAGGATTGGGGACAGTATAGGGAATGGTTGAAGACGGTTTGCTTTCAAAACCCATTCACCGCGAAAAGACGGTTTTTAATTTTTTTTTTCCATCAGAAACAAAGTCCTTCGTGTCCGAAAAAAAAAAAAAGCCGGCTGCTTCGCGGCGCAGAGGGTGTAAGCGTGCACACACACCCGCCCGTTTTGCTTTCAATACCCATTCAAGTTGAATGGGTTTTTAAAGCAAACCGTCTTAGCTGTGCTACACACTGGGCAGCCGACGACGATTGTGACACATAAAAACAAAAACACAACCGGCGACGATGAGACGCTTCTGGCAAAAGAAAAGTGGACAGTGGAGGGAGAAGAGGGGGGGATGGAGTAGGGACAGCAGGACTACGAGAGAAACAAACTTCCGAACTTTAATGATCCGCAAGCCGTGAATATGCACACTACCTAGGTAAAGTGCGAAAACTCCTGATTCCGCACTTTAACGGAGCAAATCAGTTAATATGCACATTACCTAGGTAATGTGCACATTCACTGATTTCGGACTTTAACTGTAACATATGTTCTGTTTAAGATGTATCTGTTATCTGTAATAAGCCTCTTTCCTTTCCCTTGTTGTCAGGAGACTATTAACATGGCTGGTGCTGATGGACATATCACAAGAGTTATCAGCAGAGAGTGCTTCATCTTTTTTATGCCTTATAGTAGCAGAAAGTGGAAAACTTATATAGCAAGAGCTGTGACTAAAGTGAATCTCTTCCCTGACACCTCATCCTTTGGCTTTTACTAATAATACTAAGTTTTGCTATTACTATTAGCATTTATTAGCATCTGTGATGATAAAAACACAGTTTTTCTCCATGTGTAAATTTTTTAGTTTTCCCCTCTCTCTTTTAATCAGATAAAATATTTAACCTCTTGCTGACAACTCAAAGCTTTTTAGTATACTATTTACTAGCAGAATACTAGCAGAATATTTGCCATTTCAGACTCTTTGCTGTGACCTGACACTGCAAGGAAGTATTCAGTTCTCAGTCCATTGATTTACTAAGCAGCATGCTCAGTCTGCTTAATATAAAATCTTCAGAGGTCCTTAGCATATCAGAGAAAAAGCAGAAAAGAGAAATATCTGTTTCAGTTTCATTTTACAGCATGAAATCATGTTCTGGTTAAAATCATCCTATCTTCTTCCCTATCATTCAGTTCACGTAGCTGAATAAACTAGATATCATCCAATCAGATGTCTCAATAAGAACAAATCTTGTATAGTTAGGATGTCTATGCATCTTGCAGTATCTAAGAGCATGGGATTAAGATATGATCCATGTACAATGTAAAAAAATTTGTGACAGTCAGTCACAGTAAGAAATATGTATAACTACAGCTAAACTGTTGCATATTTCATCTCTTATATATATATAAATGAGTTCCTGTCTGTCTGTCTGTCTGTTCTTTATGCGCGACCAAATGACTGGACCGATCCTCACCAAATTTGGCACACATGTACATCAGGTGTCCGGGAATATTATAGACTGGGTCTCAGCTCTCTTGGACGTACCGTTCCTGAGGTACAGTATTCCCAAAAAATGACCAGCATTAGTCTATACAAGCCTGCAAGTCTTTCACTCATATTCCAACTGCCATACACACGGTCACATGTCCCTTATCAGCCAATAACAGCTCGCAGGCGCTTACTCTCCTCAGGCACACAGGTTTCCATAGCAACCAAGCTATGTATGACCTGTATTAGTGAATAGCAGTTCACAGGACCTTAAATATTCAGTCATATCACGTGTATCAGCCAATATAAGTTCACATTTAATTTACCAGGTTTCCATAACAACACAGCCATAAATAGACTGTACCTATACTGGACTCAGTGGCGTAACTAGCAATGGCAGGGCCCCAAGGCGAACATTTGACATGGGACCCCCCCTCCCAGCAACCCCCCCCCCCCGCACAAACTGCATTTCTGCACACACTATTATGCCCCATAGTGGCCCCTGCATACACTATTAGGCCCCATAGTGGCCCTTGCACACAGTATTCTGCCCCATAGTGGCCCCTGCACACAGTATCATAGTGGCTCCTTCATATAGTATTATGCGCACTTCCCGCTACTTCTTCAATGTTGAACCATATGTCACGTGAGCCAGGCATGTATCGCAACGCATAATGACGTCGGACTGGCCCACCGACATCTGGGACGCCACCAAGGAGGCCCGAAGCCTGCTGAAAAGACCCCAGAGTATAATGATAGCAGTGTTTGTGGGGTTCACGGCCCACAGGCCTTACTTACCAATCCCCGCTCCTGCTCACAACCACCACTGCAGAAGGTGAAGCGCAGGCAGCCGTGAGCAGGAGTGGGGATCGGTAAGTAAATAGGGCCCGTTACCTGCTGGTGTTAAAAAAAAAAAAAAAAAACATCAGAGGCCTGCCAAGTCCCCTAATGTCCCGGGCCCTGTGGCAGCCGCTACCACTGCTAAACCGGTATTTACGCCACTGACTGGACTGCCATACTGGATTTCAGCATTCTTATAAATTGAAACGTTTTTTAAACTACTCATGTCCCTTGCAGCAAAACGCATGGCTGCTGCTCGAGCTAATGAAAACTCTCAGCAGACCCAAGCCTGTCTCCAATCTGATAAGGTATGTTACAGACAACAGCGAGCTGCTGAAACTCCCCAGCAGACCCAAGCCCATCTCCAATCTGACAAAGCAATGTCAGCCACATGCACACAGCTGCACTCCAGGTTTCACTAACAAACCAGCCATTTTTCTTCACTGCTGTAGGTCAGCTTTGAAGGGGCAGGGCGCTGTGGATGACACTGTTACACAAGGTCACATACACACAGCTTTACTCCAGGTTTTCCATAACAACCGATCGCAGGTTTTTCACTGATATCCAAACTGAGATGCACATGATCACATGACACTTATGGACCAATGGAAAATCGCAGGTTCAGTCTTGACATACACACAGCTTTACACCAGGTTTCCATAGCAACCAAGCTATTTATGTCCTGTATGAGTCAATAGCAGTTCGCAGGTCCTTAAATATTCAGTCATATGACGTGCATTAGCCAATGTAAGTTCACATTTCATTTACCAGGTTTCCATAGCAACACAGCCATAAATAGACTGTACCTATACTGGACTGCCATACTGGATGTCAAGTGCAAAACTGGCCAATTCTTATGGGGTCACTACACAAACAAAAAATGAAATATACCCGTGTGAAGCCGGGTCCTTCCTCTAGTATTCAATAATCATGAAATGTTTTAGAACAGTAGTCTCTGTGATAAATGTTCGATCTCATCCGACTCCTTTGGTTGTAGCTCCTCAGCTCGCATTAAAGGTAATCTTCAGTAGTACAAAACTAGGTGAAGGTGGTCTTACCCAGTCATATATTTAAACACTGCAAATGCTTTAACCATTTTTAAAAGGGTTTGTCTTTTTCTTTACCCATATAATCCTAGCAGAGGATTCATTTTCTAAACTTAACATTAATGGAAGTCTTCCATACAACAGACTAACCATGATGCTTGTTGTCTATTGTCAGAAACTCATTTGTTAGGCTACGACATCTGTGTACCAACACGTGGATACAGAGTACCAATGTCCCTATAGATGTTGATGAAGAACGACCAATACGACTCATGGTAAATGCACATGGAGTATAAAGGGGGGTATCCTACAAGTTCATATATATATATATTTTTTTCAATTGCTTACAGTGCTGTTGGTCACATATGCTGAGTAGCTTAGTCCCACTGGTTCCAGTTTGCATTTATGCAAATTTCCATACATTGCTAGCTGCATAGCTCAATTTATCAACTATTTAAAGAGTTTTCCAGTGTCATATAAATGTCTGAAGAAAATATAAGTGCTTATACTGATCCCCTGCTGCCACCATTCTTAGTCCCCGCTGCAGTCCCTTCCAGCTCCCATCCCAACACGGCAGGAAACAGCTGGCAATATCTGCTCAGCCAATAACTGGCTGAGGTGGCTCTCCATTGCAGCCATTGATTGACTAATAGGCATCACCAGCCATTTCCCGCAGAGTGAAGGAACTGGAGCACTGTAGGAATCTGGGCATTGCTGTAACAATGGCGGCAGGAATTGGTGGAGGTGAGTACAAGCTCTTTTATTTTATGTGATACATTTGTAGTCCAATGCCAGCTATTTGTATGTTGCTTAAAAAAAACCCGTAAGTTACATTTGCAGTGCATATTATTGCATACAATTTAGTTTCCTGTTCCGGATGGCACTATTGTTAAAATGAAGAGTAATGCTACAAATAATCTGTGTAATAAATAATCTAGCCTTACACTGCCCATATACATTCGAGTGATAGCTGTCTCACTCTGTTCCTCCATACACATGCAGGCTTGGCTAGGCCAATATGTTTTATCAAAGGGGAAAGCGCTTGGCAGATAGCTCTGGTGGTGATGTATCTACCCAAAAACAAAAGGATCGAGCAGTTGAAATCCAAATGCCTGATTTGTATCTCTCCCTTCACCTGCTGTTGGAGAAGAGTCGGGAGAATCTCATACACACAAATTAGATAGTTGGCCTGTCCCCCAAAATTGTTGGGTTCACCCAACATACTTCTAATGTGTTTGGCCAGCTTTAGTGTTGAAAATAGTTTCCATTTCCAATGTTTCATCACATTTCTTTCAATTTTAAATTATTGAACTGCACAGGTAAGGAATGGTGACAATTACATGGATTTTTGCCACAAACATAAACATAATTCAGTATATAACCAAAAATATGTTTAAACAAAAAATAGCACCAAAATAAAATATAACTTTTATTTATATTTTAAAACTTACATCGGTGTAGACTACAACATATAGGCGTATGCACGCATAAATATAAGTAATAAAATGTAGGTAACTGAACGCACAAAGAAACAGTCATCCTATCATAAGTGAAATCTAATCCACTGATCCTTATATGTAACTAGGATTGCCGTGGAGTTATCGATAATACACTTCTAGTAGATGTAGAGAGAACAATAGTGCATCTATGATTTAAGGAGTTCTTCCCATAGATTGTAGTATTAGTAAAGGGCACAGAATATATTTGTGCCCCTAATGAATGGGTGTTGCTGTTATAACTCAAAGATCCAAAGTTTAAAGGAATCTCATATGTGGGAGTCCAATTGTGATAAAGTCACCTGCTGTATATAACAGGGACTTGAAGTCATATAGGATATTTATTATAGCAAAAGTCAGAGGTGTCAATAATAAAACCACCTCGCTTTCACATATGAATATCTGGATAGCAGAATAGTGAGTGCTAATGAGTTATTGCCTGCTGCAGCTAGCTAGCACTCCCATAATTCACCTGCAGTATAACCTATTAATTACAAAGTTATCCCAGGGTTTGATAATCTAGTAGGCATTAGTAGCATTGGTGAATGTTCACACTACACTATCAGTAGCATAGTTCTAACTATATCCCTCAATGCTAAAGAATCATTGCCTGCTGCAGCTAGCTAGCACTCCCATAGTTCACCTGCAGTATAACCTGTTAATTACAAAGTTATCCCAGGGTTTGATAATCCAGTAGGCATTAGTAGCATTGGTGAATGCTCACACCATGCTATCAGTAGCAAAGTTCTAACTATATCCCTCTACGCGTTTCCCCCTACATTGGTGGGATCATCAGGAGGATAGTCACAGATAGGGTGATCCAGATAGAGTAATTGCAGTGAAAACTGCAGTCACTGGTGTCCTGAAGGTGGACACCAGTGAAATAATAGCCAAAAATTTGTTTAACGTTAAATATATTTGTATAAAAGTAATTCATAATTTTGCATAGTTTTAAAGATTCTCTCTAATCATCTTAGTGGTGACAGTGTTTTATCCTGATAGGTAGGTAGATATGGAATGCAGGAACATTCTATGGTCTGGGACTTTCTACCCAACAATGATTTTCTTATCATGGTCAGGTTATCGGGAAATCATGGCTGATTTTCAAACAAGTGCCAGATCATAAAAACTTCCTGCATTTGTGGCCGTATCTGTTGGTAACCTATCAAGATAACAGATTGTCATCACTAAGATGGTTAGAGAAAATCTTTAAAACTCTGGTAAATGTTTAATTGCTTATATTTAAACTTCATTTAAATATGGTTGTGTTCATGGGAAAACCCCATAAGGCTAAGGCCCCATGTAGCGAAGCGCAGCAAAAAAACGCAGTGGAAACATATCACGTTTTCTTTTCGCATTGTTTTTTAATTGCAATTTCGCAAAGTTTTCCTTTGCGGACTTTCTGCCCCTATTATACCTATATGGAAAACGCCAGCATTTCCACAGGTATAATTGACATGAAAAAAAAAACTGATTTTGAAAAACGCCAGTGTTTTTGAAAACGCAGCTTTTCCACTGCAGATTATTTTCTGCAATTTAATGACGGGATTAGCCAGAATCCCATCAGTTTTGTAGGTACTGTAAAACACAGCGATTTTTGCCGGGGAGCTTCCGCCGCAGCCAAAACACTGTGTTTTTGCAACATGCGGTCCCAGCCTTAATGGTAAGGCCCACGTTTCGGAAACGCAGCGTTTTTGGATGCTGCGGATACACAAAAAAAACAAAACAAAAAAAACCGCTACATTTTACAGTACCAGCAAGGTGAATGAGATTCTGGCTAATTCCATCCACACATTGCAGAAAGAAAAAGCTGCAGAAAATCTGTGTTTTTGAAAAATACAGCATGTGAATTTTTTTTAACATCATATCTTTATTGAATGTTTTACATATAATAAACAAATAAAAAGAAGAGTAATAGGGTATGTTCACATGGTGGAATTTGCCACGGATTCTGCCCGGAATCTGCCTCCCATTGTTTTTAATGGGAGGCAGAGATTGAAGCAGGACGCGTAAAAAAGAAGTGTCCTGCTCGAACTTGCCACGGATTCCGCGACTTGAGACTCCCTGCTGATTACGTCCATTCATCTGGGCCTAATCAGCAGTGGGAAGCCACGACGGAATGCCGATGCACTGCATGAACATCCTGTCGCGGCTGACCGTGGGCGAAAATGCTGGTGGCGGAAAATGAAGAGGAATTCCTCTTCATTTTCTGCCCTGTGAACATACACACGTGGACAAAATTGTTGGTACCTCTCGTTTAATGAAAGAAAAACCCACAATGGTCACAGAAATAACTTGAATCTGACAAAAGTAATAATATATAAAAATTCTATGAAAATGAACAAATGAAAGTCAGACATTGCTTTTCAACCATGCTTCAACAGAATTTTTTAACAAAGAAAACTCATGAAACAGGCCTGGACAGAAATGATGGTACCCTTAACTTAATATTTTGTTGCACAACCTTTTGAGGCAATAATTGCAATCAAACGATTCCTGTAATTGTCAATGAGACTTCTGCACGTCTCAGTAGGTATTTTGGCCCACTCCTCATGAGCAAACTGCTCCAGTTGTCTCGGGTTTGAAGGGTGCCTTTTTACCAGACGGCATATTTCAGCTCCTTCCAAAGATGCTCAATAGAGGGCTCAGGTCAGGGCTCATAGAAGGCCACTTCAGAATAGTCCAATGTTTTCCTCTTAGCCATTCTTGTATGTTTATCATTATCATCATTATCCTGTTGCAAGACCCATGACCTGCGACTGAGACCAAGCTTTCTGACACTGGGCAGCACATTTCTCTCTAGAATCACTTGATCTTGAGATTTCATTGTACCCTGCACAGATTCAAGACATCCTGTGCCAGATGCAGCCAAGCAGCCGCAGAACATAACAGAACCTCCTCCATGTTTCACAGTAGGGACAGTGTTCTTTTCTAGATATGCTTCATTTTTCCGTCTGTGAACATAGAGCTGATGCGCCTTGCCAAAAATTTCGATTTTTGTCTCATCTGTCCATAGGACATTCTCCCAGAAGCTTTGTGGCTTGTCAACATGTAGTTTGGCAGATTCAAGTTATTTCTGTGACCATTGTGGGTTTTTCTTTCATTAAACGAGGGGTATCAACAATTTTGTCCACGTGTGTAGCCTAAGGAATCTACAAAAATAAGTAGAATCAGTCCTGATGCAGCAGGAGCAACTTAATCCTATAGAAGCATAAATATAGTATGTCTATAGGCATAATAACACAATTTTGGAGGACCAGGATGGGGAGGTTATGGAAAAGGATGACACAAAAGGCATGCAAAGGAAGTAAGGGTGAGGAACCAGAAAGACGGGGGGGGGGGGGGGATAGGTAGTAGACAGTAGCATGTAAAATTTACCTACCAAAATGCTTGCATTTCCCCTTTAGATTTAATAAGGGAAGAATCAAAACACATAAAAAAAAAAAAAAAAAAAAAAAAACGCAATGAAAAATGCTGTTGACAAAAACGTGATGTGCTTCCGATGTGTTGTTTAGCTGCGATTCACTAAATGGGGCCTTAGCCTTAATATTTATCCTGAAGCATGTTTAGACTTTAACATTGTGCTGTATCTAGCGTTACTTGTGTAAGAATTTTATACTTTATGTTTAGCCCTTCTTCACCTTTAAATCAAAGCAGTTTTTCTACAAGCAACATTTATCTTCTATCCACATGGGCCTATTCAGATTTATGTTTTTGATGACCATGTACTGTCCGTATTGAACATAAACAGCACACAAATCCATTTAATTTTATGTTTTTATTCAAACATCATTCTTTTTTCATGTACTATCGGTCAGCTGAAAATTAACATGGAGACATGTTCTATTTTTGCCTGATTTACAGATCACTCGCCCCCATTGTAGTCTATAGGTATCTAGAAATAGCAAATGGATGCAAACCATTTTCTTTCCATTTTTCATAAATCTAAAGCATTGAAAATTGTAGAAATTTTGTTGAAACAAAATTTTGATAAATTTTTCACTGACGTGAAAAACTGATCATTCAAAAACAAAACATGTCCATCAATTAATAGGACAGTGTGCTATCTGTAAAAAGCAGACATCTGAATAGAGTCTGCTGGGGGTCTGACTACTGTGATTGGAGCGGCAGTAAGCATGCATGGATGGTGATCAGTAAGAGTTTTTTTTTTCCTCCTATACTTTTTGTAAAAAGGTTGTATCTTAAAAAATGTGTGGCATATTTGTGGCATATTTCAATCTATCGCATCCATTTTGAATACATTTGATAAACACTTTGAGGCTAAAGCCCCACATTGTGAAAACACAGCGTTTTTGCAACTGTGAAGAAAAATGCTGTATTTTACAGTACCTGGAAAGTGAATGGTTAGTCTAGGCTAGTCCCATCCACACATTGCAGAAAAATATCAGCTGCGAAAAAGTTGCGTTTTCAAAAACGCCTGCGTTTTTGAAAATTGTAGCATGTCAATTATACCAGCTTAAATGCTGGCGTTCTCTCTATAGGTTTAATAAGGAGAGAAAATCTCAGCAAAAACACAATGACAAACACTGCGGAAAAAAAAAGTGCCGCATTTTTTCCCGCAGCATTTTTAGCTGCGTTTCACTATATGGGAACTTAGCCTCATAGGCTAATATAAACAGTATGTACACTTCTTATGGGAAAATGTATGCCATAGTGTACAACCTTTACATTGGCATAAATTTTATAATGTGGTATATGCTTGTAACATGTTGGGGAGTCAGGGAACATTGACTGATAAAATAATGCTGACACATGGAAATGGGTCTATAGTTGTTAATCACACTGGGCTAACTTGCCTTTGACTTTTTTGTTTGTTGTCCATCTGAATAGCTTGGTACTTGTCCCACTAAAGAAGATAAAGAGGCCTTTGCCATTGTATCTGTGCCTGTATCTGAGATTCGTGACTTGGATTTTGCTAATGATGCCAGTTCAATGCTGGCCAATTTTGTGGAACGTTTGAATGAAGGATTCATCAGCCAGAATGACCGCAGGTAGGGATCGGCATACACAATGAATCAGCTTGTAAGAGTCACATCTTATTTTCGTCTTTTGCAACTGCTGCATATTTTATTAGATTTGATTGATTTTATATTAGTATTCTAAAGATTGTGATGTATGGGTAAACCTTTAGTAGACATGTTAAAAGCTATTTGTGAACAAATACGTTCTTCACACTTATATATCTTTTGGTTTTGTCAATGACCACATATGAGGCTGCTGGAACAGCTGATCTGTGCAGGGTCCAGATGTCAGACAGCCACAGAACTCATACTGATGGGTTATCCTGTAGATAGTGACTCATGCACAATGCTATGCATTGTTAAAAATTGCTATAGGATGTAGCTTGCCTAACATTAGAATAAGGCATGTATGATGTATTTTTCATTAGTTTTCTCCCTTTACACAACATATTTCTAGCTGTTGTTTTTTCCTGAGCTCAGCGCCAGATGGGATAGACACTAGCTGCACTGATGTTCTCCTATACTCAGGAGCACTGATCAAGATTACTTTCAATAATCTATCATAGGGTCCTGGTCAGTCTTCCATTGTTCTCTCAGGCTGAATATTGTGTACAATTATTTGTTCCTCCATGAGTCATGAGAACTGCAGCTCCTTTTCCCTGATATACAGTACAGACCAAAAGTTTGGACACACCTTCTCATTCCAAGAGTTTTCTGTATTTTCATGACTATAAAAATTGTAGATTCACACTGAAGGCATCATAACTATGAATTAACACATGTGGAATTATATACTTAACAAAAAAGTGTGAAACAACTGAAAATATGTCTTATATTCTAGGTTCTTCAAAGTATCCACCTTTTGCTTTGATTACTGCTTTGAACACTCTTGGCATTCTCTTGATGAGCTTCAAGAGGTAGTCACCTGAAATGGTCTTCCAACAGTCTTGAAGGAGTTCCCAGAGATGCTTAGCACTTGTTGGCCCTTTTGCCTTCACTCTGCTGTCCAGCTCACCCCAAACCATCTCGATTGGGTTCAGGTCTGGTGACTGTGGAGGCCAGGTCATCTGGCGTAGCACCCCATCACTCTCCTTCTTGGTCAAATAGCCCTTACACAGTCTGGAGGTGTGTTTGGGGTCATTGTCCTGTTGAAAAATAAATGATGGTCCAACTAAACGCAAATCGGATGGAATAGCATGCCGCTGCAAGATGCTGTGGTAACCTTGCTGGTTCAGTATTCCTTCAATTTTGATTAAATCCCCAACAGTGTCACCAGCAAAGCACCCCCACACCATCACACCTCCTCCTCCATGCTTCACGGTGGGAACCAGGCATGTAGAGTTCATTCGTTCACCTTTTCTGCGTCGCACAAAGACACGGTGGTTGGAACCAAAGATCTCAAATTTGGACTCATCAGACCAAAGCACAGATTTCCACAGGTCTAATGTCCATTCCTTGTGTTCTTTAGCCCAAACAAGTCTCTTCTGCTTGTTGCCTGTCCTTAGCAGTGGTTTCCTAGCAGCTATTTTACCATGAAGGCCTGCTGCACACAGTCTCCTCTTAACAGTTGTTGTAGAGATGTGTCTGCTGCTAGAACTCTGTGTGGCATTGACCTGGTCTCTAATCTGAGCTGCTGTTAACCTGCGATTTCTGAGGCTGGTGACTCGGATGAACTTATCCTCCGCAGCAGAGGTGACTCTTGGTCTTTCTTTCCTGGGGCAGTCTTCATGTGAGCCAGTTTCTTTGTAGCGCTTGATGGTTTTGGCCACTGCACTTGGGGACACTTTCAAAGTTTTCACAATTTTTCGGACTGACTGACCTTCATTTCTTAAAGTAATGATGGCTACTCGTTTTTCTTAGCTGCTTTTTTCTTGCCATAATACAAATTCTAACACTCCATTCAGTAGGACTATCAGCTGTGTATCCACCTGACTTCTGAACAACACAACTGATGGTCCCAACCCCATTTATAAGGCAAGAAATCCCACTTATTAAACCTGACAGGGCACAACTGTGAAGTGAAAACCATTTCAGGTGACTACCTCTTGAAGCTCATGAAGAGAATGCCAAGAGTGTGCAAAGCAGTAATCAAAGCAAAAGGTGGCTACTTTGAAGAACCTAGAATATAAGACATATTTTCAGTTGTTTCACACTTTTTTGTTAAGTATATAATTCCACATGTGTTAATTCATAGTTTTGATGCCTTCAGTGTGAATCTACAATTTTTATAGTCATGAAAATACAGAAAACTCTTGGAATGAGAAGGTGTGTCCAAACTTTTGGTCTGTACTGTATACACACACATACATGCATACACACACACAGCATATTAGGGTTTATGACAGTATAGCTAAAGATGGCCATACATCTATACATTGGCTGATCACTTTTCTTTCCAACGTACACAATGCATGCTCAGTTTGAGTGTGTGTTTTCTCAATGGGAGAGGGACGAACAGAAGATTGTGAATGGTAAAATTAAAATGCCAATCCTAATGCCAATATTTGGTGAACAATTGTCACCAGAACATACCCAAACACAAATTAGATGGTCCCGCTGAAATCAACAGATGTCGATGACCTTAGTCTGTGGAAAAAGTAGAGAAACTTTTAAATGAGGATATGGTTACACACTGTGGGTTAAAAATAGTAAAAGGACTGAACACTGTCAAAACCAAAACTATATTGGTTCTTACTACTCCCTATTTGTTTAAGTTTATTAATAGGATGTGTAGGTTAAATAGCACATTTTATCACTAGCTACTTCTAACAGCTATTCAATGTATTGTTAAACAAATCCTTATCTTCAGCATGCACATTTATGATGTAACAATGAGCATCCCTTACTACACAAACACAGATAACAGCCTGAACCTGAACAACCCTCAGATAAAAAAACTTTTATTGCTCCATCTCATTAGTTCCTGCAGCCTATTTCAGTGTGTTTATACACTGTGTATATACACTGTCATCATACAATCATTTTATTGTGCATATATAGTCAGCATAGTTTTACTGCAGTTTGTTCATTACTGATGCTCAGATTAGCCAGACACCATGGTACAGAGGCATTGTGCAGAGTGTTGGATTGAATTAGGATGTTCTTACCCTGGGGTTGTATTTCTAGTCTAGTCCTGTTGAGTGCACAGGATCCTTCCATCTTCTGCTGTGAAATTATGTCTGTTGATCCTTCTATGAATGGTAAAAATTCTTTATTGCCCACACCCTAATGACTTCATTCCTTCTGTCTGAGACATGCACAGTCTTAATATGGTACATGCAGAATAAGGATTAACCAGAATCTAAGAAGTTTGATGCTATAGTAATTCTTATTGTCATTTAATCCTTTGTGGTTACTGATTTCATATTTTATAGAATTTTGTTAGAATAGAATTCCTGTGTTCTGTAGGACATTTTCTTACAAT
This sequence comes from Leptodactylus fallax, assembly GCA_947044405.1. Taxonomy (NCBI): domain Eukaryota; kingdom Metazoa; phylum Chordata; class Amphibia; order Anura; family Leptodactylidae; genus Leptodactylus; species Leptodactylus fallax. Next base: position 3,865,397 of record CAMRHE010000183.1, read on the forward strand.
ATATGTCACATGAAGGTGTCCTCAAGTCTAGATGAGCCTTTGTATTTGTGTAAATAAGTTATAAAGGCCAAGAATGTTTTCACAGTGGATCAATATGAGAAATATTGAGAGGCTGAAAAAAAAAATCCTGATTATTAGATCTTAGCAATGCAATAGGCAGCAGGTAATATGTGGCCCACATGCAACGAACATTGCCATCTGACATTCCTACAAGGCTTTTTCCTTCCTGTTTCATAGGACCAGTATCCAAACACTTTAGACAGCAACATAAATTATTCCATGAACTAGTAGTGTATGCATGCTAGTAAAGAGAATTAAAACCAACAAATAGATAAGTAATTACAATAGGAAAGAGTGTATGTTTGAGGTCTTAAAGAAGTATAACCACCTTGAGAATTTCTGGCATATCCACATGATATGCTATAAATGTCTCAGATGTGAACCTATACAGGCAGTTAGCTATTGAAAATGGGGTCACTACACTACTTTTTTCCCAGTAGGTGCAATCCTTTGTATGGAATCCAAACCTATCAGATACTTGTAGTATATCCTCTTATAATGTAATATATACTTAAAGAGGTTGTCCAGGAAAAAGGGACAACCCGTTTAAAATTTAAATATGTTGGGGGCAGTGAAAAAAAAAAATAAAAATACTCACCTGTCCCCATTGCTCCGGTGTCCTCCCGTGTCATCTGCTCCCAGCGTTGTGCTGAAGCCGCTGATTGGCCTCAGCGGTCACGTGACCACTGAGGCCAATCAGCGAAGGGCCCGAATGTCACTACCTGTGACATCAAGGGTATTCTTCCTGAGGCCGCTGATTGGCCTCAGCAGTCACGTGACCGCTGAGGCCAATGAGTGGCTTCAGCACAACGCCGGAAGAGACCTGGGAGAGCAAACGAACCGGGAGGCGAGGGATGACAATGGAGCAACTGGGACAGGTGAGTATGTATTTTTTTTTTTTATTCTTTTCACTGCCCCTAACATATTTAAACTTTAAAAATTTAGCCTCGATAACCCCTTTAAGGCTGAGGACCCATGTTGCGGTTTTTTGAGCCAGAACCAAGAATGGCTACAAAAGGAATGGGAAATATATAGGAAGTACTTATACTTCTACCTTCTGCTGAATCCACTCCTGGCTTTGGCTCAAATAACTGCAACAAAATGTGCAACAAAAAAAGCTGCGGTTCCAGCCTAAAATGGACAAACTCTCTTTTCATGCCCAATAAAATTTGCATTATGTTTATGTTTACTTTCCACTATTTTCCCAGCGATCATTATAATAATTGATCAGTGTGACTAAAGAACATATTGAAGAATTTATTGTGCTGCTTAAAAATTGACCATAATCATTTACAGTAGGCAATGCTGCTTAGCTTGTGGGTCTTGCATTAACTATCACTAGGTTTCAATTAAATTACTCATCAGTTTTTTTGATGATTTGTAATGCTTTCCACATCTTGTCTTAAAAAAAAAAAAAGCTGTGATATCCCTCTGAGATTCTGAATAGCTTCAGACAGTGTGATAGTGAGGAATAGGGTGGAAAAGGCATCTGTTAAGTGGAAAAAGTGGAGAAATTTTTAAATGAGGATATGGTTACGTGTTGTGGAATAAAAATAGTTAAAGGAATGAACACTGTCAAAACAAAAATTATATTGGTGGGTCTATTCCTACCACTTCGTATTTCGTAGCTCAGATATTTTCGGATGCAGGGATACCAAATTGGTTTGTTTTGTTTCGTTTATCTTTATTTGAGATTTATGGAAAGGTGGTGATTTGATTTTTTTTTGTTTTTGTTTTTTTTACAGTATTATTAGCCCATCGAGGGGGCTTGAACCTTCGATCATTAGATTGCTTTTCCCATAGACTGAAATACAACTGCATTGCGGTATATGGGAGATTTGCACTGTAACTATTGAGGCCTACCACAGGCAAGCCTCAGTAGTTACATTCATATGACAGGCTTTGATTGCTTTCACAACGTGGGCAGTGTCAAACAGGAGCAAGCAAGGGTTGTGATTCAGAGCTCTGACCCTGTTCACCTCTGATTGAAGCTGTAAATCATACCCCTGTTACTACTCCTGCCTGACATGGCTACCGTTGACAGTAGAGAGCCTAAGAAGAATACCAGGCTCCAAAACCAACTGCATTTATTGCTCGGGAATGATGGGGGGCTAGAGAAAAAAAATCATACTGCGCTGGAATCAGTGGAGTGGTGCCTATTAACTGATGATAAGAACTGCTTTGCTGTTTCTTCTTGTCTCCTGACGCACAGGAAATACTTGGAAATGTGATTGGGCCTCAGCTGTTTCTGAAGTCTGACTCTGTTCATTATACCCCAGAGTATAATAATGAGTCATGGGTGGTGAAACCCAAATATTTGTAAAGAAAACCGTATCGGCCAATATAGGGCATTATAGTGTGTGGAGGGGCTACAATGAGACATTATGCTGTATGGAGGCCACTGTGAGACATTATACTGTGTGTGGAGGGGCCACTGGAGATATTGTACTGTGTGGAGAGGCCACTATAGGGCATTATAGTGTGTGGATGGGCCACTATGGGACATTATACTGTATAGGGGGCACTGTGGGACATTATTCTTCAGGTGTGTCTTATAAAATGAAAAATACGAAAATTTATATGACCATCCAAAAACCTGGAATCCAGTACCTTTCTGTGTATTTGCAAATTTGGGTAATGGTATACACAAAACTGTTTAACTATTGTGTAAAAAATGTCCACCTGTGACAACAGAATTTGTAACATGTTCTCATGTTCAATATAAATATAAAATATTGTGAGAAAAATATGTATACATACACAGTCCAAATCTGTTATTCCTCCAGTATTTATGACAATAATATTGACTGTGAACTTATAGCTTCTGACTATATTGCATATAATACCTTGGACATAGGTCACAGTGTTGTACTTAGGGCATGGTGCTCCAATGGCCTGAGATATCCATCTTCCTTTTTATTATTAGTATTTCTTTTACTGCCTCAATAGGATATTTACATTTTGAAATCACTGTATAGTCTTATTCAATGACTTTGTATAATATATTTGACATCTGTTTTAAATGTATTAATTGTAAATTGTATGAATATAAATATCAAGTTGTTTATGATTAATCACTTCTTTTTTAAGATTTGCCATCAAACTCTTAGAAGATTTGGTTTTCTTTGTGGTGGATGTTCCCAATAATGGTCAAAATGTTTTGGATATAGTGATTTCCAAGCCTAACAGAGAGCGCCAAAAGCTTATGAGGGAGCAGAACATACTTAAGCAGGTTGAATACTTTAATATTATGTATGTGCTCAGTGTATTGTGTTTTTACAGATTCTATGCTCTTTCTTGCACCCTTTATGAGTTCTGCTGCTATAGCTGTTTTATTACTGTTGATCTTTTATTGCCTGTTTTAGGTTAATGTCTGTTTTTGTGGTGTTCTTCTTACTTATTGTTTGCTGCTATTTGTTATGTTTTAATTTGTGACTGTTTCCTGTAATTTAATTTGCATAGTTTTTTGTAATACTTGGGCTCACTTCATTTTAAATATATATAGAATATATATATTTGTTTTGTTTTTAGATATTTGGAATCCTTAAAGCACCATTCAAAGACAAAGGTGGTGAAGGTCCTCTACTTAGACTTGAAGAGCTTTCTGATCAAAAAAATGCCCCATACCAGTATATGTTCCGACTCTGCTATCGAGTCCTCCGTCACTCTCAGGATGGTTATCGAAAGAATCAGGTATTATAGTTAGTGTTCTTATTTAGAAACTGTGATGGACTTATGTTCTAAAACCTTTTCTTAAATATATGGTGTTTAAAGATGAAATATATGGATTAAAGTTTAGATTTATCATGAGAGATTGCAGTAGTCCAGGCTGTGGAAATTAATACAACTTGTGGATGTAAGTTCTGTACAGTAGTACAAATGTGTGTCAAGGAAATATTTCAAACTTTTAATAATTTTATTAATGAGCAAAACAGGCGTAACTCTTAATGCCACTTCACTCAGAACTACTAGAAAATAACCTTTTGTTTTGAACACATCCAGCTAGAGAAGCTAGTTACATTTTGCTTAATAGGAATATACTGTATAATGAAAAAAATGACCATCAACAACACAGATGGATGCAGAGAGAAATCATGTTATTTACGCAGTGTTAAGAAGAAACCATAATAGTTTATATATAGAAAATTGAGGCTATGAATGGTTGAACATCATAGTTGGATTATCAAGGATAATTTGTATTTTTTAGTTTTTAAAGAAATTTTATTGAAATGTAAATAGCAGAAAGGCACAATCTGCCTGATATCCATGTGTAGGTGGTAAAGTTACTAATTCAAAAGCATTATAAAAAGTGCCATATAAACATAGCAAAACCAGGTTATCTAGGATTACATGGTAGGTCACAGCAGAGAGTGGAATGACTCCATATTGCAAATAGTATTCCCATAGGGGGCAAGTGTAGAAGAAAGCTTTGGGGTGTCCAAATACGTTGTCTGTGGTTGCCAGGTCTTATAGAATGTAAAGTGTCATTACATAAGTGCGGTCAAAAGTGACATGCAACTAACAAGAAGCCACCATTGGGCACGTCCACCATGTGCAGTGATGTTCTGGAATCCACACTGGTTTGTTGAGTATATATGATGGGTCCTGCTTGGTTCCAAATGGGTTGTGTAGAACTTTCATAGACGTCCCAGCCAGAGTCATTTGATGTCTACAGAGATAAATAAATATATATATATATATATATATATATATATATAAAATATAGGGTATATATCGTTTCTAATTGTTAAAGTATAATGTAGAAAAAAAATGACATGACTAAAATGTAACTTTTAATACAATCTGAGAAAAAAAAAAGATAAACATCCATACAATATGTAGTTTGAAATGCCCTGAAATACTGCTGCGGGCTTATTTGTTTAAAGTATGGGGCTAATAGTTAGAGACATAATAACCCCACAGTAGCATGTCCCACCACCTGCAAACTGCTGTATTGATAACTAGGCAGTGTGAATCAACTGGTGATGTGGATTGTGGATGTCTCCCATAGAATATCTAAGTCTCCACCTATTAAATATATTAAGCCACCCATGGTAAAATCCCTGTGGCTGTGATCAAACAGTCCACACTATAGTCACCATGGCTGTACTTGTCAGCTCAAAAAGGCGGTGTCTAGACCACAGACCACCTAAAGCCACACATGCCGCTATGCTGTATATTCTAGGGCTATGTGAAGATATATTTGTACCTTGTTAAAAAGACCAGGAATGTCGGTGATTAATTGCAGAAGGCACCTCTATAGGTCTATGTGTCTGCATAACCCATGCCCTCAAGCAGCACAGGGCTAAGATACAGTTACCTTGCCCTAACTAATGCATGAAATGTATTCCCTATGCATTTTTGCATATATTGCAGTGAACCAAAAGAGTCCCTGGTAACCAGGGAAATACTGAAGTGGCTGAGGTAATGTTTGTAGAAGTAAACAAAGTGAGTGTCTCTGAAAAGCATAATGAGGATGCTATGTGGGGGCGCCTGTAATTGTTACTACAAAATTGGAAACTATATACAGATATATACATGAGGTGTCCAAATAGTACCTGCACAATAACAATAAACATACAAAGGTATTTATTATACCAATGTATGGTGGGTGCCAGACAAGTGAAGGGGGGAGGAACCCTGAGAGAATAGAGGAATATATCAGGGGGGAGGGGGATCAACCACAATGTATTTAAATGCAGATAATAAATATGTATTATAGAAAAATAATAAATAGATGGTGTAAAACATACAAAAAGGCAGATATATGGACAAGATTACCACTCACTCCCTCCTCAATAATGTGTATCAGCCTACAAAATGATGTGCATTTCTTCCATATGGAAAAAATATCCAGTGTAATCAAATTCATATACACTACCATTCAAAAGTTTAGGGTCATTTAGAAATTTCCTTATTTTTGAAAGAAAAGCACAGTTTTTTTCAATGAAAATAACATTAAATGAATCAGAAATACACTCTATACATTGTTAATGTGGTAAATGACTATTCTAGCTGCAAACGTCTGGTTTTTAATGCAATATCTACATAGGTGTATAGAGATCCATTTCCAGCAGCCATCACTCCAGTGTTCTAATGGTACATTGTGTTTGCTAACTGTGTAAGAAGGCTAATGGATGTTTAGAAAACCCTTGAAAACCCTTGTGCAAGTATATTAGCACAGCTGAAAACAGTTTTGCTGGTTAGAGAAGCTATAAAACTGACCTTCCTTTGAGCTAGTTGAGAATCTGCAGCATTACATTTGTTGGTTCGATTAAACTCTCAAAATGGCCAGAAAAAGAGAACTTTCATGTGAAACTCGATAGTCTATTCTTGTTCTTAGAAATGAAGGCTATTCCATGTGAGAAATTGCCAAGAAACTGAAGATTTCCTACAACGGTGTGTACTATTTCCTTCAGAGGACAGCACAAACAGGCTCTAACCAGAGTAGAAAGAGAAGTGGGAGGCCCGACTGCACAACTGAGCAACAAGACAAGTACATTAGATACTCTAGTTTGAGAAATCGACGCCTCACAGGTCCTCAACTGGCAGCTTCATTAAATAGTACCCGCAAAACGCCAGTGTCAACGTCTACAGTGAAGAGGCGACTCAGGGATGCTGGTGTAAGGGAATCGCTAGAGGAGCGATTTCCCAGTAGCTGCTGGAGAACTTTGGGGGGAGGGGCACAACAAGACAGTGGACCCTAAGCTGAATCACCCCCACTGTCCCTGTGTAAGGGAATCACTAGAGGAGCGATTCCCCAGAAGCTGCTGGAGAACTAGGGGGGAGGGGCACAACGAGACAGTGGACCCTAAGCTGAATCCCCCCCACTGTCCCTGGCTAACTTGCCCGATCTGTCCTAGGTGACAGCCAGCAACCACGTCGACAGTCCCTCCTTATAATAAGTGATCACATAGAACGCAGACAAGACGCACAACAACAAAGGGAGGTCAGCTAGCCAAGGGGTCAGAAACAATCGAGCAATTGCAGCACAGAATCGAGATCCAAGAGAATAGTCAAAGTCAAAGCCAGTGGTCAGAAAATCAGGTAACAAGGTAGCAAGGGAAATAATGAAGAGAGCAGGCAAAACACAAGTGAAATAACCGGCACACATGTGAGGGCTGACAACCTGTTTATAGAAAGTCTGGGACCAGCCCCAGAGCTGATAGGTACACAGGCTGTCAATCACTCAGGCCAGGAAGAGATTAACTCTATGCAGTCCAGAGAGAAATGTTCCTAATTACATGGGTGTGGCTTTACACAGCAAGAGAACTAGGACCATGTTCAGACTGAGCATCAAGAAGCTTACATAAAGAACCAAATTGAAGACGCCTCTTTCGCCACAGCGTGCGAGCGGAGGGCGGCGCCGAGACCCGAAACGGCAGAGACGTTACACCCTGGCTAACTTGCCCGATCTGTCCTAGGCGACAGACCCTGCTTACAATAAGTGATACACAGAACGCAGGCAGGACGAACACAACAAAGGGAGGTCAGCTAGCCAAGAGGTCGGTAACAAACGAGCAATGCAGTACAAAATCACAATCCAAGAGAAAAGTCAAAGGTAAGCCAGTGGTCAGGAAATCAGAAGAACAGGTAACAAAGAACAAGGAGTATAGCCAGTAAGCATAATGCAATAGCAGGCGCAAATGGGAAAGTGAGCAAACAATAAATAGGGATGAAAGAACTCTTAGTGGAGCATGGGGAAAGCAAGGTGAAGGAGAAGGGTGTGGTGGAAAATCAATTAAGAAGGTGAGGGAATAGGACAGTATTCAGACAATACAAGAAAAACCCAAAGGAAGGACTCACAACCGGACACGCCTCCTGCGGCGCAGGGTGTGCCCGAAGGATGGTGCCAAAGCCCGGACAGGCAAGGATGTTACAGCTGGCCTTCAGGGCAGAGTGGCCAAAAAAAGCCATATCTGAGACTGGCTAATAAAAGGAAAAGATTAATATGGGCAAAAGAACACAGACATTGGACAGAGGAAGATTGGAAAAAAGTGTTATGGACAGATGAATCGAAGTTTGAGGTATTTGGATCACACAGAAAAACATTTGTGAGACGCAGAACAACTGAAAAGATGCTGGAAGAGTGCCTGACGCCATCTATCAAGCATGGTGGAGGTAATGTGATGGTCTGGGGTTGCTTTGGTGCTGGTAAAGTGGGAGATTTGTACAAGGTAAAAGGGATTTTGAATAAGGAAGGCTACACTCCATTTTGCAACGCCATGCCATACCCTGTGGACAGCGCTTGATTGGAGCCAATTTCATCCTACAACAGGATAATGACCTCCAAATTATGCAAGAGCTATTTAGGGAAGAAGCTGGGAGCTGGTATTCTATCTGTAATGGAGTGGCCCGCACAGTCACCAGATCTCAACCCCATTGAGCTGTTGTGGGAGCAGCTTGACCGTATGGTACGCAAGAAGTGCCCATCAAGCCAATCCAACTTGTGGGAGGGGCTTCTGGAAGCATGGGGTGAAATTTCTCCAGATTACCTCAGCAAATTAACAGCTAGAATGCCAAAGGTCTGTAATGCTGTAATTACTGCAAATGGAGCATTCTTTGACGAAATCAAAGTTTGAAGGAGAAAATTATTATTTCAAATAAAAATCAAAATTAAAAATAAAAATTTCTAACCTTGTCAATGTCTTGACTATATTTTCTATTCATTTTGCAACTCATTTGATAAAGTTTTCATGGAAAACACAAAATTGTCTGGGTGACCCAAACTTTTGAACGGTAGTGTATACCACCATAAATAAACTCATTTGCTAATATAAATATAGTCACAGCCCAAATGCAGACTACCTCAATACAAAAGATAGCAAGAAAGTGGCCTACTTCTCCCTAAAGCATTTGTAACATTGTAAAAATGCATGTAAAGATAACTGATCATTCAAGCCAAATGAGAGCCTTGGCTCGGTCCCTTTTCTAACCTTATGCTCCCCTCCACAAAAATGACCCCAGTAGGCAATAGTACCCCCTTAGATGTTTTTCTACAGGTATTTCTTGACCAACTTAGACAGATAAAATCTACATTTTCCAGTAAGAAGCTTTGGGGTTATGGTCCCATGAGACCGATGACGACATTGTTATCAAACCCTCATAAGGGGGAAAATGTCGACACATGATATCATAGATCTGCATTATCCCTGGCTGTCATAGCAATTGCTCTCATGCAGAACTCTCCTCCATTTCTACCACCAGTGCACACTATCCATATCAGTCCCACTCTTCTTTTTTTTCCAATGTACAGCTCTCACACACCTTTCACTATCTTTAACCACACTAATCCCTATATTTCTTTTATCAGTGAAACTAAACAGAAACACCCACATAAATCTCTGAATCATCTTCTGTCTATGTCTGTTTTGCTCCTACTAGCACTTGGGCCATCTTTCCAAACCCTGGCCCTTCTTCTTTCACTAACTTTTCCACTTCCTGCACACACAGAAGTCCCACTAACCTCATCAATATTTACCGTGTTCCCTCTCCTTATCTTGCTCCTGTCCCTTTTAACTCTTCTCCTTGTACGCCCGCTCAGCGTATAAGAAACTAGAATATATTAATGATTTATTCCATAGTAAATGTCTCAACCTGATAGCTCTTACTGAAACCTGGATCCAGCAGTCTGATACAGCCTCCCCTGATGCTTTGTCTCCTGGTGGTCTACATTTCTTACATACTTATAGGCCTGACAACAGACAGTGGAGAGTGGAGAGGTAGGCATACTTCTATTGCGGAAGTGCACTTTTCAGGTCATTCCCCCAGTACCCTCACTCACCTTCCGCTTATTTGAGGTTCACACCATCAGACTTTTCGATCCACTCTCCTTACGCATAGCCATAATCTACCGTCCACCTGGCTCACCCTACCAATTTCTGGACCGCTTTGCTTCTTGGCTTCCCCTCTTTCTATCCTGAGAAATTCCTACCCTCATCATGGGTGACTTTAAAATCCCCATTAACACCCCTGTCTCTCCAGCTGCCTCACAGTTTCTCTCAATAACCACTTCTTTTGGTCTTTCATTGGTCTTTCACAACTTTCCTCTTCCCCCACACACAAAGACGGCAACACAATTGATCTTGTGTTCCTCTGACTTCCTGCAGTTTCTAAATTCAGTAACTCTTCTATGCCCCTTTCTGACCATAACCTTCTGTCTCTCACAATCAGTACCTTCTCTCCTTCACAGGACACACCAACCCATCATACATATAGGAATTTACATGCTATTAACACCCAGCACCTCTAAAATACTCTACAGTCGTCACTGTCCCCCATCTCTTCACTCTCCTGTCCCAATCTGGCCACCACTCACTATAATGAAACTCTTAAAAGTGCACTGGTTGAGGCAGTTCCCCTCTCCATTTGAACATTTCGACACAGGAGGCAGAAACCCTGGCACACGCCACAAACTCGTTTTCTTCAATGTTTCTATAGTTGTGCTGAACGTCTGTGGAGAAAATCAATCATCTACACCTGCAGCCTTCCTCCACTTCAAGTTTATGCTCAAAACCTATAGCTCTGCCCTTCACCTCGCCAAACAAGCCTATTTCACCGCTCTCATCTCTCTCCCGTAACCCTAAAAGACTGGTGACGTCTCATACAGCTTTGTTTATGTGCATAATGAAAATAACCTTTATCACAAAAATGGCTGGATCAGTGTATAAGCAATGCTTCCTCCTATGCTGTCCCTGCTATCTCTTGTGCCACCCCCTCCACCTCATAGATTGTAAGCTCTTGCGAGCAGGGTCCTCAGTCCCATTGTGCAAATTAACTTATTACTCTGTAATGTCTCATTTTGTCTTTACTTGAACCCTACAGTTTGTAAAGTGCTGCGGAATATGTTGATGCTATATAAATAAAATGTATTATTATTATTATTATTATGATATCCAAATGTGCAAACATATTTTGGATGATAACACCAGTTATCAGAAATTTCCAAATAACCTCTCCAGTGGTTTAGATTTCATTAGAAGCTAAACGGGAGAAGCTAATAGATGATGCAGAATTTTCTACCATTTGAATAGTCAGGCTATAATAAAATGTATAGCCTGTGAATGAAACAAACTGATTAGATTTTCTATTCAGTTTTTGTATCTATCAATAGAGCGCGTGCATATTAGCACACATATAATCTAAGAAGTATTGTGAGCATTCTAAACACTTATGTGAGCAAATTGAGACTGATATCTCACCCATACTGGTTCAGCTTAGCTACCCCATGCTTATAGCCCAGGCTAATTTTTCTCACATTAGCTTTTTTTGTGAACTTATACTGTTACATGTGGATAAGGATAGGTTCACACCTGCGCCTGCTCTACGTTCAGAATTTCCATCCCCGAATTCGCTTAAAAAAATGCGGAAAGAAAAGTCCTGCAAGCAGGACTTTTTTTCTCCGCATTTTTGGGTGGAAACCCGGCGGATGCCATTATAGTCTATGGGGTCCTCGTGTTTCTGCGGGTGACCACTTTTTAAGCGGAGTGGGTTTCCATTCTTCGGGTCCCCAAGCGGTCCCGAAGAACGGAAACCCGAACGCAGGTGTGAACCTAGCATCAGTGTTTAGAATGCTCACAATACTTAAGGTAGCTTATACTGTATGTGTGCTAGTATGCATGCGTTCTATTGATTGATTAGAATTTCTATTAATTTTTTGTATATGTTTATTTCATTCACAGGCTATACATTTTATAGTGTCTGCGTCACCAGGAACAGACTATAGGGACAGCTTTCAAGCCTAAGACACCCATTTGCTGCCTCTCCTGCTTTTCAATCAACCCAGGGAGAAGTCAAGGGCTATATACACACGTGGACAAAATTGTTGGTACCCTTCATTTAATGAAAGAAAAATCCACAATGGTCACAGAAATAACTTGAATCTGACAAAAGTAATAATGTATAAAAATTGTATAAAAATGAACAATTGAAAGTTAGACATTGCTTTTCAACCATGCTTCAAAAAAATTTTTTAACAAAGAAAACTCATGAACAGGCCTGGACAGAAAGTATGGTACCCTTAACTTAATATTTTGTTGCACAACCTTTTGAGGCAATCACTGGAATCAAACGATTCCTGTAACTGTCAATGAGACTTCTGCACCTCTCAACAGGTATTTTGGCCCACTCCTCATGAGCAAACTGCTCCAGTTGTCTCGGGTTTGAAGGGTGCCTATTCCAGACGGCATGTTTCAGCTCCTTCCAAAGATGCTCAATAGGATTTAGGTCAGGGCTCATAGAAGGCCACTTCAGAATAGTCCAATGTTTTCCTCTTAGCCATTCTTGGGTGTTTTTAGCTGTGTGTGTTGGGTCATTATCCTGTTGCAAGACCCATAACCTGCGACTGAGACCAAGCTTTCTGACACTGGGCAGCACATTTCTCTCTAGAATCCCTTGATAATCTTGAGATTTCATTGTACCCTGCACAGATTCAAGACATCCTGTGCCAGATGCAGCAAAGCAGCCCCAGAACATAACAGAGTTATGTTTCACAGTAGGGCAGTGTTCTTTTCAAGATAAGCTTCATTTTTCCATCTGTGAACATAGAGCTGATGTGCCTTGCCAAAAATTTCGATTTTTGTCTCATCTGTCCATAGGACATTCTCCCAGAAGCTTTGTGGCTTGTCAACATGTAGTTTGGCAAATTCCAGTCTGGCTTTTTTATGATTTGTTTTCAACAATGGTGTCCTCCTTGGTCATCTCCCATGAAGTCCAATTTGGCTCAAACAACAACGGATGGTGCGATCTGACACTGATGTACCTTGAGCTTGACGTTCACCTCCTTAGGAGTTTTTTCCAGGCCTGTTTCATGAGTTTTATTTTTTTTTAAATTCTGTTGAAGCATGTCTGACTTTCATTTGTTCATTTTCATAGAATTTTTATATATTATTACTTTTGTCAGATTCAAGTTAATTCTGTGACCATTGTGGGTTTTTCTTTCATTAAACGAGAGGTACCAACAATTTTGTCCACGTGTGTATACATCAGCAGAAAGCCAGTGGAATATGGCCAACTAAGCGCCAAGACAGTGGAGCAGCGTTATTAAGCAGCTTCACTAATTGGTGGCTGCTTTCGCTCCCTATACTCTTTCTCCTGCATTATATGCAGAAACGCATAGGGAATAGGTTTCCTGTATTAGTTAGAGCAGGGTGGCTTTACCTTAGCCCTGTGCTGCACAGAGGGAGTGTGTTATGCTGACACATAGACCTATAGAACTGCCTTCTGAAATGAGTCACTGGCACTCTGGCAGTCCTGGTGTTTTTAAGAGGGCACAAATTCATCCTCATATAGCCCTAAAATATACAGCATAGTGGTATGTGTGACTTTAGGTGATTTGCGATCTAGAGCCCGCTTTTTTGAGCTGACAAGTACAGTCACAGTCATTATAGTTTGGACTGTTTGATCACAGCCACATGGATTTTACCGTGAGTGGCTTGATATATTTAATAGGTGGAGACTTAGGTATTCTATGGGAGACATCCACAATCCACATCAGCAGCTGATTCACACTGCCTAGTTATCAATATAGCAGTTCGCAGGTGATGGCACATGCTACTGTGGAGTTATTATGTCTCTTATTATTATTAGCCCCATACTTTAAACAAATAAGCCCGCAGCAGTATTTCAGGCCATTTCAAACTACATATTGTATGGATGTTTATTTTTTTTTTTCTCAGACTGCAGTTTTAGTCGTTTCATTTTTTTTTCCTACATTGTACTTTGTCATTTGATGGCTACCATTCACCACAGTTGTACAGCAGTTCTGCCATCTCCATAGTAACGTTTCTAAATCTAAGTCTTGTTCCCATTTAAGCATGAAAGGCATTTTGAACGGCTAATCAAAGATAACCTCTTTCAGAAAGACAAAACAAAAGTGTAAATTGAAGGATATTGTTCATTTTTAAATATAGAAAGTGACATGGAAAATTAAAAATAAAATTATCAAAATTCTTAAAAAATGTGTTTCTCATAAAAACATGGTTCCAAAAAATAGACCATTTTTGGCGACACATTCCCTTTAGGCATATAAGTATTAGGTATATACAGTAGGATGACTTCATTTCAGAACACATCAGAGATGTTGAGTGGCTGTGGTAGAGATAATTCTGTTTTTACCCATCAGGGCTCTCAGTCAGACTAACCAGTTGGGTCAACTGTGCAACCTTAAAATACTTAATCAAATGCAGGATAGAAGTGCCTTACTCAAATGCGGGTGAATCTAGAAATAAAAAGTAGACGCCGAGCGGCACATAGTGTGATTCCGTTTCGGAAAAGAATACACTCAATATACAGAGTTGCAATATACATATAAGGGAGAAATAATCTGGTTCTTGTGGGCTCTCACCTGGTTTGACTGTGTAGGTCCACAACAACTAGCATAGCTTATCACAATAGATGTTGGTGTTATCAGCATGCAGATTCTTAGTCATCCTGATCCAGTGAGGAATTCAGATGTGTAGTATATAAATACAAAAATATCACCCCAAAAAAACAACAGGGATAAAAAAAAAGAAGGATCTGCGCTCACCATGAAGATCCAAGTCAAGGTCTTTTATTGAAGTCCATAAAAACACCACGTGTTTCGGGGAAAAACAAAACCCCTTTTTTTGAATGATAACTTACAAGTGACATAAATCACTCTTATATAGGTAGAGACATAGATAGAAAGCCCCCACCCCCTTCCTGGGAGGTGTTACATCCAACATAATATTAAATAATGGATGAAATAACTAAAGAAACAACAGGTCAAGGTAAATTAAAAACTTGTATTCATACCCGAGTCCATAAGTAAGGTTGATTAACATAAATATACTGTATAACCTTTCATTTACCCGTTCACACACTTACCCCAGTCCCACAGGTCCATTGCCTTGGGATAACCCTTGACTCCTACCTATCCTTCAAGCCACACATCCAAGACCTCAACACCTCAAAAAGAGCTGGAAAGAGAGGATAGCCCTACCTGGTGCCCCAGGCGATTTGGATGGGACAGAGGTCAGAGGAGGGGGGAGGTTCAGTGAAGCAGCGGAGTGGAGTATAATAAGGACAGGGTGGAAACAAAGGGGTCTTTGATGCCAAATTTATGTAATGTGGTGAATAAGTAATCCCAGTATAGGCTGCCACAGGTCTAAGGCAACCGAAGAAAAATTTGTATTTTTGAAGTATTTTTGTTATGTATTTTGTAAATGTATTTTGATTCCTATCTTCTCCTACTCTAGGAACACATAGCTAAGCAGTTTGGGGTCATGCAGTCACAGATTGGATACGACATACTAGCTGAGGACACAATTACTGCATTACTACATAACAATCGAAAACTCTTAGAAAAACATATCACTAAAACAGAGGTTGAGACTTTCGTCAGCTTGGTTAGGAAAAACCGTGAGCCTAGGTAAGTGCAGTTTGCTTAATATAATAATGTGCTCGCTTGTATTTGCTGGATTATTTAGTACAACTACCTTGATTTGCATTGATGGTAATAGAAAAAGTATAGAGTTACAAATGCAAAGTGATGTATTTTAAAATCATGATTCAGGATATAGAAGATTAAAGGATAATTCCTTAAAGGTCAGTCTACTTAACCCTTTTATGCCCAAACAGATTTTGGCTTCATGCCTAGAGTGAAATTTCACATTGCATACACATTGCAATCTAAGGCTGAAGCCCCACGTTGCGCAAACACAGCTTTTTTTGTTGTTGCAGATTTTGTTGCGGTTTTTTGAGCCAAAGCCAGGAGTGGATTGAGCAGAAGGTAGAAGTATAAGAACTTTCTATATATTTCCCATTCCTTTTGTAACCATTCTTGGCTTTGACTCAAAAAACCGCAGCAAAATCTGCAACAAAAAAAGCTGCATTTCCGCAACGTGGGGTCTCAGCTTAAAGGTGACGTATTTATTTCTTAGTTTAATTTATTAAAAAGTGAGGCTGTTCTTATTTAATGTTGCAGGTCTTATTTAAGAAAAATGATTACATAAGGGAATAAAAATACATTTTCTGTAGAGTTAGTTGGTTCAATTAATATTGTTTTCCCCAAAAGTTAACCCTGTAGTTCTCCTGTACATAGCAATGTCAAATTTGTGTACATTGTGTAATTTATGACATTTCTGTAGCACTGACAACTGGAGACCCTATCTTAGTATTAAATGCTTCTTCCTCCTTTAATCTTAGATACAGCCTCTAAACAACAAGTTTTTTTTTTAACTGAAGGTGCAAAAGCAGCGGGGTCAGGTAGAACAGGTTAAAATTGGTGGCTGGGCATATTAATGACTGAGCAGGAGGATAATTGGCTTGTTAGGCTTTGGAGACTTATTCAGGTTTTTTTTTTTTTTGCGAGGTGGAGAATCAGCAGAGATTTTAGTCAATAAGTCACAAGCTACACTGATTCTTTTCCCACAAATCTATATATCTGTCTTCTCTATTCTGAATTTTCACGGTGACAGTTTCCTTTTAATTAATTATTTTTTACACTGGAGGGTATGGGATGTCAGGAAACACACCTGCTGTGTTCCTTTCTGTCCCCATACACAAATCATTTATAACAGTAATACAGTTACAGCCTGTTAGATCATTGTTACTAGTGATACACTGTACATTTAGAAAAAGACACAAATCCCATTCAGAATCAAGCACACCATTAGTTTGATGTTCCAGTTTTGATAAATCTCCTACATTATGTGCTGATAAAAAAATATATTAATATACATAAAGAATCTATGAATTTTAAACATTATTCGACAAATGGCTGTATCTTATTGTATTTGTCTTATTCTTCTAGGTTTTTGGATTATCTTTCTGATTTGTGTGTATCAAATCACATTGCAATTGCAGTAACTCAAGAGCTCATCTGTAAGTGCGTTCTGGATCCCAAAAATAGTGATATCCTCATAAAGACAGAGTAAGTATCTTCTTTCATAAATGGTAGTTTTTACAGTGATTAAAATTGGTGGTTTAGTTGTTAACCACATCCTGTTTGTACTGTACGTGTTAGATGAGTAGGTTGGGTCTATTTTTGGGTAAAACATATAAAATAGAAAGCAAAATATATTACTTGGTTTGGAAAATTCAGACCTCCCTAGTTGCCTTTTAGATGAGGAACATATTAAATGAGTAGCACCTAAGATGATGATAAAACGTGTAGTTGAAGACACATAGTCATGTTTTAACTGATTATCTTATATGATGAGTATAGCATACTACTAGCCCTAGCAGCCCTTGCTGTAATGACTAAATTTAAGTGTAATCCTGTGGATATAATAACTTGTTTAACAAATGTGGATCTAAAAATAATGTACCTATTTTGGAAGGTTGAGACCGGTAAAAGAGATGTCCCAGTCTCCAGAATATATGAGCATTGAGTACTGTGAAGAGGAAGTCTGGTTAGTCTGGTTAGACAAGAACAATGATACCCATGAGAAGAGCATCCGACAGTTATCACAGGAGGCAAGAGCTGGAAATGTTCATGATGAGAACGTACTGACATATTATCGGTAAGTTTGTCTTACTTTATAGCTAGAAAATGCTTCTAGTGGATTTATCAGAAGATTCCTTGTATACAGGTGTTCTACCATCTTTCCTCTTGACTTTTTTGTATACTGCTTGCCACACTTGCCACTCATATAGTTTATGTTGGATTTTTTAATTGATAAAGTTTTCATTTTTTGTAAATATTCCCCAGTTACCAGTTGAAACTTTTTGCACGAATGTGCCTAGATCGTCAGTACCTGGCCATTCATGAAATCTCCAAGCAACTAAGTGTTGACCTGATCTTCCTTTGTATGGCTGATGAGATGCTTCCATTTGAGATCAGAGCTTCTTTCTGTCACCTTATGCTGCATGTCCACGTTGACAGAGACCCACAAGAATTGGTGACTCCAGTAAAGTATGCCCGTCTGTGGACTGAAATCCCTACAAGCATCACTATTAAGG
This sequence comes from Leptodactylus fallax, assembly GCA_947044405.1. Taxonomy (NCBI): domain Eukaryota; kingdom Metazoa; phylum Chordata; class Amphibia; order Anura; family Leptodactylidae; genus Leptodactylus; species Leptodactylus fallax. The sequence goes on from CAMRHE010000183.1 coordinate 3,883,382, forward strand.
AGTAAGGAGATTATATTATACTTGGTAACTGTTATACTCGTATGACTTAAAATGAGTTGTCTCTTGAATACAGTGACTGTCCATATGGGATATTTTAGTTTAGCAATTTTTATAGTATTGCTTTTACCAATTGCTTTTCCAGTGGATGCATTTTGGGCTTTAAATGGAGGCCCTCTCCTGGATCTCCTCATACCTCACCAATTGCCGCACATTCAGCACCTCTCACTCGCACACCGCCCACACGCACACCACCGCGCTATCTTTCTGTAGGTGTCCCCCAAGCTTCTCCATCTACACCTTTGGCCTTGGCCAACTAATAGAATCCCACGTTTGGAAATAATGGTGCATTATAAATAAATAATAATAATAGCCTGTAAGCAGTAATTTTTTATTTTTTTTATAAGCCTAGTCGCAGTACCCTATAGTGGTGTTTCTACAGTTTCCAAATATGTCTGTTATTTAGCTTTTGAGCTCAATTTTCATATAAATTGCTGTTTTATTTATATGCAAATGAGGGAAAAGTGCTTAGCTTGCCTAGGTTTTGGATTCAGCTCTAATTTCAGCCTTTCCCCACACTTGCATATAAATAAGCAGGAATTAAAGGATAGAATAACAGAGGCATATTTGGAAACTGTAGAATCACCTCTACAAGGTACTATGATTAGGTTTATAACCATTTTACAGATTCCCTTTAATGGCTTGCCAAGGATTTTATATTTTTTTAGATTAATATAATGATTTCATTTTTCATGTTTTTTCCATGACAAATTGGGCATATAATGAAGTAAAATAAAAATCATTTTAATTTTAATATATGTTATGCCGTAGAGAAGTTTATTGTGTTGGGATGTAGTTTTGTATATTATTGAAGTTGAATGTTTATTTGTCTTTTTATTTATTATTATTTTGGAGACTTTTTTTTTTTTTACAGATTTCGCTATATAGTAGTCCCAGTTTACAGGAGAAAACAGCAGTGTCACACGCACGACAACTGTCACTGTCAGGGCCACAGTATGTTGAGCCTAGACAGACCCCGTGGATTGGTCATGTGATCAGTGATTACATAATTGCCGTGGAATCAGTAGAGGCAAGGGTAGTAAAAAAACAATTTCTGCCTTCTTATTTGGGTGCATGGCTTTCTCTCACATCCAGGTCTGCTGAACCACAACTGAAAAACATCCTGTGCAGGTCCTATTCTAGAGCGTCATAAAATGTAAAAAGGTTTATTGGCAGTCATTAAAGGGGTTAAATTGAATCAAAGTTACACATCATAGTAAATTTTTATTTGTTACATATTAAGTAGTATTCTGTTGTGTATATATATTTTTTTTTCTACAAACAGCTATGACTCCAACCTGAATGATTCAAGAGACGACAAAAAAAATAAGTTCACTAACACAATGGAATTTGTTGAAGATTATTTGAACACTGTTGTCAGTGAGGCTATGCCATTTGCTAATGAAGAAAAGAACAAGCTAACATTTGAGGTCATTATATAATTTGCATATAAAAAGTAATTTGTGTAATCATTTCCAAAAAATGTAATTTGATAATTTTAAAAACATTTTTCAAAACAACTGTGGGAAAATGCTGTGGGAAAAATGAAAACTCATATTCATCTCATCAATCTCTTGTTCTGACACTGGCTGGATCCTTGCTGATCTCTATTCTGTGCTGCAGCGATGGGGTCCCAACACAGGGCCATGTGACTACTACAGGAAATTACTGACTGTAATAGGTCATTGCTGCAGCAAAACTTTCTTTACAACCCCTTTAAGGCTAAGGCGTCCCGCAGCAAATAAGCGCTGCAGGAAAAACCGTGGCAGGAACGCATTGCGGTTTTTCCCGCAGCGCTTTTCACAGAAAGTTCACAAAGGTTTCCTTTACGAACTTTCTGTTTCAATTATAACTATAGGGAAACCTCTGGCGTTTCCAAAGGTATAATTGACATGATGCGATTTCCAAAACCGCAGCGTGCCCTCTGCGTGTATTTTGCCGCACTGTGGGGATGGGGTTTGCTAGAATCCCATCCACTACACAGTGACTGCAAAACACCATGTTTTTTTCCGTGGCGTTTCAGCCATGGGCAAACCATGTCATTCACACCATGTGGGTCCCCTATAAATCTAGAGGGAAAACACAAGCGTTTTCACAGGTATGGATCCACGTAGAAAAATCAAAACTAAAGAATGCTGCGGAAAGAAATGCTGCCTTTTTTAACAAAATTTTTAATTGAGTTTTTGCTGCGTTTTCTCAGCTTTTTTTCTTCCCCTAGTCAATATATAGGGAAAATGCTTGCAATTCTGGAGCTAAAATTAACGTGCTGCATTTTTGAAAATGCAGCTTTTCTGTAGCTCTTTTTTTTTTTTGCTGCAATGTGTGGATAGAATTATCCAGAATCTCATTTACTTTGCTGGTACTATAAAATGTAGCCACAGTAGCCAAAAACGCTGCATTTCTGCAACATGGGGCCTTAACCTTAGGCACGTTATGAAGACATTGCTTTTTTTTTTGTTGCAGATTTTGCTGCATTTTTTTTTTTTTTTTTTTTAGCCTAACCTAATAGTGGCTACAGAAGGAATGGAAAATATCTAGGAAGTACTTATACTTCTCCCTTCTACTCAATCCACTCATGGCTTTCGCTCAAAAAAACACAGCAAAATCGGCAACAGAAAAAGATTTTCCGCAACATGGGGTCTTAGCCTTAAAGAAGTTCTCCAGGCCCTGATTCATGTTTGATGCTGATGACCTATCCATAGGTCTGATCTGGTAGGGGTCCTTCACCTGAACCCTGCACAGATCATCTGGCATCGAAAGCTGCTGCAGTGGAGTGGAAGCAGCACTTCTCCTATTCCAGTAATAGGAGTGAAGTTACAGTTCACTGGCATCACCAATAAACTTCCTTGAACAGAAGCAGACTGCATCTGCTATTCGTCTGCAGCAACTTCTGGCACCCAGAATAGCTAATGTGTGCAAGGTCTGAATGTCAGACTACCACCGGTCAGATACTGATGATCTATCCAGTGGATAGGTCATCAGTATGAAACATGCATTAGGGGCTGGAAACCCCCCTTTAAGCTTACTTATATGTTTTATAATTTCTGTAAATATATGTCTATATTTATATTAGGTTTTTACTACATTATTATTTTATAGGTGGTAATTGAAATGTGGATGTGGCAATAATAATGTATGTATGTAAATTTGCTGACTTTATTTTATAGGTGGTCAGTCTTGCACGCCATTTGATATATTTTGGATTCTATAGCTTCAGTGAACTTCTCAGGCTAACACGGACTTTACTAGGAATTATAGACTGTGTTCAAAATATACAGGCAATAGTTCCACATCCAGTGTACAGTGAAGATGCGACAGGTATGCCACACCTGAGCAGTTTTTTTTTTTTTTTTTTTAAACTTTTACTGTTTTATAATATATCAAAATATTTCGATACTGAGTTTCATTTAGAGTTCTAGATTTTAAATTTCTGTGTGACTGACAAAGGTAGCTGTTTGCAGCGCTCAACTATCTCTGTCAGTACTGTAGACTTTGTGTGGATGCTAGAAGGATCCTAGTTTTGTCAATTAGATACTTTTGGATCGGTGATAAGTTATGGGATGGGATGTGATGGCAGTGAATAATAATAATTGGTAATCTGATGTAACTTGTTCCACTGCACTATTAATAAGCTATTAGGGACATGTCTTATGATAAGGTTGTTCTTCGTTTTCACTGACAGCCAGCCAAATTGTCAGTGCACCTACAGGATATAATATAAGCTGTATGATCAGTACAAGGGAAGTCATTTAATTAAATTACAGAGTTACTCAACTTTTTATGTAAATTTTATCTGCAGATAAATGATATTCAAAGGTAGACTTGCCCTTTAAACAATGTATGTAAAATCATAGCAAGGAAGTAAAATTCTTATAGATTTAAGTAGTAATTCTTGAATAGCTTTGATGCTTTTTTACTTTGTCAGAAAAAAACGTGAGGCGATCTATACAAGGAATGGGGCAAATGATGTCCACAATGGTTCTGACCCGAAAACCATCTGTGTTCAATTCCTCTTCGCTCATGAATTCTGTAGTGAGTCAGGAGACTTCTAAAAGGAAGACTGTTGAAACTGAAAACATTACAGTGATGGAAACCAAGCTGAAGATTCTGGAGATACTTCAGGTTTGAATACATTTTACATTTATTACAGTGTTTTGTTTGCAGATTAATATGCACGTGTTTGATAACTGAGCCTGAATTAACCATTTCTAGTGTTTCCTGAGCCACAGAGCACAAAAGAAATGCAAAATAAGTTCCAAAAATGTGTAAGGCCTTGTTCTATCAGAAACCATTAATCTGGGTTTAGCGTGATTAACTGCATCTTTGTTATTCGTGATGTAATGATTTCTCTGGTTCTTTGCAGTTCATCCTGAATGTACGACTGGATTACAGGATATCTTATCTACTCTCTGTCTTCAAGAAGGAATTTGTGGAGGTTTTCCCAATGCAAGATAATGCAGCAGACGGGACAGCTCCTGCCTTTGATAATTCAAGTAAGTCACTTAAAAAATTTGGGCAGCTGGTTGATGATGCTTTTGGCATTCGGAACACCCACAGATCTGATATTTAGGATAGGCCTTCAGTTTTGTGATCTTGGAAAACCTCTTGAGGCTAAGGCACCACGTTGCGAAGTGCAGCAAAAAAATGCTACGAAAAAATGCGGCAGAAATACAGTACAGACCAAAAGTTTGGACACACCTTCTCATTCCAAGAGTTTTCTGTATTTTCATGACTATAAAAATTGTAGATTCACACTGAAGGCATCAAAACTATGAATTAACACATGTGGAATTATATACGTAACAAAAAAGTGTGAAACAACTGAAAATATGTCTTATATTCTAGGTTCTTCAAAGTAGCCACCTTTTGCTTTGATTACTGCTTTGCACACTCTTGGCATTCTCTTGATGAGCTTCAAGAGGTAGTCACCTGAAATGGTTTTCACTTCACAGGTGTGCCCTGTCAGGTTTAATAAGTGGGATTTCTTGCCTTATAAATGGTGTTGGGACCATCAGTTGTGTTGTTCAGAAGTCAGGTGGATACACAGCTGATAGTCCTACTGAATGGAGTGTTAGAATTTGTATTATGGCAAGAAAAAAGCAGCTAAGTAAAGAAAAACGAGTGGCCATCATTACTTTAAGAAATGAAGGTCAGTCAGTCCGAAAAATTGGGAAAACTTTGAAAGTGTCCCCAAGTGCAGTGGCCAAAACCATCAAGCGCTACAAAGAAACTGTCTCACATGAGGACCGCCCCTGGTAAGGAAGACCAAGAGTCACCTCTGCTGCGGAGGATAAGTTCATCCGAGTCACCAGCCTCAGAAATCGCAGGTTAACAGCAGCTCAGATTAGAGACCAGGTCAATGCCACACAGAGTTCTAGCAGCAGACACATCTCTACAACAACTGTTAAGAGGAGACTGTGTGCAGCAAGCCTTCATGGTAAAATAGCTGCTAGCAAACCACTGCTAAGGACAGGCAACAAGCAGAAGAGACTTGTTTGGGCTAAAGAACACAAGGAATGGACATTAGACCTGTGGAAATCTGTGCTTTGGTCTGATGAGTCCAAATTTGAGATCTTTGTGTTATGTTTGTCCCTGAACCGAATGAAAAATAAGCAAACATGAAAAATAAACTGGTTTATTGAAGAAACACGAAACAAACAAAGGGCAGTCAAAATAACTGAGTAAGTGAAACAGAGTAGGCAGGAGAAAATCACATTAGAAATCACCCTGCGATCCGCCCTGACTGATCCTGCCTGACGCCAGAGTTTTCCTCTTAAAAGAAGACACCTCACAGGAACCTGACTAGAATCCCTGGGAGCTGACCCTGAAAGTAGAAACATAACAAACCAACAGTCCACTGCACTGACCCCCAGACAGCTAATGCAAGAATAAACATACACAGTGAGGAGTATACAAAACCTGAGTTCAAGGCCCCACAGCACAGGTAAGGCTGGACACACGAGTATAACCAGCAGAGAGAAAGTGTGAAGCCCAAGTATATATAGCACACCAAAGGGTGGGGCAGAGACACAGGGAAAAACCCCTCCCTAAGGCAGAAAGTACCGGCAGATAAAAATTAACCCCTGCCCGTCTGGACCAACTACCTAACAGTACCCCCCCTCAAAGGAGGTGCCTCCGGAACCTCCGGACCAGGCTTCAATGGAAACCTACGATGGAAGGCTCTAATGCACCGCTTAGCAAAAATGTCTGATGACGAAACCCATGATCTCTCCTCAGGCCCATAACCTTTCCAATGGACCAGATACTGAATGCGTCCGTGACAGAGCCAGGAATCCTCAATAGAGCGAACCACGAACTGCAGCTCTCCATTGACCAAGACGGGTGGGGGTGGTGAAACTGAATCACTGCCTAAGGATGAAAAATACCTCTTTAGTAAGGACACATGAAAAGCATTGGTTATCCCCATAGAGTCAGGAAGGCGCAAACGAACTGAGACAGGGTTAATTATCTCTACAATTTCAAATGGACCAATATATTTGGGACCAAGTTTAAAGCATGGTATTTTTAGTGTAATATTCCGTGTAGAGAGCCAAACCCTATCTCCCACAGAGAACTTATGGGATTCTGATCGTTTACTGTCAGCAAAAAATTTAGCTTTACCTCTAGCTCTAATTAGATTTTTCTTGACCTCAGACCAGACTGAAGCTAGTTTAGCAGAGAACTGAACCTCCCCTGGGACATCCGAACTAGCTAAAGACAACGGACCAAAGGACGGATGAAACGCATAATTACAGAAAAAAGGGGAGGTCCCAGTAGATTCCAAAGAACGATTATTTAAAGCAAACTCAGCTAATGGTAAAAATTCTTTCCACTCAGACTGATCTGAGCTCACAAAGCACCTTAAATATTGTTCCAAACTTTGATCTAACCTTTCAGTCTGGCCGTTGGATTGTGGGTGATAAGATGAAGAAAAAGATAAAGAGATGTTAAGGCGTTTACAAAACGCCCTCCAGAACCGGGAAACGAACTGCACTCCCCTATCTGACACAATATCAGACGGTACCCCATGAAGCCGTACAAAATTTTCCACAAATGATCTAGCCAAAAGAGGGGCAGACGGCAATTTGGGTAAAGCCACCAAATGGCACATCTTACTAAACCGATCCGTGATTACCCAAATTACCGTACATCCTCCAGAAACCGGTAGATCAGTGATGAAATCCATAGAGATGTGCGTCCAAGGCTTCTCAGGAATAGGCAATGGGCACAATTTCCCCGCAGGAAATCCTCTAAGGGACTTCGATCTGGCACATACCTCACAGGACTCCACATACCTCGTAGTGTCCCTTCTGACAGATGGCCACCAAAACGAACTGGAGATTAATTTCAGTGTATTAGAAATACCAGGGTGACCCGAGAGGACTGTATCATGAGCCTCCTGTAATAATGACAATCGAAGGTTCAGAGGAACAAAAAACTTATCATTAGGGGTGTTGGCAGGAGCCAAGCTTTGTGCTTCCGAAATCTCCTTGTGAAGGTCAGTAGAAATCACGGCCACCACCACTCCTTTGGCCAATATCTGTGAAGGGACCTCATCACAGGGTGCAGCCTCAAATGACCCGGACAGGGCGTCCGCCACCACATTCTTCGAACCTGGTCGGTAGGTAACTAGAAAATTAAACCTGGAAAAGAACAAAGACCGACGAGCCTGACGAGAGTTTAACGTCTTAGCTGACTGTAGATACATCAAATTCTTATGGTCCGTGAAAACCGTGGTCACTTTATGCAAAGCACCTTCTAAAAAATGTCTCCATTCCTCAAAGGCTAACTTAATCGCCAGCAACTCTCTGTCACCTACATCGTAATTACATTCTGTTTTCGAAAATTTCTTTGAGAAGAAAGCACAAACCCGCAGGTTACGGCCCTCAGCATCTCCTTGAGACAAAACCACTCCAACCCCTACACTAGAGGCGTCCACCTCAACAAAAAATGGTAAGGAGCTGATGGGTTGGACCAAAACAGGTGCCGAAGCAAAGCGTTGCTTAAGCAATCGGAACGCTCTCTCGGCCTCCGGCGACCACTCCGAAATCTTAGCTCCCTTTTTGGTCAAATCTGTCAAAGGCTTAACAATCAACGAAAAATTCTTAATGAATTTACGGTAAAAGTTAGCAAACCCTAGAAACCTCTGTAATGCTTTGAGGTTCTTAGGTTGAACCCAGTCTAAAATATCCTTGACCTTGCTTAAATCCATCTTAAACCCATCCTTAGAAATGACAAACCCCAAAAAAGAAATCTCCTGGACACAAAAAACACACTTTTCCACTTTAACACTAAGTGAATTCTCTTTTAGAACAGAGAAGACGGACCGAAGGTGTTCACAGTGAGACTCGTAATTAGGAGAAAAGATGAGGATATCATCTAAGTACACAACGAGGAAGTGACCAATAAAAGGACGTAATATGTCATTCATAAACTCCTGGAAGATCGCAGGGGCATTAGTAAGCCCAAAGGGCATAACCAGACTCTTGAAATGACCCAGGGGCGTGTTAAACGCTGTCTTCCACTCGTCTCCCTCCCGTACTCTTATCAAATTGTATGCCCCACGGAGATCTAATTTAGAAAACCACTGGGACCCCACCAGTTGATTAAATAAATCGGGAATAAGAAGAAGCGGGTAAGGATTACGCACCGTAATTTGGTTCAACTCCCGAAAATCAAGACAAGGACGTAGTCCGCCATCTTTTTTTTAACAAAAAAAAAACGGCTGCTAACGGAGAGTTAGAGGGTCTTATGTGACCTTTCTTCAAACTTTCTGAGATAAAATCTTTTAAAGCCTCTCTTTCAGGGACAGAAATGTTATATAACCTGCTCTTGGGGTATTTACAGCCAGGCACCAGATCAATCCTGCAGTCATACGGTCTATGAGGAGGAAGCTGGTCACTATAGGTGGGAGAGAATACCTGTGAAAAGTCAGACAGAAATGAAGGGACATTAGGTAACACTAAGGCTACAAGATGACTAGGCATACACCCTTTCTTACACTCAAGAGACCATTTGACAATTTCTCCCGTACGCCAATCAACCACAGGATTGTGTTTTTTTAAACCAAGGATAGCCTAGTACGATGGCCGCAGGCAACGAGTCAAGGACATACAAATCCACACATTCTAGGTGGAACAAACCAATCTTCAGCTTAACCCCTACAGAGATAGTTTTAATCCAGCCCAAAGGGCCAGCATCAACACCAGCAATAGGAATGGGTGTCTCCAGAAGGGTTATTTTTAAGTCTAGATCTGTCGCGCACTTAGAATCCATTAAATTGACCCCAGCACCACAATCAAAAAACACCCGTACGGGATGCTTCTTATTCTCAAGGAAAATTTCAGCAGGGAGGATCATCTTGGAGCCACTGGTCCAAGCGATACATTTACCTAACGGGAGATCCTCATAGCTTGTTAGGTTCTTTAGTTTAAAGCCTTCTTAGGACGGGATAGCTCCAGACAATCTCTTACAAAATGACCCGGACGCCCACAATAGAAACATTGGCCAGCAGCCAAACGTCTCTTCTTTCTGTCCTCAGACTGCATGGGCTCTACAGAAGACTCCGCCCCCTCCCCTGGCGAGTGAGGAGTGTCACTCACTCCTATTTCTACTACTCTCAGACGTAAACGTCTGTCTACCGAATAGCTAAACTCATGGCTTCCTCCAAAGAGGCCGGGGCAGAAAACTGTAGCATAAGATCTTTTACTCGGTCGGACAACCCGGCACAAAATTGACTCCGAAGAGCCGGATCGTTCCACTTAGTATCAATGGACCACTTACGAAATGTTGCACAGTAATCCTCTGCAGAACTCCTCCCTTGAGAGAGATGACGCAGCTTACTCTCAGCTAAGTGCAAACGGTCTGGGTCATCGAACAGTAACCCGAGTGCAGAAAAAAAAAACCTCTACAGACTGCAATGTGGGGGAATCAGGGGGGTAAAGAAAAAGCCCAAACCTGAGGATCTCCCTGTAGACGGGATATAATAATTCCCACCCGCTGACTCTCATTTCCAGAGGAGATTGGCCTTAGTCTAAAATACAACTTTCAGGCCTCTCTAAATGAGAAAAACTCAAAGCGCACCCCCCGAGAAGCGATCCGGAAGTTCCACTCGGGGTTCAAATCCAGACACCCCCTCCCTAAACACCCCGCTCACTTGCTGTATATTTTGCTGCTGGACCTGAGTCTGAAGAGAATCGACTCTCAGGGTCAACGCCTGAAGGTGAGCTGTTAACTGCTCCATAGGATCCATCTGAGGAAAAGAAGAAGAAGAAGAAAAAAAAAAAAAGAAGAGAAAAAAAAAAAGGGGTAGAGAATCAATAAATGGTCGGCTGGTTATTCTGTTATGTTTGTCCCTGAACCGAATGAAAAATAAGCAAACATGAAAAATAAACTGGTTTATTGAAGAAACACGAAACAGACAAAGGGCAGTCAAAATAACTGAGTAAGTGAAACAGAGTAGGCAGGAGAAAATCACATTAGAAATCACCCTGCGATCCGCCCTGACTGATCCTGCCTGATGCCAGAGTTTTCCTCTTAAAAGAAGACACCTCACAGGAACCTGACTAGAATCCCTGGGAGCTGACCCTGAAAGTAGAAACATAATAAACCAACAGTCCTCTGCACTGACCCCCAGACAGCTAATCCAAGAATAAACATACACAGTGAGGAGTATACAAAACCTGAGTTCAAGGCCCCACAGCACAGGTAAGGCTGGACACACGAGTATAACCAGCAGAGAGAAAGTGTGAAGCCCAAGTATATATAGCACACCAAAGGGTGGGGCAGAGACATAGGGAAAAACCCCTCCCTAAGGCAGAAAGTACTGGCAGATAAGAATTAAGCCCTGCCCGTCTGGACCAACTACCTAACACTTTGGTTCTAACCACCGTGTCTTTGTGCGACACAGAAAAGGTGAACGAATGGACTCTACATGCCTGGTTCCGACCGTGAAGCATGGAGGAGGTGGTGTGATGGTGTGGGGGTGCTTTGCTGGTGACACTGTTGGGGATTTATTCAAAATTGAAGGAATACTGAACCAGCATGGTTACCACAGCATCTTGCAGCGGCATGCTATTCCATCCGGTTTGCGTTTAGTTGGACCATCATTTATTTTTCAACAGGACAATGACCCCAAACACACCTCCAAACTGTGTAAGGGCTATTTGACCAAGAAGGAGACTGATGGGGTGCTACGCCAGATGAACTGGCCTCCACAGTCACCAGACCTGAACCCAATCGAGATGATTTGGGGTGAGCTGGACCGCAGAGTGAAGGCAAAAGGGCCAACAAGTGCTAAGCATCTCTGGGAACTCCTTCAAGACTGTTGGAAGACCATTTCAGGTGACTACCTCTTGAAGCTCATCAAGAGAATGCCAAGAGTGTGCAAAGCAGTAATCAAAGCAAAAGCTGGCTACTTTGAAGAACCTATAATATAAGACATATTTTCAGTTGTTTCACACTTTTTTGTTAAGTATATAATTCCACATGTTAATTCATAGTTTTGATGCCTTCAGTGTGAATCTACAATTTTTATAGTCATGAAAATACAGAAAACTCTTGGAATGAGAAGGTGTGTCCAAACTTTTGGTCTGTACTGTATATTGTGCTTTTTTTCCGGATCATTTTTCATTGCAATTTCTCAGAGTTTTCCTCTGCATACTTTCTACCCCTAGTATACCTATACAGGTATAATTGACATGCTTTTCCGCTGCAGATTTTTTTCTGCAATGTGTGGATGGGAATAGCCAGAATGTTTCCTCCATGGCCAAAACACTGCATTTTCGCAATGTGGGGCCCCAGCCGTTGGGCTACTGCGGAAACGCAGCCTGAAAAAAACACTACATTTTAAGGTACCAGTAAAGTGTATGAGAATCTGGTTAATCTCGTCCACAGATTGCAGAAAAAAAGAGCTGCGGAAAAGCTGCATTTTTAAAAATGTGCATGTTTGTGAAAAACGTAACACATTAATTTGAGAAGCAGAATTGTGAGCGTTTTCCCTATATATGGAATAGGGGAAGAAAAGAGATTAAAAATGCTGGGGAAAAAAGACTGACTTTTTAGTTTGATTTTCTAAGTGGGGCCTTAGCCTTAAACACAAAAAAAGGCATTGATGGTACAGGTCATATGGGTGTATAACTCATATTATAGGATAATTGTAAACATGTCGGTGTAACAGTATTACAACTTGCTACTTTACAGATGCTACTTTAAATCTTGAACGCATCGGAGAACAAGCAGAAGCTATGTTTTGTGTAGGGTAAGAGTAATTGAATTTAAAAGAATCAGGAATCCAAGAGGCTGCTTTGGTGTCTTAACACAATACTGTTTATATCACTTTAGGAAAAACTCTATGTTGGAGGTGGATGATGAAGGTGGCAGAATGTTTTTGCGAGTCCTCATACAACTGACAATGAATGACTACCCAGCTCTAATTTCTGGATCTCTACAGCTTCTCTTTAAACATTTTAGCCAAAGACAAGAAGTGCTGAATACCTTTAAGCAGGTCCAGTATCAATAACAATGAGTACAGAAAGGATAAAGGAAATGGAAGGATCAATTCTATTGTATTTTATTCAATTTTCTGGTGAATAGGAGCTAATTTGCAATAACCAGGAACTGCAACTACGCAGTGAGCAGTGGAAGCGCAACACTTTTTTTTTTTTTTTCACAGCCTTTTTCATTGCATTATTGCAGAGTTTTCCTCTGCGCACTTTCTGCCTCTATTATACCTATACAGAAAATGCCAGCATTTCCCCAAGTATAATTGACAAGCTTTTCTGCTGCGGACTTTTTTCTGCAATGTGTAGATAGGAATAGCCAGAATCCCATCCACTTTGCAGGTACTGTCAAATGCAGCGTTTTTGAAATGTGGGGCTTCATCCTTACTTTTCTTTTTTTTTAATTGAACAAATTGTGCCAAAATGCCTCTTACTGTTTGAAAGGTGGCATGCTTTTCTCCTTTTCTTGGAATGTAAATTTGTGTGTGTCTTTCCATCCAGCCAGTGTCATATAGTTTAGAACAGAAATTGATATGATTAACTAGCTATAGGTCAATTGAAGGGTGTATGCAAGTCACCTCTCCATTCACAATGTCAACATCACTAGGCGGATTTATTAGAAATTAATGACAGATCCTTTATGCCAAAAATGTTTATGATGAGAATACCCATTTTAAAATGGGTTATTTTACAAAACAAAATAATAATATAACTACTTAGCAGGCTGTACATAGTTAAAAAGACATACTCACCTCTCAGCAATCCCCTACCCTTTCGGTTCTGACATCACCAAGTCCATCGCTTGTCTTTCCTTTCTGGTGTCTATCAACACATAGGAAATGCCTGGAGATGCCTGCTCATCTATAGACCAAGTAAGTTGTGGACAGCGATAGGATGAAAGGGCATCTCCAGATGTCTCCTGTGTTTCGAGAGACACTGGAAAGTAAAGACCAGAAGTGAACTGGGCAGGATTGGAGCTGGAGCTACAGGGGCACAATGAGAGGTGAGTAATGTATGACTTTTATTTGTGCACCACCTGCTGGAGAGTTTTAGTTCTAACATTGTTTTGCTAAGTAATCCCTTTAAATGGATATTCTCATTGTATACATTTATGGCATTTCGACAGGATTTGTCATTAATTTCTGAGAAATCCGCCTGGTGACATAGATGTGAGTGGAGAGCTGGCCTGCATAGGTGGCTCTCAGCATTCACTTCTGTAGAAGTGTCAAACACAGCCGAGCAGAGATCAGTCCCCGATCTGTAATACATTTGTGGCATATCCTGTGGCTAATGTCTAAGATTGAAATACCCTTTAAATTGTCATCTATATGGCCATTGTAGGTTTTACTTTAGACTTTATTTTTCTGTGTTTCAGGTTCAACTACTCATTTCTGCCCAGGATGTTGATAATTACAAGGTTATAAAATCTGAGTTGGACAGGCTAAGGACTATGGTAGAGAAATCTGAACTGTGGGTGGACAAAAAGGAAAAATCAGAAGGTAGTAGTTCCTCAGAAGGTAGCAAAAAGGAAAAAAAAGAGGTAATACATTTGTGCTGTATAAAATCAAGTATAAGAAGCAGCATTCCAATATATGATATTCCAGTGAAAACATGTGACAAATACACCAAGCTTGTTCTATGTGGTGACGTTTCAGCTCCTGTGGAGCCATTTTCAAGCAAGTAATAGAGCATGTGCAGAACATTTATACTTATCCACATATCAATAACAATATAAATAAATGGTGCAATGAATTGACCACATTTACATAACCAACAACCGTATATCTAGAGAGTGTTCAATTTCATAATCATGTGTGCAAAAAGTTAATATAAAACAGTGCAATCCATATGTACTTATAAAAGACCCCAAACAAAAACAACAAAAGATAATTAATTCATTACACCATGCACTCACCATACACAAGGCCCACCTGCTAGTGCACCATGGTACAACCAGGCTAGTATACCAACAGAGTGTGCATGACTAATAAACAAAGCAGTGTATCTTGGTGTACTGCTGAATGAAAACATATAGCATGGGCAAAGGATGAGACCACAAGGCAACAGGGATGCCATCACAAATACTGGAAGAAGGGCACCTAAAGCCTGGTCTTTGAAAGTTGATGCAAGCCAGTTATATTTGATTGGATTTTTCATTGCTGCTCTGTTGGATATTTATTATTTGTGCTGTATAAGTTATTAATATGCAGTATATTTTGTCATTTTTGTTTTTTTGCTTTAAAGGTTTTTAGTACTTTTTTTTCAAGTATATAATAGTAGGTGTCTGAGTGTTTTAATTGATATATGAGAGTGTAAAGAAAACTGAAAGCAAAGTGCAAGGTGTGAAGTGTGCAGGAAGGAGGTAACCAAAGCAGAATGGCCACTTTTCTATTTAAATGCTGACAAGTCAAAACAGTTGGCTAAATTTATCTATGATGATGAAGGTAATACTTTCATTAAACTGTGCTATGTCTGAGTTACTCTTTTTGATGTTCTGCAGCAAATGATATTTATGTATATTATTACAGGCTTTATCAAACAAGTACAGTACAGCTGTAACGTTAGCATGGTCTGTTGGATTTGGACATTAAATCCGCACAAAATTTGGAAAGTTTTGTAGGAAGGTTTAAAATATGTTAAAACATTGTTTTCAAAAGGCATCCGGTTAACACATTTATAAATTTCAGTTGATTAAACATCTCAGGGTTTAAATGTTTTGGGAAAAAACTTTAGGGTGCTATTATACATCTGCGTTTTTACTTGCATTAAAGGTCAAGAAAATCAGTATCAGACTAGTGACAGTACCTTGTAGGGCGGCTTCTACACTTTCCAAAAATGCCTTTCTTGCTCTGCATTGTAGCTCCATTTTCATGAAAATCAGCATTTTATTCTTATGAAAATTGGCTGAAAATAACATGGGCGTTTCTTCACCTGCTGGGGCTTCACTCTCTGCTCTAGATAATCGCCCTTATCTTCAACCCTCCTCTGCCCCCATTGCTTGAGTGACATCTTCTACTTTGTCACACTTTGTCTGTAGTTAGGCGCAGATACCTGGAGTGGAGTGCGAAGCCCCACATAGCAAAAACGCATTGTGTTTTCCATGGGGGAAATACCGCGGCAAAAAACGCTACATTTATAAAGTACCTGCTAAATGAATGGGATTCTGGCTAATCCCATCCACACATTGCAGAAACAAAATCTGCAGCGAAAAACACTTACGTTTGTAAAAATATCAGGATGTCAATTATACCTGTGGAAATGCTGGCATTTTCAGTATAGGTATAATAAGGGCAGACAGTCTGCAGAAGAAAACGATGCGAAAAAAACACGATGCATTTCCACCACGTTTTTTTTCCGCATCGTTTTTTGCTTCGTTTTGCTACGTGGGGGCTTAGCCTAAGAGAAGAAACGCACATTAAGCCCTTTTCAGCTAATTTGCAAAAGAATAAAAAAGCTGCAATGCAGAATATGAAAGACATCTTTGGAAAGTGTAGAAGCCATCCTACAAGGTACTGTCATTAATCTGATAATTTTCCTGCTGACAGACTCACTTTAATGCATGTATTTTTTTAAACTACATAGGTGTTTTGCATTTTTGATCAGTGTTAGGGTGGGTTCACACCTGCGCTTGAGTCCGTCCGCTGCCAATCCAAGTGAAAATCTCGGGAAACAGGATAGGCATCGGATACCGACAGGTTAGCGACGCATTGGTTAAAAACCCATTCATTTGACTGCACCCTACTGCACCCTCTGCGCTGCAAATCCTTTTTTTTTTCGTCGGAAACAAAGTCGGACATGCAGGACTTCGTGTCTGACGAAAAAAACGGCTTCGCAGCGCAGAGGGTGTAAGCACACACCCGCGCATTGCTTTAAAAAACCCATTCAAATGAATGGTTTTTTAACCAATGCGTCGCTAACCTGTCGGTATCCAATGCCTATCCTGTTTCCTTAGATTTTCACTCAGATTGGCAGCGGACATACTCAAGCACAGGTGTGAACCCACCCTAACTCATTTCTTTGCTGTAGTAAAAATATCACAAGCATTAATGAGAGTAAAAACAGCATGTTTAATAGCATCCTAATAGTTTAACAAGTAGTTCTGTCCTCTACATACTCTGTGGACTAAAGTATTTGGAAACGCCTCTTATTCATTGAATTCAGGTGTTTCATTCAGTCCCATCCATTGAAAAGATATAAGACCTTATAATGTTGATGCACATTCTTAGGTCACGTGCAAATTCTTAGGTCCCATATGATTATGCAAAGTAAGGGTCGGAAAGGACGCAATACCTATAGAAGTGTATGAATCAGTTAAGGAAAATAGGCAATTGAAAGCATATACAAGTGGTGTTATGTAAACAAGCTATAATATATGAAACGAAAGTCAGTTAAAACACCAAGGTATATAACTCAAGATACATTCAGCAAAAGTTGGTAATGTGGATGCAGAGATTATTCAGATAAATGTAGTCACCTCACTGAGAGGGGAAAGGAAGGGGGTTGTTGGGGTGTCAGAGGGGTACATAAAGGCGTGGTTTGGCGAGTTTGACTTGACCCAAAACAGAGCCCTGACCTCAACCCCATCAAACACCTTTTTATCTGCAAAGGTGGAAGCAACTCTATATGAATGCATATGTACTTTTAATGGGATGTCATAAATGCTCCTGTAGATGTAATATGTAGTCTAACCAGTGTTGTGGTGGGTAAACCATAGAATTCAATCTTCGCATACACCTGTTGGTCATAGAAAAGTAGATCTTGATGTTAGGATAACACTTCAGGCATTTTAAGTCAACCTCCATGTTGGTTAAAGTTTTGATGAGCCTGTGAGCATGAGTGAAGGACTCTTTGGCAACTCATAAGGGTCTCATAAGGAGTAACCAGCACTGGGTATCGCTGGCAACCAAAAGGGGAGAATCAACATGGCTGTGAATGAATAAGGCATGGAAGGGGACTAAAAGCAACTAATGAGTACCTTTGAGTATGTGTGGCTGCTAGCAGTGTTTTGATGTGCTCCATGACTCCTATCATAATTATAGACATTATAGTATCTGAAAAGAAGACTGAGGATTGTGAATTTATTTTTTAAAAGCAGATCTTGTTGCAACAAAGACTGGCACCCTGATCCAAGATATAGGAGACCATTATTGTTAGTAATATTTACATTGTTTTCCCCTACATGGGCTGATCTAGCAGATGACAATTTCTGTGAAGAAAAATTTGAAACTGTAGCACTTTTTCCAGATACAAAAAGCAAAAAGCTTAAAGCTTAAAGGGTTAAAACACTTGTGTATGGTGTAATATAAACAAAACCATATTTACCTCTTTTTCTCCTGGCTATCCAGTGCTTAGGTTCTCACTGTCCTCCTGGATTCTATTTAAAAGTGACTGTCATTGGCCACAGAGGTCATGTGCCTTAATACTGGAATCATGGCTCCTATCACTTAGCAGTAATGCCAATGGAATGACACATGACCGCTAAAGAAACTGATTGGCTGCATCAGTTATATGCTGGCTGCTTGTAAACAAACAATAGGAGGTTAAAAGGAATTGTGAAGGATTAAAAAACTTGGCTGATTTTTTCTACTAAGGATGTGACCTAATGTCCATTGGTCACATGGCCATGCTGCAGGTCAGTCCTATTCATTTTAATGAGACTGAGCTGTAGCATTGCCATATGACCAATGGACACTTCCTGAGAAATAGTATGTAGCCATGTTTTCTAATCCTGCAAAACCCCTTTAGACCCTTCCCACACCATGACATAATAGTACGTCATGGAAAGGGCTAACTTCCCGCACCATGGCATACTTTTACGTCATGGCCATGTCACCCCCTTGGAAGCTGAGCGGGTGACATTGAGAGCTGTAAGAAACAGCTGACAACCGCTTGTAACACCCTTGGCCAGAGCTGAGCTCCAATTGCGAGTGTTAACCCCGTTATTAGATGCTGCGATCAATCATGACCGCACTTTCTCCGGTGGAAGCAGTGATGCCTAATCACGCTTGGATTGATTAACTTGACTTGCCAGCCTATATATATGCATAGGCTGACAACCATTATACACGCCATGTATTGGAGTGTATAACCCTGAGCCAGTGATCAGAAGATTGCTCGTTCACAAAAGTAATGTGTAAAAAAAATAAAAATAAAAAAATAAGCACAAGTTTTAAAAAAAAAAATAAATAGCCCCCAATAAAATGCCTATTTTTACTTATATAGCATAAAAACACAACACATAGTATAAAAGACCAGATATTTGGTATTGCTGCATCCAGAACAAATAATAAAACTAAAAAATTTTTTTGCCATCTTGCTTCACAAAATATGGCGTAAAAAGTGATCAAAAAGTCATATCTAGCAATTAAAAGCACAGTTTATCCCGCAAAAGATAAGCCCTCAACTAGAAAAATAAAATTGGTATGCCTCTCAGAAGATGGTGATGCAAAATTTATTGATTTTTTTTTTCCCCAAATGGATTTTTATTCTGCAAAATTAGTAGCGCATACAAAAACTATAAAAATTAGGTTTCACCATAATCATACCGACCCATTCCATAGAATAAAGGTAAACTATTATTTATGTTGTATGGAGAAGGGCAAAAAAATATAAAATGTTAAAAATCAATGCCAGAATTTTTTTTTTCTATTCCCCCCAAAGGAGTTAAAAAAAAAATGTTGCCAATAAGTTATAGACACCCCACAATGGTTTCCTTACAAAAAAACATGTCGTTCTGCAAAAAACAATATGGCTACATCATCAGAAAAATAAAAATATAGCTTGTAGTATACAACAACAAAAGCCCCAAAGGCTAAGGCCCCATGTTTCAGAAACACAGCTTTTTTGTTGCAGATTTTATTGCGGTTTTATTGTAGGGAATTTAGTATACCCAATGTACACCGCACAGCTTACATATTCACTTTTCATCATCCCCTCTGTATTCACGTTTGGGAAAACTAATGCTCATTACAACTCTTGATAAATTGTTTTAGGGGTGACATGGTGTCCAAAAACCAAACATCTAAATCTGCACTTCTAAAGCCACACAGCACTCCTTCACATCTGTGTTCTGCTGTGTGCTCAAACTGCAGTTTATGCTAACATGTATGACACTGCTGTACCTAGGATAACATACTTAATGTCAGATGAGTATTAACCGCTGTTTGGGCAAACAGCTGGGCACAGAAGGGAAGGAGCGCCATTTGGTTTTTGGAGGACAAGGTTAGACGGTTTGGTTTTTGGATGTCATGCCACTTTTGCAGTGCCTTCAAATGCCAGTAAAGTGGAATTCCCTGACCCCCTTTTGGAATCTATACCCCTGAAGGAATTTATCCAGGGGTACAGTGTTGCATTAATTTATTTTCCAGACACGAATGTACTGTAGATGGTGAAAGGTGAAAATTTAAATTTTTCCATGAATTTGTCATTTCAGTGTGCAATATGTTTTTCCCATCAGAGATGAATGATCCAAAAGCTATTGTGCCCGGGATACCCGCTTAACAGTTTTGGGAGTGTGTGTCCAACATATTGGGCACTGAAATGGCATATCTCTGGAAAAATTTCAGTTTTCATTTTTCAATATTAGCTGCAAACTCATTTCTGGAAACTAAATCAATGCAACACTCTTAAGAGTTAAAAATGCTCGCTACGCCACTTGATAAATCCCTTGAGGGGTGTAGTTTCCAAAATGGGTTCACATGTCTGCAGATTCCTCTTTACTGGCAATTCAAGTGCTCTGCAAAAGTGGCATGACATCCAAAACCAAGCTGTGCTCCAAAAACCAAATAACACTCCTTCCCTTCTGCGCCCAGCTATGTGCCTTAACAACAGTTTATACCTACATATGATGTTAAGTGCGTTATCCTGGATACAACAGTGTCCTAAATGTGGGCAGAAACTGCTGTTTGGGCACACAGCAGGGAGCAGATACGAAGGAGCAACCACGCTGCTGTAGTGCGGCTGCTATCTTTAAAGACCCGACATACTATAACTACATTCTAAACGTATCATAATTCTCTTGTCTGATATCAGAAATGAAAACCGTCATTTTTTTCTTTTCCATTGATAGCATACAGAGAATCAGGAGGGGTCTGGAAAACCAGTTGTGGAGAAGAGCAGTGAAAACTATCAAATTGTAAAGGAGGTAAAAGGCTCAATTAACTTGTAAAGATATAAAACAGTAATGCAATATAGTGTTATAGAAAGTAATATTAGCCTTCATTGATTGGTATATTGATTCATATTAATGTGTTAAATGTGATTGTGACAAGATTTGCTTCTGTTTTACTTTTAAAGATTCTGTAATAGTTCCTAATTAAAAAATAAAATTTTAGCCTGGACAACCTCTTTAACTAAGTTCCAGATCTGAATTTGTAATCTGAAATACAAATAGAGGCTTGTGAATACATGGAAATAACAAGATACTGTACATATATCTACCTAGGCTTACTAATTCATCCTGCTGGCTACTAACATCCTATGGACCATATATGTACATGTCTTTTAAATATGAATGTGATTGATCAATCATTTATCATAATTGTAAGAGGAATGGCTTTAGAATTTCAATAAATGATTGGTTGTCTGAGTGAAAACTCCATTGGCCACTCCTTTGTGTTGGTGTGTTGTCTCCCTCTGGCCGGTGATGTAGCCAATTCTAAAGAGGAATGGCTACTTATAACTTGAAATAATTTGAATCCTACAGACAAATTATTTAAGTCCTTTTGGGCTTATCAAATTCTGAATTCTGCAGCAACAGTTTAGGTTCTTCATGCTGGAAACCCCAATAGAAGTCTAGGGATACAATCCAGAATGATCGCACTGGTCTGTGCAATTGGGAACATCACTTGAAACCACAGTGGGAGAGACAATTTGTTCTTACTGTGACTTCCCACTTGCAAGAACAGGGTTCAGGTATTATGTCCTTTGTCTGTGAGGTTGGTCTTGTATATGACTGGTTCTATGTTGAGTTCCTTTGTGCCTGAAATTATGCCTGTGTGTAATTATGTATGAAGACTAAGTTTAGTGAGAGAAAGCTGTGTATAAGGAGAGTGGCAGAGATAAGAGACAGTTTGTGATGTCAAGAAATACAAAGCTCTCAGCTATGCCTTAGATAGCACTAAATGGCATACCTGAAGTGTTCTCTCTGGCTTGGTCTGGGTTGTATTGAGATCAGATTGCAAATTGATCCTTGAAGAAATGACGGATTACCATCCCTGCCCACCAGTCAGGTAGAGTACTTAGGCGGCCAGGGGTAAGTGAATGTACATACAGTAGATGGTAATGAAAGTCTGAATCAGATGTGAAGAGAGGTTGAGTTGTCTTTCGTCTCTTTATAAGTCATACAGGTGAATTACATGGCAATCATTTGTTAACTGTGATTACCCAGAGTATTGAAATGTGAATGATATTTTTCTATTTATTTAGATATTAGAGAGACTGAATAAAATGTGCGGTGTTGGTGAACAAGTTCGCAAAAAGCAACAGAGGCTGCTTAAAAATATGGATGCTCATAAAGTTATGCTTGATCTTTTGCAAATTCCGTATGAAAAGGTAGGTTAATATATTTCAATATGCAAAGTCAAAACAACTAGTACTGTATCTTATTATGTATGACTACAAAAAAATAATGTACCCAGTATCCCAGAAATTCCTTACATTCAGTGTCTGTGATGGATGTCAGTTGTGTTCCGTCTGTCTGCAGGCCCATCACAGGGGTAACTGAAGCATTACACTGTGCCTCTAGATGATTTCTTTACTGAAATGATGATCAGTCTATGGGACGTTAATCTGATAGTGACGATAATTGAAATAAAGTAATATTGTCTATGCAGATTTCCACTGTGCATTCTCACTGATTGACAGTTATCTCTGAATATATACTTATACAAACCAAGGCTGTCACCTACTGGGCTCTTAATGGGTTATCCAACTTCCAAAAATGATCTGCAAATATATCCACTGCAGTGCTAAATACTCACTGTTTCCTTGTGCAGCCTTTTCTTGGCTTTATTTCACTTGAGATTCCTTGTATCACTGTTATTTACATGCAGTGAATCTGTGAAAAAAACTACATTTCCAATGTTTCATCTGCCTGCTGTCACACTCTGAGTTTGCTGCTCACAGGGGGAGTGAGCTCGCAAACGAAATATCACAGCATCAGATGTGGGAGTGATTTATTTCCTTATTTAATTGGAGGGAAGAGCAGGGAGATGCATCATGGGAAATGTAGTTGTTTCACTAATTCACTGCAGTGATACAAAGAGTCTCAAGTAAAATAAAGCCAAGAAAAGGCCGCACAAGGGAATAGTGAGTATTTAGCACTGCAGTGGATTTATTTGCAGATCATTTTTTGAAGCTGGATAAACCCTTTAAGCCCACAATAAGTTGGAATTTAGATGAATGAATTACAGGTTATGCTGGGATAAGGTACCCAAATTACTGGGAGACTCTAGTCCCATCTTCCTTTTTCCAACATTGAAAACCAATTTGCATACATCTTTCCAATATTCCAAGGGAAGCATGCATGGCCTTTAAATCTCCCTGCACTTATGTGGAAGGCTCAACAAGTAGACATAGCCCGGACCCAAGTTATACCAAATCTTTCCCAAAAAATGATCTATCAATCAGCTCAGCTTCTCCTGTTCTATAACAATCTGCCTTGGATTGCAGTTTCCATGTAACAGATCCTGTTTAAATGAATGCCCACCCTTTAATAGCATTTTTAAATCCAAATAGTTAATCTTCATAGACATAGGTTTATAGGTAATATGCTGGCTGCCTGTAGTCATCACTAGAGGAAAGTGAATCATACAGTTTATACATTGAAGTCAATTTATCTCACCCTCTAGTGGTGGTTGCAGTCCTTTTTAAAGGGAATTTATAACCTTTTTTTTATTTATTAAAAACAAATATATCAGTTTTTTGCTGCTTTGATTTTATGATTGTAGTTTTTTTTTATTCTGCTTTCTGAACATCATTATGGGAGCTACCATCTTACCTGAACTACCCCTCCACTCTGTTGACAACATTTACTGATATACTTTACAGCAGTCTCATACAGCCATAGGCAGTGGTAGACTAGAGCTGACTCATTGAGGTCTATGGGAGAGTTCTCTAGACATGCTCTTTGCAGGGAGGCGGAGTAAATAAGTTGTCAGATATCATTTGTTGTCAGTAGTGGAGTAATGATAGCTCTGTGGTGTTATATATAGAGGTGAATACTTATGATACCATGGATCATTAAGCATGGTCTGGACAAAGAGTATCTTCACCTCCTTAACCTTAGTTACCTCATAGGCATCAAAGGTTCAATTCGCATACTCTTCAAGCATAACTTTTATTCCACGCTATTAAAATTCCAAGTAGTATTGGTGAGCAAAAATTAAAACCATAATGGATTTGCTTACTTTATCAAAATAAACCTAAATATATCTCCTATTGCTTGTTAATTGCAAATATTCTTGTTATCTGCCTCATCCGTCTTCTGTGGTAATGGTCAGCTGCAGTCTGACCACATATATGTATACCAGTATATATTGGTATTATCTTCTTCTGTAATCTGGTCTGTATAAATGAAGTGTATGCAGAGAAAACCCTGAATAATAGGCAAGTGTCAGTTTATTATTAGGTTTAGTGGCCAAAACAAACTTTTTTTTTTAAAGTTTGGTAGTAACGTGGAAATATAAAAATAAACTCAGCAAAAATTAAAAAAAAAAAAAATGTTTAGCCCTTAAAGGACACAGGGTAGTTTGTACGCTAATGCTTGGTGACTTTTTTTTTAATGTTTTCCTTCTCCACCTTTGAAAATTCATAATTTTTTTTATTTTTCTGTGAGGGCTTATTCTTTGCGTCACAAGTTGTTCTTCTATTTGGCACCATTTTGTTGTACATATAAAGTTTTGATAAGCTTTTATTAATGTTTTCGGGGGGGGTTATGAAAAAACCCACAATTCTATAATTATTTTTTGCATTATGTTTTTATGGTGTTCACTCTGCATTATAAATGATAAGGCAACATTTCCAGTGAATCATTATAGTTATGGCAATACCATATTTATATTGGTTTTATTATGTTTTCCTGCATTTACTAGTAAAATTTAATTTTTTTGAAAATGAACAATTTTCCTGGGGCCATATTCTGACACTTATATCTTTTTTACTGTTTAGTTGACGGAACTATGCCAGGGCTTTATATTTGCAGGGTAAATTGTATTTTTTTTTTCTTTGGGTACCAATTTTTGGTATGTATGGCTTTTGATCACTTTTTATTGCTATTTTGGGGGGGAAAGTGAGGTGACCAAAATAAGATATTTTGCGCAATATTGTATATTTTTCTTTTACAGTATTCACCGTGCGGGATAAATAATGCTATATTTTGTCGATTTATATGCACATGGCGATAGCTAACATATTTGTTTATTTTATTTTGTTTACATTATGCTTTTTGTTTCAGTGATTTTTATTGGTCTTTTCTGAGAATAAAGATACAGTGCACAAACTGCTCAAGGAGCAGTACAGACAAATACAATGAATCTATAAGCAACAACAAAGGGGGAAAAGGGAGGTGGGAAGTTAATGGGGGGAGATGTTTGGGAAGAGGAGGGAAAGCAGGGGTTGAGACAAGTACATGTCATCCAAAGACCAACAATAACAGCGTCAAAGTCTACATGAAGAAAACAGTGCAGACAAAATCACATCATACATAAAGGCATATCATCAGTGGACAGACTAACTACGAATGAACAGATCGGTGATCAGTTCATAGAGCAGTGCAGGCTCACCAACCAACGACTCCAGGTGTCCAAATACTTGGGGTATAAAAAATCACCCATGTCAATAGATCTTTCATATGAGTGGGTAGTATCAATAAGGGTCCTGTAAGGTGGGTGGAAATGGCTGCTTCCACATTTTGGCAATCAGTAAAACCTTACACGTTAACTTACGCAGTGGTGGAGAGATTGCATCCATCTCCAAGCAGAGTAAGGTCAATTGAGGAGAACGAGGTATAGAGCAACCTAAAAGGCTCTATAATGGTAAAGGTATCTTGCCAGTACTGAGACAGATTGGGGCAGGACTGTTCCCCCCTCTCTACACAATCACCAACAGGAGGGAGATGGCTCAGGAAACATTTTATGGAGTCGGGCAGGGAGGAGGTACCACTTAAGGATAGTTTTATAAGAAGTTTTCAAGTGAGTACTACAAGGCAGGGAGGCATTGAGAAGGCGGAATGCTTTCTGCCATTCGCTGTCGGTCCACGATCCACGAAGCTTCCTCTCCGAAAAACATAGAGGATAAGTCTTCTGGAAGGAGGAGCAGAGATCAATAGAACTATAAATTGGTTTAAGACCCTTTTTCTTGTTCTTTAGCACAAATACAGATGAATTACACGTTAAGATCATGTGAGTGTAAACAGTGTGTCAATTGGAGAAACTTGTAAAAGTCTTGTGTGGATAAATCAAATTTCCTTGACAGAGACTCGTAGTCATTAAGTTTGTCACCTACAAAGAGTTGTGAAACAGCTGCAAGTCGATATTGGGTAAGTATATCTTAACAAAAGAAAATATTACATAACTTTTAGGGGTTATATAAAAAAAATCACCAAGGCCAAGCCTCAAATTAAAATGGTATCAGGATCATGTATCATACAAAAATGGATCCCTAATAAACACACTGATTCACGGTCAGTATAGATGAACAGTGTGGTTTTAATAATTCAGCTTTATCAGAAGGCTAACAATAAGACTTCCGATTTGTGTGATATACAACTGCAGAGGTGTGGCAACACCCAGAGGCAAAACAATGTTATGGTGGGGAGTTGAAAATGGGAGCAGACAATTCAGCTATGAATACAGCTGATAGAACTCAGGCCCAAAGGCCACAAGTAACCTCTCTCTCTTGAAGGTCTGTTAAAGGGGTTGTCCAGGCAAAAATGGTCAACCCTTTTAACTCTTAAATCAGCCGGAGGCATTGAAAATAATAAAAAAAAAAATTCATACTCAAAAAGAGACCCGGGAGAAGGCACCGGAGAAGAAGAACCCGGACACGCCGGGAGGACACCGGGCACAGCATCGGGGACAGGTGAGTATGCTTTTTTTTTTTTTTTATTATATTCAATGCCCCCAGCTGATTTAAAAGTTAAAAGGGTTGCCCATTTTTGCCTGGACAACCCCTTTAAGGAAAAGTTATAACCTTGCGGGCATAGTCAAATCAGTGAGGGTAAAAGATACTCTCCTCCCTAATGGAATGAGCGGAATCGTGAGCTAAATAGAATGCTATTGGTATCTGGTCAAAAAAGTCATGTGTCACAGCTCATGGTGATAAATGTAATATCCCAAATTAGCAGGGTGTAATTGCTCTCTATGACCTATCACCAGTGGCAGAATTCTATACAAAGCATCTATTTTCCACAAGCAGTCCGATGATAAAACTGCCTTAGAATGGAGGCAGGTAGCACACCTGTGAGTACAGCTGATAACTCTTGGGCCCGTTAGCTGCTAGCACCTTCTCCCTATTGATGATTAGTTAAGGAGAACTTGTAGGATTCCGGGCATAGTTAAATCAGGGAGGGTAAACAATACTCTCCTCCCTAGTAAACCAAGCTGAATAGTAAGCTAAATAAGATGCTGCTGATATCTGACACTGGTCAAAAAAGTTGTATACTGCAGCATATAGAGATAAATTTAATAGCCCAAAATAACAGGGTATAGTTGCTGTCTATAGTATGACTTGTCACTGGTGGCAGGATCCTAAACAGAGCATATATCCTCCACAAGCCGTCTTCTGATATAATACAACTCCCACTTAAGTGATATCGGACGAAACATAGGGTATAATTTGATGCCACTGCTGCATCATGTTTAATGTGCAGATACAGTACTTCCCGTGTCCATTGTGTAGCCCTATAATGCGCCAAATGAGCCACTATTTTTCTATCCTCTATCTAAAGGGGTAAAACTCCTATAAGGGTGCTACCCCTAACAGATGTAATAACCTGTGGAGTGGACACATGTGAAGTCCACTAAAGCTCTCTACATGTTTCACCCCATAAAGTGGGCTCATCAGGAGAGTCAGAATGATAGATATAAAGAAATAAGGTCAAATAGAAGTAAACCCTATGAGTAAATGCAGTGGTGTCCTTGTCCAGTGGTGGACACCAGTACTTCAAATAGCCAAACACTGAGCACTTGCAGTCCTCTGGCTTAAATAGGGCTGTGCCGGACCTCTGTTCCGCCCTCTTCGTGACATAATGTCCAGCCATCAATCCGATTGGCCAGTCACACCCCTCATTGGAGGGTGTGTTCAGAGGGGGAGGATCTGTTGCCAGGTGAATGGGACGCTGCCCGAGCGTTGCTTCTAGGTGAGAGGAGGTATCAGGATTGTAATAGCAGAATAAGGTTGCGTAGCCTCAATAGTAGTATATGTTTCTTTCAAAAGATCATCTACAGTATTTGGCCACATAGAGAAGATATTCCATATTGTGGTAAATAAAAATATACCACTAATCATTTTTAAGCAGATAGTAATAAATCATGTACCCATCAAATAAATTTAAATGGACCATTATTCTATAGGCCCTCATATATATATTAGATGACCCATAAGGATAAATAATGCCATATGTATTGAACATCAATGCATCAAACCATGTCATATCAAACGGGCAGACTATGGAATAATCCACTATATGGCATGTGTAATATTCAATAGGTGTTTCAGGTGAACCCGCTCAGGAGGGAAAGATTACTTGTGGTCTTTGGGCCTGAGTGCCCAATTGTCTGCTTCCATTTTCAACTCCCTACTATAACATTGTTGTGCCTCTAGGTGTTGCCACACCTCTACAGTTGTATATTGCACAACTCAGAAGTCTTATCGTTAGCCTTCTTATAAAGCTAAATTATTAAAATCACAGTTTTAATCAGTTTCTTTATTAGGTATCACTTTTTGTATGATACATGATCCTGATAGCATTTTAATTTATGACGCTTGGCCTTGGTGATTTTTTAAATAACCAATAAGTTATTTACTTTTTTTTTCGTTAAGATATACTTACCCAGTATCGACCTACGTTGAGTTTATGCAGTTTTTTTTTAAACTGTAGTTTTTATTAAAGGTTTTAGAAAATACATAACGACAAAATGAGAAATGAAAACGACATGGTAAGGCAAAGGCGCAAAAGCCACAACATGTGGCCCGAAGGCCCAACAATATAGAAATAAACAGAGAAAAATATATATGACAAAGTGTCAAATAGCAACACAAAAAACATGGGGGAGAGACGACAAGGGAAAGAGGGAGGGTGGAAAAAAAGGGTATAGGGAAATGGGAGGGAGTCAGAGACCATGTAGGATACAATAGGCATCCCAAGATGACCACACAGCATCAAAAGCCTCCACTCTATGATTAAGGGAGGCCGTTAAATACTCCATGCTACGGACATCCTTTGTGCCGGCAATAAGCTCTGGACCAGTGGGGGAAGAGGTCTTCCTCCAGTGGAGAGCAATCAGGGTTTTGGCAGCAGTACACAGGTATATAAATAATTTTGAAGTCTGCTTACCTAGGTGTTTGGGTGGAGATTAAGCAAATAGGTAAAGGGATCCAGGGGGACACCCTGAATAAAAAGGGCATCAGTAAGGGATCTGACCTCTGTCTAGAAAGGGCAGATCCATGGACACTCCCAGAAAATGTGGCATAGTGTACCCACCTCTGCCTGGCAGCGCCAACAAAGGGAGGGAATGCTAGGGTTAAGGGAATGGAGCAAGGCGGGGGTGTGGTACCAATGCATAAGTAACTTATACTGGGTATCCCGGAAAGTAAGAACAAGTTGAGGACATGGCCGCATGGGACCAAACAATCTGCCATTGCCCGGGTGAAATCTGCCTATTTAGAGCCCCAGACCACTTGACCATATATTTATGAGAGAGGGGGGCCTATTCCTCCGGAGGGAAGCCTGTAGATACCAGATATCAGGCCAGCCATTGAGGTACCGGCTCGGCAAACTTTTTCAAAAGCAGTAGGGACTGAGACCTTCAGGGAACCAAACTGGGAGGCCACGAAATGGACAATTTGCTGGTAATGGAACCACTAAGAAGTAGGCAGGCGTAGCACTGAGGTGAAATAATCAAAAGGCCTAAGCTCCAAAGTCGCCGGATCCACCAGGTCAGCAATGTGAAAAACAAACCAGTCTTCCTCGAAAATAATGTCTCATAAACTATAAGAGCAATCAATTAAACCTACAAAAAGAGTTTAAAGAGACTATGTATATAGAAAAAATTATGAATTTTATTAATAAAATACCATAAACATACATATATAATCATAAGATTGTGCCAACAAGCACGCAGATGGAAAACAGTGTGTACGGTTAGATGGAGTCTCACCCTCCCCAACTTATTCAGAAACACACTCCTGCAATATAAATAGTAAAATACAAGGAAGTCATATAAATAGTAACTGGACTCAAACCAAAAATCAGTACCAAGACATAGATTTGAAGAGAATAACATACCCCGAAATATGAAAGATAACAATATTAAATGCAAATGCTGTCAGGGTACAATTACATAATATGTGATTGGAAATAGAAACAATGTACCAACTCTCAAAAATAGTAATGAGTAAAGAGATGTAACATATATATAAATTAAACAACATAGCTTCTATATAAAAGCCTAAATGATGCCAATGAAATCCTATGCATATAAATAGATCAAATGTACCATCTCGACATACCAGCCTCCATAATAGAAGATAATAAATACACCCAGGAGTTGTGCCAAGGAAGAAGGGGAAGAGACACTGTGCCCGACGCGCGTTTCGCCACACCCAGTGGCTTCGTCAGCAATGTGAAAAAGGCTCAGTTTACTCCAGGGCCGTCCCATAGCTGCTGTAAGTCCTGCTGGGAGGAGCGGATTATACAAGAAGGAAACCATAGAGGAACATGTGGAGGCCAAGGGAAAAAGTTTGGAGCAGGTAATCCAAATAGCTCACGTGCAGCGGATGGGTCCAAGAAGAGGGGTGGAAGGAAGGGGGGAGGAACGGGACCACAGAAATGCATTATGGTGGATTGGTGCTAGCCAAAGCCTCTCAATCTCTACCCATTTCATGTGTGCCTTTGGCGCAGCCCAGAATGGAATGCAACGCAAGTGGGACGCCCAGTAGTAATGCAAAACATGTGAGACCACCAACCTCCCCTCAGTCTTGCCCGACAACATCCCCGTGGTGCTTACTATTCCAGATAAACTGGAAAATCGATTTTTGAAGGGAGCGCAGCTCTAATTGAGAGAATAACGTACCCCGAACATACCCCGCAAGTGGGAGTGTTTTGAAGAAGTAGAGAAGCTTAGGGAGGAGAGTCATTTTGACAGCTGTAATGTGACCTATGAGGGAGATATGGTGAGGGCGCCACTTGTCCAGAAGAGAGCGTAATTCACTAAACAGGCGAGGATAGTTGACCAAGTAGAGAGAGGAGTAAGAAGGAGACAGCTGAATTCCCAAGTAACAGAGGGAGTGCTCCCTCCACTGGAAGTCAAAGTTAGACTGGAGGAGCTGTAGGGTAGAGTCAGGGATGTTAAGAGGTAATGCCTCAGTCGTTGTGGGATTAACTTTATAACCAGAGAGATCACCAGATGCTTTCAACACTTGGAGAAGGTTAGGGCCTACGTGTGAGGGTTAGTAAGGGTCAGGAGAACATCATCTGCAAACAAGCTAACCTGAAATACCCTATCCCTAACCGCCACGCCGGTAATATCAGGGTTTGACTGAATCTGGGAGGCCAGGGGTTCAATACACAACGCAAATATCAGCGGGGATAGAGGACAGCCCTGACGCGTCCCATTACGGATGGGGATCAGGGATGAGAGAGAGTTAGGGAGTTTTACAACAGCCGAGAATATAGCACCTTGACCACCTAAGAAAAGCTCTAGAGAACCCAAATGTCTCAAGGGTGGTGATCGTAAACCACCAATCAAGCTGGTCAAAGGCCTTCTCGGCATCAAGGCTCAGAAGAAGGATGGGGATGGCAAAGCGGTAGCCAAACGTTAAGCCTGTTGGCCAGGATCTTAGTAAAGAGTTTTAAATCAGTATTTAGAAGAGCGATGGGCCGGTAGTTAGAACGGTGATGGTCCTTGCGGGGCTTAGGGACTAGAGTGATATGGGAATGAAGCATGGACTGAGGGATAGGGGCACCATCAAGGAAGGAGTTAAAGAGGCGGCACGTGTTGGAGCAGGTCAGACTGAAAAGTTTTGTAATACAGATATGCGAACCCATCCGGGCCTGGAGCCTTGCCATTTGGGAGACCTTTAAGGATTGCAATGAGCTCCTCCTCCGTGACCGGGGCATTTAGATTAGCAATTGCTGAAGTCGAGTGCTTAGGGAGAGAGCAAGTGTCGAAGTAAGAGTGTAAAGCTGGAGGGGGCGTGGCTAGCGCTCAACGCGACAGGTAGCATGTGAGCTGAGCTCCATTTAGAGCCGCTCAATAATCCTGGATATTATCCTGTCTTACCGCCGCCCGGGGTAGCTATCAGCTGGGCTGCACTCCAGGGGTCCTCCTCTTGCCTCCGGACTCCTGTTCCGACGATACTGGTCACCGCTGGGCCGTGGTCGGTAGCCGCTACACGTGGCCGGCGGCCATATTAATCTGCTGCCACTATCGGCGCTGCCCTGGCCTGTGCTGCGTTCGTGCCGCTGCACGTGTGTGCCGGCTTGGGGCTGCGCTGACACCGCCGACGCCGCTGATCCTGCTGCCGCGAGGACCACGGTCTCCCTTCCCTTCTCGTGGCCGGCGGCCATTTTTCCTCTTCACCTACTGGGACATCGGCTGGTGGGGGACGCTGAGACTGGAGTTTCTTACGAGCTGGGCCTTGTCCTGACTGACTCCTCTGTCCCTGCCTGGAGGTCTGGGGGCCGGTGCTCCTTTCTCCTGCTCGCCACTCTGCACGTGGGGACCCTCCTTTAGCTCCTCTGGGCAACACTGCGGGCCAACGTCTGCTGCAGCCATCAACGGTCTCTGGCCCACTGAAGGTGCGTGCTCCTGTATGGTTGATCACCCTGCTGACGGCTTTTTCTTGGAGGCTTTACTTATAATCCAGTGAAGGTTGCTGTATGCACTATTGGACTGTTGAGTTCCTCCTGGCAATCTGTCTACCTCATTGCTCCGCTGACGGCTCTTTCTTGGAGGCTTTACTTATAATCCAGTGAACGTTGCCATTGATATTACTGGACTGTTGAGTTACCGCCTGTCCTTGGCTGATTGATTGGCCCTGGTGGCCCGACACAGAAGGCTCCTACCGTTCAACTGTTTTTGGCCAGAGACCTTGCTTATAATTCTTTGAGATCGACCTGGTCTTGCCATAATCACACCTCCTCCTTGCCATCATACCCACCCTTACGGCACGCAGGAAGAGCGGCCGCCGACTCTCTAAAATGAGTCGCCCGCAATCAACCTCTGTCTCTGATCGCCTGAGGGGGTTTTCCAGGGCCACATCTGCTTCTGCATCCTCATCGCTAGAGGCAACCTCTCCTGCCCTTCCAGAGGAAGACCCTGAACCCACTTTAAAACAAGTTACTGGACAGCTACTGGAGGCGATTCATGCCGGCACTACCTCGCTGACCGGGAAAATTGAAGAGGTAAAAATAGATTTGGGCCTGCTCCGCCAGGACTTCCAGGCCTTGCGAGACAGGGTGCGTGAGGTGGAGGATCGGGTCTCTCAGGTGGAGGACACTGTTAACCCACTTCCTGCCAAGCTCCAGGACCTGGAGAGGGCTGTAAGTTTGTGGACCCAGCGTGCAGATGATTTGGAGAACAGACTGCGACAAAATAATCTCCGTATTCTGGGCCTGCCGGAGCGGGCGGAGGGTGACGATCCTCAGGCCTTTGTGGAGGGGTGGCTGAAGAATGTGTTGCCGGAGGCTCACTTTTCACCAATATTTGCAGTGGAACGGGCCCATAGGGTTCCTGCTAAACCGCCGCCTCAGGGCGCACCTCCTCGGCCTTTGTTGGCCCGTCTGATCAATAGCACAGATCGAGATACGGTGTTGCGGGCTGCACGCCAGGCTGGTGAGCTTAAATACAACGGAGCTGCAGTGGCCATGTTTCCAGATTTCTCGGCGGCTCTCCAGATGACCAGGGCGTCCTTCGTGGCCGTGAAAAGAAAGCTGCGAGAAAAGGCTATACAATACTCCATGATCTACCCAGCTCGTCTTCGGGTCATCCATGAAGGCAGGTCCCTCTTCTTCACTTCACCAAAAGATGTGGAGGACTGGCTATCTCTTCTACCTCGATCACCGAGGCGCTGATCCTGAGGGCATGTGGTGAGGGGTCCTGTCGGACCATACATATGGACATATGTTTTACGGGATGCTCTCGTTGTACTGCATAATAGCTTTATGATAATGTGCGGTTTTACTATCATATTATCCTGTATCTTTATAGTTACTTTGGCTGGCGGCCCCCGAGGTGCCGGTGTATCTTACTTACTTACGCGAACCTGGCTCTGTTGAAAGTATATCCCCTAGCCTATTGATCACCTGTACCTTTAAGACAGTGCCCCGTATAATAACGATTTTGGGTGCACTTCTTACCCCCGTTATTTGTAGCCACGGTTCTTTAAACGAATACTGTTTTGTTTATGTCAGTAATATGTCTCACACCCATTAGGGGTGCAATGGTTTATTTAGTTTGTATACGGTTCTTAGGTTGCTGCACACTGCTCTGTGTCTCACTCAGCCATGCGCTACACACTCATATGTGGGTCGTTTTTGAGGTCCTGAACTGCCATGATTACATTCCTAGACGAACATGGCGTCATTTAGTGTACTATCTTGGAATGTGAGGGGCCTGGGTAGCCCACGAAAGAGGTCACTAGTCTTTTCCCAGATTAGGAGGGCTGACCCGCACCTCATATGTCTTCAGGAAACTCATTTAGTTCCAGACAATTCCAGATGACTTCAAAAGCCATGGGTTCAGTGGGCGGCTCACTCTACACATACTTCCTATTCCAGGGGGGTATCCATCTTGGTGCATCGTAGACTCAAGTGGGAGCCGGGCCTTATTGCAAGGGACCCCGAGGGACAATATGTTTTTGCCCAGGCCTGGGTTGATTCGGTCCTGTATGTTATCCTGGGGGTGTACCTGCCACCGGCGTCTGATCTCTCTGTGCTCCAACAGGCTGCGCAGTTTGCGACCAAATTCCCTGGAGCTATCGTATTATGTCTGGGCGATTTTAAAGTTATGGATATTACTTTAGACCGGTTCTCTACGGAGCCGGACTCCCCCTCGCTACCTCGCCCTACTACAATGGCCAAAATGATTCATGAACTAGGATGGCAGGATTTGTGGCGGGTCCGATTTCCGGGGGCCCACACTTTTTCCAGTCACTCTGCCAACAGACATACTCTGTCTAGGATTGACCATGTTTTTGGAAATACTAGAGCCTGGTCTCTGCTGCAGACCATATCCTATCTACCTAGAGCAGTGTCTGATCATTCTCCTTTGTTGGTCCAACTAAATAGTAGTACGGATGCCAGACCACGACAGGGCTGGCGAATCCACCCATTTTGGTTAAAACTATTTGTACCACATGATAGAATACCCGACCAACTTCAGATGTTTTTGAACATTAATACTCCAGATACCTCACCACTCCTCGTGTGGGAGACTACGTAGGCATACCTTAGAGGTTGTATTAAGTCCTCCATTTCCTTTATAAAAAGGGAGTCCTCACTGTTGGAAACTACCCTGGCGACCCAGTGTGCTTCTCTCGAAGCCGCCTATGTGGCTAATCCAACTGATGAGGCTAGATCTCAGTGGTTACACACTGGAAGACAGTATCTGCATATACTACATGACAAGGCACGTAGGTCTCTGTTTTTTAGCAAACAGAAATTTTATGAACTTGGTAACCAGTCCAGCAGCCTGCTGGCTCAACTGATACATCAAAACACAGCCTCACCTGCAATACTGCGGGTGCATTCGGAGACTGGGGAGGTGTTGTCCAATAGCTTGGCCATAAGTGATAGATTTTATAGGTATTATAGTGAGTTATACCTCTCCAAGCTCAGAGTCACTGAACGGGAAATTGCTACTTATTTTGATTCGGTCCCTCTTCCCAATTTGTCAAATGACCAACGTGCCTTTTTAGATTCCCCTTTTACGCTGGAGGAACTTTCGGGAGCCCTGGCAGATATGGCAAGGGGCAAATCACCTGGCCCGGATGGCATCCCAGTGGAGGTTTACGCCCAATATGGGGACCTGCTTATATAGGCTCATATAGGCCTATATCACTGCTTAATATAGACTATAAACTCCTTACTAAAATGTTGGCAAAGAGGCTCAATTCAGTTGTTCTCGACCTTATTCACCCGGATCAGACAGGCTTTATGCCTGGAAAATCCACATTGGATAATCTCAGACGGGTTCAAGTGATAACTCAGATTGGTGCATCATCCTCACATGACTGGGCGGTGGCCTCTTTAGATGCGACAAAGGCGTTCGACTCTGTCGAGTGGCCTTTTTTATTGCAGGTGTTGCGTGGATACGGATTTGGAGAGGGGTTCATTACCTGGATTTCCCTTTTATATAGTTCCCCTAGAGCGGCGCTGTCGATTAATGGCACGTTGTCTTCCTACTTTCCCCTAGGTAGGGGTACAAGACAGGGCTGCCCATTGTCACCGCTGCTGTTTGCGTTGGCGGTGGAGCCTCTGGCAATACTGCTCCGGAACGACCCCATATACAGAGGCATAGTGATAGGCACCCAGGAGGAGAGGACAGCACTATACGCTGATGACTTGCTCCTGTTCATGAGTGACCCCTGCCAGTCCCTGCCCAGAGCCATGGCGGTAATCGATGAGTTTGGTAATTATTCTGGCCTGCGGACCAATTGGACTAAATCCTCATACATGCATATTGGCCGCGCGTCGAGTGTAGCTGAGGGGGATTTGGTGTGTGGGTTGACGACTGTTTCAACATGCAAATATTTGGGCATTTTTATATCTAAAGACCATAAGAGTTTTTTGGAACAGAACATTTTTCCGCTCATCTCACACTTTAGGGCCAAGTTTAACCTCTGGGCTGCACTACCTTTGTCGGTGGCTAGTAGAATCAACCTTGTTAAAATGATAGTGCTGCCCAAACGTCTATATGCTTTAAGCCACTCTGCTGTGTCTGTGCCCCTTAGATTTTTCAAACAAATGGACTCCCTTATTATCTCCTTTGTGTGGGGGAACTCTAGATCTAAGCTTAGGTTGTCATCTCTACAACGACTGAAGCAGCTCGGTGGTACATC
Organism: Leptodactylus fallax; assembly: GCA_947044405.1. Lineage (NCBI taxonomy): Eukaryota > Metazoa > Chordata > Amphibia > Anura > Leptodactylidae > Leptodactylus > Leptodactylus fallax. The sequence continues at coordinate 3,920,221 of CAMRHE010000183.1, forward strand.
GCTCCCTGATCTGTTTCTTTACTACCTGGCAGGACAGCTCCGTTTTATCCAAAGGTGGCTCTCGTCTGATCCCCTACCGGGCACAGTCCGAGGCACATCTGGCTCACCACCTGGGTCTGTGTGTTTTGTGGCCGGTGTTGGAGCAGCCAACCCTGTTCAGGGGGAAATTGTTGCCTATTCATGCTCTGGCGGGACAGGTTTGGCGTCAGGCGAAAAAGGTGTCTGCCTACTCTGATGTACCTGCGGAGACCCCGCTCTGGCGCAACCCTGGTCTGCCGGCGCTGTTGGCCCTGCCTGGTGCTCGGACCTGGTCGCAGTATGGCGTATCCTCCCTTAATGACCTGTATACCCAGGGCGTTTTTAGAACGTTTGACTCACTAAGCTCCTCCTATGGCATTCCTAGAACACAGTTCTTTAGATATCTACAGATTCGACATGCACTCTCTTCTCAATTCCCAGATCAGATGGACAATATATCTAAGTATCCGCTTATGGGAATACTTCGGTCACAGGGCCCTGGGGGTTTGATCTCTACTTTGTATGCACACCTGATACAGGCCAAGGTATCCTTATTGGACGCCCCGGCCCTGACGCGATGGCGCACTCACATCCCAACTCTCACAGATGAGATGTTTCAAGACATCCTCGAATCTCCTCAATATGTGTCACCCTCAGCAAATAATAAACTGATTCAAACATATATTCTACACCAATGCTACCTGACACCTTCCCGTCTTTACAAGATGGGACGATTACCAAACCCAGGTTGCCTTAGGTGCCCTTGTCCGCAGTCAGATTTTTGGCATATGATTTGGGCTTGTCCGATCATACAAAGTTTCTGGAAAGGGGTCGTGGATCTCCTGGTGGAAGTTCTGGCCAAGCCTGTACCATTAACCCCAGAGGTATGCCTCTTTGGCATATTAGATGAAGAATTATGGCAACACCATGTTAGAAATTTTTTGCGGGAGTCTTTATTTTATGCCAGGAAGGCTATCGCACTGCGATGGATGGCTTCGAAACCCCCATCAGTATCTCAGTGGAGGAAACTTGTTAATACTGTTCTTCCTTTCGACCAGATTGTGTATAAAGGTGGAGGATGTCCTCAGAAATTCCATAAGGTGTGGGGAACATGGTGTAATTCTTCGGTAACTCAATATACGGCTCCCTCATTGCGTACTGCCATTCATCTATTCACGCTGTGAGAGGTGGGAGACGCCGGGAGCATCCACGACCTCTAATCTTGGATTATATTCTTGCTGCTCTCCTTGATTTATTGATTGCATGTTCTTGTTTATGTATAATTGATTTATACGATATTATATGTGTTCTGTATATCCCTTTATGTACCGAGTCTACATTGGGTTGTCCAAGTGGTGCGTGGGCGATGGACTGACGAGGTGGTGATGTAGTGCTATGAGTGACTATGTATCAAATTTTGATTTTCTTGTGTGCAACCTGTTATATATATTTTGTTTCCTTTTCTTGTGTCTGGTACACAATTTTCAATAAAACGAGTTTAAAAAAAAAAAAAGAGTGTAAAGCTGTGTCCCGGGAGACAGGATCGGCACCCGAGCAGGGGGGGGGAGATTATATAGTGTAGTGTAATAGTCTTTAAATAAGGATGCTATAGAGTCAGGATGATGGTGGAGGGTACCATGTGAGTCACGGATCGCATGTAGCGAAGAAGAGGCCTGGTGATCACGCAGGGTCTTAGCAAGCAAAGTGTGGGCTTTGTTGCCTCTTTCATAATAATACTGGCGACTATATAGGAGAAAACGCTGGGTAGCCTGAGTAGCGAGATCCCAGAGATCTGCTCTGGCCGTACTAGTTGGCGTAGAATGGAGACCGAAGGGGCTTGGGCCAGGCGACCCGATATGGATCGGATCCGGGCCATGAAGGCTGCCTCCCTGGCCTTTCTATCCTTCTTAAGTCGGGTGGCCAGGGCTATGCAGTGACCCCTCATGACTGCCTTATGGGCTTCCCAGAGGGTGGAGTCAGAGGAGACTGAGTGTACATTATGGCTGAAGTAATCCAGGAGCTAAGCACGGAGGTTAGTACAGAAGGTCGGGGGAGTGGAGGAGAGACTCATTCAGTCACCAATGACAACGTTTAGTCGGAATGGAGGTGGGGACAGCGTAAGCAAGACAGCGGCGTGATCTGACCAAGAGATAGGGCAATATCCGCATTAGCCAATAGGCTAAGGGCCAGGGTATTACCAAAAAAAAATCTATCCTAGAGTGTGTCTTGTGGGGGTGGGAGTAGAAGGTATAGGTCTGAGCAGTAGGATTGTGGACACGCCAGAGATCATAAAGGGCAGAGGATCTAATCAAGCGGCTGAATTCCCTGGCTAGGTGAAGGTGGTGGGCACCCAGGGTTCCATCAGACAGGGACAATTTGTCCATATCTTCAGAGAAGACCATGTTAAAATCACCACCCAACAGCAGGGCCAAGTTTATGCGGTTTTGACTTTGCTTTAGGAGCTATATACCCTCTTCTTGAGTATAAGTTATTAGCAGCCCAACCTTCCAAACTCAGAGAAGGAATCCAACAATGAAAGAAGGGATTTATCAATCAGGGTGGGATATGTACATACAGTGAAGGAAATAAGTATTTGATCCCTTGCTGATTTTGTAAGTTTGCCCACTGACAAAGACATGAACAGTCTATAATTTTAAGGGTAGGTTAATTTTAACAGTGAAAGATAGAATATCAAAAATAAAATCCAGAAAATCACTTTGTGTAAATTTTATAAATTTATTTGCATTTTGCAGAGAGAAATAAGTATTTGATCCCCTACCAACCATAAAGAGTTCTGGCTCCTACAGACCAGTTAGATGCTCCTGATCAACTCGTTACCTGCATTAAAGATAACTCTCTTAAATTGTCACCTGTATAAAAGACTCCTGTCCACAGTCTCAATTAATCAGTCAGACTCTAAACTCTACAACATGGACTACTTCACTGCATCAATGGGAGAAGAATGGAGCCATGTACCATAAAATCCTGAGTGACAACCTCCTTCCCTCCACCAGGACATTAAAAATGGGTCATGGCTGGGTCTTCCAGCAGGACAGTGACCCAAAACATACAGCCAAGGCAACAAAGGAGTGGCTCAAAAAGAAGCACATTAAGGTCATGGTGTGGCCCAGCCAGTCTCCAGACCTTAATCCCATAGAAAACTTATGGAGGGAGCTGAAGCGCCAAGTTGCCAAGCAACAGTCTCAAAATCTTAATGATTTAGAGATGATCTGCAAAGAGGAGTGGACCAAAATTCCTCCTGACATGTGCGCAAACCTCATCATCAGCTACAAAAATCGTCTGACTGCTGTGCTTGCCAACAAGGGTTTTGCCACCAAATATTAAGTCTTGTTTGCCAGAGGGATCAAATACTTATTTCTCTCTGCAAAATGCAAATAAATTTATACAATGTGATTTTCTGGATTTTCTTTTTGATATTTTCTCTCTCACTGTTAAAATTAACCTACCCTTAAAATTATAGACTGTTCATGTCTTTGTCAGTGTGCAAACTTACAAAATCACCAAGGGATCAAATACTGACTAAAAAAGTATTTAGTCAGCCACCAATTGTGCAAGTTCTCCAACTTAAAAAGATGAGAGAGGCCTGTAATTGACATCATAGGTAGACCTCAACTATGAGAGACAAAATGAGAAAACAAATCCAGAAAATCTCATTGTCTGATTTTTAAAGAATTTATTTGCAAATTATGGTGGAAGATAAGTATTTGGTCAGTAACAAAAGTTCATCTCAATACTTTGTTATATATCCTTTGTTGGCAATGACAGAGGTCAAACGTTTTCTGTAAGTCTTCATAAGGTTGGTACACACTGTTGCTGGTATGTTGGCCCATTCCTCCATGCAGATCTCCTCTAGAGCAGTGATGTTTTGGGGCTGTCGCTGGGCAACACGGACTTTCAACTCCCTCCAAAGGTTTTCTATGCGGTTGAGATCTGGAGACTGGCTAGGCCACTCCAGGATCTTGAAATGCTTCTTAGGAAGCCACTCCTTCATTGCCCTGGCGGTGTGCTTGGGATCATTGTCATGCTGAAAGACCCAGCCACGTTTCATCTTCAATGCCCTTGCTGATGGAAGGAGGTTTGCACTCAAAATCTCACGATACATGGCCTCATTCATACTTTCATCTACACGTATCAATTGTCCTGGTCCGTTTGCAGAGAAACAGCCCCAAAGCATGATGTTGCCACCCCCATGCTTCACAGTAGGTATGGTGTTTTTTGAATGCAACTCAGCATTCACACACTCCTCAAAACATGGCGAGTTATGTTTCTACCAAACAGTTCTACTTTGGTTTCATCTGACCATATGACATTCTCCCAATACTCTTCTGGAACATCCAAATGCTCTCTAGCAAACTTCAGACGGGCCCGTATATGTACTGGCTTAAGCAGGGGGGACACGTCTGGCACTGCAGGATCTGAGTCCCTGGCGGCCTAGTGTGTTACTGATGGTAGCCTTTGTTACGTTAGTCCCAGCTTTCTGCAGGTCATTCACTAGGTCCCCCCGTGTGGTTCTGAGATTTTTGCTCACCGTTCTTGTGATCATTTTGACCCCACGGGGTGAGATCTTGCGTAGAGTTCCTGATCGAGGGAGATTATCAGTGGTCTTGTATGTTTTCCATTTTCTAATTATTGCTCCCACAGTTGATTTCTTCACACCAAGCTGCTTTCCTATTGCAGATTCAGTCTTCCCAGCCTGGTGCAGGTCTACAATTTTGTTTCTGGTCTCCTTCCACAGCTCTTTGGTCTTCACCATAGTGGAGTTTGGAGTGTGACTGTTTGAGGTTGTAGACAGGTGTCTTTTATAATGATAACAATTTCAAACAGGTGCCATTACTACAGGTAATGAATGGAGGACAGAGGAGCCTCTTAAAGAAGAAGTTACAAGTCTGTGAGAGCCAGAAATCTTGTGTAACATCTCTGCCTGTTCGGGTCTCGGCGCCACCCTCCGCTCGCACGCTGTGGCGAAGGAGGCGTGTTTGGTTTGATTCCTTGCGTAGGTTTCTAGTTGCTCAGTCTGAACATGGTCCTAGTTCCCTTGCTGTGTAAAGCCACGCCCATGTTCTGAGCATTGTTTCTCTTTGAACTGCATAGAGTTAATCTTTTCCTGGCCTGAGTGATTGACAGCCTGTGTACCTATCACGTCCGGGGGCTGGTCCCAGACTTTCTATAAACAGGTTGTCATCCCTCACATGGTCGCCGGTTATTGCTCTGTCTTTGCCTGCTCTCCTTGTGATATACCTTACTACTTTGTTACCTGATTCTCTGACCCTTTGGCTTGCCTTTTGACTATTCTCTAGGATTTTGTCTTTGTACTGCATTGCTCGTTTGTTACTGACCCCTTGGCTTCCTGACCTCTCTTTTGTCGTTTGTTTTGTCTTGTCCTGTTCTTTGTGTCACTTACCCAGTGTAGGGCTTGTCTTCTAGTTGTCCTTTTACATTTAGGGTAACTGTGACAATAGGAAGGGACAGTGGCTGGGGTGAGATTAGGGCTCACTTGTCTCTGTCCTTCCTCCTAGACCCCTGCAGTAGTGTCAGGGTATTGCTACGGTTGGCAAGACCCTTACATCTTGATTGTTGGTAGGTGACTAAATACTTATTTTCCACCATAATTTGCAAATAAATTCTTAAAAAATCAGATAATGTGATTTTCTAGATATGTTTTCTCATTTTGTCTCTCATAGTTGAGGTCTACCTATGATGTCAATTACAGGCCTCTCTCATCTTTTTAAGTGGGAGAACTTGCACAATTGGTGGCTGACTAAATACTTTTTTTCCCCACTGTAGATAGAAGGGTTGGGGAGTGAGTTGGATTCCCAAATATTGGATGCGGCTGCACTTATCCACGATTTCGTAATAATGTTTCCTGGCGCGGTCTCTAGAGTGCAGATACATTTCGTCGAGATATAAACGCAGTTCCTCCCTAGCATTAAGGAGTTCAGTTAAGGCCTCCTGGGAACGGGTCTGTTTATGAGTCAACTCAAGGGAATGAATGTGCTCGAGGCGCTCGACGACCCAAGCAGCGTGTTCCTTTTTAAGGCGCGCACCGTGTTTGATCAGCACACCACGAATCACATACTTCAGCGCCTCCCACTGTAGTGGGAGAGGAGTGGAGTCATGAGCATTGTTGAGGCCAATGTCCCTAATTGCCGCGCTGACGTCCACCTTACAAGAAGTGTCCTTCAAAAGGCTATCATTCAGTCTCCACGTGAAGGGGTGACATAATACGCCCGGGACCTCGAGAGACAAGAAGACAGGAGCGTGGTCAGACCAAAGGGCCGAATCAATACGAGTGGTAGGGGACCAGGTGAGGGCGTGATGGCTGACCAAGAACAAGTCTATACGGCTATAGGAGTTATGCGTTGTTAATAAAGTATATTACAAATTTACTAATGACACAAATACTGCCAGAAAATTGAAAGTTGTCCAAAGTGTAGTTATGCTTTAGCATTAAAACTTGGTCATTTTGTGGTCACTCATTCCCTTTAAGCTATACTAGGAAAGCAGAATTGCCCTACCAGTAGTGATAACTAATCTGTTTTTAGTCTACTGATACTGATGCCCATTTTCTCACATCTTATCTTCTTCCCTTCACGCACCAGGTCCTATTTGTGTAATAGCAAGAGGTGACTATGATGATTATCTGCAAAGAACTTTGAGTCAATAATGCTTAAGAAAAATAAATTATCCTGGCAGCTTGATCTCATGGCTCAGCAATATATCAGAGAAATTGTCCTCTCTTTAAGAATTATGATTAAGAATATATAGTTTTATATTACCCACCAACTTTGAAGTCAAAACGCCACTATTGCACTCTTTCCTGAAAATGAAGAAAGAACTTTATATATTGGCAACACACTACTTAATTGTCCATAGAAACTAATTTGTTGTCATAAGGAAAAATTACTTTCTTTAATAAATACCTTTTAGCTGTGGTTCTATGGATTACCATCATATTATAAATGAGGCATTGCGCCTACAAAATGAGCATTGATTTCTTGTGAATGACTAATCTCCATCTAACAGGAGCGATACTCCCTACGGTAAAGTGATCATAGCCCTGTTATGGAGCAATTTGTGGGAAATGTCAGTAGTGACCATTTATCATTATTCAGGCAAGAAAACGCTTTAATGTTTCCAGGTTAGAAAAAGTGATAGGCCTATCTTACATAGTGTATGTGAGGTAACTTTGTCTTTTCCATGTAACCAACGTTGGCTGTCTAATAGACAGATTTGGATTTTTTATTTGGTTTTCATTGCATGCTTTTTTTTCCTGAATTTCAAAGCTTGATATTATAATGTGTTGCTCAAATAAATATACATGTGTAATTCTTTGCATACAGATCATATTATGCATTTATATACAGTATTATGCACGCCTATAAAATGCACATTAAGAATTGCAAATAATGTGGCCATCATAGTGTATTGTATTTGCTTTCAGCACATAGATGGAACATTCTAGAAGCACCTGTATAATGTAAATTATAGCTATATGTTAAAGAGTTACGCTTGTAGCTCTGCTTTCTTTGCTTCCTCGGGCACTGCTCTTCTAAATGAGGCACACATTATAAATGGGACATTTTTCTTCCAAATTATCCGCAATTCACATGAAAATTGCCCCTGAAAAAAATGTTTGACAGGGCCCAGGCGATAAATTGATTTCTCATCTGCTGAAAAGATTTATTGCTATGACTTTGAAGAAGGAAGAAATGAGAGTCTGAATAGCACAGTCTTGACTACGGCGTGTGTACACTAATAAAGTAAATGTGCACAACAGGATTCTTGGCTTGGATATTTATTCTGTAATGGATAAGGTTATTGTATGCTTCAAAATAATGCTTATGTAGAATATGTAGAGCTTGAGTATCAGCATTAAAACAAAAAAATAGAAACATACAGAGGGAAGATCTTAGAAAAAATTGCTGCTGCTGCTCTTTTATGTTCCTGCAATAAAATGCTTGCCTGTTTTGTACAAACAGAATTTACAATGCAGTATGTGTGCTAAAACGTAATATGAGTAGGTTTATAGTTGGAAATATTAAAGTATCTTGAGGAGTTTTAAAACTGCCTTCAATTACTTAGTCATTCTTAGCTTGGTATCACCATCTCATATATAATGTTTTTGTAAAATTATGTAACAATATACTACAAAATGCATATGTTGTCATAAAATGGCCAACGTCAGAAATATGTAGATGCATGCTTCAAAGTATTACTAATTTACTGAATGAAGCCAGGCATTACCACATGAACCATAACGCTCGCCATCCATGGTCCAGTTCAAGTTTATAGATAGAATCCCTCATATTTGTAACTGAGGCAAATACCCTGTGCCAGCTGCCATTAAAAGAAATATTGATCAACCACTTGTGATATCTTTAATTTAATCTTACATTAAATTAAGGGCCATTCAGATCACGATTTTATTATGCGTTTATCATATGCTTGTTAAGTGATTACCAACATACAGTGCCTTGCGAAAGTATTCGGCTCCCTTGAACTTTTCAACCTTTTACCACATTTCAGGCTTCAAACATAAAGATAAAAAAATTAAATTTTTTGGTGAAGAATCAACAACAAGTTGGACACAATTGAGAAGTGGAACGAAATTTATTGGTTATTTGAAACTTTTGTAAAAAATAAAAAACTGAAAAGTGGGTGTGCAATATTATTCAGCCCCTTTACTTTCAGTGCAGCAAACTCACTCCAGAAGTTCAGTGAGGATCTCTGAATGATCCAATGTTGTCCTAAATGACTGATGATGATAAATATAATCCACCTGTGTGTAATCAAGTCTCTGTATAAATGCACCTGCTCTGTGATAGTCTCAGGGTTCTGTTTAAAGCGCAGAGAGCATCATGAAGACCAAGGAACACACCAGGCAGGTCCGTGATACTTTTGTGGAGAAGTTTAAAGCCAGATTTGGATACAAAAAGATTTCCCAAACTTTAAACATCCCAAGGAGCACTGTGCAAACGATCATATTGAAATGGAAGGAGTATCAGACCACTGCAAATCTACCAAGGCCTGGCCGTCCCTCTAAACTTTCATCTCAAACAAGGAGAAGACTGATCAGAGATGCAGCCAAGAGGCCCAAGATCACTCTGGATGAACTGCAGAGATCTACAGCTGAGGTGGGAGAGTCTGTCCATAGGACAACAATCAGTCGTACACTGCACAAATCTGGCCTTTGTGGAAGAGTGGCAAGAAGAAAGCCATTTCTCAAAGATATCCATAAAAGTCTGGTTTAAAGTTTGCCACAAGCCACCTGGGAGACACACCAAACATGTGGAAGAAGGTGCTCTGGTCAGATGAAACCAAAATCGAACTTTTTGGCCACAATGCAAAACAATATGTTTGGCGTAAAAGCAACACAGCTCATCACCCTGAACACACCATCCCCACTGTCAAACATGGTGGTGGCAGCATCATGGTTTGGGCCTGCTTTTCTTCAGCAGGGACAGGGAAGATGGTTAAAATTGATGGGAAGATGGATGGAGCCAAATACAGGACCATTCTGGAAGAAAACCTGTTGGAGTCTGCAAAAGACCTGAGACTGGGACGGAGAGTTATCTTCCAACAAGACAATGATCCCAAACATAAAGCAAAATCTACAATGGAATGGTTCACAAATAAACGTATCCAGGTGTTAGAATGGCCAAGTCAAAGTCCAGACCTGAATCCAATCAAGAATCTGTGGAAAGAGCTGAAAACTGCTGTTCACAAACGCTCTCCATCCATCCTCACAGAGCTCGAGCTGTTTTCCAAGGAAGAATGGGCAAGAATTTCAGTCTCTCGATGTGCAAAACTGATAGAGACATACACCAAGCGACTTGCAGCTGTAATCGCAGCAAAAGGTGGCGCTACAAAGTATTAACTTAAGGGGGCCGAATAATTTGGCACGCCCCACTTTTAAGTTTTTTATTTTTTACAAAAGTTTAAAATAATCAATAAATTTCGTTCCACTTCACGATTGTGTCCCACTTATTGTTGATTCTTCACCAAAAAATTAAAATTTTATATCCTTATGTTTGAAGCCTGAAATGTGGCAAAAGGTTGAAAAGTTCAAGGGGGCCGAATACTTTCGCAAGGCACTGTATCAGGCACTCAAATGGTGTATCTCTGGAAACATTGCAATTTTCACTTCGCTGCGTATGCATTTCTGGAAACTAAATTAATGCAACACTCAATGGTCAATAATGCTCACTATGCCTCTTGATAAATCCCTTGAGAGGTGTAGTTTCCAAAATGGGGTCACGTGTCAGCGGTTTCCACTTTACTGGCAATTCAGTGGCTCTGCAAAAGTGACATGGCGTTCAAGAACCAAACTGTGCTCCAAAATCCTAATAGTGCTCCTTCCCCTCTGTGCCCAGCTGTGTGCCCAAACAGCTGTTTATTCCCACATATGATGTTGTTAAGTACATTATCCTGGGTACAATAGTGTCATACATGTGGGTATAAACTGCTATTTGGGCACAGCAGAGTGCAGGTGTCAAAGAACGCTATGTGGCTGTTGGAAGGCAGATTTAGGTTCTTAAAATTGCCCCTAAAAATGGGGTCACTTCTTGGGGAATTCCAACTTACTTGCACGTCTAGGGCTCTCTAAAAACAACATGGCATCCTGAAACAGTCCCTTTAAATCTATATTCCAAAATGTAAAAAGCTCAGTGCTCCTTTCCTTCCGAGCACTGATGTGTGCTCAAACAGCAGCTTACACCCACATATACAAGTTTTTTGGATCCAGGATAACCCACTTAATAGTTTTAGGAGTGTGTGTTTCTCTGTTGACACAAAGCGGGCACAACATATTGGGCACTAAAATATTTCTATTTTTCATTTTGCATCATCCAATGCGCCTTTCTTTAGGAAACCTTCTCTTGGGTCAAAATGCTCACTATAACCCTTCATAAATGGGGTCATTTTTTTGGGTATTTCCATTGTCCTGGTACTTTAGGGGCTATGCAAATGCGACATTGCTCCTGAAAACTATTCCAGCAAAATCTGCCCTCCACAAGCCAGATAATGCTGTTTCCATTATGAGCACCGCCATGTACCCATACCAACATATAGGTATTGCCGTGTTCAGGGGAATTTGTATAAGGAACTGTGGGGTGTATTTTCTCCTTTTAACCTTTTGTGAAAATTTAAAATTTGGGGCTATATTGACAGATTATTGGAAAAAAAAAGTAATTTTTTATTTTCATGTCCTAATGTTAATAAAATTTGTCAAAATGCTGACTATACCCCTTGATAAATTCTGTGAGAGGTGTACTTTCCAAAACAGGGTAACTTTTTTGGGGTTTTCATTGAATTGGTACTTTAGAGGCTGTTCAAATGCGACATGACATCACGGGTTCACTTTAACAGATGCAAATCGCTTAACTAATTTGTTTGTATTGTTTTCACAGGGAGATTTGAAAATGAAGGAGATTTTGAAATACACACACCAGTTTCTGCAGAAATTCTGCGCTGGGAACCCAGAAAACCAAGCTCTTTTACACAAACAATTGTCTCTGTTTCTAACTACTGGCGTAAGTTAAAAAATATATGGAATATATAATGTCTATGTGAATCTTTAGCTAATACCGAGGTAGTTTTAGAGTCTGAACTAGGAGTCCCACCAATTGGTAGAGTGAAGGGTCATGGTGCTATGTCAATTATAATTAGAGTTTCCATAAGCACAGTCCCATTGAGTACGGCAACCCTTTTATTTTCACATCTCGGGCATAGCTGTTGGAGGTGCAGAGGTAGTAATTTCTACTGGGCTTTGAAAGCTGAGGGGGCCCAAACGCCTGTCTACAACATAAGAGGACACCAGTATTATAGATAGCACATGATCGCAACATCTGGACATCAATCTAAAAGTCCAGGAAAACCCCTTCAAGCTAGGTCAGCCTCTTGCATTGTGCTGATGATGCTATTTGCATTGAACTGTATTTGTCAAACATTTAATTTCACCAGTGATAATTAACAATAGTTTGAAGACACAATAATCTGTGTTTTTTTCTAAAATAAATAGCAGCAACTAACAATCATACATTATATTTCTGTCTGCATTGCTTATCACATACTACTCTAGATACATTTCTGTAGATAAGCATACTAATTTGTGTAATATTTATTCTTATCGTTACATATTAGAATATATGTAGGAGCAAATTCTAATTGAGGGTAAATTAGTATTAAAGGGGTTGTCCAGGATAAAATGCAATTTCTCCACTAATCTAAACACCCTCCCCCCACCTACTTTCTAAATTAAATACTTGTGCACAAATGTATATTTACCCATATCCCTCGGGCCCAGGCACATTTTCTGATTATCTGTCGGCTTTCCCGTTACATGCCCCGGGGCAGGAGATATCGGGGGTCTAAATTTCACCGTTCCTCACAGCTCAGCGTCTTCACTGGGCGGTAAGGAACGCCCCCTCTCTCTGTCCTCATCCATAGATGGGTACTGTCAGAGGGGGCGTTCCTTACAGCGCAGTGATGACGCTGAATTGTAAGGAACGCCCCCCAGTACAAGTCTATGGACTTGTACTGTCAGGAAGGGCGTTCCTCACAGTGCAGCTAGACTGTCAGGAACGCCCTTCTGACAGTGAACGGTGAAATTTAGACCCCCGATATCTCCAGCCCCAGGGCACATAACGGGAAAACCAACAGTGCGCTGAATTCAGCGCGCTGTCAGCTTTCTAGCAGTATGTAAAACCGCATGTGCCTGAGGACATGAAAGGTCCTCTTTAAAGAGGGCCTTTTACCACCTCCTTCTAGTGAATTCCATCACCACAGTGCAGTAAAATACGCACAGTGTACACGCTGCAATTTCCAAAAGAACTTTTTTGCTGCGGGCCGCTACATGGGGCCCTAGCCTTACTCACATAATTCTGTCAGACTTCTTTTCTTCCCGAACTGTGACTGTCCTCTAAGGTAGGTAGTATTATATACCATAGTAAAGCCAACTATGCAGAGATATTGGTGCTGTTAGTTTCGGCCACTGATTTCACTGCACTGTCAGAGAGGCAGGCCTCCCAGCTCAGCATCATCTCAGGGTGTTGAGAAACGCCCAACCTGACTGTAAACTTTTATAGATTTAAACTGTGAAAGGGTGTTTTCTTCACCACCTAGCGATGATACTGAGATGTGTAAAGCCAGAACTAACAGCACTGATATCTTTGCAACTGGGCAAGATATGGGCAAAGCAGAAAGTGTACTCAATTCAGTGCACAGCCAGCTTTGCAATGGTATATAAACACTTCTTATGTTAGAAGACATGAAAGGTCCTCTTTAAATACACAATCCATATTGAAATTATGCAAGTTTATTATTGAAGTGTATCAAACTGCCACAGCCTTTGGAGTAAACTAGTGCACAAATACCACTCCAGTTGTGTACCTTCATAATTATACTACATTGTCCTTGATGTGCCTCGAATGCCAAATACTTTGTGGGACATTTACTAAAATGGTGCATATGCCTTTGCCAAATACACACCTCTTTGTCCATTTTCCTACCTACTCACCACTATTGAGTGGTTTAGTAATTGATAACAATATCTGTAAATATGCTGCAGGATATGTTGGCACTATATAAGGAAGGAGAAACAGCTTAATAAATATTGCATTGTTACCAGAGGTGTAACTAGGGCTTTAGCATGGGGAATTGGCCTCCAAAATTACCACCATACTGTGACCATATAGTGGTAGTTAGCGTCTATACACAGGGCTCTGCAGACCATTTTAATGAATACAGTACAGGAAAAATTTTGTTGTTTACAGGTGACATCTCTGACTGTAATCGTTCACATGTCCTGTCTTTTCTATCCAGAACACCATGACCACTTTTACCAGCTGTGAGTTGTCTCTGTAAAGTTTGCAACACAGACATCTTTGGCTTCTCACTTTTCCAGGCACCCAACCCATATTGTCCTCACCTGCACAAAGTCCCCATCCTGCTACTACTCCCAATTATAAAATACTAGTTGAAGGACCCGGCTTCGCACGGGTATATTTCATTTTTTGTTTGTATAGTGACCCCATAAGAATTGGCCAGTTTTGCACTTGACATCCAGTATAGGTATAGTCTATTTATGGCTGTGTTGCTATGGAAACCTGGTAAATGAAATGTGAACTTACATTGGCTAATACACGTCATATGACTGAATATTTAAGGACCTGTGAACTGCTATTGACTCATACAGGACATAAATAGCTTGGTTGCTATGGAAACCTGGTGTAAAGCTGTGTGTATGTCAAGACTGAACCTGCGATTTTCCATTGGTCCATAAGTGTCATGTGATCATGTGCATCTCAGTTTGGATATCAGTGAAAAACCTGCGATCGGTTGTTATGGAAAACCTGGAGTAAAGCTGTGTGTATGTGACCTTGTGTAACAGTGTCATCCACAGCGCCCTGCCCCTTTAAAGCTGACCTACAGCAGTGAAGAAAAATGGCTGGGTTGTTATTGAAACCTGGAGTGCAGCTGTGTGCATGTGGCTGACAATGCTTTGTCAGATTGGAGACGGGCTTGGGTCTGCTGGGGAGTTTCAGCAGCTCGCTGTTGTCTGTAACATACCTTATCAGATTGGAGACAGGCTTGGGTCTGCTGAGAGTTTTTATTAGCTTGAGCAGCAGCCATGCGTTTTGCTGCAGGGGACATGAGTAGTTTAAAAAACGTTTCAATTTATAAGAATGCTGAAATCCAGTATGGCAGTCCAGTCAGTGGCGTAAATACCGGTTTAGCAGTGGTAGCAGCTGCCACAGGGCCCGGGACATTAGGGGACCCGGCGGGCCTCTGATGTTTTGTTTTTTTTTAACACCAGCAGGTAATGGGCCCTATTTACTTACCGATCCCCACTCCTGCTCACGGAGCAGGAGCGGGGATTGGTAAGTAAGGCCTGTGGGCCGTGAACCCCACAAACACTGCTGTCATTATACTCTGGGGTCTTTTCAGCAGGCTTCGGGCCTCCTTGGTGGCGTCCCAGATGTCGGTGGACCAGTCCGACGTCATTATGCGTTGCGATACATGCCTGGCTCACGTGACATCTGGTCCAACATTGAAGAAGTAGCGGGAAGTGCGCATAATACTATATGAAGGAGCCACTATGATACTGTGTACAGGGGCCACTATGGGGCAGAATACTGTGTGCAAGGGCCACTATGGGGCCTAATATTGTATGCAGGAGCCACTATGGGGCATAATAGTGTGTGCAAAAATGCAGTTTGTGCGTGAGGGGGGGGGTTGCCAGGGGGGGTCCCATGTCAAATGTTCGCATTGGGGCCCTGCCATTGCTAGTTACGCCACTGAGTCCAGTATAGGTACAGTCTATTTATGGCTGTGTTGTTATGGAAACCTGGTAAATTAAATGTGAACTTATATTGGCTGATACACGTGATATGACTGAATATTTAAGGTCCTGTGAACTGCTATTCATTAATACAGGTCATACATAGCTTGGTTGCTATGGAAACCTGTGTGCCTGAGGAGAGTAAGCGCCTGCGAGCTCTTATTGGCTGATAAGGGACATGTGACCGTGTGTATGGCAGTTGGAATATGAGTGAAAGACTTGCAGGCTTGTATAGACTAATGCTGGTCATTTTTTGGGAATACTGTATCTCAGGAACAGTACGTCCAAGAGAGCTGAGACCCAGTCTATAATATTCCCGGACACCTGATATAGATGTGTGCCAAATTTGGTGAGGATCGGTCAACCCCAACAAATTCTGCTATTATTAAAGTATAATGATCAGAGGCCAAGGGAAGGTAAGCAAACATAATAAACGGTGTAACTTACCTCTCCTGGGATTCGGTGTGACTCTCCCTTCCTCGGGCCTCTGTAGTGATGTCATGTGGTCAGGCCGGCATTGCAACATCTGTGACGTCATTTCATTGAAGAGGGCTGAAAACAGCAGTACCACTGTTTTTTATGTTTGTCACTTTCCCTGGGCCTCCGATCATTATACTTTTCAGACTCCAGAGTATAATAATAGTTCATGGGTGATGTACCCCAAAAGTTTCGGGCTCTGCTGAACCTAAAATTTTTGGAATATTTTCACTGAACACCACTGGGGCCATGATGAGACATAATAATGTGTGGAGGGGCCACTATGGGACATAATTCTGTGTGTAGAGGCCACTATGGGACATTATACTATGTGGGAGCCAGGAAAGGGGGTGCTATGCCGTTGGGAGGGGGCAAGTCAAAAATATACTATGGGACCCAGTCTTTGCTAGTTACGCCCCTGGTAGTTGCGTTATTCTTTATAGTCAAAGGGTTGTGATGGGTTACTAATAATCAACTCATGTATTTCCATGTTTTGTTTTTTAGCTCTTAGAGGCTGAGACTATGCAACACATTTTTCTGAATAATTACCAACTTTGCACAGAGATCCATGAGACTGTTCTTCAGCACTTCATTCATTGTTTAGCCACACATGGGAGACATGTGCAATACCTGGACTTTCTGCACACCATCATCAAAGCTGAAGGGAAATATATAAAAAAATGTCAGGACATGATCATGACAGAGGTAAAAAAATGTCTTGCTGCATATCACAGAATTGGTTTTAGAGAAAACAGATGTTGGCCCCTGGCCGATTTAAAAAACAGTGTTTTTGCTGGGACAAACCCTTTAAGAATTTTCTTTTCCGTGTGGTAGTTTTAAGTGAATGCACTTTCAACTTTTTTTTGATTGTTGTAAATGACTATTACTGACTATGGCTGACTGTCTTATCAAACTATGTTCTTTTTTCTTCAGTTGACAAATGCAGGAGATGATGTTGTTGTTTTCTACAATGACAAAACTTCATTTGCATCAATGCTGGAAATGATGGCAGCAGCCCGTGAAGGAGTAGATGAGAACAGTCCGCTTATGTATCACATTTCACTAGTTGATCTTCTAGCTGCTTGTGCTGAGGGCAAAAATGTCTACACTGAGATCAAATGCACATCTTTGTTACCTCTGGAGGATGTTGTACGGGTGGTTACTCATGAAGACTGCATTACAGAGGTCAGATTTTTTATTTTCCTGCTTTGGTTAATGCATGAAAGTATCTGTTCAGGTTTTACCTCATATCCATAGATACTACCTGTAGAAATTAACCACTTTGCACAACCACTGTTTTGGTCTTTTTACATTACACTGATCACGAAGTGCCCCTCTTTTCGGTATTCCTGTGATAACTATAGTGTGTGGGGAAACCTGGCAGTAAGTGTTCGATAACCTTGCAACACCCCCACAGAGGAAAATAAGCATAACCCTGAAAGGAATGACTTAAAGCTTATCCGTCAGAATTCTGTCTAAAATTGTGCCAGAATTAAAACTCCAACACAAACTAAAGGGTTGCACCTATCTTAATGCAGAAATGCAATACTCTTGCCAGTTCATAAAAGGTATCCGAAAAAGAGGTGTGGTAAAAAATGTCTAAGAATACACTGCATAAACTAATAGGCGAATGTGAATTTTAGTCACAAAATCACACCACAATATAGACCACTTCTAAACTGTCTTAGAATGCTTCATTATTATTTAAGTACACCAGATTTTCTATTGCCATGTGACACAATAGAAAATTTTGCATAGTTCATGTTATTGTTTGTGTCTGTGTAAATCAGAACAGTCCTCCAGAGTGAGATACAATTTGTACTAGATTTCCACTTTGCTCAAAAATTAGGATTCAAAAACAGGGTACAGTATACTGTGTGTATAGTATGGTGTCTAAAAATGGGTTTTCCCAACTAGTTTGATATAGATAAGTTCATATTATCAAGATATGGCAATGTTAAAGGCTAAAGAGGAACATCTTTCTCATTGAGGCTAATCTTTCTCATTGTGATTTCATAGTGTTGGAGAGTGATATAAACAGGAGTCGAAAACAGGCAAGTAAGCCTAGGTAGAGCACACTGGCATTTCTTTTCATATGATAACTGAAATTACACTGTGCCTTTAATATCAGTCTGAGGGTACCAATTTAAAAATCTTGGTACCCCCTCTTTTGGGCTGCGCAATTAATCATATTAATTTTATTAATTCATCATTTAAAAAAATTGCGACTGATTTTGTCAGCCCTGTCTGGGGTCTGAAATATTCCATGCAGGCATTGTCATACCTGCTGCAAGCTATGAACAGTTTCTTCACTGTAGCCAATAGCTGGGTGGCAGGATGAAGAAACCTGCATCAGATATATCTGATAACTTCTCACTGTGCCAGCTTACTGAACTCTTTAACCCTCGTCCGGCTGAGTAGGTACAATTGTACCTATTCCTATGCAGCCTGTTAATGTTGTAAAATTATGCAGCCTGACGAAGGTTAAAATTCTTTAACAAAAAATATGAAAATCAAGATTAAATTCAAGACTTGGCTATAAGCTTGAAAAAAATTTGAGATTTTTATTATTTCATTCATGTATTTGCCATAAATTCTGAAGATCTTCCTGATGTAATGTAGACTAGTGATAAATAGTCTTAGGGCCGGTTCACGTCTGCGTTCGGTTTCCGTTTGGGAAGTCCGCTTGGGGACCCCCCCGAACGGAAACCTATACGCGTAGAAAAGCGGTTTACATAAGGAAACCTGCGGACCCCATAGACAATAATGGGGTCCGTTGGTTTCCGCTCAGTTGCCGCATGAAACATGCGGAGAGGAAAGTGCTGCTTGCACTTTTCGCTCCGCATGTTTCCGCATATTTCGTGCGGAAACCACACGGACCCCGTTATAGTCTATGGGGTCCGCAGGTTTCCTTATGTAAACCGCTTTTCTATGCGTATAGGTTTCCATTTGGGGGGGTCCCCAAGCGGACTTCCCGAACGGAAACCGAACGCAGATGTGAATCGGCCCTTACATAAAGTGATTGGCCCAAGTTTTACTGTTATCATCTAACCACAGGATAGGGGCTAGTATGATGATCAGTGGTGGTCCCAACCATCAAACCCCCACTGATGATCATACTAGCTCCTATCCGGTGGTTAGATAATAACAGTAAAACTTGGGCCAATCACTTTAAGCACCCCCACCATTCAGCATGTCATGCCCTATCCTGTGGGCAGGGGATAAAAATAAAATTTAGATAATCCAGTTTAAAACAAAATATACTTCAATACAATATGCCATTGAGTCATTTCTCCTTTTTACATAACTACATCGTTTTCCAGTATTTCATGTTTCTTTATCTACTATTTTATTTTATGCTCTTTAACTGTCCTAAAAATTTTCTTTCTAAGGTAAAAATGTCGTATGTGAACTTTGTAAATCACTGTTATGTGGACACAGAGGTGGAAATGAAAGAAATATATACAAGCAACCACATCTGGACCCTTTTTGAAAACTTCATCCTAGACATGGCTCGAGTAAGTGTGAGAGAAACCATGTGTGATTCCTAGTTTCCATATACTGTAGGTGTCAATTGTCATTATAACTGCCAAAAGGGTCCTATTGAAGCTTGTGATTGTGGAGTCTTGTGTGTCTTATGAGTCTTATGTGTCGTAGTAGCGAGTTCCAGAGTATGGGGGTGCATGGGAAAAGTCTGGGAGGTGGTTGTGCAAAGAGCACATAAGAGCAGTGTAGAGTAGGAGGTCTTGAGAGGATCCGAGATTATGTGTGGGTAGGTAGTGGGAGATTAGGTCAGAGATGTATGGTGGGGACAGGTTGTGGATGGCTTTGTATGTCAGTACTAACATTTTAAACTCTATTCACTGGGTGGGTGGGATTTGCAGACGGGAGAGGCTGATGAAAAAGGGAGCTGAAGAGTTTAGGGTGGACTGGAGGAAAGCGATTGCATTTGCATTTATAAAGGCCAGAACAGACCTCTACACTTAAATATACACTACTAGCTAGTAAGGATTGCTTACATAGTCTGTGTTACAGGTGAGAACAGAGGTGGAGATACATGTGGACTAATGGTGATAAAATCAGAGACAGGGAAGGATCAGGTAAGAAAAATGAGAGGTGTACAGGACAGTCTAGCACAACAGGAAGATAGAGACGGTGCCTTCAAAATCCAACAAAATTACAAACAAACAGCAGGATAAAAGCATACCAATAACACAGACGTGACAATAGACAAACAGTAATAGCGTTATGCTGAGAGCTGTGTGCTTTTCCCACGTGGGTTTTTCCCAGGAACATAACCATATCTAAATTAGTAGACAGAAGTTTTTGCAAATATACATAATTAAAAATTTTCTAGCGGTTTAAGGATTTTCTCTTACTATCTTAATGGTGACAGCCTGTTGTCTTGATTGGTTGCCAATGCATATGACCATGAATGAAGAAACTTTCTATGGTGTTCCAAATTACAGAAACCCAGCAATGATTTCTTAATTGTGACCGGGTTCTCATACATCTTGTATCACTGCACGGTAACCTGTGCACAATAAGGTACTCATGTCTGGGTTTATGACAAGTGCCAGACCATAGAAATTTCCTGCTTCATTTATGGTCATATCTATTGGCATCCAATTAAGACACAAGACTGTCACCACTCAGATGGATAGAGAAAATCTTTAAAATTCAATAGAATTATTTTATTTGCAAAAAAAATTAAACTGCTAGTTATCTATAAATTTATTTATAGTTATGTTCCTCGGAAATCATTTTAATGTCTTTAGTATAGTCTTGCCAAACTATACCATACTAGCTACATCAGTTTCCCTGTCTTTCACAGGTATGCAATAAGCGTGAGAAACGTCTTTCAGATCCTACTTTAGAAAAGTATGTTCTCACTGTGGTTTTGGAGACAATAAGATCCTTCTTTAACTCCCCTTTTTCAGAGAACAGCACGTCTCTTCAGGTATGTGACATTCACAGCAGAATCCATGTTAACCTTTTGATACAGCTTTTCATTGGTTTCTAAAAATACTTAAAGCGTACTCCTGATTATAAAAAAGTCCTGGTAAATGAATAATACAAGTGAATATAAGAAACTTTGTAGTATGTTTTATTAATGATATAACAGAAACTTCAGCACTCTCTCACGATGATGCAAACACTTGGCTTTACTTCATATAATCCCCAGACAGCAGACAAAATAACAGTGGTGTTTCGACCAATCAAGCCTTCATCAGACTCTCTATGAAACAAAACATATATACAAATTTGAGCAGAAAAATAATGACCATGGATTATGGTAAATCACAAAATATATAGTACAAATATTTGACATTGTTTGGGTCACAAATAAAAACTAAAGCATGATAAGATGTGAATTAAAGATGACATATGCCAACAATATAGTAAATCATGCAAAGGGAAATATGGTATTGCGAATATGACAACACCTAGAAAACCACACACAAGAACATTACATAAGGGTTGCAATATCATGTGTTATACAAAAAAGAGTACAGCATAGAAGTGTAATTGTGCTCAGAAAATCATATCTAGTGAAATACTCAAAAGGGATTGTACCTCAGAGATTACACTGTGTGCAGAATTATTAGGCAAATTGTATTTGAGATGATTATTTTTATTATTGAACAGCAACTATGTTCTCAATCAACCCAAAAGACTCAAATATCAAAGCTTAATATTTTTGGAAGTCGGAGTGTTTTTTTTTTTTAGATTTGGCTATCTTAGGAGGATATCTGTTTGTGCAGGTAACTATTACTGTGCAGAATTATTAGGCAACTTAATTAAAACCAAATATATATCCATCTCACTTGTTTATTTTCACCAGATAAACCAATATAACAGCACAAATCAGTGACTAATATAGCCACCTTTCTTTACGATGACACTCAAAAGCCTTCCATCCATAGATTCTGTCAGTTGTTTGATACGTTTACGATCAACATGGCGTGCAGCAGCCACCACAGCCTCCCAGACACTGTTCAGAGAGGTGTACTGTTTTTCCTCCCTGTAGATCTCACATTTTATAAGGGACCACAGGTTCTCTATGGAGTTCAGATCAGATGAACAAGGGGGCCATGTCATTATTTTTTCTTTTTAGACCTTTACTGGCCAGCCATGCTGTGGAGTATTTGGATGCATGTGATGGAGCATTGTCCTGCATGAAAATCATGTTTTTATTGAACGATACCGACTTCTTCCTGTACCACTGCTTGAAGAAGGTGTCTTCCAGAAACTGGCAGTCGGTCTGGGAGTTTAGCTTCACTCCATCCTCCACCCGAAAAGGTCCCACAAGTTCATCTTTGATGATACCAGCCCATACCAGTACCCCACCTCCACCTTGCTGGCGTCTGAATCGGAGTGGAGCTCTCTGCCCTTTACTGATCCAGCCTCGGGCCCATCCATCTGGCCCATCAAGAGTCACTCTCATTTCATCAGTCCATAAAACCTTTGAAAAATCAGTCTTAAGATATTTCTTGCCCCAGTCTTGACGTTTTATCTTATGTTTCTTGTTCAAAGGTGCTCGTTTTTCAGCCTTCCTTACCTTGGCCATGTCCCTGAGTATCGCACACCTTGTGCTTTTTGATATTCCAGTAACGTTGCAGCTCTGAAATATGGCTAAACTGGTGGCTAATGGCATATTGGCAGCTTCACGCTTGATTTTCCTCAATTCATTAGCAGTTATTTTGCGCCATTTTTTTTTCAACACGCTTCTTGCAACCCTGTTGGCTATTTGCCATGAAACGCTTGATTGTTCGGTGATCACGCTTCAAAAGTTTGGCAGTTTCAAGACTGCTGCATCCCTCTGCAAGACATCTCACAATTTTTGACTTTTCAGAGTCCGTCAAATCTCTCTTCTGACCCATTTTGCCAAAGGAAAGGAAGTTGCCTAATAATTAAGCACATCTTATATAGAGTGTTGATGTCATTAGACCACAAACCTCCTCATTACAGAGATGCACATCACCAGATTTACTTAATTGGTAGTTGGCTTTCAAGCCTATACAGCTTGGAGTAGGACAACATGTATAAAAAGGATGATGTGATCAAAATACTCATTTGCCTAATAATTCTGCACACAGTGTATAAAAAAGGATGTCTCTGTGAGCAAAGGAGTAAGAAACCAATAGTAGCAGCTGTATGATCAAAAAGACACAATAAAAACAAGAGTTGCAAGAAAATAAGAAAATAAGAAATATAAAAGACTGCCCAAAATAATGTATAGTACAATAAAATAAAGATATAGTAATAACGATAGTATATATGAGTAAAAGTCTAATCACTCTACTACAGGTAACAGGGATAACTATGTTAAGCAATGCCCAAAACTCACTTAGTATATGCTGGGTGTAAGGAGAAGATGTGCCCCTATGAATGGCAATAGGCATAGTGAAGAGGCGGGGTCTGCTACTCTGATGAAAGCACCGCCAGAAGTAGGGCTAGAATCTGTATACAGCGGCAGTGTGCCTCTGCCTTGATGTGCTGACACGAGGAAGCGCATTGCTTCCTCATATACGATACATTGGTGAGAACCCCTGGCCGGAAGTAGGCGGGACTTTTGGTCTGTAGCCAGCCGATGTAGAAAGGAGCAACTATGTATGTTTTGGCGGAAGTGGGGCAAAGAAGATGATGGAAGTGGGACATGGACTGGATATATGTGTGATTGTATGGCAATATGGTGGTTTATGGAAAAATAAAGAACAAAAAGTAAAAAGTATAGGGAAAATTAGGAGCTACGAAAAGGAGTATAAATAAAAATAAAGTCTGAATAAGGGGGGAAAATTGGTCATACTAAAGGGGTAAGTTAAGGAAATAAAGCCAATACAGGATGTATAAGGAGGTCATGTAGCTCTTAAATAAATGAGTATTGGAACCAGAAGGTGGATGGTGTGTAAAAAAAAAAAAAAAGAGATTACATCATAAATACAATAAACTGAAAGATCAATCATCAGTATGTGTGGAAGAAAGAGAAAAAATCAATTAGAAAATCAAATATATATATATATATATATATATATATATATATATACAGTACAGACCAAAAGTTTGGGCACACCTTTTCATTCCAAGAGTTTTCTGCATTTTCATGACTATAAAAATTGTAGATCCACACTGAAGGCATCAAAACTATGAATTAACACATGTGGAATTATATACTTAACAAAAAAGTGTGAAACAACTGAAAATAGGTCTTATATTCTAGGTTCTTCAAAGTAGCCACCTTTTGCTTTGATTACTGCTTTGCACACTCGTGGCATTCTCTTGATGAGCTTCAAGAGGTAGTCACCTGAAATGATCTTCCAACAGTCTTGAAGGAGTTCCCAGAGATGCTTAGCACTTGTTGGCCCTTTTGCCTTCACTCTGCGGTCCAGCTCACTCCAAACCATCTCGATTGGGTTCAGGTCTGGTGACTGTGGAGGCCAGTTCATCTGGCGTAGCACCCCATCAGTCTCCTTCTTGGTCAAATAGCCCTTACACAGTTTGGAGGTGTGTTTGGGGTCATTGTCCTGTTGAAAAATAAATGATGGTCCAACTAAACGCAAACCAGATGGAATAGCATGCCGCTGCAAGATGCTGTGGTAACCATGCTGGTTCAGTATTCCTTCAATTTTGAATAAATCCCCAACAGTGTCACCAGCAAAGCACCCCCACACCATCACACCTCCTCCTCCATGCTTCACGGTGGGAACCAGGCATGTAGAGTCCATTCGTTCACCTTTTCTGCGTCGCACAAAGACACGGTGGTTGGAACCAAAGATCTTGGTCTTCCTTTCCTGGGGCGGTCCTCATGTGAGCCAGTTTCTTTGTAGCGGTTGATGGTTTTGGCCACTGCACTTGGGGACACTTTCAAAGTTTTCCCAATTTTTCGGACTGACTGACTTTCATTTCTTAAAGTAATGATGGCCACTCGTTTTTCTTTACTTAGCTGCTTTTTTCTTGCCATAATACAAATTCTAACACTCCATTCAGTAGGACTATCAGCTGTGTATCCACCTGACTTCTGAAAAACACAACTGATGGTCCCAACCCCATTTATAAGGCAAGAAATCCCACTTATTAAACCTGACAGGGCACACCTGTGAAGTGAAAACCATTTCAGGTGACTACCTCTTGAAGCTCATCAAGAGAATGCCACGAGTGTGCAAAGCAGTAATCAAAGCAAAAGGTGGCTACTTTGAAGAACCTAGAATATAAGACATATTTTCAGTTGTTTCACACTTTTTTGTTAAGTATATAATTCCACATGTGTTAATTCATAGTTTTGATGCCTTCAGTGTGAATCTACAATTTTTATAGTCATGAAAATACAGAAAACTCTTGGAATGAGAAGGTGTGTCCAAACTTTTGGTCTGTACTGTATATATATTAATAAATTTACACACCAGTCAGAGGATAATAAACCCTGTCTCCTTTCAGTATGTTAGAACATTACAAATATGCCAGGCTTGGAAATGTACCTTTCTTTGGGGTGCTCAGAAATTGCTAATTATATGTATTGCTGAATGTGTGTCGGCTTTGACTAACTTGTCCCTCAAATTTCGTGGATGTCTATAGCAGGAACAGAAGTTATTCTGGAATTCAGTGATGTTTGGGTATTCTCATCCAAGTAAATTTCAATGTTTACGTGTAATGTGATGTGATGTATCTTTTGTTAGAAAGGATGGAAGATGTGGACAAAATGCATACATTTTATTTCTGTCCTACTTTCCCTGCTGAAAGGTGGTCTACCAAGCTATGCTTATTATTCTTTTGGTCATACAGCTGCTATTATTAATTCCTTAACCCCTTGCTTACAGAGACATCCTTTTTATAATCTTGGAGGTACAATCCCTTCTGAGTATTTCACTAGATGTGATTTTCTGAGCACAGTTACAATTCCTATACTTTCTATGCTGTACTTTTTCTTGTATGATGTATAATATTGCAACTTTTCTAATGTAATTTTCTTGTGTGGTCTTCTAGGTGTGGCCATACTTGCCATACTGTATTTCCCTTTGTACTATATATATAGTGATCTACCATAATTTGCGGTCATTATTTCTCAACTCACAATTTGTATATATGTTTTGTTTCATAGAGAGTCTGATGAAAGGCTTGACTGGCCAAAATGTCACTTATTTTTTTATGGTGTCTGTGGATTATATGAATTAAAACCAAGTGTTTGGAACATCGTGAGAGAGTGCTGAAGTTTTTGTTGTATATTGAATTGGGTTGAGACCCTACATCAGCACCCAGATTAGAATGAAATTATGCAGTGCCTCATACATCTACTTTTTATATTTTATTAATGAAAAGTGCTTCTAACATAGAAGTCTGTGAAGAGGGGAAGGAGGGGTGTGATTATCTGTATATATTTTATACTGTCCAGCTATGTTTAACTTATGTTTTCATAGTTGTAGTTGTAGGAGTTTGCTTACATGTGTCAGCGCGCCGTCTATGAAATTTGATCATTACAATCTATAAGCCCAGGAAGTGAATTCAGTGCAGACGGCAACTAATTAGCAAGTCAGTTGTGTGGGAAGGGGGGGGGGAATAAGGTCACTCTCAAGTTGTCATCCAGTGCTTCTCAGGTTCTCATTGGATCCCCGATACTCCTGCCTACCCTGAAACAACCCTGGGTCCATGTGGGGATAAAGTAGTCGTGTGTGTTCCTGAGGGTGACCATGAGGTCCTCCATCCTCTGAATGTCTTTGACTCTGTGGATCTAGTGTAGGAGGGATGGGAGACTTCCAGATGGCTGGAATACAATATAATACAGGTTCTGTCTGCGTTTACGAAGTGTTTAAGAGAAGAATGACAGTAGGCTCTAAGAGAAAAGTCAGAGACGTGTAACAAGAATAATTATCAAGTCTTTGTGTGCGGATTGTAGCAGACATCCCATCTCCGAATCAGTCTGGAAGCCAGCTGTGCCAACTTTAATTATCAAAGAAAGAAAAATAATGACATCCCAGTCACAGGTGGGAGATTCAAGAAAGTAGTTTGGGTTGAGGGGTGAGAAGTCCATAAAAAGCGATGAGGTACATGAGTTCAGGGTCTGATATTGGAGCTAAAGGTCACCTGTCGATCTGCCCAACTACTTCCTGCTGTGCTTCCCGCCAGGTTTACAAACAGATCTGTTTAATGTATTCCTTTTTATTTAATATTGTTCTTTTTTGTTCTATTTTTTTTTTTTGGTTTAGTGCTGTACTTTTAGTGTATATTAAATCAAAAATTTAGTAAGTTTGTCCTTGGCTGTAAATGTCCCCAGAGTTCCTAATAGAGTAAATATCGCTTATTACCTTTATGGTTGCTGTTTGTGCATGGTTTGTGTACATTGGTGTCTTGTCTACCATAAAGTGGTGAGTGGTGTCAGCTATTTGTGTGGATGTGTAATTGTAGAAGTTCGCTTCACACTTGTGTAGCCTAGTGTAATAGGTGAGTTGGAAAGGAGTGTAGAAGCTGAGTTCCCCTTTTGATGGTGAGCATCCAGGGTCAAATATGTGTGTGTGGTGTGTAATGTGTACGGATGCCCAACAGAATTGGTATACAAGGAATCGGATATATCTTGTATGAGATTAATTTGTGACAAGGAGACTGTTGGAAAATGCACACACATACTGCAGCTGCTAAGTTCTGCTACTTTTAGTCACTAAAATAGCTCTTTTGACTCTGCTATTCTTAGAAAGATAGTGCTCTATCACTGCACAGAATGAGACAATAAGTCACCTAAGAGCCAGCTGCAGCCTCCTGCTATTCCTCCCTTCCCTCGTCATACACTTCTGTGTGTGAGACTGGATACGGCTATAAGTGCTATAGGAGATAAGAGACTAAGTTAAAGAGGACCTTTCATGTCCTCCTGCACATGCGGTTTTATACACTGCTAGAAAGCCGACAGTGCGCTGAATTCAGCGCACTGTCAGCTTTCCCGGTATGTGCCCCGGTGGTGGAGAGATCGGTCAAAAGGGTGATTCTACTCAATACTGAGCAAAGGGTCTGAATACTTATGGCCATGTGATATTTCAGTTTTTCTTTTTTAATAAATTTGCAAAAATATCTACATTTCTGTTTTTTTCTGTCAAGATGGGGTGCTGAGTGTACATTAATGAGAAATAAAATGAAATCTTTTGCTTTTAGCAAATGGCTGCACTGAAACAAAGAGTGAAAAATTTTAAGGGGTCTGAATACTTTCCATACCCACTGTATTTGCCATTCAACAGTTTGGAAAAGTTGGGAGACTTTCCCCGTGGAGCTGTAGTGGGTTGTATTGTTTTCACTGTGAGTTAGTAAGGTACAGCCAGCTAATGTCTCTGTGCTACTGGTACTAGTGGTACTACTGTCCATAGTAATATTCTTGATGGCTTCCTTCCAACAAAATGGCGACATGCATGTATAGACCAAAAGAATGCAGTCTAATCCCAACCCTCTCCTAATCTTCTTGGCTCATGTGCACTAGTATTGGAGAAGGAGAGAGAGGGGGAAGAAAGTTTGGCTGCTGCTCTATAGAGGAATACCTCTATTTGTCTAATTTATTTTTCATAACTTTTATGATAGTGATATAAAACAACAGAAGAGGAAGAAAAATCAGGAGATAATGTGATGTGTCATATAGGGATTTTTTTTTTCCTTGTGTGGATTTTGGGTTTAGTGGTTCTTTAAGTGGAGGTATACTTTAAAGTAGAACTATCATTTCAGAAAACTTCTGATTTGCATTATGGATATTCAAAAAGTGAGGCGAGACACTCTATGATCAGTAGAATGCAGACATATTTAATATATTGTTTCAATTATGTGTCAGATGTTTTGCAAAATGCAAGTTACCTTTTAAAATCTGGCAGATACAGTATATCTTCTTAGCATACTATGTTATTCATTGTGCCACTGACTTCACCCAATGTCTTCTGTTAGTCTTCTTACAGTTATCAATAAATCAAGTTAAATATATAATATAATAATATATAAATCACATTGCATGGTTTGTAGATATATTTATATGTATTATAAAATTATGCTAGTGTTAATCAATTTACTCTTTTTAAGACTCATCAAACAATAGTCGTCCAACTTCTACAGTCAACTACTCGGCTTCTTGAGTGTCCTTGGCTTCAGCAGCAGTATAAGGGATCAGTAGAAGCATGCATAAGGGCCTTGGCTGTGGTTGGTAAGAAATTTCACCTTATTTTAGGCTGCAGTATAACATTTGCAGCTAAATAAGATATTATATTTAAATAATTGATAATATATTAAAATTATGGTTACAGCATGGTATAATGAGTTTATGTGGAAATGCAGTCATTTTTTAACTTCTAGTAATTTTTTTTTTTAGCAAAGAGTCGAAACATTTCACTTCCCATGGACTTAGATTCACACGTTAGTTCTTTGTTGAACAGTTCCTCAAGTTCGCTTCAAAGAAATCAGCCTACCTACAAACAATCTACATCATCAAGAACTTTCGCTCGTGGCGTTGCCACACAGAATCAGTGGGACTACAAGAATATTGTAGAGAAGTTGCAGGTCAGTAGATGGAAAAGAAAGGATAGGTTTTACTGAGAGGTGGTAGGCATGACCTTTTGTCTAATCTTCTGCTAAGAAAAGATTGTATGGCCGTTTATATGTCGTCACAGCCAAACTGATCTTTAAAGGAACACTATAGAAAAGTAAGCTGGAGATAATCTTACCACCACTCTCTGCACCATTTTATGCATGTTCATGAAACATACAGTCTTGTAGAAATCCTTCTCACAGTGGTTAATCCTCTGCTGTTCTGCTCCATCTTTTGCTGAAGACTGACAGGACACAGCAATGCAGTATCTACACTTGTCACTACAATTTGAACCTCGAGTGACCAGTTCGCCTCCCAGCATGTAAACAATATCAGGAGCTGTTCTGTCTTGGTACATCTGATCTTCGTGGTGTACATCAATAACAGAAACTGGATAACCCCTTTAAGCCTTTCGAAGGAAAGTGAGAAAAAGGAGAGGGGATATGGCTAATCTCCTCTGACAAAACAAAATTATTTCTTGATGTATTTCTTTGTTTTAATTGTAATATGAGACTAAATAGGATGAAATCAGAAGTAGAGATTAAAGGGGTTGTGTAGTTTCAGCAAATAAATGTTATTGTTTGTATAATGAAAAGTGCTACAATTTCCCATTATAATTTTTGTATCAATTCCTTACGGTTTTCTAGATCTTTGCTTGCTGTCATTCTTTGTTTACATCCAGTTGATAAAAATCAGTCCATGGTCATGTGATGGACACACAGCTGCATGGTTCATTACATGACAGGAAAGAAAAACAAGAATGCCATGACTTGGAATGTCATATAATCATATTTTATTCACAATAGAAAAGAAAACATGTATCATAAGTCGAGAGTTAGATGCTGTTCAATTTCATTTGAAACAATTAACTCATTTAGAAATTGATGGCAGCAACACAACTGAATAAAGTTGGGACAGTGTTAACAAAAAGCTGGAAAGTTAAGTGGTACAAGTGAAAAACAGCCGGAGGGTCAATTTTCAAGGAAGACACATGACTGTGTATAAAAAGCACACGTTAAAGAGGCAGAGTCTTTCAGAAGCAAAGATGGTCAAAGGTTCACCAACGTGTGAAAAACTGCATCTAAAAATTGTGGAACAATTTCAGAAAAATGTTCCTCAATGTAAAAATGCAAATAATTTTTATATCCCACCAGTTAAGAATATATAAAAAAAATATAATCAAAAGATTGCTGGAGAAATCCTTGTGCACAAGGGAAAGAGCCAGCAGTCAATGTTGGATGCTCGTGATCTAAGGTCCTGCATTAAAACATGCTTGAATCAGTAATGCAAATCACTGCATGGCCTCAGAAATATTTTCAGAAATCTTTGTTTATGAACACAGTTACAGTTCACCATTAAATCCACACATGCAAGTATCATGCAAAGAAGCCATATATCAGCACAATCCAGAAGTGTCACTATCTTCAATGGCCCAAAGCATCCCAACTTTTTTGAAATTGCGGTTGTAGAAGAAAAAATACTACACTCACTGACAAAGCACCAAGGTGAAGTTGGAATCGAATGAAACTTTTATATATTTGAATGTAATGTTGATATATGTAAGTGACTACAATATAAGAGTGAAAGAATTATATTATTGGGGAAAACTGTACAATTGAAAGGAGGCTCTAGTACCCTGTTGAGCTCAGAGTGTCCCTCAACTGGATAATATTGGCCTCTCCACATAGTAAATATAACAAAATAATTTAATATACTGTAACTTTAAGGTCCACTATTGCATACACCGCCAAATAAGTACTCTAGGGTAAAAGGAGAAGGGAAAAGATTGGCTGAAGAGCAGTGAAAAAAAGAAAATTATAAAATTTAACTTTAATCTCAAACCTAAAATACAAGGTAAGTATCGATTGGAATTAAAAAACTTGAGTGAATTAGTCCCCTATTGTTCACTCCTTAGGGTACAGTGTTTCTTCATTATTGTATTGTCTCAATACTGCGCCAGTGTTGTAATCTGAGTATGAGATTCTATAAAAATCTGTGTGTTACTATCAATTAGTGGATGAGTGCTCACACTATATTCATGAGTCTCAGAGGGGATTATAATAGCCACTTTGTATATTAGTCATCTGAGGGTAAACAAACTCAAGCTGAAAATTTTCTCTCCCCCATGCTCCACACAATATATCTTATGCTAGGTTCACACCTGTGTTCGGGTTTCCCCAAGCAGACCCCCCCAAACGGAAACCTAATCCGCTTAAAAAAGCTGTTACTTGCAGAAACCCGCGGATCCCATAGACTATAATGGGGTCCGTAGGGTTTCTGCCCGGTTTCCACCCGAAAAGGGTGAAAAATGCGGAGAGAAAAGCACTTTTCTTTCCACATTTTTTAAACGGGTTCGGGGACGGAGTACATGAGCTGGTGAGAACCCAGCTTTATATAGTGGCCCTGTAATAAACATGGAAACTCAAAGAGCGAGATGTGCACTCCTGGCTCCTAAAGCACACTCCTACACAACACACCCTTCTGCTGCTGAAAGACACCAGGAAAGAAAAAATTGTCAGCTCTCCTGTATTCAGGCTCACACACACCACAGGTAAGGTTCCAATATCCTCTATTTTAATATGGAGGATAGATAAGGGGATACTGCTTCAAGCTTGAATACAAGATGAGATACAGTTGGACATGGAGGCATACAGATTCCTGCGGCACATTTGCCTTCAGATTTGCAGCTGGACCTGTAGATCCTGCACACTGAAGCTTTCATCCCAGCTCAATTGGCAATAAATCTGTTAACAGGGCAGGCCAAGAAAGTAATCTTGTGGAGACATTCCTGGGAAACCCTTGCTGAAAAAATGTCAGTTGGAAGCCCTGCCATGAGAGGCAACACGTGTGGCCGCAGAATGTCCTGCATATATTGCTGAGCTGTTAGTGCCCCTACAACTATTACTAGTTGTTACTGACATACTCAAACGCTTTGCAGATCATCACACCAGAAGTAGGGGGTGCTGTGTCGATCTCTAGCCAAGGCAGGATTGAGGAGCTAACAGCGAGGCCTCCATAATCGAGCCTGACTGTTGTTGGATCCCAGACAAAAGACGATATGGTTCTAGTCCACAGCAGTGCAGGTTTCTCATTCACGACACCACTGTATGGGTTGCTAGTTGTCAATGGCTGTGACACCAAATTTCTATGTCCTACATGCCTGGAAATGGTCCAATCAGAAACATGGCTGTGTAATGACAGTGTCACCTGTGTCTGGATGGTGGCTAAGGAGACCCTGGGAGCTGTTGTTGACTTGTTGTTGTCTTGGTCATCCGGAGCCAATTTGTTGTGTTTGTGCCCTCACGTAACCATTGTTCTCAACAGTTTGATCACAATGGCCTCAATTGCGGGCAGTTTGTCAAAATGACCATCCTCCTTCTCTCAGTACAATGTTGGGATCCCTTTCCAAGTCTATCAACTGGCCAAAATGTCTTTGAATTTGTCGTACAGGCAAGTCTATCAGTCAGTGATCTATCAGTACTACCCAAACATAGCCTCTAAGAGCCTTATAATAGAGCAGCAGGGAAAGCAGTTGTAATTCCTCTTATGGCAACACTCAGTGTTTAATCAGACCACACGTGTAATCACTTACATATCTGAGACTAAACTGCTTGCTCATTTTTGCAGTCAGCTGACATTTCTATCTGGATACATTATTTTTTTTGAGTATTGGAAAATTATATAACTTTTCATAATACAAACAATAAAATGTATTTGTTGAAACTGGACAGTTTAATTGAGTAAGTAGTTATTGGAGTAAGTACTTGAATATTTTGTGCATTTTCTATGTTGCTTTAAACAGCATATACACACAATGCTAATTGATAATACAGGTAACTAGTATTTCCTTCCATCATGGCTTACTTTCCCACATTAAAGCTCTGGCAATCAGTACTTTTATGGAACAAAAAACAGTTTTGATAGTTAGTGAAGGTAGAAGTTGACATAAATTATGTAGCTGAAATAAGCAGCACACTAAGAGTCAGTAAAAAACGTTATAAATTTACATAAGTGTGTGGGGTGTTCAAGACACTATACTTTGCATGAGAAGCAAAAATCATGCATTGATTCTACTGTACTGACCTCGTTCTTTTGTCTCCAGGATATTATAAATGTGCTAGAGGAACAGCTGAAGCCTCTCGTAGAAGCAGAACAGTCTGTTCTTGTAGATGTTCTCCATCACCCTGAATTACTCTTTGCTGAAGGAACTGACCCACGTTCACGATGTGAGAGTGGGGGCTTCATTTCAAAGTAAGAACTTTTAGAATTTGGACTACAGTTAGATATGGAAATAGTGTATCACAACCCATTCCCATATTTACTGACAGTAGATGTTTAATGGGTCGATTTTACAAGAGCAGACTTTGTACATATATTATTGGCTTTTAGCTGTATAATTATTGAACAAGGGAATTAGTTTCTTTTCTTTTTTTTCAGACTTATTCAGCACACTAAAAATCTTATGTCTAGTGAAGAAAAGCTCTGTATAAAAGTTTTACGGACATTACAGCAAATGTTAGTGAAGAAAAATAACTATGAGGAGCGGGTAAGTTGAAATGACTCATCTTTCCCCATATGTTAGTATGGTTTGTATTGTGAAATAAAGATATACACCTGATCTTCAACTGTCTATTCATTTATGATTCAGAATTTAATATTTTAGAGAAATTAAATAGTATTTAGGATATATGAGGGCAAAATATTTCAGTGGGAACAAACATATTTAAAAATATGGAATACCTATGATGGCATATTATGCTTAGGTAATGATTAAGGCCTTATTCACATGAAAAACAGCTTTGTGGCATCCGTTTTTTGAATGACCATCATATGGCCATTTTAAAACCCAAGTTTGTAGGTATATTTACTTCTCTTTTTTATGTGAAAGTGAAAACGGTCCGTCAAAAAAACTGACATGTACTATATATGTCTGTTTTGCCGTTTAAAACGGAAATGTAAATATACCCATAGACTTTTATGGATTTTGAAATGGCATGTTATTGTCGTTCAAAAAAATGTATGTAACGTAGCTGTTTTTCTTCTGGCCCAAAATAGATCAATATGTGCATTTTTCACAGATGTTTGTTACTTTAAAAACAGCATAGTCATGTAAATAAGTCCTTAATGCTGTATTATGTTTAGGTAATGATTCACTGTTATAGTATTTTACATGTTCATTTTTCTGCTGATTTTGAATGTTCTCTTTTCTACTGTATTGTGTAGTTTGCCCAACCAGTAGTCCGAATAATAGCACATTGGGTGGAGATAATTGAATCATTGAATGGTGTTCTTGTCATAACTTACAGCTGAGACCGGACAAGTAGGACAGTTTACGTTTCCTGGGCTCTAAATACATGACTAGTATGAATTCTAGAGATTGGAGATGCCCCTTGTGGTACCCAGATTGGAAATGTGGCTTGCACAATGAGGAGTCAATTTGAAACTGCCTAAGATGTCTGCTCTCTCAGAGATATGAAGATATGTCTTGGGGATCTATCATATACAGTGATGCTTGAAAGTTTGTGAACCCTTCAGAATTTTCTACATTTTGACATAAATATGACCTAAAACTAATTATCCATAACTAAAATTATTCAATATCACATATCTGTATGTGAACATTTAGGATTAGCTGATCAGTTGAAGGGAAAATTTGAGTCAGGTGTTTTAGTAAATGGGATGGCAGGTGTGATTGTGTGACCTGTTTTATTTAAAGAACAGGAATCTATTAAAGTCTGATCTTCACAACACATATTTGTGGAAGACTAGCATGGCAAAGCAAAGGAGATTTCTGAGGACCTAAGGAGAAGAGTTGTCGATGATCATCAAGGTGGAATAGGTTACAAAAAATAGATGAAATTCAAGAAAATTATTACACTCCCCAGGAGTGGTTGACCAATAAAGATGACACCAAGAGCAAGGCGTATAATAGATCACAAAGGAACACAATGTAAGCTCTAAATAATTAAAGGCTTTCTCACTTTAGCTACTGGTAATGTGCATGAGTCTACCATCAGAAGGACATTGAACAATAAAAATGTGCATGGGTAGGATTGCTCTCCAAGAAGAACATGGCTGCCCTTCTGAAATTTGCTAAATATCACCTGGGCAAGACAGACAGCTATTGGAACAATGTTGTGTGGATGGATGAGACCAAAAGAGAGTTTTTTTACTTACATTGAAACGGTATATATGGAGAAAGGAAAACCTAGCAATTCCATCATGAAAACCTCATACCATCTGTGAAACACGGTGGTGGTAGTATTATGCTTTGGGCCTGTTTGCTGCATCTAAGCCAAGACAGCTTTCCTTCATTGATGGAAAAATGAAGGCTGAGTTACACCAGCAAATTCTAATTGAAAACCACCCAAAGCACATAAATAATTCTACCAAAGTGTTTAAAGAAGAGTAAAGTTAACGTTTTGAAATGGCCTTGACCTTAATCCAATAGAAATGTAAAAGGACCTGAAGCATGGGAGGAAATCAACCAACATAACAGAGTTGAAGCAAAGTTTTACATACTTCTGTGATATTGATTCAGTTTCTTTATAATAAATTACCAAGCCTAATAGTTTTGACTCATTTCTTTGATTTAGTTCTCTTTATTTATTTTTAGGACTTGTGTGAAAGTCTTATGTAATTTTTGATCAAATTTGTGCACAAACTTAGAGAATTCTGAAGGGTTCTCAAACTTTCAAGCACTGCTGTATAGTCCTTTAATATAGACCTGAATGGAAGCTGAAGCTGAGGCCAGCTCCCTAAGGGATACAGAAATAAGATATTCTGGTCTGAGAGACTGCGAGGGACCCCTGAAGAAGATTTGTGGCTTATGGATGCATATTGGAAAGGGAAGTTGTTGTTGCTTACACTCCTGAGAGATCTGCTTGAGGGTCACTCAAAGAGAACTGAAGCTGAAGCCATCATGCTGAGGCATACTGAAGAGAATTGCATGAGCACCACCATAAGAGTGAGAAATTGAGGTTGCGGCCAGATCCTCTAAATATTTCTGGCGAGGTATATATTGCTCCAAAAAAACTATACTGGAAATATATCACAAAGGATAAAGGTGTTGTTCAACTATCCAAAATACCAAAAAACAAAAAATATGAACAACTAAAACATAACTTTTAATCGGTCAAATATAAAAAATGGCTAAAAGTAGCCACCTATCTCTAATAAAAGCTCAAGATGTATACCTAAGTCTGAATAAATGATTGTATATAGAAAACCTCAAAAATTTAAACCTGTTAATGAGCTAATATTGCCAAACTGCTGTATCTCATATAATTAATGTTCCCAAACAGTGGCTAAAACCCTCTGATAAGGGTGACAATGTGGTAGTTATGAATAGGGACCATTACATTGATATTTGTAAAAACATTCTGAATGACACCTCTGGATATAGATTACTTAGTAATAATCCTACGGTAGAATTCTCTAAGAAATTAAGAGATATTTTAGAACCAGCTAAATCTGAACATCTGATTACTGAGGATGAGTGAGTACCTATTCCTCCTCCCACAATATCCTCAGATTGCGACGTTTTATTGCGTTCCTAAATTACATAAAGGTACTTACCCATTAAAAGCCCGTCCAATCGTCTCAGGTATAGGTAGCCTAACGCAAAATGCCAGCTTGTATTGTGACCAGATTTTGAGGCCATTCATGGCTTCCTTACCATCTTACGTCAGAGACACCACGGACGTTTTGCTCAAGCTGGAGGGAATAGTATGTGAACCTGGCACGTATCTAGCTAGTCTACATGTCGAGGCTCTCTACAGTTCCATCCCACATAACAAGGGTTGTGAGGCTGTGGAGAATTTCCTGGACACTAGGGGTATTCAATATGCCGGACACAATAAGTTCACTATTTCCTTACTCAGATTTGTTTTAGAGCATAATTATTTTACATTTGATCAGAAATTCTTCCACCATCTCAGGGGAGTTGCTATGGGGAGCCCTTGTGCACCAACCTATGCTAATCTCTTCCTGGGCTGGTGGGAGCAGTCCGTGGTGTTCTCTGAACGTCTGGAGCCATGGATGGCCTCGGCTTTAATCTGGTTGCGATACATTGATGATATATTGATCTTATGGCAGGATACACCAGAACGTTTTGAATTATTGGTGGCGGAGCTGAATCAAAATGACCTGGGACTATTTTTTACATATGAAATACATGAGACTTCTATTTCATTCTTGGACCTTAAAATCACTAAACAGCCCGATGGTACATTACAGACATCAATATTTAGAAAAAAGACAGCCACCAATAATCTGCTGAGATGGTCAAGTTGGCATCCTAGACCACTCTGTAGGGGCATACCACGAGGACAGTACCTTAGAGTGAGACGCAATTGTTCTGAAGCGGCAGAGTTTAAAACAGCAGCAGATGACCTTAGGGAACGTTTTAGATCACGTGGATATCCGGATTCTGTTCTTAGGGATGCTTACCATGCCGCAAGGATAAAGAATAGACAGACCTTATTAGTACCGAGGACCCGCGAATTGTCACCAATAACACGAATTATTGGAACGTATGATAAAGCATATCATGAAGTTAGACGGGTACTGCAGGCATATTGGGGCATCCTTCAAATGGATCCTGATATTGGTGACCAGGTGGGGGATTTCCCACAAATTACATATAGAAGAGGTCAAAATTTACGGGATCATTTGGTACATAGTCATCTGTTACCTTTAACACCTAATCCAACTTGGCTTAGTGCCAGGCCCCTGCTGGGGACGTATAGATGTGGTAACTGTCGGGCGTGTGATCTCATAGATACTTCAAAATCTTATACGAATATACATTCTGGTCACCAATATCCTATAAGGGCTAAAGCGAACTGCCACACAAAAGGAGTCATTTATCTGTTGACATGCACATGCGGTGTACTATATATTGGGAAAACGTTATGGGAATTCCGTAGACGTATGTTAGAACATGTGGCAGACATTAATAGAAAAGAGGATACAACAGTAGCGGTCCATGTTAATAATCAGCATGATGGTAATCCCACTGTAATTAAATTTCAAGTGCTTGAAGTGGTGATACCGTCAGTTAGAGGAGGAAATTTTGACAGGAAATTATTACAAAGGGAAACCAGATGGATTTTCAGATTACGAACTATGAAACCATTTGGTTTAAATGATCAATTATCTTTCCACTCATTCTTGTGAATGCGTTACCCCAGTGATAGATGGGGCATATATTGTCACTCTTAATAGTGAGGGCGTTATCTTCATCTTAAGATACCTGTTGACATCTTTTGCCCCATATATAATCATTGTTCATAGCATGGAGATAGCCTTATCTATCTTATAATGCTATTATGGGGACACTTGCTGGTCATGTTGTTACTCATACACATGATGTCACATCTGTAAAATTAGACAAGAGGTCCTATGAAGATGATAGTAACTTGGACCGTGGAAATAATTGTAGGTCTTTATTGTAATAGCGGTTGTTACATATGATACTTTCCTATCACTCCAAATAATCATTATATCCACATATAATCTGTGGGGACATTGGACATATATGTCTGATTATGTTTGCCTTAGCTATGTCTGAGGTTATGTAGAGCTGATCATGGACAGATGTAGACAATCTATTAATGATCAGGCCATTCTAATAAATCATCACACGTATGTACAACTTCTTTTTAGGTTGGGATAGCGTCTGTCATTATTGCTTTCACTTTAGATACTCACCTGTTTATGTATGAGCCGTCTTAGTCTCCTAGTTATGCAGCATGTTGATGGCTGCTGGTTAGTCCCGCCCACTTATGACGCGAATGCATGATGATTGGTCAGTCGGACCCGGAGGAGGGGTGGTTCCACCTCCTATGATGCTGGATGACACTGCCCAATAGCGCTCGTGCCTGAGATGGGGGGGCGTGTTTAGCTCACTAGTCTTTATAAATCCAACAAGATGGCGGCCGCCATGCGGTCATACTAATATCAGTACACGGGTGTATGTGGCGTCACTAGACGGTGGCCACGCACAACCCGCACTTATGAGCCCTCTCATACTGTAGATTAGGTTCCATGCATCCCCTGATGAGCTGTTTTGTACAGTGAAACGCGTAGGGAGTAATTATAACAATATTGACAGGCAGTGAGCTGTGCAGAGAGTTATGAATTAATAGGACGTGAGCTGTGCAGAGAGTTATGAGTTAATAGGCAGTGAGCTGTGCAGAGAGTTATGAGTTAATAGTAGCTCCAAACTGGTTTATTTCTTTTCCTACAATATGTGCAATGTTTAGTAGTGTTAACCTTTCTCTACCTATGGGGAGAGACTAGAAACACTCATAGACAAAAGTACACTAGTAAGTAGGAATTGGGAGCTTTATATCTGTATACTACACACTGCATAACGGACTACATTAATTTTTGTGTGGACAACACAGTACCCACAAAAGTGGTGAGGTGCTTCTCCAACAACAAACCATGGATTAACTCTGATATAAAAACACTACTTAAGGAGAAAAAGATGGCATTCAGGACAAGAGATAAGGAGGGGTTGAGGGAAGTACAAAAGGAGCTGAGGCATCTAATCAGGCAAGGAAAAGCCAGTTATAAGGAAAAAATGGAAAAGCAAATGGAAAGAAAAGACATAAGGGGGGGTCTGGGAGGGGCTTAAGTCAATTTCGGGTCATAAACAGTCGGTCTGCCAGATTGAGGCAGATGTTAACTGGCTTAATGAACTAAACCTATTCAACAGATTTGATCACACACCAGCTCCTCCCACCCCAGAATGTCCTTCAGCTCCCCTCACCACAATAACTTCACCCCATTCACCCCATGTGGCTACTTCCCAACAGACCAGTAAATCCAGAAATCTGTCTTTATCTGACCACAGTCTGACCTTCACACGGGCCCAGGTGAGGAAGGAGATGAAAAAGATCAAGGCGAGGAAAGCCGCAGGGCCAGATGACATCAGTGCAAGGCTAATTAAGACTTGTGGGGACCAGCTGTGTGGTATAATTACATATATGTATAATATGAGCCTGAGGCAGGAAATAGTCCCTGAATTATGGAAATCTTCTTGTGTGGTACCAGTTCCAAAGAAACCTCACCCTATGGACCTCAACGACTACAGACCTGTAGCACTGACATCCCACTTGATGAAGATCTTAGAGAGATTGGTTCTCACACATCTTCGCCCTCTAGTGAGCCCCGCTATGGACCCTCTCCAGTTTGCTTATCGACCGGGCATTGGGGTAGATGATGCTATCATCCACCTTCTGCACAGGGCTCTGTCTCACCTGGAAAAACCAGGGAACACGGTGAGAATAATGTTCTTTGATTTCTCCAGTGCTTTTAACACCATACAGCCCAGGTTACTGAGAGACAAGCTGGGCCTTGCTGGAGTGGACCACCACCTCTCCAACTGGATCCTAGACTACCTCACAAATCGACCTCAATACGTGAGAGCCCAAGACTGTGTGTCAGGTACCGTGATCTGTAATACGGGGGCACCTCAGGGTACGGTTCTCGCCCCTTTCCTCTTCACACTGTACACTGCTGATTTTAGGTGCAACTCATCCAGCTGCTACCTACAGAAGTATTCTGACGACTCTGCAATAGTGGGTCTCATCACAGACGATGATGACAAGGAGTACAGAGAACTGAACCGGTTTTTTGTGGACTGGTGCCACCAGAACCACCTGAAGATTAACGCGGGGAAGACCAAGGAGATGGTGGTGGACTTCCGTAAAGGCAGATGCCCTCCAAAACCAGTGGACATCCTGGGGACGGGCATCGAGATTGTGAACACCTATAAGTACCTGGGTCTGCTCCTTAATAATAAGCTGGACTGGGCAGATCATATGGAGGCCCTGTACAGGAAGGGCCACAGCAGGCTCTACCTGCTTAGGAAGCTGAGAGCCTTTGGAATCCGGGGGGCACTTCTTAGGACTTTCTTCAAC
Source organism: Leptodactylus fallax (assembly GCA_947044405.1). NCBI lineage: Eukaryota > Metazoa > Chordata > Amphibia > Anura > Leptodactylidae > Leptodactylus > Leptodactylus fallax. The sequence continues at coordinate 3,961,547 of CAMRHE010000183.1, forward strand.
TCGGTAGTGGCATCAGCCATCTTCTTTGGAGTGGCCTGCTGGGGGAGCAGTATATCAACCAGGGACAGAAATAAACTTGACAAACTGATTAGAAGGGCCAGCTCTGTCCTGGGGAGCCCACTGGACCCAGTGCAGGTGGTGGGTGACAGAAGGATACTGTCCGTGGTGAGCTCCATGCGGGAGAATAACTCCCATCCCATGCATGAGACTGTGATTGCGCTGGGCAGTACTGTCAGTGACCGACTGCTCCACCCTAGGTGTGAGAAGGAGCGCTATCGGAAGTCTTTCCTCCCCACCGCGGTTAGGCTGTACAACCAACACCGACCTAAGCGGAGATCATTACATACAGAGAACTGAAATATCTCTCTGCCTGTTAAATCCCCCCCCCCCCCCCCCTCTGCTACGTCCTATCTGTCTGTCTGCTATTAATGTAATGCCTCTCACCTTGGAACATTCCTGTACATGTTGTATTTGTATTTGTATCTGCTTATCTTATCTTTGCTGCTGTAACACACTGAATTTCCCCACTGTGGGACTATTAAAGGACTATTATTATTATTATTATTATTACATAGTTAAATCTATACAGCATTATCAGAGCCAGGTGGAGTTATGTTTACTAGCTGTGGTTCCCTGTAGTCAGCTATTATATAGTAGCAATTCTTTACAATTTAGTTTAAGAATGAGAATTGGTACTTGTTCAGACTTGAATATCATGCGGTTTTAGCCGCTGTCTGGGAACGCTGTGCAGAGAATTGAGTTAATAGGCAGTGAGCTGTGCAGAGAATTATGAGTTAATAGTAGCTCCACACTGGTTTATTTCTTTTCCTACAATATGTGCAATGTTTAGTAGCGTTAATCTTTCTACTAATACCTATGGGGAGAGACTAGAAACACTTATAGACAAAAGTTACACCAGTAAGTAGGAATTGGGAGCTTTATATCTGTATACTATATAGTTAAATCTATACAGCATTATCAGAGCCGGGTGGGGCTGTTATGTTCACTAGCTGTGGTTCCCTGTAGTCAGCTATTATATAGTAGCAATCCTTGACAATTTAGTTTAAGAATGAGAATTGGCACTTGTTCAGACTTGAATATCATGCGGTTTTAGCCGCTGTTTGGGAACGGAGCTCCACACTGGTTTATTTCTTCTCCTACAATATGTGCAATGTTTAGTAGTGTTAACCTTTCTCTACCTATGGGGAGAGACTAGAAAAACTCATAGACAAAAGTGACACTAGTAAGTAGGAATTGGGAGCTTTATTTCTGTATACGATATAGTTAAATCTATAGAGCATTCAGAGCCAGTTGGGGTTATGTTTACTTTCTGTGGTTCCCTGTAGTCAGTTATTATTTAGTAGCAATTCCTGACAATCTAGTTTAAGAATGAGAATTGGTGCTTGTTCAGACTTGAATATCATGCGGTTTTAGCCGCTGTTTGGGAACATTAATTATATGAGATACAGCAGTTTGGCAATATTAGCTCATTAACAGGTTTAAATTTTTGAGGTTTTCTATATACAATCATTTATTCAGACTTAGGTATACATCTTGAGCTTTTATTAGAGATAGGTGGCTACTTTTAGCCATTTTTTATATTTGACCGATTAAAAGTTATGTTTTAGAGGTATATATTGCCTTGAGAAAATTGCCAGTGAATACCTATTGGAGAAGGGTGCTGTTGCTGTGGTCTACCTCCCTGACTGAACTGGATGGAGATCCCTGTAAGGAGCTGTGGCTGAGTCCAGCATCGTTAAGAGACAGAAGATTTATTGCTCTGATGGGCTGGTATGTAGGAGAAGGGATTTGATACTACAACCAGCACCCAAATGATTCTCCTGTGAACAATTATTTCCTTCCTGTGTATCCTACACTACTAGACTACACCTTATTCTGTAGATATTTTTGTTTGTGGATTCTGACTTACTGGATTGTACTCTATTTTGCAGACTGCTTTATATTTCTGTGTGACATGCTACCTATTCTGGCATAACTCGCTTTATAAAAATTGTTGTAGCGGCCTTCTCATTGCTCTGTCTGTTGCTTGTGTGATAGTTGAAAAGGACTGCCTGACGTTGCTGTATTTTAAATAGTGTTTTGTTCTATAAGCACTGCTTTAATGGAATACTTGGTCAGGCATACAGCACTTCACACTGTGCAGTCTGTGAAATACCAATTCACAATGCAGAAAGTATTGTTGGCTGAAATGCATTTAGTTGTCTTTGTGAGCTTTTAAACCCACCCTTTCAACATATATTTTACTTCAAACTCCTTTGCAAAAAAATTCTTTGCACAAATGAAAATGTTTATTTTGCTATCATTTTACTTTGTAACAGCTTAGTAGCCTAAGGAATAACAACAGTATGAATAAAAATAGCAAGTGAGAAATTGTCATCTAGCTCTTCCAGGCCATAAAACTTAGGTTGGGAGTTTTATTTTTATAGTACCATTCGTTATACACATGGAAACCTAAGGAAAAACTCTGTTTATAATAGTTTGGTGAAAGTACTTCCATAAACCAAAATGAAGTATTGCAGTAAGCCACATACAGTAAAATAATCCATGAAGTAAAAATACTTTGGAAAGCAAAATTTTGTTTAATACCCCCAAAGCTAAGAAACTAAACTGGTCAAGAATTAAAAGCAGTGTGATCATAACTTAAGTCTTTATTTATATTGCACCTGTGTACATTATTTTGATACTCTTAACCTGAGTTAACTGGGACCATGCTTACTTTGGTAATGTATAGATAGAAAAGCACAACTTCAAATGATACAAAAACAGGGAAAGTAGAAGCAATATGTTATTAGTATATTTAAAGAGCATATAACACAGAGGTCTCTCAGTGGCATATTAGGTTTTACCTGTGAATACTTGTAAAGGTCATATGTAATCAAGTGTAAAATTGTAGTAGGAATACGGATACTGGAAGAGAGTGGCAACTCTACTGTAAAATATATTATACCTAATATAGAATATATATTATGTATAAAAAACAATCCAATCTGCCAGTAACTTGTGTAGATGGAAAATATCCTTTTATTGGAAAAGCAGTACAACACGTATCGGTTCTCACAGGAACCTTTCTTAAGTTCCTATGAGAACCGAAACATGGTGTTCTGCTTTTCCAATAACAGGACATTTTACATCTATACAAGTTGCTGGCAGATTGGATTGTTTTTTCTATTAGGACCCCTTTTGGCTGGAGAGAGATTTCTGTCGTTCAATTTATGGGACAATATCCCAATCTGCTGGTGCTTCTACAATTGCTTTTTTGAGATATATGTGTGTAATGTTGTATAGTATTATGTACATATTTACCACATACATTTTTATTACCTGAACGGACTCTCACAAACAGTAGAATGATCAATTCTGTGTAATAGTTAAATTTGAGAATCAACTCCCTGTTAGAACTTAATGGTGCTCAGCATCTTTATGGAGAGCACTTTGTTCATTATCGATATACAGATAACCATCATCCACCACCAGCTCAGCATGTTCATTATTAGTACACAGATTCTCAATATCCTTATAAATGAATTCTACAATTTATGTTGTCCTCCCTTTCTGTCTGACTTGATTTTTCCTTCTGTCCCCATAGGGAAATTTACTAAGGAAAACCCTTCTAAATAATTACCTGCAAAACAAAAAGTCAAGTACTAAAGGCGAAACAACCGACAACTTTGCTACTGGTAATAAACATTTTACCTGCCTAATAAATCAGCATTTTTTCAGGCCCTCATCGTTACAGTGCAGGAACGACATTGCCATTTGTACTTAAAAATGTCTACAATGTGTATAAAATCCATACTCCTAAAATGTAGCGTTCTACTATTCTATTTATTTTCAGTTTTTTCATATTGTCAATTTTCTTGACAGGTCAGGACCAGGACTGGTCTGTTATAGCACCAATTCAGTGTAAGCTGGACCGAGAGGGAGCAACAAAACTTGTGGCTGACCTAATAATGAGTTCCAAAAATGAGAAGATTTTTCAAGAAAGCATTTTATTGACCATAAGATTATTGGATGGAGGAAACACAGAAATACAGGTATTTCAACACATTCAAACTGGTAACCTCCTTAAGACAGGAGAATAGGATTATTCCCATGTAATTATAACATATTATACTAATAATAAACTTTATTTATATAGTGCCAACATATTCTGCAGCACTTGAAGCTGCCGTAGTTGAGTATTAATCTGATAGTCTGGGGTAAAGCATTACAGACATCCTGTGCAGCTTGAGAAAAATCTTGGAGATGGGAATGGGATGTGCGGATAACAGAGGATACAAGTCTAAGGTCATTGGCAGAACGGAGAGGACGGTTGGGGTGGTAGACAGTGACAAAAGAGGATGTAGGGAAGCACAGCCCTATGGATAGATTTAAAGGTGAGTGTGACTATTTTATATTGCAGCAACTGGCACAAGATAAATGTGTCTGTGTACCGGTTTGACAGAAAGATTGGTCTGGCGGCTGCATTCAGGACAGATTTTAGAGGGTAGAGTTTAGTAAGAGGAAGCCCAATGAGAAGACAATTGCAATAGTTAATGCGAGAGAGAATCAGAGAGACAATTAGGGTTTTTGATGTTTCCATAGTGGGAAAAGGGCGGCTTCTAGAAATATTTTTGAGGTACTGGTGACAAGAGTGTGCAAGTGTCTAAATATGTGGCGTGAAGGTGAGATCTGAGTCAAACACTGCCTCGGTGTAATGCACATATTGGGGCCAGTGAGCATGATCCGCAAATACACGGTTGTGTGTATGAGGCCATAGAAATGAATGGGTCAGTGTGTTAGCCTTTTAAAAACATGGCTAGCACACTAACTGGGAACTGTGCTTGAGGCCTAAAGGCCTAGTAAGATCAGAGACAGAAATGGAGATATCAGGGCTAGGTCAGTCAGAAGTTCGGTTTTTGAAAGATTCAATTACAGATAAAGAGAAGACATGATGTTAGAGACAGTCACTGTTGCTCTGTAGTATTGCTGGGGTGATGTCTCAGGATGAGCTATATAGTTGGGTGTTATCAGCATAAAGATGGTATTGAAAGCCAAATCTGCTGATGGTTTGTCCAATAGGGGCTGTGCACAGAGAGGACCGAGCCCTGAGGAACTCCAACAGCAAGGGGATGAGAAGAATAAATAGCTGTTTTGCCTCTGATAAAAATTTGAAAAAAAAAGTGATCAAAGCAATAGACATTCCCCAGAATAGTATAACTAAGAAGTATACCTGGCAACGCAAAAAAAGACACCCTATGCATCTCCATACACAGAAATATAAAAAAAAAAGTTATGGGTGTCAGAATTTGGTGACTTTTAGAAAAAAATTTTTTTTGCAAAGTTTTAGATTTTTGTTAAGGGGTTAAAATATAAATAAAACTATATATAAATATGGTATCCCCAGAATTGTACCGAAACATAGAATACAGTTGGCATGTCACTTTGACTGCAGAGTGAACGCCGTAAAAACGAAGGCCACAAGAAAGTCGCACAAATGCACTTTTTCTCCAATTCCCCCCCGTTCTGAATTTTTTTTTCCAGCTTCCCAGTACATTGTACAGTATAATAATCGGTACCATCCCACAAACATTAAGCCATCTTATGGGTCTGTGAACGGAAACATAAAAAAAGTTATGGGGTTTGAGTGAAGGGGAGTTAAAAACAAAAATCAAATCAAATTACATGGCCATGTCTTGAGCACTGAGGTCTGTGTAAGGTTTAATTTGTATGATCAACACTGATCATGAAAAGAAAGGGACAAGGATTCTTTTGGCTTAGTCCCTACACAGTGGCACACCTACCTAACTGCTGCACAAGGAAACTGCATCTCAGCACCATTCAGCTATAATAATAATAATAATATATTTTATTTATATAGCGCCAACATATTCCGCAGCACTTTACAAATAGTAGGGTTCAAGTACAGACAAAAATATTACAAAGAAATATCATTAGATGTGAGGAAAAGATGAGGCAGGATGAGCGCTGGTCCAAAGTAAAATTTATAAAAGTTATAACGCCAATAGTGACTCGTATGACTGGAGTGGCCCTTGTTGGAGTTGGAGCGGTGTATTCTGGGCTGCTGCTAGTGAAGAAGAGCGGATACCAGAGCCCGGGAGTGCTGCAGTTGTGCGCCCAGGATTAAAGGAATAAAGAATTTTACTTTGGACCAGCGCTCATCCTGCCTCATCTTTTCCTCACATCTGAGGATCCTGACGTGTAAAGGAGTTTACCATGTTCCTGAGGCTAGCAGCTGCTTAATGGGGTCCGTGCCATCTCTAGGAATCATGCCTACATGTGCTAAAAGTGGTTGTGAGCTATTATCACAACACTACAAGGTGAGCACCCATTTTTTCCTGCTTGCATCATCTAATTAAAGTTAGCCTTGCAATATTACGCTATTAGCCCTCGGCACTGTCTTTTCTGTTTTTCCGGTACATTACAAAGAAATAGTCAGTTCACACACTGGGACTGAGAGCCCTGCTCACAAGAGTTTACAATCTATGAGATAGAGGGGGTGACCCAAGAGGTAGCAGGGGTGGCATCGGAGGTAGCATTGCTTATTCAATGGTCCAGTCATTTTTGTGATAGAGGTTACTTTCATTACACATAAAAAAGCTGTATGAGTTGTCACCAATCAGTGTCCTTTAATATGCAGATGGTGCCTGGACATATAAAGTCACAGTATTAGCTGTATTCCCCTGAACAGTGGGTCACATAGTGACATAATGAAAGAGACATACACAAAATAATTTTTGACTGTATATAAATGATTTGCTTCTTGAATTGATGGATTCTAGTATAGCAAAAATGCAGAAAATCTGGGCATTGTAAAGTAACTCACTGTTCTTTATATAAAAATACAAAATATTTATCTATTAACTAAAATATTAATTTGAGTCACATCGTTTTGTTCCCAGAATTCATTTTACAATTTAATGAAGGGTGACAATAAGTCAGAAAAATTTTTCAAGGTCTTGTTTGAACGTATTAAAAGTGCTCAGCAGGAAATCAAATCCACAATGTCTGTGAACATGAATGACCTGGGGTCAAATGACAGCCACGAGCCTGGTGAAAATCTCACCACAAAAGGTAACTGATGGTAGAATATACATTGTATTGGAAAGAAGTAAAATATATATAGATAAGCCAAAGATTTAAAAACAAAGTAGACTTTCAGTAATAATAAAAGCCACTTGCGCAGATTTACTAAAGAAAATTCTTGCATTATTTGTTCCAAAAAACAGGTGTACACTCTTTGCACCACATTCATTACTGTTTTAGATACTGTTTGCACCTTGTCTGCAAAATGATGTGAACATAGCAAGAAATAGGTGTGTCTTAAAATGCTAAATTTTTGGCACATATTTTGGTATAAACTAAGCCGACCTTACACACTGGATTTTCATTAGTCAAGATGGCAGATTTGGCAATTTTGGCCAACCAACAGCAGTTGAGTAGCAAATGCCACAGTCAAAATTCCAGTCTTTGACATATTTGGCATATTCCACTGCGCATCTGTTTTTTTAGCAAATAAACTGCCTCTCTGATTAGGCAGTTTAGTTATTAATGTTGATGGTGGGATCGTGCGTACAAGAGATCACATCATCAAATGCACAGCCTCATAATGGCTGTCCAAATTCTAATGTGTTTAACCAGTGTTAGACTAAACAGTCTAAAGATATGTCTGATATTTCATACAGCACTGTAAAATGATTATCTCATGTTTAAAGGTTCTGGTCTAAGTTTCCGCTGTCTAATCATTCAGCCTCCTGCACTCGGCATATGTGGTCTGTAAAATCCAGACCGTATATTACCCGAGTTTCTCAGACTGAATCTGGCCCGGAGATCAGGCATCCCTAAGTCATAGTGCTCTGCCATGATAGGAGTCTTTGCTCCCCTGTGCACCATTTTGAGATTTTCCAAACTGTTTTTGACCATGTTCAGAAGGCTTTAGATCAGGGATAAACAACCTTCGGCACTCCAGCTGCTGTGAAACTACAACTCCCAACATGCCCAATTCACTTCCATGGGAGTTGCAAGAACAGCAGAGCAAGTATGCATGCTGGGAGTTGTAGTTTTAAAGGTTGCCTACCGCTGCCTTAGACAATATTGGTAAATCTGCCCCATAGTGTGTTTATACTAATAAGATCTCTGACTTCATTTTTCCTTGTCCTTTTCTGAATGAACTAGCAGAGGGCTCCATGTACTGAGCTCACCAGGGAATGGAGCAAGGCGGGGTTGTGGTACCAGTATATGAGTAACTTATATTGGGTATTGCGGAAAGTGATACAGGTGGAGGACGAGACCAAATAATTTGCCACTACCCGGGCGAGATCTGCCTGTTTAGAGCCCCGGACCACTTATCCATATACCTATGAGAGAGGGGCCCTGTCCCTCAGGGTAGGAGAGAAGCCTGTAGATGCCCGATATCAGGCCCGCCGTGAAGGTGGTGTGACTTCAGTTTGTAGAGCATTTATTTCTTCACGGCTGGCTCTAGTGAAGGCGTTTGGATTTAAACAGTTAGTTCTTCTGCTCTGTGGTTTTAGCCAGTTCCTGCAATTTCTCCAGGTACTTTAACATAACAGCTCTATTGACTCCTGCACAGTTGGAATTGTTTCTCTAACCCTCACCATTCCCGAGAAATCTGTGTAGTTAATATTGTTGGCCGTTATGTTATTCAGACTCTTAACTGTAAGGTGGGCAGTGTCAGACAGGAGCAGGCAAGGAGGCATAATTCAGAGCTACAATCAGGTAGTGTCAGAGCTCAGAATCACATTTCTTGCCTAAATAACATATGAGGCACCAAAATTAACAGCACTAATTGCTCAGGAACAATGGGGGCTAGAGAAAAAGTTCCAACTCTGCTAAAATCAGTGGAGCAGCACCTATTAAATAATGTAAAACAGCTGGACTTGGTGGAGGTGAAAAACGTGAAAGGTCTACTTTAGGCTAAGGCCCCACATAGCAGGACGCAGCAAAAAAAGCGATGCGGGAAAACCATGGCAGAAACACATTGCGGTTTTACCCCAGCACTTTTCACAGAAAGTCCGCAGAGGTTTCCTCTGTGGACTTTCTGCTTCCATTATACCTAAAGAGAAAACGCCGGTGTTTCCGTAGGTATAATTGATATGCTGCGATTTCCAAAACCGCAATGGTTTTGGAAATCGCAGCATGTCCTCTGCATGTATTTTTCCGCAGTGTGTGGATGGGTTTCACGATAATCCCATCCACTGTGCAGGGACTGTAAAACACAGCGTTTTTTTCCGCTGTGTTTACGCCACGTGGCGCCCCCAACCTTAAAAAGATTTTCATTTAGGAGAAGCAAGTGTTTACCTTTTGATGCTAATTTTTTTTTTTTCTGTAAAGGGATTGTGGTGCCTGTTTCTTCAAGGGCCGTAACAGGAGGATCTCACCATCGCAAAGGTCATGAAGGGGGGGAACTTGGTGAAGGTAATGAAGTTGGTCCTATTGTCCTAATGATGGAACCAATTTTGAGATTCCTTCAACTCTTATGTGAAAACCATAACCCAGACCTGCAGGTAAACATAAGTTTCTGATCACCATGAGAATATTGATTTCTTTAATAGAATAACGTCAAACTTCCCATAAGACAATTTATATGTAATCCTCATAAAAAATGGTGACTACAAATGTTAAAGAAGAAGAATGACTTATTAAACAGGTTGTCCAACTCTTTACATGAATTCTTTGCTGTTTATATTGCATACCATCTGTCTAAGAGTGGATGCGCAATGTCATTGCAGTCTTGACCCATAAAAGTGAATAGGATGAAAATGTAATTACATTGCATGGCTGCTATAAAAGAGATGGTGTGCAATGTAAATAGTGAAGATCAGGGCACTAATATGAGCGCCATGGTCACTTCAAACAGCTGATCATTGTTTTAGGTCCCTGGGAATAAGTAATCAATAAAAATGTCTTGGACTCCCCCTTTAAGTGAATAAAAAGTGCTTCTATGCTACTGCCTAAATGAACCATTGATCTGTATCTGACCTTTAAATGAAATAAAATAAATGAATACAATGTTTCTATTGCTGCATATTTGTTGGGTTCTGACTCTAAAACATTGCATCATCTACATGGGACACCTAGCTTTGTCTTATAATTGATTACCTCTGTCCTGTCTTATAACACTCTGCAGCTAAACGATCAAGTCACAATTTAAAAAAGACAAAAAACATAACAGAAGCAAAACTTTATTATCACCCTGTATTGCCTCTTTAAAGGGGCTTTCCAAAATACAGATTGATGACCTATCCTTCACCTATCAGTTATTTGAAAAGGCTGCAGCATTTGGGTGAGCGCTGTGGTATCTTCACTACTTACCATGCACAGTGCTGTACATTGCAGAGTACCTGCCCTCAGTATTTGCAACTCATCTCTATTCACTTGAATGGGACTAAGCTGCAAATAGGCCATTTAACGTCATGATGGTGACATCACATGGCCTGTGAAGTGGAAGTTGAGAGTGTTCCTGCTGCTTCAATGATCGGACTGGTAAGCATCCCATCAGTCTAATATTGATGCCCTGTCCTAAGATTGGGTTATCAATATTTTAGTCCCAGAAAACCCCTTTATTAGAAAATAAGAACTTTTTAATGATTGGCATAAGCTGCAGAATGCCATATCTTCAATTTTCATCTTTCCATTTTTCCATCAGAATTTTTTGAGGAATCAAAACAATAAGACCAATTACAACTTAGTGTGTGAGACGTTACAGTTCTTGGATATCATGTGTGGGAGCACAACAGGGGGTCTTGGACTTTTGGGTCTATACATCAATGAGAAGAATGTGGCTCTTATAATCCAGACTTTGGAAACCCTCACAGAATATTGCCAAGGACCATGTCATGAGAACCAGGTGTGTCCCATGTTTTTGTTTTCACTGAATCATTGCTTTTTGCCTTAAAAACAAATGCCAAACACAGTTCCATGTTAAAAAGACCAAATATTTTATACATGTTCTCTTCCTCGAACTTTAACCATGTGAGAACCTACACATAACACTGAAAAAAACAACCACAGTAACAAAATGCAATAAAAACATGAAACACTACTAGGGGATGCTTAGGGGGTTACTGCATACAGATGTGTACACATAATACAATGCTGAACCTCTATAAACTTCTAGGATCACCTCTGGCAGCCTAGACTCAATTAAAAAATGTTAACATAAGCACTTTGTTTTTACAGACCTGCATAGTGACACACGACTCCAATGGCATTGATATCATAACAGCCCTAATTTTAAATGACATCAGTCCGCTGTGTAAATATAGGATGGACTTGGTTTTACAATTGAAGGTATGGTATACAGAGCTATAGAGTAAGAAGTTTTAGGAAAAGCAATACAATAAACTGTAAATGCCTGCCAATCATCTGCTGTCAGAGGAACAATAGTTGCTTGGTAGTACTATTTCTCTGGGTGTTTGTCCATATGGCAGTACTTTTCCTTTGCAGTATCACCAACAGACGACAAAAGAGCAATATTTCATATTTGGCATAGCATATTACAGAGAATTATGCTTATACTATTAAATGCCATCTTACTTTGCATAGATTTATAGGAATGGAACAGCATCAATTATTTCTGTTCTGTTAGGGTAATCGATTTGTTATCCATTTAGTTTGCTGTGGGCTTACGGTATAAGAAATAGTATGGTATTCATTCCAGAATTAAATCACGGATTAGTTGAAGAGTTGGTGTTTTGTGGGCTTCATAAATACGTACAAAACAGAAGCCCTTGAAAACAACCAGCAAAGAGACTGCAAGTCATTTTTAATGATGAATTTTAAAGATCAAGTAGGCCTCTTATTAAAGATTTATGTATCTTGTTTGTAAGCAGGATAAATAATGCACATGTAATAGCTGAAAGCTCTTTTACAATAATTCTGTTCCATTCACTGCTGGTCAGTAGTGACCTTTATCTAAGAATAAAGGATGAGTTTTCTTAAAGACCTACCAAGTTGACAGTTTATTTTGAGAGGAAATATAAAACCTTAAAGTATTATGAATGTTGAAACTTTGAATTAATATTAATGAAATACATTTGCAATAACATTTGTTAACTTCGTAAAATGCAGCCAGTTTGTAGTTGTAGAACAAGGGTCAGCAACCTTCGGCACTCCAGCTGCTGCAAAACTACAACTCCCAATGTGCTCCATTCACTTCCATGGCAGTTACAAGAACAGCAGAGCAAGTATGCATGCTGGGAGTTGTAGTTTTACAACAGCTGGAGTTCGGAAGGTTGCCTATCCCTGTTCTAGAATATCAATTGCCTCCTCTTGAATCTGCTTTGTAGTTTTGAACCACCCCCTTTAACAGCAGTTTGTCTATACCCGAGTTCTTTAAAATGTTATACAGTTGAAACCAGAAGACACATATGCATATTTTTTCTCACCATCTGATTTAAAATCAGAATAAACCTTTCCCGTTTTAGGTCAATTAGGATTACCAAAATTATTTATATTTGCCAAATGCCAGAATAATGAGAGAGTGATAGGAAAGCATACTGCCAAACTGGTTACAAAGTGGCTTAAGGATAACAAAGTCAGTGTTTTGGAGTATCCATCACAACGTCGTGATCTCAATCCTATTGAAAATTTATGGACAAAGCTGAAAAGGGAGGTTCGAGCAAGGTGGCCTACAAACATGGCTCAGTTACACCAGTTCTGTCAGGAGGAATTGGCCCAAAATCCTACCAACTATTGTGAGATGCTTATGGAAGGATATCCAAAATGTTTGACCCAAGTCATACAGTTTAAGGGCAGTGGTACCAAATACTAATGAAATGTATGTAAACGTTTGACTTTGCAGAAAGTAATAAAAATGCCTTAAAAAATTCTCTCTCTCTCATTATTCTGGCATTTGACAAATAGAAATAATTTTGGTAATCCTAATTGACCTAAAACGGGAAAGATTTACAGGTTTACAGTATTTACCATCTGATCCCGTCCAGGACTCCTCAAAGAGTGGTCAAACCAAATATTGATGTGATTTTGTATATACAGTGCTGGCCAAAAGTATTGGCACCCCTGCAATTCTGTCAGATAATACTCAATTTCTTCCAGAAAATGATTGCAATCACAAATGCTTTGGTAATAATATCTTCATTTATTTTGCTTGCAATGAAAAAACACAAAAGAGAATGAAAAAAAAAGTCAAATCATTGATCATTTTACACACAACTCCAAAAATGGGCCGGACAAAAGTATTGGCACCCTCAGTCTAATACTTGGTAGCACAACCTTTAGACAAAATAACTGCGAACAACCGCTTCCGGTAACCATCAATGAGTTTCTTACAATGCTCTGATGGAATTTTAGACCATTCTTCTTTGGCAAATTTCTCCAGGTCCCTGAGATTTGAAGGGTGCCTTCTCCAAACTGCCATTTTGAGATCTCTCCACAGGTGTTCTATGGGATTCAGGTCTGGACTCATTGCTGGCCACTTTAGAAGTCTCCAGTGCTTTCTCTCAAACCATTTTCTAGTGCTTTTTGAAGTGTGTTTTGGGTCATTGTCCTGCTGGAAGACCCATGACCTCTGAGGGAGACCCAGCTTTCTCACACTGGGCCCTACATTATGCTGCAAAATTTGTTGGTAGTCTTCAGACTTCATAATGCCATGCACACGGTCAAGCAATCCAGTGCCAGAGGCAGCAAAGCAACCCCAAAACATCAGGGAACATCCGCCATGTTTGACTGTAGGCACCGTGTTCTTTTCTTTGAAGGCCTCTTTTTTTTTCCTGTAAACTCTATGTTGATGCCTTTTCCCAAAAAGCTCTACTTTTGTCTCATCTGACCAGAGAACATTCTTCCAAAAAGTTTTTGGCTTTCTCAGGTAAGTTTTGGCAAACTCCAGCCTGGCTTTTTTATGTCCCTGGGTCAGAAGTGGGGTCTTCGTGGGTATCCTACCATAGAGTCCCTTTTCATTCAGACGCCGACGGATAGTACGGGTTGACACTGTTGTACCCTCGGACTGCAGGGCAGCTAGAACTTGTTTGGATGTTAGTCGAGGTTCTTTAGCCACTATCCGCACAATCTTTCGTTGAAATCTCTCGTCAGTTTTTCCTTTCCGTCCACATCTAGGGAGGTTAGCCACAGTGCCATGCGCTTTAAACTTCTTGATGACACTGCGCACGGTAGACACAGGAACATTCAGGTCTTTGGAGATGGACTCGTAGCCTTGAGATTGCTCATGCTTCCTCACAATTTTGCTTCTCAAGTCCTCAGACAGTTCTTTGGTCTTCTTTCTTTTCTCCATGCTCAATGTGGTACACACAAGGACACAGGACAGAGGTTGAGTCAACTTTAATCCATTTCAACTGGCTGCAAGTGTGATTTAGTTATTGCCACCACCTGTTATGTGCCACAGGTAAGTAACAGGTGCTGTTAATTACACAAATTAGAGAAACATCACCTGATTTTTCAAAGGGTGCCAATACTTTTGTCCACCCCCTTTTTTATGTTTGGTGTGGAATTATATCCAATTTGGCTTTTTGACAATTCTTTTTGTGGTTTTCCATTGAAGACAAATTAAATGAAGATATTATTACCAAAGCATTTGTGATTGCAATCATTTTCTGGAAGAAATTGAGTATTATCTGACAGAATTGCAGGGGTGCCAATACTTTTGGCCAGCACTGTATATCACAAATGAGACATTATTCCAAAGTCTCTCTTTCCATATACAGTGGGTACGGAAAGTATTCAGACCCCTTTACATTTTTCACTCTTTGTTTCATTGCAGCCATTTGCTAAAAGCAAAAAAGTTTATTTCTCATTAATGTACACTCAGCACCCCATCTTGACAGAAAAAAAAAAAAACAGAACTGTAGATATTTTTGCAAATTTATTAAAAAAGAAAAACTGAAATATCACATGGTCATAACTATTCAGACCCTTTCCTGTGCCACTCATATTTAACTCACATGCTGTACATTTCCTTCTGATCCTCCTTGAGATGGTTCTACTCCTTCATTGGAGTCCAGCTGTGTTTAATTAAACTGATTGGACTTGATTAGGAAAGGCACACACCTGTCTATATAAGACCTCACAGCTTACAGTGCATGTTAGAGCAAATGAGAATCATGAGGTGAAAGGAACTGCCCAAGGAGCTCAGAGACAGAATTGTGGCAAGGCACAGATCTGGCCAAGGTCACAAAAGAATTTCTGCAGCACTCAAGGTTCCTTAGAGCACAGTGGCCTTCATAATTCTTAAATAGAAGAAGTTTGGGACGACCAGAACTCTTCCTAGACCTGGCCGTCCAGCCAAACTGAGCAATTGTGGGAGAAGAGCCTTGGTGAGAGAGGTAAAGAAGAACCCAAAGATCACTGTGGCTGAGCTCCAGAGATGCAGTAGGGAGACGGGAGAAAGTTCCACAAAGTCAAATATCACTGCAGCCCTCCACCAGTCGGGGCTTTATGGCAGAGTGGCCCGAAGGAAGCCTCTCCTCAGTGCAAGACATATGAAAGCCTGCATAGAGTTTGCCAAAAAACACATGAAGGACTCCCAGACTATGAGAAATAAGATTCTCTGGTCTGATGAGACGAAGATTGAACTTTTTGGCGTTAATTCTAAGCGGTATGTGTGGAGAAAACCAGGCACTGCTCATCACCTGCCCAATACAATCCCAACATTGAAACATGGTGGTGGCAACCTCATGCTATGGGGGTGTTTTTCAGCTGCAGGGACAGGAAGTCTGTCTGCAATTGAAGGAAAGATGAATGCGGCAAAGTACAGAGATATCCTGGAAAAAAACCTCTTCCAGAGTGTTCTGGACCTCAGACTGGGCCAAAGGTTCACCTTCCAACAAGACAATGACCCTAAGCACACAGCTAAAACAAAGGAGTGGCTTCGGAACAACTCTGTCACCATTCTTGACTGGCCCAGCCAGAGCCCTGACCGCAACCCAATTGAGCATCTCTGGAGAGACCTGAAAATGGCTGTCCACCAACGTTCACCATCCAACCTGACGGAACTGGAGAGGATCTGCAAGGAAGAATGGCAGAGGTTCCCCAAATCCATATATGAAAAACTCGTTGCATCATTCCCAAGAAGACTCATGGCTGTACTAGCTCAAAATGGTGCTTCTACTCAATACTGAGCAAAGGGTCTGAATACTTATGACCATGTGATATTTGTTTTTCTTTTTTAATAAATTTGCAAAAATATCTACATATCTGTTTTTTTTTTCTGTTAAGATGGGGTGCTGAGTGTACATTAATGAGAAATAAAATGAACTTTTTTGCTTTTAATAAATGGCTGCAATGAAACAAAGAGTGAAAAATTTAAAGGGGTCTGAATACTTTCCGTACCCACCGTATTCTGATTTCATGTCAGATAGTGAGAAAAACATGCATATGTGTGTTTTTTATATAGTTTATGTAAACTTCTGGTTTCAACTGTACATGTGCCACTGAGGGTCTCTATAGGGTACTTTCACAGTCTTTATGCTTTGCTTTTAATGTTCAGCATAGTGTATAATCATAAATGTGAAGGTGCTTGGGAAGTTGGGAAGCACTGTGCTTAGACAAATTGAGAAATGTTTGTCTGTACCAGGTCTTTTCTTAGACTTGGCCCTCACCAGTCAGTCAATCTGGTGTCATGCCAAGACACCAGAAAATAAATTCTACCACAGAGTACCAAACAAATGCCACTGTACTGTACACCACAAAATACTTTCTTGAATATGCCAAACACCACAGTGCAGAACAACTTTCACTGTAGCAGTGGCAAACAAATACCAAATACCTGCAGGACATCTGCAGAGGTCAACAAACACCACAGGGCACATCTAACCCCAATAGAGCTAAACAAATGTAACTGTGCAGCAGAAAAACAAAACACCACAGTACAGCATTAGCTATTGCTTGATTGCTCCCCAACCATTCATTCTAATGGCAGGCACAGTCTCCCCTTTTCTACCTGTAATCCTTTGGAAGTAGTATTCTCCACAAATAAAATGTTTTAAACTTGCAGCAGATCACTTCCCAATTTCCCACTTTCAACACTTGCAGAAGCATCTACTCAACAGAGAGGCTATAAGAGAGGGACTTCCAGTATCAGTCTGTGATGCCTCCAGATTGGTGCATTCAGCCTGCAAACTGAGTAAACTGCTCTCACGTGTAAGATCTGTGGACTCTTAGTGAAGATATCATTACAGGTCCTTAAGCTTTTCTAAACACAGAGACTGTACTAAAAATGCAAGAATGGCATTGTCAGCGCAGTTTCTGCCTGATAGTCCGGAATCTTAGTGTCTGTGTTCCTGTTTCTCCTGCTTGCAGCTATAGCGTTAAAGGGGTATTCCCATGAACATAATCGTATCTATATTTGTAGATAAGTAAAAGTTAAACATTTTTGCAAATATAAGTAGTTAAAAATTCTGCAGAGTTTCAAAGATTTCCTCTAACTATCTTAGTAGTGACAGTCTGTTGTCTTGATCGGTTGCCAATGGATACGACCACAAATGCAGAAACTTTCTATGGTCTGGGACTTGTCAAAAACCCAGCCATAATTTTCTTATTGTGAGCAGATTATCAGACAGGGACACTACATGTATGAGAAGATATCCCAACCACGATAAGGAAACCATTGCTGATTTTCTGACCTTAGAAAGATCCTGCGTTCATGGTTGTATCCATTGGCAACCGATCAAGACAACAAGACTGTGACCACAAGATATTTAGAGAAAATCCTTAAAACTCTGCAAAATTTTTAATTACTTATATTTGCAAAAATGTTTAACCTTTAATTATCTACAAATTTAAAAATGGTTATGTACGTGGGAATACCCCTTTAAGGTTACCACGACTACCAGTCCATTTCTGCCTGGGTCTGCTCAGCCTGTCAGATCTTTGAGACACAGACCCAATCAGAGATCTGCTTCACCATCAAATCATAGCTAGATGCAGGGTTTTTAATCTTGGCTTTGGCAGTCATTTGCCTGAGATTATTTCTGCAGTTGAGCTCCTTGTTTCGCTGTGTTTATTCCTTAAGAGGTCTGTGACAATGCTGATCTCCTGTTACTGATATTTGGCTTGTTCTTCTATTTCTGATTTGGTTATTTCTTTGACCTCCTGGATTTGACTATGACATTTCTCTGGTGTTGTTGTGGCTATTCCACACTCTCCTGCCTTGACTTTGGCTCGTTTATAACTCCCTCCGCCCACCATAGGGTTACAGGTTTAGCTCGCTCTCTCTTTGCAGGTACACTTATTTTCCCATACCAAGTTTTGGTTTTGCAATCTAGGTAACGAATTGGCACTGATGAAAACACTGGGTGCACCCTAGACTATGGAAACCAAAACAGTTCAGGATTATAGATAGTTGTTAACTTGCTGATTGTAGAGTTTATCTGTTTCCTTTGGCATATCAGGGAATTGTTAAAGCAGCAGTTCCAACACAGATCAGGAAATTACTTATATAGAAATTCCATAACACCGGCTTTGTGCTGAAGCTAACACTGGCAGGGATTTGCGTCTTACTAGTGAGGCCCATCTCACAATTTGAGAAGCACTGGTATCTCCTGAAACAAAGTCTGGCTATTTATTTTAGTCAGTATTGTAAAGATTTTCTATCCATAAAAATAAAACCAGAATTGTAGTTAGGTTTTCTTTTACCTATGGCAAAAAATTCAGTTTGGCACACACCCCCCCCCCCCCCCTCCCCACACTCTCTTTTGTAGCTTTACTTTTTGTCACTCCCTTTCACCAAGTGTTGTAATTTTTTTTTTATTTTTTTTTTTACAATTAATTTTCATACAAATAAGACTCTGTTGTTTTATGCTACTGTCGGAAACAAAATTTAGCTTACTCCTAATAAAAGTCTTGCTAAATATATCAACTTTATTTCATATTTGACAATAAACAACTCCTAGCTTGTATAAAATGCACATCCTAACAGGTGCAAGACCAGGTCCAAACATATATAAACCATACCCTACATGTACCTTCAATCAGTGGCACTGCCTAAACAAATAAACAAGTCACATACACTTCAGGTATGGTACCACTTATGGGTTTGTGGGTGTGTTAGAGGGACGAGCTGAATGCAGGATGGACATGTTTAGTGATAATGCAGCAGTGCTCAGTAATACTGTAGAATAATACTGTGCTCCAGGACACTCATCTGAATAAAGAATTAAAGTACTTTTTCTACGCATCGCTGGGGGTCTAAAACACAAGAAAGGTATCGTTGTTATTCTACTAACAGCATCTACAGCATTATGGGAGCGGTTTAAAGTAGCTGGAAGCAGTGATAGCCTCCCTTTAAGTGCACCTCCATGTTACCGTAGGGAAAAAAAGTATTTAGTCAGCCACCAATTGTGCAAGTTCTCCCACTTAAAAAGATGAGAGAGGACTGTAATTGTCATCATAGGTAGACCTCAACTATGAGACACAAAATGAGAAAACAAATCCAGAAAAATCACATTGTCTGATTTTTAAAGAATTTTTATTTTCAAATTATGGTGGAAAATAAGTATTTGGTCAATAACAAAAGTTCATCTCAATACTTTGTTATATATCCTTTGTTGGCAATGACAGATGTCAAACGTTTTTTGTAAGTCTTTACAAGGTTGGCACACACTGTTGCTGGTATGTTGGCCCATTCCTCCATGCAGATCTCCTCTAGAGCAGTAATGTTTTGGGGCTGTCGCTGGGCAACACGGACTTTCAACTCCCTCCAAAGGTTTTCTATGCGGTTGAGATCTGGAGACTGGCTAGGCCACTCCAGGACCTTGAAATGCTTCTTAACGAAGCCACTCCTTCGTTGCTCTGGCGGTGCGCTTGGGATCATTGTCATGCTGAAAGACCCAGCCATGTTTCATCTTCAATGCCCTTGCTGATGGAAGGAGGTTTGCACTCAAAATCTCACGATACATGGCCCCATTTATTCTTTCATGTACACGGATCAGTCGTCCGGGTCCCTTTGCAGAGAAACAGCCCCAAAACATGATGTTGCCACCCCTATGCTTCACAGTAGGTATGGTGTTCTTTGGATGCAACTCAGCATTCACTCTCCTCCAAACACGACGAGTTGCGTTTCTACCAAACAGTTCTACTTTGGTTTCATCTGACCATATGACATTCTCCCAGTACTCTTGTGGAACATCCAAATTCTCTCTAGCAAACTTCAGACGGGCCCTGATATGTACTGGCTTTAGCAGGGGGACACGTCTGGCACTGCAGGATCTGAGTCCCTGGCGGCGTAGTGTGTTACTGACGGTAGCCTTTGTTACTTTTGTCCCAGTTTTCTGCAGGTCATTCACTAGGTCCCCCCGTGTGGTTCTGGGATTTTTGCTCACTGTTCTTGTGATCATTTTAACCCCACGGGGTGAGATCTTTCGTGGAGCCCCTGATCGAGGGAGATTATCAGTGGTCTTGTATGTCTTCCATTTTCTAATTATTGCTCCCACAGTTGATTTCTTCACACCAAGCTGCTTGCCTATTGCAGATTCAGTCGTCCAGCCTGGTGCAGGTCTACAATTTTGTTTCTGGTGTCCTTCCACAGCTCTTTGGTCTTCACCATAGTGGAGTTTGGAGTGTGACTGTTTGAGGTTCTGGACAGGTGTCTTTTATACTGATAACAATGTCAAACAGGTGCCATTACTACAGGTAATGAGTGGAGGATAGAGGAGCCTCTTAAAGAAGAAGTTACAGGTCTGTGAGGTCTGTAATAATATTATATATATTATTTTTAAAATATAGGTGGTGGTGTTACACCTAGGACAGCCTCTGATCAGCTGTTGTAAACACAGTGTATGGAGGCGGAAGCAGACCACTCTGTACACTGTCTAATAGCCCTATTGCAGTTCAGCTCCTGTTCATTTTAAAGGGCATTGAGCAGCAATAGTACAACCTAGGCACTAAATTGTATGGAGCTGTCTGCTTCTGCCTTTATATCTTATGCAGAGAACAGATGATCTGTTAGGGTGGCAGGTGCTGAATCTCCACCAATCAAAGATAAATGGTATTGTTTGTATACTGAAAGGTATCCAGTTTTCCAATATACTTTCTGTATCAATTCCTCAGTAATCAGACATCTGTCTTGTTACCAGCCATGTTCACCTGTGTGTATTTTACATGACCATGGACTGATTTTTATACACTGGAAGCTTATAAACAAAGAATGACAGTAAGTAGAGATCTAAAAAACCATGAGGAATTAATACAAAAAGTATAATGGAAAATTGTATAACTTGTCATTATACAAACTAACATTTATTTGCTGAAATTGGATAAATTGAACCCATTGCCTGCCAAGGACGTATGTCATACAGGTGCATCTCAATAAATTTGAATATCTTTGAAACGTATATTTCTTTCAGTAATTAAATTAAAAAAGTGACGACCTATATTTTCTAGATGCTTTACATACAGAGTGTTCTATTTCAAGTGTTTTATTTCTGTAAGTGTTGATTATGGATTACAGGTAATGAAAACCAAAATCTAAGAAAACTTGAATATTGTAAAAAAGTTCAGTATTGTAAATTCAGTGTGTCACCTGCCAAGGTTTCCTAAGCCTTTAAATGGTCCCTCAGTCTGGTTCAGTAGGACACACAATCATGGAAGACGCTGATTATGGATTGTATTACTGAAATGAATGAACGTTTCAAAAATATTCTAATTTATTGAGATGCACCTGTAAGTCTTGCCAGGGAGGTACTGCAGAACTCAATTCCCAACAGGGTTTTAACAGATCTTTTTCATAGACCTTGTTAATCCTGAGAAATCGGGCGTTACTGTCTTCCCCACACCAAGCCTCAGCCAGGGCACCGGCATAGCATGGAGGAGGAGGGGCATAGGAGATGAGCTGCAGACTGCAAATACAATGAAAAATCATCATTTTCTGTGCATAAACTATACGTGACCCCAGGGGAAGGGCTAGCATGGACTTCTGTCCATGTTATCCCCTCTCCTATCAATCAGAGATCATACTGTACTTTTGTTCCCTGATTACCCCTGTATGTGACAATGTAATACCAATTTGAGCCATTTGATGAAATTTCAAAATTTATGTCCCAATGCGCCCCCACCTAGGGAAACCAATTTAAAAACAAAATCCTCTTTTTAGCCCACACATCATAGGGGCAACCATGTAGAAACCTTTTTCTCTCTAGTCTGTGACGCGTTCAGAAACATTAATGATAAAACAACTTCTAAACCTTTCAACTCCAAGAGAAACCTGACGAACAAAAAGCTCTTAATAATCTGTCAAAAAGCAATCTGTCAAAAAACACTGATATTGTGATCAGAAGTGCAGACGAAGGAGGGGGAATAGTAATACAAAACAAAGTGGACTATCTCACTGAAGCAAATAGGATACTCTCCGACACAGAATATTATGAAAAATTGTCAGCAGACCCTTCTAATAAATACAATATATAATACAAAAACTTGATTGAGACAGGTGTTAACAATGGCATTTTTAACCCCTTAAGGACCAGGCCTAAAAGTGCGTTAATGACCAGGCCTCATTTTTCAAAACTGACATGTCACTTTATATGACAATAACTTTAACAAGCGATTTTAGATTTTTTTTTTTGACACATTGTACTTCATGTTAGTGGTAAATATTGAACAATATTTTTGTATTTATTTATTGGAAAAAAAAAATATCACAATTTTCGAAATGACAAAATGCTCTGCTTGTCGTACAGATAGCCATACCACCCAAATACATTAATAAGTATTATCTACCATATCTCTACTTTATATTGGCATCATCTTTCAATTGTCCTTTAATTTATTTTGGACGTTAGAAGGCTTACAAGTGTAACAGCGATTTTCCAGATTTACAAAAAAATTTCCCAAACTGATTTTTTAGGGACCACTTCAGTTCTGAAGGGGATTATAAAGGCCTATATATTATAAACCCCCATAAATTACCCAATTTTCAAAACTGCACCCCTCAGATAATTCAAAACAGCATTTTGGAACTTAATATAATAATAACAATATGGAGGTGAAATTTAGATATTTAATTTTTTTTTCAATAGCACATTCATTTAGCCCTAAAATTAACACATTCACAAAGGGTTAAATGAGAAAATGCATCTCACAGTTTGTCATGCAATTTCTCCCAAGCACCGAAATACCCTTCCGTGGGCACACAGTAGCGCACGGAAGGGAAGGAGTGACACTTGGCACTTGAAAAGAAGATTTTGCTGCAATAGTTTTCGGATGCCATGTCTCATTTGCAGAGCCCCTAGAGTACCAATACAATGGAAACCCTTCAAAAGTGACCCCATTTTGGAAACTACACCCCTCACAGAATTTATCAAGAGGTATAATGAGCATTTTTGACCTCACAGACATTTCACAGATTTTATTAACATTGTGCAAAATGAAAAATTACTAAAACGTCACTTTATCCCCAAAGTTTTCGTTTTCACAAGGGGTTAAAGGAGAAAAAGCACCCCACAGTTTGTTAAACAATTGTTCCTGAACACGTAAATACCCCATATGTGGTTAAAAACTGCTGTATGGGTACATGGATTCTAGAGGGCGGATTTTGCTGGAACAGTTTTCAGGTGCCATGTCGCATTTGAAGAGCAACTTGAGTACAATAAAATCCCCAAAAGTGACCCTGTTTTGGAAACTACACCTCTCACAGAACATATCAAGGGGTATAGTGAGCATTTTGATGCCACAGCTGTTTCACAGATTTTATTAACATTGGAAAGTGAAAATGAAAAATTACTTTTTAGGGGCGTGGCTTGACTGCCGAAGTATATGGCCGCAGCTTGAGAGAGCTCCGCGGCTTCACAGACAACTAGCGGCTCATCGCTCCGCTCGGCGCTGACATATGGCGGCTTATTACCCTGATAGGGGTCCAGCAACATCAGGGGACATCGCAGGATGGCGAAACGGGGGATAAAGGGCCCCCCAAAGCGGCTCACTGACTTTTTTGTAGCGCAGGTCTCTGGGCAAGATGGCGCCGATGCGTCCCTTCTCCCTCCGCACCAGCGCGCAGCCGACTGCTTATCTGCCGGGACGACACATACCCCAGGTGAGCTGTCGCAGCACTCAACACCCCCACACTTGGGCTCTACGGGCGAAAGTACAGACTCCCAAGGGAGTCATTCCAGCAGCCAGGCAGGCCCACAGCAGGCTTCTAAGAGGGGCCTCCAACCCTCCTCAGCATCCATTTTAGCTGCAGCTTGCCAGCTTGCTGCTTCCCCTGCACCTACAACTTCACCAGCAGGGGACACTACCCCCACACATAGCCTAGTGAAACAACGAATGAAATGGGATACCACTTTCTGTTTTGATTCGCACCCGGGGACCTCTATAGAAGAACCCCAACATTACGAGTCTGATGTGCTTCAGTCTATCCCAGCAGGCACCCAATTAGCTTCTGAGTCCTTATTGAAAGATATAATGCTAGCTTTGCATAGATCTATTCAGAAAGATATCACTAAAGCAATTACATCAGTTTCCTCCACGGTTGACTGTCTTGGCGATAGACTTAACCATGTTGAAAATAAAATGGGCGAGTTCGCTTCTGCACATAATACCATAGTAGATGCCCATAACGATCTCGAGGAAGAATTGGCGGCAGTTAAACTTAAATTAGCCGACATGGAGGATAGAAATCGATGGAACAATGTTAAGTTTCGTGGCATACCAGAGTCAGTCGCTGCCAGGGAACTGATTCCTTTTTTGCAACGGCTAATGAAAGCGACCCTACCACATTGCTCCGATGCGGACCTGATTATTGTCAGGGAACATCGCCTTCCAAAGCCGAAAGGAATGCCTGACCATATACCTAGGGATACTCTTGCTCGCATACATTTTTACCATGTCAACGATTGTCTCATGTACGAATCCAGGAAAAGATCTTCTCTGCCTGAGCCTTTCAAAGCTATTCAACTATTTGCAGATCTGTCTCAGGCCACCATTGCCGCCAGAAGAAAACTCGCTCCCATTACGGCGGTCCTTCGTCAACACAATGTTCCCTATAAGTGGGGATTCCCTACAAAAATTATTGTAGTAAAGAATGGAGCAACCCATACATTTAACTCCCACGACACTGGCAAGAATCTACTGCTACAATGGAACCTACCACCACCTGCCCCTGATGTCCAGAAGCCATCCAGAACTGAGTCCCACAAACTGGATCCTCTGTGGAAATCCAATAGCTCTACCGAGTGAATAACCTGCAATGGACACTCTGTGAGTCACTTGTGATACCTTCTGTGTTTGTACTCTATGGCAAACTTTCCCCCAAGTTTGCGCAGTATTATACTGCACGGTTTTGTACAACTACTCTTTTTATTGTTAACTAGTTCTAGGTTTAACACTTTTCTTAACCAGTTTTACCCTCTTAGGCCTGATGGACTTATTCTTGGGAACACTCTAGTACTTCAGTCATCCTACTGCCAGTTTGTGTACTTCATTTGTAAATGTTTTCATGGGAGTAAAAATTTTGTCACTTAATGTAAGGAGCCTCAATAGTCCCTTTAACCCTGCTGTTCTGTTCGGTTCTACTATACACATATAATGTTCTGGTCATTTTTGACCGGGCCTATTAAAGTCTGGATTTTTAACTAATTTAAGTGTTTTATTTGAATTTCTTTTGCATTATTATACTGTATGTGAACATGGTTGTTCATAAACAAATGAAAAATGAAATAAAAAACTTAATTTTTATTTTTTTTTGTGTCAAAAAATGTTACATGGCCTTATTGCATTATTCATATATATTTTACATTTGCACAAAAAAAAAATCTTTATAAAACTGTAAACTATAACTAATAACATCAAACTGTATGTAAATATATTTTTTTCAAAAAAAACAAACAAACAAAAAAATAAGTCTAGTTTTTTTCTATATAAAATGTGAAATAATGTTCAGGGTGCTAAATTTACTGTTTGCATTCGTCACAAGTATAATTTACATGTCTTGTGCATAAGTACTTTGCACATTTGCAACGTATCACATTTGATTTGCGATTACTTGATGTTGGACAGAAGGCGCATCGTTTCCGTTTTAGGCTGGTTGCACTGCTGGTGGAGGCCGTGGGTATCGTCGCAGTGCTAGCGGAAGCCCTTGGTTCACTTTC
This sequence comes from Leptodactylus fallax, assembly GCA_947044405.1. NCBI lineage: Eukaryota > Metazoa > Chordata > Amphibia > Anura > Leptodactylidae > Leptodactylus > Leptodactylus fallax. The sequence goes on from CAMRHE010000183.1 coordinate 3,987,643, forward strand.
TTCAGCATGCTGTTGGATCCTGTGGACAATGGCTGCAGCTCCATCATCTCTGGGTGTTACTTTTCTTTGTTCAATATATGGGCTAACCAGTGATTTTCCCAACTCCTCTAAAAAAAATTCTTCTTTTATATAGTTTATTTTTGTTCCAATTTGGGTCTATTTCACGCCATAACACAAATGCATTGTACGCCGACACATCAAGAATGTTGTAAAAAACAACCATTGGCCACCGATTAGTTTTGCGTTTACAGGTGTCCATCTACAGTATCATAATTTGAAAATGTATGTATGTATAACTCTGCATGGACCAAAAGGACCTAGATAAATAGTAGTAGATGAACTATATAGACCAAAATGAGATTATAACTCCTTTATTTTTTTTAAAAAATGGCTGGAGATTAGTATAAAAGGCTATCGGTCATTTTTGACCGAACAGTACAAGTGTAAAAAAAGACGTGGAGCAAAAAGTAAACAAAAAATAAATAAAAACTGCTATTAGTAAGAACCCCTCAAATGAGGAAAAGTCAATGAACCACAAGTTTCAGAACCGCATAATGGATATTTTAAAAAATATCAAATTTCAAATTCGGTCATTTTTGATCGAACAGAACAGCAGGGTTAAACGTTCACTGTTGTGGAAGGAGGCTCTCAGATCTGCGGCGGATGTAATATGTTTGCAAGAAACGCACTTCTGTGACCCTCGTCCACCAAGGTTCTCTCATAGACTTTTCCCATACATCTACTGCTCAAATGCCTCTAGGAAGGTTGCAGGTGTCCTTATAGCAGTTAAAAATACGGTATCCTTTCAGCTCGTACATGTCATCACTGACCCCAAGGGCCACTATGTAGCTCTCACTTGTTTAATTGATAACTGCCCTTTTACTATCTTGAATGTGTACTGTCCTAACACATCTCAAATTTCCTTTTTAAATCGGGTATTGAGGAAGGTTAGGAAACATGCACAGGGTCAGGTTATTTTGTGTGGCGATCTTAATATAGTGCATGATGCTGCCGCTGATTCTACTTATCGCGGCAAGCACGTGCCTCAACAACTAGGGCCCTGGCTTCGGCAAGAGGAGCTTCATGATGTCTGGAAGTGTTTTCATGCCTCCGAGAAAGACTATACCTATTACTCAGCCAGACATCATTCCTATTCCAGAATAGACATGTTTCTGGTCCAGACTGATATGCTCTTTAGAGTACAATGCTGTGAGATAGGCAATATCACGTGGTCCGACCACCCGCCTGTTACTCTTACAATCCGTTCTGGTGCCACAACAGCCCCCCTGTGTCATGGCGCAATAATACATATGTCATGTCCCTGAAATCAGTGTCTGAAAAATTATCCACGGACATTGTCGAATTCTTTGATATTAATACTCCGTCAGTAAATGACAAATTTTGCCTCTGGAATTCCCATAAGGCCTTTGTCAGGGGCTTATTGATTCAGCATACATCACGCTTTAAGCGCATGAGATCACATGCAATGAAGGAGCTACTTGCTTCCATTGCGTCTATAGAGAAACAACATTAGAGAGCCCCTAATCCCACTTTACTGGCTACCTTGCAAAAATCTAGAGACGACTTGAGGGCACACTTATTGGTGGATTTTGAGAAACACTCTAAACAAATGAAGGCGTCCTACTATCGGTTGTTTAATAAAGCAAGTAAATTGATGGCACAACGAGTCAAGGCGGCTAGAATTAAGTCTAAAATTCCATTTATTCTCTCCAAATCGACTAATGCAAAACTGTTTCATCCGCAGCATATTGCTGATGAATTCAGTAAATACTATCAGGACTTGTACAATTTAAGGGAGGACCCAGACACCGTGCAGCCTTCTAGATTAGATATCATTCAGTTTCTCAACTCCTTGCAACTTCCCTCCATCTCCCAAACGCAGCTCCAATCTTTAAACGCTCCTATATCTACTCAGGAAGTGGCTAAAGCGATAGATGGCTTAAAGCCCAATAAATCTCCTGGTCCAGATGGGTTCTCGGGGGAATATTACAAATTATTCAAGTCGCATATCCTACCTCATCTTACAGTGGTGTTTAACTTGGCAATGTCTACTGGCAGATTTCCCCAGGAGATGTTAACTGCTACGATCGTGACGTTACCCAAACCGGGCAAGGATGCCTCTCTCCCTTCTAATTACAGGCCTATATCATTATTAAATGCAGATGTCAAGCTATTTGCCAAGGTTCTAGCGAATCGGCTTTTGGACCTAATGCCCCAACTGATTGGCTGCGACCAGGTGGGCTTCACCAAAGGGAGACAAGCCCCAGACAGCACGAGACGTGTAATTGCGCTGGTTGCGGCAGCCCGGGCCCAGCGGACGCCTTCTCTGCTCCTGTCCTTGGATGCGGAGAAGGCGTTTGATAGGGTTCATTGGGGTTATCTTTTTGAAGTTCTAGGTAGGTTTGGCTTTTCGGGTCCCATAGCTACTGCGATCTCCGCACTCTATTCTGACCCGTCCGCACGGGTGCTGGTGAATGGGGTTCTTTCCTGCCCCTTCCCTATCACTAAAGGCACGAGACAGGGATGCCCGCTGTCCCCCCTAATATTTTCCTTAATGATGGAGCCTTTAGCGGAAAAAATTAGGTCGCACCCTGGTCTTACTGGTATTAAGTTGGGCCATGTGGACCATAGAATTAATTTATTCGCAGATGATGTAATTCTTTCCCTTTCTTATTCCGACAACACACTCTGCACGGTTGCTCGGACGTTGTCGGACTTTGGAGCGTTGTCATACTATAAAGTCAACAAATCCAAGTCCCAGATTTTGGGACTTGGTCTGACGCAAAGTCAGATATGTTATATTAAAGACTCTTCATCGTATCAATGGTGCCCACTATCGTTACCCTATCTCGGAATTCAGCTGACTCCGGACCCAAAAGATCTAGGTAAAGCCAACTTCCCAGGTTTGTTTCTCTTCAGAAAGAGCTGGATGTGATGACTAAATTTGAACACGGATGGATGGGGAGGATAGTATTATATAAAATGTTGATCCTTCCTAGAATACTCTATTTTTTGAGAACCCTAGTTGTTCCGATACCTAGGTCTGTTTTTCAGAGCTTCCAAAAGCAGATGGTGGCTTTCATTTGGAGCGGCTGCAAACCCAGAGTAGCATTACATACACTCTTTAAATCTAGAGAAAATGGCGCTATGGGAATACCTAATCTGTACCATTACCTTAGCTATAACTTTAGGGCAACTTAAATTCTGGCTTACATCGAACCATGATAAACTATGGCCAGATGTGGAGACTAAAATGGCTCAGATTACCGACTGGGAAGGCTTCTTGTTAGCATCCGTGCCCGCCGGGCGCTTACCACCTTCTGTACTAGCTATAGTTAAGGCATGGCACGCTTTCTGTGACATCTCAGATAGCAACATCCCTGGGGTCACCCTGAATTTGCCTCTCACAGTGCTCCCTCATAAGATCCCGCATTTGTCCCTAGACACCTGGAGCAGCTGTGGGATAAAGTATATCTCTGATTTATACATAGGTGAAACTATGGTACCCTTCTCCACGCTAGAGTAGAAATATAACCTACCTACAAAAGAGACATTTACTTATGTTATATTAGTTTCCTATTTATCCGCCTCCCCCTTGGTTCAAAGAAGCCTGCCACAGCCGGCCGCTGACCTATTGCACTCTCGGACCACCCCGGCTACATATGCCACTAAAACTTTGTATTATACGCTGAACATGGATTGTACCTTTCAAAAAACAAAACACACGCTTCTCTGGGAGGAAGATTTGGGCCGAGGCTTTGAGGTTCACTGTTGGCGGGAGGCGCTTGGGTGGGGTAAGCAATCCACGGTATGTGCCTCGCACTGGGAGCAATACAGCAAATTGCTCTTGCGCTGGTATTACCCGCCTCTCCGTTTGGCTAAGTTCTTTCCTTCGTGCTCTTCATGTTGTTGGAGAGGTTGCGGAGGGATTGGCTCTTTGTTCCATGTGTTTTGTCACTGCCCACTCATTCAGCCTTTCTGGGTATCCGTGCTTTCCCTGATCAACACATTGTGCGGAGGTGGGTTGAAATCCGAGATGGCGTTGCTCCTACTGGGCATCCACGAGGTGCCGTGCAGGTATAGAACTGTCATGTGCCAGGTACTGGGAGCCGCTCACCTACTTATTGCGCGCAGATGAAAATCCACTTCTTGTCCATCACTGTCAGAATTGATATCAGTCGTATCGTTGAACTATCAATTTGAACAAATCTATGCATGCAATGGTGGACCTTAGATAAGTTTAGGAGAAATTGGGAGATATGGTCGACAGCTTTCCCCCCCATCCAGTGCCCTCTGACAGACCATATGTTTTGGCTACTTTCAACCCCGGTATATACGTTGTCTTCCTTCCATTCACCTATGGTACACTACACTAGACTATTTCTAGGGTATTTATTGGACTATCTCTATGCTTCAGCAATTCTTGTCTACAGCTGGCACAGGTGGGCCTGCGCGCGTGTTTACGGGACAGGCCTCCAGTATTTTCTACCGGTTGCTACAGAGTGGTGCGCTCCCTCTCCCTTTGTTCTTCAGGCCTGTTGTGTCGTGTGGTGTTGAGTCGAGTTTGCGTTAACCTATTTGGTGAACTTGACTTCGCATTACTATACTTTACTTTTCCCGCTTGTTCCGACCTCTCCCCTCATGGCCACGATGTGCGTACTGTTTGTGCACAATGCTCTGCCAAGTCTAGCTAATTATCTACATGTGTTTATGTTTTATTTTACAGAATACTAGGATGTAATTTACTATATATTTGTGTGTATGCTGTATGTATATAGAGTATTTTGTACTCCTTGTGTACTGGCGACCTGTAATGCCATGACTGTATTTTGCATTTTACATTCCTTATGTTGACCTTTTGTATGATATCTATGCAAAAATTTCACTAAAAACTATTGACATAGAAAAATTACTTTTTTTCCAATAAATGTCAATTTAGCCCCAAATTTTTCATTTTTACAGGGGGTTAATGAAGGAAAAAAAAAAAAAAAAAAAACAACACACCACAGTTAGTTAAAAAATTGCTCCCGAACACGTGAATACCCCATATGTGCTTACAAACTGCTGTATGTATACATGGCGAGGCTTAGAATGGAAAGAGCGCTATTTGACTTTTGGAGGGCAGATTTTACTGGAATATTTTGAGAGTGCCATGTCATATTTGCAGAGCCCCTAAAGTACAAGTACAATGGAAACCCCTAAAAAGTGACCCCATTTTGGAAACTACACCCCTTATAGAATTTATCAAGGGGTATAGTGAGCATTTTTACATCACAGCTGTTTCACAGATTTTATTAGCATTGGGACCTAAAAAATGAAAAATTATTTTTTTTCCTATAAACCGTCCATTTAGTCTCAAATTTTTCATTCTTACAATGGGTTAATGAATAAAAAACAACCTACAGTTTGTTACACAATTTCTCCTGAACACGCCAATACCCCATATGTCATTGTAAACTTCTATATGGGTACATGGCGGGGCTCAGAATGGAAAGAGTGCTATTTGGCTTTTGAAGGGCAGATTTTGCTGGAATAGTTTTCAGGTGCCATGTCGCATTTGCAGACCTCCTAAAGTACCAATACAATGGAACCCCCCCTCCCAAAAGTGACCCCACTTTAGAAACTACAACCCTCAAAGAATTTCTCAAGTAGTAGTATCATTTTCAGCCCAAGACTGCTTCCCAAAAATTTAATGTACAAAGTGAAATTTGAAATTTTTATAGAAATTTGCCATTTCAGTACCCAATACACTACCGTTCAAAAGTTTGGGGTCACCCAGACAATTGTGTTTTCCATGAAAACTCACACTTTTATTTATCAAATGAGTTGCAAAATGAATAGAAAATATAGTCAAGACATTGACAAGGTTAGAAATAATGATTTTTATTTGAAATAATGTTCTCCTCCAAACTTTGCTTTCGTCAAAGAATGCTCCATTTGCAGCAATTACAGCATTGCATACCTTTGGCATTCTAGCTGTTAATTTGCTCAGGTAATCTGGAGAAATTTCACCCCATGCTTCCAGAAGCCCCTCCCACAAGTTGGATTGGCTTGATGGGCACTTTTTGCGTACCATACGGTCAAGCTTCTCCCACAACAGCTCAATGGGGTTGAGATCTGGTGACTGCGCTGGCCACTCCATTAGAATACCAGCTGCCTGCTTCTTCCCTAAATAGTTCTTGCATAATTTGGAGGTGTGCTCTGGGTCATTGTCCTGTTGTAGGATGAAATTGGCTGCAATCAAGCGCTGTCCACAGGATATGGCATGGCGTGGCAAAATGGAGTGATAGCCTTCCTTATTCAAAATCCCTTTTACCTTGTACAAATCTCCCACTTTACCAGCACCAAAGCAACCCCAGACCATCACATTACCTCCACCATGCTTGACAGATGGCGTCAGGCACTCTTCCAGCATCTTTTCAGTTGTTCTGCATCTCACAAATGTTCTTCTGTGTGATCCAAACACCTCAAACTTCAATTCGTCTGTCCATAACACTTTTTTCCAATCTTCCTCTGTCCAATGTCTGTGTTCTTTTGCCCATATTAATCTTTTCCTTTTATTCGCCAGTCTCAGATATGACTTTTTCTTGGCCACTCTGCCCTGAAGGCCAGCATCCCTGAGTCGCCTCTTCACTGTAGACATTGACACTGGTGTTTTGCGGGTACTATTTAATGAAGCTGCCAGTTGAGGACCTGTGAGGTGTCGATTTCTCAAACTAGAGACTCTAATGTACTTGTCTTGTTGCTCAGTTGTGCAGCGGGGCCTCCCACTTCTCATTCTACTCTGGTTAGAGCCTGTTTGTGCTGTCCTCTGAAGGGAGTAGTACACACCGTTGTAGGAAATCTTCAGTTTCTTGGCAATTTCTCGCATGAAATAGCCTTCATTTCTAAGAACAAGAATAGACTGTCGAGTTTCACATGAAAGTTCTCTTTTTCTGGCCATTTTGAGAGTTTAATTGAACCAACAAATGTAATGCTGCAGATTCTCAACTAGCTCAAAGGAAGGTCAGTTTTATAGCTTCTCTAACCAGCAAAACTGTTTTCAGCTGTGCTAACATACTTGCACAAGGGTTTTCAATGGTTTTCTAAACATCCATTAGCCTTCTTACACAGTTAGCAAACACAATGTACCATTAGAACACTGGAGTGATGGTTGCTGGAAATTGGCCTCTATACACCTATGTAGATATTGCATTAAAAACACGTTTGCAGCTAGAATAGTCATTTACCACATTAACAATGTATAGAGTCTATTTCTGATTAATTTAATGTTATCTTCATTGAAAAAACTGTGCTTTTCTTTCAAAAATAAGGAAATTTCTAAGTAATCCTAAACTTTTGAAGGTAGTGTATGTTGTGCCCACTTTGTGTCATCAGAGACATACACTCCTAAAACTATTAAGTGGGCTATCCTGAGGACAAAAAAGTTGTATATATGGGCATAAACTGCTGCTTGGGCAAACAGCAGGACTCCGAAGGGAATGAGCGCTGCGCTTTTTAGCTTTTGGAGTATAGATTTAGAAGGACTTTCTGGACACCATGTTTTTGCAGAGCGCCAGTAAACTGGAATTCCCCAAGAAGTGACCCCATTTTGTAGTGCAATTTTAGGGTATCTGCAAACATTACATGGCGTCCAAAACCAACCAAAGTCTGCGATCCAAAAGCACATAATGCTCACAGAAGCTTCACATTTGTGTCATGTTGTGTGCCCAAACAACAGTTTATGCCCTCATGTAACACTGGTGTACCCAGGATAACGTACTTAATGTCATATGTGGGTATAAACTGCTATTTGGGCACAGCTGGGAAGGAGAGCTATTTTCGTTTTTGGACGCCATGTCACTTCTGCAGAGCCTCTGAATTGCCAGTAAAGTGGAATCCGCAGACTTGAGATCCCACTTTGGAAACTAAACCCCTCAAGGGATTTATCAAGTGGGGTAGCGATCATTTTTAACCCTTGTGTGTTGCATTAATTTAATTTCCAGAAATGAATGCGCAGCTGATAATGAAAAGTGAAAATTAAAATTTTTCCAGAGATACGCCATTTCAGTGCTCAATATGTTGTGCCCAGCTTGTGTCAGTAGAGACACACACGTCAAAAACTGTTAAGTGGGTATTCCGTGCACAACAGCTTTTGGAGAATTTGTCTCTGATACAAGCCGGGCACAACATATCGGGTACTGAAATGAAGGATTCCTGGAAAAAACTGCCATTTTCTCCTTTTACAATCAGCTGCGTATTCATTTTTGTAAATTAAATTATAGCAACACTTGGGGGTTAAAAATGCTTACTGTACCCCGGGATAAATCCCTTCAGTGGTATATTTTTCAAAATGGGGTCACATCTCAGGGGATTCCAATTTACTGGCATTTCAAGAGTTCAGTAAAAGTGTCAGGGAGTTCAAAAACCAAACAGTCTAAATCCATGCGCCCAAATCCAAATAACGCTCCCTCCCTTCTGTGCCTGGTTCTGTGGCCAAATATCAGTTTATACCCAAATATGACATTAAGTACGTTATCCTGGGTACACCAGTGTCATACATGTGGGCTTAAACTGCAGTTTGGGCACACAGCAGGGCACAGAAGGGAAAGAGCACTATGTGGCTTTTCGTGTGCAGATTTAGATGTTTGGTATCTGGATGCCATGTCATGTTTGCAGAGCCTCTAAAGTGCCAGAAAAGTGGAATCCCCTAAGGAGTGACCCCCATTGTGAAAACTGCACCCCTCAAATAATTTATCAAGGGGTGTAATGCACTTTAGTATCCCAGACGTGAATGCACAGCGGATGGTGAAGAGTGAATATGTAAGCTGTGCAGAGTACATTGGGAACACTAAATTCCATACTATATCCCTAGTAGCTCCTATGATTGGGAGACACTCTGGGGGTCACTTCTGGTGTCTTTTCCCTTGTAAGCTCGAAATCTGGTTTGTACCCTGATATACGCTCGCACAGCTTATACCTTTTAAATTTTTCGCCATGCAGTGTACAGCATAAGTGACATGTTACCTATATTCTGCAGGTTGGTACGATTATGGCAATAGCTCATTTATATTGTTTTTTTATGCGATACTAATTTTGCAGAACAAAAACCAATTTGGGGAAAGAAATCAATTATTTTTGCATCGCCATATTCTGAGAGGCATAACATTTTTATTTTTGGGTTTACAGAGTTGATTGAGGGTTTGTTTTTTGCAGGGCAGCCTGTGCTTTTTATTGATACTATTTTGGGGAACATATGACTTTTTGATAACAATATCCATTACATACTACAATAATAGCGATAACAAGTATCACTAGAGATGAACATATAAAATATTTCAGGGGGAAAAAGTACCATCAGTGAGATAAGACTTTTTCTCCTAATGACTATCACCAAATAAAATTCCAGTAGAACAGACAAGACACCTGGATTTCCAGCGGGTCATCAGATTCAGAATTATGGCTCACTAACTGCAGTAATGATGAACCGCAGGAACGTCAGACGTTACGTCCATATTATGTGAGCAACAACAGGGCCCATATTAACCAATCTGAAACTGGCCCTTGTTATCACATTACTTATAAATAGAGATTATAATTATTCATTAGGGTTACAATTTGTATAGGAAGATGGAATAATTATAATCTTATGTAAGCCCCTATTTAATTTGCATGCACAAAATTGGTTGGCGCATTTTTTTTATTATTTTTTTTAAGTAAATCTCTGTTTTATTAACATTTTTCAATTTTTAACATACAGATAATGATTTTCAAACAATAGCCATACAGAATAATTGGTATCAAAATCTCAGATTCTGAATAATGAGTCACAATTCTCAACGCAGGAGTGAGTCTGCTAACCTGAAACATATGAAGATTGACATGTGTGAGACCCCGGTCTATCTCAAGGGCCTCGGATATGTGCAATGATTTAGTCTTAGGTATCCAAGCAATTCCTGCATAGGAGGTGGTCATGCCCCATAATAGGGAGGTCCCCCAATAAAGGGGGTGATGGCAGGGGGAGGGGAGGGATAATTGTAAGGAAAATAGGGAAAGGGTAGGAGGGGGAGGGGGGGCTGGCTGGGATGAGGAGTATGAAGTATGGCAGAAAAGTAGGAGTGGATGGAAGCATGAGAGAGAAAAAAAAAAACTAAAGAAAGAAGAAGGACGGGGAGAAAAGATGTCGGAGGAAGAGATACTAGAGTAGAGAGGAGGTCGGTCTGATCCTGGGCCTATCTTGTGTCTGGTTGGTCTCAGTAGCTATGGCAAGCAGTCAGAGGTAATAGTGGAGAGGTAATAGTATTTCAGCCATGGGGCCCACAATTTAAGGAATTTGTCGTGGGAGAACTTGGTCCAGCTAATCAGTTCTTCGAACCTCACAATTTGGTCTACTTTGTTTAACCATGTTGAGATAGGTGGGGTAGACGGTTGTAGCTAATGTAAGGGGACAATTGACTTGGCCACCTCAAGGAGATGGGTAGTTAAATCAGTCTATGACGGAGTGAACTCAGGTTGTGGGATAGTGAGAAATAGCATTTCAGTAGTCAGGGTCACCGTCGTAGAGGACACATTTCTTACAATAGTCTGCACCTCGGACCAAAACGACTTGACTAGATCACACAGCCACCAAATGTGTAGGTACAATCCAATGTCGGCCTGGCAGCGCCAACATAGGTTTGTAGAGGAAAGTTTGTGGGCGTGAAGCCATTCTGGAGTCTTGTACCAGCAGGCCAGCAACTTATAGTGCATCTCTTGGAGCCGTACACATGTGGAGAACCCATTGGAGTATCGGAGCGCGGCAGAGACTTCCATATCAGTAAGTGTCACTTGAAGGTCTCTCTCCCAAGCGGCCAGGTATGTTGGTTTCGTGAGGGGGGGGGGATGACAACTCTATGAAGCGTTTACATGAGGATAGTTTCCTCAGCAGTCCAGATTTAGAGAGTAGTACTTTTTCAAATCGGGTTGGGTCTCTGCCCATTTTGGAATGTGTGAGGAGAAAAGTGGTACATCTTTGGAAAAGTAGGAAATGCGTAACTCTTCCATTGGGTATGAGGGCCTGCAGGGCCTCCAAGGAGAGTTCTGAATGAAAAGATCTCCTAAGAATTTGCCTCTGAGGTGTTTCCAGAAGTCGTCATATGTCGATCTGTAGGAGGAGTTAAGATAGGGGAGTAGATCAGCTGGGAATACTTTAGAAGGCATGGGTAGTAGCACGTGTCGCATCTCCTTCCAAATCGTGCAAGGTCCCTTCAGTAGTGTGTTGTCAAACGAAGGGACATTCCGAGTTTTATCTGGGAGCCATAGTAATCTCCGTAAATCCTGACCATGTAGTAGTTCCGCCATCTGACTAGCAATTTCGCATTTCGTTGGGGACACGAGAGACAGCCAAGTGTGCAAAAGGTTAGCCTTATATAGCTATGTCACATCTGGTAGTGCAATGACTCCTCTCTCTCTATGTTGGATGAGAAGTCTTTGCGTGATACATGCGGATTTCCCCTTCCAGAGGAATCGACCAAACAGGGACCAGAGAGATTGAAGGAAGGTCGATGGCAGGTGAATAGGTAACATCTGGAGAACATATAACAGCCTCGGAATTACATAGACCTGGAGAAGGTTCTTCCTCCCAAACCATGAGATGAATGGCAGATCGTATGATCGGAGTAGGTCCGCATAGTCTCGTAGGAGAGGCACATAGACGCTTAGAGAGCGGAGGCTTTCGGAGTAAGTTTGATTCCTAGGTAAGCGATATGATCTGACTTCCAGGAGTATGGGGAGTCTCTCTTCGCCTGTCTCAGGAGTGACTGGGGAAGGTATATGCTCAAGGCTTCCGATTTTTCAAGATTAACCTTATAGTTCGAGATCTTGCCGAACTTCTCAAATAGATTAGTGAGATGTGGTAGGCTCTCTACAGGGTTGGTTGCCAGGAATAGGACATCGTCCGCGAAGGCCACAGAATGGAGACAGTTCTTTCCTACCTCTAGTCCTCGGATGGACGGGTGCTGACGTACCACCTGCAGTAGTGTCTCTAAGGTAAGGATGAAGAGTGTGAGGGAGAGCGTACACCCCTGACATCTCCCATTCGTTATGTGAAAAAAGGGTGATAAGGAGCCGTTTACTTTAAGTTTAGCATAAGGCTCAGAGTACAGCGACATTATTGCTTTCACAAAGCCCTCCGGTATGCCAAAAGTCGTCAGTGCAGTAGTCATAACTCCAGCTAACTCTATCGAATGCCTTCTCGGCATATACGCTGAGAAAGACTAGTGGTAGCTTCGTCTTTTGGGCTAGTTCAATGGCATGAAGCAATCTGTGAGCGTTGTCTCTACCCTCTCGACCCTTTACAAAACCAGACTGTTCTTCTTTGACTAGTTTAGGGAGGAAAGACTGCAGACATAGAGCCAACAGTTTGGCCCAGATTTTGAGGTCCAGATTACGTAGAGATATGGGACGATAGCTACTACATATCGTAGGATCCTTACCCTCTTTACCTATCAAAACAATGTGGGCTTCTTGAGTGTCTTTGGGCAGTGATCCCCCTGAGAGCAAATCATTACACAGCTGAGTGAGGTGAGGCAACAAGACCTCCCTAAATTTTTGGTAATATATCAATCGGAGACCGCCCGGTCCTGGGCTTTTGCCAGGAGGGAACGTTGCAAGGACCTTTTGAAGCTCCGCGCTTGTCACAGGGGTCAGCAGTTGGCTCGCTTCATCTGGGGACAATCTTGGCATCCGGAGAGTCTCTAGAAAACTGGAAGCTAGTGAGGGGCTGGCAGCTCTCTCCTGGCTCGTATCTCTAGCTCGGAGGTTGTATAAATCCGAGTAGTAAGCTTGGAAGGCTTCCGCTATGGCCGGTGTAGTATGGACTAGTGCCCCTGCCGGGCTTTTCACTTTCTCAATATGTGTCTTTGCTTTAGCTTTTTTAATCAAGTGTGACATTAGATGACCTCCTTTGTCTACATGCGCAAATCTCATTTTGTAGAACAGCAAGTGTTTAGAGGCCTGTCGGTGCAGAATACACTTCAATTTTTCTCTGAGGGAGGACAGCTCTGACTGCAGAGTGCCCAACCTACTTCGCTTGTGTGTTTTTTCAATCGCAGAAATTTGGGACAGCAAGGAGTCTCTTTTTCTCACGCTCGTTTGACGGCTGATGCCTTCGCAATCAAGAGACCTCTAACATAGCTCTTATGCATTTCACAGACCGTGCTAAGGGAGACCTTTGGGGTGAGATTCAGCGTGAAGAATTCCTCAAGTTTCTCTGTAATCTCAGCCGTAATCGTGGCATCATCTAATAGTTTGTCATTTAGTCTCCAGCTCCACTGGCTGGGGGTCAGTTCAGGAATTGTGAGACTGCAAGAAACAGGTGCGTGATCCGACAGACTAATGCAGCCAATATGTGCCGAGTTTGAGAGCTGAGCGAGTCTTGAGGAGCACAAAATGTAGTCTAACCTCTGGTATGAGGAATGCTTGGCCGAGAAGTGCGAGAAATCTTTAGTCGTGGGATGGAGTATTCTCCACACATCAATCAAGTGCTACTCCTGGAGAAACCTATGTAGACTACTAAGGACTCTTTGGGAGATAGCCGACCTACCCGTCGAGGAGTCCAAGATAGGGTCCATCGTCAGGTTCAGGTCTCCGCCAAGAATTATTTCGCCAATAGCAAACGACTGAAGGTCCTGCAACCTCTGCTTCAACCACGGGAACTGTGAGTGGTTAGATTCGTATATGTTCGCAATCGTTACCGTTTTCGAGGCTATTGAGCCTCTCAGGAACAACAGTCTACCCTCTGTATCCGAGTATTGGTGAGAACACTTAAATGGCACAAAATGGTGAATATCAATGGCAACCCCCTTAGACACTGAAGTTGGGTGTGAGTTGAAAAACCACTGATTGTACTGTCTTTTGGGAAAGGAAGGTTGTCTTCCAGCTTTAATGTGAGTTTCCTGAAGCAGCACAATTTCAGATTTCAATTTCTGGAGCAACCTCAGGATACTATGACGTTTCTGTGGCGTATTTAGCCCATTAACATTAAATGTCGTCACAACGACGTCCACCATGGTTACTACTTCTCCTTTTGCCAATAAAGATATATAGGTAGTGTCAGCACAGCTACAAAGATTAACTTCAGGATATTCCCCGAGGTTGTCCGATGAGAGTGAGGTAATCTAATCTCCTACAATAAAAGAGAATCAGAAGAAGAGATGGGTATAAAGAAGTCAAAGACAAAAGATAGCTAAAAATAGTAAGAAAGGGGAGAATGGAAGAGAGCGAAAGATATGGGAGGCGTGGGGGGGGGGGGGGGAGTGCGGACGGAAAGACTAGGATAAGGAATAAGGGGTTCACGAGTAACAGTCACCAAAAACCGGAAAAAGAACAGTGAGCTAAGATTGAGTAAAACAAACCAGCGGGGGGAAATAAAAGATCTGATCGTCATACATGCCCCTCCACTCTCCTTGAGATAGCTAGGGATTTTGCGAAACAGTAAGCTAGTTAATGATACTAAGTTAGGTAGAATTGAATTGAATTAGATTAAATTGAAAAACTTGAGGAGCACTATAGGAACATTTTAGGCAAGATATACGGTACAGAATGACTGGCTCACCTTCACCAAGACTGCACTATATCTCAGTTAGTTATGAACTGAAATAGTGGAAAAAAGTACCACTGGCCTCTCGATATACGTGACCCAGCCATGGCGGAGAAGTATGCAAATAATGTAACAAGAAAACTCAATATATGTCTCTTTTAAAACACTAGTTTTAAAAGAGACATATTGTCCAACAGATAAGGATACGGCCCCAGTAGCCACCGATGCCAGCAGGATGGTATGTAAAGCTATACTCCAGATCTTCTCCTGGCCTCGATACCCAATCACTTCCCCATTCACGGTAGGTCTGGTGGACGGATTCAGGTCGCAAATTTACGTCCTTTAGGTGACTTGTGTCTGGAGCTTGAAGTAGTGTGGGTCAACTCATGGAAAGTCGGGAAGTCCGGTAGATTCGGCGTGGTAAGCCATGAGGGTATGTCGAGAGGCTCCATATTCAGCTGTTTCCATAGGGCTGGGAGGTCTTGAGGCGTATGTACTGTGCAGCGCTTTCCTCCACATGTCACTGCCAGTCCAAACTGGTAAAGCCAGGCGTATTGGAGCCCTCTGGCTCTAAGCACTTCCAGAAGTGGTCTTAGTATTCTCCGCTTGGCTAGGATTGACGGTGCGACATCTTGGTAGATTAGTATCTCATCCTCTCCTATCAAAATAGAGGAGCGGCTCCTCACAGCAGCGAGGATAGCCGCAGTGTCTGTGTAAGATAGCAATCCGCAGATCTCGTCTCGGGGAGGGGGGGGGGGAATCTCCTGCCTGCGGTTTTGGGCGGAGTGCTCGGTGAATGCGCTCAATAATAATAGAGTCAGCTCTATCTCGGCCTAGCAGATCTACAAACAGCTGCGCTGCCATTTCGGAAAGCCCTTCCTGCAAGTACGTTTCAGGAACGTTCTTTATGCGAATATTCCTCCTTCGGCTGCGATTCTCCTGATCTTCTATTAGTACTAGCAAGCGGTCAATGTAATCCTTATGTAAAGCGAGGTGGGCCTCTACGGAGGAGGAGTGGGCCTGCATGCTGGAATGATCTGTCTCCAGGTCTGAGACCCTGAGGCCTACCTTTTGGATCTCAGATTTAATGTCCGCAAGTTGCGACAGCACCGGACTTAGAGCCGACGCCAGCGCCCGCTGTAAAAACGATTTAGATATAGTGGTGAGACTGCTGTCTGTTCTGTCTGTGTCCACAGCACTCTCAGCCTCCGAATACTCCTCAGAATTGGCGCGGCCGGGTTCCGGCGCCATCTTGTGTAAACTCTGAGGTGAGTGAGGTACCTTTCTCCTGAGAAATTTTTGGAGATCACCTTGGTTTCTGTTCGTTTTAGTGGTCCCCGGGGTCTCAGTCCCCCGTTCTCTGCTGGTCTTGACCATGTTCTGTTCGTGCAATGCTGTCGGAGAGTGGGTTCGGGCTGTTTGTTAACAGAGCTCTACAGAGAAGCGTCCATTATGATTCGCGGTCAGACTCCGCCCCTGGTTGGCGCATTTCTGTGATTTTGGCATTTCTTTAACACCTGCAAATATATATGTGTGGTATGTAGATTTTGTTTACAGGGGTTGCTTGATAATGCACTTTAGCTGCAAAGTTTACATTTGTGTGCAATTTTTGCTTGTAATCTATGCTGCAAAGACGTATGAAAGTGGTTGTATATATGAAAAATTAAATTGCATTTTTATATATGGTATGCCGTGTACTCTAACTGTTTGCTGTAAGCAGGATAGATATTTAACACATTGATTAGATAACAAAATATTGCTCGCTTTCTTTTTCAGTGTTTTTGAGATTACAAGCTCTTGTTGATGTTGGTGGCATATATAAATTGTCTACACCTTGATGTGTTGTGTTAGCGGATATACTCATTGAATATGAATTTTAAGTGCAAATATTTTTTGAATTCATTTTTTCAAAAAATATTTTGCATTTGTCACAAAGATGCTTGATGGATGGGTTATCGATAACCCTTTGAGAAAAATGTCAGGTTGTCTACTTTCAAGAAATATATAGGGTTTAGAGGTGTTCTTGCTTTTCAAGGTGTGTAATCCCTACATTTTATAGGGAAACATCTTTTTTTGTTGCAGATTTTGCTGCTTTTTTGAGCCAAATCCAAGAATGGCTACAAAAGGAATAGGGAATATATAGAAAATACTTATACTTCTACCTCAATCTAGCTCAATCCACTCCTGGCTTTGGCTAAAAAAAAAAAAAAAGCACCAAAACCTGCAACAACAAAAAAAGCTGTGTTTCTGCAACATCGGGCCTTAGCCTAAAAGCAGATTTTTGTTCTTTCAAGTTCTGGTGATTTTACGAAGATATGTGCAAGTGTTGGATGGCCTAAGTGATATGTACAATATGAACACTGCACATGTTGAACTGTTACGAAACTGGTACTCACGACTGGAATCCAGTGGCCAGATGGAAGAAAGCCAGGCGCAGTTAGATGTTGCAGAGTAGTAGTCCGGGGTGTGGCTTGAGGTGTAGATCACAAGGGTAATACAGAAAGGAGTAGGAACAGTCTGGGAAAGACAGTTCAGAGGCACTGGAGACTGGAAACAAATCACAATAATCAAGCAATGGTTGAATTGCCTCATGGATATAAATAGGCCCAAACAGGAAACAAGATGGCTTCAAGTTGGCACACATCGGTCATCTTGGTTAAGGGCAAATCCTAGGATAACACAGCAGCCTCCAGTGGTGAGGAGTGGAAGCGCACTACAATAGTTCAGAGTGAGAAACAGCAGCCACTGGTGGTAAATTAGAAAAATACACCAAGAGTCTGACAGTTGAACTGTTATATGCACCACATCCCCTAAAAATAAGTTTTTGTTTGGTTTACACTTTTCACATCTAATATAAATTTATATGCATGTTTTTTCATAAGTCATACATTTTAAATGAAAATTGCTTGAAGGTGCCTGTTTCTATACAGTACCAAATGACAATTTGCAATGCTGTGGGTGTCTACTTTCAGAAAATATATAGATATGGAGGGTTAGTATGATTTTTTAATTCTGTAATTTAGCTTTTTTTGTACATCTGAAAAGTCTGAAAATTGACCTAGCTACCGGAGGTGCAAAATGTCTGAAAACCCCTGACAGTGAAAGGGTTAACATCAGGTCTCGGATAATCCTAATTATACTCACGTCAGTTACTTTCTTAAGTTGGCATGAGATACTGAGATATGACATACATGAGATAATTATCTGTAGACTATGGGCATATCCACCTAAATTTGGTAAAATCTGCTGTGTAAGGTGGTCACACATTAACATCAGATGCTACAAAAATAAGCTGAATCTACCTATGATCTGCAGAGGAGTATCTCATGTGTATGGCAAATTTTACACTCTTGTATGGTCATGGAGCATCTCTTTAATTTATAACTTAAAGGGGTATTCCCATGAACATAACCATATCTATATTTGTAGATAACTTAAAGTTAAACATTTTTGTAAATATAAGTAGTTAAAAATTCTGCAGAGTTTTAAAGATTTTCTCTATCTTAGTGATGACAGTCTGTTGTCTTGATTGGTTGCCAATGGATACGACCACAAATGGAGAAACTTTCTATGACCTGGGACTTGTCAGGAACCCAGCCATGATTTTCTAATTCTAGCTGGGTTATCAGGAGGGACACTACATGTATCAGAAGATATCCCAGCCACAATAAGGAAATCATAGTTGATTTTTCTGACATTAGGAAGGTAATGCATTCATGGTCGTATCCACTGGCAACAGATCAAGACAACAATCAAGACCACAAGATATTTAGAGAAAATCTTTAAAACTCTGCAAAATGTTTAATTACTTATATTTGCAAAAATGTTGAACTTTTAATTATCTACAAATTTAAAAATGGTTATGTTCACGGGAATACCCCTATAAGTTAAAGTTATAACTTCTTATAATTTTCAGTAGATGGCACATTATCCCATACATTGCTTGATTTTTCTTACAGGACAATGCATCAAAGTTGCTTTTAGCTCTCATGGAAAGTCGTCACGACAGTGAAAATGCAGAAAGAATTCTGATCAGTCTACGACCCCAAGAATTGGTAAGCAGCTCTTCTTATTAAATTCTTTTAGAGAGCTACTTAAATGAGTTGCGTGCCCTTCACTTGTTACATTTTGGTGTACACTGCATTGTTAAAATTACCAAAGTCATAACATGTGACATTGTAATGTAATGTTATGTAAAGCTGAGTTTTGCTAGTGGTTATGCCTCACGGTTCTAAGAAAGATACCAAATTGCGCCTTCAGGTTGAGGCCCCATGTTGCAGAAATGCAGCTTTTTTTGGTTTTGAGCCAAAGTCAAGAATGGCTACAGAAGGAATGGGAAATATATAGGAAATACTTATACTTCTACCTTCTGCTCAATTCGCACAAAAAAAGCTGCATGTTCGCAACGTGGGTCCTCAGCCTCATGGCTGCTTTGTTCACGCACCCTTAGAACAAACAGGTACTGAAAGCTAGAAATATTCATATACACCTGGAGACCATTAGCAAATACTGCAGGACTCCACCCATATAGTATCCCACCTGTCAGCAGGAATAAAGGTGCTAAAGTGCATATTAAATAAACTGTATCAGGTCCATTGATGTCCTTCATTGCTGTTTGAATTTTTCTGCATGTGGAATGAACGGCTGCACAAAATGTAATAATACAGCTCTATTAACCATTTTTCACTGGTAGTTTGGCATCTGTGTAGCAAGTAACCATGGGGCCCCACTTTACCATGATCACCTTGAGCAGCAAGTTTAGAACTTGAAAATTGTATGATTTTGGTCTTCTGTAGACACAGGAATAATGCACACAATGATATCACAGTATAGGGATAATGCACACAGTAATATCACAGTATAGGAATAATGTCCACAGTGATATCACAGTTTAGGGATAATGCAAACAGTAATATCGTAGTATAGAAATACAGTACAAGGATAGAGGACAGACTATACAGATAAAAGAAGCTGTATCTCAACAGTAAGGCCTCATGCACACAAATGTGCGCATAAGTCGTTGACATTCGAGTATCATTCGAATTCCCCCTTGATTTCAAGGAAGAGCCTTGGCCTGCACACTCTTTTATGTGCATGAGTCCTTATCTAGGGCAGGATACAGGAGTAGCTGTGGCCCAGAGGCCTCAAGCAACAGACATAGCACAAAAACCATGGGTCAACAGGTAAAAGATGATAGAAGCCATAGACCAACAGGTAACAGATAATAGAAGCCATAGGCCACCAGGTAACTAAAATCATAGGCTCACAGGCAACAGATAACAGGAGCCATAGATGGACAGGTAAAAGTTAAGAGAAGCCATAAACCGACAGGTAAAAGAGAAGAGAAGCCATAGATTGACAGGTAACAGATAACAGAAATCATAGGTCAACAGGTAACAGAAACTGAAACCATAGGTCACAGGTAACAGAATGAGAAGCCATAGGTCACAGGTAACAGATATAACAGATATATACAACATGACTTGCATATAAACAGGGCAGACAAAGCCTTCGGTATAAAACATGATCAGGTAAGTGGACACAATACATACAGGCAGATAGCAATTGTCAGGCGGAATCCGGTGAGAACATTAAGTTTTTTTTTAAAAAAACAGGAGCACACACAGATGTAACCAGGCAGCTTGGTCTGCAGGGAAGTCAGAGTGTCAGCGTTATAATATGTTTAAACTATTTGCTCATTTTTCTTTAATCTTCATTTTGTATAATTTTGGGGTGACAATTTGGGGTTTTAGAATCAATCACTAGTTTTCCATAGATTTGTGAAAAATACCCCCCTTTACTTATCCCACACATTTTTATAATGCCTCCTAACTTCCCTCTATGGCCACCACGCAGTATACTGGACCCCACACAGTATAATGCATTCTTTACAGATCTCCACACAGTAAAAAGCCTCCATTACTAGCCTGCATACAGCATAATGTCCTCTTTTCTGGCCCCCACACAGTATATTGCCTCCTTTATTTGTCTCATTAAATATACAGCACCCTTTACTGGCCCAGACACATTATTCTGTCCCATTTATTGTCCTCAGTAAGTGCCCCCATATACTGGCCAACCACAATGACATATTAGGTTACTCCAGCAGGTAATGGCTAATATTCACTTACCCAACCCTGCTCCTGTCTATGGTCTCCACTTGCCCTCCAGCCTGTTGCTACATACTACGTCCTGATGCTGAACAACATGAGGACAGAATGTTAGTACTTTGTTCAGCATTCAAACATAATGTGTGACACCCCCTAGAGACCAAAGAAGAGGCTGTCATGGGCACGAGGCAGGGATGGGTAAGTGAATATCAGCCATCAGTCCCCTAATCTCTCAAGCCCCATAGCAGCCACTATGGCTGTTAGAACGGTAGTTCTGCCATTCATTCTATTTCTAGAAGTGTTAGAAGAGTATTGTATAAAGTACAGATCTTGCAGGCATGATTTAAATGTATGTAGACCAATATATAAACTTAAAGTTGAAATGTTTTAATTAGGTGGATGTTATCAAGAAGGCTTATTATCAAGAGGATGAAGGAGACAGCTCTGATGTGTCACCAAGTGAAGTTGGGCATAACATTTACATCCTTGCTTTACAGGTGACTTTCTTTTTCATATCCGTTTTTCCCAGTAAATAAGCTCATAGTGTAACGCTGTGCATACACTGTTAAGTCAGTAAATAGTGCAAAAGGATCAGGCATGTTAATGACTTTTCTGTGACTGAAGATTACTTTCATTCATTTGTGGTTGTCTTGGCAGCATAGATTTCTTTAAGACTCATAGAAATGAATAAGGATGCTGGGAGGTTACCACAGGCAAAAATGGGTACATGGGCAAGCACGACCCTGTCCTGAATGCACCAAACAGTTGATTTTATAGATTATAAATAGATTTTCTTGCCAGTAAGTTAGAAAGGTGTAAGTGGTCTAGAGGAAATGTTGGTGGTGACAGACTCCCTTTAACAATTAATTCGATAATAAAGTAGCCAAATGAGTGAGGTCCAACCAAGCAAAATTGATTTGATTAAATTTGATCAGTTGTTTTACGGGAAGTTAATTTACATATCAGTATATTTTTGGCATATGAGAGCAAATCCATACAGACATGGGGAAAACATACAAACTCCATGCATATGTTGCCCTTAGTCAGATTCAAACCCAGGACCCTGGTGCTCAGGACCGGCTCCAGGTTTTGGCGGGCCATTGGGCGACAGAGTTTCTGCAGGCCTCCTGTTAGGAATGGTAAAAGTTCCAATTGGTTACATCCAGTGAGTGCTGGGATTCATAAAGAACATCATATACACTTTTTCTAACAACAACAAGATGGAGGAAAGTTTCCGTCTTGTTTTAACATTGCAGTGAATGGTAGTCTGTTTGCATCTGTCATTCTGACAGAGCAACACACTGAAAAGTGTGAGTCTAGCCTTACTTGTACAGTACTGTAAGCACTGCTTGGATGTATATAGCAATATAATTATCATACATATACAACATTAATTATAGTATCAATACACTTTTTAACAAACCCTTAAAAAAAATATATACAATTTAAGGCTCCGTTCACATTGTGGCTTCTGTTATAAATGCAAACCACTACATAATGTTTGCTTTGTCTCACTGAAGACACCACCTTTACCCAACAGATCCTACTGAGTTACAGTGGGGTCTGCACAGAGTTATCACATACTGTGACACTGGACACTTGTAATGAATCCTCATGATTCAGATATATACAATCAGTAAAATTACAAGCACTACAAGTCCTAGGGCAGACCAAATGCACAGTGGAATGTGGACAAACTGAAGACAACAGCTACAGAGGGATTAGAGGTCAGAGAGTAAAAACAGGGGTTTGACAGGGGGTTGTGGACAGACAATAGCAACTATAGCCAGGCTATTTGGTTATTTTGTTAATAAAACTGATGTTTTCAGCTAAGCAGTGGGCCACCTTGTGACCGGAATCTGCCTCAAAAAATGCCTCACAACTCTTCCATTCATTTCAGTGGTTGTCAGATTTTTTTTTCCTGTAGCTGATTTTTTTCAGCTTGAGGGAAAAGAAGCTTCATGATCTATTTTCAGGCGGATTTCATCTTTGTAATGAGTGGGTGGCAGAAAAAATGCTAGCGACTGAAGATAGGTCTTGGGTCTTGACACTTCTTTTTTCCTCTAGCTGAAAAATCTGAGGAAAAAATCTGCAACTGACTCTAACTTAAAACAATGAAAAATTTGAGAGGCATATTTTGATGCAGATTTTGCCTCAAAATCCACCTGCAAAAAACTCAGTGTGAACATACCCAAAGGGTACATGCTCTGGCAGTCGCATGCAGTCAAAAAGCAGCCTGGGCTCTGCAGCTAATGATCACACAATTATACTATAATCATGTATTGTGGGATTGGTCAACACATGCGGCTACCGCTATATACATGTGCACCCAGAACAGTATATCTGTTCACCTGACCCTGAATGCCCCTCATGGCTTCCTGCGGCTCTGAACACCTAGACTTGTGCTGGTCTTTTTATTCTTCCTAACTGGGTTGAGACAATGATTGATCTCATGCAGTCCAGGAATGCTGAGTCAGTAGGTCAAACCATGACTCCTCTACTTTTCTACAGTCCGACCCCTTCATAAATAGCTCACATCATTCACCCTCATGACAGAAGCTCACTAGCAAGAGGATTCTAAGAAAGGGGTGCATCGGCAGGGGTCTCTGAGGTTATAGCTGTTGTGTGAATGAACATTCGCCTTTCTTATGTATGGCCAGTTTTAGTCATTCACAGGGTGAGGGATAGATTTAGTTATTTAACACATGAGATCAGCAATTCTACTACTTGCCCTTTCTACAGTATACAATTAATGCATGTTAATTTTGTATCTTGTTTTTGTGTCACCAAAAAGGCTCAGTCCTTTCTTTGTGTTTTCAAATATTTCTATAGTTGGCACGTCATAACAGGCATCTACAACATCTATTGAAGCCTGTCCATAGAATTCAAGAGGAAGAGGAGAGTATCTCTACTATGGTAATACTAGCTATATTTGTCTGCCATGTGTAAATGAATATTAATGTGTCTAATCATCCACCTATTGTTATCAGTTTTACCCCTTTAATGTCTCCACACTTTCATTCGCATGTCTTACTTGTCTCTATTTCACAGACACTTTTTTTTTTTATCGCTGTTCATTTACAAATACACTTGTTTAAACACTAGACAGGATTACTCAGATTTGAGTAATTGAATATGACAAGTTACTAATGTAAATTGTGAGTCCAAGTGTAAGAGAGCCCTAATTGCCAATATTTATCAGCACCAGACTTTGCAGGTGTATTCTATTTCTTTAAGTCAATGTACTGGTTAACTATGGTTATAAATAAATAAAATTCACTAGTGCTGTAAAGGCTTAGTCTTCTCTGTCATTTGGTGAAATACAAAATTGACGCTAGATTCACACCCGCGTTCGGGTTTCCGTTCAGGGGGTACAGTTTAACAAGGATTAAAATATTTGTATTGGTTTGTAAAGGGAAATGATCATCAATGATTCAGATAGATTCATTTACAGAGCTTGAACATTACACAGTACTGTAATGATTTCTGATAGTCCTGAAGTGTGCCTATCACTTGGCTCTTTTTCTCTCATTTGGCTGCCTTGGCTGATTCTCAAAGGTCACCTCCAGCAGAATTGAGTTAAAGAAAGCATGTCAACTTTCAGTTGCCTAATTTTCATATATAGTTGTTTAGAGATTTCTTCTTGTATGCAAAAGTACAAAGACTTATTCTTAATATTTTGGATAATATAAATTACAAATTTTTCCATGTAGGATTGAATGTGCAGCCAATTCAAGAGCTCAGAATGCTTAGTATTAAGCATTGTGAATTTATCACGTATTCCATATTTTCTTATTTACCTGGTTATTTTAGACTTTAAGAATTAAGAGAAAAGAAGGCATAACAGAACCCTTTAAATATGTTAAAGTTCAGGGAAATGTTTTTAATTAAAAAAAAACACAAGAACAAGGTGCACTCTAAATAAAGATGGAGAGTCAATGCAATGTCAGGAAGTATTATTTTACTGAAAGAGAGGCTTAGAACAAACTTACAGCAGATGTGGTTGAGAAATCTGCAGTAAGTGAATTTATACATGCCTGAGATAAACACATGTCTATCCTAAGATAAAAAGGCAATCATATAAGTGCAAACTATATGGACCATGGGGTCTTTTTCTGCCATCAATCTTCTATGTTTCTAAGTGTGTATATATAAATCTTATTAATGAGCTTTTCATGTTACGTATACTAGCTCATAGTGTAATGTTCACTCATAGTGTATTGTTCACTCACGATAACTGTATATGTTTCTGCATTCTGAAAACTTCAAGTGAACCTGTCAGGTGACTGTGCTGTCCTAACTGAGAGCATAAAATGATAGAGGGAGCAATGCTGAGCTGTGTACTATATAGGTTTATATGGATTTGAGCAGGATTTCTGAGTTAAAAGCAGAGTAAACCCTGACAGGACTCCTAGGAGAGGCAGCGAGAGTCACTAACCTGCTCACACACACAGATTGTTTACCCTGCTTACCCTACCCACACATACAGACATTGATACAACAAGAGCTGTCTATCACTGACTGGTGTGGGTTGGATAAACAGGACTCTCAATTTCTCTCCTAAAGCTGGCGATATACATTAGATTGTTGTCGCTCATCAGAAATGGTTGTGGTTGATTGGCGCTTTAAACACAGGAACAAACATCAACTAAACAATGAGCATTTTAATTACTCCAGACACTTGGAAAATTAACATGAAAGTCGTTCAATGCTAATAAAGTGCTGAAAACAATAAATGACAGACACTTCATGGGTGGGTGTCAGTAGTACAAACACATGCCGACAATGCAAAAATCGCCCACACCTGTTCCGAAGGTGTTGGCATATCTACCTGGCACAGGACTCTTTCAGCTGTGTTGCTTCAAAAGAGGAGGTACTAAGGGAGGAGGCATGAGATGTGACCTTGTCTCTGGGAATGAGCTAGCGTGCTCAGAGGGCAGCAATTCTTTTTATACCTTAAAACAAGTGTAAAAGTATAATATGGCAGCAGAACACGGTAAAGTGGGCGTTCATTCATTTAAACAAGGCTGGAAAGGTTTGTATGAATGTATTCAACATAAAGATCAGGATGTGTAAATGTCTGAGCCCATTCTAAGTCCTATGTTCATACGATCCTATCACCATAGAAGGATTTACACTGAAATAGAAGTTTAATCAACTAATTAATTGGTTGCTGTTATGGTTTGTGTTATATGACTTTCATGTAGGAAAGTTGCTGACCCCTGTTCTAACCCATACACAACAGATCACAGCAGACAGGATGCAGAAAAAAAAATCCAACACAACAGATTTTGGTTCTGACTATATTTCGTTGATGGTTGACTGTATGGGACAGAATATAGGTTTATGTATGACCAACCAGCAACAAACAGTCCAAAATCTGCCACTTCAAGTGTATGGATTAAGAGTCCTGTCAGGATCTGCTCTGCATTTTACATAGCAAACCTGCCCCACATTATGCATTGTATCACAGAACTCCGCTTCCTTACACTGCCATCAGATGCGACAGATGAAATTACTTGACTGGTTCACACAGGTTTGGAGAACATTGATTTCCTGTGGCTCCCGAAATAGTTTTTTTTTATTTATCTTATAAATAAGCATATAACATGACAATACAAAGAAAGTATGGACATTGCACTAACTAATAGTTTTCTCCCTGCATATTCATTTAAAGGAGATGTAATATTGGGTTATTTCATTTGCAGCTCAGCCTAAATAATAAACAGCTGACACAAATGTTGAAGTCAAAAGCTGCCCCAGTAGAGGAAGAAAAAGAAGATCCTCTGATATACTATGCCAAACATACTGCACAGATCGAGGTACTGTAAGCATGTTACTTAGGAATACATGGAGTGTAGGAGCAGTCCAGTTCTGAAGAAGTTATATCTCACAATATGAGTTATGGCCAGAAAAGTGGTCTGAAATGATATAAGTACTATATATCTTACTACCCAGTCATCAGATAACATTTCTCACATTAGATTTAATTATAGAGAAAGTTTCAGCAATGTAAAAGTGAAAATAATAGACTGTATAAATTGTGAGAAAGATGCAGCTTCAGTTTTGCCTCAGGCAGCAGTATGTTCAACTCCATTACCGTACACATTTATTTTACACATTGCCAATTGCGTAAATACTTTTATGAGGTTCCTTATGAATTATGTGTGTTTGCTGTTCATAGATTGTACGTTCAGACCGAAGCATGGAACAAATTGTGTTTCCTGTTCCAAGTATCTGCAAGTTCCTCACAGAAGAGACAAAGCACCGAGTATTCACTACCACAGAGCAGGACGAGCAGGGCAGCAAAGTTAGCGATTTCTTTGACCAGTCATCTTTCCTTCATAATGAGATGGAGTGGCAGAAGAAACTGCGAAGTATGGCCTTCTCAGATAAGCTCTTAATATGGTTTGTCATAGGAAACGTACAGTTGTGTGGTTTCAGCACTTGTTATAGTCCTTAAACCGCATGGATAAGGCCCAAAATGTCTTATACTATGAAAACAGATGATAATAGGCTAACTGACATCTGTACACATAGTGCTGGCATTTAGTCCTTCCTTTAGCTAAAGCAGTTCTGTGAACAGCATTGTTTGGGCTAGACCACAGCCATTAAAAGCTCATCAGAACCAATTTTCACATATTATGCTGCTGATAAATGACAAAATGTGATGAAACTACATCAATTTAAGAATTTGTGTTTAAAAGAACATGCATTTTAAACATACATTCTACAAAGGGAAGAACGTCAACACTGCAAAGCTAGATAACGCTCTATGTTTTTTACCTGTTATCTCTTTACCAATAAAAGCTTAAAATGCACAAAGAAAAAAAAGAATATGATGTTAAATTTACAGATAGTAATATTACATTCATGCTGCACGAACACAAAAAAACAGGACGGTGTCCCATTATAGTGTTAACAAGCAATGAGTGTACATGTAAGAATAGAGATTTGACAGATAAAGGCAAAATTGTGGCAAAGTCACAAAGTAAAAGTAAACAGAATGCATGTTTGTCTTAGCTGGCACCATCTTTCATCTTTATAAATTGGGGAGGTAATACCCAGCAAAAAACAAAGAAACAAAAAAATAATTTTTTACAAGAGAATATAATTATGCATATTTAAAAGTGTGTATGGATATCTATCTATATATATATATATATCTATATATATATATCTATATATATATAGATATATATCTATATATATATATACTGTATATATATATCTATCTATCTATATATATCTATAGATAGATATATATAAATATTTTTAAAAAAAATCATACTCATTTAAAAAAAAAATTATATTTGTCTTGTTTGTGTTTTTTTTCTTCAGGTATGCCACTAATATACTGGTTTTCACGTAGAATGACACTTTGGGGAACCATTTCCTTCAACCTGGCAGTTTTTATTAACCTAATAATAGCCTTTTTCTACCCGTATATAGAGGGGACTTCTATGGGTAAGATATTTGTGAACACTCAATAGAGCAGTTTTGGTACATTTTGCGTTTTTTTTTTCCTCTCAACAGATCCATATACAGTAGCATGGATAAGATTTTTCAATTACATAATAGAAAGCGCTTTGAGTTCAGGTGCATTCATATGATTTCACTTTTATTTATATAATCAATTAATTAACGTGGAAATCTTTTTCATTATTCTCTACAGCAGCACTAAGCACTGGATGAATCAATTGCATGCACTTGAACTCGGAGAGTGCATCTTTCTATTTTACAATTGAGACATGGAACTATCCCTAATTACTTGTGTATGTCTCATCTAAGTAAAGATTTGTCAATTAGGTTGTACTTCCTATTATAAAATAAAAAGAACAAAACTTAAATTACCATATTTTTTTGGACGATAAGACATATCCGATTACAAGATGCAACCCAGCTTTGGACGAGAGAAATTGGGAAAAAATATTTCACACTAATTTAACCTTCCCTGTTGGTCAAATGGAGTAGAGGGTTCAGTGTCACTAACAGGTATGCTAGGGAAGATAAAGGGGGTTAATAGCTATCACTTAAGGTACACATACACAAAGCACCTTTGATGGCCTCCACACACTATAATGGAGCATTAATGGGCACTATACTGTGTGTGGGGCACAAACGTGGCAGCATACTGAGGGGACACCCTGGAGCAGCCGAGAGAAACATTCACCTCCTGACTGCTGCCCTTTTTAGCATTAATACATTACAGTAGACTCAGCAGAAATAGGTAATCAACCCTTCTGCCTGCACAGGAGCATAGTTATGTTACTCCTTTGCACGCTATTGTAATGCATTAATGCTAAAAGGACAGCGGTTGGGAGGTGAATGCTTCTCCCAGCTGTTGTCAGTATTGGAGGCAGGGGTCCAGAAAGCTTGTGACCGTGGTTGGACCACCAGGTGCCCTGCCCTAAATTGATCTGATAGGTTGGTGAGGGGCAGGGAGGAAGAGAGCTCCACGCTGCACATCTCTTTATAAGCGCTTGTCCCAGTGATTAAGTAGGCAATCGGTTGGGGAACAACCCCTTATGGACCACTCTTGACTATAAGACACAGGCACGTTTTAGATTTTTCCTTGCTAAAAAGTGCATCTAAGATGACATGTACACGCACAGATGTTATTCGTGTGCCGCCCGTGCTTCTGCAGCCCCAAAAATGGACAGGAATAGCACCGGTCCTGAGTTTTGCTCACGACTCACTGCCCCATACACCAGACCATAAAAATACACGGTTGTGTGTATGGGGCCATAGAAATGAATGGATCAGTGTGCTAGCCGTGAAAACCATGGCTAGCACACTGACTGTTTACACGGTCGTGTACATGCATGAGGCCTTATAATCTGACAAATATGATAAGATTCTATGTTATTTGTTTTCACAATATATTTTTCTATATCTTTTAATGTTTTTTCTAATACAAAGTTCCAAATCTCATACATATCAAACATTCCTGGTGGCCCAGCCTCCTTCATTTTTTTGGTAAATGAATAGCTTTGGTGAATATAAGAAACTTTGTAATACATCTCAAAGGAAAATGCTTCTCGTATCAGTTCTTCTCCTTCCTGCTAAACTGCTCAATTCACTGCTCAGTGTCATCATCACTGATAGACTGCAATTCATAGATGTCTATGGAGAGGGAAGAGGAAGAGGAGTGAGTGTCAAGCAGAAAGACACCAATGCCCTGGAACATATAATAATAAGATCTATCTCACCAGCTTTATTCACATCTAAACTGTTCAGTATTGCTGGTGGTCTGTAAATAAAAGTAAAAAAAAAGTTTTTAAAAGTAAATAAAAAGGGGCCGTGTCTAATGCTCGGTTCGAGTGGATGTGTGTGAGCTGAGCTCCACATAGAATCCCATCATCCTGTCCTCACCCTGAGGCCTCGGGGCCCTTGTTGCTTCAGGACACTTTCCTGACTGGTGACCCCTCTCTGGGAGCAAATTTGGATTGTTGGATCTTCCCTGTTGCTTCCAGGCACGACACAGTGGCTATCTTTCCTGCATCAGCGCTGAGGTACAGCACTTGTATTGGATCGAGCGCTCCCATATCTTCCTATCCCACACCTCTCCTCTAGGAATGCGGTCCCTGAGGACTCTCTATAACCCAAAATAGGGTGTGGTGGCCCTGTGTGCCTGCTACAGGAGCAGGTGGCCTGGGGAGACACATATCGGCACCATAATTATAACGGCTCTATAGCCCGTGGACACCTCTGTGGCCCTGGCCACATTACTTCTACTGTTGTGGGGTCAAACTGACGACTGAGACTGCCCTGCATATACAGGTCACCAGCTTTTCCACTGGCTGTTCCCCTGATAACACCTACTGGCTGTACAGACAAGTCTGCATCTGAGAGACTGACTACTGACTGAGTCAATATTGTGATGCTCCTCTGATAACACCTACTGACTGCACTATTCCTCCTGTGGATACTGGTTCCTACTGGCCGTCTGCTAACACCTACTGGACGCACAAATGAGCTTGTCTCTGGGGGACTGCATTTTGATTCCAATTGCTACAGGCAGGGCCTCTATTTTCTCCCATATTTGCTGTTGAAAGAGCTCATCGCATCCCGGCCAGACCACTTCCTCAGGGTATTCCCCCAATATCACTCCTGGCTCGCCTTATCAGCAGCAAATATCAGAATGCAGCCTTGAGAGCGGCACGGCAACTTTGAGAAATCAAGTACAACGCTACTGTTTCCATCTTTGCGGACTTTTCTGCTGCCTTGCAAAAGACTCGTGCTACTTTTGTCAATGTGAAGTGATGACTCAGGGAGCACTCCATCCATTACTCCATGGCTTATCCTGCACAACTCCGTATCATCCACAAAGATAAAACCAGGAGGCAGAAGATTGGCTGAAATTACTACCTCGATCTGCTCAACGGTAGTCTTGAGTATCTGGTTGGATAAGGGGCCCTCCTGGCCCAGTTTTCTGTTTTATATGTTATACTCTCTATTACTGACTGTGGTCTTTATATACAGTAGGTCAGGTGTGCCAGACCATCTTTTGGATGCCGAGGTTATTTAAACTTGCTATTTGTTCTTTGAATCTCACCTCAGAATACTTAATGTTTCCAAAGTAGTGCTCCAATACTGTACCATCTACAATGCACTACTTCCCCCGTTTCCCCCACATGTATTACTGAGGCTATTAAAGGATCCGTTCCTTGTAGTTTTTCTACCCCTTATGGGTATTCATACTTGGTTACGTTATTTGCTGCAAAATTCTGTGTATCCAAACAGTCCCAGAGTTGTTAGCTTTGTCAGGTTCTAAGGGTTATTTTTTCCCTGCTGATAATGACCTGATAAACCCACATAATGGCATCCATTGATTTCATGGAATGTACAGGGTATAGGCAATTATTTTCTCCCACATAAGATGCTGTGTTCCTGATCTGGTGTGCCTGCAGGAGACACATCTCACCCCCGACACCATTAGACAGTTACAAAAACCGTGGGTCCAGTGGGCTATGCATTCAACCCATACTTCTCATTCTAGAGGAGTAGGATTTCTAGTAAACCATAGGTTTTCGATGGGAGTCAGGGTTGATGGAGTCCAAGCTCTATGTCATTATCAGATTGTATTTACTGCCAGCGTCAGACTTGTCAGTTTTGCATGCTGCCACTCACTTTGCTGCCCAGTTTCCTGCAGCAACATTGCTTTGTGTGAGTGAGTTCAATTAGGTGTTAGACAGCTTGCTGAATAAGTTTGTTGCAAACCCCTCAGCCCCTGTGCCCTCCTATCCTACTCCTCTGGCCCACCTTATACTAAAATTAGGTTGGCATGATTTGTGGTGTCTTAAAGATCCCTTAGCTCAAGTGTAGCTAAGGCAATTAATACAGTTGAATGGCCTTTCCTTCTTTAG
The DNA here is from genome assembly GCA_947044405.1 of Leptodactylus fallax. Classification (NCBI taxonomy): domain Eukaryota; kingdom Metazoa; phylum Chordata; class Amphibia; order Anura; family Leptodactylidae; genus Leptodactylus; species Leptodactylus fallax. The sequence continues at coordinate 4,019,700 of CAMRHE010000183.1, forward strand.
GTTTTAAGGAGTTTTGGATTTGGGGACTCATTTGCTAAATGGATTAGACTTATTTACCAATTACCTAGAGCAGCACTCTCTATTAATGGAGCATTATCCCCATTGCAGGGGGACGCACTAGGGTCCGCTGTCATCACTGCTGTTTGCATTGGCAGTGGAGCCCCTCGCTATCATTCTCAGGACAGACCCATTATATAAAGGGATAACTATCGGTACCCGAGAGGAGAGAACGGCCCTATATGCTGATGATCTTCTTTTGTTTATGTCTGATCCCGTCCAAACACTTCTGCCTTGAGCACTAACTGGTCCAAGTCGTCATACATGCCCATTACTATGCAAGTGTTGGCTAATACAGGGGAATATATTTGTGGCCTTTGAGGAGTGAACACCTGTAAATACCTAGGTATAAACATCTCCAATGACCTTCACAATTTTCTGAATTTAAATGTATATCCGCTCCTTGGTCATTTTTGAGCCAAATTTAAAGTGTGGGTAGCTCGGTCCTTATCAGTCGCTGGGCGGATAAATCTTGTTAAAATAGTGGTGTTGCCCAAATGTTTGTACATTCTAAAGCACTCGGCTGAGGCAGTACTGCACACGTTTTTCACACAATTGGACTCCTTACTCATTCCCTTTATATAGGGAAACTCTAGGTCCAAGGTACTTGACCTAGGCCTCTCGACATGGGAGAATGGCACTCCCTGACCTCTTTTTATATTATCTAGCAGGCCAACTCCAATACTTGAGCTCATGGTCTAGAAGACCACTACCCAGTCCGGAGGTACATCTGGAACACTATTTTGAAAAACCGACTTTATGGCCAGTACTATACAGACCACACCTCTACAGAGGTAGATTACTCCCTCTACATAAACTGGCAGGACATCTGGCAGCAAGCCAAATGAGTAGCATCCTACACTGATATACCCGCTGAGACCCCACTGTGGGATAATCACTGACTAACTGAACTCTCTACTCACCTTGATGCTCGGAGTTGGGAGCAGTTTAGGATCTTGTCCCTGATTGACGTATATGAACAGGGCGCTTTTAAATCCCCGAGCAATATATGCAATATTCTCCATACACAATTCAAGATTCTTCAAATTAGGCACACCATGTCCACTCAATTCCCACAACCACAACTACACATTTCCAATTAGAATGTCATTGGTGTACTTAGGTCCCAAAGGTCCCCATGGTTTAATCTCAGGCTTATACGGTCATCTCATTCAACTTAAAGTGTCCCATATAGATGCACCTGCCCTAAGGAAGTGGTGCATGCTCATCCCCACTCTTACTGATTGAACTTACTCGGATCTTCAAGAATCAGCACTATATGTCTCTCGTCTTCCAACTTAACAATAAGTTGATACAAGTCTATATTATACATCAGAGTTATCTGACCCTGGTCCTTTTGCACAAAATGGGACGTTTAGAACACCCCAGGTGTTTGCAATGCCCTGCCTCCTATTCCGATTTCTGCCACATTATGTAATCAGAGATTTTTGGACAGAGGTTGTGGTTCTCTTGTTGGACATCTTAAATTCAACTGTTCTGCTCTCCCCTGAAATTTGCCTCTTTGGTAATTTAGATGAAGAAGTATGGTAACACCATCTCAGAATCTTTTAGCGAGAATCTCTATTCTTAGCTGGAAAGGCTATCGCCTTGAGATGGATGGCCCCCTGTTCTCCTTCTATGTCAATGTTGAGAAAAATGATTAATACTATTCTACCATATAATCAAATGGTGGGTAGGAGCTGTCCCCAAAGATTTCAGAAGGTGTGGGGCCCTTGGTGTAATTCACCATTGACCTTGTTTACTGCCCTGTACAGCCCTTAGCTCACTTATCACTTAGGTGGGAGGTGTTGTTGAGAGTATTCACAACCTCTGTTACCATTCTAATATTTACAATATGTTGGTTATATTGTTACACTACTATGTACAGTTTAATTGGAATTGCCCTTTGTTTGGTCTCCTTTTCCTTTTTATATCCTACACAGACCCTGATGAACACTCCATCTTTCTAGATTATTTTGCCTCACCTTTTCTTTTTTCAGGATGGTTATTTACTGTCTGGTTTTAACATGGACTTTGCAGCACTGTTTGTTCTATTGTTTATGTTCTTTTATACTTAGTTTTTAATTCCTCTGTACCTCATCTGAGATAAGACTTTTACTGTCTATTTGCTACTACTTGTATTGTATACCATGTTGTACAACTTTTCAATAACACAAGTTTTTTTTGTAAAAAAAAAAGTATATAAAAAAGCCCAAAAAAGTATAAAAATTCAAATAACCCCCCTTTCCCTAGATCACATATAAAAATAAATAATCAAAAATAAACTTAAACACTTTTGGTATCCCCGTGCTCAAAAATGCCCAAACTATTAAAATATAAAAATATTTATCCCATACGGTGGTTTGACTTTAATTAAAAATTGGCACTAGAGGAAGTTTTTCTTTTTCCATCAAGGAGAACCTATTTGTATATTCTTTGCTCAGTACTGCTAAAACCTGTTGCAAAGCTGCTAGAAAAGTGTGAGAAATATTTCTGCTTCTTGTAGCAGCACATTCTCATGTCTCTTTTCACCCACTGGAAACCATTCTATCTCTCCATAAATTTCTATGTAACTTGATCCAGGGGAGGACATATCACCAGCATGTGCAACTGCACAGAGGCCATGAAGGAGGGGGGGCCCTTCAAGCTAGACATCTGTTCTGCAAGGCTGCTGTTTATCTATCTGGCTCCTGTAGAACCTGGGCAGAAGACATCTGACACTTACCTGCATCCTATGGGCTAGCAACATGTGACAGGAAGTAGTAAAATGATTCCTGCTACATTGCATAGAGATCAGCTTGTGCAGGGAGTGGAGAACAGCTTCCTACAATCAGGACAGTGCAGCGAAGGAATGGAAACATACACAAAAGCTAGCAGTTAAATCTATCTATATATCTATCTATCTCATATTTATCTACTGGGTTTGTTTATCCGTGTGTCATATATAGATATCTATTATCTATGTGCATTATTTACCTGGATTTCTATCTCTAACAATATCTAGTGTTTATCTATCTGCTTATAGGTCTCCTATGTGGTTCACATATCTAAAATATCTGTCTAATACTTCATATCTACAAATTATTCTAAGTGTATGTTTACACATATGTGTATTGTGTATACACTTTACATATATGGTTTGTATACATGTTTCCATGCAGTTCACATTTATATATATATATATATATATATATATATATACAGGGTGGGCCACAAGTATGGATACACCCAGATAAAATGGAAGTGGTTGCTGATATCATCTTACCGTTTGGGGCATATTAGTACATGGGAGGGGGGACACATTTGAGGCCGGGTGACGCCCATGGCGGCCATCTGCAAAGCCGCCATTTTGGATTCAACTTATTTTTTTTCAATGGGAAGGGGGTCATGTGACACATCAAACACATGGAGAATTGCACAAGAAACATACGTCAAGTGCTTCGCTGTGGGCTCTTAGTAAATGCTGCCAGGACAGCCACTGATGTTTTGTCATTGGTGACAGTTTTCATACGTCCAGTTTTGGGCTTATCCGACACCGAACCAGTTGCACGAAATTTGGCGAGAAGTTTGCTAACTGTGGCATGGGAGATGGGTGGTCTCATAGGGTTTCTTGCATTGAATTCTGCTGCAATGACCCGGGTACTGCGTTCACCAGACATCAACACAATGTCTGTCCGCTCCTCGTCGGTTAACCTCTGCGACATGTCAATGGCTGTAACAATAAGAAACATGTCAATAACTCGATAATGAATAAAGCTACGTTAAAAATGAGCACACCATTGTTTTTATTGTGCAATTCACAATAACAGTCATTTTGACCAGGGATGTCCAAACTTTTGCTTGCCACTGTCTATCTATCTATCTATCTATCTATCTATCTATCTATCTATCTATCTATTTATGTATGTATATATATATATATATATATTTATATATAGTACAGATGCAGAGTTAAATGAACTAAATGTTTGTTTCATGCAACAGTAATGCAATGAAAAAGTGTTAGCGTCCTATGATAATGGCGTAGTGCACAAACTTTGCTACATCCATGTATTCTTATTTCTGACAGAGGACAAGTGACCTGCTTTACTAGAGTTGCACAGGGGCCCTTTACTTTCTGTTTCCCCGGATTTGTGTATGAGTCTCCAGTGAAGACAGAACTGAGCAGTCAATTGGGCAGGTTATCAGCTAAGAAAGGGGCCAATAAAAGGAGACCCAAACTTTTTACCCTGAGGATATGTGTTGCAAAGTTTCTTATATCCACCTGAATTATGCACTTACAAAAATCTACTGGGAAGCTAGAAGAAAAATCAAATGGTGGAATTTAAAAAAAATGCATTTGTGCCATTTTCTTACAGGTTTTTTACCAAATTTATATAGTTTTTGCTATGTTGTAATATCTTTACAAAAATTCTAAACTTTAAAAAATGTAAAAAATCTCTTTCAATTATTATGTTGTCAGACCCATAACTATTTCCAGTTATGGTGCCGTGTAAGGGATTTATTTTATTGGGGCAAATTTAGTTTGTATTAATACCATTTTCGCAAATGTATGCCATTTTGATCACTTTTTCTTCAGTTTTTTTTTTTTTTGGAAGATGAAGTGTCCAAGAAAACAAATGATTTATTCATTTGGTATTTTTCCTATTACAGTATTCACTATATGGGATACATATTTTTTATAATATATGCATTTATGGACACAGGAATGCCCAATTTGTTTGTTAATTTTTGTTTATTTTTATATGTAATCTAGAGAAACAGGTGATTTATAATTATATTAATTCATTTTCAATACGTTTTATAACTTTTTAAAATTTTACTTTAATTTTTAGACTGATTGCTCATACAGTATACTGCAATTTAAAAATTGTATTGCAGTATATTATAAATTCCATTCACTTCTATTACAATAGTAGCTCTACAGTGACAGGCCTGGGAGTCCTCAGTAGGCTTCCAGCTGACATGGCAACAGATCTTCACTTTCCCAGATAATGTTCCACAGAGTGGCAGTCAGGACCACTATGGAGGCGCCCACATGCCACTGTCGTTTAGATGCCTTGACTGCAGTTGACTAAGGCATCTTAAAAGGTTTTTTTAAACAAAGTCGAACATGCAGGACTTTGTGTAGGACGAAAAAAAACAGCTTCACGGCGCAGAGGGTGCAATCAGACACCCACACATTGCTTTAAAAACCCATAGAAGTGAATGGGTTTTTAAGCAATGCATCTCAAAGATTTCCCAATACATTCCCTATCCTTTTTTCCGACATTTAAGTCGGATTCGCGGTGGACGGAGTGCCGGCACAAGTGTGAACCCACCGCAATCTGTGCCTTTAGCGATCAACACCCACCAGGTATTCAGAGGACTCATATCCTGAGCCCTCTCCTTATCAGCTTAGCAACACCATGATGTAAGAGTATGTCTTGGGTCATTGAGGGGGGTTAAAAGGACCTGTAGCCATGCAAATGGTATTCAAGTTATTTGCATGTTTACAGAGCAGGAACTGTTTGCAGACTGAAATATAGTTGTCAGAAAAACTTATTGATAGAAATCTGTGCTCTTTCTTTGCTTAGGAGTCCAGTGCAGTCTCATTCTTTGATAGGCAGCTTTCTGTGTACAAGCATACATGTAGAGACAGTTGTCAGTCACTAAGTAGGACTGCTCACTGGACTCCTAGGTATTCAGTGTACAGGCATTTTATTTAATAAGTCATGCTGAAATTTTCCTACAAAATTATATAACAATCTGTTCAGCTCCTCCTGTTCTATAAAATACTACTGGCAAATCAAGTTACATGTTGCACATCTTCTCGCTATAAATAAATTGTAAAAAAGCATTTTTTAATTTAGTTTTTTCATTTTTTTTTCCTAGGAGTATTGGATTCCCCCCTTATCTCTCTCCTTTTCTGGGCCATGGTTTGCTTCTCAGTTATGTCTCTCTTCACAAAGCGTTATGGTCTGCGACCACTTATTGTAGCATTGATCTTACGTTCCATCTATTACCTGGGAATCGGCCCAACACTATACATACTGGGAGCTTTAAATGTAAGGCTTTGTATGCTTTTTACTCATAAAAATACATGTATATAACAAGAAGTGCTATTACCTTTTTTAAGTGTATTTCATACAGCAAATACACAGAGCTTGAACAAATTTTCACAATAGTTTACTAATAGTGTTCTGTCCTTGTGCTAGGAACAGATCTGTTAAAAGGCACCTTCCTTTTATGAGCAATTACATTTAGGCACCAGCAAATCTACCCCATAATATAGGTTACAAGTTTAAAAGTACTCCTATTGATAGCAAAATATTTTCTGTTGTACCATTTAGCTAAAACACTATGTTTTGTCAATCTAGATCCAGCTACAATATAATTTCCTTTTTCTTTAAATGTTGGTGCATGAACTATTGTTAATTTTCTTGTACATACTTGTTTGAATGAAAAACAGATACTAACATCTTCTAAAATATAAACCTAACGTAGACAATAAGGCTGACCTCATATACTTCCTACCTTCCCAAACCTGCTGCCAGACACCTCAGTGGCTTATATTCCCTGAAAATAGGATTGAACATGTTGAATTCCAATGGCTTGATTCTCCTTGACATCTGTCATTGGAGGAGAGTTACTGTAGGATACCATCATACACATTAGATGTTTGGCAATATCCACAGTAATCCGTATGTTCATCAGACATTTACCTACCACAGACAGAGACCTTAAAGGGGTTATCCCACTTAAGCAATTTATGCACTATCTACAGAATAGATGATAAGTTGAAGATAGGTACTTCTGGCAGTCCCATTGAAATAAATGGAGAAGGAGCACTGTTTTGTGCCCACCGCTTTTGTCAGACTGATGAACAAAAACTGTTCAGTTTTTGCAATTGGTGGGGGTCCAAGTGCTTGTACCTTATTCTCTAATCTGTAAATAGGGGATAGCCTGAATTCAATGATAAAGAGGTGTGTCCAAATACTTTTCTACATATAGTGCATCTTGCGACAACTTAATTACTGACTGAATCTGTATTTTATGTGCTGTTCTTTTTCTAAAATGTCTTAGGCTAAGGTCTCACATAGCAAAATGCAGCAGAAAAAAATGTGGCAAAAATGCATTGTATTTATTTTTGCAGTGTTTTCCACTGAGTTTTTGCTGCGTACTTCTCTGCGCTTTTTTCTTTCCCTAATAAATATATAAGGAAAACTCTTGCAGCCGGGGCCCCATGTGGCGTAAACACCTCAGTTTGGCTGTTTTTGCCACGGCGTGTTATCGAATCCCATACACACATAGCAGAAAAATATCTGCAGCGAACACGCTGCAATTTCCAAAACCGTTGTGGTTTTGGAAATCGCAGGATGTCAATTATATCTACAGAAACGCTGGCGGTTTCCCTATAGATATAATGGAAGAACTTTCTGTGAAAAGCGCTGCAGTTCGCTTCGTGCTGCCTTAGCCTAAATTAAATTTCATTCAATTTGCTGGTACTGTTAAATACACTGTGTTTCGGAAAGAGTTAAAAATGTTGCGTTTCCTCATTGTGAGTCCTTAGCCTTAGTCTGTTTTGTATGTAGAAGACTTTTACAATTTCTCTATTTTTTCCACCATTACATAACCCATGCTTTCTGCTTTTTTTTATTCTCAACAGCTGACAAACAAAATAGTTTTTGTAGTTAGTTTTGTGGGCAATCGAGGAACCTTCATCCGCGGTTATAAGGCCATGATAATGGATATGGAGTTTCTCTATCATGTGGCGTACATTCTTACCAGTTTTCTAGGTATCTTCGCTCATGAATTGTTTTACAGCATTTTGGTAAGTGACTGATGATTCACATATAGGCATGGTTATTGTTTTTCTCCCTCTTATGAATGTAGTTGGCTATAAGACCTATGGGTTTAGAAGTAGCAATGGTTGTGACTCATGTGTCACAGCTTAACTGCTTAAGATCTTTCATGTAGAGAGATCTATAACTGCAAAGTCATACTTTAAACTGTTCAGCATCAGCACTGCTATCACACAGGTCAGCAAAAAGTCTATTATACTGAACATCACTGCTCTAGCAGAAGTTGCATCACTTCTCCTTTTTTCCTGTAAATGCCTTTCTATTAAGAAATCCTAGTCTACTGTTCAAAAAAAAAGGTGATATTGCCTTTGGGACTTCATAAAGCTGCTGAAAGAAACAAAGTCATTAAAAGAGAGATACACATGGATGCTGAACTGAAAAGCACATTAAGGCTAAGGCCCCACGTGGCAAGTCGCAGAAAAAACGCTGCAGAGAAGACCTCATCGGAAACGCAGTGTGGTTTTTTCCTGCAGCATTTTTCACAGAAATTCCACAGAGTTTTCCTCTGCGGACTTTCTGCCTCTGTTATACCTATACAGAAACCGCCAGCGTTTCCGTAGGTATAATTGACATGCTGCAGATTTTTTTCTGCAATGTGTGGCTGAGATTAGCCAATTCGGTGTGTTTTTGCATTGTGGGGAACCGGCCTAAAAGGAATCATATTTGCAACTTTAAGGAATGAAAAGTAAGTTATATTTTGTTTTGGATTATTTTTAATTTACTGATATTTTAAAATAACTTAATTCCATTCTAATTTCCTTCACCCTAAGCTTTTTGACCTAATATATCGTGAAGAGACACTATTCAATGTGATTAAGAGTGTAACACGAAATGGGCGATCGATTCTTCTGACGGCCCTGCTAGCCCTGATCCTAGTCTACCTCTTCTCCATTGTGGGCTTTCTTTTCTTAAAAGATGACTTCATTATGGAAGTGGATCGGCTTCCCCAGGGTGAGTTGTAGAGGAAATAGTCTTTCTGCAGCGCAGGAGGAAAGCTATAGTATGTGATTTGTATTATAACATTGATTTGTATTATAACATTAATTTTTATACAAGACATTCTAAATCTTTTATTCATGAATGTTGTTTTTTATGCATTATAAATTACTGTATCTTAGTTTGTAGGGCTAATAAAAGTATAAATGTAATTCAATTGAGTTTGTTTCTCCACAGCCCCCCTCACTATGACTCAGACAATGGGATCAAACTCTTTTGCTGAATTTTGTGGAAAGGACCAACCTGACTGCACTTCTGAGATTACAGTACTTGATAATCCCGAAGGTGAATAGATTTGTATGATGATGATGTGGTGCAAATTACGGTTATAAATTTATCATTTGCTGTAGCCCAACAACCACATATACATTACACTTGCAGTATAGCTCTGTGTTTTTCCATTCAGCCTTTCAGTAATTTTCCCTAGGCACATTGGAAACTATTTATTTAATGGTGTATGCAAACTGAATAGAACCATGTAGAATTGTAAAGTGTAATGGAAATGCAACTTGTGTTAATTGCACAGGAAACTGACAATATATTGTGCAGAAACAGACATAGCAAAATATCCCTTTTTAATAATGCATAAGTTAGATTAAGTGAGTACATTTTTTTCATTATCATTATATGATGTATATTATATATTGTAATATGATATGTGTCTGATCCACATTCTCTAGACAGGCACTTTAGGCACATCAAGAGCACTGTAGTTGTGGTATCTAGACTGAACATAAAACTTATCATCAAAATCTTCAGCCATGCATTCCCTGTTGTTACTATTGTTGAAATGATCTTTGCGACAGAAATAAAAATTACAATATATTTATAAATTAAAACATTAATAAAATATTTAATTTACTACTATGTCGGCCATCTAATGTTTTTATTGAAAATTTTCCTTTATAAACAGTACTTCTGTTCTATCTGCTTATGTATAATTATATTTTATATATTTTTTTCTTTATCTGCTTGAAAATCTTTTTAGATAAGGATGATGACACAGAGAGAGCTTGTGATACACTTCTCATGTGCATTGTCACAGTCCTAAACCATGGGTTGCGGAATGGAGGAGGTGTGGGAGACATTTTGAGAAAACCCTCTAAAGAAGTAAGTTACATTTTATTGCACTCAGAACTTACCTCATTTATGTATTTCTTGCATGTTAATGAGAACATATTTGTGCCTTGCCAACAGGAATCCTTGTTTCCAGCTCGTGTGATTTATGATCTTCTCTTCTTCTTTATTGTTATTATCATTGTTCTGAACCTAATTTTTGGTGTTATTATTGACACATTTGCTGATTTGAGGAGTGAAAAACAAAAGAAAGAAGAAGTTCTGAAGACAACCTGCTTTATTTGTGGTAAGAAACAACAAATTTCAATAAGTGTATTTTATATCATGTAGAATGGGTACTTTAAAGATTGCCTTTAAAAATGTTCTTGGTAGGTTTAAAGCAACCTTTCCAAGTTTCTATTTTTGTTAACAAAAACAGCACAGAAACATGGTCAGATTTATCATTTAGAAGACTGGGATGTGAACATTATGTTGATTTTACTACCAAAATTGCAGAGTTTGATTCTAAGTTATTTACTGATTGCTGTATGATGTATATGTAATGTACATAATATATATTCTTTTTTATGTTAGACTATATCATATGCCATATATCTATATATCAAATATTTTTATAGAACAAGTCTTTTTACCCGATAAACTGCACTGACAGTCATGGCCTTTCATCAAACAAAATTACATTTGAGTCAATACATACGCATATGTTCTATTGTTTTAAATGCTAGATGCACTAGCAAAAAAAAAAAGTTCAATGCATCTTTTCAGCAAGTGCAGGAAAGGCAAAGGTACTGCGTAAAACATCTTCTGAGAGGAAGAGCAGTGACTTGCTGCACTGCTACCTCTGTAGTCAGATTCTAAGCAGCAATGTAACTATGCTGGACTATACTAGGCATTCAGTGTTAAAAGGTGAGACAACAGCAGCTAATTGTAAAAGCGGTTTCTCTAGGGCAGTGGTTCTCAAGCCGTGGTACGTGTACCCCTGGGGGTATGTTCGACTATCCCCAGGGGTACGTGCCGTGGTGAGAGCCCCAGTCCCTAATGGTAGTTTCTGGGGTTCCTCACCCACATTACTACTTAACTACTATTACCCACATAACTACTATTATATTCTGGAGTCTCTTCACTTGCTCCTTCGGCCTCCAGAGGAAAAAAAAATGCAGGTTCGATTGAGCCCCAGAAAAAAAATGCAGGTTCAGCCAAACTCAAAATTGTTAGAAAATCCCTATGTATGTGGGATTTTTAATTGTATTAATGTAGGGGCCACTTGAAGACATTATTCTGCATGGGACCCACTATGGAACATTATACTGTTTGGATGAGCTACTATGGGACATCATACTGTATGGAGGAGCCACTATAAGACATTATACTGTATGGAGGGGCCAGTATGGAACATTATACTGCACTGTGGGGGTTGTTAATTTACATGTGGACGCCATTATATTACATATGGAGACACTGTGGAGGACATTACACTACATGTGGGCACTGATGGGGCCATTATACTGAGTATGACCGCACTGACATGGGTGGCGCTGAGAGGGCCATTACATAATTGTTAGCAAAGGTACAAAACAAAGCCTTATTATTATTATTATTATTATTTAGAAGTGATCGCTACTTTGGGGGTACTCTGTTGGGACTCTCTCACTAGGGGGTACTTCACTTGAAAAGGTTGAGAACCACTGCTACAGGGAATGAGACAGCTCTGATCTTATGTTCAGTTCAGTATCTATCTGCCATCAACTAATCCTAAACTGCTGTTCAATCTTTCAAGTTGTGTGTTTGCCAGTAGCATAATGAAAACACTGCAGTAAGCACAGAATGATGCTGAGATGCTCTCTGCTTTTAGTAGTCACAGTGGTGGTGCAAATAGATGAATGATAGGATCTTTCTGCAGATAAGAGTGAATAAATGAAACAGAGAAATGTAAGGTAAGCTGTAGCATGGATACAACATAAAAAATACAAGATGAAAAAAATGACAGTTAGTGCAGCATTAAGCCAAATATATATACTAGTCCAGGTGTATCAAAGCGGAGTGCCTTTTTGTTTGTGTATAAGGCAGAAAGTGATACATTTTGTATGACATTTTGAAACTAAATATTTCTGACAAAAACAATATAATATAATACCTTGCATGCACCACATTTGGTTTACTTCAAAGGCAGGTCAGGTTGTGTGATTAAAAATGGACATTTTTTTTTTATTTTCAGCTCTGTTTGCAGTCTGGTTTCTGGGTGTGTCACATGATCAGAAAACAAACTTGCCTATTCACACTGCATTTTATGTGTGAGCAGGAAGCCTGTTTCATAGGAATGACTGGGGAAACAGGCTTCCAATTCAATGCAGAGATTCAATGCAGAGTGAATTGGCAAGTCTGTTTAGGGTTCATGTGATACCATGAAACTAGACCATCATAGGAGCTGAAAAAAGCCAAATGTAAGATTTTAATAACACAGCCAGACCTGCTCTATCAATAACAAACAAGGGTGGCAAACAAAAAAAATATTAACCGTGGGGGCTCTTCTTCTTTTAAACTAAAATCTCCTCACCTTTAAAATGCAGCAAATGTAACAAAAACAACATGCAACATTAGATGAATTTGTCCAAAACATACTGCAAATAAGTGACCAAAGATAAAGGCATGAAAAATGTGCAGTTTGATACATGTGGGTCAGTGTGTGTGATTAGTATATTGTATAGCAGAAAATGTATGGCAAGAAACATGTGAAAGTCCTCTTGAGGGAGGAATTGATAATACAAATGATACTTCTTAGTACAGCTTTTCTTTTCTTTTTTTTTTTGGGGCATCAAAACTTGATTGTGTATAAAGTATGGTATAGTTATGTTTCATTACGTCATTCACCATATGTATTGATTTGAGGGCCCTATAAGAAATAATTGTGATATGTCAGTGGTGCATGCAGCTGGCTTTGCTGTAATTGAGGATAGGAATCAGCTGACCATTTACGGTAGTCATTTTAGGTTTACATAGTATTGACTGTAAATGAATAAATATTGATTCATATATGTGGGACATTGTTCTTATTGCTCTTAATTTCTATATGAGAGGAAGAAGACCATTTTTGTAGCCAGGTGTATTTGAGGCCAACTTCTCCAGAGTTTGCTTGTGGCTGCTGCTTCTTATTTTATAGATGCCTGATATGGAAGTAAGAAATATACAATCATGAGAAAAGCAAAGTACACCCTCCTTGAATTCTATAGTTATGTCTCAGTGCATACAAAAATCTGGTCATTAGATCTTAAAAGGTCTTAAATTAAGTTAATTCAACCTCAGATGAACAACAACCCACGACAAATTACACTGTGTCATTATTTATTTAACAAAAGCTAGGCCAAAATGCAGAAGCATTTACTAAGGCCAAAGCGCATATAAAAATGCCAAAAATGCATCTCAACTTGGCGCATTTTTGGTGCACTGTGGAGCATCTCAGCCCCTGTGCCCCACTAGCCACTTTTTCAGACAGTGGGCAGAGCAAGGTGGGAATCTAGCTGGTCCATTGTGCTATTCAAATGCCCTTGATTAACCTACCATAAGCAAGTGTGACTACCTCTATGAAGGTGATGACAAATGTATCTGTATCTGAGTGTGGTAATAGTCCGCAGACACTGACTAATAACTGGTTGCGGAGTAGTAAATTCATGTTTTACTTCCAGAGGTGAAAGCACTGGCGGCCTGAGGACTGTCATTGTCACCTTGCTTAGTCAGTGAAACACTGATTCATTACAGCTATATGTCCTTACTTTGCAATTAATGCATGACCAGTAATTAAATCCAGCTACAGTGAAAGTAGCGGCAGCCGGGACTGAATGTGGCTATAGCTGTATCCAGGTACATTGTGTGGCACCAACCTGAGGCTGATTTTACACTTGCGTTTTTGTTTTTTTGTTTTTGCAGTAATGCCTAACAGATAGTATACAGGTGAGATGTATAGTGCTAACAGCCAGTACACTAGAGGTTTTCAAATTAATGGCTGGTAGTATATAGGTTGTAATAGACCTACCTAACTGATTTGAGTTTGGGCTACTCCCAAGGGTTCTAAGTAGCCTCCCTTGTATTTAAGCACCATATGGGGATCTGGACTATCGCAGTGAGCCTCTCTGAGTCGTCCCAGTAAAAGTGGCAGCTACTTATGTACCAGGGGGACACCAAAGCGCAACAACAAAGGGGCAGGCAAAACATGGTTATGTACAGGCCAAGTAGTTGATATCAGCAGATGTGGATGAGCAGACTAGTGCGGAGTCAGGGCAAGCCATAGTTGGTAACAGATATCAGACAGGCCCGGCATCAGCAACAGGAGGAAGCACACGGCAGCATGGAGAGGTCGGAAATGAACTTGTACAAAACTGGCAGCAGAACAGCAGTCCAGGAAAGACTTTACTGCCACATGTGTAGCAACAGACATCCTGGTTACTGAAACAGACAGATTTGGAGAAGGATCTTCATCTAGAGTAGAGACTCCACTACCCCAATTTGATGACATCCTAGCTTGAAGGGACAGCTGTGCACATAGTATTCTTTGGCACCACAACAAAGACAGAGGTTGTCATTGCGCCTATACTGGCATTGATCCTGAAAGAGTTACAGGCACTCAATTTGCATTGGTTCTTCAGGGACTTCAGGAGCCAAGACCAAAAATGAGTCTTGGAATGGGGATGCCATCCTTGGTGTGCTCTTTTTGTGAGAGATCTCTTTAAAGAGGACCTTTCATGTCTTCCTGAATGTGCAGTTTTCCCACACTGCCTGCTTTCCCAGTAAGTGCCCTGATGGTGGAGATATTGGTGCCATAAATTTCAGCACCGATATCTCCCCACTCTCAGAATGGCATTCCTCATAGCTCAGCGTATCCACCACCGGGGCACATACCAGGAAAGCCAACAGTGCGCTGAATTCAGCATTTTTGGCTGTCTAGTAGTATATAAAACCGCACATTCAAAAGGACATGAAAGGTCCTCTTTAAGGTGTTCACTGAAATGCTGATCAATATGGGTAGTCAAAGTGATCAGAGAAATTAAGAGCAGTAGGCAGGGCTCTTCCAGCAAGTTCATTTCTTATGTGACAAGGAAAAAAAAATCTACATCTACATCCCACTAAAATGAATGGAGGCTGATTTTAGGTGGAATTTGAAGCTGATTTTGAGATGGAATCGGCATCAAAATCAGCTCCATATTCCTGTGTGTGAACAAAAAAATGTACTGCATTGAACTGTAGGGGGGCAATGCTAGGCAGCCAGTCAGTGCATGCATCTCAGTCTTACAGTTGTTTCAGTAGTGAAATGCCCATGCTGATTGAATAGTTATTCTGATTTGGATTGTCAGTGACATTGTATGTTGAAGGTGGTTTCAAGTTACAATGGTACAGGAAAGACCATTTTATTCTTAAAAATATTGTAGCCCGGGTTACAACATTAGTTAGTTGAAGGACCTCTGTGCTGCATTTAATTCAGTACAATCCAGGAAATTATTTAGTCAAATTTGAAATTACAGATGTAGGTTTGTAATAATCATTATCTATCCGTAAATAGAGTTCATAATGCTGTCAACCCGCAAGCACTCCTACCAGTGTTGTATAATGATGGCAATATAGTTAAAATATTAATAAAAATAGTAAAATTACACTAGATTACTCATAGATCTTAATTTGCTTTATGATTCAGTCATACTTTTTTACTATGTCATTTCGATGTTGACAAAATTATGGCTGCAGTGTGTCTGGTTTCTCTTCCAATCTGTATTCACTATGAGGGCACATTTGAGTAGGTAACCTGTAAAAAATATGATATTCTTGTGACTATATATGGATAATTCTAATGCAGATTAAACCCATGACACACCCTTGTGTTCCAAGAAAGATAGTATATCTCAGCAATTGTATATAGTTGACTATGTGTCCTATTCACATGAATAGTTTAACCCATGATATTTAATAAATACTAATGAGCTATTCATTCATTCATTCATGTATTTTTACAGTGTCTAGCTTGATGTGAAATGTGTAGAAACAGAGAATTCTAAATAATAAAATAACGAGAGAGAATGAAATAAAAATAGGTAGCTGGTGCCAGGCCAAATAGTATTACACCTCTAGCACATGGCCACTTTATGGTCAGTATTTAACATCAGTATTTGTCAGCAGATGTTTCCATTATTCAGTCTTTTCATCTTCTTTCTTTTTATATTTTGTTTTACTAGTAATCAGTGGGAACCCAAGTTAATCATTTTACGTGAATACCTGTAGACCTTTATATTCTGTATAACAAGGAAGTAGTGCTTTTGAAGTTTGAGATTAAGTTTTCTCAGCACCCATTCGAGGAGACAGCCCATCCTAGCACAGGAAATCTCAGTTCAGGTTTGCTTTCCTTTGGATAGGAAGTGCCTGTGGGAGCTCAGAGCTCCCTCTGGAGATATTGGATTGTTCACACCCTTGAACTGAGGGAAGAACTGGGTCTTCTAAGCCGTATGAGTTCCTATCCCTTTGGGACATAAGTCTTTGTATGAAGCTGCCCAGGATAGTTTTAATAAATTGGTGGGCCTAGTGCAAAGGCTTCATAAGTGGGCCCTTCCATTACCACCACTTAGAAACACATGACCCGCACAAATTATAATGCGCCCTCAGTGGCCTCCACATAGTATAATGCCCCTTAGTGGCCCTCACACAGTATAATGCCTCTTTAGTGGCCCCATACAATATAATGCCCTTCAGTGGCCTATAAAACAATCAAATACCCCTGCAGTGGCATCACACATTAACCTGTCCCTCCAGTGGCCCCTCCAGTTGCCCCCACAGTTTCATGTCCTTCTCCTGTTGCCCCACAGTATATATCAGACAAAGAAAAAAAAAAACTAATACTCACCTTTCCCCATTCCCCTACTCTCTTCTCTCTCTGTAGCTTCAGGGAACAACAGGTGTGATGTAAATTACATCACTACATCGCATCTACTGCTCCCAGGACAATGGGAGCAGAGACAGGAGCATAATGGTGAAGCAGGGAGCAGACGGCCTGGAGGACACAGATGAGTTGGAGTCGTAACATAGCGAGAAGGCTCGGAACAGAGGGACAGGACTGTAAATGCAGGACTGTCCTGCTGTCCCAAGGGGGCCCCCTCTACCAAAGGGCCCAGTGCAAGTGCACAGTTCACCCTATGGTTAAAGCAGCCCTGGAATATTATACTGTCTTTAGGCCACTTTGGGACATTATAGTGTGTGTAAATTGGGAAGTTATACCGTGTGGGGGCCAAGAAAGGGGAGCACTATGTTGTGTGTGTTTGTGGGTGGATTCCAAATCAAAAGTTTGCTAAGGGGCCCAATCTTTTGTAGTTACGCCCCTGAGAGAAGTATATCTACATTGTCCACTGCCAGGCAAAAATGGCGCGGTGTTTAGCTGCCAATGTAAGGCTAATCTGAAGCATCATGGGATTGACAGCAGAGCAAAGATAAAAAGAAAAATAAATACAAATGTGGTGTCTGATCAGGATCTAAAAAATAAAAAGCTGGATTGCAGGGATATCAATGCAGTATACAGTGGGGAAAAAAAGTATTTAGTCAGCCACCAATTGTGCAAGTTCTCCCACTTAAAAAGATGAGAGAGGCCTGTAATAGACATCATAGGTAGACCTCAACTATGAGAGACAAAATGAGAAAACAAATCCAGAAAATCACATTGTCTGATTTTTAAAGGATTTAATTGCAAATTATGGTGGAAAATAAGTATTTGTTCAATAACAAAAGTTCATCTCAATACTTTGTTATATATCCTTTGTTGGCAATGACAGAGGTCAGACGTTTTCTGTAAGTCTTCAGAAGTTTGGCGCACACTGTTGCTGGTATGTTGGCCCATTCCTACACTACTGTTCAAAAGTTTAGGATCACTTAGAAATTTCCTTATTTTTGAAAGAAAAGCACAGTTTTTTTCAATGAAGATAACATTAAATGAATCAGAAATAGACTCTATACATTGTTAATGTGGTAAATGACTATTCTAGCTGTAAACGTCTGGATTTAATGCAATATCTACATAGGTGTATAGAGGCCCATTTCCAGCAACCATCACTCCAATGTTCTAATGGTACATTGTGTTTGCTAACTGTGTAAGAAAGCTAATGGATGTTTAGAAAACCCTTGTGCAAGTATGTTAGCACAGCTGAAATCAGTTTTGCTGGTTAGAGAAGCTATAAAACTGACCTTCCTTTGAGCTATTTGAGAATCTGGAACATTGCATTTGTTGGTTCGATTAAACTCTCAAAATGGCCAGAAAAAGAGAACTTTCATGTGAAACTCGACAGTCTATTCTTGTTCTTAGAAATGAAGACTATTCTATGCGAGAAATTGCCAAGAAACTGAAGATTTCCTACAATGATGTGTACTACTCCCTTCAGAGGACAGGACAAACAGGCTCTAACCAGAGTAGAAAGAAATGTGGGAGGCCCCGCTGCACAACTGAGCAACAAGACAAGTACATTAGAGTCTCTAGATTGAGAAATCGACGCCTCACAGGTCCTCAACTGGCAGCTTCATTAAATAGTACCCGCAAAACGCCACTGTCAACATCTACAGTAAAGAGGCGACTCAGGGATGCTGGCCTTCAGGGCAGAGTGGCCAAGAAAAAGCCATATCTGAGACTGGCTAATAAAAGAAAAAGATTAATATAGGCAAAAGAACACAGACATTGGACAGAGGAAGATTGGAAAAAAGTGTTATGGACAGACGAATCGAAGTTTGAGGTGTTTGGATCACACAGAAGAACATTTGTGAGACGCAGAACAACTGAAAAGATGCTGGAAGAGTGCCTGACGCCATCTCTCAAGCATGGTGGAGGTAATGTGATGGTCTGGGGTTTCTTTGGTGCTGGTAAAGTGGGAGATTTGTACAAGGTAAAAGGGATTTTGAATAAGGAAGGCTATCACTCCATTTTGCACTGCCATACCATACCCTGTGGACAGCGCTTGATTGGAGCCAATTTCATCCTAAGACAGGACAGTGACCCAAAGGACACCTCCAAATTATGCAAAAACTATTTAGGGAAGAAGCAGGCAGCTGGTATTCTATCTGTAATGGAGTGGCCAGCGCAGTCACCAGATCTCAAACCCATTGAGTTGTTATGGGTGCAGCTTGACCGTATGGTACGCAAAAAGTGCCCATCAAGCCAGTCCAACTTGTGGGAGGGGCTTCTGGAAGCATGGGGTGAAATTTTTCCAGATTACCTGAGCAAATTAACAGCTAGAATGCCAAAGGTCTGCAATGCTGTAATTGCTGTAAATGGAGCATTCTTTGACGAAAGCAAAGTTTGAAGGAGAAAATTATTATTTCAAATAAAAATCATTATTTCTAACCTTGTCAATGTCTTGACTATATTTTCTATTCATTTTACAACTCATCTGATAAATAAAAGTGTGAGTTTTCATGGAAAACACAAAATTGTCTGGGTGACCCCAAACTTTTGAACGGTAGTGTACATGCAGATCTCTTCTAGAACAGTGATGTTTTGGGGCTGTCATTGAGCAACACGGACTTTCAACTCCCTCCAAAGCTTTTCTATGGGGTTGAGATCTGAAGACTGGTAGGCCACTCCAGGACCTTGAAATGCTTCTTACGAAGCCACTCCTTTGTTGCTCTGGCGATGTGCTTGGGATCATTGTCATGCTGAAAGATCCAGCCACGTTTCATCTTCAATGCCCTTGCTGATGGAAGGAGGTTTGCACTCATGATACATGGCCCCATTCATTCTTTCGTGTACATGGATCAGTTGTCCTGGTTCCTTTGCAGAGAAACAGCCCCAAAGCATGATGTTGGCACCCCCATGCTTCACAGTAGGTATGGTGTTCTTTGGATGCAACTCAGCATTCACTCTCCAAACACGACGAGTTGTGTTTCTACCAAACAGTTCTACTTTGGGTTCATCTGACCATATGACATTCTCCTATAACTCTTCTGGAACATCCAAATGCTCTCTAGCAAACTTCAGCCCGGATATGTACTGGCTTAAGCAGGGGGACACGTCTGGCACTGCAGGATCTGAGTCCCTGGCGGCGTAGTGTGTTACTGACGGTAGCCTATGTTACGTTAGTCCCAGCTTTCTGCAGGTCATTTACTAGGTCCCCCCGTGTGGCTCTGGGATTTTTGCTCACCGTTCTTATGATCATTTTGACCCCACGGGGTGAGATCTTGCTTGGAGCCTCTGATCGAGGGAGATTATCAGTGGTCTTGTATGTCTTCCATTTTCTAATTATTGCTTCCACAGTTGATTTCTTCACACCAAGCTGCTTGCCTATTGCAGATTCAGTCTTCCCAGCCTGGTGCAGGTCTACAATTTTGTTTCTGGTCTCCTTCCACAGCTCTTTCGTCTTCACCATAGTGGAGTTTGGAGTGTGACTGTTTGAGGTTGTGGACAGGTGTCTTTTATACTGATAACAATTTCAAACAGGTGCCATTACTACAGGTAATGAGTGGAGGACAGAGGAGCCTCTTAAAGAAGAAGTTACAGGTCTGTGAGAGCCAGAAATCTTTCTTGTTTGTAGGTGACCAAATACTTATTTTCCACCATAATTTGCAAATAAATTCTTAAAAAATCAGACAATGTGATTTTCTAGATATGTTTTCTCATTTTGTCTCTCATAGTTGAGGTCTACCTATGATGACAATTACAGGCCTCTCTCATCTTTTTGAATGGGAGAACTTGCACAATTGGTGGCTGACTAAATACTTTTTTCCCCACTGTATATGGTAGTAACATGGAGAGTGATAGACCATCAGGTGAGTGGTGCAGGGATAGAAAAATGGTATTTTCAGTGGACTGCATTTTTAATCAGCATGTTCAGTAGGTGTTCACGAGTCAACATGTGGTCCTGAGATCCCACTGGGACGCTTTGAAATATATTGATGTATGGGAAATAAAACTGATCATTATACTATTTACATTTTTTACATTGTATGGCTATTAAATGTGCATGATCAGTGCTAGAACAATGAAGTAAATCAGAGTACAATATGAAAAAACCTAATTTTGGGAACATTAATTTGCTATAGACTTTTAAATAATGGCAAACCATCTGACTGTAAAATGATTAAATCTTTTCATTAGAGATGTCATTTTTCATACTGCAGTACTAGTGTTTCAGCTACTTTTTCCTGTTTTTTTTAAAAATACATCAGAAGACTATTTTCTGAATTGTGACTATGAATATTAACCCATGAGCTCCTGCTAAACATCACTTAAAGGGCCATCTGGGGAGCTAAAGAAAAAATCTCCAATACCCATGCTATAGTTATTCCCAGGTGCTCCATAGCTATTACAAGCTGAAATATTTTTTACAATTCTTCAAACTGTCACCCATGCTGCTGTATTTCTGCTATAGAGGGGGACTTGGTCTTTCAGTCCCGTCATACTCTTGTTTCCCCTGCATTACTTGTATTTGTTTATACAGCTAAGCCTGTCTGAACAAAGGTCCATGACTAACCCCATTAGTTTTAGGATTTGTACTGGACATCAGTGATCTTATGTCCATAAGGAATTGTTAATTTTATTCACCTTCTTCAATAGCTTGACTAAAAACCCTAGACTAACGTGGAGAAACACAGCTTTTGTCATATGGTGTGAAGTTGTGCCATTATGCTACAGAAGAAACTACACAACTTCCTGTATCGCGTGAATGAAACAATGCAACATGGGATACTGGATGATAAAAGATATATTAGTAACTTGTGCAGCCTAACAAGAAATAATGTAAAAGGTATATTTGTCTTCCTGGATTACTCCTTTAAATATTTTCAAGAAATAAGTTTAAAATGAGCAGATCATATGTAAATATCTAGTACCTTTTACATAGCGAACTGTTCAAGAGAAAGCAAAACACGCCAAAACAACCACCCATGCAACTGTAGCCAATCCTGGTTTGCAGGGGAAAAGTGATTACTTCCTACTCCATGGATTTTCCTGGATTAGTGTAAACATCACTCTCCAACATTTCAGTAATACCTCTTAATACTAGTATTCATTAGATATATTTCTTGCTAAAAGGTCATTTAAATTACTTTTACTTAAATTCTGTCATTGTTTGGAAATTAATAGCTCTTGTGGTAGACCAATCCACATACTTTTACTCCTTGACTATATTCATGATTAATCCACCTTTTCATGGAACTATTGTCCCTTCTCCATTATATCCTTGACAGACATGATACATACAATGTGGCTATGGTTTAGCCAAGTCATATAAGAATATTTTCAAATCTGTTAACGCGCTACATATGTGATCTTGGAGATCACATCCTATTAGTAGCTATAGTAACCTTCTTCGGAAAGTGGTCTAATGGGACAGGAATAAACTCATTAATGCTCTTTACCACTTGTTGACATAAAGTGCTTTTTTTTTCTTGACTATGAAGAATATTTTTCATATTACATTCATTTGTATTATCAACATTTATTAGATAATCGATATTTCGCTGATAGGAAACATATATTTTGGGGAAAAAAAGGCAACAAAATTGACTTTCGCTAGTCTCTCCAGTCCACGCTTAGATCCTTGGTTTGGAACAATCAGTGATATCCGCATCTTAACCATTAAAAGGTCATCTAGCTTCAGGCAAATGTTGTTTTACGCCAAGCTTAGAATCCTGAGCTGACATACTAATTGTACAAGTCATGTGATATTATAAACCTCATCAGGAAAATCTTTACAAACCTGTCACCAAACTATCAAGACCCTGTCAGGTTGTCCTTAAAACTGATGGCAGTTACTATAATGAGAGGAAAGCTTGAGGGTAACACAGTGAACTGAACTAAATACAGAATTAAATGTGTGTGAAATGCCACAAATTAGTGACATTTACAACATGTGTAAAAATGATTTCTAATATTTTCTCGCTCCAAAATTGCCAGAGCCTGACTGATTTCAAAGCTTCATGAGGCAGTTATAATAATATACATTTAAAGCATGCACATTATGAAAATGACCACTTTGTAGTACAATTAGTCAGACAATTCAGTATAAAACTAGTCATTAGGAAAGTGTTAAATTCAGTCCTCAGCCTCTGCCCCAAATATACATTATGGGCCTGATGTTTATTCTCAACATACAGTACTATAGGACTGCAGCTAATGCATTTGAAGTTTATTCAATAGTCTAATAAGTTTAACACCCTTTTAGGCCGATCTCTGTTGGCAGGGAGTGTTATAGTTCTCACCTCACTATGGTGCAGAGCCTTTACCTTAATCTTGCTGGGAGCTCTGTAGGAATGAAGTGGGTCTTCTTCTTCTGCTAGGTCAACTTGGGAAACCCCCACATAAGCTCAGTACAAACTCACAAAGGTTGAGGGTAAGACTACTTAACCCATTTATTATAGGAAGGATAAACAAGGGTGAGCTTGGTGATTCACATGACAAAGCACAGGTACAGTTGTGCTAAAAAGTTTACATACCCCGGCAGATTTTTTGGGGTTTTTTTTGGCCTTTTTTCTGAGAATATGAATGATAACATAAAATTTTTTTCTCCACTCATGGTTAGTGGTTGGTTGAAGCCGTTTATCGTCAAACTTCTGTGTTTTCTCTCTTTTAAATCATAATGACAACCAAAAACATCAAAATGATCCTGTTCAAAAGTTCACATACCCTGGTGATTTTGGCCTGATAATGTGCCCAAAAGTTGACACAAAGGGGTTTGAATGACTACTAAAGGTAACATCCTCACCTGTGACCTGTTTGCTTGTAATCAGTGTGTGTGCATAAAAGCTGAGTGAGTTTCTGGGATCCAAACAGACTGTTGCATCTTTCCTCCAGCCACTGACATTTTTGGATTGTGAGTCATGGGGAAAGCAAAAGAATTGCCCACGGATCTACGGGAAAAGGTAGTTGAACTGTATAAAACAGGAAAGGGATACAAAAAGATATCCAAGGAATTGGTAATGCCAGTCAGCTGTGTTCAAACTGTGATTAACAAATAGAAACTCAGGGGCTCTGTAAAAATCAAACCACAGTCAGGTAGACCAACCAAAATTTCATCCACAACTGCCTGGAAAATTGTTCGGGATGCAAAGAAAAACACACACATAACATCAGCTGAAATACAGGACTCTCTGAAAACTATCGGTGTGGCTGTTTCAAGATGCACAGTAAGGAGGCACTTGAAGAAAAATAGGCTGCATGGTCAAGTTGCCAAAAGAAAGCCATTACTGCGCAAATGCCACAAAGAATCTCGCCTTCAATACGCCAAACAGCACAGAGACAAGCCTTAAAACTTCTGGAACAAGGTAATTTGAAGTGATGAGACAAAAATCGAGTTTTTTGGCCACAACTAGAGATGAGCGAATCGATTCTGCAGAAGTGGAATTTGATCCGAATTTCAGGCAATCTTCGATTCGCCACGATTCCGGATTTCCTCACGCTTCGATGCATTGACTCGCATTTTAAAAAAACATTTTTTAAATGGCCGCCGCATATGTTAGGACAAGGGGGAAGGGACTCTTGGAGCGCGGGATCACCCACAATACCAAGCGTGCAGATAATCAGCAGCCTGCAGGACCTGTTATGTCACAGCCCTATAAAAACCCTTGGCCATTTTAGGTACAGTCATTCCACATCGCTCTTACTGTAGGGACAGATGTCGGCAGGAGCTAGGGAAAGACTTAGAAAACAGAAGTTCAGGGAAAGAGGATTACAAAGTGTAGGGGAAGGATAGGGAGGAATTGAGAGAAGAATTTGGGGTGGTTACAGGCTCATTTACAGCAAGAATTTGCAGCATAATTCACGTTGCAGCACTCACTGCCGTTATACTGTTGCTCATTTCTCATATCTGTGTCATCAAGGTGGAACACAACAAACCTTTTGCAGTGCAGTACAGGAAAAAAGTGAAATATCATACACTAATATCTGCACGCATCTGTAAAAGAAGACTTTTAAAGGCCTTTTGTTATGTCTCTGCCTGTTCAGGTCTCTGTGCCACCCTCTGCCCGCACGCTGCGGCATAGGAGGTGTCCTCAGTTTGATTCTTTGCTTAGGATTCTGGATGCTTAGTCTGAACACGGTCCTAGTTTCCTTGCTGTATAATGGATTCCCAGGCACACCCGTGTTCTGAGCATTTTTTCTCTCTGGACCACATAGAGTCAATCTTTACCTTGCCTCTGTGATTGACAGCCTGTGTACCTATCAGGTCTGGGGCTGGGCCCAGACTTTCTATATACGGGATGTCACTTTCACAGCAAGTTGCCGGTTATTGCACTGACTTTGCCTGCTTTCTTTATACCTTTGATATTTATCTTGCTATTATCTCTGACCTTTGGCTTGCCTTGTGACTACTCTCTTGGATTTCGATTTGGTACCACTTGTGCTTCTCTGGTTGTGACCCCTGGCTTGTTTACCATTCTTCTTTGTTGTTTGTCTTGTTCTGTGTGTCACTTTACTCAGTATAGGGCTCGTCTTCGAGTTGTCCTTTTACCGTTTAGGGTAAACTGAGGCAATAGGAAGGGACAGTGGCTGGGGTGAGATTAGGGCTCACTTGTCTCTGTCCTTCCTCCCAGACCCCTGCAGTAGTGTGAGGGTATTGCTACGTCTGGAAAGACCCTAACACCTTTATTATAAGGGGCTTATTCACTGTTCTTACAAGGCATAACATTATTCAGTACTATTGTGCCAAAGAAAACTGAATTATCATCCAATAATATCTGCATTTATCTGTAATAAAGGCCTTTAACGTGGGGAAAGATATAATGACCATATTCACCATTTTGTTACCACTATAAAGTTGCAGGCAATATTTAAAAACAGTATTGTCAATAAAAATTCAATAATTCTTAGCAGTATCACTTATTTAAAAGTCTTTATTAGTGTCAAAACACATAAAAAGGACCATATTCGCCATTTTGTTACCAGTATAAAGTTGCTGGCCATTTATAAATAGTATTGTCAATAATTCAATAATTCTGAGCCACAAATCTCTGCCTTTATCACACTTTTTTTTATTGGTGTTCATTAGTGGGTGAAGAAATAAGGGGCATATTTTCCGTTCTCTTCAAAGTAGAAAATAACAGTCCTTTTTGCCCTTTACAATTAAGTTTTTTCATCAAACAGTATGTCAGACAGAGAAGCAAGAGGCCATGCACAGGGGAGGGCCACAGGCCTAAATGTTTCTGGCGCAGGCACAGGTCGCAGCAGAGTAAGGGGGTGTGGCAACAGGGGTCAGATACAGAGGCCTGAGTTCCCAGTGTCAAGTAGTGGTCGTGTCTTGACCAGCAACCCAACAGTTGTAGACTGGTTGACTCGGTCATCCAATTCATCCCAAGTCACATCAGACACCCCCAGCCAAGAGTCGTGGGTTCGTCAGACACAACCCTTAGTTGGCATGGCCCGGCAGCAGGCCCTGTGCGCTCACCTGTCCTCAACCTGCCTCTGTCCTTTTCTGTTCCCTAAGCTAGAGAACTACTCTATGCTGTGGGCTCAGATCCACTGTACAGTGAGGAGGAGGTACTAGAGGACAGTCAGCAGCTACTGCCCAGCCAAGATGTGGAGGGGACATCTGCCGCTTCCTGCGGTAGGCGGGCAAGTAGTGATGAGGAGAATGGCATGGGAGCTGGTGTTGATGAGGACATCAGTGACCTGCAGACAGTAGTGGATGACGATGTAGCCGATCGTAATTGGGAGCCGGGTGACGAATGGGCCTCATCGTCATCAGGAGAAGAGGGTTGCAGCTTGCGCATGAGGCAACGGGGTAGACCACCCACTTCGCAGCAGCCTACCTGCCTGGAAAGCAGTGGTGCAGGGTTTCACGGAGGCAGTGGCGGAAGCAGTCAGTTATTGCGGAGTGTTGGGGGTAAAATCACCTACTCGGCGGTGTGGCAGTTTTTTGTAAAGCCACTGGGGGAGGTGAACATGTCCATATGTTCAATCTGTGGGCAGCCCTGCGCCAACATATACAGCGTCACCATAAAGTGGCCTGGGAGAGCCGTGGGTCCAATGTGGTGGTCCAGCCTGTCAGGCAGTCAAGGCTCAACCACCTCAGCTGAAGGAAGCTGTGTGTCCTTCCCATCATCTGCTGGTCATGATGCTCCTGCTTCTCCTCCTCCTAGTCAGTTACTGCGTCAGCATCGATCACAGAATCTATATCTAAGAGACAACAGTATGCGTGCACTCATCCAACAGTGCAGAAGCTGAATGTGCTCCTGTCCAAGTTGCTGGTGCTGCAGTCACTCCCTTTCCACTTGGTGGACTCTGCACCTTTCAGAGAACTGATAGCTTGCGCTGAGCTGAGGTGGAGAGTTCCAAGCTGTCATTTCTTTGTCAAGAAGGTAGTACCAGTCCTGCACAAATATGTAGAAGAGAAGGTGGGCCAGTCCTTGTGCCTGTCGGTGTCTGCCAAAGTGCACGGCAGCGCCGACGTGAGGAGCTGTAACTACGGTCAAGGACAATATATGTCATTTACGGCCCACTGGGTTAATGTGGTGCCTGCCCAGACACACCAGCAACTTGGACAGGTGACGCAGCTTCTGCCTCCACATTCTCACACTGTTGGTCCTGCAACAATGCCCGCCTCATCCTCCACTGTTTCCTCAGCCTCCACTGCAGGAACAATTCCCAGTGCTCCTCCAGCATACCACATGTGCAGGGCACAGTAGTGTCACGCTGTTCTACACCTCATTTGCCTGGGTGAATGAAGTCACACAGGGGAGGAACTGCTCTGTGTCCTCAATCAAGAAATCGAATCCTGGCTTTCTCCAAGAAAACTTAAAATCGGAACAATGGTGACCGACAACGGGAAGAACATGGTGTCAGCCCTGCGTCAAGGAAGGCTGAGCCATGCGCCCTGCATTTCGCACGTGTTCAATCTGGTTGTCAAGCGTTTCCTTAAGTGTTCCACCCATCTGCAAGACATCCTAAAAATGTCAAGGAAACTTTGCAAGCACTTCAGCCACTCGTACACCGCCAAGTACACCCTCCTTGAGCTGCTATTGGATCGAGTATATGAACAGAGAAAAGCCATAAACAATTTCTTGATGATCCAAGTGGACAGAGGTACTCCCCTGTGTAACTTTAATGTTAGCCAGTGGCAGCTCATGCGTGACACCTGCCGTTTGTTAGTTCCCTTTGAAGAGGCCACTTTGTTAGTCAGTCGCCAGGACTACGGGATGAACAATGTCATTCTATTGATTCACATCCTGGAAAAGATGCTTATCAATCTGGCTGGTCAGGGGACTGGAGATGTGGCGTCTACATCTCAAGGCCACATGAGCCCTGTGGGGGCTGAACTGGAGGAGGATGAAGAGGACATTGGAGCACAAACAATGTGTAATCAAATGGGTGGAGAGGAGTAGCAGGAGCAACCAGAACAGCCAGAGGGAGATTAGGAGGATGAGGCAGATGACGCAGACACACCTTGGTAGTATGCAGTGGAGATGGATGCATGGAGTCACTTGCGCAAATGGCCTGATGCACGCTGACTTCCTTGCACAGTGACAGCCGAATTGTCACCATTCGGCAGAGGGATGACTACTGGCTCTCCACCATGTTGGACCCTCGCTACTGGGGAAAAATGAGGGCCTTTTTTACACCCGCTGAGAGGGAGGACAAACTGAACTACTATAGAGACATACTATGTAGCAAGTTGGCCACTGCCTACCTGCGCCATCATCCATTCTCTCGCATGCTCGACCGGGGGAGCCCTGAGCGCTCAACTTGCACTGGCATGGCAGCTGTGGGAGGGCATGGGGGTGGCAGGAGCAGTATCGGCTCCATCAGAAACAGCTTGAGCCTAGAGTTGCTGATGAGCAGCTTTCTTCAGCCGTATAGTGAAGAAGCTGCTCCTCAGCAGCTAGACACAGAGCAGAAGTTGAACCAGCAGGTAGTGGCATACTTAGAGTGCACCCTGCCACCCATCATCGAGGATCCGCTGGACTACTGGGCAGCCAAACTGGATTTGTGGCCACAACTGGCCGAGTTTGCCCTGGAAAATCTGTCCTGCCCGGCCAGTAGTGTGGCATCAGAGCGGGTGTTTAGTGCGGTGGGGGCCATAGTTACCCCAAGGAGAACTCGCCTGTCCACCCAAAATTTGTAGAGACTGACCTTTGTGAAGATGAATCAGGCATGAATCAGCCAGGACTTCCACCCACCAATGCCTGATGCAGCAGATTAAATGATCCATGCTGCCTCACCACACTCTGCCACTGGTATGGCCTCCTAAGGCTGTTTCTACCTACACATTATATCACCTTGCCACTCTGTGGCCTGCTTACTCTGCTGCCACCTTTGCACTCTGCCACTGGGTGACTGTATGGCCAACTAAGGCTGCTGCCACTGGGTCACTGTATGGCCTCCTCATGCTGCTGCCAACTCCACATTATGTCGCCTTGCCACTCTGTGGTTTAATGATGCTGCTGCCAACTCCACATTATGTCGCCTTGCCACTCTGTAGACATATATGTGGAATCGACAGACGACGGTGTAAAAGGAGTGCCCTCTTTCACTCTACAGTAGGATGTTGGGTCTCTGCACGGTTCTTTCTACCTGGCACTAACATGGACCTGTAAGGCTGGGTTCACACTTTAGTTAGATGGTCAGTTTTGGCCCCGTAACTGTCCAAATAAGTGAAGTGTGCATCGATTCTAAGAGCGATGCCTGTCATGTGCGTGTCATTCGGACTCACAGTATTGTTTAATTACCACAGTAGGCTCCCTATGCGTGTTACTGCAAGGCACAGTGTTCTACTCCACTATACAGGCTCTCTGAAGCTAGGAAATAGGTGTTTTTTAGCGATATTCGCTGCAAAGTAATTCGGATCAAAGCAAATTTTTTTTGGAACTTCGAATAGAAGTGCCGAATCGAACTTTTGAGAAATTCGCTCATCTCTAGCTACAACCATAAATGTTACATTTGGAGAGGTGTCAACAAGGCCTATGATGAAAGGAACACCATTCCTACTGTAAAACACGAAGGTGGATCACTGATGATGTGGGGATGGGTGAGCTTCAAAGGCACAGGAAACTTGATCAAAGTTTGCACTCATAAGCCAGGAAGCTGTGCATGGGACGTACTTGGACGTTCCAACATGACAAAGATCCAAAACACAAGATCAAGTCGACCTGTCATTGGCTACAGCAGAAGAAAGTGAAGGTTCTGGAGTGGCCATCTCAGTCTCCTGACCTCAATATCATTGAGCCACTCTGGGGAGATCTCAAGCGCACAGTACATGCATCACAGCCCAGAAATTTACAGGAACTGGAGACTTTTTGCCAAGAAGAATGGGCAGTTTTACCATCTGAGAAAATAAAGAGCCTCATCCACGACTACCACAAAAGACTTCAAGCTGTCATTGATGTCAGAGGGGGCAATACACGGTATTAAGATCTGGGGTATGTGAACTTTTGAACAGGGTCATTTTGCTATTTTTGGTTGTCATTATGATTTAAAAAGAGAAAACACAGAAATTTGACAATAAATGGCTTCAACCAACTACTAACCATGAGTGGAGAAAAAGTTTTTGTGTTATCATTCATATTCTCTGAAAAAAGGCCAAAAAACCAAAAAATTTGCCGGGGTATGTAAACTTTTTAGCACAACTATGCATCCTATAAGCAGTGGTAAGCAACCTTTTTTGTACAGCGTGCTGAATAAAAAAAACACAATCAGAGATGATGTACTACAGGGGTAGGCAACCTTTTTTGTACAGTGTGCCGAATTAAAAAATATAATCAAAGATGTGGTGTTCGTTGTGCCGTGCAATAATTGGAAGGTTGCCTAAATGGAAGTTATATAATGGGACTTTAGGATGTAATACAGAGCATCAGCACATCAAAATTACAGCCCTGTGAAGCTGGCCTAATGCTGCGTTCATATGTTCACGAGATGCTATTAAAAGCATCCATTATTGGTTTAAAAAAAAAAATGAAAAAAATAGTGTACCATACTGTTTTGTTTTGTTTTTTGCATTCCTATGATGCACCGCACCCCTCCATCTCCAACATAGGACTTCTGCACCCACTTTATCCCTTACATGTGTATGGAATGAAGGGAATGCGGCAGTGCTGTGAAAAAATGAAGAGGCGCAGGCTGCAGCAGTCCTATGCAAGTAAAGAACGGGGTCTAGGCTTTTCATAAAGTTGGTGTAGCCAGGAGTTAAGCTCACCTTCTTTCACTGTTGCCGGTCCCTCCATACTTTACAGAATAACCATACCAATAAAAAAAAATAAAAAATAAAATCACTTACCTGCTGTAGCTGTATACAGACTGAGCTGGGAGGAAGCAAGTAAAATCCATCAATGGTTAACTCCGTTGAGTCCGGCAACACAGGGAACGTGCAAGCGGACTGAAATTATTTGAAGATTCCCATCACTGCGTCAGGTCAAGGGCCGATGATTTACTAATTGGTTTGCTCCTTCCCTGATCTGACGCAGCGGCTAGCTGAGGACTTTCTCTTCAGATCACTCATCATCGGCTTGCTCATTCCCTGTCTGGCCATTGTCAGTAGAATTAACCCTTGCTGGAGTTTACTTCTTTCCTCCCAGCACAATCTGCTGTGCCAGGCAAATATAGCTTGCGTGCCACTCTTGCCACGCGTTCCGGGGGTTGCCGACCCCTGATGTACTCGGTGTGCCATGCATAGGTGCCTATGATACACCACACCTCTCCATCTCTTACATAGGACTGCTGTACTCTCTTTATCCCTTACATGTGTATGGAATTAAGGGAATCTTCAGGGAGGTCTAGGATCCTGGCTGCAGTAGTCCTGTGCAAAATATATTTTACACAAGGCTGGCATAGCCAGGAGTCAAGATCACTTTCTTTCCTTACACTGGACTGCTGCCTGTCCCTCCATATTTTACCCAAGACATGGAATCAATAAATAAATCATTTACCTGTTGGAACTGTATACAGACTGGGCTGGGAGGAAGCAAGTAGAGATAACTCCAGCAAGAGTTAACTTCACTGAGACCGGCCAAACAGGGAACGAGTGAGTGGGCCAATGACTTATTTGAAGAGAACCATGCTGCATTAGGTCAGAGGCTGATGATTTATTAATTGGTTTCCTCCTTCCCTCACCTGACGCAGTGCTAACATGGGGACATTCTCTCAAGATAACTCATCTATCTGCTCGCTCATTCCCTATAACTCTTTTTGGAGTTACCTCTACTTGCTTCCTCCCAGCACAATCTGCCATGCCAGGGAAATGTAGTTTATGTGCAATTCTTGGCACGCATGCCGATGGTTGCCGACCCCTGTCCTATAGTATTAAACCCCTAGTGGTGGGAATGGGCTAGGTACCAGGCCTGACGGGTATAATAAACTGTGGGGAATAACAAAAGGTTAAGATTCTATCTTATCAACACAGGAAAACGGACCCATGGATGATAGTCATCACACACATGCAATTATGGAGTATGAGGCAGGAATTTCCTGGGATGCAGTCCTCTGGTCTGGTCAGTCTGGACAGGTGGTGCTGTTGCAGGGATGCTTAGTCTTCCCTTCGAGTGAGCTTGTGGGCTGGCAGAACTCTCTCTATATCTTGGGTTACGCATTGCTGAATTATGTGCCCTCTTCTTGCAAGAAAAACCTTTTTCTGCGGCCCATGTGGCTTTCCTCTCTCTTGTGTGCTGATCTTTCCCATAATTCCCTACTCAGCCAATCAGTCCCTTTCTCTGATACTCCTCCCTCTGGAGCAAGTGGTGTAGTGAAATGTAGTCCACTGTCCCTCAAAATAAAATGGCTGTTGCTGTCTGCTGTAATGGGCCATGGCTTGGCATTAACTGCAGCATCTGATGCATGTGAAGTGCTCCTTACAGGGGTTACATAAGAATTTAGGTTAAATGAACCCTTAAGAAAACAGTGATAAAGCTTCTCTGAAGGATAACACTGAAAAGGGGACTGAGGAGTCTGCACTGTATGAGAAAAAGTGCAGGCTGTAGGGTAAAAATGGAAGAGAATTTTTCAATCAAGACATATTAGGAAAATATTTTCTAGCCCACAATAGGTAATTAAAAAAAAAATGCCCCCCTGAGGGGTGCATGGCTTTTAACAATAACCGTTTTACATTTTTTATGCCTAAACGTTTATTTAAAACAAATGCCGGTGATGGATGGTTAGCTTTAAAATGGAAATTCATGAAGTTTTATAAATCTGGTTGAAAAATAGGCCTGCTTTAATGCTGTGTAAATTCTATTTATTACTTACCTAGATGTTAAAGAATCATTTCAAATCATCACACGTCATACAACATTTGAGTCTGGAATAAAAATGTCTTCCAGTGTCTGTCTTCAGCAGTTTCCAAAGTGACTCTCTGAATATGATTTATCGCACGATAAGCTGCACTAAAGACTGTATAAATGTCACACATACTAATAATACTCTTATCTTGTAAAATGGGAATCTTATTCACTTCTGCAGGACTGGAGAGAGATAAGTTTGACAATAAGACTGTGTCCTTTGAGGAGCACATTAAGGAAGAGCACAATATCTGGAATTATCTGTACTTCATCGTGTTGGTGAGAGTGAAGAACAAGACAGATTACACTGGTCCAGAGAGCTATGTGGCACAGATGATAAAGGTCAGTTTTCTCACTGAAAATGCTCTGGGTACTGTGAGCCTCAGTTGTACATCATCTGCTAGTATTATTGCCTGTTTCTTTCATCCTGCAGAATAACACACATAGATATCAGAATAATATATATATATATATATATATATATATATATATATTTCTCTTTATCTAATCTAATTTTTATAAAACAATTTATCAACAACAGCTTAACTTTGTAAAACAAAGATCTTTCAAGGGGCATAGATGGGGCAGCTGAAAGGGTAAATGCTGGTAAAAAGTGAGAATATGAAAAATATGGGATATGTCACTATCCTAATAAGGTATATTTAAAATATATAAATCTTTATTAAATCAAAGTTAAAATAATAAATCTGTCACTTCAAACATATAAAATAGCACTAATCCATAATATTGACCTGCGGCATATCAACCTAAAGCTGGTCAATAGATGGTGCTGCAAAAACAATAGAGTGCCCATGCATTATCTGTATAGCATTCAACAGATAAAATACGTATGTCATAGGGCATCCGTCGTATATCAAGAGACACCTGACTGTTATATCTGTATGACACTCAGCAGGTAGCCTACATATATCATAAGGTACTTTTCATCTATCATAAGATACCTGACTGAAAAATGGACGGCGCTAAAGAAAGAACAAACAGGGTGCCTAAATATAACCTATATGGCACTCAGTTGATAGCATACGTCTGTCAAGGAACACTTTATATCTATCAGAATACATCTGACGCGTTTCTAGAATAAAAATAATTGCTATCCTGTCATCAGAGGTGTAGAATTCACTAAACTAATATAGCACCATTTTTGGCAATAGAAAACTGTGTAGCAGCGTTTTTTGAAGAAGGGAACTTTGCAACGGTTGGAAAAACTTTAGATATCTCTTTGTAACTATAACTGTGTTACATATACATGTGTTTTTACAACCAGTGAAAGTTACTCTTATAATAGTGCTAAGTACATGTCTGTCCTGAAAAGTAATACCAGCTTTAGCAGTACCAAAACAATAGTAAATCTTACAAAAAAAATACATAAGTCCATCTACTGCAGTTTATCCATATTCTACTGCACTGATGATCCAAAGAAAAGCAGAAATCCATGACCAAACGATATGCAACTTTTTATGTAAAGTGTATGAAACAGAAAAATTGAGCACAGAAGAGCTTTTATATGTTTTCCATTAATAAGAGGTTCTTCAGATTTAGCATATATCGTCTAAATCGCTTTTCACACATTTATTTATCCTGAAAGTACAGCCACATACACTGAAATATCACAATCAAAGCCTGCCAAGAGAAAGAGAGTAAAATATATTATGTGGTCCACTCTGAGTTGCTGTATTATTTACAGAGTTCAGTCAGTAAACTGTTTGTGGTATTTTAGATTATATCCATCTTTGTGGAATTTATTCAGCATATCATTAGTCATTAAATAAATATGCTTTGGAATGACCTTGTGAGTTACTCACTCTCCTGGTTCTGTGATACGAGTGCTGTAATGCAAGGTCCCAGCTGCACTTCCTCCAGCATACTGAAGTCTACTTATATTTTGGGCATATTGATCCTGAGGATTAGCGTGGAGATGGAAGATGGGAAATATGGAATTATATAATCGGTATCTATTTGGCCAGGAATGTACTATCCAGCTAAAGCTTACATGAGAGAAGACCTTTTTTTTTTTTATTAAGTCACCTGGAATTCTGATAAAATAAACTTTGTCATTTGATTTTATATGAAGTTGTAGCTTGCTGGAAGTGGTGCTGGTGATGTTTTTCTGTGTATGTGGTGTAAAAATAAAAAGTTCTCCTACCCACTGCAAAATGCTTAGCATTCTAAACAATAGGAGCAACACAGTAGTGGTAGATGCATAATAAGTATTTTTTTTTAATGTTGCCTTCTTTCTTTATAGAACAGAGTTTATTTTCCTATGGAAAGAGTAGTTAAAAGACCATAAAGGTTTAGTAACATGTATATGATGATGGTTAATAATTCACGTTCTGTACCTGGAATAGGGGTTCATTAGATATTCTTATTTATTGCTGTCAGGGAAATTTATCTTAGTGTCACAGGCTCACAGCTAGTTTGCTATAAATATTTTAGTGCCGGCCCGTCCTATAAAGCAGATTGGTGATCAATAATGGAAATTAAACCTTGAGAATATGGAAAATTTCACTACAGTCTGTGAAAAGTATACATAAAAAGTATATAGCTATATAAGAGCCATGGTCTCCAGCAGGGCCGGCGCCAGCACCCGGCATACCCAGGCAAGTGCCGGGGCCCCATACTCCTTCCGGGTGCTGCGTAATGACTGGACCCGGAGGGGTACAGGGACCGCGGCCAGCTGGAAATGGCTGGGGCCCTGGACCACTATGATAGGGGAAAGCCTGGTTCCCCGACCTCTATACATACTGTTATTGTTATCTATTTCCAATAGATGGCAGCCCAGGGGAGGTGACTGAAAATAATAAATACATATGCTCACCTCTCCAGGGCACAGCTTTCTCTCCTTTGCTCTTCCGTCATGTTACTGAGGCCTGTGATTAGGCCCCAGCGGTCACGTGGGGGCGCACTGACATCATTACGCGGCCGTGCCCCATGTGACCGCTGGGGCCTAATCACAGGCTGAGGAAAGGTCAGGCAAGGTGAGTATGAGAGATTATTTTTAATCACCTTCCCTGGGCCTCTGATTATTATACTTTGGGGTCTGAGGAGACCCCAGAGTATAATAATAGCACCGGAGCGGAGGGGGGCTGTTGGGAGCATATAATACTGTGTGGGGGCCACTACTGGGCATATAATACTGTGTGGGGGCCACTGCTGGGCATATAATACTGTGTGGAAACCACTGTGGAGCATATAATACTGTGAGGGGACCACTGTGAATCATATAATACTGTGTGGGGGCCACTGTGGAGAATATAATACTACGTGGGGGCCACTGTGGAGCATATAATACTGTGTGGGGGCCACTGTGGAGCATATAATACTGCGTGGGGGCCACTGTGGAGCATATAATACTGCATGGGGGCCACTGTGGTGCATATAATACTGCGTGGGGGCCACTGTGGAGCATATAATACTGTGTGGGGGCCACTATGGAGCATATAATACTGCGTTAGGGCCACTGTGGAGCATATAATACTGTGTGGGGCCACTGTGGAGTATATAATACTGAGTAGGGGCCACTGTGGAGTATAAAATATACTGTGTGGGGGCCACTGTGGAGTATATAATACTGTGTGGGGGCCACTGTGGAGTATATAATAATGTGTGGGGGCCACTGTGGAGCATATAATAGTGGCACTATTAACAGTGTCAGGCCCTGTTCACACGGTGTAATTTGACACTGATTTTGCAGCAGATTCCTCCCTCATTATGCCTCCTATTGAAACTAATTGGAGCAGTAAGCTGGAAAAAAAAGTGTCCTGCTGGACCTTACCGCAGATTCTGCAGCTGATTTTGAGACTCCGCACTGGTTAGACTCATTCATTTGGTCCTAATCAGTGGTGGAAAACCGCAAGGGCATGCTGATATTCTGCACCGTGAGCCGGGGACAGAAGATAAAGAAGAATCCGAGGCAGATGTCCGCCTCAAATTCCTCTTTACTTTCCGATGTCTGAACAGATTGTACAGTATCTACTTGTATGGAATGGACTGTATTACACTCCACTCCAGTAGGTCTGCCTCAGCAAAAAATTTCGATTGTTTTTTTGCTGTATTGTGCATGAGTTACTCCAAAAGGGGCCCACTGGGGCTGTCTCCCAAGGGCCCACACAAATCTGGAGCTGGCCCTGGTCTCCAGCATTTGTCTCCCATGCATATACAGTGCCTTGTGAAAGTATTCGGCCCCCTTGAACTTTTCAACCTTTTGCCACATTTCAGGCTTCAAACATAAAGATATAAAATTAAAATTTTTTGGTGAAGAATCAACAACAAGTGGGACACAATTGTGAAGTGGAACGAAATTTATTGGTTATTTGAAACTTTTGTAAAAAATAAAAAAACTGAAAAGTGGGGCGTGCAATATTATTCGGCCCCTTTACTTTCAGTGCAGCAAACTCACTCCAAAAGTTCAGTGAGGATCTCTGAATGATCCAATGTTGTCCTAAATGACTGATGATGATAAATATAATCCACCTGTGTGTAATCAAGTCTCCGTATAAATGCACCTGCTCTGTGATAGTCTCAGAGTTCTGTTTAAAGCGCAGAGAGCATCATGAAGACCAAGGAACACACCAGGCAGGTCCGTGATACTGTTGTGGAGAAGTTCAAAGCCGGATTTGGATACAAAAAGATTTCCCAAACTTTAAACATCCCAAGGAGCACTGTGCAAGCGATCATATTGAAATGGAAGGAGTATCAGACCACTGCAAATCTACCAAGACCTGGCCGTCCCTCTAAACTTTCATCTCAAACAAGGAGAAGACTGATCAGATATGCAGCCAAGAGGCCCATGATCACTCTGGATGAACTGCAGAGATCTACAGCTGAGGTGGGAGAGTCTGTCCATAGGACAACAATCAGTCGTACACTGCACAAATCTGGCCAAGAGAGCCATTTCTCAAAGATATCCATAAAAAGTCTCGTTTAAAGTTTGCCACAAGCCACCTGGGAGACACACCAAACATGTGGAAGAAGGTGCTGTGGTCAGATGAAACCAAAATCGAACTTTTTGGCCACAATGCAAAACGATATGTTTGGCGTAAAAACAACACAGCTCATCACCCTGAACACACCATCCCAACTGTCAAACATGGTGGTGGCAGCATCATGGTTTGGGCCTGCTTTTCTTCAGAAGGGACAGGGAAGATGGTTAAAATTGATGGGAAGATGGATGGAGCCAAATACAGAACCCTTCTGGAAGAAAACCTGTTGGAGTCTGCAAAAGACCTGAGACTGGGACGGAGATTTATCTTCCAACAATGATCCCAAACATAAAGCAAAATCTACAATGGAATGGTTCACAAATAAACGTATCCAGGTGTTAGAATGGCCAAGTCAAAGTCCAGACCTGAATCCAATCGAGAATCTGTGGAAAGAGGTGAAAACTGCTGTTCACAAACACTCTCCATCCAACCTCACTGAGCTCGAGCTGTTTTCCAAGGAAGAATGGACAAGAATTTCAGTCTCTCGATGTGCAAAACTGATAGAGACATACCCCAAGCCACTTGCAGCTGTAATCGCAGCAAAAGGTGGCGCTACAAAGTATTCACTTAAGGGGACCGAATAATTTGGCACGTTTTTTATTTTTTACAAAAGTTTAAAATATCCAATAAATTTCGTTCCACTTCACGATTGTGTCCCACTTGTTGTTGATTCTTCACCAAAAAATTTAAATGTTATATCCTTATGTTTGAAGCCTGAAATGTAGCAAAAGGTTGAAAAGTTCAAGGGGGCCGAATACTTTCGCACTGTAGTGTAACATAAACATGAAATTGATGCTAAGCCACCTATACACAATGAGAAAACTAGGATACTTTGAAGATGTTTTTTATTATATGGTTCTATAACTTGTTAGTTTGTACAGTTCTTGAACTAACACTAAGGATGACATCACTGAATGTACAGGGTGCTTGTGAACACCATCCTGTGTGTGGCATGTTGCTAAGGGGACTGAAATTCTTACAGCTGATGTACAGATCACAGATATAAATGGTCCATGCCCAGGAGACCCTGTTCTAGATATGAAATGGCAGATTGAAAACAATATGTTTGATATTGGAGAGCAGTAGTCAAATGACCAGAGTCCATGCGGTAAAAAAACTTTTTACCTAGGTCTCCTTTTGTAAGGCTGCAACCACCCAGTCCATAAGTAGCAAAAAGACAAGCTTCTCCAAAAATACATATTGTGGGAATGTAAGGTACAAGCCAGGTGTGCAAAATAGTTTTTCATGTTGCTGTTGAAGTATAATAAAGTAATTGTTTTGTGTAGAAACAGGCAGATCTGGGGTATGAAGGGGGCCCAGGTGTGGGTGATCAGTATGTGATGCTTGGTATTTGTGCAAAATAAAGTATGCATCCTTCTCCAAACGTTTTAAATTTGGGGGTAGTGCCAAAGGGAAGTAACCCCAGTCTGCGGCTCCTCCCATACAAAAAATACTCTCGGTTATGATATATCCTCTATGGCCAATTTCAAGGCGGGGGCCCTACGTCGTGTAAACATCTAGTGAATCCCATCTACACATTGCAGGAAAATATGCGCAGTGAAATGCTTTGGCTAAGGCCCCTTGTAGTGGGCCGCAGCGAAAAAGCTGCGGGAAAAAATGCGTCGGAAATGCATTGCGGTTTTTCCCTCAGTGCTTTTCACAGAAAGTGACTTTCTGCTTCCATTATATAATTGACATGCTGCGATTTCTAAAAACGTGAGTTTTGTAAATTTCACTATTTTTCTACAATGTGTGGATGGGATTAGCCAGAATTCCATCCACTTAGCAGTGACTGTAAAACGCAAGGCCCCCGGCCTTAAAGACATTTCCCAATAAGATACCAAGAGGATATACCTCAGAGATGTATGTAGGGTGGTTATAATGAGTTGAGGAGTCAAGTTTGTGTCATTGTCAGACTATTTTGCTAGCCCATAGTGAAACCGCCACCGCTCTGGACTATCTGAAGGACAGTCCATCAACATTAAAGTCTTAAAAAACAAAAAACCTTTATATGCTAAAATTTGTTACTGCATACTGTTCAGTATATTGAGCTCAATATATTAGTATGCTGCAAGCTCCTTCACTTCCTCTTTCTCGTGGCAGATATTTAACATTTATCAATGTTTATGTAGGAGACTTAGAGAAAAAACAGAGTTACAGCTGCTAAGATGGATATTCACTTTTAGCCGGTACTACATAAGTGACTTCTAGTGGTGCCATCATCAATTGAATGTGCCAAAACTGGATAGCCTTGTGCAACATCATGTAACAAGTACTTATAAAGGATTTTGGACACTTTTTAGATACATTTACAGCTTGTATGAAAAAGGGGGAAAAACTGAGAAAGAGGAGTGACTTACCAAATTATAGGTGTGGCTTAATGTATAACACCATGTGTCAGAAAATGATTTCAGATTTATCAAACAGCATACGACACTGATAAATCTAGTGCAATTTATGACTGTCTAGTGCAAGT
This sequence comes from Leptodactylus fallax, assembly GCA_947044405.1. Taxonomy (NCBI): domain Eukaryota; kingdom Metazoa; phylum Chordata; class Amphibia; order Anura; family Leptodactylidae; genus Leptodactylus; species Leptodactylus fallax. The sequence continues at coordinate 4,060,352 of CAMRHE010000183.1, forward strand.
TTGTTTAAAACTTAGACATTATTATTAAATCTGCCCCAGTGTGTCCAAGTGCAACTGTAAGTAGGTTAATAAAGGAATGCTTTTTATTGTGGGTAATTATAGCTTGCGCATAAGGCTTGCGTGAATATGTGGAAATGCTTATGCTCAGCATTAAATGTGTGAATGTTCTGAAGGTGTATAAAAAATCTGTACTGTTCACTTTGCTGTGTACAAAAAACTTCCATTCCATTTTAGTTTTAGGACTAATTTAAGACTCATATTCAGTAGGTATGGCAAACAAAAACACACTTATTGTGAGGAAGTAGGATGTCTTCAGATAGACAGACTGTATTTATATATGGTGATATTTAAACAAAATTGGTGATGCTATTTTATCTATCTATCTCTATATCACATTTTATGACATCTTCTGCAGAGTAAAAACCTGGACTGGTTCCCCAGGATGAGAGCAATGTCTCTAGTCAGTAATGAAGGGGAAGGAGAACAGAATGAGATACGTAGCCTCCAAGACAAACTCAACTCAACCATGCGACTGGTCACTCATCTAACCTCGCAGCTCAGTGAACTCAAGGAACAGGTATGGAATTCTTCACCAGTTTCACTAAAAGAAGATAATGAACAGTCATACATTCTATGTGAATAGTTAGTATGGGAATGGATGGTTATGTCAAAGAGGTGGTATTGTAATCGATCTTTGACAGATTGGAATGAAAGTGGATGATGTCACAGAGTAGCACCGCGCAGTCACATAGCCTTCTTAGGCTGTAAACACATGTCATTTTTTTTTAGTCACAGTTAGAAATGTATCCAGCAGGAAGGAGAAGTCCTCTACTACCTATTACTTTGAAATCCTCTCCTGACTACATGTGTGATTCCAACCTTAAAAGGCTAAACAATAACCTTATAATTGCTTTGTATGAAAATGGTTTTACTTCTTACCATGCTTCCTGCCTAGCCACATCTACATCTAAACATAGGAGCTATATGCAGGGGTGAACCTAGCCTCTCTGCTGCCTGAGGTGACCTATAGAAAGGTGCCCTCCTCCCCCAAAATCATTTGTTCCACGATAGGGCCCCCCAAATTAAAATTGTAAGCCACCCCTCCATTTGCATTTCAAATAATCCCCGTATTTGGCCCACAAACAGTATAATGCCCCCTTTACTGGCTTACTGCCCCCAACAGTATATTATCTCCTTTTCTGACCCCCTCACAGTATAACAGTTGCTTTACTGGCCTCCTACACAGTATAGCACTCCCTTTATTGACGCCCTCAGTATACTGATCCCTTTACTGGTCCCTACACGGTATATTTCCCCCCTACTGTACCATTTGAGTACCCCACACATATTGCCCTCTTCTTTTTGGCTCCCCATGCAGTATACTGCCCCCTTTTTTGGCTCTTACACAATGATATGTTAGCCTTAGATTCAACCCGAATCAGACCTTTGTCTGATGTTACGTAGAATAGGGCCTCCATTTAACATCACACACGCTGGGGTCACCGCCGAGGCCCAATCACGTGGGGTGTGCCAAATGTCATGACTTCATTTGCAACAATGTCCACGCATCAGCTGTGACCCCAAGGCACAAATCAGATCAGGCCGTAGAGGCCTGAAGAGGACGTCTGGGGACTGCCGGGCTCCCAGTAAAGGTGAGTATAACTTTGTTGTTATTGTTTGTTGTTTACTCACCTCCCCTGGTGTCACACAAGTTAGGCTTCTACCTGTTTATTTCAAAAGGTAGTGACCTATGTTTTACTCACCAATCCCTTCCTATTGTGTATGGCCTCTGCTTCTGCCTCCAGGACTCTGAAGAACATTGTATAGCCCTCTGGAGGAAGAAGCAGAGGCGGGACTGGACAGGAGTAAAATTTCGGTGAGTAAAATATAGGTAGTGGCTGATTTAAAAAAATGCCGCCCTTCAGTTTAGTCTGTCACCTCAACTTACCTCATGGCAGGTGTTGCCCTTGCTATGTGGCACCTCTGTATGGCACTATATTATAGAAATATAGTATAATAAAATCTAGAAATATCTATAATTCATCATCCATTGCAACATACCAGAATTTTATGGTTTGTTATCCATCATATTTTATGTCTCTTATCACCAGTGCAGCTATGTGCATACTTCTGCTTAACTCCTAACTTCATGTACCTACATATAAAAGAAACAGCCATCAATCTGTTACAACACTGGAAGGTCTGAGTGACTTTTGCTGGTTTATATTATGATAGTTGATGATTATTCCTAGAAGATAATGAATCTCTCACCCCCCTGATATAAAATTAATCTAATTTTATTGCTTCACTATTGGATGACAAGGTTTTTACTCTTCTGGAGTTCTTTCAAACACGAACACTCTGCAAGTAATTTATCATTTGCTTAACTATCCTTAGAGATTAATATGTGCTAGGCTTCAGAGTGTAAGTACTGAGGCAGAAACCAATTTTGAGACATATTTGATACATTCTCTCGTACATTTTTTCATTTAGATGACCGAGCAACGGAAGCGCAGACAGAGAATGGGATTTGTAGATGTACAGGCAAATGCGGGACACTCTATGGCCAGCAATCAAATTATAGTCAGCCAGTGACACAATGGAAACATACTGAAGATGAGCCATGCACCATAAAATATTGTTGAAGACTGTGCTAATGATATGCAGAATAATGATAATGCTGCTCTTTATATCAAACAATGAGGTTACTGGGTATGTAATTGCCGCCAAGATAGTAGCAATAAAGAATGTGGTTTCCTGGAACTAAGAAAGATCCAGGGGACAAATTAAGGTAGTATGCAATATCTGTGTGTGTCTGTTTCCACAAGCATTTTATGAACAACGCTGGAGTGAAATATTAAAAGCATAAAAGGGGAAAACCACCTTTTGCACAAAGTTCAATTAGAACACGTATTAATCCTGTTTCTTGATATTGTAAATAAGATTAATATATCACGAGCATCCATTACAGCAAATAATGTCCAGCACCTACCTAGTACTCAGTGCGCTGTTGGGATTGTGTCAGACTGTTACTAAGATTGATACAGTTATTGACTCCTTTTGCATAGTCTGTCCTAGATGTTGAGGCAGATAGAACCATTAACTGTTCCTCAGACTAGAACTGAAGCTAAATATTGAATGAGGGCAGATTAATGGTAATAGGAAAATCTTGATATAGTACTGACTGGGTACAACACATATAGATATTAATTTCAAAGCAGTTGAAAAATCTTTACCATTTTTATGAAGGAAAAGATTTTCCTTAATAGACTTGCAAGGATATAATTTTATGTACTTGGTGAGTTTAGATGGTTTAATTGCATTAAGGAGAAAAATTGATAGGTTTACAAACATTACATGTACATATTGCTACGTCTCATTTCATAGAAGTGCCCTGATGCATAGGCAATGGGAATGTTGTGCTGATTGAGAAAACTACTGTTTACAGAATGATAGAGCAGGTGGGTAGGTAGGAATTCTATATATTTTAGTAGAAACATCAAAATAAATGGTAATAAAATATTTTCTCTTTACCTCTTACTAATAAAATACTTTAGTGTGTGTACTCATGGGACTTCCTTGTGCTTTTCTCTCATATATTGTGTTTCCTCCACTTATTTTTGTGGCTTGTACAATGTGGGGAAAAACAGAGAAAAAAAAAAATCACAAACTCTTTTTTTACCTTAATACATGAATAGATAAAAACTATAATACATATACTATATGGGAAAAGCGACATCTCCCTCACTTCCAGCAGCCTGAACTTCCCACTTTCATGTTTTGACCATCATAGTCGTCCATTGTTTTAAAATTACTTGCAAACAGTTATTTGTGATGGCCACTGTCTGACTGTGTAACATGTTTACCGGCACTAACAACCAAGATCTATTCATTAATTCTGTTTCATACTACATTAGAAGGGACAGTATTTTCTTGCATTAATTAAGTTACTAAATTGTACAATTTGTACCAAATGCCATTTTCGATTCAACAGACTGGCTAGTGTTTTATTGTTGCATCCTAGGCACATCTTTTCAACAAGGTTTGAACAAATAACTGGAAATTTAGCAGCACACATAATAGACTACTGTAATGAGAACAGATAGTGGTTTGTGATGACAAATTCAGCACTCTGATGCCACTCAGCATAAAAAAACAATCCTCTACAAGGATGGAATCTGCTCAAGTATGGAAAACAAACACCAAAGATAACAGATGCAGTATCAAAATATAAAATCTACTTGCTTTGTACAACAATTATACCATTATATGGCTATAGACATCACTATATGGCCAAAGTATGTAGACACCTGATCAACACACCTATACTATATGTATAAAGTATTGGAACACCTTTATATCACATCTACAAGAGCATTTATGACATTCCATCCTAAATCCATAGGCATTAATAAGGTGTACAATGGTATTACAGTACATATATTTGATGTCATGTATGCATGTAATACCACTGAAAACAGAGAGTCGGAGGTAACCATATGCCAGTTCCCATCATGTGACCTGGTGTCTGAATCAGCCAGGAAGCCCAACAATCATCACATAAAAAAAGTGAAAAATAGTCCTAGAAAATCCCCTTCCCTAGAAGATTCCCTTCACTGGAACTTAGTTTCAAAGGTATTTATTGAATGATGTTAAAAACATAACAAAGGAGCAAATATAAGAACATCCATAAGGTCATCCCAAAAAGCAAAATAAATTGAATACAATACTAATAATACATTTTATTTATATAGCTCCGCATTATGGAGATCCTTGTGGATGAGAGTGCTAAGTTTATATTGTATTCTGTATTGAATAGGCAGCCCATGCAGTGACTGGCACAGACCGAGTCATCGTTGTAGCGTTTAGACTGATAGATGAGCCTGGCTGCTGCATTCAGAATAGACTGTAGAGAGGAGAGTTTAGTAAGGGGAAGACAGGTTAGTAAGGAGTTACAGTAGTCAAGTCGAGAGTGAATCAGGGAAACAATCAGGGTCTTTAATGTTTCCATGGTAAGAAAAGGGTGGATTCTGGAGATGTTTTTGAGGTGGAGATGACATGAGTGTGCAAGTGATTGGATATGGAGGGTGAAGGTCTTAGTCAAACATAACCCCAAGGCAGCGGGCATACTGCCTAGGAGTTATGGTAAGGCCAGAGACTAAAATGGAGATGTCAGCGTTTGTTCTTGTAGATGGCAGTAGTTTCGTTTTTGAGAGTTTCAGATAAAGCGAAGACATGATATTTGAGACAGCAGAGAGACAGTCACTGGTGCTCTGTATTAGTGCAAGGGTGATATCACAAGGTGATGTATGTATTTGGGTGTCATCAGCATAAAGATGGTACCAGAAGCCAAATCTGGTGATTATTTATCCATAAGGGGCTGTGTAGAGAGAGAAGAGCAGAGTGCCTAGGACTGAGCCCTGAAGAACCCCAACAGCAAGGGGAAGAGACAGAGCCCACAAATGATACACTGAAAGTGCTGTCTGAGAGATATGAGGAGAACCAAGAGCTCAGTGTCTGCGAGGCCGACAGAGCAGAGCATAGTGAGGAGGAGTTGGTGGTCAACTGTATCTAATGCTGCTGAGAGATCCAGAAGAATAAAATGAGAATAGTCACCCTGAGAGTTAGCCGTCAGTAGATCACTGGAAACTTTTGTAAGGGCTGTTTCAGTAGAGTGCAGTGTGTGGAAGCCAGATTGTAAGGGGTCAAGAAGAGAGTTAGAAGAAAGATAGCATGTTAAACGAGAATAGACCAAGTGTCCCAAGATTTTGGAGATGAGGGGGAGATTAGAGACAGGTCAGTAGTTAGCAGCACAAGATGGCTCAATGAAGGACTTCTTCAGTAGTGGGGTTATGACAGCATGTTTGACAGAAGAGGGAAAGATTCCAGAAAGAGAGAGAGAGGTTAAATATTTTATTAAGATAAGTAATGACAGCAGGCGACAGAGACTGGAGAAGGTGTGAAGGGAAAGGGTCACTACTGCAGGTAGTAGAGAGAGAAGAGAGGAGCCTGGAGACTTCTTCTGTAATTGGTTCAAAAGATGAGAATGAACAGGATGAAGTGTGATAGGTGAGGGGATCAATGCTGACCTGGGGATTGGGCAATTATTTCCTGATGGATCTTATCAATTTTTTAATGGAAATAAGTGGCCAGGTCTTCTACACAGAGGTATGTGAATGGTGTCTGCATTTTGGGAGTGAGTAAGGAGTGAAAAGTTTCAAAGAGTCTTTTTGCGTTACTGGAGAGAAAAGAGATGAGAGGGGTGAAATAGTCTTGTCTGGCGAGGTGAACGGCAGCACTATATGTTTTAAGCATAAATTTGAAGTGAAGAAATTCTGCAGGTATATGCAGACGTTCAGCACACCTAGAGCACCGCTGAAGAAAAACGCGTCTGTGGCGTGTGTCAGGATTGCTGCCTCATCTAGTGCTTTTCTAAGGGTTTCATTATAGTGAGTGTAGGCCAGATTGGGAAAGGAGAAGTAAGAGATGGGGGACAGTGAGGATTGTAGAGTGTATGAGAGGTGCTGGGTGTTAATAGCACGTAAATTCCTATATGTATGATGATTAGGTGTATCCTGTGAAGGAGGGAAAATACTGATTGTGAGAGACAGAAGGTTATGATCAGAAAGGGGCAGAGAAGGGTTAGTAAATTTAGAAACTTCAAGGAGGGGGGCGTGGCTAGGGACTCGATGCAGTAGGACGTGTTCTAGGGGAGCTCCTGCCTGACCGGTAATAACGTGGGACCACCAGCTTTACTCAGACCCCCCCATGGCTAAGAAAACTACCTGGGCACCTGCTACAGGGGACTGTGCATCCGCACAGCCGACGACATCCACGGCATGGGCTCCCTGAGGCGGCAGCCATCTTCCCCGTTCTCAGCACGAGGCGCTTCCACTTCACAGAGAAGCCAGCCTGCCAAACCTCCAGCCCTGCTAAAATCAGAGCTCCAGAGCCTGGGCACACGACTCCAGCAGACCCCTTCACTGCCAGGTAAGTCAGGCGCTGCGGCTGCCCTAACACCATGGCGCTGACTGCCCCCCTCCCCCACAGCTCCAGCCGGCACTTTCTTCAGCAAGCTCCTCCATACGGAGCCAGGGGGACCCAGCACCCCAGGAGACTTCAGCAGGTGCCTCTCACCCCCACAAGTTGTCACCTGACCCTGGGCTGCCTCCTGGCCCTGTGGGAGAACTCTCCACCCTCCAGCAGTCCCCACAGCCTCCTAACCTTGTGCCCTCACAGCAGCCTCCACCCCTTCTTGGAGATGAAGATGCGGACTTGGGGGCAACTCCATCCTTGTCCCCCTTTGCTGTTCGTACCAACCTTCTCCTCCGCCTGCCCCGCCACCCCGACCTCCGCCTCACTCTGCTCTGACAGCCTCATCTGACCCTCCACCGTGGCTCGAATACCTTGCTCACCTACTGTCAAAAGAAGACTTTGATTCCTTGGTTGCCAAAGTCACAGCGGCATGTCGTTCAGAGATACGCACAGAAATCGCAGTCCTGCGGCAAGATCTTCAGCATGTTGCAAACCGGGTTGATACCCTTGAGGACGATCATGACCAAACCCGATCCTATGTGTCTCACCTCCAGGACACTGTCCTCTCCCAATGCCTGGTGGTTAATGACATGCAGCGCCACTTGGAGGACTTGGATAACCGGGGCAGACGCAACAATATTAGAGTCAAGGGGCTGCCTGAAGCTAACCAGGAGGAGGATTTACATGCTACCTTGGGGGAGGTCTTCAACTCCATTTTACAGGAACCATCTACACATAAAATCAAGCTGGATAGAGCTCACAGGGCCCTGCGCCCCAAGGGATCTGGCCCCACCACACGTGATGTTATTTGCTGCATGCACGACTTTGCACTTAAAGAAGCCATCCTTTCCAAGGCCCGCCGTCTTAAAGACTTCAAATTTGAAGGAGCCAAGATTCAACTTTACCAGGATTATGCTACAGAAAAGGAGATGCCTGCGCCCTCTGCTGCAGCTCCTGTGCGACCGACAGATACCGTATCGCTGGGGATTTCCCTTCTCCTTGACGGCTAGGCTACCCTATGGTTCTATGCAGAGCTGGAGCCGTTCTGCACCGCTATGGATATTCCTCCTCCTGCTCTGCAGAATTGGGAGTTGATTGCTCCGCCACCACTGCCTCCCCCGGTCTGGACGGCACAGAACCCAGCTAGACGCCAGCTACGTTCCTCCGGCATTTTTCCAGAAGATCGAGGGTGGAATCCCCTCCTCCATGACTGTATCTTTCTTCTCGGACCTCCTAGATCTTGGGAGGGATACGTTTGCTATGATCACTAGGGGTGTTCTGTTACTATTGTCGCTTATATTTACACGCACTTTTTTATGGTCCCACAACTGTTTTGCATTATACTTTTGTTTCTGCATTGCAGGTCGGGCGGGCTAGACTCCCCCCCCCCCCCCGTCCAGTGACCTGCAGATGTTACTTTCTTTTGGTCCCCAATTGTTTATTTGGATCTGCCTATTGGTGGTCCCCCCCCCCCCCGCCTCCCACCCTCTCCCCCTCTTACTATGGGGGCATTGTCCAGCTGTGGACCCACTGGTTGGGCCCCGTTAGGGTCACTTGTGACTCTAACTTGGACATTTCTTTTTTTGCCCCCGGCCAGGAGATTTAGTCCTGACCATTGGATATGGTTTAACTGTGTTACTTATGTATTTTTGTTATTTATTTGTTATGCCTCGTCTTTTTTTTTGTGTCTTCCGTCTCTTCCCTCCGCCCCCTCCCTCTCCCCCCCCTTTTCAGGTTCGAAGACCCGTCTGGCCACAGTGGCCCGGATCCTCCGCCTCTACATTTTCAAGGATTTGGACCCTCTATGGATTGGGTGAGATCTACCTCTGCGTTATTTCTGCCTACATTAGCGACAAACCCACTCTATCCCTCATGGTTAAGTGCATTAAATTAAATGTCAAGGGCCTGGGCTCCAACTCTAAACGGCGCATGGTCCTGCGGGAGCTTCGCTCTCTCCGTGCGGATGTAGCCTTCCTCCAGGAGACCCACTATGACCATACTGGCACGTTTAACTTTGCCCATCATTGCTTCCCCTCTGCCTACTCTGCATATTGTAGTCGCAGGAAGGGAGGGGTGGCCATTTTGCTTTCCTGTACCTGTCCTATCACTGTTTCGGCCTCCCACCTGGACTCCCAGGGTCGCTATATTATTTTGGAGGGGCTTCTATATGGTGAGCCCATCACTCTGTGCAACATATACGCCCCTAACTCCTCTCAGATCCCCTTCCTTAAACGGGTCCTGGGGAAATTGCAAGTGTTTGAGGGATCTGCGCTACTAGTGGGGGGAGACTTTAATATGGCTTTCTCTGAATGTATGGATAGATTCACCCTCACTAATGGACCTCCTGGACCCTCACAGACAAGACTGACAAAAGAGTTTTGCTGCCTCATAAGATCAGCGGCCCTCTGTGACCTTTGGAGGGTGGATAATCCCTCTGCCCGCTCCTTTACAGTTTACTCCCACCGCCACAGAACCCACTCCAGAATAGACTATTTTTTCGGTAACACACTGGCCCTTCGCTTATTAAAGCCTGCTAACGTAGGCCTTATATCCTGGTCTGACCATGCCCCTGTAATGCTCACACTGTCCTCCAACACCCTCCCAACAAAACGATGCCACTGGCGACTTAATGAATCCCTCCTCCACTCTCAAGAGACCTAAGCTAAACTTCGTTCTCACCTCCAAGAATACTTTAGAGTTAATTCTGACTCAGTCCCTATGACTATGTCCACACTGTGGGAAGCCCATAAGGCTGTAATGAGAGGTCACTGCATTACGTTGGGAACGCAGATTAAGAGAGACAGGAGGGTTAGGGAGGAGGCTTTAACTAGTAAGATCAGATCCCTGACCGAGCGACTAATGTCGCACCCCACGTTATCACTGCTACGTCAATTAGTGACTGCTAGGGCAGACCTCCGGGACCTCGCCACTCAGGTCACCCGACGCCTCCTCCTGTACAGCCGCCAGAGATAATATGAGAGGGGAAATAAAGCCCACACACTTTTAGCTAAAACCCTGAGAGATCATCGGGTTTCGTCTACGCCCCATGCTGTCCAAGATTCCCAGGGCACTCTTCAACACCATTCCGACACCATAGCAGCCTTGTTTCAGGATTATTACAATACATTGTATAACCTTCCCTTGCCTGCTGGGGGAGACCCCACCTCTACGGAGATAGGCCTACATTCTTACATGACCTCGTGTCGACTCCCAGTCCTCCCGACCTCGGCTCTCTCTTCGCTTAATGCTCCAGTCTCGAGCGAGGAATTGACTGCCATCCTGGAGGGCCTGCCTAATAGTAAGGCTCCGGGCCCTGACGGGTTCACCTATGCTTACTACAAAACTTTTCAATCTGACTACCTCCCTCGCATGTGTCAGCTTTTCAACTCCTTCCTGGATGGGGCCCCGATCCCGCACACTACGCTGCATTCTTACATTTCCCTAGTCCCAAAGCCAAACAAGGACCATCAGGAGTGTTCTAACTACCGTCCCATCGCCCTCCTGAATACAGACCTTAAACTCTTCACAAAAATTTTGGCAAACAGGTTTAACTTTTGGCTCCCGTCTCTCATCCACAAAGACCAGGTGGGATTTGTCCCTTGTCGTCAGGGGGGAGATAACACTAGAAGGGCAGTGGACTTGATTCACGCGGCCAACCGTTACTCCACCCCTACCTTGCTTCTGAGTCTGGACGCTGAGAAGGCCTTCGATCGCCTTGATTGGTCATTTATGATAGCCACCCTCGAAAAAAACGGGTTCTTGGGGGCCTTTCTCACGGCCATAAGAGCTCTTTATTCTCACCCCTCGGCAGTTGTTAAGCTCCCTAAATGCTTCCTCCCTTCCCTTGTCCATTCGTAATGGAACCCATCAGGGATGCCCCTTGTCACCTCTAATATTCGCACTGTGTATTGAACCCCTGGCGGCCCAAATTAGATCCGCCCCAGATGTTTCTGGAGTGTTTGTGAGGGATAGGGAATTTAAGATTAGCTTGTTTGCAGACGATGTCCTGTTGAACCTCACTAAACCCCATACCTTCCTTCCAAACCTTCTCCGTGTTTTAAAGGACTATGGAGATCTCTCAGGCTATAGGGTCAACCCTGGTAAGACGGAAGCCCTGCCTCTGAATATTCCAAGCGAGGCCCTGCAGTTGCTTAAGTCCAACTTTGAGTTCCAATGGAGAGACCGCTCCCTGCGTTATCTGGGCGTTCAAATATCCTCTTCGTATCCCACGCTTTACTCAGCCATCTATCCCCACCTGTTTCATGAGCTCCGCTCTCTCCTGGATAAGTTGGCGCCCACTCCATATCTCTCTCATAGGCCGTATAACTATGGTTAAGATGACCCTCCTCCCGAAGCTCCTCTATTTCTTTGAGACCCTCCTAGTGGCAGTCCCTAGGTTCGAATTGAGATCCCTACAAAAAACAATATTCCAATTTATATGGAATGGCAAACGCCATCGTATTCCCTGATCGGTGATGCTGGCGGGTAAGTCGGAGGGGGGTCTGGGGATTCCACACATATTGCACTATTACTGGGCTGCCCATCTACATAGTATACCATTTTGGGCGGTGCCCCAGGCATATGCGAAATGGGTTGAGATAGAGAAGTTTTGGGTGGCTCCTGTTCATCCCAATGCGTTTCTGTGGTCCTCCTCCCCACCCCCCATTGCTGCTGGGCCCCATCGGCTTTACTCGGGCTATCTGGAACACCTGTTCTAAGTTGTTTCGGTTGGCTTCCCCGCACTCATCTATGATCTCCTCTTTATATAACCCACTTCACCCAAGTGGACTCACAGCTGATATGGTCAGGCCCTGGAACAGGCTGGGTCTATTTCATGTAGCTGATTTGGTGGACCCTTCGACCTTGGAGCTCAGGTCCTTTGACTACCTCACCTCCACACAGCACTTGCCTACCTCAGAGTGGTTTCACTATCAACAGATAGTTCATTTTGTTTTCTCTCAGTTTGGGTCCACTCGAGTCTCCCTCCCTATGGCCTTTGAACGACTATGTTGGGCGGGTACCTCCACTAGAGGCTTGATTTCTGATATTTATAGGCTTTTGTCCTCTCAGGGGGGGCAGACTCCAGTGGTCCACAAATATATGACCCAGTGGTCTGGAGCCCTGGGCGAGCACATCTCACACAACCAATGGCAGGTTATTTGGTCCCGGTCGGCTAAATCCTCTTCCTGTGTAACGTTTAGGGAAACGCAATACAAAATACTTATGCACTGGTATCATACTCCAGCTTTACTTCATACCCTCAATCCCACTATTCCTCCCAGTTGCTGGCGATGCCAAACAGCACCTGGAACACTGTTCCATATCTTTTGGGAATGCCCTCTAATCCACCCTTTCTGGTTCGAGGTTAGGAAGATGACTAACACTCTTTTCACTCAAGGCATACCCCTGGATCCCATGGTTTATCTGCTGAATCTCCCCCTAAAAGGTCTCAGTAAAAATACATGTAAGCTATTCCTTTACCTGTGCACCGCGGCCAAAACGCTCATAGCCCGCCATTGGAGGGAAGTTCTTCCTCCAGCGATCTCGGAATTGATCGCCCGATTAAAGGATATCCGCAGCCTGGAGTACTTGACCGCCTCCCTTAACCATAAGGTGGAGGCATTCGAAGCAATCTGGTCCCACTGGGATACCTACTGTGCCACACAAGGTGTCTGAGATCCGACCCCCCCCCCCTTTTCCCCTTATTGTTCCTTACCCTTGTCTTGTCTTATGTACTTCCTAAACCTTGTCTCTGTACTACTGTTTTTTGTGTACCTAACGGATTATTTGCTATGAAGAATTTTTCTGTTTTCGACTTGTAACTATTTCAAAACTTTAATAAAAATTACAGTTTAAAAAAAAAAAAGAAAGAAACTGCAAGGAGTCTGGGGAATACAAGATCAATCATGTTGCAATTTTTGTGTGAGAGCCAAAGGAAAAATGTGAAAGACCAAAAGAAGTGGTATTGAGAGAAACTGTGAGGCAGCTGGGGAGATGGGTGTCAATGGGGATGTTACAGTCACCCATGATGAGGGTAGGAATTTCACAGGATAGAAAGATGGGAAGCCAAGAAGCAAAGTGGTTCAGAAATTGGTAGGGTGAGCCAGGTGGACTGTAGATCACAGCTACATGTAAGAAGAGTGGATGGCGTGGACCACAAATGAGGGAAAGGTAAGTGAGGGTACTGGGGGAATTACTTGTAAAGTACATAGCAGTGATGGAAGTATGCCTACCCCTCCACCTGTTGTTAGGCCTAGAAGTATGTGAGAAATGTAGGCCACCATGAGACAGAGCATCAGGGGAGGCCGTATCAGACTACTTGATCCAGGCCAGCAGGTTGAGAGATTTACTATGGAATAAGACATTAATATATTCTAGTTGGTTACACACTGAGAGGTCGTTCCAGAGAGAACAGTAAAAAGGGACAGGAGAAAAATAAGGAGAGGGAATACGGTGAATATTAATGAGGTAGTGGGACTTCTATGTGTGCAGGAAGAGGAAAAGTTAGTGAAAGAAGGAGGACCAGGGTTTGGAGAGATGGCCCAAGTGCTAGTAGGAGCAAAATAGACAGAGACAGAAGATGGTTCAGAGATTTATGTGGGTGTTTCTGTTTAGTTTCACTGATAAAAGAAGTATAGGGATTAGGGTGGTTAAAGAGAGTGAAAAGTGTGTGAGAGCTGTACATGGGAAAAGGAAGAAGAGAAGGACTGATATGCATAGTGTGCACTGGTGGTAAAGATGGAGGGAAGTTCTGCATGATAACAAGTGATAGTTCAGCTCTATGATACCATGTATAGAAGCTTGTTGTTTTGGGTCTAAGTTTACCTGGAGTTCTTTCAAAGCTTACCTGTCTCGTGCCATGGATAAGTTCACTTGTATTGATATCTTCATTAAAAATACACCCCCTGCATTGAAAATTCTTCCCCCATAAACTGGGTCTACTTTTATATGGAAGCTGATCTTCATAACTAGGCCTAATTTAGGTCATTAACCAATTAATCCACAAACTGTGACACATGAGGAGACTGCAGCAATGAAATAATGACAAATCCAGAGTTGCAATGCCTGTAGAATAAAAAAAAATGAAAAAAAAAAAAAAAAATTAACACAATGGGCAGGAAACTCGTCAAATAACATAAGTCAAGGATAGACATTGCCGTTTCCAGTTGAAGGTGATATGAATTTGTGTAGCCATTAGTGTAGCCATCAGTCCATTGAGCTGGAGTCAGGGTGGTATCAAGGTCCTGTTCCCAGGCTGTCATAAAGTCCAATTTAACTTCAGGGGGCAGGGCATTTAGTATACGGTATATGAAGGAAAGAGAATCCCTATCAGCCACTCTGTATAGACATAATCGTTTGAACCTGGTGGGGGAAATTTCTGGATTAAGTGGAGTGAGAGAATGTAGGACGTGAAAGACCTGGTTACTCCTGAAAAGCCTCTGAGGGAGGCGGCTGAATACATAGTAACAAAGTAGTCTTTGGTGAAGACCCCATCTAAAAAAATATCCACTTACCATTATCCCTTCTGCAGGCAGCTGCTTGACTATGAAAACCATGCCAATGAGGTCCTGGCACACATTTTTTGTGATGATGTTAACCCCTTCCTGGTGCAGCCATTTTTCGATTTTAATTTTTGACTCCCTGCTTTGCAAAAGCAATACATTTTTTTTATTTTTTTGTTCACAGAACCCTGTGAGCGCTTAATGTATGCAGATAAATTGTACTTTGTAGTGGTGCCATTTAATATTTTGTACCATTTGAACTGTGTTTGTGCAACTTTCTCACAGGGTTCGTTTTTACAAAATTCACTGTGCAGCCAAAATGACATGTCATCTGTATTCTATAGGTTGATATGATTCGGGGAAAGAAAATTAATGTAATTTTTGTTTTAACTTTTAACCCCTTAAAAAATCCAAAACTTTGCAAAGAAAAAATTCTTGGAGTCCCGTTATTCTGACACTGCTAACTGCCCGCAAGGGCTTACAATCTATGAGGGAAGAGGGATAAAGACAGAAGGTGAGGGGAGAGGCTGTACAGATGGTGGTGTGGTGACAGTAGTGTCATTGGAGGTTGTAAGCCTTCCTGAATAAGTGAGTCTTCAGGGCCTTCTTGAAGCTTGTGATTGTGGGGGTCAGTCTTATGTGTCTTGGTATGTCCAGAGTATTGGGAATGCACGGGAGAAGTCTTGGAGACGGTTGTGTTAAGAGCAGAGCAGAGAGGTCTTTTGGAGGATCGGAGGTTTCATGCGGACAGGTAGCGGGAGATTAGGTCGGAGATATATGGAGGGGACAGGTTGTGGATGGCTTTGCATGTCAGCATTGGCAATTTGAACTCTATTCACTGGGCAACAGGTAGCCAGTGAAGGGATTGGCAGAGGGGAGCGGCTGATGAAGAACGGGGGGGAGAAGTGTATTAAGCGAGCCGCAAAGTTTAAGGTGGACTGGAGGGGGGCGAGATTATTTGCTGGGAGGTCGTGGAGAAGGGTGTTACAGTAGTTTAAGCAGGAAATTATGAGGGCATGGACTAGCATCTTTGTAGTTTTGTAGTTTCAGGGGTGAGGAAGGAGCGGATTCGATGGATGTTCTTGAGTTGGAGGCGGCAGGAGGTGTTGAGGGTTTGGATGTGCGGTTTGAAGGAAAGGTCAAAGTCTAAGGTTATCCCAAGGCAGCGGACCAATGGGACTGGGGTAAGTTTAGCACCATTAACTATGATAGATGGGTCAGGTAGAGGGGCTGTGCGAGGTGGGGCGAAGATGATGAAATCCGTTTTCTCCATGTTGAGTTAAAGAAAGCGGGAGGAGAGAAAGGAGGCTACGACTGCTAGACACTCTGGGACTCTGGACAACAGGGTGGTAATGTCTCGTCCAGAGAGATATATTTGAGTGTCATCAGCATAGCAATGGTATTGGAAACCATGAGATTCTATGAGTTGACCAAGGCAGAGTGTGTAGATGGAGAACAGGAGTGGTCCTGGGATGGAGCCTTGGGAGACACACACAGAAAGAGGGCATGGCGGGGAGGGGATGTGCGAGTGGCAGACACTGAATGTACGGTTGGTGAGGTATGAGGAGATCCAGGAAAGGGCCAGGTCTGAGATGCCAAGGCATGAGAGCATTTCTAACAAGAGGGAATGGTCAACTGTGTCAAAGGCAGAGGAGAGGTCAAGGAGGAGGACAGAGTAGTGACGCTTGGCTTTGGCAATTAGTAGGTCATTAGTGACTTTGGTTAGGGCAGTTTCTGTGGAGTGATGGGGTCTGAAGCCTAACTGTAGTCTGTCAAAGAGCACGTTGGACGACAGATAGGAGGATAGTTCGGAGTGGACATGTTGCTCAAGCAATTTAGAGGCGTACGGGAGCAGTGAGATGGGGCGATAGTTGGCTAAAGAGGACGGGTCGAGGGACGATGTGACAGTAGCATGTTTGAGGGCGGAAGAGAAGGATCCATTGGTTAAAGATAGGTTGAAGAGATGGGTTAGGGCCGGAGTAATGACAGTGAGTTTGGGGATGAGATGTGACTGGACTGGGTCAAGTGCACAGGAGGTGAGGTGGGATTTAGAGATTAGTGTGGAGAGATTTTCATCAGAGACGGTGGAGAAAAAGGTTAAAAAAGAAGAGCACCGAGCAGGTGGGTAGAGTGGTTGTCGGGGGTGTAGGGTGAGACTGTCTCTGATGGTGTCAAATTTTGCAGTTGCGATGAGTGATGTTGGAGGGGGCACAGGGGGAAGGAGAAGGGAGTTGAAGGTAGTGAATAGCTGTTTGGGGTTGCGGGATAGGGCAGATATGAGTGTGGTGAAGTAGATCTGCTTTACAGAGGTGAGTGCGTTCTTGAATGTGAGTACTGCCTTTTTATACCTGAGGAACTCCCGTGAGGCACGTCTCAGTTTTTTAGTCAGGTCAGTGTGCCAGGGTTGCCTATTGATCGATCGGGCTCTGGTGTTTGTGAAAGGGGCCACAGAGTCAAGGGATGAAGTAATGGTGGTATTATAGAAGGCAGCATTGGCATCTGTGTCCTGGAGTGAGGATACAGTGCCTTGCGAAAGTATTCGGCCCCCTTGAACTTTTCAACCTTTTGCCACATTTCAGGCTTCAAACATAAGGATATAAAATTTTAATTTTTTGGTGAAGAATCAACAACAAGTGGGACACAATCGTGAAGTGGAACAAAATTTATTGGATATTTTAAACTTTAAAAAAAATAAAAAACTGAAAAGTGGGGCGTGCCAAATTATTCGGCCCCCTTAAGTTAATACTTTGTAGCGCCACCTTTTGCTGCGATTACAGCTGCAAGTTGCTTGGGGTATGTCTCTATCAGTTTTGCACATGGAGAGACTGAAATTCTTGCCCATTATTCCTTGGAAAACAGCTCGAGCTCAGTGAGGTTGGATGGAGAGCGTTTGTGAACAGCAGTTTTCAGCTCTTTTCACAGATTCTCAATTGGATTCAGGTCTGGACTTTGACTTGGCCATTCTAACACCTGGATACGTTTATTTGTGAACCATTCCATTATAGATTTTGCTTTATGTTTGGGATCATTGTCTTGTTGGAAGATAAATCTCCGTCCCAGTCTCAGGTCTTTTGCAGACTCCAACAGGTTTTCTTCCAGAATGGTCCTGTATTTGGCTCCAGCCATCTTCCCATCAATTTTAACCATCTTCCCTGTCCCTGCTGAAGAAAATCAGGCCCAAACCATGATGCTGTTTGTATCCAAATCCGGCTTTAAACAACAGTATCACGGACCTACCTGGTGTGTTCCTTGGTCTTCATGATGCTCTCTGCGCTTTAAACAGAACCCTGAGACTATCACAGAGCAGGTGCATTTATACGGAGACTTGATTACACACAGGTGGATTATATTTATCATCATCAGTCATTTAGGACAACATTGGATCATTCAGAGATCCTCACTGAACTTTTGGAGTGAGTTTGCTGCACTGAAAGTAAAGGGGCCGAATAATATTGCACGCCCCACTTTTCAGTTTTTTATTTTTTACAAAAGTTTAAAATAACCAATAAATTTCGTTCCACTTCACAATTGTGTCCCAGTTGTTGTTGATTCTTCACCAAAAAAATTAAAATTTTATATCTTTATGTTTGAAGCCTGAAATGTGGCAAAAGGTTGAAAAATTCAAGGGGGCCGAATACTTTCGCAAGGCCCTGTATATTAGCGAGCGGTAGGAGAGATTCTGAGAGCGTGCAGATGTCAAGGTGATTAAGGTTCCTGTGGGGGGGGGGCGTGTTGGTTTAGGGTTTGGAGGGTCTGTTACAGAGGAGAGGGCAGGAGGTTGTGGTCAGAGAGTGTGGACAGAGAGAGAGGTTGACTAGAGAGCAGTGGTAGGTGAATAAGAGGTCCACCGTGTGCCCCTTTGTATGAGTGGCAGAAGAGGACCATTGAGAGAGACCAAAGGAGGTGGTGAGAGACAGGAGACTGGAAGCGGGGGGGGGGGGGGGGTGGTTTGTGTTAATGGGGATATTGAAATCAACCATGATGATGGTGGGGGTGTCTGTGGATAGGAAGTGCATTAGCCAGGTGGTGAAGTGGTCGATAAAGGCAGCGGTAGGTCCTGGCGGTCGATATATGACGGTCAGTTGGAGGTTGAAGGGCGAGTAAATGCGAACAGAGTGCACTTCAAAGGAGGGGAGGATGAGAGCAGGTAGCAGTCAGATTGGGGCGAAGGAGCAATTGTCAGACAGGAGTATACCAATGCCTCCACCAAGTTTATTGTTGGGGTGGGGAGTGTGTGAGAATTGCAGACCTTCATAGGAGAGGGCAGCATGGGAGGTAGTGTCTGAGGGTGCCAGCCATGTTTCTGTGATACCGAGAAATGAGAACTCACGAGAAATGAAGAGGTCGTGGATGTAGTCAAGTTTATTGCGTATGGAGCGAGGATTACATAGTGCACCGGAGAGGGGGGTGGGGAGGGGCAGGAACGGGTAAGATAGGTGTAAGATTTAGAGGTTCCGTGCGCTCATACCGGTTATATGGAGAGATCCAACAGTAGGGATTTGCTGGGGTGGTCCAGGATTGGGAGATATGTCGCCAGAAGTAAGGAGAAGCAGGGAGAGGGATAGCAGGTGTAAATAGGAGAGAGTGTGGGGAGGTTGTGTGTGTCTGGGGCGGAAAGCTTGTAGGTTTGTGAGTAGCTGTGCAGAGAAGGTCAGATGGTGGGGTAGAATAGATGGAGAGATAAAAATTTCCTTAGTGACAAGGCTGGTGTGGGTTGGAAAAGTTGTTTTTATAAGTATGGGAAGAACAACAGTGATTATAGTGAGAAGCATTTCTGTTAGACAATAACTAGGTTTTGTTTTAGTGGATTGTTGTTACCTTCAGTTCCCTTCTGGCCTAATTCTGATCATAACACTTAGAGCTGCACTTTGAGTCTGCAAATTGACCTAACATAAGTACAATGTGTCACAAAAAAAAAAACAATTTCAAAGTCACTTGGGTAAGTTAAAGCATCTCAAAGTTATTGCCATATAAAGTGACACATGTCTGTTTTGAAAATAAGGCCATTGTCTCTAAGGTGGTTTTTGACCGTATCCCTAAAGGGGTTTTCCGGGCAAAAAATGTTTTGTTTTTTTTTGGGTTTTTTTTTTTTAAATGTCTGTTAGTGCTATTAATGGGTTAATAAATGCACCCATATACCTTTAGCCGTATTTTGAGTGATTTATTTGTGTCTCTGGGATCTCCTGGCTTCTTCTGCATTTGTTTACATGGTTCAGCTTCCTGCTATGTGACTCCCTCTCATGCTTCTTCTTTTAAGATTCTTTTTTTATTGCAGATTTTTCTGCATTTTTTTTTCTTCAGTCAAGCCCAGGAGAGGCTACAAAAGGAATTGTATTTTGATATTGAAGACTATGAAGGAACACATATAATTATGTAGTAAATAAAAAAGTGTTAAAAATACCAGAATATGTTTTATATTTTAGATTCCTCAAAATAGCTCCCACGCTTTGACAGTTTTGCACACTCTTGGCATTTTCTCAGTCAGCTTCACGAGGGAGTCATCTAGAATTGTATTCCCTGTCAAGAATCAATTTTTTTTTAATTTTTGGCCTTTATAATGTTTTTGAGGCCGGCAGTTGTGTTATGCTGAGGTAGGATTGACACACACTGTTTAGCCTTATTCAACTGCTATTCTAATCCACAATATGGCAATCAACTAAGCAAAGAAAAATGACAGTAAATCATTACTATAAGACATAAAGGTTGGTCAGCCTGAAAAATTTCCAGAACTTTGAAGGTATCCTCAAGTGTAGCCATGAAAACCATCAACACTTTGATGAAAACGGCTCTCATGAGTACAGAATAGGAAGACTAAGAATTACCTCTGTGGCAGAATATACAGTGGCTTGCAATAGTATTCATAACCATTGAACTTTTTCACATTTTGTCACCTTACAACTACAAACTTAAATGTATTTTATTGAGATTTTAAGTGATAGACCAACACAAAAGTAGCAAATAATTGTGAAGTGGAATGAAAATGATACATACAACATCCAAGAAGAAAAAAAGACAAGGACCACACATCCCAATCTTATACATTGATCTTGTGCTTCTCAGCACAATCTACAATACAGAACATGAGGTTCTTAGTATACATATTGATCAAGGTGTATAAGCCCACTAGTCACTTCACAGCAACCTCTTTTTGGCCCAGGTGTTTTTAAATTAAGGGAGCCTTTTACTGGCCCAGTTCTTTGACTGAGACCACATGGCAAAGTGAACTCTTTGAGACCTGTTCACACGTTGCAGTCTTTTGACTGACACCATATGGTAAGGTGAACTCTTGTTATCTGTTCACATAGTACGGTGCTGTGCGGTGTCCACTGCTGCTGTGGTGTGGTGCCCATGGGGCGGTGTGGCCCAGAGCCTGGGGGCTTAGCCTGGCGGCAGGGGTGTGGCCGGGCTCCAGGGTCGCTCGCCCTGTGGGCGCTGAATTGTGGCGGTTGCTGTTCAGTGTCACATCCAGTAGTGTAGGGACCCACTGTAAAGAGGTCGCCGTGAAGTGGTTAGTGGGCTTATACACCTTGATCAATATGTATACTAAGAACCTCATGTTCTGTAGTGTAGATTTTGCTGAGAAGCACAAGATCAATGTATAAGTTTGGGATGTGCGGTCCATGTCTTTTTTTTTTCTTCTTGGATATTGAAAATGATACATGTTTTTTTTAAATTTTAATCAAATAAAAATTTGAAAAGTGTGACGTGCAAAAGTATTCAGCCCCCTGTACTCTGATAAATAAAATCCAGTGCGATCAATTGCCTTCAGAAGTTACTTAATTAGTTAATAGAGTCCAGTTGTGTGTAATTTAGTCTCAATATAAATACACCTGTTCTGTGAAGGCCTCAGTGGTTTGTTAGAGAACAACAGTGAACAAACAGCATCATGAAGACCAAGAAACTCACCAGACAGGTCAGAGATAACGTTGTGGAGAAGTTTAAAGCAGGATTAGGTTATAAAAACATATCCCAAGCTTTGAGCATCCCAAGGAGCACTGTTCAATCCATCATCCAAAAATGGAAAAAGTATTCTACAAGTGCAAACCTACCAAGTCATGGCTGTCCACCTAAATTAACAGATAAAGCAAGGAGAACACTGGTCAGAGAAGCAGCCAAGAGGCCCATGGTCACTCTGGAGGAGCTGCAGGAATATACAGCTCAGGTGGGAGAATCTGTCCACAGGACAACTATAAGTCGTACACTCCACAAATCTGGCCTTTATGGGAGAGTGGCAAGAAGAAAACCATTGTTGAAAGAAAGGCCGTTTGCAGTTTGCCACAAGCCACTGTTTCTTTTGCACGGCCCAGCGAGGAGGGGGGAACTTTGGTCATATGGGGGCGGGGTTATACACTAAACAGCGCTGTAGACCAGGGTATGCTGGCGGGACCTCTGTGTACAGCGCTGTAGGGCCATTAGCTAGGCTAGGAGCAACAATACTGTGGCCAGATCGCCGACCCGCCTCACATAATGTGTCGGGAGCCGCGTTTACCGAGGCCAGTCCCCGTCCCGCGAACCAGCAGAAGACCCCCAACGGCCTGGTGCCGGTCCACGGACTGGTGGTTGGGGACCCCTGATATAGGGGACACAGCAAACATGTGGAAGAAGGTGCTCTGGTCAGATGAGACCAAAGTTGAACTTTTTGGCCTAAATGCAAAGCGCTATGTGTGGTGGAAAAGTAGCACTGTTCATCACCCTGAACACAACATCCCCACTGTGAAACATGGTGGTGGCAGCATCATGCTGTGGGAATGCTTTTCTTCAGCAGGGATAGAGAAGTTGGTCATAGTTGATGGGAAGATGGAAGGAGCTAAATACAGGGCAATCCTGGAAGAAAACCTGTTGGAGGTTGTAAAAGACTTGAGACTGGGAAGGAGATTCACCTTACAACAAGACAATGACCCTAAACATAAAGCCAGAGCCACAGTGGAATGGCTTAGATCAAAGAATATTCATGTGTTAGAAAAGCCCAGTCAAAGTCCAGACCTAAATCCCATTGAGCATCTGTGGCAAGACATGAAAAATACTGCTTACAGACGCTCTCCATCCAATCTGGCTGAGCTTGAGCTATTTTGCAGAGAAGAATGGGCAAAAATCTCAGTCTCTAAATGCGCAAAACTGGTAGAGACATACCCCAAAATACTTGCAGCTGGAATTGCAGTGAAAGGTGGCTCTACAAAGTGTTGATATAGGGGGGCTGAATACTTTTGCACGTTACACTTTTCAGTTTTTTAATTGATTAAAATTTTGAAACCCATGTATCATTTTCGTTCCACTTCACAATTATGTGCTACTTTGTGTTGGTCTATCACTTAAAATCTCAAGAAAATACATTTGTTTGTGGCTGTAAGGTGACAAAATCTGAAAAAGTTCACGGGGTATGAATACTTTTGCAAGCCACTGTAAGTTCATTAGAGTTACCAGCAAATTAACAGCATCTACATTTAAGAGCCCACATAAATGCTTTACAGAGATCGAGTACCAGACACATCTCAACATCAGTTGTTCAGGAAACTGCTAGAATAAGACCTTCATGGTTGAATTTCTGCAAAGAAACTATTGGTAGAAGAACTGTTGGTGATTTATTCAAAATTCAAGGCTCATCCATGGCCTTCTGCAGCATTCTGCAGTGGCATGCTATAAAATCTGGATTGTATTTAGTGGGACCATCATTTGTTTTTCAACAAGACAATAATCCCATGCTATCTGACCAAGAAGGAAGGAGTGATGGAGTGCAGCAACAGATGACATGGGCTTCACAATCACCTAAACCTAATTGAGAGGGTTTGTGATTAGTTGGACCACAAAGTGTTCAGCACCTCTGGGAACTCCTTCAAGATTGTTGGAAAACCATTTCAGGTGACTACCTCATGAATCTGAGAATACCAAGAGTGTGCAAAGCTGTCATCAAAGCAAAATGGGACAATTTTGAAGTATCTAAGATATAAAACATATTTGTTAAAACTTTTAGTTCATTGCTTTAGGGGTATTCCCATCTCAAGGATGCTATCTATACTACTAGCTTATGTAAATTCAAGTGTTTTCTTATATACATTGGTTTAGTAATGCTGCTTTGTTTGCCTGCTATGTGAAATTATTTCTCTCATTGTTTGCACATCATTGTCAAGGCACCAGGCCTGTGTCTAATCTTAGATTGGATGATGTGACTCACTCATTGCTCTCTGGAGCTGTTATTTACTGCTCTTCCATCCAGGCAATCTTGTCAGCTAATTGCATTTTGCTGATAAAGGCTCAGATAGTGTGAGTTAAAGAGGAACTTTGATGCCCTCATTTACATGCAGTTTTATATACCGCTAGAAAGCCGAAAGTGTGCTGAATTCAACGCACTGTCTGCTTTCCTGTTATGTGCCCCGGGGCTGGAGATTTCTGCCCACCGTCAGAAGGGTGTTCCTGACAGTCTAGCTGGGCTGTAAAGATAGTACTCGTCAATAGCTCTGTACTGGGAGGACGTTTCTCATAGCTCAGCACCATCACAGGGTGGTAAGGAACGCCCCCTCTGACAGTACAGGGCTATGGATGAGTATTGTCAGGGGGGGCGTTCCTCACAGCTCAGCTAGATTGTCAGGAACACCCTTCTGGCGGTGAGCAGAGATTGGTGCCGAAACTAACGGCACCGATATCTCCAGACCCGGGGCACATAACGGGAAAACCGGAAGTGCGCTGAATTCAGCGCGCTGTCGGCTTTCTAGCGTTATACAATACCGCATGTGCATGAAGACGTGAAAGGTCCTCTTTAATTCTCTATGTATACACAAAGATAACATTGAGTTTACTGCAAGTCCGTTGGCAGCATGGAGCATGTAACACGCACCAGGTTGTTGAAGAATCCAGGAAGTGAGAAGAAGAGACAGCAGGCAAACTGCTGAGAGAGGGAGATTTCATATGTGTTCCTTCATAGTTTATGTCTTCAATATAAATTTACAATATAGAAAATAAAAAAAAAAATAAAATAAAAAAATAGATTAAAAAAACATGAAATAAAAAGGTATGTCTAAAATTTTGAGCGGTACTGTATGTCTCAAACTGAATATTACTGTGTAAATTGAACTCGCTGCTTCTTAGTGAGTTATGAAACATTGAGCTCCCAATCGGCCAGAGCAATCCAACATTGAACTGACATCAGTGAGTTAGTCTGTGGTACTTTACCTAGTATACAGTGGTACAGTGCTACAGACAGTGCCTGGGGGCATGGAGTAATACGGTACAGTATTACAGTATATCTATAGGTTATGCTGATGTTACACTTTTCTTCTATATGTATGGTTAATACTCATATGCTAGGAGAGCATGCTGAGATTTGTAGTTTCAACATATCCAAAGGTCTGACAGAACTGAAGTAGCTCCACGTATCTGATCATGTCAGCCTCCAGTCCACGGACCCTCCCCTTCAGGCCTTTATAGCCTGCATCTCTGTTGTCGCTAATCTTGCAGAGCAGAGAAGACACCAGGAGAACACAGTGGCACACACATCTCCATACAGACAGTCTATCCTCACTAGCAAACCCCTTATCAGCCATCACTCTTCTGTAATATCTCCTCAAAATACCCCACAGAATCAGTTTCCAACACTGCAGCCATGTTGCCAGGAGCTGTAATACACCAAAGCAACAAACAGTTGATCTAAGACTAGAAGCATCTATGCACATGAACAGAGTCTTGACTCTCTTTATGATGACAGTCAGACATACTCTCCTTGAGGAGAGCACCAGTGAAGATGTGTAGAGTTTTGAATTGCCTTTTGCCCTCTACTAAGCATCTATATATCACAAAGCATTATGGGAAAAGGAGATGGGAAGCTCATGCGCCCTCTGTTGGATGTAACAGATCCTCAATTTGCTTTTGACCCACTGAGTCTTGAGACAGCTCCTTTTCCCATAATGCCTTTTGATATGTAGATGCTTAGTAGAGGGCAAAAGGCAATTCAAAACTCTACACATCTTCACTGGTGCTCTCCCCAAGGAGAGTATGTCTGACTGTCATCATAGAGAGAGTCAAGACTCCGTTCATGTGCATAGATGCTGATGAGGGACAAAAATCCTGAAACAGCGCTGTATGCAGATGAGTGAAATTGGCTTGGCTAAAATCCCTTTTGCTATCTCAAGTCTTAGTGGGTCAAAAGCAAATTGAGGATCTGTTACATCCAACAGAGGGCGCATGAGCTTCCCAGCTCCTTTTCCCATAATGCCTTGTGATAGTCAGACATACTGGCAGCGTGCAAAGATTACGATGCATGATACATGTGAATTATGTAGTGTGCGGTGCACATTGCTTTGCAGGTGATTTCAGGACTTTTGTACCTTTTTGCCCAGCATCTTGAGGGGCAAATCTTCACCTTACTGAAGTGTGCAGCTTCTGTCTGCTGGGTAAACAAGACAAGTTCTTTTTTCATAAGAGGCTGCACAGGTAGTTGCAAATAGTGCCCAAAGTTTATTTGCAAATTCTTCGTCGCATTGGCAACCATTTTGGTTGCCATCCGGCATAAGTAATTATGGTGGTATAGTATAGTGCCGCTTTTCTTGGTATTTTAAGAATGGTGAGGGAATTAGTAGCTAAAAATTGCCTTCTGTTAAAGGGGTTATGTAGGGATGTATTTTTTTTTTTTTTTTTTTTTTTTTTTTTTTTAAACAATGCTTTCACTGCACTGTATAAAATTGCTTAATATATAGGAGACTGTCCCAATATCATCTCCATCCCTACATAAGTCCTTTTAACTTACGATTTCCTTCTGCAAACTATCAGAAATGTTGGTGTTGAATGACGTAAGTGCCGAAGGGTGATTAATAAAGTAAATGCTTATGTTTTCACTCACTTTCTGAGAGCTGATGAAGAGAGAGGGTGAGAACATGAACAATACCTCTACCCCATGGTAATCAGCTTTTGCAAATGGACAAAAACTTTCCTTAGGCCTTATGCATGACCATTCCAGTTTTCACAGATGCGTCGGTTCATTGCCCCCAGGCATTCATAAAAACTGCTGTTTTAAAAACCATGAAAGTCTATGGGTGTATGCATGTCTGTTTCTGTATTCATCAAAATGCTCAAAGAGAGCATGTTCACATTTTTGATGGACGTATAAAACAGAGAGCACTATAATGCTCTCTTCTAAGAATGGGTTATTCACCATTTTAGGGCAGATTATGGCATTTAGTAGCAATATGATTCCTTAGCACCTGTATAGTACAATCCATTTCTTTATTTCTAGCTTTACATTTTTTAACAGTCCCAAAATCATTTATCAAACAAATTGAGTTCAGGTTCATTCAACTGCCTCACAGCCATGACATCTTAACAATACACATAAGTAAAGGGCCAGAGTATCTCAAAAGTTCCTGACAGTGAGCAGTTGGAATAACTCTGGTTGCTCAGTTATAGGATTGTGGAACTATTAAGGAAGGTAAAGCTTGAAAGCAAACAAATGGATTGTACCATACAGGTGTGGAAGAGTCATATTACTTCTGAATGATATAATATGCCCTAAAATAATGTATAACCTATTCTTAGAAGCATGCCAATTGTGTTTATTGACTGAAGTAGAGTGTGGTGGAGGTCCGAAGCAGGTGGCTATATATCTTTACAGTTAAGATAACACACTACAGTCATTGTTTAAATTCAGGGGCAGAAAACCCTCATACCCAGCACTGCTCTCAGCTGAAATGTAGGTAAAATGGTATCCAGTCAAGGCAGCCTGGACCCTTAGGTGATACACTGTAACAAACTACCAGAGAGACTTCTGCAGTGACTGCTGATGTATGGTGCATATATAGCTCACAGAACATTGTCTGGACTGGATACAAATGTATACACTAGAGATGCGCGAATCGAAGCTGCAGAAGTGGAATTCGATTTGAATTTCAGAAAATCTTCGATTCACCTTGATTCCGGATTTCCTCACGCTTCGATGCATCGAATTGGATTTTTTTATAAAATGGCTGCTGCACGTTAGGACAAGGGGCAAAGGACACTGGAAACGTGGAATCACCCACAATGCCAAGCGTGCAGCTAATCAGCAGCCCTATAAAAACCCTCAGCCATTTTAGGTACAGTCATTTCACATCGCTCTTACTGTAGGGACAGACGTCAGCAGGAGCTAAGGAAAGACTTAGAAAACAGAAGTTCAGGGAAAAAGCCATAGAACTGTAGGGAAAGGATAGGGAGGAACTGAAAGAAGAATTTGGGGTGGTTGCAGGGTCATTAACAGCAAGAATTGTAATACACATTGCAGCACTCACTGCCTTTATACTGCTGCTCATTACTCATACATGTGTGTTCAAGGTGGAACACAACAAGCCTTTTACAGTGCAGTACAGCAAAAAACAGTGAATTATCATCCACTAATATCTGCACTTATCTGTTCTAACGCCTTTTTCAATGTGTTTATTAGTGTGGAAAGACATAAGAACCATATTCGCCATTTTTTTCCCAGTATTAAGTTAAAGGACATTTCCCAATACAGAATTGGCAAAAATCAATAATTCTTAGCCACTAATCTCTGCCTTTATCATGCATTTTTTAAAGGTGTTCATTAGTGGGGAAAGAAATAAGGGGCATATTTGCAGTTCTCTTCAAAGTAGAAAATTACAGGCCTTTTTGCCCTGTATTTATTTCCTTTGCAATTATGTTTTTTCATCAAACAGTATGTCAGACAGAGAGGTGACAGGCCATGCACAGGGGAGGGCCACAGGCCTAAATGTTTCTGGCGCAGGCATAGATCGCAGCAGAGTAAGGAAGCGTGGCAGCAGGGGTCACTTACAGAGGCCTGAGCTCCCAGTGTCAAGTAGCGGTCGTGCCTTGACCAGCAACCCAACAGTTGTAGACTGGTCATCCACTTCATCCAAGTCACATCAGACACCCCCAGCCAAGAGTCAGTGGGTTTGTCAGACACAACCCTTAGTTAGCATGGCCCGGCAGCAGGCCCTGTACCCTCACCTGTCCTCAACCTACCTCTGTCCTTTTCTGTTCCCTCAGCTACAGAAGTACTCTATGCTGTGGGCTCAGATCCACTGTACAGTGAGGAGGAGGTACTAGAGGACAGTCAGCAGCTACTGCTCTGTCAAGAGCTAGAGGAGACATCCACTGCTTCATCCGGTAGGCGGGCAAGTAGTGATGAGGAGAGTGGCGTGGGAGCTGGTGTTAAGGAGGACTTCAGTGACCTGCAGACAGTAGTGGATGACGATGTAGTCGATTGTAATTTGGAGCCGGGTGACGAAGGGGCTTCATCGTCATCAGGAGAAGAGAGTGGCAGCTTGCGCATGAGGCAGCGGCGGAGTCAGCAGGGTGGCAGAAGTGGGACGTCAGGAGCCAAACGTGCCCACTTGCAGCAGCCTACCTGCCCAGAAAGCAGTAGCGGTAGCACTCAACTAGTGCGGTTAGTTGGTGGTAAAGTGGCTGCTGCCACTGGGTCACTGTATGTCCTTCTCGTGCTGCTGCCACTGGGTCACTGTATGTCCTCCTCGTGCTGCTGCCACTGGGTCACTGTATGGCCTCCTCATGCTGCTGCCACTGCGTCAGTGTGTGGCCTCCTCATGCTGCTGCCACTGGGTCACTGTATGCCCTCCTCATGCCGCTGCTACCAGGTCACTGTATGCCCCCTCATGCCACTGCGTCACTGTATGCCCGCCTCATGCCACTGCCACTGGGTCACTGTATGGCCTCCTCATACTGCTCCCACTGGGTTACTGTATGGCCTCCTCATGCTGCTGCCACTGGGTCACTGTTTGGCCTCCTCATGCCGCTTCCACTGGGTCACTCTGTGTCCTCCACATGCTGCTGCCACTTGGTCACTGTATGCCCTCCTCATGCTGCTGCGACTGCTGGGTCACTGTATGGCCTCCTCATGCCGCTGCCACTGGGTCACTGTATGCCCTCCTCATGCCGCTGCCACTGGGTCACTGTATGCCCTCCTCATGCCGCTGACACTGGGTCACTGTATGCCCTCCTCATGCTGCTGCCACCTCCACATTATGTTGCCTTGACACTCTGTGGCCTCCTCCTGCTGCTGCCAACTCCACATTATGTCATCTTGCCACTCTGTAGACATCTATGTGGAATCAGCAGACAAAGGTGTAACAGGAGTGCGCTTTTTCACGCTACTGTAGGATGTCGGGCCTCTACACAGTTCTTTCTACCTGGCATTAAGATTGACCTGTAAGGCTGAGTTCACACTTGAGTTATTTGGTCAGTTTTGGCCCCGTAACTGGCCAAATAAGTGAAGTGTGCAGTGGTTCTAAGAGTGACACCTGTCATGTGCGTGTCATACCGACTCACAGTATTTGTTTCACTACCACAATAGGCTCCATATGCATGTTACTGCAAGGCACAGTGTTCTACACTACTATACAGGCTCTCTGATGCCAGGAAATAGGTGTTTTTTAACGCGATTCGCCGTGAATTAATCCGGATCGAAGCAAATTTTTTTTGGGAAATTCAAATCGAACTGCAGAATCGAACTTTTGAGAAATTCGCTCATTTCTAATATCCACTTCAAGGCTAAGAGAATAACTAGGTTTATATAGGTTTGGGAAAACATGAATGTAAATATTAAAAAAAAAAAAAAAAAACTTCTCCTTCTCAACCAATTTCATAACATTGGTCAGGAATGAAATATGCATGTAAAAATCGTAGGCTGTACATGAAGAATGTATAATAAGCAATCATTGTATTGGAGCGTTGTCTGTACTTAGGTTGCACCTAGTACATGTGGTTGGATGTTTTCTCCCCTAAATTCCAATGCAATTTACAGTGGGTACGGAAAGTATTCAGACCCCTTTAAATTTTTCACTCTGTTTCATTGTAGCCATTTGATAAAAGCAAAAAAGTTCATTTTAATTTCTCATTAATGTACACTCAGCACCCCATCTTGACAGTAAAAAACAGAAATGTAGATATTTTTGCAAATTTATTAAAAAAGAAAAACTGAAATATCACATGGTCATAATTATTCAGACCCTTTCCTGTGACACTCATATTTAACACACATGATGTCCATTTCCTTCTGATCCTCCTTGAGATGGATCTACTCCTTCATTGGAGTCCAGCTGTGTTAAATTAAACTGATTGGACTTGATTAGGAAAGGCACAAACCTGTCTATAGAAGACCTCATAGCTCACAGTGCATGGCAGAGCAAATGAGAATCATGAGGTCAAAGGAACTGCCCAAGGAGCTCAGAGACAGAATTGTGGAAAGGCACAAATCTGGCCAAGGTTGCAAAAGAATTTCTGCAGCACTCAAGGTTCCTAAGAGCCTCCATAATCCTTAAATGGAAGAAGTTTGGGACGACCAGAACTCTTCCTAGACCTGGCCGTCCAGCCAAACTGAGCAATCGTGGGAGAAGAGCCTTGGTGAGAGAGGTAAAGAAGAACCCAAAGATCACTGTGGCTGAGCTCCAGAGATGCAGTAGGGAGATGGGAGAAAGTTCCACAAAGTCAACTATCACTGCAGCCCTCCACCAGTCGGGGCTTTATGGCAGAGTGGCCCGAAGGAAGCCTCTCCTCAGTGCAAGACATATGAAAGCCCGCATAGAAGTTGCCAAAAAAACACATGAAGGACTCCCAGACTATGAAAAATAAGATTCTTGGGTCTGATTAGACGAAGATTGAATTTTTGGGCGTTAATTCTCAGTGGTATGTGTGGAGAAAACCAGGTACTGCTCATCACCTGCCTAATACAATCCTAACAGTGAAACATGGTGGTGGCAGCATCATGCTACGGGGTGTTTTTCAACTGCAGGGACAGGACGACTGGCTGCAATTGAAGGAAAGATGAGGCGGCCAAGTACAGAGATATCCTGGAAGAAAACCTCTTCCAGAGTGCTCTGGACCTCAGACTGGGCCGAAGGTTCACCTTCCAACAAGACAATGACCCTAAGCACACAGCTAAAATAACAAAGGAGTGGCTTCGGAACAACTCTGTGACCATTCTTGACTAGCCCAGCCAGAGCCCTGACCTCAACCCAATTATTTATTGAGTAATTTAGTCCCAGTATAAATACACCTGTTCTGTGAAAGCCTCAGTGGTTTGTTAGAGAACACTAGTGAACAAACAGCATCATGAAGACCAAGGAACCCACCAGAAAGGTCAGAGATAAAGTTGTGGAGAAGTTTAAAGCAGGGTTAGATTATAAAAACATATCCCAAGCTTTGAGCATCAAAAGAGTGCTTCTACTCAATACTGAGCAAAGGGTCTTTTCTAATAAATTAGCAAAAATATCTACAGTTGTTTTTTTTTTCTGTCAAGATGGGGTGTTGAGTGTACATTAATGATAAATAACATGAACTTTTTTGCTTTTAGCAAATGGCTGCAATGAAACAAAGAGTGAAAAATACTGAATACTCTCCGTACCCACTGTATGTAACCTCTGAAAGTAGAAAAACCTATTGTGCAATGAAATCCTAAGATTATATGGAAACAAGTGCAACACTGCACACATTTCACCAAAGCGACTTGGCATTTACTTTCATAACTGTGGTCCAAAGTGATTAAGGATTCCAAGGTTTGCATGAAGTAATCCCAAAGTAATTAATATACTAGAAAGCAATGGAATGAGAAATGCATCTGGAGGAATGTTAGGTATTCCTGTTTGCTGCTAGATTAGTTCAAGCCTTGAGGGCTTAGACAATAGCAACTTGTCACCAAGCACTTTCTCTTCATAAAACGGTTGAGCATCCTTCTTCTGGCAATCAGATCTCTGGCACCTGTGCAAACTGGAGCTAAGGCTCGGTAATTCATTTGCTTAATTTGCCACTTAGGGCTGGTTCACATCTGCGTTCGGTTTCCGCTTGGGGACCCCCCCAAACCGAAACCTATGCGCATAAAAAGCGGTTTACCTGGGAAACCACACGGTACTTTTTTTTTTTTTTTTTTTTTACAGCGTTCACTGTATGGGATAAATAACATATTTTTGGATATTGTGGACTTTTACGCACGTGAGGATACCGAATATGTTTATTTATTTTTTTTAATATAAAAGGTGGGTTTAACTTTTTATTTTTGTGTGTTTTTACTATGTATTTGTGTGTTTTTACACTTTTTACATGTCCCACAAGGGTCTTGAAGCTGGGATCTCAGATCCCCTGTGCAATGTCCTGCAATCATGTTAATTTCACACAGAGGGACACCTCTAATTATTACACTATATAATACATACACGTGCCTTGTGTAAAAGAATTTTTTAGCATGCTTAATAAAAATAAAGAATCAAAAATTAAGTTGTTCTTAAGGCTAAGGCCTTACGTTGCGAAAACGCAGCTTTTTTTGTTGCGGTTTTTTGAGCCAAAGCCAAAAATGGCTACAAAAGGAATGGGAAATATAAAAGGAAGCACTTCTACTTCTACCTTCTGCTCAATCCACTCTTGGCTCAAAAAACCGCAACAAAGAAAAAAAAGCGGATTTTCTGCAATGTGGGGCCTTAGCCTAAAGGAGTTATGTCACAAAACATAGGTTTTCCTCTATGGCCAGAAATGTCAACAGTGCTTTTAGCATGAATTATAAAAGTAAATAGAGGATAAACTTTTCCACCCTTTTGTACAAATCCTGCAGAGAACACAGGAGTTTATTACTGTCTTCTCTCGATTCCACCAATGATCTGCTAAGGGGGCAAGTTTAAGAAAGGTACAGGGGCAAAGCGGCAAATCTCTGCTTTACAATCTTCTTCTGCAGCTAATTTTGTTACAACCAAACACAGGATTGTGAGAAAGGAGAAATGAGAAAATGGCTGATCTCCTGGATACATAGAGAAGATTTCTTTATATAGAACTCATCTACAAAATAGACAGTGAGGTAAAACAATTATTAGGATTGGGACAGAGTATAATAAGGGCCTTAGGCTGCAAGGAGGCCCGATCTAGCAAGTATTTATCCAGTGGTTTAGATTGAACACATCCAAACCAGAACTGCTATTATTCTTCAGGCCTCCAGCCTCCTGAATAACGTTGTGACGCATAGCCGTTGGTGTGACCTACTATCACAGGACTCAGCAGTCAGGTCATCCACACTGAATGATTGCGGGCATTAGCACCGGGTCTCTGCTGTATAATACAGCAAAGAAAAGGTGACTATGGTGACCACTCACCTCCCCCAGGCCTCCCCTCTCCGTACAAAACCACTGGGCAAATCTTGTGAGGTTCACCCAACAAATAAAATGGGCTCCTTTCCCTCCAAGGGTCCCATTGCAGCTGAACCAGCTGCACATGTGATATGTCCACCCCTGAATCACAGGGCAGCTTTCATTTTATATTCTGCTATTATATGACAAGCTGCAGACCTCATCATAAATTAGGCAATCCCTCAACATCTGTGCGCCGATACTGAAATTTATGCCAGCTTGTACCTGATGTAGATTTTACTCTTCATTTATGCAAAAAAAAAACTGGCGTGTATGATAAATTCATTGGGACCAGTAGACCCCTGTCCATAGCTTACCCCCAACAAACCCTTTTTTCTGGAAAGTGTTGAGGGCTGTGTTTATATATTATATATATATATATATATATATCTATTTAAAAAAACAAAACAAAAAAACACACACACACACACACACACACACACACACACACACACACCACACCACGTGCAACAATTTATGTTACCAGTAGTATTTAAAGAGTCGCAAGCCAAAGGTTTGCAACTTTATGCCAGAAAAGTGACATGTGGGCTTCATAAATCTACCCATTGTGTTAAGGAGATTTTCCTGGCATCTGCGCAAAGATTGGAGTATATCTCCATCCAATGCAAATTAGCTGAAAAAGGCTTTAGTGTTCCTTCTCCTGTAAGGGCTTCGCTCTTCTACTCTAACCTCCTTTAACTGCAGACAAAGTGTGACAAAGTTGAAGAAGTTACTCAAGCAGTTTGGGAAGGGGGGGGTGAGCTGGGTAGCAGTTAGGGATAAATATCTACAGCTTTGTGAAGCCACAGCAGGAGAAGACATGCCGCTAAAGCCCTTTTCAGTGAATTTGCATAAGAATAAAAATACTGACTTTCAGAAAAATGGATCTGCAATAAATGCAGAACAATAAAGACATCTTTGGAAAATATAGGGGCTCCCCACAAAGTACTGTCATTAGTCAAACTCTTGAAATGCAAATATATTAGAACACTGCAGGACTTCCTATACTGTACAAAAAGAAAAAAAAGTGGACAACCCCATTAACCTGCTTTCTTGATTGTGAGCACATAGTCATGTCATGTAATGTAAATGTGGATGAAATATACAGAGCATGATACTGGCAAGAGTTCACAAACAGTTTTGTGGGCTAAATCAAGAAGCTGCAAGAAACGGGAAAGAAAAAGTCGGTTTATTGTGAGTGACCATATACGGAGCAAAATAGGGTTTGTGTTGAAAGGGAGAGAGAGCAGATAATAGGGGTTACTCCTTCACTTCGTCCTGAGGGGATTTCACATTGAACTTGTCTTTGAGTCTTTTCCACATTCCTTTTTTCACCTCATCCATCTGTTTCATAGTATCTGTCAGTATAAAGGACATTGATTCACTTTGGAAGCAGTAATACAAGAATTAATTACAGAATAGAAATATTTAATGTCTTACATTTGGCATTCACCATCTCCAGTGATATTTAGGGAAAGCAAATGTTAATTTGCATACAATATTATAGGAAAGTCCTGAGCAATTTTCTTGTAAGCATTCTGCTGAGTAACAATATTTATCAGCGTGTTATGCAGTGTAGTAACTACTACTATAGCGGCTGCTACAGGGCCCGTTACCTGAGGGGGCTCGGTGAGGCCCCGTTGCTTTTTATTAATTAATTATTATTAAATAGGCTGTTCCATGCTGGAGTAACTTACTTACCGATCTCTGCTTACCGGCCACTTTCCCTTCTGCCCTCCAGGAGTGTGTCCAATACCTAGCCGCTGCCACTGAACACTGTCAGGACATTGCTGACAGCAACATGATATGGGATGCATGGGGCCCCCCTGGATGGCTGAAGAGCAGGAGTGTGGACCTGTAAGTAAGGCAGCGGGCCCATAGCAAGAGTATTTTTTTAGGGCAAACCCCACAATTCTGTTTGGACCGAATACAACCAAACTAAAACTGCTATTATATTCTGGGGTCTCTTCAGATCCAAGAGTATAATAATCGGAGGCCCAGGAGACGTGAGAAAACATAAAAACCAGTGTTACTCACCTCTCCTGGGCTCCAGCGCGACTCCACGCTGTCTTCGGTCCTGTTTAGTGATGTTACATGGGTCTGTGACATCATTGAAGAGGGCCAAAGACAGAAGTCGTCGTGCCGGAGCCCAGGACTCCATTCCCCCCCCTCCCAGACCTACGATCATTATACTCTGGGTCTGAAGACCCCACAGTATAATAATAGTTTGTGGGTGGTGAACCCCCCCAAAATTTCGCGTTCTGCAGAACTCTAAATTTTTACAATATTTGCAATGAACACCGTAGGGGCCACTGTGAGACATTACACTGTCTAGAGGACACTATGGGACATTATACTGTGTGCAGGGGCTGCTATGTGACATTATACTGTGTGAAGGAGCCACTATGGGATATTATACTGTCTGGAGGACATTTTGGGACACTATAGCGTGTATAAATGGGGCGTTATACTGTATGGGAGCCTGAAAAGGGGACGCTATGCCATGTGGGAGCATAACTAACAAAGCATGGCAGTAATCTCAGTGAGAAAATACATAATGCAGGAACCAGCCTTCCATTCTATATAAGAGACCTTCTTGCTACCACACTTGTAGATTCAGAATTGTCTTACCGGTTGCAAGCACCATTCGATATTCATCTGTAGTGATTTCTGTAAAGCTTGTGTCTTGAAGTCGTGGATACTTTTACCATGAAGAAGGAGAAATAAAGTATTAAGATTTCTTTCCAAAATGTCTTCCATAGCTTGTCCTACACTGAAGTCATCTTTTTATAGCATTACTAGGTGCAGTACTGAAGAGTTTCCTGAAATACATTCCTTTGCAAATGTTACATTATTTTACCTGATAAAGCAGGTTATTCCTCCACAGTGTTTAAAGTAGGTTGCCATTTATAATCAGGTGGCTAGGCTGGTGATCACTCCCTGCTATCTGGAGGAGGGGGTGGATGGGTTCTCAGGAGCACACCTGCTCTCCAAACCTCAGTTCTCTCCTGCTTTAATCAGAGCAGTCTGTCATGTCAGCCAATTGCATTTGGATGAGGAGCCCTGGTAAAGGCTACAGTCATGAGCTTGTTCAGTGGCTCTGTTTTCTCTGTAAGATAACCATGTGCAAATTAGAGT
The DNA here is from genome assembly GCA_947044405.1 of Leptodactylus fallax. Classification (NCBI taxonomy): domain Eukaryota; kingdom Metazoa; phylum Chordata; class Amphibia; order Anura; family Leptodactylidae; genus Leptodactylus; species Leptodactylus fallax. The sequence continues at coordinate 4,097,145 of CAMRHE010000183.1, forward strand.
AAGTCCACTGTTCCCCTGCAACATGTGAGTTTTCACTCGCCAGAGAGCGGGGAGTGACGTCACCAACCCAGCCACCCGATACTAAATAGGAAAGCAGGCCAAGGACCTAGGCAACCAGCTGTAAACATTCTATTTATAAAGGAATGTCTTTAGGGAAACTCGTGGAAGAGTGAAGAAATCAGGCGATACCTTTTAGAGGCTAACTGAGTATATTTGATAAGTAAGCTTTCGGAAGTCTAGCTCCCTTCATCAGACATGGTGATATACAAGATTCACCTTATTTATACGTACACAAGGCATGGATCTTCAAAAGGATTCCTGTACTAACAAAATGCAATATACGTAGAGAAGTTATTTATAACGGGTCAGGAAATATACAATCTAAAATTTGTGGTGCGTGACAGAGGGATCTGTTATCTATCTGTAATGAGGTGGTGATTTGTGACCCTCACAGGTCATACATAGTGTGACATGAAGCTGGGATGAATATTAAGTCCAAATTGCAGAGTTTGATATTTTTGAATTAACTTGTATTCCCATTCTTTCCTCTCCCTCTGCATCTTAAAATGTCCCATTAAAACCACCAAACCTGCAGCGTCTTATTGTCCGTAGTGCCCTGAAGGCCCCAACTGAAAATGTATTTTCTTGAGATTTTAAGTGGTAGACCAACACAAAGTAGCAGATCATTGTGAAGTAGAAGGAAAATGATACATGGTTTTCAAAATTTTAATCAAATAAAAACCTGAAAAGTGTAACGTGCAAAAGTATTCAGCCCCCCTTCATCAATACTTTGTACAGCCACCTTTTGCTGCAAGTCTTTTGAGGTATTTCTCTACCACATTTGCACATCTAGAGAAAGATTTTTGCCCATTCTTCATTGCAAAATAATTCAAGCTCAGTCAGATTGGATGGAGAGCGTCTGTGAACAGCAATTTTCATGTCTTGCCACAGATGCACAATGGGATTTAGGTCTGGACTTTGACTGGGCCATTCTAACACATGAATATTCTTTGATCTAAACCATTCCACTGTAGCTCTGGCTGTATATTTAGGATCATTGTCTTGCTGGAAGGTGAATCTCCTTCCCAGTCTCAAGTCTTTTGAAGCCTCCAACAGGTTTTCTTCCAGGATTGCCCTGTATTTATCTCCATCCATCTTCCCATCAACTCTGACCAGCTTCCCTGTCCCTACTGAAGAAAAGCCTCCCCACAGCATGATGCTTCCACCATCATGTTTCACAGTGGGTATGGGGTTTTCAGAGTGATGAGCAGTGTTACTTTTCTGCCACACATAGCCCTTTGCACTTAGGCCAAAAAGTTCAACTTTGGACTCATCTGACCAGAGCACTTTCTTCCACATGTTTGCTGTGTCCCCTATATGGCTTGTGGCAAACGGCACTTCTTAGGTCTTTCTTTCAACAATGGTTTTCTTCTTGCCACTCTTCCATAAAGGCCAGATTTGTAGAGTGCACGACTTATAGTTGTCCAGTGGACAGATTCTCCCACCTGAGCTGTATATTTCTGCAGCTCCTCCAGAGTGACCATGGGCCTCTTGGCTGCTTCTCTGACCAGTGCTCTCCTTGCTCGATCTGTTAGTTTAGATGGACGGTCATGTCTTGGTAGGTTTGCAGTTGTATAATACTTTTTCCATTTTTGGCTGATGGATTGAACAATACTTCTTGGGATGCTCAAAGCTTGGGATATGTTTTTATAATCTAACCCTGCTTTAAACTTCTCCACAACTTTATCTCTGACCTTTCTGGTGAGTTCCTTGGTCTTCATGATGCTGTTTGTTCACTAGTGTTCTCTAACAAACCACTGAGGCTTTCACAGAACAGGTGTATTTATACTGGGACTAAATTACACACAGCTGGATTCTGTTGATTAATTAAGTGACTTCTGAAGACAATTGATTGCGCTAGATTTTATTTAGGGGTATCAGAGTACAGGGGGCTGAATACTTTTGCACATCACACTTTTCAGATTTTTGTTTGAATAAAATTTTGAAAACCATGTATCATTTTTGTTCCACTTCACAATTATCTGCTACTTTGTGTTGGTCTATCACTTAAAATCTCAAGAAAATACATTTAAGTTTGTGGTTTCACAAAATGTGAAAAGGTTCAAGGGGTATGAATACTTTTGCAAGGCACTGTATCTGCACAACGTCAGGAGTTTCTCTCATCACGCAGAAGTCCTTTCACATTTACATACAGTGGGTACGGAAAGTATTCAGACCTCTTTAAATTTTTCACTCCTTGTTTCATTGCACCCCATCTTGACAGAAAACCCCCCCCAGAAATGTGGATATTTTTCCAAATTTATTAGAAAAGATCTTTTGCTCAGTATTGAGTAGAAGCACCCTTTTGAGCTAGTACAGCCATGAGTCTTCTTGGGAACAAGTTTTTAACATCTGGATTTGGGGATCCTCTGCCATTCTTCCTTGCAGATCCTCTCCAGTTCCGTCAGGTTGGATGGTGAACATTGGTGGACAGCCATTTTCAGGGTCTCGCCAGAGATGCTCGATTGGGTTGAGGTCAGGGCTCTGGCTGGGCCAGTCAAGAATCGTCACCGAGTTGTTCCGAAGCCACTCCTTTGTTATTTTAGCTGTGTGCTTAGGGTCATTGTCTTGTTGGAAGGTGAACCTTCAGCCCAGTCTGAGGTCCAGAGCACTCTGGAAGAGGTTTTCTTCCAGGATATCTCTGTACTTGGCCGCATTCATCTTTCCTTCAATTGCAACCAGTCGTCCTGTTCCTGCAGCTGAAAAACACCCCCATAGCAGGATGCTGCCACCACCATGTTTCACTGTTGGGATTGTATTGGGCAGGTGATGAGCAGTACCTGGTTTTCTCCACACATACCACTGAGAATTAATGCCAAAAAGTTCAATCTTCATCTAATCAGACCCAAGAATCTTATTTTTCATAGTCTAGGAGTCGTCCTTTTTTTGGCAACTTCTATGCGGGCTTTCATATGTCTTGCACTGAGGAGAGGCTTCCTTCAGGCCACTCTGCCATAAAGCTCCGACTGGTGGAGGGCTGCAGTGATAGTTGACTTCGTGGAACTTTCTCCCATCTCCCTACTACATCTCTGGAGCTCAGCCACAGTGATCTTCGGGTTCTTCTTTACCTCCCTCACCAAGGCTCTTCTCCCACGATTGCTCAGTTTGGCTGGACGGCCAGGTTTAGGAAGAGTTCTGGTCGTCCCAAACTTCTTCCATTTAAGGATTATGGAGGTCACTGCGCTCTTAGGAACCTTGAGTGCTGCAGAAATTCTTTTGTAACCTTGGCCAGATCTGTTCCTTGCCACAATTCTGTCTCTGAGCTCCTTGATCAGTTCCTTTGACCTCATGATTCTCATTTGCTCTGCCATGCACTGTGAGCTGTGAGGTCTTGTATAGACAGGTGTGTGCCTTTCCTAATCAAGTCCAATCAGTTTAATTAAACACAGCTGAACTCCAATGAAGGAGTAGAACCATCTCAAGGAGGATCAGAAGGAAATGTACAGCATGTGAGTTAAATATGAGTGTCACAGGAAAGGGTCTGAATACTTATGACCATGTGATATTTCAGTTTTTCTTTTTTAATAAATTTGCAAAAATATCTACATTTCTGTATTTTTTTCTGTCAAGATGGGGTGCTGAGTGTACATTAATGAGAAATAAAATGAACTTTTTTGCTTTTAGCAAATGGCTGCAATGAAACAAAGAGTGCAAAATTTAAAGGGGTCTGAATACTTTCCGTACCCACTGTAAATGATCGGATTTTGCTCCCCTATGGTTTAGATAGGGTGCTTTAAGTTAAAGACCCACATAGCGAGCCGAAGCACGCTGCAGAAAAGACCATGGCGGAAACGCACCATGTTTTTTTCCATAGCGTTTTTCATAGAAAGTCCAGAGGTTTCCTCTGCGGTCTTTCTGCTTCTATTATACCCATACGGAAAACGCCAGTGTTTCTGTAGGTATAATTGACATGCTGCAATTTACAAAAAAGCAAGCATTTTTTGAAATTGCAGCTTTTCTGCTGCAGTTTTTTTTTTTTTCTGGCTAATCCCATCCACTTTTTTTTGCCCCATCGTTTTTAGCAACGTGAGGCCCTGGCCTCAGATAGAGAGTTTATTAAAGGTGTTACTTGGGGGAAAGGGGGGGGGGGGAAACACACACACACACACACACACACACACACACACACACACCAGTACATTTCCTACACTGGTTTAGCTTAGTTACTTCAGTAATGCATAAGCAGGTCACCTGCCACCCCATTAGGTTTGCATAGCTCAACGGGGGGGGGGGGGGCAGAAGTCTTGTTCCTCTGCCTCTCCTGTTGACACTCTGTAAGAGACAGCCAATGTTGTCCTAAGCTTCATTTGTCTGTATAAACTGTTAATGTTGAATGTATTTCTGTGATTCTGTTCCTTTAAGACAGCAGCCATTGTAATTGTGACATGATGCTGGAGTGACTCCCCCCCCTTTTATGTCAGCTTGCCTGTTCTGCAGACAGAATGTGAGCAGAGAAGCAGGAAGTGACGAGACAGAGAGCAGCAGCCATCTTAGCAAGTGTTGTATTGAACTGGTGTGGAGATTTTTTCTGTACAGCTAAGCTGTATCTTGGTCCAGAGACAAACAGAGTGTAAAGAGACAACAGGACTAGTGAGTCCACGTGAAAGGAACTGTGCTCAGTGGCTGATCAGTGAGACTGACATTGTGACTGTGTATATGGATACCACAGATAGAGACTCGCAGTGCTGTTGATGTACTGGACGGCACCTGCTAAATCCCGGCTTACATCCCAGCTCAGTGTATGGATTCGGCAGGACTGTCAGTGTGCTGAGTGGAATCTGCTGTTGGATTACATTGCATTCAGTTGGTTTCCCTGTCTGTTAAAGAGGACTTCATTTCTCCCAAGATCCTGATAACCGTGAGGAGAGGACGCTTCACTATAAAAGAAAGGACCGATTTTGGGCCCCACCACGCGCTTCTACGGACTGTAAGCGGTCCACCTGGACCACTGGGGAAAAGGGGGTGCACCCAAATGTGAAGTCAGGGTCAGTTAGGGATAGTTTTGAGTATATTGTTCATTCAGTGTCCATACTGCAGAAGTGGACAGAGTAAAAGTAGAAACCATTGCAGAATTTGCCTTGAAATTGTTCATGCTATATTGTATATTTTGCTTGTCTTTAGCCCTGTCATTTTACCTTTAACTAGCCTTTATTAACTTATAGTAAATATATATTTTTTTTTCTTGAACTACCGCGTGTGCGTTCATTTCTGGTTGCGGAGTCCAAACCACCTGCCTTGCTCTCGGTTCACAAATTGGCGTAGTCGGCAGGATCCGCTTACCAGAATGGACGGTGACGCACCCGTTCGGGAGAATGGTGCTGGAGGAAGAATGCCAGCAGGGGCTATAATGAGTCAGTTAGCTAAATTTGATGGCAATAATATGTCAGTGAGTATGTGGGTGGAACAGATACGAATGATACAGCGAATGTACCAGACCGCACCAGAAGTACTAGTAGAGCTAGCAATATTGACATTACAAGGGGATGCTAAGACCACGGTGATACTGAGGCCATTTGAACAAAGGCAGACATTTGAGCAAGTAGTCCAGATTCTAGAAACCATCTATGGAGAAACTGCATTGCTGGGGTCTCTGCAGGCTCGGTTCTTCCAGAGGGTACAACAGGAGAATGAAAGCCTTCCCCAATATGCAAATGCCCTACAAGAACTGCTCCGAGATATTCAAAGGAAGGAAAGAGGGGGCTCGCCAGCCTTCTGTAACCCTGATCGGACTCTCCGTGACCAGTTTGTCCTGGGGATACGTGACAGCAGTTTAACTGTGACTATGCAGGATTTTATACGACGAGAGACTGATGCTAAATTCCATGATGTACAGGTAGAGGCCATCTCCCGTGCCAATAGTATGGTCCCGAGGCCGCAGACCGCAGTTGGAGTTACTTTGTCACAGGGGGCTAGTTCTGGCTCAGAGACAGTAGAAAAAGGGACGGTTAAAGAAATTCTCACAGTAATGCAGAAACTGCAAGAACAAATGGAACACTTGCACACTCGTTGTGATGAGCAGTCTATGAAAATTGCAGACTTCCAGAAGACTGGAGATGAAAGGGTGAGTCATCCACACCCAGCAAGTCAGAATCACCCACCACCCCGCTGGAGGGGTGAGGATAGGACCTACCGAAGGGGTCCAAATCATTTAGTGCAGTGCTCAGGAGAAATCGAAGGGGCTTACCGAAGGGGCCCAAACAGATGGCCAGAACGACGGGGGGATACGCTGCTGGGAGTGTGGACGGATGGGCCACGTTGCTGCTAGATGTCCAGAGCAGCGACAAACTTATGAGAGACCGCCGTTAAACTGAAGTCCCCTGCTGCTGTAGGGCGTGTAGTAGGGGAGACTGACAAGGAGACTATGTGGGGAGAATGCCCTGATGATGACCTGATCGCTGCAAGTCCTGTCATACAGGTGGAAATGGAGGGTATTCCGGTTACCGGGATGATTGACACGGGTTCCCAAGTAACGACCTTGAGTAGAGACTGTTATGAACGGTACTTCCGGCAACATGTGAAATATGATCCCCATACATTCGTACGAGTGGTCGCAGCTAACCAGTTACCAGTTCCAGTCGTGGGAGTGGCCTGGATGAATGTCCGGGTATGTGGCCAAGATCTAGGTAGGAAAGGCATTGTGGTGGTACAGGAGTCACATGAAGTAAAGGTCCCTGTCATTTTGGGGATGAATGTGTTAAAAGAATTAGATCAGATCCTCTTTGAAAAGAAAGGTCACTGTTATTGGAAAGAAACCACCACCCATCGGCCTACTCAAACAGCTTTCCAGCGGCTGATCCGGACATGTGGCTTACAGAAAAGTTCGGATGCGCAGCGTCCTCTGGCTCGAATTTCAGTTCCTTTGCATACAAAAGTTACACTGCCACCCAGTCGGGAGACAATAGTGTCTATGCCCGTAGGCACCTGTCGGAAACTAGAGGGCATAGCTGTGTTGGTAGAACCACTGCAGGCAGCCGAAGGAGGTGTTGATCCGCTAGTGGCCCGTTCCTTGGCAATAGTTCGCAATGGAAGAGTACCACTTCGATGTGTAAACACTCAGGACCAGAGTGTGGACCTGACCCCAGGGAGGCTGCTGGCTAACATCTATGTGACTCCGGAGGAAGTAAGGAAAGTAACTCCAATGCAGCTGAAGCCGACTGAAAGGGATGAGTGGACCGTAACTGTGTCCATGGGAGAAGATGAGGAACCCACCTCTGAATGGAATGGCTGTGCAATTCGAGAACAGATGAAGATGGATGTAAGTTCATGTTCTCTGGAATGGGTGCAGAAGGTAGATGAGCTGTTGTGGGAGAACCAAGCCACCTTTGCACGGTATGCTGAAGATTTTGGATGTACCACAGGGATCTACCATGAGATTCCCACAGGAGACACCCCTCCAATTAGAGAGCGCTACCGACAAATTCCTCCACAGTTGTATCAGGAAGTGAAAGAACTGTTAGCTAAGATGCTACAGGGTGGGATCATCCAAGAAAGCCAGAGTCCCTGGGCGGCTCCTGTGGTGTTAGTAAGAAAAAAAGATGGGTCCATCCGATTTTGCGTAGACTATCGGAAGTTAAACGCTTGCACCGTACGAGATTCCTACCCCTTGCCACGGATTGAGGAGTCCCTCTCAGCGCTGGGGAGAGCCCGGTACTTCTCCTCACTAGATCTGGCTAGTGGGTATTGGCAGGTGCCGATGGCCACAAAAGACAAGGAGAAGACGGCATTCATCTTGCCCATGGGACTATACGAATTTAACCGGATGCCCTTCGGGTTGACAAATGCACCCGGAACGTTTCAGCGGTTGATGGAGAAATGTCTCGGTGACTTCAACTTTGAGTTCACTCTCATCTACTTGGATGACATTATAGTGTATTCTGCGACCTTTGAAGACCATCTCCACCAGTTGGGGCAAGTATTTCGAAGATTGCGGGAACATGGGCTCAAATTGGAACCCAGTAAATGTCGGTTGTTCCAATCTGAAATTGATTACTTGGGTCACCGCGTATCAGGAGAAGGGGTGAGACCATCAAGAGACAAGATAGCGGCTGTTCAAGATTGGCCGATACCGACTACCCTGCGAGAAGTGAGGGCGTTCCTTGGAGTAGCCGGTTACTATCGACGGTTTATTAAGGATTTCGCCAAGGTAGCAGCACCACTTAATGCTCTCCTACGAGGCACATCCAGTGGTCCAAAGAACCGGTCCGTGAAGTGGGGACCTGAACAGGAACAAGCCTTCCAGGCATTGAAGGATGCACTGACAACAGCCCCAATCTTGGCATATGCTGATTACCACTTGCCGTTCCAGCTGTATACGGATGCAAGCCTGTATGGTCTTGGAGCAGTGCTTTCCCAGCTTCAGGATGGCCAGGAGAGGGTCATAGCGTACGGCAGCCGGTCTTTGAGAGATTCTGAAAGAAACCCCGAGAATTATAGTTCATTTAAGTTGGAGCTGTTGGCACTGGTATGGGCCATGACCGAGAAATTCTCTGAATATTTGACCGGTGCTGAAGTTTTAGTACTGAATGACAACAACCCACTAGCTCACCTGGAAAATGCCAAGCTCGGGGCGTTAGAGCAGAGGTGGATAGCCCGAATGTCTACATTCAATTACCGCATTAAGTATTGGTCCAAGACAGAGAACCAGAATGCTGACGGACTTTCTAGGGTAACTGCCCAGACCCCCACAGAAGACGTGGATCATGAGTTGGAGCATGTGGAGGTGCCCGATTTCAGCAGATTTTCACAGGCCTTGACCGCCACTAATCAGTTTGAGATGGAGGGGACTGAAATGGCTCCTTTCTTTGGTCCCTCACGACAGGAATGGGCACAGATACAACAGACCCATGAGGGGCTGGCGCAGATGATCAAGTGTGTTGAGAAAGGCCAGAAGCCCTGTAGAGAGGAAAGAGAACGACTGACACGTGAGATATTATCTGTTTTGAGTCAGTGGGAAAAGTTGGAGATGAAAAATGGAGTGCTATGCCGAAAGGTCTATTTACCTTCTGAGATCGACATTCGATACCAAATTGTGGTGCCTAGTGAACTGGCTCGCTCGTTGGCAGTTGAGGCTCATAATAAGAATGGACATTTTGGTCATGAGAAGACCTTTCGTTGGTTACAGCGACTGATTTACTGCCCTGGTCTTCGTCAAATGGTCGAAGAAGTATGCCGCAGCTGTCGAACTTGTGAGATCCATAAGGCAATAGAACAGAGAGCTCCCCTGCAAACCATCGTGACCCAGGAACCTTTAGAAATCGTCATGATAGACTATCTAATGGTGGGCCCATCCAATAGCGGACACCAGTATTGCCTCGTAATGGTGGATCACTTCACCAAATTTGCGGTGGTAACCGCCACCAAGGACCAGACAGCTGAGTCAGCAGCTCGTGCTCTGTGCCAAGATTTCATTCGAGTATATGGGTGCCCTAAACGCATCCACTCCGACCAGGGTGCCTGCTTTGAGGGACACGTAATGAAAGAAGTTCAACGTATCTACGGGATAAAGAAGTCGCACACGACTCCATACCACCCTCAGGGAAATGGGGCCTGTGAAAGATTCAACAGAACTCTGCTACAGATGCTGCGGACTCTGGAGGAAGACAAGAAGTTACAGTGGCCTCAGTTCTTGTCTGAAATGGTGTGGGCCTATAACAATCAGGTCCATTCTACAACGGGGTACTCCTCCTTATACACTTCTCTTTGGGCGGTCTGGGCGAAGTGTAGGAGAATTACAGTTGGATGATGTGGATGGGTTCCCTCCGAGGGATCCAACCTCTTGGGTGCGGGCGCACCGGCAGAGACTTGAGACGATCCATCGATTGGTGCGGGCAGCGCCTGCAAGAACATCCCCATCCTGATAAGACCCCAGTGCAAGAAGCACCATTGCAACCAGGCGACCTGGTGCTAGTTCGTGTCAAGAAACCCCAAGGGAAATTGGAAAGCCGATGGGAGGCTTTGCCGTATCGTGTTGTTGGCCGCAAGTATGCGAATGGGCCAGTGTACCAGGTCCAGAAAGAAGGAACTGATTGTGTTCGAGTACTTCACCGAAATATGTTGCGCCTGTGTCATTCTGAAGGGACAAATCATGATGGGCTTGCCAATGTGAATGAGCTCCCACAGTCAGAGAATAGAGGTGCGGAATGGGCCTCAGACGAG